>CM044965.1:9576114-10893614 GCA_024516035.1 Bactericera cockerelli | reverse complement strand
CAAGAGAGTTTAAAGTATAAAAAATACTCACCTCAGCTTTGAGTTTCCCTGAGTAGGGATGCTTGATGACGGGCGGGAACTCAGTGAGGAACTCGGGTAGCTTGGAGTTGATCTTGTTGCGTATGGTGCGGGCTCCATACTCCTGCTTGTCTGAGGCCACCCAGCAGGGCACGATGTTGTGGGCGTCTATCTGAGGGCGGAACATATTTATTTTATTTATTTATTTAGAAACTCTTTATTAGTAGAACATATATACAGACAAATAATGGTAAAAATTAAATATAAAAATTGACAATTTCAATAATATAAACAAGAAAAAAATAAATAAAATATATACATATGTCCTAACTAAAGGGCGGGTTATGGCAATCTCTTCCACCCAACCCTTTGCTGAACATAGGTTTTCTGAATAGGTTACATCAGGGTACTGCTAACTATGTGAGATTCTCTATTCAAAATGAAGTTTGGGTCACCACGAGCCCATACACACCACTGTAACCAAATTTTGAATACAGTTTTTTTGTCGGCGCGGGGGTTCGAACCCAGGACCTTCCGCATGGCAAGCGAGTGCTTAACCACTGAGCTATTCGTGCGCTCAGTAGTTAAGTGGTTACTTCCTTGGATTCTATGTAAATTTTGACTTGTGTCCACAAAATGTGTTTATTGATGAACATCAAATAAATAAATATTTAAAGCCCTTTGAACAAAGGCAGTTTCACCTACCTGTATCAGAGGCACATCCTTGGGCAGTTTCTTCTTGAGAGTCTGGGACCAGCCCATGTGCTCTCTCAGTGGCATGAAGTCGATCACCACAGCCCCCAGCTTGTGCTTCCTCACAAAGTCGGGGAGAATCTCGTGTGCTCCCCCTATGAGGAAGTGGAACTCTATGTTGAGCTTTGTGCAGTCCTCGTGCACTTGCTTCAGGCCTACGAGAATACATAAGGTAACATACCGCTTAGGAAATATCAACATAGGAGGGTTAAAAAAAAAAAAATGTGTAAAACATAATCTCTAAGGGTTTGTATGCAGAGTCCTCACTGTAGGGATGCCTGGGTCATTTGTCCCTTCAGCTGATTTTGTTATTCAGAGACGTTTGTTTAAAGCGACTGTGTGCATGTGCAATCAGATGTTTCTTTAATAAATAATTGTCAAGGTCGAAGTATTCCCTACAGCAAGCTCGGGACCACCCTACAGTGAACCCTATAGGGATATAAAACACAGATATATCATATAATTTTATGTACAGATTTTTTGTGTGTTTTCAGATGATTAGATTGTCCAGATTTTTTTTATGTTCAGTCAAGTTGAGTGTACTTTTTTAATAAGTCAAGTACCAAACTACATGAAGTGCAACAACCAAAGCCAAAGAGAAGGGGGGGGGGATAATAAATATCTACAATTTAGTCCATCGAAATAATTTGAAGATAGAAAACACTACACATTTGTTTTACTTAATTATTTATTTTCAGATGGCCATTTCGCCAGTTACGGCATCGTCAGTGAACTACATTATCCATGGCTCTCACCGTCAAAGATGAATTTGTAGTGTCTCAAGGAGCAGTCCAGGAACTTTTGAAGACGACAGAAGCAGACATGTAAGGGCACTTTATTCTTCAGGGCAAGTTTCTGAGCAAACAGGAAGGCCCAGTTGTCTGAAACAAAAAATAAATTAAGTATGCATCAGTTCTTTATTCTAATAGTAAGACTTAAACTTAGGGCAAAATTAATAGAAAAATCGAGATCTTGAGTCATGACTTAGCATCAGTTTTCCCCAAGACAGTACACAAATCGAGACTTAGCGCCACAGAAGTATTACAAAAATGTCTATTAATTTCACCTAAAAGGTATTGACCCAAGGAGGAAAAAATATTAACTCCATGTTTGTGAGATATACTCGTAAACAAATACCGGTCTCACGTTGGAAGAATAATTATATGGACGCTCAGGTCCAATGATAGGTTCCTGTCATGTCCTATGATTCTATTTTAGTTTTAATGTCTTGATATGAGTATTTCAAAATGGGGATTGTACTCTTCAATTTCTGGGCAATGCTACACAAATTAACCTCACTTAGCCTGGGTTAGAATGGAAAAGGCAATCTCACATGTTCTTGACTTGATAAGTATCAGGATTTTTTGTTACAGGAACCAAAGGAGGGGAAATAGTTGTTTATATTACATCAATAAAATTGAGATCTCTTGAAAATCTGAGTTAATAATTATGGTAAGTTGCCTACTAATTATAATTAATGTTGTCTAATAAATTACCAGTATCAGTATCACTTGACAGGTAACACAGAGCATAGTTATCCTGAGTATTTAAAATAAAAATATATGATATTTATATGCCGAGTTTATTCATAACAATCCTTACAATAAAGCAATTTGTGGAGGTATGTGTCCAAAATAACTGCTGGTAGAAAAGCCTATGATCAGCTCTTTAACAGGAATAACATTATCAAACGATAGATACCTAGCAGGAGAGGAGAGAGAAAAAAAAACAACAAAGATAATTAGGAAGTTAATATTATCCTCCTATTTCGCGATTTTTATCACATTATAATATGTCTTGGGCATACTGATGAAATAATATGACTTTAAAAGTCCTAATTGGGTACTATAAATAAGGCAATATTATCTAAAAAAGTTGTCAGGGATGAAGATTCCCAGATTGATCTTACCATGAACTCGTTCATCTCTGAACATCCAATAGATGACACCTTGTCCCCAGTCTGGGAATTCCTGAGCATCGGAGAGAACTTTGGCCCTCTTCTTGTTGAACTTGAACTCGAGAATTGACCCAGCTGTCTGAAAGATGAATTTAAAGGTCAGTTTTTCTATATTACTCTTACAAAATATATTTTTTTTAATTATATTTTTTTTCATATAATCAATCCAAACAGCAGTGAAAATAATAATAAAAAAAATGTTTTATTGACCTACACTTACAACAGTTGAGTTATCACATAGCATTGTTGGAAAAGCTAGAATAAATACAGCAGAGGCAAAGAAAATCAGCATTATTAATATATTCACAAAACTGTCCGTATAAAAATAATCAATTTCGCTAAGAAAAAAGTACACAACCATTGTTATATCATATTATCAATTGGAAGCATCAAAATAAACAAAACAGAACAGTGTAATCACTATGTACCAATAGTGTTGTTGTTATGGCATTGCAATTTACTACTTTTGAACTCTTCTTCACAAGTGTAATTTTTTTAAAAGCTATCACAATTTTTTTTCTCTTAAATTTTTCATTTCTTTACAGGAATTTTTAACCAATGAAAGGAGCATGCATTCATAATAGCACTTCTCAGCTAGAATAACTCTGCTTTATTTTATAGAATGACTACAACTCAAACCTCAACCTAGTGATTTGAAATCTACAGCACAAAACACTCAAGTCACTGATTTTGCAAGGGCATCCATCTACTTGTAGGTTCATGGAAACTTGACCAAGATTATTTTGTAACTTTTCAGGGAACATTCAATAGATACAAGCTAAGACCCAATTGCATAAATCACTAACAGTCAGATCTGATTAAAAAACTTTATCAAAAACACTTTGCATTAAATGGCTAATGGCCAGTTCAGATCATGATCAAATCAGTCTGTTAGTCACAAGGGTTTGGATGATAGAGATTGCATTAGATTTGAAGTATTATGTATATAAATTTTATACAAGGGGTTTACTGCTAATATACAAAACAAACCACATTAAGTTTTATAAAACACTCACCTCTTTCCTGTGTTTCTTAAGAGATGCACTGAAGTCACTGACTGAAGTGTTTGAGCTAGTTGTAGCCTTCACAAAATCAGAGGGTTTAACAACTTTGCTTTTCTTGGCTGGGGGCTCTGAACTAGTATCACTAGACATTCTTGATTGGAGATCAGGAGATTTTCTAATAGGAATCTATAAGGGATTTTGGAAATTTAAATAAACATAGATAACAGAAAACATTTTGTGAATTTGAACATGGTTTATTTGTTTCTTCCACTCATGGTGTTTTTAAAATATATAAGCAGAATAAACTAGTGGTAAATTTCAGAGGTTGAAATCCCTATTAAACTTAAGTACTTAGCAGATTATGTTCATACTTCATCATCTTTTAATAGGTAGTTACTGTACTTTTAGATCTAAGATAGGTAGTAAGATTGAATTCTGAGCTGGAAGGGACTTCAACTTGTGCAATCTGCAGAATTATTTTCACACCAAGGACTTACCTGAAGAAGAGCAGATGCTGTTCTGACCACTTTAAATTTTACTATACACCACGGAGTCCTAATTTTGAGCTAAAGTAAGATACAAGGGATTTTAAGGTAATTAAATAGGAATTTAATGTTACCAAGTTATGTAATAATTAACTGAAAGCCCAAAAGCCCTCCAAAATTTCCAATGAAATAATTTGTAAACAGATTTAAATGATCCCGCTCTTTCAGTTTTAAAATTTATGTTGGCTACACCGCTTTTGCACTGTTGCCATCATCTCAGATTACCCTAATTTACCCGAATTTTGATGAAGGTCGATGTTAGGGTATTACATAGTCCCAATCCAACAATAGTCTAGCTGGGCCTATCTGGCTGTATAGCCAAGAAATGAGTTGATCAGTAGAGCGATATGGACAAAAAATATCTCAGTTCATCCTGATTCACCCGAATTTTGATGAAGTTTGTCAAGTTTGATGTTAAGGTTTACATAGTACCTAACAATCCAACAATAGTCTAGACTCCAGCTGGACCTATCTGGCTGCATAGTCAAGAAATTAGTAGAGCGATATGGACAAAAAATTAGTTTTGTCACTTGAACTTAACCTGCAACCTACACTAATCTCATTCAGTCAAGGTTATTCTGGAAATACGAAATCAACAAGCCATTCCGCTATCGATTCAAGAGTTAGTTTACTCCATTGAAATGAACATTAACAAGTACCTATGCATATGCATCTATAAAAGTGGCTTACAGCCATTCTGCAATCGATTCAAGAGGTAGTTTACCTCATTGAAATGAATATTAACAACTACCTATGCATTTATAACAGTGGCTTACATTTACAGCCGAGATTAATTTCCTATCCCGGCAACACTGGTTAAAATTATTTCATGTTGGTACACTGGTTTATTCAAATTTGGCGGGCCTTTGAAAATATTCGATAATTTTCTTTCGATAAATCGCTTATCGATTGTACAGCTGTTTGTTTTGATTGTTCAAGCGAGGTTAGAAAAATTTTCTGATGGAATTTCTCGGAGTCTTCAGTGGTCTTGTCTCTGACGAGTTAATTTGCTTCATTTATTTCAAGAATGTTGGTGTAGTTGCAGGAAAACATTTTATTGTCTACTGTCTGCGTCTACGTCTAGACAAACATTTCTTTCCGTCTATAAAAGAAAGTTCAGTCTGCTGCGAAACTTTCAACTACATATCTAAGATCCATTTATCTACAACAGAGATAACAACTTTACTTATCTCAAGTGTTTTTAACTCAGTGTAATAATTCTATCTTTCTCTTTTTTCAAACAAAACAATTTCGTGTTCTAAAAATATGTAACTACCTTTTAAAATACTTTCATAATACGTAGAAACTCAACTCACTTGTTCTGAATCAGAGAAACTGAATGAATCCTTGTTGTCATACACTTGACTGATAACACAAATTTTCCTAGTTCTAGTGAATTAGTGTAATTTTTGATAATTGATAACAGTTCAGTGCCAAGTAGATGCAGTGAGTACTAGTGGAATTGTCCTGTGTGTTTACTGTTATCATGTTTCTATAATTTAGAAATCTCTTGATTGTTTCACTTGAATCACATACAACCCAACACTTACTTCCTTGAAATAAGAGTAACAATAAGAATGGGAGTTTTTGCTGGAGTGCTTAGTCACTAACAGCCCAATTAAGCATAGTAGTGCTTTATTTAGACTGTCGGCTCAAGACAGGAAGTCCCATTACGCTATGGTCATTAGCCATTTGATTGTATATAAAGTTGTTTTATTTAATCTGTTCATTAGGAACTATGCACTTGGGCGTTAGTATAGCTTATTCATGAAGGTGCTCTTTTAGTAATATAAATGCAATACTACTATAAACCACATACAACAAAGGGAACATATAAGGATCAAGTTTAAAATTCCGAGGTTCACATAAGTAGTCTCTTTACATTGGATTCTGAAATCCATGCTTATATGGATCTATTTTTTGTAGGTTTGAAATTTTAACAAAGTTAACAATTAAAATGGAAAAATTTAATCTACTAAGTTTTGATTTTCTATTTTTTGTTTTTAAATCACAGCCATTATCAAAACAGAGCAATGAGGAAAATTTGTTCATTCATATTTGAAACTTCAAGAACTTTCAACTGATAAACTCATATTTATTTTCTTATTATGTAATGTAAATTTTATGAAATGAATATTAAGGAAAATTACGGAGGTGTATAAGTGGTTGTGTTTTTCAAGTGTGCCTCAGTGAAAAGTCTAACAAATAAAGACCCTGAAAATGTCAGGAATTCAAGACCATGCACAGAACCCTACGGATCAATCTAATGCTACATCTCAACATGACAGTGCTGGGGAGGATTCTGAGGATGAATCAGAAATATTAGAAGAAAGCCCTTGTGGACGTTGGCTTAAAAGAAGAGAGGAGGTAAGATTTCAAGTATTTGTCCCCAAATTATTCAGTTATCAAATAGGTATACTGTTTGCACTTGAGCTAATGATGTTAGTAGCTAAGCTTGGCAGCTAAGCTTAACCACTGAGCTATTTGTGTGCTCATTTTACCCAAACACATTGAGGTTCTGTTTCAACTTGGATACTGGACTAAAAAGGGCCGGTTGATATTTTTTAGGTAAATGTAAAATTTTATATAAAGCTAGGATTCTTTAAAAATAAGATAATCCATATACCTAACATTACTTTTGATTTCTAATGTGAACTTAATAATAAATAATTCCCCATCTTTCTATGATATTTTTATTTATTATTAAAACCTATCAAGTGGGTATTGAATGAAAGGTATTGATGTCCTCATGCTTGATTGATCAGTTATGATGTGATAGTTGAACCTGTATGAGGTTTATATTTCATATAAATAATAGTTACTTCTGGTAGTTACAAATACAATTTGTAGCAATCATCATTCAGTCATTGTATAATGTTACAATTCAAGAGTTGGTATAGGTATGCAAGACACGGTTGATCACCCAAGATGTGATCATTATACTGTGAGGAAGAGTAAGTGAAGGTACTGAAAAGTTAATTTCCAGAACAAATCTTACCAGTTAGTTATTATGATCTTGTATAATTATCTAGTAGAATTGGATTTTTGCTTCTGCTATCCTTGAGGTATTAGATTATTATATAATATTGCCTGAAGGGATTAATGCAAACAAGTGAACTACCTACCTACCTTTGTATGTACATTTGTACAAACAAGAAATAACTTTAAATTACCTATCATAAAAATGAAGAGTAAGACCAGGTACCCCAAGTCGTACGTAGGAATCAAAGTATGTATGGTAAATACCAAGCTCCCTCTGAAGTACCTATACTCATGTGAGCAAGAAATCCTGCACATGCAGAGCATCTCACACTACTCTCTCCGCATTTAATTTAGTTCAAGGTTATTGATCAGGCATGTGCCTCTCATTTAGCTTACATTTGTGACATCTGTATTTATTTTTCTGTTTTTAACTGAGATGTTGCAATTCCCTGTCAAATAGGTATTCAATTAATTTTATTAACTACAATCCTTATCATCCTCATACCTATAGTACATACATACACCTATGTAGTAGGTATAGCCATAGACTTAATTTATGATACTTAGTAGGTATGTATATGTAGTGTACCTACTCAAATGATAGACCAAGATTTGTTTGCTTATTATCTAGCTTAGACCTAATATAATTTACAATTTCTTGTCGGCACCTTTAATCTAATTATGTATGATAAATGAGTCTCTAGGTATTTACAAGAAACTTGATCATGGATAAAAGAAGAGAAAACTGAATATAAAGAAGATATATAGATATCTAGTGTTTAAATGTAAAAATATAATAAAAGAGGAGGAGGAGGAAGAGAAAAGAATAGAAGAAACAGATGATGAGCAAAAGAAGAGAAAGATATGATGCAGGTATGAGAGAGAATCCTGTTGGAATATTGAAGGAGAAAGATTTCAGTAGGGTCCAACACATGTAAATGCACTAAGGACCCTAATGAAACTTTAAAATGATTAATTTGAATAAAAAAATACAGACAAACCTGGGTATAAGAGAAAAAACCAGGTGAAATTTACTTCTCCTCAGGGAGAGCTAAAATGGGAGATACCTGGATCATCATCATAGGGTGGCGTCATCGTGAACGATGGTAGCCAGACAGTGGAGGAATGACTCAGCACTTCTACCACTGTCTTTACAAGGAGACTAATAATTAACATGGGTCCCCAGAACCAAGCCAATGCTGGTCTACTCTCTGTTTATAGTCCCCCAGCCAGACTACTTGGATATCAGACAGAAAAATACCAGTTTTTTTGAAGTTCTCTTATATCCAGGTTCGACTTTAGTTTTGTTATAGGGAACTGATGGGAAAATGGCAGAAGGAGGTTCGCATAGATAGGAAGAGAAAGAGAGCAATAATGGAAGAAAAGCGAGATAAGTGGACTGAGAGAGAGAAAAGCATGTTCCCAAAGATGGAACTAGAAGAAGAGTTGTGGGAAAGAAAGAGAGAGGGAAAGAGAGATAGCAAGAGAGAGAAAGAGAAAGACAGGTGGTAATTGTAAAAGAAAACTGAATGGTGTATTGGGAATTAGTTGCAAGGATTAGAGAGAACTCATGGGAATATGGAAGAAGCATGTTCCCAGTGGTAGGAAGAGATAAATATAATGGAAGAACAGTTGTGGGAGAGAAAGAGAGAGAGAGAGAGAGAGAGAGAGAGAGAGGAAGAATAGTTGTGGGAGAGAGACAGAGAGAGAAAGAGGAAGAATAGTTGTGGGAGATAGACACAGGGAGAGAGAAAGAAAGAATAGTTTTGGGAGATAGAGAGAGAGAGAGAGAGAGAGAGAGAGAGAGAGAGAGAGAGAGAGAAAAAAAAAGAAAGAATAGTTTTGGGAGATGGATAGAGAGAGAGAGAGAAAGAAAGAAAGAAAGAAAGAATAGTTATGGGAGAGAGAGAGAGAAAGAAAGAAAGAATAGTTATGGGAGAGAGAGAGAGAGAGAGAGAGAGGAAGAATAGTTGTGGGGGAAGAGTATTTGTATTTGTATTTGTATTTTATTTTTAACAATTCAAATTTTTGAACGGTTTACAATGGTTGCTTAAAATTAACTTAAAATAACTTAAATTAGGGTACAGTTGAATTAAATTCTTATAATGAACAGTGAAGGAAAGAAGGTGGAGTAAAGTTTTTTTTTCTTCCTCTACTAATTTAGCTCCTTAATATATTGAGTAGTTTATTTATATCCATTGTTAGATCTAATTTATTTGCATGTTTATTGTAGGATTGTAGAGCGATGTCTAAAGATGTTGGGATTTTATTTTTATTTGTTGAAAATATTATTTTGTTATCTGATAACCTGAATCTCAAATTTGGGACGTTAAAATTTATTTTTGCTAAAATTTGTGGACAGTTTATGAGATTGTTACATATTTTGTGTACAAAAATTATTGCTTGGTCTTCACGTCTTTCTTTGAGGGTTTTGATATTAAGGTGGTATAGAGAGAGGAAGAATAGTTGTGGGGGAAGAGAGAGAGAGAGGAAGAATAGTTGTGGGGGAAGAGAGAGAGAGAGGAAGAACAGTTGTGGGGGAGAGAGAGAGAGAGGAAGAACAGTTGTGGGGGAAGAGAGAGAGAGAGGAAGAATAGTTGTGGGGGAAGAGAGAGAGAGAGAGAGAGGAAGAACAGTTGTGGGGGAAGAGAGAGAGAGAAGAAGAACAGTTGTGGGGGAGAGACAAGGAAAGAGAGAGAGAATAGTTGTGGGAGAGAGACAGAAAGAGAGAGAAAGAATACTTGTGGGAGAGAGACAGAAAGAGAAAGAACAGTTGTGGGGGAAGAGAGAGAGAGAAGAAGAACAGTTGTGGGGGAGAGACAAGGAAAGAGAGAGAGAATAGTTGTGGGAGAGAGACAGAAAGAGAAAGAACAGTTGTGGGGGAAGAGAGAGAGAGAGGAAGAATACTTGTGGGAGAGAGACAGAAAGAGAAAGAACAGTTGTGGGGGAGAGACAGGGAAAGAGAGAGAGAATAGTTGTGGCAGATAGACAGAAAGAGAGAGAAGAATACTTGTGGGAGATAGACAGAAAGAGAGAGAAAGAATACTTGTGGGAGAGAGACAAAAAGAGAAAGAACAGTTGTGGGGGAGAGACAGGAAAGAGAGAGAGAATAGTTGTGGGAGATAGACAGAAAGAGAGAGAAAGAATACTTGTGGGAGAGAGACAGAAAGAGAAAGATAGTTGTGGGGAGAGAGACAGAAGAGAAAGAACAGTTGTGGGGGAGAGACAGGGAAAGAGAGAGAGATAGTTGTGGGAGATAGACAGAAAGAGAGAGAAAGAATACTTGTGGGAGAGAGACAGAAAGAGAAAGAACAGTTGTGGGGGAAGAGAGAGAGAGAGGAAGAATACTTGTGGGAGATAGACAGAAAGAGAGAGAAAGAATACTTGTGGGAGAGAGACAAAAGAGAAAGAACAGTTGTGGGGGAGAGACAGGGAAAGAGAGAGAGAATAGTTGTGGGAGATAGACAGAAAGAGAGAGAAAGAATACTTGTGGGAGAGAGACAGAAAGAGAAAGAACAGTTGTGGGGGAGAGACAGGGAAAGAGAGAGAGAATAGTTGTGGGAGATAGACAGAAAGAGAGAGAAAGAATACTTGTGGGAGAGAGACAGAAAGAGAAAGAATAGTTGTGGGGGAGAGAGAGAGAAAGAATAGTTGTGGGAGAGAGACAGAGAGAGAAAGAGGAAGAATAGTTGTGGGGGAGAGTGAGAGAGAGGGAGGAAGAATAGTTGTGGGAGACAGAGAGAGAGAGAGAGAAGGAGGAGAGAGAGAGAGAGGAGAAGAGCAAGAAGAGAGAGAAAAGACAGAGAAAAGTTGCTCAACATGCATGTTATTCGTAAGTAATGACTTGGCGTAGGTAAGCATGGATCCGCTGTCTCCTGTGTACTGTGTACTCCTCTTGGTTGTTGCACGCGTTGCCTGCAGTGCGGTACGTGTGTAATAATAAGTTAATAAACAAAGCAAGTCTCCCCTCTTGACCCTTTACAAACTGGCCCACTACATTATTATTATTATCTGATCTGGTTGCAGGGTTTTCAGTGAAACCCTAACAATAAAATTAACACTGCGACCTAATTAGATCTATTGTGACCAGTTGATTCTATTTGGTTTTAACGTCCTGATTGAGATAGTCAGGACGGGGGTTTTAACCTCCATTCGTTGGGAATCGTACCAGCTACCCACATGAACCTCACCCAGCCTGAGTAGGGCCGGAAATGCCAGCCTCATATGTACGGAGGGAACAGAATTTTCTGTGTATAAAATCTGCTCCGACCGGGGATCGAACTCAGGATCTCTGAACTACGGGCAGTAGTCACAACCGTTACGCAACGGAGGCTGACATTGTATAGCCCTTATCTACTGTTAATTCGATAAGGAAGGGTTAACTCCAACCCCCTGGGTTTTTTTTAACCTTTTTGCGAACACTCTTGAAACTCTTTGTGGCTCCACCACCCTTGATAGCAAAAAACTTTTTAGTGCTTTTTTGTAAGTGAAAATGCTCGTTTTGTACTTACTTAATGAAATATACATACATAATATATAATATGTACTATGTGTGGGTATACCTACTTACCTTTATATTACGTACTACCTAAATACGTGCAACAATACATAATACCTTCAAATTTAAAATACTAAAGTAAATGAGAATTTAATTGTTTTCAACACGCACAAATATGTCCCTATCATAAATATGTCTTTCTTTCTTCTCTCTCGTTCACCACTAGTTCGTCTGTTTTCCTTTCTTCTTTAACTGCAGACCTAGCCTTACAAGTCTTGAAACCTGAACCGGATTTCAAAATAGCTTTATCAAAGTGTCTACCGAAAAATTTTACATCTGGAAAATCAGTTATTACAAAAGGAAGGGGGTTAATTAGGGAGTAAAAAAATATGTAGGTTATGTTAAATAGATATAAAAAAAACAAAAGGGGGGAGAAAACAGAACGTCACACACACGGGGAGCACAGCACATCACTTACTCAAACTCACTCATTCACCTGCACACACAGAACTTTGCAAAATGGGCATGTGTTTCGCTTCATAAACATATTAATATCTACTGGAAAAGTTTATTGCAATTTGAGAAAACTACCACTAAAGCCTAAAAAAAAATCTTATTTATTTATTTATTTACACTTTATTAGATAATAGGACATACACAATACAAATAATTATAAACGAAAATACAAAATATAATATATAAAAAAAAAAAAAAAAAAAAATAAATAAATAAATATATACAAATATACATAATATATGTCCTAACTAAAAGGCGGGGTTATCTTGACACGTGGACCAGATTTCAATTGCTTTCTCAAAGTATCGTACCAAAATACCAACAACTCTTTCTTCGTTCTACAAAAAGCTTTGTCGCCGACAAGTAGTGCAAACTTTTAAACCAAACTACAAATTACCCTTTTACCGACTACCGTTTTGTGTTTTCCTAAGTAACTTGCGTTGTTAGAAACTTTCATAAAGGATCCTTTGACCTTTGCAAGGAAACAATTCTCCTCCGCATGACGTCTACAGTTTCGCTAAAAAAAAGAAAAAATACACTGCCAATATTATGGACACAATACTTCCTCGTGATTGGTTCACATTGTATACACGTGGTAATTTTGAGATTTTATACTAAATCACTTGTATCTCCAAAACCCTTAACCGATTTTCTTTAAATTTGTTTTAAAAGGTAGAATACTATTTTTCCTACATTCTAGATATTCCAAAATTCTGTATGGGTCGAAGGCCTCATTTTTTCACTTTTTTGTCAATTTTTCTTAAAATCAGAGGTAAATCATAATTAATTTTAAAAAATATATAAATGGCCTATGTAAAACAATAATAGGCATACAAAATTTCATGAAAATTGGGTGTACCGTTCACGAGATATAAACGTTTAAGTAACAGTCACCCAAAATTGCTAGTGCAGAGTTGCTGAATCTAATACAACCATCTACAGAACGTTTTCTATATGTGTACAAAATTTCATTGAAATCCGTTCAGTAGTTTCCGAGATTTGCGCGTTACAAGGAATATTTCTAACAGACAGACATTACACAAAACCAAAGTTGCTCAGGAGGTTATGAAACGTCCAGGAATATGAAAAAAATTGAAATCAAAGCAATAAATATTTTTTTTACAAAAACGAACACAATATATTTTCGATTTCTAACATTAGAAATTCATCGGAAGTAAAAATCATGTCCACAGTTTAAATTTAAACGCTTTAAATCTGAGTATTCCTGTCTTCTGAAATTTCAACTTTCAAAGGCCACAGCCTACGATTTCACAGAAATTCAAGGTGTAATGAAAGGTCGCAAGAGCATCGTATAGAGTGAGGGCGGAATTTAAGTGCTTCAATTCGAGGGTACCCTTGAGGCTTGAAATCATCTTCTTCATGGTTATCTTAATTTTTTTTTTTTGAGGATAGGAAAATCTTCTAAAGAAACCCAGCCACCTCACTCCCTGGGGTGTGGGATTTTTATCCACTGAAAATCTATCCTCAGAAGACGTATGAGACTGGTAGTGAAGTGGTTAACGCGCTAGCCTGGTAATCCAGGTATCGTAGGGATTTGTTGGTTCGAATCCCACCCAGTGCATGAATTTTTCCTCATTAATTTGAGTTTGTGACCACATAATAATAAGACTCTGAGGGTTAGGTGGTACAAAATGCTTTGAGCATTAACCTCGCCTGGTGGTTACCTTCCACTAAATTATTATTTTATTATTAAGTTTTTAAGCATAATGGAAGGTAAAACCACCGTCTCAAATCACATTCGGTTCAAAGAGCGCCAATAAGAATAATAATAAAAAAACCATCAACAACAACACTATACATAGCTCACTATTCGACCGATCAAAAGATGAAGTCAATTAAACAAACCTTGTCGTTAGACAAAAACCGAACTAGACACAACACATTACACATTCATCTTGTAAAACTGTAAACATTATTCTTCTTCGTGCCCCTCTTGAAATTGGCTGAGATGTTGGGAATTTTTTTAAAATTTTAAGTGCATGTTTTTATGTTTCCATTTCTCTCTATTTATTATTATTAATTTATTTTTCTCTCCGCGCTTATTTATTTTATTTTCTCTCTGTGTTATTTTTCTCTCTCTCGCTCTCTGTGAGAAGTTGTTACGGGTTTTTTTTTCTTAAGTATTTTGTACTGCCGAAGCAGTACGTTTTAATTTGTCTTGACTCGGGCCCATTAATCAGACGAAAGCAACCGAAAAAACTCACAGATACCTACTTGTGAGTGCATTATGTGTTCGACCGTGGCTTTCACAGGGTCAAGTGCGTGCTCGATGCCTGAGAACGAATTTCAAGAGAAGTGGATAGTTGAAATAAGTTTCAAACTAATGAAATAATTTTCAATACCAGTGGGTACCTAGTAGTTATTTATGTATGGCATAAGAGTTGGGAGGAAGAGATTACCAATAAAAATATATTTATTTTACTTCCGAGAAATTTCTAATATTAGAAATCGGAAGTATTGTGTTCGTTTTTGTAAAAAAAAATATTTTTTTGCTCCGATTTCAATTTTTTTCATATTTCTGGACGTTTCATAACCTCCTGAGCAAATTTGGTTTTGTGTCTGTCTGTCGGTCCGTCGGTCTGTCGGTCTGTTAAAACGATTCCTTGTAACGCGCAAATCTCGGAAACTACTCGACCGATTTTGATGAAATTTTGCACACATCTAGGAGACATTCTGCAGATGGTCCCATTTTAAATTCATTGAATTCATACTAGCGGTTCTTGGTGAAAGAGACCATGCGCCTGACCACTAACTTTTTACTTAAACGCTGATATCTCGTGAACGGTACACTCGATTTTGATGAAATTTTGTATGGTTATGCATATTATTATTTTACATAGGCTTTTTATAATTACTTTTAAATTAATTATAATTTGACTCTGATATTTAAGAAAATCCGAAATTTTGGACAAAGAAGTCAAAAAATAAGGACCACGACTTGCCGATACAGAATTTTTTGTAGAATCTAGAATGTAGAAAAAACAATATTCTACCATATAAAACAAATTTGAAGAAAATCGGTTCAGTAGTTTTGGAGATACAAGTAATTTTCTAAAAAAATCTCAAATTTGGCACGTGTTTACAATGTGAAGCAATCACGAGGAAGTATTGTGTCCATAATTGGCAGTGTTTTTTTTCTTTATTTTTTTCTCTTTTTACTTCTCTTATACTGTATAATAATTTGTAATTATCTGTGTTGTATGTAATATTTCCAATTAATAAAGTGTAAAAAATTTAATGAATAATTGAAGTACCTTAATTTCGGATCCAGAACGGCACTTAATTTTTTTTTTAAAACGCTTTAAATAAAATGGCAGGATGGAGCTCTTCCATCCAACCACGTAGGAGCTACTGAGGTGGCTTTACAACTCTAAAGTCATGGCCCTGGTCAGTTTCATATATTAATTGACATAGACATACAAGGGTATAGCAGTTGCTATAGTGATTCAGCCATGGGGGAGAGAAGCCCTGGCATTCATAGCACAAAATAACAAGCCGTATCGGCCATGCCTCAGTTAGCAGTTCACTTGCCGCCACCGTAGGCCTATACTCGACTAGTTTGACATTAAAGATAATAAATCAAAACATGGTAGATTGGTAGCCCAAATAACTCGTCTTCAAAGTGCATTCGAAATTGGTCAAGGTGACGTTCATATAAGAGGTCACCAAATGCTTTATTTATACCCCTTTGAAGTGGTGGCTATAGGTAATTGGTGCATCAGTTGTAGGAAAGCGGAGAAAAAAAACCGTTTTTTTTAAGTTTTGGTAAATCTGCAAATGTTAAAGTGGCATCGAATCCCACCCAGTGCATGAATTTTTCCTCATTATTTTGAGTTTGTGACGACATAATAATAAGACTCTTGAAGGTTAGGTGGTAGAAAATGCTTTGAGCATTAAACTCGTCTGGTGGTTACCTTCCACTAAAGTGTCTAAAGAGTATTATTATTATATTTTTTTCTAGCTGAAATATAAGAAAATATGATGAAACAGTCAGTCATCTATTTTATTCTTCTTTTTTCTTGTTGCAATCCTCCACTTCAACAGCTCAATCGTTAAAACATGATGTGGACTCGGTTGAGCCTCCGCGGTATAACGGTTGTGACTACTGCCCGTAGTCCAGAGATCCTGAGTTCGATTCCCAGTTGGAAGCCTGTCCCCTCCAAACACGTGAGGCAGGGATATGCAGTCCAACCCAGGCTGGGTAAGGTTATTGTGAGTAGCTGGTACGCTTCCTAGCAATAGGAGGGTAAAATCACCGTCCTAACGATCTCAAATCATGACGTTTGAGATTTTTTTAAAATTAAAAAGGTAAGAGTGCCCCAGAACCGCTTTCGCATTACTTCAGGGACTTTACCTTTACATCCATGCCATTCCGGAAACAGAAAACTTCGGTCAGAAATTTCCCCTCCGGCCGGGATTCGAACCCGCATCCTCCGGGTCAGTAACCAATGCTTTTAACCACTGAGCCACGGAGGTCGGAGATTTATTTGCTGCTCACCAAGACCCGTCTCAATTATCACTAATTGTTCCGACACACGAAAACACACATAGATGAAATTTTTTGGCAGTCCACAATCTTGTCCGTCCCTGTCTCTTGATTGTAAAGGAAATGTTGCATGACTCCGCCTGTATGTGTCGCATGCATCATGTGAGAGTCGCGTGCATTATGGCTTTCCATTCAGGCGGAGGGTTCATAGATATTATTTAGTACATGCATACAAATCGAAATATTATACAGAACACTGCCTTGCCATTCAGTGAAACGAGGGTTTAGAAGTCTCCATACAGGGTGTAACAAAGAAAAAGTTATCGTATTTGTGTTAATCACTTTCGTGCTATCATCACTACCAGTCAAACTCGCTTTACTAAATCTACGCTGAAACCGGGACTTGAACCACCGACCTCCAGGTTACAAGTCTGCCGCTTTATCGATCAAGCTACTGAGGTTGGTGGGTGTAACAAGTCTAGAAAAAAACTACCATGTCAGGCATGGAAGAAAAAATCGTAAAACAACAATAATAATATAGTACAAGAAGACATTGAAGGTAACATTAAGGCGGCGTTATTTTTATGTTTTACTAAAGTTCAACAATGGACTCCAACTGAGTTATGTCAAAAACTAGAGTTGCATACAAATTTCATGCTTCATTTAACTTTAGCTGCGGTTTCATGGCTACGAAATAAAAAAAAGCTTGTGAAACATAAAAAAAGTAGCTTATGTGTTACACCCTGTGTAAGAGTGGAAAATATTTCACAGGAGGAATGTTGTGTTTCCAGTACTTATAGTTTTCGAATTCCATTTTTCCGATGAAAGGAAAACTTATTTCATTCAAGGCTTTGTTTTCATTTCTACTTTCCCATGAAAGTAAATTCTATGATATGAGTTGGTAAATACATACCTATGACAAGGACAATAAGAATGAAATGATATTATTGTGAGTGAGTAGTGCTCGGTTCTACGGATCTTGAAAAACACCTGAAAAACACGAAACCGGGGATTGGAAATGTTATTTCCAAAAGAATTCGTCAAATTCGCGGTTGTGCAGTAAAATTGAGGGTTTTGCTCGCCAAACCGAGGCGGCATATTTTTTGTAATGTATGCCTAAAGCTTATGTTACAAATAGTTACTGTGAAAAAAATCTCTCAATCCTCGGTTTCGTGTTTTTCAAGATCCGTAGAACCGAGCGTAAGTATCGCTCATAGTACCCTAGGAGGGCAAGTACCATCACCCCAACATTACAATAGACTGTAATAGACTTCAGGACCGATGAATTACTTCAAAAAAAAAAAAAAAAAAAAAAAAAAAAAAAAATTATCTCCCTTGCCTTTATCCAATATTAGCTTATGTTGCTATTGGGGTCGGCATTGTTCAACCTCATGGTTGAGATTGGTAGGGTGGAGCACTTTTTTTACGGCTGGATGCTCTTCCTAACGCCAACGATTCTATTTGGTTTTAACGTCATGCTCAAGACGGGGGTGTTACCCTCCATTTGCTGAGAATCATACCAGCTACCCACATTAACCTCACCCAGCTTGGGTAGCGCCAGCCTCACGTATTTGGAGGGAACAGAATTTTCTTTGAAAAGTCTGCTCCAACCGGGGATCGAACTCGGGATCTCTGGACTATGGGCAGTAGTCACAACCGTTGCGCTAACGATGACTTATTTCAATGTTGCCATCAAATGTTTTATTTGTATGAGTAAGTAAGTAAATAAAAATTAGATGATATTATTTTAAGTGAGCTGAAACTATCGGCCATAGTTCCTTAGAAGGGCAAGTCCAATCACGCCTACAACAGATAATTATTTTATTTTGAAATTATTAATATTAGTCCGTCCCTGTAGCTCAGTGGTAAAGGCGGCACTCCATGAATCCAAAGGTCGCGGGTTCGAAACCCAGCCGGGACATGACAAAGTATCGTCCCATTTGGGATTTTTACCACATAATAATACGTCTTGGGCCTACTGCTGGAATAATGGGACTTAATAGTCCTAATCGGGCAGTATAAATAAAGCGGTATTTTTATTATCATTGTTATATATTTGTGTTATCAACATCAACCCTTATTATCCCCGATACTTGGGAACAGAGAAAATAGTATATAAATTTTAAATAATAAAATTATTATTAATCCTACCTATTTGGTAAACAGTATATTGCTATCTGGTCTGGCTATCTGGTAAACAGTATATTGCTATCAGTATAAGTCTGGCTGAGGGACTTTAAACAGGGAGTAAACCAGCAGTCTAGCTGGGGGACTATGAACAGCGAGTAGACCAGCAGTCTGGCTGAGGGACTATAAGCAGGGAGTAGACCAGCAGTCTGGCTGGGGAACTATTAACAGGGAGTAGACCAGCAGTCTGGCTGTGGGACTATAAACAGGGAGTAGACCAGCAGTCTGGCTGGGGACTATAAGCAGGGAGTAGACCAGCAGTCTGGCTGGGGGACTATAAACAGGGAGTAGTCAGTAGACCAGCCAATTATTAGTCTCCTTGTAAAGACAGTGGTAGAAGTGCTGAGTCATTACTCCACTGCCTGGCTACCATCGTTCACGATGACGCCACCCTATGATGATATTGCTATCACAATTACGAGTATAACGAAAGAGGCAGACCTGTCAACGTCAGGGAAACACGTTTCCAAATGAAGTTGGTTAAAATGAAGCATCGCCAAACACCCAGGCCGATAATGTACATTACAGATTTCTCATACTACCTATGTATGTATGTATCTTAATATATAAATGTCAAAGTCACTGACTGACCACTGACTGATCATCGCTCTACAGCCCAAACCGTAAGTCCTAGGAAGCTGAAATTTGGTAGGTAGCTTTGTCTTATAGTCTAGATGTGCAATAAGACGGGATTTTTCGAAATTCCCACTACAACACCTGCCATTGGCGAAAAAGGACTTATTGCTTTCACGGCCATGCCTCGGCCCGCAAAGCGGCGACAGCCCGCTAGTAATTGTATATATACAATTGTATACACTATACAGTTACACATACTACCTGCATTAAAACGAAGTATGTACTAAATGTACTATGTATTTTATTCTGTGTTGTATGTATATAACAGAGCCTGGAAAAAACACATGTGGTGATTAGTTTCGTTATTCATCATCATAAAAGATGAATCAATAAGTTCTACTATCAACACATATGACGCATGCAGAAACTATATTCTCCTAATCGATATACCTATTGATAATACCTATATATTTACATAAAAAAGTACATATATTCAACTTTTATTCTTACATTAAAAGACTGTATATTGAAGGTATCTACAGTTGGTAAAACTTTGAAGGCGCAGCACAGAGGAACACGTCTTCATGATGGCTGGATCTACTGAACATTTATAAGAGTTTAATTTTCCAAACACACGAATAGCTAAGTGGTAAGATACTCGCTTACCATGCGGAACGTCCAGGGTTCGAACTACGGTGCTGACAAAAAAAAATTCGTCAAAATCCGTTGAGTAGTTTCTGAGATTTATGGGTAACAAGAAATGTTTTTAACAGACCGACAGACAGACACAGAACCCAAGTTGCTCAGGAGGGTATGATACGTCCAGAAATATGAAAAAAATTGATATCGGAGCAAAAAATATATATATTTTTTACAAAAACAAACACAATTCTTCCGATTTCTAATATTAGAAATTTCTCGGAAGTAAAAAGAACGTTATCCAAACTACCATCACATCGTTTAAGATGACGTCATCCTATGACTGTGATGAGGATGATTATTATGTACATGTAAAACATTGTATCAATCATTCATAGGAGCCACACGTTTTAATTGAACTATCACCCCACGCCTACTCGTGTAACCGATTCTGCTATATGTAATCTCATTATGTATATAAAATCCATTTACAATCATTTATGAATAATCAACGCAGTTCCCAAATGGCTGGACCAAGGAACAGTATGCACCACACTCTAATACCTAATAGAATTGAGCCCAGGAGTTGTGTTACATCCTGTAGTATAATGAGATGTGGGGCGTAATATGCGCCGCACTCTAATCCCAAGACCTGATCTAACTGTCAACTGATTGAGCCCAGGAGTTGTGTTACATCCTGTAGTATAATGAGACGTGGGCAGTAATATGCGCCGCACTCTAATCCCAAGACCTGATCTAATTGTCAACTGATTGAGCCCAGGATTTGCGTTACATCCTGTAGTATGGTGAGACGTGGGGCGTAATATGCGCCACACTCCAATCCCAAGACCTGATCTAATTGTCAACTGATTGAGCCCAGGAGTTGTGTTACATCCTGTAGTATAATGAGACGTGGGCAGTAATATGCGCCACACTCTAATCCCTAGACCCGATCTAATTGTCAACTGATTGAGCCCAGGAGTTGTGTTACATCCTGTAGTATGGTGAGACGTGGGGCACAATATGCGCTGTACTCTAATCCCAAGACCTGATCTAATTGTCAACTGATTGAGCCCAGGAGTTGTGTTACATCCTGTAGTATAATGAGACGTGGGCAGTAATATGCGCCACACTCTAATCCCTAGACCCGATCTAATTGTCAACTGATTGAGCCCAGGAGTTGTGTTACATCCTGTAGTATGGTGAGACGTGGGGCGTAATATGCGCCGCACTCTAATCCCAAGACCTGATCTAACTGTCAACTGATTGAGCCCAGGAGTTGTGTTACATCCTGTAGTATGGTGAGACGTGGGGCACAATATGCGCTGTACTGTAATCCCAAGACCTGATCTAATTGTCAACTGATTGAGCCCAGGAGTTGTGTTACATCCTGTAGTATGGTGAGACGGGGGGCACAATATGCGCTGTACTGTAATCCCAAGACCTGATCTAATTGTCAACTGATTGAGCCCAGGAGTTGTGTTACATCCTGTAGTATGGTGAGACGTGGGGCGTAATATGCGCCACACTCTAATCCCTAGACCGATCTAATTGTCAACTGATTGAGCCCAGTTATCAGGTAGTGATATCGGTAGATAGCTGCAGTGGCCTTGGGTGATTCACACTTACCGCCTTACACAATGAGAACTGAAAAGTAAACATATAGGTAGACTAGCGGGCTGTCGCCCGCTTTGCGGGCCAAGGCATGGCCGTGAAAGCAAAAAATCCTTTTTCGCCAATGGCAGGTGTTGTAGTGGGAGTTTCGAAAAATCCCGTCTTATTGCACATCTAGACTATAAGACAAAGCTACCTACCAAAATCAGCTTCCTAGGACTTATGGTTTGGGCTGTAGAGCGATGATCAGTCAGTGGTCAGTCAGTCAGTGACTTTTTGACATTTATATATTAAGATAGTACCTATAGAATGAAATTCATTAGAGATTTATTTGGATGATACTGATTTCATAAAAAAGTGGAAATTGGGTATAATTATGTATAGAACTGTATACTTCAGGTCTATTCATAGAAATCTACTTAACGAAGATATATACATAGGTTTTTATATCTAAATTATTGGTTCAAATTACCTTTAATAGATGTACATTTTTCTTCCTACTCTATGCCCGTGTGTCGGTAATATAAGCCCCTGGTTTATACAATAGGTTATAGATTTTGCTTTATCTTCTAAGTACACTGAGTACCAAGTAAAGTACTTCTAAGTACCAAGAAGAGAAAAAAGAGAAAGAAGAATTAGTAGAAAAAGAGTTAGTAGCGAAGTGGAAAGATAAGTGGGAAGCTGAAGAACAAAAAGGACAATGGACAAAGAGGTTAATTAAAGATATTGAGAAATGGAGGAACCGAGAGCATGGGGCACTAACTTATGAATTGAGTCAGTTTATAACCGGGCATGGCAACTTCAATAACTATTTGTTTCGAATGAAAAAGGTACGAACAGATGTGTGTAGGACTGTAGGTACTGTAGTGAGAAGGATAGCGCGGAGCATACAATGTTTGAATGTATTAGATTTGAGGAAGAGAGAAAATATGCTGAAGATCTTCTAGGATTAAAACTATGTACTGTAAACATCATTGATGAAATGTTGGCATGTGAGGAAAAATGGGAAAAAATTGTAATTTTTTTTAGGGCAGTAATGAAAAAGAAGGAAAGAGACAAAGAGATGAGAGAGTGCAGGCCCCATGACGTTGTCCCATGGTGAGCCTTAAAAGATAATGCACCTGAAGTAATGTTATTAAACGGTTCCGGGTGCATCATCTTCTCCAGAGACGTCTAGGTTTTTTAGTGGGTGGAAATCCCACTCCCCATTATTTCCGGGTGTCTTTTAAAGATTTTTCTCCTAAGCCTCTCAAAAAAAAAAGTACACTGAGTGACAAATTTAGGGGAACGCATAGGTTTTTTACTCATATAACAAAGTGTGTATTTCTTGTTGGACAAAAACATTTTTCATATTTTTTCTATTTGAGGAAATCACACGAAAATTGGTACAGAAATAGCAAAAACATGGAGGCCAGTAAAAAAAGACAAATTTTTAGAATGAAATATAATATATCCTGTTTCAGGATTTATTACTTGGTAGTTGAGTGCAGAAAAAAAAAAAAAAAAAAAAATAGGTTCCTAACTAACCTAAGTCAACTTTATGTATCTGTGTAGGCACTGAGATCCTGACAGCCATTTATGAAACACACCTTACCTTCACTCATAACTCTAGTCTCTACTGATCGGGACCGGAGGTACCTCTATCAATGATTATACGTCTAGAGATCTTTGAATGGGTCTTAATAATGGACGAAGCATCAGACATTCCACATTGAAGTTATGCTAGATGCATTCATATGGTGGCATCAGGCTCGTGTCTAATAAAATTCCCCTCTTATTATATTATGCTTTATCAGTTAGAACAAAGTAAAATATATACAGTAAAGTACAATACAATTATAAAGAAAAAATAAATAAATTTAAGAAAGAAACAAGAACAAAAAAAAGCTAATGTCCTATCTAAAGGGCGGGGTTATTGCCTGTGGCAATCTCCCACCCAACCCTACTGGTCGGCATACTCATAATCTAGAAGTCGGACTGATAAGTTTCGTTAGTATGAGCCTGGCTAGATTTGGAGACTTATTAGTCCCATTTGGATGAGCCTGACTAGATGACTTCTAAGGCCCATGATTATGAGCCAGGCCAGGGGACTGATAAGTTTCATTGGTATGAGCCTGACTAGGTGACTTATAAGTCCCATTTGGATGAGCCTAGATGACTTCCAAGGCCCATGATTATGAGCTTGGCCAGGGACTTGTAAGTCCCATTCGGATGAGTCTGGTCAGGGGACTTGTGAGTCCCATTAGGATGAGTCTGGCCAGGGGACTTGTGAGTCCCATTAGGATGAGTCTGGTCAGGGGACTTGTGAGTCCCATTAGGATGAGTCTGGTCAGGGGACTTGTGAGTCCCATTATGATGAGACTGGCCCGGCGACTTGTAAGTCCCATTAGGATGAGCCTGGCTAGGGGACTTATAAGGCCCATTAGGATGAGTCTGGCCAGGGGACTTGTAAGTCCCATTAAGATGAGCCTGACTGGATGACTTATAAGTCCCATGATTATGAGCCTGTCCCGGGGACTTATAAGGCCCATTAGGATGAGTCTGGCCCGGGGGACTTATAAGTCCCATTAGGATGAGCCTGGCCAGGGGACTTGTAAGTCCCATTAGGATGAGCCTGGCCAGGGGACTTATAAGTCCCATTAGGATGAGCCTGGCTAGCCACCAGGAGTACGTGAGGCGCGTACCTGAGACTATAGGGAATGTTCCGGCTATGACGTCATCATCCATTCACTAGCTGAGGTATGAGTCGTCGGCATGGTCTGTTCTGGTCCTCACAAGAGACATTTCAGTTTGTCCATGATGTCCAATATCAGGAAATAAATACACGTATATATGTATGTATATCATGGTGGTGAGAGGATTATATGGACGCCCAGATCCAATGTCTAGGCTCCTTTCATGTGCATTGATTCTGTTTGGTTTTAACGTCCTGATAGTCAGGACGGGGTATAATAAACAGGTATTTAATACGATTAGTTAACCGACCTCAGTAGCTTGATCGATAAGGCGGCGGACTTGTAACCTGGAGGTCGGTGGCTCAAGTCCCGGTTTCAGCGGAGATTTAGTAAAGGGAGTTTGCGTAGTTGTGATCACGAAAGTGATTAACACAAATGACTAATACGATTAGTTGAGATACCCTCATTCTTCAGCTTGCGCTAAGACCACGAACACTGTGGACACTTTTTTTTTTTAAAGATGAGTGTTTCACAGCCTTTTTTGTTTCGTAGCCATGAAACAAGAGCTACTGTAGACGCTTGTGGTCTGTGTTGTAGCCTGTCCATCCCGTAGTATGCCTCCCCTCTGATGGGCGAGAAGTGACACAATACTTCCCATTTAGGTGCTAGGTCAACACGAGCGCACCGGAAGGTATCCCTTACAAACAACTGTAACCAAATTTTGAATACACATTTTTTGTCGGCGCGGGGGTTCGAACCATGGACCTTCCGCATGGCAAGCGAGTGCTTAACCACTGAGCTATTCGTGCGCTAAAAAGTTAACACTGACTGAAAGTCCCCACATGGAAACTGATAACACGAGTCTGGTTGTCTAGTATATCATCAAGCTGTCCACTCTGTGACAGGAGTCAGGAGTGCTATTGGCGGACAAATAGCGGACAAGGACAATTCCATTAAGAGCAATAAGCCAAACTGCGTCACCGCTTTACAATAGATCGCTTCCTTCTCTCGACTGTATTAGAATTCACGTCTCCTCCGTCTCATATAGAAAAGTTAACATTCTCTTGATCAAATTTTTCGCACCACAAAGGTTTTTTCTCGTATCACGTGTGTATTTTTTGTTGGACAAAAACATTTTTCATATTTTTTCTAATTGAAAAAATCACACAAAAATTGGTACAGAGATAGCAAAGACATGAAGAACAATTAGTGGAATGTAACCACTAGTGAAGATTAATGCTCAAAGAATTTTCTACCACCTGACCCTCAGAGTCTTATTATTATGTGGTCACAAACTCAAATTAATGAAGAAAAATTCATGCACTGGGTGGGATTTGAACCAACGGATCCCTACGTAACCCGGGTTACCAGACTAGAGCGTTAACCACTTGACTACCAGTGTGCACGTATATTATTGCTAGCAATAGCCCAATATATTGTATACCATTTATAAAAATCAGAAAATTAACGAATAATAATATGTGATAATAATAATATCGCCTTTTATACATTGTAAACAAACTCATGGTAGGTACTTGATTCAGATTTGCGTCATTCAATACAGGCCTCAGCGCGGTCTAGTAGGTACATAAGTATTAATTAGTTGTCTGAAAAACAATCTTATTTTGTTTTATTTTATTGACTGTTTAGTGCCGCATCAAAAAAACAGGATTAAATTTTAGATAATCCAGACTGTCCTTCAGGCCGGGCTATAGTGCGCTGTGATTGGTTGAAACTCCGACTTGAGGGAGGGTCTGACTTATCTGAAATTTAATCTTGTTTTGTAATTCGGCTCTTAATACTGTTGAAGAATACGAGATTTCGAAATGTGTACCTAGTACTTATTATGTTTGTGATGACGTCACAATTACTGAAACTCGCCTTTTTTTTGTCATACTTGATACTCGAACCACCGACCTCCAGGTTGCGAGATCGCCGCCTAATTAAACGACCTTATTTTTTTTTTCACAAAACAATCAACAACAACAAATGAATAACAATAAATTAAAAAAAAACTTCGAAATATGTATGTACAAAAAAATAAAGAACATTATTAATGTGAATTGTTTTATAATCCCGGGCGAAGTTAATGCCTTAGGCATTAACCCCGAAGGTGGATGAGATAAGTATCTAGTTGCAGTACTGTGGATTATTGTTTGTCATATCATGACAATGCAGTTGTTGCAAGTGATGTTCAACCACCCCCCCCCCCCCCCCCTCCAAATGTACATTGACCAATACTTTTATTGACGTAATGGGACTTCTTTTCTGAAAGTACGACATCTATATTGGTGACTGCATTACAGGGGTCGAATTTGTCTCAATTACGTCGACATTTTGTTTGTAGTCTTGACACTTAGATCGGTGGTAGTGAGCTGACAGAAGAGAGGGAAATAGGTGAGGAGAGAGAAGGAAAGTAAAACTAAAACAGATAGAAGAGAAGAGAGACAGAACATGTGAAAAGGATATGAGAGAAAGAGTAGAGAGAGGATGTGCAAGGGATAGGAGAGAGGAAGAGGGAGTGAGAGAGAAAGAAAGACAGGGGTAGAAAAAGGAGAGAGAGAAAGGGAAAGACAGAGCGAGGGAGAAGAGATAAAAGAGAGAGGGAAAGTGGAAAGAAAGGAGAATGAGTGAAATAGAAAGCAGATAAGTTATGTAGATAAGGAAAGAAAATATTATGTTCTGAGTGTTCAGGAGGATGTGACGGAACGCAGAAGGAAAGTTAAAGAACGTGCATGTTTGTGTAGAAGGAAGAGAGAGTTTGTGTGATAGAGTATGTGTGTGTGTGACTGAGAGTGTGTGTGTGTATTTGTGTGTGTGGGTGTGCGTGTTTGTATGTATGTATGTGTGTGTGAGTGAGAGAGTGTGTGTGTATGAGGGAGAGAGAGAGTGGCGTAGCTAATCTCATGGAGGAATAAGTTAGGAGAACTAATTCATAAAGTGTATATGTCATGGATAATGAACCCGCCACATAAATTCGGCCATTTTGGATAGCTGGAGTACTGAGTAAATCACAACAATATCAAGTTAATTTTAATTTCGATAAATTTAAAATATTAGAAATCGGAAATATTGTGTTATTTTTTGCAAAAATAATTTGTTTTTTTTGCTCCGATTTCACTTTTTTCCCCCTTTTTTAAAAGCTTTTGAAGGGGATAATAGCAGCCATATTGAATAGCTCTTTTCAGTTTGTTAACGTGATTAGAGGCATAACAAGTTCTCCATTACTTACTCATTCATGGCTAGACCCAAATTTCAGGGGGGTATTCTTTTGCAGATTGCATACATTTTTACGAATTCTTTTTTAATTTCGGAGGGGAATTTGTCCCCAACCCCCTGGCTACGCGCCTGGAGATACAGAGATAGAGAGGAGAAGAGATAATAGTACACGTAGATTTAGCTACCATGCTATATGCTATGTGTTACTCGCAGAAATACTCATAACAAAATGCAGGTATTCCGTTTCAGGGCGGTAGTTTTTAGCGAAATGAGAAATTTCCCACTGGGTGACGCCCTGACATGAAGGAGTAGGTGTCACTTGTGTGGGCTGGACAGGTAGGGGGTTATTTGATGGAAAATGTAATGATAAATATACTAGAACTAGATGATAATACCGACCTCAGTAGCTTGATCGATAAGGCAGCGGACTTGTAACCTGGAGGTCGGTGGTTCAAGTCCCGGTTTCAGCGTAGATTTAGTAAAGCGAGTTTGAGTAGTTGTGATATCACGAAAGTAATGAACACAAATAATATGATAACATAACTTTTACTAGTAGATGTTAATATTATAGTAATCCAGGAGAATTATGAAATACACTTTCATCAATGAGATCTGATATAAAATTCCAATGACAAAAAATTCTCACTGGCACTCTTTTTTACTTCCGATAAATTTCTAATGTAGAAATCGGAAGTATTTTGTTCGTTTTTGTAAAAATAATAATAATTTTTTGCTCAGATTTTGATTTTTTTCATTTCTCTGGACGTTTCATAACCTCTTGAGCCAATTTGCTTTTGTGTCCATCTGTCGGTCGGTCAGGTTCAACGGTATTATTATTACTAGTAGTTTTCTGAACTCTAAACCCCACACAGATTTAACTATGGCACTATGAATGTTCAATTAAGCAAGAGCCTTTCTTTATTCAATAAAAATAGAAAAATGGTCTTCAATTTTCACCAAAACGGCTCCCATTTGGCCCCGAGTGGCCAAATTCGACCCAAAAACTATAGTTAAAATTCAAGGACCCAATGAACATATGTATACTAAATTTCAACAAATTTGAAGAATCCCGTCCAGAGTTATCGCGGAACAAACAGAGAGACAGACAGACAGATACACAGACGGACAAACGAAAGTCAAATTGTCCAGTACCCAAGTTAAAACAGAACCTCACTTAGTGAGGTCACTTCGCTCCATCACTGTGTTCGGTGAATTAATTTGAAACCCTTTCTCTCCTCTTGTCCACAGGTAGAGCAGCGGGATGTGCCGGGCATCGACTCGGCATTCCTCGCGATGGACACGGAAGAGGGTGTCGAGGTTGTGTGGAACGAGGTGCAATTCTCCGAGCGGAAGAACTTCAAGGCACAGGAAGAGAAGATCCAACAGGTGTTTGAGAATCTGACGCAGCTGGAACATCCGAACATTGTCAAGTTCCATCGGTACTGGACCGACACTCACAACGACAAGCCTCGGGTAAGTCCGCCGAACTTCGGTACATTTCGTAGAATATCGGAAATTTGTCGAGATTCAACAGGTGTTGTAGAATCTGACTCAGCTTGAATATTCGAACATTGTTCAAGTTCCATCTCGAAAGTTCGGTAAATATTCAACAGGTGTTTCAAATACTAAGCATTGTGTCTGTGGACTTGTAAATTGGAAGTCGGTGGTTCCAGTCCCAAGTTAAGCAAAGATTTAATAGAGTGACACAAATATGATATCTTTTTTTAAAACTTTATTGTATCTGTGCATGTATTTTTTTTTTTTTTTTTTTTGTCAAGCAAGGTGTATATTGTGATGGGTCATTTTAGTAAGAAGACACAAAATAATTAATTACTTTTTTTAACTTTACTGTGAGTGTGTGTTTCTTTTAGCCAGGTGTAGGTTATGCTTTTTTATATTCTAACTTGACTCGGGTGTCCCCCCAGGTGATCTTCATCACGGAGTACATGTCCAGTGGGTCCCTCTAGTTATGTCCCTTTATATTCTAACTTGACTCGCCTGTCCCCCCAGATGATCTTCATCACGGAGTACATGTCCAGCAGTTCCTCTAATTATGTCCCTTTATATTCTAACTTGACTCGCCTGTTCCCCCAGGTGATCTTCATCACGGAGTACATGTCCAGCAGTTCCTCTAATTATGTCCCTTTATATTCTAACTTGACTCGCCTGTCCCCCCAGGTGATCTTCATCACGGAGTACATGTCCAGCAGTTCCTCTAGTTATGTCCCTTTATATTCTAACTTGACTCGGCTGTCCCCCCAGGTGATCTTCATCACGGAGTATATCTCCAGCAGTTCCTCTAGTTATGTAGCTTTATATTCGAACTTGACTCGTCTGTCCCCAGGTGATCTTCATCACGGAGTACATGTCAAGCAGTTCCTCTAGTTATGTCCCTTTATATTCTAACTTGACTCGCCTGTCCCCCCAGGTGATCTTCATCACGGAGTACATGTCCAGCAGTTCCTCTAGTTATGTCCCTTTATATTCTAACTTGACTCGCCTGTCCCCCCAGGTGATCTTCATCACGGAGTACATGTCAAGTAGTTCCTCTAGTTATGTCCCTTTATATTCTAACTTGACTCGCCTGTCCCCCCAGGTGATCTTCATCACGGAGTACATGTCCAGTGGGTTCCTCTAGTTATGTCCCTTTATATTCTAACTTGACTCGCCTGTCCCCCCAGGTGATCTTCATCACGGAGTACATGTCCAGCAGTTCCTCTAGTTATGTCCCTTTATATTCTAACTTGACCCGGATGTCCCCCCAGGTGATCTTCATCACGGAGTACATGTCCAGTGGGTTCCTCTAGTTATGTCCCTTTATATTCTAACTTGACTCGGATGTCCCCCCAGGTAATCTTCATCACGGAGTACATGTCAAGTAGTTCCTCTAGTTATGTCCCTTTATATTCTAACTTGACCCGGATGTCCCCCCAGGTGATCTTCATCACGGAGTACATGTCCAGTGGGTTCCTCTAGTTATGTCCCTTTATATTCTAACTTGACTCGCCTGTCCCCCCAGGTAATCTTCATCACGGAGTACATGTCAAGTAGTTCCTCTAGTTATGTCCCTTTATATTCTAACTTGACCCGGATGTCCCCCCAGGTGATCTTCATCACGGAGTACATGTCCAGTGGGTTCCTCTAGTTATGTCCCTTTATATTCTAACTTGACTCGGATGTCCCCCAGGTGATCTTCATCACGGAGTACATGTCCAGTGGGTTCCTCTAGTTATGTCCCTTTATATTCTAACTTGACTCGCCTGTCCCCCCAGGTGATCTTCATCACAGAGTACATGTCAAGCAGTTCCTCTAGTTATGTCCCTTTATATTCTAACTTGACTCGCCTGTCCCCCCAGGTGATCTTCATCACAGAGTACATGTCAAGCAGTTCCTCTAGTTATGTCCCTTTATATTCTAACTTGACTCGGCTGTCCCCCCAGGTGATCTTCATCACGGAGTACATGTCCAGTGGGTTCCTCTAGTTATGTCCCTTTATATTCTAACTTGACTCGGATGTCCCCCCAGGTGATCTTCATCACGGAGTACATGTCCAGTGGGTTCCTCTAGTTATGTCCCTTTATATTCTAACTTGACTCGGCTGTCCCCCCAGGTGATCTTCATCACGGAGTACATGTCCAGTGGGTCCCTCTAGTTATGTCCCTTTATATTCTAACTTGACTCGGCTGTCCCCCCAGGTGATCTTCATCACGGAGTACATGTCCAGTGGGTCCCTCTAGTTATGTCCCTTTATATTCTAACTTGACTCGGGTTTCCCATGTCCCTCTAACTCTACTCTTCTGTCCCCAGGTGATCTTCATCACGGAGTACATGTCCAGTGGGTCCCTCAAGCAGTTCCTCTAGTTATGTCCCTTTATATTATTCTAACTTGACTCGGGTTTCCCATGTCCCTCTAACTCTACTCTTCTGTCCCCAGGTGATCTTCATCACGGAGTACATGTCCAGTGGGTCCCTCAAGCAGTTCCTCTAGTTATGTCCCTCTAACTCTACTCTTCTGTCCCCAGGTGATCTTCATCACGGAGTACATGTCCAGTGGGTCCCTCAAGCAGTTCCTCTAGTTATGTCCCTTTATATTATTCTAACTTGACTCGGGTTTCCCATGTCCCTCTAACTCTACTCTTCTGTCCCCAGGTGATCTTCATCACGGAGTACATGTCCAGTGGGTCCCTCAAGCAGTTCCTCTAGTTATGTCCCTCTAACTCTACTCTTCTGTCCCCAGGTGATCTTCATCACGGAGTACATGTCCAGTGGGTCCCTCAAGCAGTTCGTGAAGCGCACCAAGCGGAACGTGAAGAAGTTACCTCTCTCCTCGTGGAAACGATGGTGCTCGCAGATCCTGTCTGCGCTCAGGTGAGAGGTTGGGTGGAAGAGAACGGCCTGGAGCTACTAACATGTTTTTTAATAATGAATGGGAGTAGTAGTCATCGTGGCAGAGTGAGTTAGCGCGCTAGGCATTGCACGCACGGTGACCTGGGTTCGATCCAAAGCGGAGCAGGATTTTTTCTGCTCTGTACTTGGGTGTTCGGGGTCCACTCATACCTCGTGAGGAAAAATGAGTAGCTGCTTTAATGTGAGTAGCGACCATCGGAGGAATTATAGGCAAAAATTAGATATTGGGATATTAAAGATACGGAAAAGTCCTATAATTCTGCGTTACCCACTAAAATTGTGATATCATAACACAAAGAAACACATTTATTATAATGAATGGGATTAAAACCCCTGTCCGAACTGTCTCAAATCAGGACGTTAAAACCAAATAGAATCAATGGATATGAAAGGAGCCTAGACAATGGATCTGGGTGTCAATATAATCCTCTCGCCACCGTGATTTAGGTATCTATGCCTATCTCATGGACACGGGATTATTATTATTATGAATGAATTCAAAAAAGAAAAGAAAACATGTATTAGTTTCGAACATTATGTATATTTACAATATACACAGATTGATGGAAGACTCTGTAATTTTGTGCAGTTCCATTATAAACGGACCTCAGTAGCTTGATCGGTAAGGCAGCGGACTTGGAGGTTGGTGGTGCAAGTCCCGGTTTCAGCGTAGATTTAGTAAAGCGAGTTTTTAGTAATTTTGATATCACGAAAGTGATTGACACAAATATGATAATATATTACTGAGTTCGTCAACCAGACGTATGTAAGTTACTTACTTTGTAGATATTATTGGTTGAGTGAAAGCGAAAGCCTAAAATATGTCATATGTTCAAAGTATCAAAATGTCAGCTTTGCATGGAAACCCAATGTTTCTCTGGACCTGGGAACACAAACTGTGTGAATAAATAAATAGCATAACCACGGTCATATTCCTGACCGTGGCCTGGTTTCGAACCCAGGTCTTCTGATCAAGCCAAGATCTGTAACCAGTCTACTGTACCAGTGCAGTATGTCGGCTAGACTTACTTTGTATCGGAAATAGAGTGCAGGACATACATCATCTTGTCACTTGAAGATAGAGAGAAAGTTCGCGACTAGACCAGTCTAGAGCACTCAGTCTCTCCGATAATGTCTTGTGTTCATTCAGATGAAGAACTTAATGATTTACCAGAGCCAGCGTCGATGGCTAAGTTAAGGGTTGGGTGGAAGAGATTGCCACAGGCAATAACCCCACCCTTTAGGTAGGAGATTAACTTCATTCTCTTTTTTCTCCTGTATCTTTGCTTAATCTTATTGTTTTTCTTTATAATTTCATTCTATTTTACTATATGTATATATTTTTGTTCGACCTAATAAAGCTTACTATAATAATAATAATAATAATAATAATAATAATAATAATAATAATAATAATAATAATAATAATAATAATAATAATAATAAATGGCGTAGGGGTGGGCGATCCCATCGCCCAGATTTAAACATCTGCAATCAGCCCTCACAGGTGGAAAGTCTCATGCAGACGATTCCTGTGAGACCCCAGGGATGTCTGATTCATCAGTCATTGGGGAGTGGCGACCCCAGGGCCCGAGCAAGTAGTTGATACCTGGATGGTTACTTCGACCAGTAACGTCCCAGGAAGTAGTGGAGACATGTTAAAAATACTCCATGAACATCAATTGCGTCTGGTCAGCGTCTGTACCCCAGAGGGGCGGCTGAACAGACAAACTCCAACTCTGGCAGTTAGTATAAATGCCAAAAAATTCTCTCATAAGCCCAACCCTACGTCCGTGCATTATCATTAAGCCACGTGAGAGACGGAAGAACTCATCTTTTTCCTGAGTCACCAACAGGGCAATGGCAAAACCCATTATTTTAATTAAAAATGGAGATAACAAATAGTTATAAAGACCTCGGAACCCCGCTACCTCCTGGGGGGCAACACCAGGGCACTTCTGGAGCCACCGCTGGAAGTGACAGCATGCGAGCCGGTGGTGACCGTGGGACAAGACAAATAACAAGGCAGACCACGGTCGGGATACCCGAAACCCAAGATGCCTCAACCAGTGCAAACAGCCAGACTCCATCCTTAAGTGCTGTAACTGCTAGAAGTGTTTCTCGGAGGGAAAATTCCAATCCCATTTTACCCGAGACCACGCTAGCAGGACGAACAAGAGTGCGCATGAAATGGTCCCAAGAATTGAATATCTACATCATGCGCACCTACTTCCATCTTACAAAACTCGAGACAGACACAACAGCTTTCCGAAAAAAATTGCATGAAGCATTTGTAGCACAACACCCAGAAATACCAGTCACAGAACAACGAATAGCAGATCAAAGAAGAGCAATAATAACCAAGAAATACTTGTCTGACGAAATGATAGAACAGATCAAAAGAGAAGTCCGAGAGACACTAGAAAGAGAAGGAAACTCAACCAATGAGAGAGAAGAAACTAACAATGAACCATCAACAGTCGCACAATCTAGTCAAATTCTAACTAATGTTTTAATCCCTAGTCTACAAATCAACCAAATAGAAACAATCCCTGGTCAAGTACAAAATATTGAAATCACTGAGAGCCAGAACGATGTCACATCTCCAAACATAACACAAGTGCCAACCTATGAAGATTACACAGCAGATATAGGCGATAACATTGATACAATCACATCGTTCACATCATACTTGAAAGAAATACTAAGCACTACACTACAAAAATATAGAGGAATAGACCCAACCAGAAGACCTTGGATCCCAAAGCAAAAAACATCAAGAAAATTAGCCAAAATCATAGACATACTTAACACTAAAATCTTACCAATGCTATTAGAATCTGAGACAGAAACTTTCAATGAACTCCACGACCTCATATATTGCACAGCCTATACAGCAGCTATAGCCAATGGAGCGAAAATCAACGAACAAAGCACAAACAAAAAATCCACCGAGGAAACTGTTCCACCATGGAAGAGGAGAATTATGAAAAAAATTGAAACTAAAAGAAGTGAAATTGGAAGACTCATGGAATATCAAAAAGGAAATCCTAGCAAGAAACTATCAAGAAAAGTCAAAGAAATCCTAGACAAATACAAAATTCACACACCAAGAGATTTACCCAACAAAGGCCCCGAAGAATGCTTGGACACGCTTCAGCAAAAACTCACAGTACTAAGCACTAAAGTCAAACGCTATTCAATAAGCAACAAAAGAAAACAGCAAAACAATGAGTTCAAAAATAACGAGAAAAATTTCTACCGATCTCTAAAGGCAAATACAAACCAATCAAGACAAACCACAATAGAGAGCACACCCAACCAACAAGAAATAAAACAATACTGGGATGGAATTTGGAACAAGGATACACAATGCAACCTTCGTGCAAACTGGCTGACCAAAGAAGAACAAGAAAATGAAGAATTATTACCGATGGAAGAACCACACATAACTTTAGATATCACTAGAGAAATCATCAACAATACACACAACTGGAAAAGCCCAGGGAGCGACAACATACATAATTTCTGGTTCAAAAAACTTGATAGCACACATATCAAGCTAACAAAATTCCTCAACAACTTCATGAAAAACCCAGAAAGTATACCTGAATTCCTAACAGAAGGCAAAACGTACCTCCTACCCAAAGGCAAGATATCTAGTGACCCAGCAAAATACCGTCCCATCACATGTTTACAAACCACATACAAAATACTTACATCTATTATGACCAAAATTCTGAATAAACATGTAGAAAGCCAGATGATAATGACAGAAGAACAAAAAGGTTGCCGAAAAGGCACCAAAGGGTGTAAAGAACAGCTGATCATTGACTCTGTTATCCTAAATGAGGTCAGAAAGAAAAATAGGAAACTATCATGCTGTTATGTGGATTATCAAAAGGCCTACGACTCCGTGCCACATGACTGGCTAATCAAGGTACTGCAAATATACAAAGTTCACCCTATACTAATACAGTGTTTACAACAGCTAATGAAAGGTTGGAGAACAAAAATAATACTTTCCACCAATAAAGGCAATAATACTAACGAACTAAGACCTATAACAACACAAGATATGCCAGAAATCAAAATAACTAGAGGTATCTTCCAAGGAGACTCGTTATCCCCTCTATGGTTCTGCCTGGCACTAAACCCTCTATCTAAACTACTGAACAGGACCGGAATCGGATATTCACTAAAAAACACACAGATACAACATATAATATCACACCAGTTGTACATGGATGACCTGAAACTATACGCACCGTCCCAAGATAAACTGAAAGAACTCACCATCTTAGTTGAACAGTTTTCGAAAGATATTTGCATGACCTTTGGATTAGACAAGTGTAGAGTTATTAACATTGAAAAAGGTAAGAGTAGGCCTGGAGAAATCCAACTAATATCTGGAGGATTGATAGAGGCAATGAGTGAGGAAGATGTCTACAAATATCTAGGATACCAACAAGCTAAAACAATTGACCATACTAAAATCAAAGAAGACCTCACAAAAGAATACCTATCCCGAGTTAACAAAATATGTAGAACAGAACTGAACAGCATACACACCTTCAAAGCACTGAATACCCTAGCCATACCGGTACTTACCTATTCCTTTGGAGTGATAAAGTGGACAGTTACAGACCTCGAAAACATTATGAAGAAAACTAGGACGACTCTGACAGAACACCGGAAGCACCACCCAAAATCAAGTGTGCTAAGGATGACCATCCCAAGAAAAGAGGGAGGAAGAGGACTGATTGATGTAATAAACCTGCACAATGGACAAGTCAAGCTCATGAGAGAGTATTTCCATCAAAGAAAAAATACATCACCTCTACATCATTGCATCTGTTTACAAGACCAAGCATACACTCCACTAAACCTGGCAAATGAAGCAGACCAACCAAATAAAACCATCAGGCGCAATGACAGCAAACATCAAGAATGGCGAAACAAGGCCCTACATGGAAGACATCCGCACGAACTTGACCAAAACTATGTCGACTTAACAGCGTCGAACGCATGGTTGACGTGCGGAGATCTCATGCCGGAAACGGAAGGGTTCATGTTAGCCATTCAAGACCAGGTTATCAGTACCAAAAATTACCTCAAATACATCGTAAAGGACACGAAAACAACAGATGACAAATGCAGAAAATGTAAAGACAAAGCAGAAACTATACAACACATAACAGCTGGATGCAGCATGCTAGCACAAAATGAATACCTACACCGCCACAATCAAGTAGCTGCTGCAATACATCAGGACATCTGCTACAAACTAGGACTGAAACAAGAAACTCGCAAGACACCATACTACAAATATCAGCCGCCTGCAGTAATGCAGAACAACGAGTACCTCATTTACTATGACCGCTCAATCATGACAGACCGGACAATACCCTGTAATAAGCCGGACATAGTAGTGAGAAACAAAGTTAAAAAGGAGGCGTTCATTATTGATATAGCAGTACCCAACACCCACAACATACTCACCACAAGCCATGAGAAAAAGCGCAAGTACACAGACTTGGCAGATGAAGTTAAGAAAATGTGGAACCTAAACAAAATAACAATAGTGCCTGTTGTCATCTCCTGCACGGGTGTAATACCAAAGGAACTGCACAAAAGCCTAGAAATGCTCGGACTAAAAAGAAACACCTATATTTTACTTCAGAAAGCTGTTGTGCTCAATACCACAAGAATTGTTCGGAGATTCTTGAGTAATCAATAAGCGAAAGTGTTTGGCAACTGCCCGCACCTAGCATCAAACACCAGGAGAAACACCTGAGACCCTAAGGAAATAATAATAATACCTATATCATCTGAACTTAAGAACTTGAAAAAAGGGTACAAATTGAGAAACACTCCTGATGATGTGAGTCATTTACTCTACATGGACGACATTAAGTTATTTACCAAAACTGAGAATGATCTGGAAAGCTCAATCGACATTGTAAAGACAATATCAAATGATATAGGCATGTCATTTGGCTATGATAAGTGTGAAAAAATAATAATAAAGCGCGGAGTGATAACATCTCAAAATACACAAGATCTGAGAGACGATATTGGACCCAATATCATAAAAGATTTAGATCAAGACACATATTATAAATATCTTGGCGTGACAGAGAACTCGCGTCTTCAAATACAACAAATCAAACAAAATCTTAAAACTGAATACCTAAGAAGAACAAGATTAGTTCTAAATACAGAGTTAAATGGAAGAAACAAAATAGAAGCGATTAACAGCTTAGCAGTACCTGTCGTCGAATACCGTTTCGGCATTGTTGACTGGACACAAGAAGAAATAAGGAAGTTTGATTTCAAAACAAGAAAATTACTCACAAGTCACCGTATGTTACATCCTAGATCCAACGTAAAAAGAATATATTTACCTCGAGTTGATGGTGGGCGGGGTCTAAGAAATATGGAAAACATATACAAGTTAGCAATTTTACGATTCGCCAAGTACATCAAAAGAAAAAGTCAAGACGATGCACTCATTGCAATAATGTTCAAATACATGATGACTTCAAACCAAAGTAATATACTGAAACAGGCAGAAAAACTCGAACATGACCTCAACATCAATGATGGAGAAATCGCACCCACATCATGCAATTTTCTAAACAAGTATAGATCACTAGTAAAAGAAAAAATCAGAGAAACAACAAAGGAAGAGTGGAAAAACAAAGCAATGCATGGCCAATTCATCAGGAACATTGAAGAAAATATCTCAATTGACAACAATAAATGCTTTGACTGGTTAAAGTTGGGAAAAATAAAAAGCGAAACTGAATCCTTCATTTTGTCAGCCCAAGACCAGAGTCTCAGAACAAAATATCACGAAAAACACATCTTGAAAATAAGCGATGATGACAAATGCAGATTATGTAAACACAAACCAGAACATATAACCCACATAATCAGTGGTTGTGAGATTTTGGCAAAACACGAATATTTAATACGACACAACAAAATATGCTCGTACCTTCATTTCGAAATCTGTAACCATTACAACATTCCCGATATTCCTGACAAGTGGTACAAACATAGTCCTGAACCTGTGCTGCAACATGAGGATATCGTGATGCTGTATGACCAACAGATTAGAACAGATCGAACGATTCCCTGCAATAAACCAGACCTGATAATCAAGAACTTTAAAGAAAAAACTTGCCTTCTGATTGATGTATCCGTGCCTGCTGATTCGAATGTCGTTTCCAAAGAGGCAGAAAAACGACTAAAATACAAAGATCTAGCCATTGAGATTGAGCGCATGTGGGGACTGAAATGCATAATCATTCCAGTTATTATTGGAGCGCTGGGGTGTGTACCAATATCATTAGAGAAAAACCTGTCCATGCTACCCGGAAATTTCAACCTGTCAGAGATACAAACCTGTGCTGTTTTGGGGACAGCTCATATATTACGGAAATTTGGAATTTAATTTTATAATGTAAACAATGTCTAAAAAATATTGTTTATTTTTGATGTTGGTTGTGATATACAGATATGAATAAATATATCTTGGTTATTTATGCCATAATAATAATATAATTGCACGTTGAATACACCAGTTCTCATTCAGTCACTGAAGTTAAGCAACGTCCAGCGAGGCTATGGACTTGGTTGACCATTTAAATTTGACCCCTCGTGATGGGTCTCACTCAGGTCGGGTGAGGTTAATGTGAGTTGCTGCTTTGTAATTTCCAAGCAAATGGAGGGTAAAACCCCCGTCGTGATATGACCATGTAGTTGAAATCGACGGTAAATCCAAAAGGGGAGGAAAAATGATTAACCAGCCGAGATATCTTAGTTCTCTACGGATGACTGATGTTAAGCAACGTTCAGCATGGTGATGGAATGATTTGGACGGATTAGAAGCTTGATCTACAAGGTGGTGAACCTGTAACCTGGAGGTTGGTGGTTCGAGTCCCTAGTTCAGTAAAATATTAGCAGTGTGAGTTTGAGTAGTTGTGACATCACGAAAGTGATTAACATCACTAATAACAATAATATAATGTCCGATAAAACCATAATACAATGTGTATAATTACTATAATTGTGTATTTACAATTATAGTAATGCAGTCCGTTGCGATCCATCCCCCAAAAGAGCCTTTTTTACTATTCTAATCAACATTTTTTTATTATTATTATTATTAATTTTATACCTATTTATTATTATTATTATTATTATTTCACATGAATAAGAAATAAGACGTATCTCGCTGTTATGTAAATCAGACAATGAATTTGAATCAAGTGCAGAGGCTGGTGGGAGAGTTGCTGCTTGTTCTGTATGAGAGTAAGATGGAGACGTAAATATTATTCTGTACTAATGAAAATGCTTAATGGCCTAGAATAATATTGTTTGGAGATAATAAGTATCTCCGCTCTCTCCTTCCTATATTTCTCTTTCTCTCCCCCTCTTTCTCACTCTCTCTCTTTCTCTTTCCAAAAAGTTAAGTTTAGCTTAGGAGGTAACCCAAAATGTAGATTTTCTTGATGTAAATAAATTTTTCCACATTTTCAATTAAAAAAATCAAATTCTTTCTCTCCCACTCTTCTTTCTCTCTCTCTCTCTCTCTCTCTCTCTCTCTCTCTCTCCCTCTCTCTCTCTCTCCCTCTCTCTCTCCTCTCTCTCCCTCTCTTTCCTCTCTCTCCATCTCTTTCTCTCTCTCTCCCCCTCTTTCTCTCTCTCTTCCCTCCCTCTGAGACATCTTGCGACTCGATAGAAAAAGTAAGTTCGTAGATATCGCAGATTTGGTGGAGGAAAAAGTTTGATTCGCTTTTTCTGCTCTCAAGTGTAGATCGAACCTGGGTACAAGAAAACTGAAGGGACCGAATTTTTTCCCTCAAATATCTAGGTTTCTCTTATAAAGTCGTTATTTTCCCTCATAGAGATGAAAATTTGACCTGGAAATTTGTCTCGTAGGTTTGACTGTAGTTAGTCATGTACTACCTCACTATTCATACAATTATGTTACACCCTGTAAAAGTGTATAAGAATCTGAAGTTGGGTTTCATTATGTAGATTCCAATACCCAGTCTATTCCGTATTGGACGAGCCGATTGCCACAATCAGATGAAATTTCATCTATGGTACTGGGGGAATATGTACAATGTACATACATAGAATACATGTTACGTATATTGTGTAGGAGTCAACACGATCACAAACCTTGAACCAACACACACCAAGTGATCTTTGATATAAATAGAATATGGATTTCACATGGCTATAGATTCATAGATAATATGTAAATAAAAAGAGATACTCCGACATATGTAAATAGATAGGTAAATCTCGGATCATGTATGTAAATAAAATAAATAAATCCAGATAGATCTTAAAATAAAACCATGAGATCATGGTTCACGTTACATAATGTTTTCTAGAATTGAAATTTTAAGAGAAACCATTATTCTAAAAAGAGAAGCACATCAGCGTCCTTGGCGTAATGGTTGTGACTACCGCCCGTAGTCCAGAGATCCCGAGTTCGACTTCCTGTTGGGTAGACAGAGACTGGTATTTCCGTCCCTATCCAGGCTGAGTGAGGTTAATGTGGGTACGATTCCCTGCGAATGGAGGGTAAAACCGCCGTCCTGAAAAAAAAAAAAAAAATGGAAAAAGTAGTTACTGTGGTTGTATTTGTTACCCATTGCCAGTCCGGGACACGGCGGGTCCATAGGTGGTGGAGAATGGGAAGGCTCTCGAAAACAATCAGGATAATTTGTAATGGAAATTTAAGGGACATTAAGTCTAAAGTCCCTCCTGAACCAAAGCTGGGATATGCGTTACAGGAGTAGGGCTAGTAGGTTACTCTTCGTTGTGCCTAGGCCGCTGGCAGGGTGTTGTGAGCGTTTCATATGAACAGCTTCGGTGACGGCATGCTTTCTGTACTGACGCTCGCTGGCAGGGTGTTGTGAGTTTCATATTATGAACAGCTTCGGTGACGGCATGCATGCTATGTGTTCTGAATCATTATTGGAAAATCCCGATATCTGGAAAATGGTAATAGATATTTTACTTTTGATAATTTTTTAGATAGTTTGACGGTCTTTTAAGGGGGGTCAACTCTCATGAAAATTTCAATATCTGTTACCGATTGGGCTGTGTATTGTAAACAGACACCCTCTAAGCTCTAAGAGGACATAGTCAATCAGACACGCACAAATTTGAGTTTCATAAATTTAATAGAGAATTCATGTGTGTTTTTTTTTTTTTATCAGCGTAATATTTCAAACGAGGTAAAACGAGATTTCTTTCTCTCAAATAAATTTCAACCTTGTTGATATTGACATTGAATTTCCACACCACATGTTATCGTGGGTATCTACTTCATAGTCCCGGACTCTAGGATTTACGTTTAAAATAAATAAAATTTAATATTCAGGGTGTCCTGTTATAGGGGGTGTTATTTAAAATTCCATAGTTTACCTTGAAATAACCTTTAAGAAGTCTAAGAATTTTTTCAAGGTCACCATTAAGTGTCATGAAAATGCTCTTTGGGCTGATTTTTTCTATCGTCAAAAGTTCTCGAGATATTTGAATGTTTCGTTTATAATGGGACACCCTGTATACATACTTGGATTTTTATAACTTATAACCAATAAATCGTCACACACATGGAAATGTTTTTTCGAACGTAAATATTATAATAATTAAGTAAATTTGAAATCTGTTGGAAAATAGGTATTATCTACTTTTCTCACGATTCTATGCTAATTTTTTCTATTATTGGTCAAGGTTTGACGGTAAAACTAAGAAAATAAATAACATCTTCTTATTATCTGGCGAATTTCCGAAGTCTTCCACTGTTCAGCCATCTCCTTATGTATATTTTTTAAAAAATACACATAAAAAAATACACGTAAATGCAATAGTATTATTGCGTGTATATGCATATAAAAAAATAAAATAGGAAACCAAGAAAGAAGGAAAGCTAATACCGACTCCGCTGAGATCCTAACCCAGGTCAGCGTGCACTCAATCCCGCCATGCTGACTACCTACTAAATATAAGAAGAAAATTTGAGTATCAATACATATCTCACGGACACGGAATTATTATTATTATTATATGATGAAAACTAGTAGAACTTAATATATTATTTTTATTTTTATTAGTTATCACATATATCTCCCTTGCAATTATGCCATTTTAGCTTATGTTGCTTTTGGGATCGGCATTGTTCAACCTCATGGTTGAGGTTGGTAGGGTAGACCACGTTTTTTATGGCTGGATGCCCTTCCTAACGCCAACGATTATATTGTGTTTTTAACGTCCTGATCAGGCCGGGGGTGTTACCCTCCATTCGCTGGGAATCTTACCAGCTTCCCACATTAACCTCACCCAGCCTGGGTAAGGCCGGATAATTTATAGGTACGTATTTCATATGAGCAAAACTGTAAAAAAAAATATATCAGCGGTTGTTGTGGTGTCATTATTATGTGGGAAAATTCGACCACCAATACAGGAGATATTAAAACTTCGATATTTTTCAAACAATATTTATTTCGTCCTGAGGGATTTGTTGACTTAAACAAAGTTAAGGAAGGCTGGAGAATGCTTCTGGCCATGTATATCGTTACCTCTACAATAATCCCTGAACCTAATATCTATGTAAATATTTATCCAATATCTATGTAAATGCATACAGCAATTACGTAACATTTTTTTAGAATAAGCCAACTTTTCCACTTACGTTGGCTGGAGACCACCACTCCACCCCAGCTGTAGCCAAGCTGGTTACAACAACAACAACAACATAAGTAGTGCTTTCTTTAGACTGTCAGCGCAAGACAGATAGTCCCATTATGCCAACATACCCTTTTTAAATACATAATAGAATTACTGTATATACATCCCCTTCCTCTATGCTCTGCCAAAGTTCTTTGATGAAACTTGATTAGAAGGAAGGTACAATTTCCTTGTCTTATGTAATGACATTATAAATAAGTCGTTATTTACATACTAGGAAGTCACGGTTTGACGAAAGGTGTGATTAGTGGCAATGGCAGTTTCTATCAGTGTGTGGTGTATTTGAGTGGAACTCAAGTTGGGAAAATTCAGTTCTCTTTTTAAAAAATATTATTATTATATTATGCTTTATTAGGTAAGACAAAGTAAAATATATACAGTAAAATAAAATGAAATTATAAAGAAAAAATAAATAGATTGAACAAAGAAACAAGAACTAAAAAGAGAATAAAGCTAATGTCCTACCTAAAAGGCGGGGTTATTGCCTGTGGCAATCTTTTCCACCGAACCCTTTGTGAGTGTTTTACAGCTTTTTTTTATTTCGTAGCCATGAAACAGCAGCTACTGTAGACGCTGGTGGTCTGTGTTGACTCCCCTCTGATGGGATTTCGTAGTATGACTCCCCTCTCTGGGATTCGAACCCGGGACCGTTCGCATGACAAGCGAGTACTTCACCATTCTATATTCTATTCTAAAAACAAACTATCCCATAAAATATAGAAGACCTCTTAGACTGCTGGAGTAAAGCGACTTTTCAGTCTTACCTCGGCAGTATAAACATAGTATATTCTATTCTATTTACCACTGAGCTAATCGCACGCTCAAATTGTTTCGCATATCTGCCTGTTATTTATTTTTTCAATTTTAAAAAAAAAAAATGTTATTAGACGAAGTTTGAACAGCATTTGATCAAACTAAATTAAATAATGAAAGTTTCGAGTCAGATGTTCGTACCTGGCGGGAATCGAAACCGCGTCCCTGAGGTTTCAAAAGTCGCCCTAACTTCAGACTTGCATTATTATCCAATCTAATAATAATAATATCGCCTTATTTATACTGCCCCATTGGGACTGGTTAATTCCCATTATTCCAGCAGTAAGCCCAAGACGTATTATTATGTGGTAAAAACCCCAGATGGGAGGATAACTTGTCATGTCCCGGCTGGGTTTCGAACCCGCGACGGGACAATATAATTATGTGATTGAGTTGGATGAATCAAATATCAAATAGAAAGACAATCTCTCGTACAGAACCCAGCGATACTGTACTCTATGTATCTGTTGTTAACGATGAAATGACACAGGTACGAGCGATGTATAAAAGATAGAAGCCTGTAAAATGTTACAGGAACTTTGATATTAAGCGTGGGTTGCAGATAGTAATAGCCCTTATTATTACAACTTTTACTTTGATAATAAGTATTAAAACACAATAATAATATGTACTGGTATTATAAACTTGGTAGATGCAAATTCACTTTTCATATAATTTATGAATATTCATTGTTCAGGGTGTACCAGTATCCCGTTCTATAAACATTTTCTACTCTCCAAATCTCCGAATCTCCCTTTCAACTGTCACACAATGCACTCTGACTGGTTACTCTGTTCAAACTAACCAATCAGAGTGCGCTGTGTGACGGTTGAAACAGAGATTCAGGGACCACAAGTTACGTAATTGTATTTTTTGAAAATCTTACAATGCCCCGACTAAAACTGTGAAGCTCTTTCCCGTTGGATCCCTTGTATTGGAACATTTTAAACCATTCATTCATTGACTAATATTGTGCTCTTTTTTCTTGTGCTTTCAGCTACTTGCACTCCTGTTCCCCTCCCATTATTCATGGAAACTTAACTTGTGATACCATTTTCATTCAGCACACCGGCCTCGTCAAGATAGGGTCAGGTAAGCAACTTACGTCAAGGTAGGGTCAGGTAAGCAACTTACATCTAGGGTCAGGTAAGTAACTTACGTCTAGGGTCAGGTAAGCAACTTACTTACGTCTAGGGTCAGGGAAGTAACTTACGTCTAGGGTCAGAGAAGTAACTTACGTCTAGGGTCAGGGAAGTAACTTACGTCTAGGGTCAGGGAAGCAACTTACGTCTAGGGTCATATAAGCAACTTACGTCTAGGGTCAGGTAAGCAACTTACGTCTAGGATCAGGTAAGCAACTTACGTCTAGGGTCAGGTAAGTAACTACGTCTAGAGTCAGGGAAGTAACTTACGTCTAGGGTCAGGTAAGCAACTTACGTCTAGGGTCAGGTAAGCAACTTACGTCTAGGGTCAGGTAAGTAACTTACGTCTAGGGTCAGATGAGTAACTTACGTCTAGGGTCAGGTAAGCAACTTACGTCTAGGACCAGGTGAGTAACTTAAGTCGAGGGCCAGGTAAGTAACTTACGTCTAGGGTCAGGTAATTAACTTACGTCTAGGGTTAGGTAAGCAACTTACGTCTAGGGTCAGGTAAGTAACTTACGTCTAGGGTCAGGTGAGTAACTTACGTCTAGGGTCAGGTAAGTAACTACGTCTAGAGTCAGGGAAGCAACTTACGTCTAGGGTCAGGTAAGCAACTTACGTCTAGGGTCAGGTAAATAACTTACGTCTAGGGTCAGGTGAGTAACTTACGTCTAGGGTCAGGTAAGCAACTTACGTCTGATTGGCGTCCTTAGTAAGTTATCATCTTTGTGTTAATCACTTTCGTGATGTCACAACTACTCAAACTCGCTTTACTAGATCTACGCTGAAACCGGAAAGAATAATTCTGTGTCTCGGTAGCTCAGTGGTAAAGGCGGCACTCTGTGAATGTAGAGGTCGCGGGTTCGGAACCCAGCCGGGACGTTTTAAGTTATTCATTTGGGATTTTTACCTCTTTTTTTTTAATAGTCTTAGGCTTACTGCTGGAATAATTTGATTTGATAGTCCAAATCGGGCAGTATAAATAAGGTGATATTATTATTGTTATTATTAACTTTACTAATGATCATGTGGTTTCTTTTCCCAGTGGCTCCCGACACGATACACCACCACGTGAAGACGTGTCGGGATAACATGAAGAACATGCATTTCATCGCACCCGAGTACGGAGGTAAGTTCAGCAACGCCCAGCTTGGTGAGGAAAAGTATGATAATACAGTAGAATCTCGCTAACTCGATATCCCGTTAAGTCGAAAATCGCTTTAACTCGAAAGAAATTTCCAGCCCCAGTCGTACTTCGCTCCTTATTCGAAGTCCCGAAATCTTGAATCTCTTGATAACTGGAAATAATTATATAAAATTTAATAAGGGGAAAGCACAAACTTCTCACTTTTCTTTTTATACTGATACTGATTATACTATACTGATATCTATGGTAAGATGTAGGGATCAGGGTCTGGTGTCAAGGGCACAAGGTGTAGGTGTGGGGTATAGGCCCCTGGTACATACAGCTACGATTTTCGAGACTCCATTGAATTAAGACTTTGAACTTTTTTTTTCACTTTGAGAGGAGGTAAAATCTTCTTACCATTCAAGACGGAGTGTAGGGTTTAAGTGCTTATGATGGTGCGCTATACCTACTAAAAACCTCCTCTCTACCACCACGGATACACCCGGAACCGTGTTGTACATTACTTTGGGTGTATTCGAGACTTTGAACTACTCATCAACTTTCCTCCTATGTATGTATTTGATTATTCTTGATCTTGTTTTCAGCAAACGTAAGCACAGCTATCGACATTTACGCTTTCGGCATGTGTGCCTTGGAGATGGCCGCGCTGGAGATTCAAGGTAGGTGAAAGTATTCAAGGTAGGTGAAAGTATTCAAGGTAGGTGAAAGTATTCAAGGTAGGTGAAACTATTCAAGGTAGGTGAAAGTATTCAAGGTAGGTGAAAGTATTCAAGGTAGGTATCAAGCAGATGTTAAAAACAAGCGGAGGGAAAAGGTGAAAGTTATCATGTTTGTGTGAATCAATTTCGTGATGTCACAGTTACTAAAACTTACGCTACTCAATAGCCTGGAGGACTTTTCTATTCTATTCCATTCCATTCTATTCTATATTGTTCCATTCCATTCAAAGACATTCCGTTCCATTTCATTCCATTCAATGGCATTCCATTCGATTCAATGACATTCCATTTTATTCTATTCCGTTCCTTTCCATTCAATGGCATATCATTCTATTTTATTCCTTTCCATTCAATGGCATTCCATTCTATTCTATTCCTTTCCATTCAATGACATTCCATTCCTTTCAATGGCATCCATTCCATTCTATTCTATTCCATTCAATGGCATCCATTCCATTCAATGGCATTCTATTTCATTAAATTCCATTTTATTCTATTCCATCGGCAGACCACCAACTGAGCTGCCCAATGACGCAAATCCGTTGCCAAATGTACACAAAAACGCGGATGGGCAGTTCAGAAAAGCAAATACGAGAAACGGGCTAACGTGTACATAACGGCAGATAAGAAGTGGCTACCATGATGACGCAGTTATTACCGCTTTAAGAGGCAACCCAGGTGCGGGGCGTCGCTTGCGACGAACATATTATGCTGCCCATATTAATTTATGGCTCTGAACCGTTCTTATCCATTCAATGGCATTCTATTTCATTAAATTCCATTTTATTCTATTCCATTCAATGGCATTGTATTTCATTAAATTCCATTCTATTCTATTCTGTTCCATTCCATTCAATGGCATTCTATTTCATTATATTCCATTTTATTCTATTCTATTCCATTCCATTCAATGGCATTCTATTTCATAATATTCTATTCTATTCCGTTCAATGGCATTGTATTTCATTAAATTCCATTCTATTCTATTCTGTTCCATTCCATTCAATGGCATTCTATTTCATTATATTCCATTTTATTCTATTCTATTCCGTTCCATTCCATTCAATGGCATTCCATTCCATTCTATTCTATTCCATTCAATGGTATTCCATTCCATTCCATTCAATGGCATCTATTCCATGGCATTATATTCTATTCTATTCTGTTCCATTCCATTCAATGGCATTCTATTTCATTATATCTATTCTATTCTGTTCCATTCCATTCAATGGCATTCTATTCTATTCTATTCTGTTCCATTTCATTCAATGGCATTCCATTCCATTCAATGGCATTCTATTCAATTCAATGGCGTTCCCATCAGGTAACGGAGACTCGGGCACTCTAGTCACTGAGGAGCACATCCGAGCCACCATCCAGAGTCTGGAGGACGAGTCCCAGAAGGATTTCATCTACACCTGCCTCAACCGGGACCCGAACCTGCGACCCCGCGCCTGCCAGCTCCTGTTCCACCCGGTGCTGTTCGAGGTTCACGCGCTCAAGCTGCTCTCTGCGCATGCGCTAGTCAGACATTGTTCCGGTGAGTCATGGCCCGGTTCAATCAATAACACAGAGATTTGGTTTGGCTTCATCTTCGAGTCACCCAATTCCGGCACACTGACGCTTTTTTAACGAACTACTAATAATAACACTCTTTAGTGGAAGGTAACTAGCAGGTGATGATCAAAGCATTTTCTACCACCTAACACTCAGAGTCTTATTATTATGTGGTCACAAACACAAATTAATGAGGATAAATTATGCACTGGGTGAGATTCGAACCAACGGATGCCTACGCTACCTGGGTTACCAGACTAGCGCGTTAACCACTTGACTACCAGTGCACATAAAGGGACCGGCATTTTCTCTTATATCCAGGTTAACCATATAGAGAGGTGAATTGGACCTGGAAATTGTTCTCTTATTTCAAGGATTCTATGTCTTACATTGTTTTTAGTTAGGCTTTCAAAAAGGTTGGGTGGAAGAGATTGTCATAGGCAAGAACCCCGCCCCTTAGGTAGGACATTATCTTTATTCTCTTTTTTGTTCTCGTTTCTTTGTTCAATCTATTTTTTATTTTTTCTCTATAATTTCATTGTAATTTACTGTATATATTTTACTTAACCCTTATTAACCCCGCGTTGCATTGACGCAACACTGGTGGTAGGCCTGGTTTTTGATTTTTTTTCTTTTTTTTGGTTAGTACCTTCGCATTGAAATTACGTGATCTGCAATGTAAACAAAAGATTCTTATCACCTCGAAAGAAAACATGCTCATTTTCTAAAAGAGGTGCAAGCAGAGGAGATAAACGCCATGGCGTTTATTTTTCAAAATTAAAATGTCGGACCTTCGACGGTAAGTTCAATTTTACTTTTCAATTAATTTTATTTTTTATTGTCTGTTTAATTATTTAAATTAATAAAAGCCCCTGGAATCCATTATTACTTATTTTGTAGTCAAAAGTACAATTATTACTGCTCTATGGAACCCCATTTGAGTGTGTTGCATTCTCGCAACGCGGGGTTATTACCATGCCTATTTCATATGAGAATTATTACCCTGGAAAGATAATGCAGCAGTTACATTAGCTTCTACCATTCACTCTGTGCAACCCATCTCTGATGTAAATAGATACTCAAGTGATCTAAAACGAGTTGTAAAGGTTAGACAACCATCTGCAGTTACTGAATATAACAAAAATACATGGGAGGGACAGACTTGATGGATGAGAACATCAACAGACATCGCATAGCGATCCGTAATAAGAAATGGTGGTGGGCCATCTTCTCGTGGACACTTGATGTCAGTGCTCAAAATGGTTGGAATCTATACAACATGTAACATGTTGAGAAAATGACTCAACTCCAGTTCGAAAGAGCCATTGCAACCTCTTACTTGCGAACTCATGGTGTCCCTCCTACACAAGGAGGCCGACCGGCCCTCAGACCACAGGCGCTACTCAGACTCACTTGGTCGTGGTTAATGAAGGCAAGAAACGCCGTCGATGTACTGGCGCTTATTGTACCAGTATAATCCACACATCCTGTAGAAAGTGTGATGTAGGTCTTTGTGTAAGTTGTTTCGAGACTTATCACAGGGTGAGACCCTAGTCTTACCGCTGACATTCTAAGCATAACCCCCGCTGACGCTGACATTCTGACCTTTATTTACTAAGAAAATTTAAAATTTAGTTGCAATAATTGTTTTTTACTATTTGTTTTTGTTTATACTTTTATAACTATGTAAAATGATGATTAATAAAACTTTTTCAATTTGTTATTTCAGCTATTTAAAAAAAGTCTTTTTATACCACTCATTAGCCCCGCGTTGCATCTAAGCAACACCCCATTGTGGACAAACGGTAATATGGAGCAAAAAAAGTTAAGGGAAAAAGTTTGTTTAAATTGAGTAATTAACAAGATCCAATAATTTTTTAAATACATTTTAAGTAAAAAAAACTCAGGTTAATAAGGGTTAAAGTATAATAAAAGAAAGCATAATAAAAAAAATTGATAATCTTATATCCAGGTTCTTTTTTTTAAGCTTTATTAGGAGGACAAAGTACAATGGTAACAGTATAAAATTAAGGAAAAAAAAAAACAAACAAACAAATGACAAAATAAATAAGTAAAAAAAGAAAATAACAATAATGTCCTACCTAAAAGGCGAGGTTATTGCCAGTGGCAATCTCTTCCACCCAACCCTTCTGTATGTCTCTTTTAAATTACTATAATTCTATGCCCATTTGACTTCCCCCTCACAGAGAAGAAGTGTGAGTCCATCACAGACGAGATCATCGCCTCCACATAATAATACGTCTTGGGCTTACTGCTGGAATAATGGGACTTTAATAGTCTTAATCGGGCAGTATAAATAAGGTGATATTATTATTATTACTGTATATCTATCTCTTCTATTTTATATTTTTTTTTTTTTTTTTTTTTTAATGAACATTTATTTAAAGAGAGGTCTATAACAATCGAAGTCCTTGCCCCTCTTTTAAATTATTATTCTATGTCCATTTGCTTTTTCCTCCCTCACAGAGAAGAAGTGTGAGTCCATCACGGACGAGATCATCGCCTCCATGCCCCGCCCTGACACGGTGCTAGCGGCCATGCCTCTGCCCAGGCATTGCCCCTGCGCCTCCCCGGCCATGCCTGAGGATCACGTGGACGGCGACCAGTACGTGTACCGCATGAGTCACGTGCACCAGGGCGAGAAGCTGGAGAAGTTTGTGGAGGACGTGAAGTGAGTAAAAAGTTAATAGTTATCATATTTTTAAGCTTTATTAGGAGGACAAAGTACAATGGTAACAGTATATTCACACAAAATTAAGAAGAAAAAAAAAAAAAAAACAAATGACAAAATAAATAAGTAAAAAAAAAAAATAACAATAATGTCCTACCTAAAGGGCGGGGTTATTGCCTGTGGCAATTTTACACTTTATTAATAGGACATATGATATATTATAACACAAATCGCCGCTGCAAACACAAACTGTCGTATCTGCAAATTTTCAGGAAGCGCACATAGTGGTTTGAAACTTCCTTTTTCACGTCACGAACTGTCGTATCTGTATCTCAACTCCTTCCCGAAGTATTCAAGTTTTAAGGTTAGTCGTATGTGAGTTTCAAAGATTCTCAGCAAGCACGAACCACTATGTGCGCTTCTTAACTGAAAATGGCAAAATTTGCAGATACGACAGTTTGTGTTTGCAGCGGCGAAATAATTACAAATTAAAATACAATATAATAGAAGAAGAAAAAAAAAAGAAAAAAAAAAAAAATATATACATAATATATATCCTACTACTTTTGTGATGTCACAACTACCTACTCAAACTCGCTTTACTAAATTATTGCTGAAACCGGGACTTGAACCACCGACCTACAGGTTACAAGTACACCGCCTTGTCGGTCAAGCTACTGGGGTCGGTACGTGAAGTGAGTAGTGGGTCATATAGGTTGGGTGGAAGAGATTACCATAGAGAATAACCCCGCCCTGTAGTTAGGTCATCTCTATATATTTTATCTATGTTGTTTTCTTTTCTTTTCTTGTCTATATTGTTCTAAATTTTGTATTCCAATGTTTTTTAATTACTTGTTTGTACATAAATATGTCCTATTAAAAAAGAGTACTCGTAGCATAATAATATGAAGTGAGTTGTGGAGCGAGTGTGACGTGAGCATAAATTTTTCGTCATCCCCAGGTACGGCATCTACCCCCTCACTTCGTACAAAGCCAAGAGGCCGCCCCTGATACGCCCGCGTGCCATCTCGCCCGAGCAAAGCGAGAGCGCCAAGTCTGGCACTCCGGAGCCGTTTGAGATCGAGAGCCGCACTGTGGTGAACATGATGTGCAACCTGAAGCCCAAGGAGCAGTCCAACGAGCTCATGGTGAGTCCTCTGTCCCTAACCTAACCTAACCTAAGCCCAAGGAGCAGTCCAACGAGCTCATGGTGAGTCCTCTGTCCCTAACCTAACCTAAGCCCAAGGAGCAGTCCAACGAGCTCATGGTGAGTCCTGTGTCCCTAACCTAACCTAACCTAAGCCCAAGGAGCAGTCCAACGAGCTCATGGTGAGTCCTCTCTCCCTCCCTAACCTAATCTAACCTTACCTGAAGTCCAAGGAGCAGTCCAACGAGCTCATGGTGAGTCCTCTGTCCCTAACCTAACCTGAAGCCCAAGGAGCAGTCCAACGAGCTCATGGTGAGTCCTCTGTCCCTAACCTAATCTAACCTGAAGCCCAAGGAGCAGTCCAACGAGCTCATGGTGAGTCCTCTCTCCCTAACCTAACCTAACCTGAAGCCCAAGGAGCAGTCCAACGAGCTCATGGTGAGTCCTCTGTCCCTAACCTAATCTAACCTGAAGCCCAAGGAGCAGTCCAACGAGCTCATGGTGAGTCCTCTCTCCCTAACCTAACCTAACCTAATCTAACCTGAAGCCCAAGGAGCAGTCCAACGAGCTCATGGTGAGTCCTCTCTCCCTAACCTAACCTAACCTAATCTAACCTGAAGCCCAAGGAGCAGTCCAACGAGCTCATGGTGAGTCCTCTCTCCCTAACCTAACCTAACCTAATCTAACCTGAAGCCCAAGGAGCAGTCCAACGAGCTCATGGTGAGTCCTCTCTCCCTAACCTAACCTAATCTAACCTAAGCCCAAGGAGCAGTCCAACGAGCTCATGGTGAGTCCTGTCGTCTTGCTGGGGGAGGTTAAACAGGGAGAAGACCAGTGTCCCGCTAGAGGACTATAAACAGAGAACAGACTAGCCAACCCTCACAAGCCAGGCTAGCTTGCAGTTTTCTAAGGGTTTTTAATGACTTATAAAGAAAAGTCCAAGTCCTCATGATGGTTGATTGCACATAGAAATATGTGATTCAGGACGAGCCAACTTTGAAATAAGTTGGCTGGAGACCATCACTCTCCAGCTGTAGCCAAGCTGGCTACAACAACAACAAAAACATGGTGAGTCCTCTCTCCCGCCAGGGTAGTGATGAAGGCGGCGGTGGTCAGGTAATCCAGAAGTCGTGGGTTTGAAACCCAGCCGGGACATGAAAATTTAACCTCCCATTTGGGATTTACAACAAACAAAAAAATATTATGATTTTACAAAAACGAACGCAATACTGTCTGTCCCGGTAGCTCAGTGGTAAAGGCGGCACTCTGTGAATCCAAATAATCCAGAGGTCGCGGGTGTGAAACCCAGCCGGGACATGAAAAGTTATTCTCCCATTTGGGATTAAAAAAAAAAAAAAATTATGATTTTACAAAAACGAACACAATAATTCCGCTTTCTAATATTAGAAATTCGTCGGAAGTAACTTCAATGTACCAAATTCAATATACCTAAGATCACTTGTGAGAATATAAATGTGATACGTGGCTCTCACAAAATACACAACCACCTGTATCAAAGAACATGAGAAGAAGAAAAATAACGTGAAGAAGAAGAAAAAAACAAATCTTGTATACTGTGTCATTCAGGTAAGTGCCCATGTGGCACCAGTTGTAAAGTAATTTTAATAAATTAAAAAAAGAGGAAACAACTAAATTTATTCAGGAATTAGGAAATAAATTAGTTGAAGAGACTGGAGATAAGACAGCAGCATCCTACCTCATCCAACGTCTAAGCCTGGACATTCAGAGGGGGAATGCAGGCAGCATTGCGGGCTCATTCCCCTTCACAAATTCACTGAATGAAGTCTTTATGTTATACAGGGTGGGCCATGAATTAGTTAACATTTGAAAAAATCGTATAAAAAAAACCATATAACATATTTTAGAAATCGTTTATTTACGAGAAAGCTAATTAGTTGTAATTTATTTTTTTTAAATTATTTCGTCTAAATGACCACCGTTTCGGTTTTTGCACTCATCTAAGCGAGTCCTGAAGTTTTCAAATACTCTTCTGCAAAGAGACCCCGAGATCGCCGACATCTCTTCGATGATTTTTTCTTTAAGTTGACGCTGTGTATTCGGTTTATCAATGTAGACACGACTCTTTAAATAACCCCATAAAAAGAAGTCTGCTGGGGATAGATCTGGACTTCTGGGTGGCCATGGGATGTCACCACGTCTGGATATCAGCTTTTCCGGAAACATGTCTTTGACCACCGGCAAGGACTCGTTCGATGTGTGACACGTGGCTCCATCTTGTTGAAACCATGTGTTACGATTATAGCCAGCAAATTCCAGTAGCATCGGTGCTAAGAACTCCCGTAACATTTTCACATACTCGGTTACATTTAAATGTTAACGAATTCTTGGCCCACCCTGTAGTTCAACCCCCCATAAATACCACTTCGTGGTTAAAAAAAAGAAGAACGCCTCACTCAAAAGAATGATTATATTTTTTAATAAATATTTTACGTTCTCTCTCTAATATGTGGAAATCTTTCCCACCGTTTCAGATTCTCTTGCGAATGAACGACAAGATGAACCGTCAGCTGACGTGCAACGTAGGAGACGCGGACAGCGGAACCTCCCTGTCGCATGAGCTGGTTCACTTGGGGTTCATCAATGAGACTGACCGGGAGAAACTGTCGCTCCTCATACAGGAAACACTGCAGGACCCCGCTTCCATGAGTACCAATAGTGAGTTTAGTACTGGTCCATATTAGGGACCTTATTTATATTGGGGTTCATCAATGAGACTGACCGGGAGAAACTGTCGCTCCTGATACAGGAAACACTGCAGGACCCCGCTTCCATGAGTACCAATAGTGAGTTTTGTACTGGTCCATATTAGGGACCTTATTTATATTGGGGTTCATCAATGAGACTGACCGGGAGAAACTGTCGCTCCTCATACAGGAAACACTGCAGGACCCCGCTTCCATGAGTACCAATAGTGAGTTTAGTACTGGTCCATATTAGGGACCTTATTTATATTGGGGTTCATCAATGAGACTGACCGGGAGAAACTGTCGCTCCTGATACAGGAAACACTGCAGGACCCCGCTTCCATGAGTACCAATAGTGAGTTTTGTACTGGTCCATATTAGGGACCTTATTTATATTGGGGTTCATCAATGAGACTGACCGGGAGAAACTGTCGCTCCTGATACAGGAAACACTGCAGGACCCCGCTTCCATGAGTACCAATAGTGAGTTTAGTACTGGTCCATATTAGGGACCTTATTTATATTGGGGTTCATCAATGAGACTGACCGGGAGAAACTGTCGCTCCTGATACAGGAAACACTGCAGGACCCCGCTTCCATGAGTACCAATAGTGAGTTCAGTACTGGTCCATATTAGGGACCTTATTTATATTGGGGTTCATCAATGAGACTGACCGGGAGAAACTGTCGCTCCTGATACAGGAAACACTGCAGGACCCCGCTTCCATGAGTACCAATAGTGAGTTCAGTACTGGTCCATAGTAGGGACCTTATTTATATTGGTCCATATTAGGGACCTTATTTATATTGGTTCATATTAGGGACCTTATTTATATTGGTCCATATTAGGGACCTTATTTATATTGGTTCATATTAGGGACCTTATTTATATTGGTCCATATTAGGGACCTTATTTATATTGGTTCATATTAGGGACCTTATTTATATTGGTCCATATTAGGGACCTTATTTATATTGGGGTTCATCAATGAGACTGACCGGGAGAAAATGTCGTTTCTGATACAGGAAACACTGCAGGACCCCGCTTCCATGAGTACCAATAGTGAGTTTAGTACTGGTCCATATTAGGGACCTTATTTATATTGGTCCATATTAGGGACCTTATTTATATTGGGGTTCATCAATGAGACTGACCGGGAGAAAATGTCGTTTCTGATACAGGAAACACTGCAGGACCCCGCTTCCATGAGTACCAATAGTGAGTTTAGTACTGGGTCATATTAGGGACCTTATTTATATTGGTCCATATTAGGGACCTTATTTATATTGGTCCCTATTAGAGACCTTATTTATATTGGTCCATAATAGGGACCTTATTTATATTGGTCCATATTAGGGACCTTTTTTATATTGGTCCATATTAGGGACCTTTTTTATATTGGTCCATATTAGGGACCTTATTTATATTGGTCCATATTAGAGACCTTAGTTATACTGGTCCATATTAGGGACCTTATTTATATTGGTCCATATTAAGGACCTTATGTATAGTGGGGTTCATCAATGAGACTGACCGGGAGAAACTGTCGCTTCTGATACAGGAAACACTGCAGGACCCCGCTTCCATGAGTACCAATAGTGAGTTTAGTACTGTTCCATATTAGGGACCTTATTTATATTGGTCCAATGGTCCATATTAGGGACCTTATTTATACTGGGGTGCATCAATGAGACTGACTGGGAGAAACTGTCGCTTCTGATACAGGAAACACTGCAGGACCGCTTCCATGAGTACCAATAGTGAATGTAGTACTGGGTCATGGTTATTATTATTAATAATTAGAGCCCGGATTTTTGCATATTGCATATTTGCATATGCAATTGCATATTTTGGCGGTTTTTTCGGAGTTTGCATATTTGAGCAAAATCCTGCATATTTCAACAATATTGGCCAAAATTTGCATATTTCGGGCTTATTAGGGGTAAAAATTCGGTAAATAGGTATCTACACTATCTACCTACTCAGAGCTATTGAAGTCCATTCAAATCTTAGGACGTAAATTGTAAGTAAAATCACATTTTGTGAGTGTACCTACCTACCTTCATTGTGAAGTCATGTGGGATGTGGGTACCTACTGAGTACTGACAAGCAGCTAACCTGCTAGCCTACTGAAACAAGATCAAATGTGTCGTAACACGTCTGCAACACTCTCATCTGCACTCCACGTATCAGCAGGGTAGGATAGGCAGGGAGAGTGGTAGGTACCTACATGTGTTGCATTTCTTTCTCTGTTCTCTTTCCTCTCTATTAGTTTACGGCTGTTCTCTACTTGCAGTGAATTTATTGTGTTTGTAAACGATTAACTTTTCTACTGATTTTTACTCGAGAAATGTGTATGCATTTACCTAGTTAAAGGAGTTACATAAAGGATATAAAGTTAGTATCTACCTAAGTCAAAAAATTGCATATTTGACTTAGGTAGATACTAACTTTACAATGCCAGTTGACAAAAGTAAAATTAAGTCCTGGCTCAGTGAGTTTATGGGTTTACATTTTTGTTTAATTTTTGCATATATTGGGCTTTTCGCTTGCAATTGCATATTTTCGCCTTTTTTTGCTGCATAAGGCTCTATTAATAATAATTTTTTGTCTTTCTCTCTCTCTCTCTCTTTCTCTTGGACGATAACCTAGTCCATATACATTTATACATTAACCTAGTTGGGTGGAAGAGATTGCCAAAGGCAAGAACCCCGCCCTTTAGCTAGGACATATGTATATATTTTTTTTTTTTTTTCTCTCATTTTACTTCTTCTTATATTGTATACTAATTTTTCATTATCTGTGTTGAATAATTGTCCTTATTAATAAAGTGTAAAATAATAATAATAATAATAATAATACATTATTTTATCGGTAAAAAAAAAAAAAAAAAAAATTGCACCTAAACGGAGGTCAGTGAAGTTAACTTGTGTTCCATCCACCGTATTGCTGAAAGTCTTTTTTCTCTTGCCGATTTTTTGCGCCAATTTCAAACTATTTTATTTTGTTTTATCTCTTTCTCTGTTGCAGGTATAGCCAAGCCCCCCTCGGGTGCCGCCTCGCTCCCCCCCTCGTATCCTCCACTGCTGGTCACCACCCCCTCCTCCCACCTGCAACCTGTGTCGCCACGCCACTGACCCTCACCCCCCCTCCACCCCTCCCCCTCCCCCTTCCCCTACTCTAATCAATCCATGGCTGTTAATCACCTATTATTTTGTGTCTCGTAGACCTATTATATTTTCCTGTATCTAGTGTTCCACTCGGATCTCTTCTCTCTTGATTTGAATTTGAAATGATCAATTAAAAAAAGTCATTTTCCGACCATAGTCGCTCGATCCATAAGGTGGCAGACTCTTAACCTGGAGGTCGACGGTTTGAGTCTCAAGTTCGGCAAACATTTCGTAAGGCTAAAAATTTAATAAATGATAGAAAAAAAACTCTATGCTTTTTGTACTAAAAATAATTTTAGTACTATCAAGATACTATTTATTTATTTATTTATTTGAAAAATCGTCATGAAAAGAGTGCCTTGGACAGAATATCCTTTGAGACTTTTAACTTGGCAGGGTATCATCACATTACAATCTGTGTTATTCTATGCAAATTCACAAACACGCCGACCTCAGTAGCTTGATCAATAACGCAGCTGACTGGTAACCTGGAGGTCAGTAGTTCGAGTTTCTAGTTCGTAAAAACGAGTTTGTGACATCACAACTAGTTAACACAAATGTGACAACTTTTTTTTTTTTTTTTGGGGTACTCCACATGTACGTTGCATACGTAAAATTGCGAGGAAAAACGTTCTCACGGAAAAGAGTTACTGTCAATTAACACTTACAGTCTGTCCTGGTAGCTCAGTGGTAAAGGCGGCACTCTGTGAATCCAGAGATACCAGAGGTCGCGGATTCGAAACCCAGCCGGGACAGGACAAGTTATTCTCCCATTTGGGATTTTTACATCATAATAATATTTTTTTTTTTTTTTTTTTTTTTGGTTAAGTTCACGGAGAAATTACTCCATTTTTATAATGTAATTAAAAAAAAAAAAAAAAAAAAAAAAAAAAAACTTAAAAATACATAGTACATAAACTTATTCAATAACAAAATTGAATGTGTCAATCAAATCGCTCTCTGTGCAGAGGAAGATGTCAACACCTGCATCGCTAATGATGTTCCCAAGATCCTGAATTCGCCTGATGGGGCAATGCTGAGCAATGTTTGTGTGACTTCTCTTGGTTTTGAATGTATGGTCTAGTCTTGTGTGTCTTGAGTTTATTCTAAAATTTATTTTACCTAGAAGTTCTGGAGAGTCTACTTTATTGTGAAGGATTTTAAATAGGAAAAGTAGGTCTTGTAACTTTCTTCTATTTTCCAGACTCATGATGTTATTTTCTTGCATGATGTTATTATAGTCATGGTTTACAATGGGATTTTTTTGTTTGTATGCAATTGTTCTCAGAAATTTGTGTTGGACTGATTCTAGGGATTTCATATGAACTTTATACTGCGGCGACCATACTATAGAACAATACTCAAGACCAGAGCGGACATAAGCATAATAAAGTGTTTTAAGGGTATTCACATTTCTGAAATCTTGAGTATGTCTATAGAGGAAGCCTAGCAGTCTAAGGGCTTTACTTTTAATGTTCATATAATGTGTGTTGAACTTGAGATTTTGTTCAAAAGTAACGCCCAAGTCCTTCATTTGATTTACTCGAATTATAGGAGTGTTGTCGAGTGTATATGTAAAGATATAGGGGTTTCTTATAGTATGGTAAGTCATCACTTTACATTTGCTCAGGTTTAGCTCCATCAGGTTATCTTGACACCAGCAGTGCAGGCGCCGCAACACCTCCTGCATGATCTGTGTATCGGCTGGTCCCCGGACTCTCATGGCAATTTTAAAGTCATCAGCAAAGAGCCATCCAAAGACTTCTGGCGAGAGGGTGGTAATAATATCATTTATAAAACAAAGGAAGAGAATACCTGAGAGATGACCACCCTGTATACAACCTGAAGGTACGTTGAACGGCTCAGATTTGATGTCATTTTTATAACAGTTTTCAGGCCCCGGAACACATTTTAGCCTCACAACTTGCTTGCGATTGATGTGAAAGCTTTCAAGCCAGTCTAGAAGACTACCATGCACTCCAAGACCCTTAAGTTTTGAAAGTAATAGGTTGTGATTTATCCTGTCAAAACATTTACTAAAGTCTGTGTATATACAGTCTACCTGCACACCATCATCAAGAGCTGAAGATACAAACTCTGTAAATGAGACAAGATTGGTTGCAGTTGACCTACACTTCATGAAGCCATGTTGTTGACTATTAATGACTGAGGATAGTAGTGGATACAGTTGTTGGGAAACGAGATGTTCAAATAGTTTAGGAACAATGGAAGTAATACTAATAGGTCGGTAATTAACTACGTTTGAAGCATCTCCTGCCTTGAAAACAGGCATAATATAGGAATACTTCCATCGATCAGGAAAAGTACCACTGTCGATTGATTTTTGAAAAAGAAGAGTCAGGGGAGCAGCCAACACATTTGCACAAGCTTTATACAGAGCAGGCGATATCTCGTCGGGGCCTCTGCAGGTTTTATCAGTTAATTTTGAAAGGAGTTGATAAGTATCCCATTCTTTGATTTTAATGTGACTAATATTTAAATGAGAGGGTATATTTATTTCTTTTTTATTCATAAATTGAGATGAGTAGTTTTCAGCGAAATTTTCCGCAAAAAATTGCGAAATAATTGTGGGATTCGCTGAACTCTGGTTGTTAAATTTCATCACGGATGGTAAGTTTGAATCTTTCCGCTTTTCAGAGATAAAATCCCATATTTTACGGGGCTTGGTGGAAATATTTTTCTCTGTATCCTGAATAAAACCCGTATAATCCCTAGACGAGATCCGACTGCACTGTCGTCTTAATTGAGAAAATCTTTCATAGAGTACGGGGCAACCTTGAGACTTGTATTCAGCATGGGTTTTCTTTTTTTCAATTATTAGATCTTTTAGTTCCTGGCTGAACCATTTTGGGAATTTGGGGGGTTTTATAACTACTTCAGGAACGTATTTATCAATGCCTGCAACTAGAACATTGTAGAAATTTGATACCAATGATTCTAAGTCTGATTTTGTATCAAATATTTCATGATTTGAGAATTGAGATGAAAAAAATGTTGATAGGTTTCTGTAGTCCCCTCTTTTATAGTCTCTGATTTTAGTCGCATTTTTGCCAATTTGTTTTCTATTACAGTTATTTAAAGTATTATTTATGTTTATTATCAAAGCAGGATGGTAATTATCTATAGGAATGATTTCAAAATCTGATTTACAAACAGATATGTTTTGACAGTCAGTTGAGAACACAAGATCTAATAAAGAGTTATTGCAGTTAGGTATATAATTAAGCTGAAACAGTCCATGGAAATCCGTAGTTGCGAGAAGAGCCTCAGCACACAGATCCCCACTAACCGCTTGATGTTCATATTGTTCTCTATTCCACAGTATTTGAGGTAAGTTATAGTCTCCAGTTATAATAAATGTATGATCTGAATATTTATGGAAAGTTTCCTCTATGATACGTGTCAGATGTAGGTAAGTGTCAAGATTATTATTAGGAGGTATGTATGCTGTGCCCAAGATAAATTTCTTCTTGTTTAATATGTCTTGGACTTACTGCTGGAATAATGGGACTTGATAGTCCTAATCGGGCAGTATAAATAAGACGATGTTATTATTATATCACACAAGAATTTTCTTCTTTTCTCCTTAAGTTGCAGAATAAATAGTGTATTGTATTAAGTTGTCTTTCTGATCAACTCTGTCCATTCTCAAATATCTTTTTCAATTATTTCAAAGGCTACAATGTCACTATACCGGGAATAGCCAACAAAAAAAAATCCTTGGTAAATATTTTTTTTATGATATTAATAATAACTCTCTTTAGTGGAAGGTAACCACTAGGTGCATTACCTAGTTGAGTTATAAAGTTGTGTCTAGTTCTATCAAGAGAGAAGATGGTCCCACGTATTTGTGTGAAATTCAAAAAGTGCGGTGGTGTTCGGTTTTTCCTTTCTTCAAAACAGTAAAGTTTGCAAACTGACCTCAATAGCTGGATCAATAAGGCGGCGGACTTGTGGCCAGGAGGTCGCTGGTTCGAGTCCCAAGTTCGGCAGTATATCGAGTTTGAGTAATTGTGACATCACGTTTGTGATAAACACAAAATTTGTGATAAACACTAAATTTGTGATAAACACAAATATATTTAATATAATCTCTTTGTAAAGTATACTCAGCTCTGTATATTTTAACCAAATGAGATAAAAAGAGTGTGTGGCACTCTGTTGACGTCTTTTTTATACACGTCTTGCGTATGTAAAGCTACACAACTATCGGGTTAATGCATCAGATTAATTCAATTAATAATAATTGGAAAATTTTCAAACACCACTCCGCTTTAAGTTTCACATATCTAGATAAAACATAAACTTATTTTTAAACTTTAATTTCTGTGAATAGTATTTTTATAAATAAAAATGTTAGGTATTTTATGCGAATTAAAAAATACTGTCAATGAATTTTCATGTTTTAGAAAAGATACCAATGATATTTATTTATTTTTTTCGTAGAAAACTGAAAATTTTAACCCAGAGTGAATGTGCCATAAGAAACGCCGAGCTAGTTATTTGTATTTTTTTTATTATTATCATTAAAAAAATAAAAAATATAAGTAAAACAAAAAAAGCCTAGTTTTTAATATTTTATTTTTTGACACAGAATTATTACAACAAATAACATAAATTCACATTTATAAAACGAGCAACTAGGATATTGGCAAAAAATATAGTAAATTGGTTAAAATACCGAATAACTTAAAATAATATTTACACTGAAGCAATAATTCTTTGTAAATCTGGGGCGGAATCATACATTCTGTCACACTCCCAAATTGAAATTTTTTACCCTCGTTAATATTAGCTCAAGAGACTCCCCCATCAAAATAATGTAACTTAGATATGTTTTATCTAAAGACATCAAATCAAGCTCAGACTGTATACAGGGTGGTATATTTATCTGTTCTATTGTTTCTATCAGCCAGCCTCCGTGGCGTGATGGTTTTGACTGCTTCCCGTAGTTCAGAGTTCTTGACTTCGACTCACGGTTGGGGCAGACTTTTCGAAGAAAATTCTGTTCCATCCAAACACGTGAGGCTGGGATTTCCGGCGCTACCCAGGCTGGGTGAAGTTAATGTGGGTAGCTGGTACGATACCCAGCGAATGGAGGGTAAAACCCCCGTCCTGACTACTTCAAATCAGGACGTACATCAGAATTAGAATCAACTATTCACAATAGATCTAAAAAAAGGTCGGTGTGATAATTGGTGCTTCTCTTGTGGAACTTCTGTCAGACTATAATAATAATAATAAAAAATTGTTTCTGTCACTTCAAAATAACTTGCAAAGCGTTTCTTTCATATTTACCACCGCCTGGAATTATAAACCGTACATATGCAATTTTTTATTTTAATTATTCAACCAAGTAACTTATAATATATTCTATTTATTTCTCTCATTCACACGATGGTCTAATTTCTTTGTACAAAAAGTCATCCAAATTTATATTTGTCAATTCTTTGATCCATGATTTCAACAGTCATTTGTGACTCTTGATAGATTTGCCTTGTGATAATAGATTTTCTGTTAAAAATCCGGCTGAAACAATAACAATTACATAATTTACATTAAGTTTAAGAAAAATGACCGTCAATTTTAACCTCTATGCGTTATGAACGAAAAATTCATTTTAGATGGTTTAATATAAATGAAAAAAATCAGGTGTTGAATAATATTTTTACTCTGAACATTTCAACTTTCAAGACATAGGTACAAATAGACATCCAGGTGCTAAATGTTATCAATCTGTCCTGCAACGTATCTCCTGAGAATTTCCTAAGCAGTAATTCCACTGGCTAAGTCCATACTTACGAGTATTTTTAAATTAAGAACCTATTTTTTGTTCAATACTCTACAGCTTATGGGTTTGATGGCAGAGATTGCCTCAGGCAATAATCACACCCTTTGTCAATATTATTCTTGTCAATAAAGAGTTATTATATTATACACTAGCCGTTTGCCCGTGCTTTGCAACGGGACTAAATTTCAAATATACTAAGGCATGGCCGTACTGCTGGACAGCAATGCCTTTTTGAACTTTTTATAATTTTTCTGGACAAAGCGATAATGGTTTTGGGGGGTCAATTCTGAGACATTTTTCGCTATCTCTTACCGTTTTGGCTAAACAACTCCGGACAAACAAACAAACATAGGTAGTCCTTTTTTCTGTTTTATATATAGAGATACAGCTGGGAACAATTGCCACGCTCTGGTTATTGTGTGCAGAATTAGCTCTATGGTAAGGTAATCGCTTGCCACGCAGAAGCTCCCAGGTTCGAATCCCAGAGCCGACAAAATATTTGTATCTAAAAAAATTGTATACAAAGCGCGCGATTTGCTCAGTGTTTAAGCACTCGCTTGCCATGCGGAAGGTCCCAGGTTCGATACCCCGTGCCTACAAAAATTTGTATTCTTAATTTGGTTACATTTGTTTGTAAGGGACAACTTCTGGTACGCTGGTGTTGACCCAGCACCCAAATAGTAAGTAATGTGTCACTCTTTGCTCATCACAGGGGAGGCATACTACTGAATGGCAGGCTACAACTCAGACCACAAGCGTCTACAGTAGCTGCTGTTACATGACTAAGAAATTAAAAAGTTTTGAAACACCCGTCTTAGTGTCACTCTTTGCTCATCAAAGGGGAGCCATACTACTGAATGGAAAGCTACAACTCAGACCACACGCGTCTACAGTAGCTGCTGTTAAATGACTACGAATTCAAAAGGTTTTGAAACATCCGTCTTAATAAATCCCTAGCGCCTAGTGTCTCGTATAGCTTTAATATAACCCCGCCCACAAAAAAAATCACAAGCAGTGTAAAAAATTAAATGACATATAAATTTATTAATATCTATATTTCAAAATTAGAAAAGCAAACTACAAAAAAACAACAATTAGTCAACAATACACTTTATTTAAGCAATACCAAGTACTCACATCAAATTGTTTTCAAAGATAAAATTTATTTAATTATTGCTCGTTTGTTTATTTGGGTTTAACGTCGGTTACAAATGCATGTTTTATATTAATTGCACCCATAGCAAAAAAAATCTATTTTTGAAAAAATATAATTTTACTGTCTGATAAGTTGACAACTATCCATGTTGCTAAGAATTAAATGAATGTATTTGTATGTTTAATAAAATGTATTAAAATAATTATTTTATTTTTTATAGAATGAAACGAAAAATATAAGAAGTAGGCAAATGTATGAGTTAGATGAAAATTGAGAGAAATAATCCTTTTGTTCTTAATTATTCATTCCTAGCCGACCGACCGAATCAATATTGAATTGATAGATTAATTTTTTCATTGAATTGATTTTTTTTTTTTTTTTTTTTTTTTTGTGAACACAAATTGTTCAAATCTAGAAAAACAAACTGCAGTTAACTGTTCGGCATGTATAAAATTTGACTTTTTTGGATGGTCAACTTGATGAACAGTTTGATTTAGGTATGGAAAAGAAGAAAGAGAGAGGAGGGGGAAGAAAGAAAGAGAAACGGTCACTCCAAATAGAATAACATATATCATGACTTTGGTTAGACCAGGGAACTGGACACCTCTTGTTGGTTGTTGTGAGAAACATCAAGCAGGAATCTCTTAAGTGCAGTTTTAAACTGTTCGGCGTGTATACTTTGACTTTTTTGGGTTGTTAACTTGATGAACAGTTTGATTCCTGCAAGTAATCACCGTGGCAGAGTGAGTTAGCGCGCTAGGCATTGCACGCATGGTGACCTGGGTTCGATCCCCAGCGGGGCAGGATTTTTTCTAATCTGTACTTAGATGTTCGGGTTCCACTGTTACATAAATCGGACCTAAAGCTAAAATTCGACACTATAGTGGCAGTGTCCACTATAGCAGCTAAGGGTAAGAAAATAAAATCATTCTCCCGTTCCTATTCTACAGCCCCAGAGACAGCGAAGCAGTGATAGTAGAAGCAACATATTAGATAGCAGAATGAAGTATGCGTGGGCTGGAAAGCAACATTTTCCCTGAACAGGTGGGTGGCGAGAAGTTTCATTCATTTCAGATCTCGCTTTCTGACTTGTCTCTTTCTACTTTCTCACAGGTACCTTATTCGCAAGATAAAGTCTTTTATATCTCCCTCTTTTCTCTACCTTATACCAAAGATTCGAAAGCACTTTCTCTCCCTCTCTCTTTCTACTCTCTCTCTCTCTCTCTTTCTCCTCTCTCTCCCTCTTCTCTTTCTCTCTCTTTCTCGTCTTTTTCTCTCTCTCTTTCTCTCCTCTTTCTCTTTTTCCCCCTCTCTCTCTTTCTCTTCTCTCCTTCTTTCTCCTCTCTCTCTCTCTCTTCTCTTTTCCCTCTCTCTCTTTCTCTTCTCTCTCTCTTTTTCTCTCTCTCTTTCTCTCTCTTCTCTATCTCTCTCTCTCTCTTCTCTCTCTCCCTCTTCTCTTTCTCCTCTCTCTCTCTTCTCTCTCTCTCTCTCTCCTCTCTCTCTCTTTCTCTTTCTCCCCTCTCTCTCTCTTCTCTTCTCTCCTTCTTTCTCCTCTCTCTCTCTCTTTCTCATCCCTCTCACTCTCTTTCTCTCTCTCCTCTTTCTTTCTTTCATTGACTGTTTTCCACTTCTCTGAATTTCAAATTTGATTTGTGCATTTTAAAAATCAAGTGGGCGACTAGATTCGCGCAACAACAAAGTCATGTTTGCAACAGGAGAGTTTGCTTTTTCAGTTTAAAATATTTCGTCTATTGTAATCTGGCTGGGTAACTAAGTCTGGCTGGGGGACTATAAACAGTGAGTAGACCAGCAGTCTGGCTGGGGGACTATTAACAGGGAGTAGACCAGCAGTCTGGCTGGAGGACTAATAAACAGGGAGTAGACCAGCATTGGCTTGGTTCTGGGGGCCCTTGTCAATTATTAGCCTCCTTGTAAAGACAGTGGTAGAAGTGCTGAGTCATTCCTCCACTGTCTGGCTACCATCGTTCACGATGACGCCACCCTATGATATGATGATTGTAATCCAAAGGTCGGAAGTTCGAAACCCAGCCGGAACATGAAATGTTATCCTCCCATTTGGGATTTTAACGACATAATAATATTATGTTTTACTGCCGGAATAACGGGAGTTAAGTCTAGTTGAGCATTACATATTAAATTAATTTATTTTTTCGATGGGAATTGTACCAGCACCTTAACCTCACGCAGCCAGGGTTGGGCTGGAAATGACAGGTCCACATATTCGGAAGGAACAGAATTTTCTGTTAGAAAATTCTGCCCACAACCGTGAATCGAACTCTACGGACTACGGGCAGACGTCCCAACCGTTACGCCACGGAGGCTGGCCTCTATAACCTTACCTCTCCCTATCATTTCTTTTCCATCCTTGTTTTCAAATATTGAAAAGATTTTTTCTAAATTTTCTTATCTTTTTTTACTTTCTATTACCTAAGAGGTATAGGTAGAAAGTATTGTTTTCAGTCGGTTTTTTCGAAAGTGAGCAGATGACATTTCTGTCGAATTAGACTCTCCTGATATCAAAAAAAAAAAAAAAAAAATTGTGTGTGAGTGTACAAAATATCTCAAGAACGGTATGTCTTAGATTGATTAAAGTTGACATGTAGCTGCAGGGCGCTTAAAGTAGAGACTGGGAACAATTTTATGAAAATCGGCCTTTCTGTTTACTGGTTATATTTCGAGAGAAAATATCTCGTAAACCAACAGCGTTATTGAAAAAATTAAAAGAAAATCGTCTTTAATAGTGACTTAACATTAACACATAATTTACATATTTTGAAAATGAATATCTGACATTTTTAAATTTTGTACATTAATGAAATATGTGCAAATATCTCGTAAACGATAAGAGATCTGGAGTTTTTTGAAAGGAAATGTAATTTTTTTGGTTTTAAATGGTGATTTCACACATATTTTCTATACTTTTAATATAAAATTTCGACAATTTTGAGAATTTGACCTGAGAATTTCTGATAAAAATTCCTCAATATTGTAATAGTAAGTCGTGTGATGATCACACCAGTTTATACTTCCTCTCTCCTCCCCATTTCTGTCCTTCAAACATTTACCAATGCCAAAAACAGTTCTATTCGCCCTCCTAATCTATAGATCTATTACCTTTTCTATCATTTCTCTTCTTTTTTCTCTCTCTCTTTCACTTTTTCTTTCTTTCTCTTTCTCCCTCCATCCTTTTCTCTCTCTTTCTCTCTCTCTTTCTCCCTCCCTCCCTTCCTTCTTCTCTCTCTCTCTCTCTCTCTTTCACTTACTGTTATACATAATATATTCCTCCTCGTCTAACAAACACTGCTTATCCTCTCTCTCTCTCTCTCTCTCTCTTTCACTTACTGTTATACATAATATATTCCTCCTCGTCTAACAAACACTGCTTATCCTCTCTCTCTCTCTCTCTCTCTCTCTCTTTCACTTACTGTTATACATAATATATTCCTCCTCGTCTAACAAACACTGCTTATCCTCTCTCTCTCTCTCTCTCTCTCTTTCACTTACTGTTATACATAATATATTCCTCCTCGTCTAACAAACACTGCTTATCCTCTCTCTCTCTCTCTCTCTCTCGCACTCTCTCTCGCTCTCTATCTCTCTCTCTCTCCTTCTTTCCTTCTCTGTCTTCCTCCCCATCACACTTCTACGTCTCCCTCTTCTCCATCTCTCTCCCTCTCGCAATATTTCCCTCCCTCTTTCTCTCTCTATTCCTCCCCATCACACTCCTAAGTCTCCCTCTTCTCCATCTCTCTCCCTCTCGCAATATTTCCCTCCCTCCTTCTCTCTCTTCCTCCCCATCACTCTCCTAAGTCTCTCTATTCTCCATCTCCCTCCCTCTCGCACTATTTCCCTCCCTCCTTCTCTCTCTTCCTCCCCATCACTCTCCTAAGTCTCTCTATTTTCCATCTCTCTTCCTCTCACAATATTTCCCTCCCTCCTTCTCTCTCTTCCTCCCCATCACACTCCTAAGTCTCTCTATTCTCCATTTCTCTACCTCTCGCAATATTTCCCTCCCTCCTTCTCTCTCTTCCTCCCCATCACACTCCTAAGTCTCCCTCTTCCCTATCTCTCTCCCTCTCGCAATATTTCCCTCCCTCCTTCTCTCTCTTCCTCCCCATCACTCTCCTAAGTCTCCCTCTTCCCTATCTCTCTCCCTCTCGCAATATTTCCCTCCCTCCTTCTCTCTCTTCCTCCCCATCACACTCCTAAGTCTCCCTCTTCCCTATCTCTCTCCCTCTCGCAATATTTCCCTCCCTCCTTCTCTCTCTTCCTCCCCATCACACTCCTAAGTCTCCCTCTTCCCTATCTCTCTCCCTCTCGCAATATTTCCCTCCCTCCTTCTCTCTCTTCCTCCCCATCACACTCCTAAGTCTCTCTATTCTCCATCTCTCTCCCTCTCGCAATATTTCCCTCCCTCCTTCTCTCTCCCCTTCGCCATCACACCCCTACGTCTCTCTATTCTCCATCTCTCTTCCCCTCGTAACATTTGACCTGATTGATCCAACTCCTCTACTTTGTTAGTACGACTGTGCAGAAAATAGAGAGAGAGGAAGGAAAAGAGAGAGAGAGAGAATGGGAGTAAAGGAAGATAGAGAGAGAGGGGAAATCTCCCCTCGGAATATTAGGAGCCTCTCCTCTTTTCCCAACAGATGTTTTGCCTTTGTTCATACAGCTTACTGGGAGTGAAAAAATCCTGAAAGTTTCCCAGCCTTCATCATAAATAGAAAAGTAAATTTGTTGTTGAAAAATTCTCAAGTGTAATTTTCGATAATAGGTACTTGATTTCACAAGCGAAAAACATTTTTTTTTTTACTTATCGTTTTATGGAAGTTCACGAAGGAGTTCTCCTCAACCCAGCCTGTTTTGTTATGGAAAGATAGTTTTAATTTCATGTCTAATTTCGTGTGTTTCTAGTGTTTCTTTAGGGAAAAATAATCCGACAATTTGTACATAAAAAATTGGAGGTTATGAAACGTCCAGAAATATGAAAAAAAAAAAAATGTAATCGGAGCAAAAAAATATTTTTTTTTTACAAAAACTAACACAAAATAATAATTTGTGTAATAGGGGAGCTAGGAATTGATTTCTCACGTCATAAAGTTCAAAATTTTCAGCCCCTAGGTATCATGGGCAAGGGCCTAGAAATTTATGACGTAAGAAATCAAGGTCTGGCTCTCCCATTATTCTGATTGATGGAAATATCTCGAGTCTCGGACCTGCCTGGAACTGAATTCCTAGATTTTTTTGGACTCGGTAAAATATTTCATTTTCTGTCCCGTTCCTCCCCGTCGCTTTCTAGTGGCGACTTAACAATATATAAACTGTCAGAATATATAAGGGTTGAGTGGAAGAGATTGCAATAGCCAATAACCTCGACCTTTAGTTAGGACATAGTGATTGGGTGGAAAATCGAACAACAGGGATGATATTCCTTTGCCTTCGTTGTAATCTTGTTGTATAATTTTGCCCTAAAATTTCATCTGACCGAGCATAGTCTTTTTTTTATGGGAAAAAAATGATAGACTACAAACATCAAAATATTTTTCGTAACGCCTTCACTGATTCAAATAATACTTTCCCACGATGGCTCTCACACCATTTCCTTTCTCTCTCTCTCTACCTCTCTCTCCCTCCTATGTCATTTCCCAAGCTTTCTAAACTCTCCCCCATTCTCTCTCCCCTTTTCTCTCCCTCAAGTTTTATCCACACTCGACTTGCTTTCTCTCCCCTAAGTTTCCCCTCTCTCCCTCCCCTCTCCCCTAAGTTTCCCCTCTCTCCCTCCCCTCTCCCCTAAGTTTCCCCTCTCTCCCTCAACTCTCCCCTAAGTTTGCCCTCTCCCCTCCCCTTCCTAATTTTTTTCTCCAATCTTTCTATATATCTACAACAAACATCAGAATGTGATGTACCCAAGTCGTAATACATCGCTGTTGTTTTTTTCCGACATGTAAATTGAAAATTTCTTTTCAAATGCATAAATATTCAACATAAATAAAAGACTAACATATAAAATCTCAAAATTCTCGTGTGTGATTGTGTATTTTTTTACGTTTTACTTTCCTGTGTTCTGTGACTTTTGATCGAGAGGTTTTTTAGTGCAGATTTGGAAATCTTCACGTACTGTTAGGCTGAAATGCAATTTAGTTTGCATTGTTTGTTTTTGTTTAAAAATCCTATGCAAATATTTTGTTGATTTCATAAAGTGGTATTTATTTTTCGATTTGTTCCAAGAGAGAATCCATAAAATTTGTGATTTTGTGTTGAACAATGCGTTTCAAGGAATACAAATTTCCACACAGCTTGTGAATTCATTCCATTCCAATAAGGTAATTTTTAAATCCCTGAGTTTTTTTCCACAAGTGAATTTTGAAATATGGAAAGCATTTTTTTTCCCAAAAGGTCAAAGGTAGAGACGGTGATACATCTATAGGTTGTGCGAGAATTTCTGTTAGCGTCTATATGCTCTCTATTAAGCAAACACTAGTGAATACCCGGTGCTTTGCAGAAAAAATCGAATTTATGGAAAAAATATTAGGTATAAATATGTGTCTAGAATCTTACTGTAAAATTTACATCACTTATGTCGAGCCGGGTAAAAATAATGCGTAATTTATGAATTCTAGACACATATTACAAGCAAGTTTGCCAGCGTCGATGCCGCGTTGAATGCACCGGTTCTCGTAGGATCACCGAAGTTAAGCAACGTCCAGCGAGGTGAAGACTTCGTGATGTTGGCAATCCGGCCCAACCCAGGCTGGGTGAGGTCATTGTGGGTAGCAGGTTCGTAAGTTTCCTGCGAATGGAGGGTAAAACCCCCGTCGTGTATGACCATGCAGTTGAAAAACGACGTTAAACTCTAATAAAAAACAAGCAAGTTTTCCTCACCCTAGTCCCTCCTATTGCTGAATTCAGTTCTTGGGTAAACATTTGACATTGTTGGGATTCGAATCAACAATCTCCGCGTTAAGAGTCTTCTGCCTTTGCGATTAGGTTACTGATATTTAGTCGAAATTAATAATAATTCCGTGTCCGTGAGATAGACACAGATACCCATATCACGGTGGTGAGAGCAGATCCAAAGTCTAGGTTCCTTTCACGTCCATTGATTATCTTCTCACATTTCTGTTTATACTGATATACTGACTGATTCTATTTGGTTTTAACGTCCTGATTCCGAGTTAGTTAGGACGGGGATTTTACCCTCCGTTTGCTGAGAATCGTGCCAGCTTAACCTCACCCAGCCTGGGTTGGGCCAGAATGCCAGTATCACGAAATCTTCACCTCGATGGTCGTCGCTTAACTTCGGTGATCTTACGAGAACGGGTTTCTTTCAACGCGCCATCGACGCGACATCAGTGGCCTTCACGTGTTCGGAGAGAACAGAATATTCTGTGTTAAAAGTCTGCTCCAACCGGGAGTCGAACTTAGGATCTCTGGACTACGGGCAGTAGTCACAACCGTTACACCACGGTTGGCTGGCTAAAATTAATATATTATGTGATTTTTAGTTCTATTTTTTTTTTTTTTTTTATGAACATTTATTTATAGAGAGGTCTATAACAATCGAAGTCCTTGCCCCTTAGTTCTATTTTCTTTATGGGGAAAGCTATAGTTCTGTACGCAAAGTAAAAAGTTAGAGTAAGAGGTGTGTAATTCCATCACTTGGAGTCAAAAGAAAATCATTTAATACTGTAGTTTCGTTGCATCTTATCAAGGAAATACGAAAGTACGAAACCACAGTGAATAATCAGATTGTATATAAAGAACAAATCTCCGCATAGGGTAAGTGTAGCTAAAAAAGGATTGGAAAGTTGAAATTTAAAACAAACATTATCCAATAAACGGAAAATTCAACTTCAACGGGTGCCATTTTTTAATATAGGTATTCTTTGAAAAACCTCAATCCGTCTTTTTTCCCCCAGCCACTTCCTCTCATTCCCACGGCCCCCAACATGGTCTAGTGCAGTGCTGAGAACCGCTGGAATCAGGCATGTCCAAAATGAAGTCCATGCTGAAGAAGGTCCACTTCTGCGAGCACACGACCGCGGGCAAACAGCCCCTGTCACCCGAGAAGAAACTGAGTCTGTCTGATGCGGAGGCAGACGTGTCACCGACCAGTGGCGGATGCAATATGGCGGATCTGTTCGGAATCAAGAGCTACCTGCACCATTTCTATGATAAAAAGTCAATAGTAAGTTTAAAGTGTTGTTGTTGGTTTCTTTTTCACAATTTTGTCCCATGTACCTGGGAAAAAACTAAAAGAAAGCCTTGGTGTTCAACGTGTTAATAATGCTTATTTCCTTAACAAACATTTATGGCATAACTCGATATTTTTTCTCGCCGTATTTTTTGAAATGTAAAAAGGTGAATTTTCTCACGTGATCATTATTAACAAAGGGCATGCCATGAACTTGGCCTGCAACTGTCAAGTGAACCCTTAATAGTTCTTGACAGCTCATGAATTATGTCCAAGGATAGAGCAAACATTTATAATTGTATGGGTAGTAATCTAGATTGTAATATTGTAAAGACTGGGGAGATTGACGACCTCGTTTGAACTGCAGAAGGAAAAAAGAAGGAGAGATAATTAATCATAATTAATAATTCTTGTAACGATAATTAATTATTTTTATTCTTTGAATCGGGAAAACAGATGTATGCCATTACAATAAGTTCTCATAATCCAATAACATTATAACACACAGGTCTAGAGATGGTAGATTACCCACTAACCATTCTTGTGTGCCCATTACACCCCCTTAGTACCCACTAACCATCAATTTGTACCCAATAAACCCCCCTTTGTACCCACTAACCATCAATTTGTACCCATTAAACACCCCTTAGTACCCACTAACTATCCATTTGTACCCAAAAAATACCCATTTCTACCCACTAACCATCCATTTGTACCCACTAACCATCAATTTGTACACATTAAACACCCCTTAGTACCCACTAACTATCCATTTGTACCCCATAACTACCCATTTCTACCCACTAACCATCCATTTGTACCCACTAACCATCAATTTGTACCCATTAAACCCCCCTTAGTACCCCCTAACCACCCATTTGTACCCAAGAACTATCCATTTCTACCCACTAACCATCCATTTGTACCCACTCACCACCCATTTGTACCCAATAACTATCCATTTGTACCCCCTAACCACCCATTTCTACCCACTAACCACCACCAATTTCTACTTCCAGCAATCCTGCCGGGAGCACTCGCACAACATTATCGCCGAGCCCGCCAGCGAGCCTGAGACCTACCTCATGGAGCGGGGCAAGCGTCGCTACTCGAGTCGCTACTTCCGCGCCTTCATCCTGCTCGGCATGCTACTCCTCAGCGTCGGCATGACGCTACTCCTCATCGGACACTTCCACTCCTATCGGAACCCCATCGTCGACGTGCGATCCAACATCGAAATCATCGACCGCCGCTCACTGGCATACAACTACTCGCTAGAGATGTACCGGTTGATTGGACTGGCGGTCTTCTGCGGCGGAGGCATAGTCATCATGCTGACGCTCCTGGTCGATATCTATCGGACGGAAATGGTGGAGCCGTCGAAACGACAGTGGGAGAGAGAGCAGGAGTTCTACATTGTGTGGGAATAGTAGAGGGTGCACAAAGACATGGGGGTGACAGAGGTTGTGATTGTGATGGTGATAGTTGATATTGTGTAAGGTCATACCTCTTCTAATCTCTCACAAACGCCCCAAAAGAGCGTTTGCAAGAAATCTCTCATTAAATTTTCCAGGGCCACGTCGGTTTTTGTCAGCTCTAAAGCGTTTTTTCCGGATGTACCACGATAAAAAGGAATGACATTTATCAACCCAGATTAATATATTTATGTAAGTAGCTAAAATTCAGCTATACAATAATGAAGAAGCTGAAATGAGTATAAAAAGCTGTTTTCTGGAGGTCATGTGTCCACGTGGCCTGGTACAACTGATAGATTTTGAAGTTGATGAAACGTTATTAAATTTTATTTTACAAACGCATATCTTTTAAACAGTACAATATTCAGTATTTACATAGTGAATTGTCAGTATACAATTCAGACGTACGTATTTTTAAAAGGTTATGTTAAAATAGATAAATATACTATTAGAACGGCATTATTATTGTTTGTTAAATCTATTTAATATTACAGTATATTTACTTACTAATAATAATGAAATTATTTACCTATTATAACTATACTTGTTATGATAATTATTTTACTACATACTCTTATACACATTTTTATATTGATGTTTTTTATTTAATTATTATATTTTTAGAGAAAATATCTTACCTTATGATCTCTTTCCCTTATCATTATCTAAAACTACCGATATCACTTATTAATTCATGTTTTTTTCCTACCTACATATCTGAAATGTTGTTATTCTTATCTATCAAACACTTTATTTTTATTTACAAAGATTTAAACAAAAATATAGACGAACAGATATAATTATTTAAATGGGAATTTTTTAACTCTTGGTTTTATTTTTAATTTATTTGGTCTTGTTTTCGTTGGTTGAACAGTACAATTTTACCCTCAGACATAAAAAAATACAAACAATAATAATAATGAATTTTATTATTTATCTACAATGTGTAACCAAATTTCCCTCCAAGTACTATGTGTACTTTTAAGGGAAATAATTGGTAATACATTTTCTGTTAATGCTTCAAGCAGTCTCTTTATACTATTATTTTGAATGAAATAGTTTTTATTTTTTAAATTTATTTTCCATATTTCCTTTGAAATTATTTTTGTAAATATTTTAAAGTTCAACTCAGATGTCGATACCTGCGTAAGAGTAGGTATTATTATTATTATGTACTGTTATTATAATATAATAAAATATTATGTATACCTACGTATTTTACGTCATGTTCCAGTCTATTTAATATTTTAAGACTTAAATGCTGACGGTGTAGGATTATTATTATAGGGGGGTACTTACATACTGGATGATTATGTATAGTTGTATAGTGTATACCAGGCGTGCACAACCTGCGGCCCGCGAGACCATTTTGTGCGGCCCACGATCTCAATTTGATTTTTTATTTAAATTGGATAAATAATAAATTAAGAAAATAATCCCAAAGATATGACAGAACTCAAAATACATGCCCTGAAAACGGCGACTTTGTTTGGGAGTACCTACTCCTGTGAACAACCATTTTCCGCTATGAAACACATAAAATCTTCTTCCCGCTCTCGCCTCACAGACAAACATTTGGAATCATGTTTGAGGGTGACCATTTCAAATATCGAACCCAATATTGACAGAATAATCAAAGGGAAAACACAAATCCACTCATCACATTGATGTTCTTTGTAAAGTACAGGTATGAAACTGTACTAACTTATCTTCCGAGATAAAATACATTATTAATAAAGAATTATTGTTTATTAATACCGAAATTTCGGCTTATTATTAGACATACCCATCATAGAAACCTAACCTATTTATGCCTTAAAACTAGGTGCGGCCCGTGGCCAATATTTATGGCAAAATGTGGCCCGCGGCCTCACTGAGTTTGTGCACACCTGGTGTATACCAATGTTCGTGTTTCATTATTATGATAATGATAAAACTCTTTAGTGGAAGGTAACCACCAGGCGATTTTAATACTTAAAGCTTTTTCTACCACGTAACCCCCATAAGACTCTGAGAGGAAAAATGAGTAGTTATTTGTATGAGTAACGAATATTGTATGAGTAAATTAATGTAATAGAATTCGAAGGAGACTTTTAAAAATCATAATAATAATAACACTCTTTAGTGGAAGGTCAAATCTTTTTATACCACCCAACCCTCAGAGTTTTATAATTATGTGGTCTTAAGTTCTAATAAATGAGAAAAAATTCGTGCCCTGGGTGGGATTCAACGGATCCCTACACTACCTGGATTACCAAACTAGCGCCTTAACCACATGACTAGGTACCAATGCATTAGCTTTTAGTATAAATATTAAGTCTCGCCGGGGGATATTTTTAATTTATATAAGGTCATTGTGCCCCGGAACCGCTTTCGCATTACTTCGGGGGATGTTATAAGAGAGAACATTAGAGTCTCGCTAGAGGACTATAAACCGAGAGTAAACTTGTAGTTTCCCAAGGGTTTGAAAGCTTATAAAGAAATAGCCCAAGTTCTCATGATGGTTGATAGCACCACATAAGAATAAGTGGTTCAGAATGAGCCAACTAAACTTGGTTGGAGACCATCACTCCCCCCAGCTGTAATTATGCTGTTTCATGACAACCAGTCACGAGAATCGTGACTGGTTGTCATGAAACAGCACGAGAATCGACGTTGTGCTGGCTATTCCCGGCCCCACTCAGGCTAGGTGAGATTTATTTGAGTAGCTTGGTTATTCGCCCTGCAAATTGTAGTTAAAATCCACGTCCAGACATGACCATGTTTTAGAAAGCAAGGTCCTGCTTAACAGAGAGATATGGATACCAACAGTATAGCTAGATTTTATAGGTAGCACGAACTAGCAGTTCTGTAATTTTTGAAAAAAAGCGGCTGGCTGAGGTAAAATGTACTTAGCAGAGGTGGTTTGTAAGTTTTCCATGAATGGAGGGTGAAAAGTCCGTTTCGAATGAAAATGGCGAATTTTCATGTGAGAAAATGTGAATTAAAATATTTTTCGTGCAGAGAGCAGCACAAGATATGAAATGTTGAAAGGCCGATGAGAGGAAATCCATTGTTTGAAATCTACTTCACATTGCATACTTTGGAAAATTGAAGGCGCTCATACAAAATATACACAAGACAATGCCAAACTGAATTACGCCACATTGCGTACTCATAAAGATACATGGCGTGCATACAAAACTTTACTCCGAAAATTTATTAAAAGGCTGCAAATTCGTAACTGGCAGGACAAGCATAGATATTTTCAAGGCTATATCATGAGGGAGGTTTTACCCTCCATTCACCAATTAAATTACCCTCTCAAATCGCGAATAGCTCAGTGGTTAAGCACTCGCTTGCCATGCGGAAGGTACCGGGTTCGAACCCCCGCGCCGACAAAAAATTGTATTCTTAATTTGGTTACAATTGTTTGTAAGGGTTACCTTCCTCGTGTTGACCCAGCACGTAATTGGGAACTATTGTGTCAATTCTCGCCCATCAGAGGGGAGGCATACTACGGGATGGGCAGGCTACAACACAGACCACAAGCGTCTACAGTAGCTCCTGTTTCATGGTTACGAAATAAAAACGGCTGTGAAACACTCATCTTTAAAAAAAAAAAAAAAAAAAAAAACCAGCCACTTATATTAACTTCACCCAGCTTGAGTGGGGCCGGGAACACCAGGTCACCCACACCTGCCACCCACATTAACCTCTCCCAGCCTGGGTTAGTCCGGAATGCCAGTATGACGAAGTCTTCACCTCGCTGGACGTTGCTGAACTCCGGTGACTAAATGAGAACTGGTGTATTCGACGTGCCATCGACGCTGGCTACGTTCGATCTGCTCTGGATAATTATGAATAACACCGTAAAAAAATTGACCTCAAAACACTTTGAGGTCAATCTTATATATATACATTGTATAAAAAAACACATCGTTGAGGCCGCGTCACACCATACATGTATTTGTGACTACATAGTAGCGTGGCCCCTGGGGAAACATAGAAAAATCAGGTCCGGCAGTCAAAGTGCTAAGAATTCTCAGGGGCCAGGCTTTCAAATCGCTGTATAAAATTCACGCAAGCCAGCGTCGATGGCATGTTGAATACACCGGTTCCCTTCAGTACACCGAAGTTAAGCGACATCCAGCGAGGTTAAGACTTGGATGGGTGACCATTCAAATTCTAATTCTCGTGACGCTGGCTTTTCCCGGCCCCACTCAGGCTGGGTGAGGTCAATGGGTAAGGGTTGGGTGGAAGAGATTGCCTAAGGCAATAACCCCGCCCTTTAGTTGTGACATATATTATGTATATATTTATTTATTTTTTCTTTATTTATTATTATTTTTTTGTTTTGTTATATTGTATTTTGTATTTTCGTTTGTAATTATTTGTATTGTATATGTCCTATTATCTAATAAAGTGTAAATAAATAAATAAATAAATAAATAAATAAATGTGAGTAGCAGGTTTGTGAGTTTCCTGCGAATGGAGGGTAAAACCCCCGTCGTGATATGACCATGGCAGTTGAAAGCGACGTTAAACCCCACTTAAAAAAAAAAAAAAAAAAAAAATTCACGCAACATCACACAACTATTGAGCGACAGAACTTCTAACAGAACTCACACTATATGTATTATGTGTGACACAGCCCCAGGCAAAACTTACTGTCACACATATAAGTATAGTGTGGTAGACAAAACCAATCGTTAATGTGGCGGACTCGTAACCTGGAGGTCGTTGGTTTGAGTCCCAAGTATTGCAAATTTTCAGTAACGCGGGCTTGACTAATTGTGAAAAACAAAAATATGAACTCTTTTCCAACTTGACACCCTAAAAATCTGTCTCTGTAGCTCAGTGGTAAAGGCGGCACTCTGTGAATCCAGAGATTTCAGAGGACGCGGCTTCGAAACCCAGCCGGGACATGACATGTTATCCTCCCGTTTGGGATTTTTACCACATAATAATACGTCTTGGGCTTACTGCTGGAATAATGGGACTTGATAGTCCTAATCGGGCGGTGTAAATAAGGCAATATTATTATTATATTGGATACTAATGCAAGTCTGAAGTTAGGGTGACTTTCTAAACCTCAGGGGCGCGGTTTCGATTCCCGCCAGGTACAAACATTTCTGACTCGAATATCAAAATTTCAATTCTAAATTTCATGTTTATCTCGTGTTTTTTTCTCGCGAAATAGCCGAAACCCTGCCACGCGCATGCATAGGCAAGTTTCAGTCACCATCAGGTACGAGTTGTAACTTGTGTCTCCGCTTCTCTTATGCTTCCAAGTCTCAAATGGCGAGGATAGCTCTTGAGTTTCTTGTCTAATCACTCAACTGAGTTCTGAATCAGCAGAGCGGCCCTACCACGGATAGTACAGGTAAGGGGTTTTTGGTCTTTTGTTAATGCATTTATTATTTTACCATTTTATTTTAATTGTTAATGGGTTGGATGGTTGAGATTGCCTAAGGCAACTCCTGCCCTTTGTGATTTATGTAGATATATTTCAATAAAGAGTTTACTACTACTATTACTATATATTTTGTTTTCTGTCACGGAACCGCTTTCGCATTACTTCAGGGCACTTTGCCTACACCCATGCCATTCCGGAAAGGGAAAAACTCGGTCAGAATTTTCCGCTCCGTTCGGGATTCAAATCCGCAACCTTCGGGTTAGTAACCAATGCTCTGAACCACTGAACCATGGAGGTCTGAAGAATCAACTAGATTACTAGATTATACTTTTATCCATCAGAAGAATAAAATAGATCCGTATTTTTCCTGATAGCCAAAGTGGTTTCTCAATCAGGAATAGCCTTAACATGGATAGTAGAAACTAACAGGTAAGAGGTTTTGAGTTTTTTTTTTTAAATGTATTTTTTTTATTATTATTTTATTATATTTCTACATTTATATTTTATCTATATGAAAAATAAATGATATCAGTATTTTTCTTATATTTCTTAATAGCCAAAGTGGGTTCTGAATAAGAAGTAGCCTTAACACGGATACTATTAGTGTTTCGCAAGTGTTTTTACAGGTAAGGGTTTTTTTAAGATATTAAAGCTCCCTATTTATTGTTATGTACCTTAATAGCTAAATTATCTAGTTATCTTATCTGGGAGAGTAGTTTTAACACAGATACTACAGGTATTCGAATATGTTGTACTCGCTTAATTTTAATATTATATATATATCTTCCTTGCCTTTATCCCATATTAGCTTATGTTGCTTTTGGGGTCGGCATTGTTCAACCTCATGGTTGAGGTTGGTAGGGTGGAGCACGTTTTTTTATGGCTGGATACCCTTCCTAACGCCAACGATTCTACTTGATTTAACGTCCTGGATTAGGATGGGGGTTTTACCCTCCATTCGCTGGAGGGTATTTTAATTTTAATATTAATTTTATTTATTCGGTGAGTTATTATACTCGTATTATCTCGAAGTATCTTGTTTCTTCAGTTTCTAATAAATAGCCCAAGTGCGTTCTGTATAAGGAAAGTATCCCTAACACAAGTACTACAGACTATAGAAAAGAGGGGTATTTTGTCTAAGTATTATGTATTTCAAATATTCACGTTGGGTTCCGAATCTAGAAGAGAATCTAGAATGGAATTTGAATTTATGTTTAGTATGGTCAAATGAAATTGATGTAGCTAATACTAAAATAAAAAAAAAACATGTATTTGATTTGAGTACTTACTACTTCATTAGATTTTTTTTCTTTCATTGGAATGTCCATTTTATTTTATTTTCTAAAAGTAAGTAGGTAATGTTTTAATATTCTGTTACTTCCATGTACAATGTACATCAAGATGTCAATAGTTTGTTTTTTTTTCTTGTTGCGATACCTTATCAAGAAAAAATAAAATTAAAAATTTCGAGGAAAAATGTCACCCATCGTAAAAACTGAATATTTTTTTGTGTCACCCAGCCAATTTTTGTGCTTAACCCTAGGGAGATATAACTTAGCCAAGAAGACCTATGGTTCGAGTTCCAAGTAAGGCAAATATTTAAAAGGACGAGTTTGAGTGATTGTGATTAACACAAATATGACCATGCAGTTGAAAGCGATGTTAAATTTTTGTTTAAAAAAACGCTTGCATACGAGTCTGCAACCATTGGGACATTTTCATCTTTACTATTCAAGGTCCAAAACCCAACTGACCAAATTTCGTATTGTGCGCATGACACATACCTTCTCTCTTCTCTCCCTCTACAATTCAATACTTCGCCATTGTGCGCATGACACACACTTTCCCTCTTCTCTCCCTTTACAATTCAAAATTTCGTTACATAATTTCGTTACATAATTTCGTTACATAATTTCGTCACATAATTTTGGTTATGTGCCAGAGCAAAGACATGAAAATGTCAAAAATACCATCACTATGTTTAATTTGAAGTAAAAAAAGTAAAAAAAGTTTAATAACAGAACTATAAAAAAAAAAACCTCAATAGATCTTGCAAGCTAATGCTCACTGATATTCTTCTTTTTAAAACTACATCTAGCAGGGTTCAAAGAATGCTGGTGGGATTATCTTGAAATCCTCGAAGCTATTCGCTATTCATGTTCCATTGTACGAATTCATTGGCATATCATTTTCTGGTTCGATTCAATTTTTAAATCCCTCCTATTTTAACTTATAATTCCTCGCCATATTAAATTTAATCCTCTCCATTGTTATCATAGTCGGCCCAAGGATATGATGACAGAAATTGATAATGCCCTATCTGTATACAAATATACTACTATACATACAATTTACATACATATAATTATAATACATGTTTGTAATGATTGTACATATGTACGAGTATTACTTTTGTACTCGTATGCAAGTCGTATGACTGTATAATATAATAATAATAATAACAATACTAAAAATTAAATTTAAATAATAAGTAGCAATTAAGATAGATGTAAGTAGTTAAGGTAGAATAAGATTGACGTTGTGTACTTACAAATTTTGTAATTTTTCCACAATAAAAAATACATTATTATTATTAATCATCATTGGGTGGCGTCATCGTGAACGATGGTAGCCAGACAGTGGAGTAATGACTCAGCACTTATACCACTGTCTTTACAAGGAGGCTAATAATTGACCAGGGCCCCCAGAACCAAGCCAATGCTGGTCTACTCCCTGTTTATAGTCCCCCACCCAGACTGCTTCTCTACTCTCTGTTTAAAGTCCCCCAGTCAGACTGCTGGTCTACTCCCTGTTTAAAGTCCCCCACCAGATAATAATAATAATAACACCCTTTATTGGAGGGTAACCACCAGGCGAGGTTAATGCTCAAAGCATTTTCTACCACATAGCCCTCAGAGTCTTTTTTTATTTTTTTATTTATAATACAATAAACGGAAGTTATTCCAGTTCTAACTAATTACAATTATTTTTCCTAAGTAAGCCTATGCTACTAGCTACTAATTTGTGATCACAAACTCAAATTAATGAGGAAAAATTCATGCATTGGGTGGGATTCGAACCAACGGATTCCTACGCTACCTGGGTTACCAGACTTAACCACTTGACTACCAGTGCACGTTTAAATTGTAAATTATTTGTGATATCACAACTACTCACACTCGCTTTACTAAAGTACACTGGTAGACAAATGGTTAACGTGCTAGTCTGGTGATCCAGGTAGCGTAGGGATCCGTTGGTTCGAATCCAGTGTTGGTTCGAACCCAGTGTATGAGTTTTTCCTCATTAATTTGAGTTTATGACCACATAATAATAAGACTCTGAGGGTTAGGTGGTAGAAAATGCTTTGAGCATTAACCTCGCCTGGTGGTTACCTTCCAATAAAGAGTTAATTTTATAATAAAATTATTATATAAATCTACGCAGAAGCCGGGATTGAGCCACCGACCACCAGGTTACAATTCCGCCGCCTTATCGATCAAGCTACTGAGGTGCTTATAATTATGTGCTATACCTGCACAATTTTACTATTATACTATCCATGTATACATTGATGCGTTTTTCTTTGTCATGGGCCTTGTATTTCCATGCCACACAACCTAAAGAAATTAATTAATTGATGAGTTAACCTTTTATTGAAACAAAATTCAACGCTAACTTGTCAAACACCTTCCGATGCTATTTAATCGAATCTCTTCTCCCTGCCCTTCTCATTGGTACCCCCCCTTACTCTATGGATTAACTTCCCTCTCTTCCTCTTTCTACTTTTCTGTCCCTCCCTTTCTTTTATTTTTGTTTTCTCCCTTTACATACTGTTCTTCTTTTTTCCTTCTTTTTAAAAATAAAAAAAAAAAAAAAAAAAAAAACACACACACAAAAAAACAAATCTAAGTTAAAAAATATTGCTTACGATTTCTAATATTAGAGATCTATCGGAAGCAATAACACTACCTACCTAGTAATAATAAATTACTAGGTATACGCGACATGGAAAATTACGGAACATGAAAAATTTCAGCATAATATGTGCATAACATTCCAATAAGGATAAAGAAATTAATAAAAGTGCCTACAATCAGTGGGATTTTAAAATTCTTTTTTTTTCTCGTACATATATTTTGTATGTACCTAACTATCTACTATGTAGGTACATACTATATACATAGCCACATGTATAAACACTTCTCTGACGTTGACTTATGTTGAAAACTTTTGAATGCTAAAAAAAAAATAAGTTTAATAATTATAATTTACGAGTAATGTATGTTATTTGTAAAAAATAGTAATACGCATTTCGAGAATTTTTTCCAAGTGCACATTTTTTGTTAGAGGTAGAAGTATCACAAAAAAAAAACTTTTTCAAAAAGTTCAACTTCATACATCTAGTGTTACTATGCTGTAATACTATGAATGTGTGTTTCAAATAGAAAGAAAAAAATGTTAGTGTGTACAAAGTTATTATTTAGATGAAAAGAATGTGGAGAAAGGGTGTGTGTGAGAGAGTGAGAAACTGGAGGAAAGCATAAAAAAATAGAAAAAGGGAGATATGTGGATAGTAAGGAAAGAGAGAGAGAGAGAGAGAGAGAGAGAGAGAGAGAGAGAGAGGAGTTTATTTTATACTTAAACTATAATCTAAAATGTTAATATTAAAATGATTAAATTTAATTTTAAGTTGATGCGATTCTTTGTGAATTGCAAGGATTTTTAACTTGGATTTTTTTTGTAAAAAAAAAAATCTATACACGATGTTTTTGATTCGCAGAAATCATCCAAGTTTCTTGGGTCTGAATTTGATCGACAAAATCGATAACTTAAGTAATTGCTTAGCATTGGTTTTCCCCATCTAACACAGGACTCAATCCGAGACTTTAGCTTACAAAGAGTTATTACAAAAACGTCAATTAGTTATACCTCTGTGGCGCTAAGTCACGGATTGCGTACTGGGGAAGATAGGTAAAACCGAGGCTTAGCAATGAATGACTTGTGATATAGAATTTGTCTTTTAGGGCGAAATTAATAGACAAATTCTATATCACAAGTCATTGTTAAGCGTCGGTTTTCCCTATCTTACACAGTACGCAATCCGTGACTTAGCGCCACAGAGAGGTGCGTGAAGATAGCACCCAACATTGAAGCTAGAATTGGTAGGTGGTACAAAATTCTAGCTTCAATGTCGGGTGCTATCTTCACGGACCTTGTATTAGAAAATGTTTAAATTAATTTCGTACTTAATCATGAAGTATAGCCCTATTTTTCTTTCTAACCAAAGTTAACCAAACGGGAATAAAATGAACCAAACTGGAAGCAAGTCATTTTTCTTTTGGAAGAGGAAAAATTTCCACTTCCAAAGTTAATCAAAGTGGAAGTAGAAAATTCTTGCTTCCAGTTCTTTTATAGGTTAAGTCCATTGTTTATCTTTAAAAGTAACCAAACGCACTTTTCTTTCACGAATGACCTTGGAATAAAATGGAAATATTTGGAAAAAACCTAACCTGGAAATTTTTTTTGGTTAGAAAGAAAAATACGACTCAAGTTTCTCTTCCCCTTCCGTCCCCTGCAGGTATGCTGGATGAAGAGGACACTGGAGGAGAAGGAGGCGAGGGAGGAGAGGCAGAGGCCCTGGCCGGAGGAACGGAAGAGGAATTGTCAGTCGTGTCCAAGATGGGAGAGGATGGGATAGTACCTCGGGAGACCTGGGACAAGAAGGTCGAGTTTCTTTTGGCTGTGATCGGGTTCGCGGTGGATTTGGGCAATGTGTGGCGGTTCCCGTACATTTGCTACCAGAATGGTGGAGGTAAGACTTCTTTTTGTAATTATAACCAATGAAATGAAAATCTGTTGGAGCCAGTGGCGTAGCTAGAGCTACATTTCGGGGGGGGGGGGGGGTTGAGGGGATTACGGGGGGAGTTTTGAGGGTGGTTCAGATATCTCGCCTAACGTATACTCCATCTTTACTGGGGTTTCTTGGAAATTTCGGAAGGGGTTTTGTCCCCAACCCCCCCCCCCCCCCCCTAGCTACGCCCCTGGTTGGAGCTGAGGACCCAATTATAAAACAGGTTTAGATTTAAGATCTTTTTATTGTGAATGCTGTGATTGGTTGCAATACCCACTAGAGGGCGTGTTAAGAGTGTTCATAATAATAATACTCTTTATTGGTAGGAGACCACCAGGCAACCAGCAGTTCTGCCACCTAACCCTCAGAGTCTAATTATTATGTGGTCACAAATTCAAATTTATGAGGAAAAATTCTTGCACTGGGTGGGATTCGAACCAACAGATCCCTACGCTACCCAGATTACAAGACTAGTGCGTTAGACCACCAGTCCACTAAGATTACATCTAATCCTGTTTCATAATTCAGTCCCTACTGTCTTACAAATCTAATATCCTCTGTTTCAGGCGCGTTCCTCATACCCTACACCCTGATGTTCATATTCGGAGGTCTGCCCCTGTTCTACATGGAGCTGGCCCTGGGTCAGTTCCACCGATGTGGCTGCCTCACCATCTGGAAGAAAATTTGTCCGGCCCTGAAAGGTAGGAGTTGCGAAATTCAATTGTGTTTTTTTCCAACTGCATGGTGCATGGTCATATCACGTCGAGGGTTTTACCCTCCATTAACTGTTTTTTTAGAAATCACCTAGGTACTCAAATAAATCTCACCCAGCCTGACTTGAGCCGGGAACAGTAAGTATAACCCCTTTATAACAGTAAGCAATGCCTAGGCAATGGAAAAAAAGGAGGAGGAGGAGGAGGAGAAGAAGGAGGAGGAGGAGGAGGAGGAGGAGGAGGAGGAGGTGGAGGAGGAGGAGGGGAATAAGAAGAAAAAGGAGGAGGAGGAAAATAAGGAGAAGAAGAAAAAGGAGGAGAAGAAGAAGAAGTAGGAGTAAGAGAAGAAGGAAGAGGAGAGGAAGAAGAAGGAAGAGGAGAGGAAGAAGAAGAAGAAGAAGAAGAAGAAGAAGAAGAAGAAGGAGGAGGAGAAGAAGAAGAATAAGGAGAAGGAGGAAAAGAAGGAGAAGAAGAAAAAGGAGGAGAAGAAGAAGAAGTAGGAGTAGGAGAAGAAGGAAGAGGAGGGAAGAAGAAGAAGAAGAAGGAGGAGGAGGAGAAGAAGAAGAATAAGGAGAAGGAGGAAAAGAAGGAGAAGAAGAAAAAGGAGGAGAAGAAGTAGCAGGAGTAGAAGGAGTAGAAGAAAAAGAAGGAGGAGAAAAAGAAGAATACAAGAAAGAGATTAATTTTCTTTTGGTTTTGTGTATTCTTTCAAGTGGGTATTGAACATTTTGTTTAATCTCTCCCGATAATTCATTGGTTTCCTTTGTAGTTACCGTTTTAATTTATTGTTTTGTGTTCGGGAATAATATTCTTGGTCTCCCATTTCACTTGAGTTGGTATTTTCTTATTTGTTAGGTAGTGTTTCAACATAGGTCATTTGCATGAACTTTTTAATTATGTTTCATTTGGAACGGATAATGCTGTGAGAAGTGTCATACTTAGGAACAATTTAATCTTGAAGGAGAAAAATCAATATTATCGCCGCGAGGATTAATTTTTTTATCGGATATTCGCTAGGAAGAAATTTCAGAAATCTTTTCGAAACAAAAAATCCTTAATATCCTTAGCCAGCGTCATTGAAGTGTTGAATGCACCGGATCTCGTAAGATCACCGCAACGTCCAGCGAGGTGAAGACTTCGTGATGCTGGCATTCTAGACAGACCCAGGCTACGTGAGGTTAATGTGGGTAGAAGGTTTGTGAATTTCCTGTGAATGGAGGGTAACATCCCCCTTGTGATAGGACCATCCAATTGAAAGCGACGTTAAACTTAATTTTTTTGTGATCGCTATGGTTTCTGGTTTGATTCCTACCAGTGGCAATAATATTTACAAACACATTTTGTGGGGGCACAAAGAACCCACCCTTAGACTGCTTAGGGTTAAAGTATGCTGTGTTATACTGCCTTTCACTTATCTTTAGAATATAGATAGACTTATCTTTACAAAACTAACTCTCTCATTGTTCGCAACAATTTAAGAACAAACTTCTAACTTTTGAAGACAGGGAGGATGAAAGATTTAGTAAATAAGAGACGAAGGAAAGAAATGTAAGAAAGAGAAGAGGGGTTGTAGAGATACTAGAGGGGGGAGAGAGAGGAGGGGTTATAAAGATACTAGGAAGTGGGGAGAGAGAGAAGAGGGGATTACAAAGATACTAGAGGGGGGAATGTGAGATAGAGACAGGGTGATAAAGATGAGGAGAAAGACAGAGGGTCGGAGGTTAAGGAGGAAAAGAGAGAGAAAGATAAAGATAAAGGATGGAGAGATAGGGCAAGATACAGACAAAGTGTCGGAGATAAAGCAAGAGAGAGAGAGAGAGAGAGATAAAAGAGGTAGGTAGAGACGGAAATAAAGGGGGGGGGGGATTTTCACTTTTCAGCTTGTTGAATAAAGCGCGAAGAGTCAATCTTAAAATAGTTCTTGATTTGTTAAGTTCTTTTCTTTTTGTTACCTTTATCTTTCCCTCTGATAATACCTATTCTTGTCACTCTCTCTTTTCTCCCTTACTTTATCTCTCCTCTCTTTCATCTCTTCTCTCTAATTCTCTCCCCTCTATTTCTTTTTTCTCTCTCCTGTCTCTGTCTCATATTTTCTCTTTTCTCCTTATTTCTCTCTTCTATTTTCTCATATTTTCTCTTTCTCCTTATTTCTCTCTTCTATTTTCTCATATTTTCTCTTTTCTCCTTATTTCTATCTATCCTCTCTCTCTCTCTCACACTCTCTCTCTTCCCCATATCTACTTTCACTCTCCCTTCAATCCCTAATGCACATCTCTCGTTCACTCGTCTATTCGTCTGTCTAATTTTCTTATCTCCCACTGTTTATCTCTCATCAAAAGTTGATAATTTGATTAATACTACTATCCACGCTTGCTGAAAGACACGGAAAAGATTGAATAGGATTGAGGTTCATAGGAAAAGAAGCAGAGAAGGGAAAAGGGAGAAAATGATAAGAGGAGGTATGGAGAAAGAAAAAGAGAGGGACAGAAAAAGAGAGAGAGAGAGATAGAGAGATATTTAAGGATATATAAGGAGGGCAATTAAGAGCATTGCAAACACTTGCTAAGAAACTTCTTGAGTCAAAAGATCTTTGTAATTAAATTATAATTTGTACAGATAAATAAAAGGAGTTTGAATTATTAAGATTCGTAAATATACATACAAATAAAATATTGAAACTATTATTCGTACAAAACAAGATTGAATGATAACTAATTTGATGTATAAAGTAAAGAAGTACTGAGTCAAACGCCACACCCTGAAGAACACCTTATACAAAAAGAAGACATTATAATATACAAGTATATACGTTCTCAAATAAAAGTTTGAACAGAACAGTATTGAACAGATTCAAGATTGAACTATAATTTATAATCCGTACAAATTCAAGTGTATGACTCAAGAAAAATATAATGGAAGAGCAGCATGCTACCTCACCCAACGTTTGAGCCTGGCCATTCAGAGGGGGAATCATGAAATGTACGAGTAGGTATGTCCTATAATAGTTCATATTGAAATAAAAAGAAAACAGAATAATATAAATCCCAATTTGAACGGAGGGCATGTCCAGACGGATTTGAAAACAATGTCTGTCTCATGAAAAGAACCACTTACTTGGTTATAGCTAATCTAAACTTGTGGAAATTCTCTCAACAAAATGCAAACGAACAGAACAATGGCGATTATTTGATTTTGGATGAGTGGAGATGAGATATTACCCTCTGAAGGAAAACTGAGATAAGTAGCAATTGGAGATGGAGGAGGAGGAGTAAGAAGAGGAGGAGGAGAAGAAGAGGGAGATATAAAAAGGTTTGCAAGAAAACAAAAGAGTTTCTCTAGCAGAATGATAAATTTATTCAAAGTTAAAATCACTTGAAAAATATTTTTCACCGAAGAAAAAGGGGAGAGAGAGAAAAAAAATCTCACAGTAAATAATGCATTGTAATTCTTAAACTCTTTTTCTTAAGAGCCACACTCCTTCAACTCTGAAGGTGGTAAGTGTTTTGCTGAATAGGAGAGTGGAGGATCATTGCTCAAGTTTAGAATAATCTATTACGTGGAGGGCCCTATCATTCATTTGGAGTGATGAAAAGGGTTGGACGGCAAAGACTGCCATAGGCAATCAGCACGGCTTTTTCATATTTTTTGTAATTTCATCGAAATCAGTAGCTTGATCGAAAAGGCGGCAGATTTGTAACCTGGAGGTCGGTGGTTCAAGTCCTGGTTTCAGCGTAGATTTAGTAAAGCGAATTTGAGTGGTTGTGATATCACGTAGGTGATTAACACAAATGTGATAACTTTATTTTAATCTATAATAATAAATTGATATTTTTGTACTTACCAACAGTACCTATTCTCAGCAGGAAAGCAGGAACAAATAGTGATCATCTTGATATTTTTAAAATTCTGAAAGAGATACATTTTATAATATAATATAATACAGAGTAGTCACTGTGGCAGAGCGAGTTAGCGCGCTAGGCATTGCACACATGGTGACCTGGGTTCGATTCCCAGCGGGGGAGGATTTTTTCTGCTCTGTACTTGGATGTTCGGGGTCCACTCATACCTCGTGAGGAAAAATGAGTAGTTACTTGTATGAGTAACGACCAGTGGCGGCATTACCAGAGTAAAAAGAAATTAATGTAATAGAATAATTCGAAATGTAAAGGAGGCTCTTAGTAATGCTGCGCTACCTACAAAAATTGTGAAGAGGCCTTGTGCTTCACCACAAAGAAATTCGTACATACATACATACATACATTTTATAATACAGAAAATCTTAAATGCTTTGTAGATTGTGGATTAGGTATACATTGCCAATGGTTTGATACAGTAGCCATAGTAGTGATTATCAATTAGTTAATTTAAAAAATATTTGTAGGATTTGCTTCTTTGTTGTAACGTGAAGATATGTGAATAATTTATCGGTATACTTACGTTAGTAATTTAATTTTGAGCAGGATACATTGAATTTTCAGGATACTTTTCTTTAATTTGGAGCAGGATACATTGAATTTTCAGGATACTTTTCTTTAAATTTGAGCAGGATACATTGAATTTTCAGGATACTTTATTTAATTTTGATCAGGATACATTGAATTTTCAGGATACTTTTCTTTAATTTGGAGCAGGATACATTGAATTTTCAGGATACTTTTCTTTAATTTTGAGCAGGATACATTGAATTTTTCGGATACTTTATTTAATTTTGAGCAGGATACATTGAATTTTCAGGAAACTTTATTTAATTTGTAGCAGGATACATTGAATTTTCAGGATACTTTTCTTTAATTTGGAGCAGGATACATTGAATTTTCAGGATACTTTTTTTTAATTTTGAGTAGGATACATTGAATTTTCAAGATACTTTATTTAATTTGGAGCAGGATACATTGAATTTTCAGGATACTTTATTTAATTTGGAGCAGGGTACATTGAATTTTCAGGATACTTTTTTTTAATTTCGAGCAGGATACATTGAATTTTTAGGATACTTTTTTTAATTTCGAGCAGGATACATTGAATTTTCAGGATACTTTTCTTTAATTTGGAGCAGGATACATTGAATTTTCAGGATACTTTATTTAATTTTGATCAGGATACATTGAATTTTCAGGATACTTTTCTTTAATTTGGAGCAGGATACATTGAATTTTCAGGATACTTTTCTTTAATTTTGAGCAGGATACATTGAATTTTTCGGATACTTTATTTAATTTTGAGCAGGATACATTGAATTTTCAGGAAACTTTATTTAATTTGTAGCAGGATACATTGAATTTTCAGGATACTTTTCTTTAATTTGGAGCAGGATACATTGAATTTTCAGGATACTTTTTTTTAATTTTGAGTAGGATACATTGAATTTTCAAGATACTTTATTTAATTTGGAGCAGGATACATTGAATTTTCAGGATACTTTATTTAATTTGGAGCAGGGTACATTGAATTTTCAGGATACTTTTTTTTTAATTTTGAGCAGGATACATTGAATTTTCAGGATACTTTTTTTTAATTTCGAGCAGGATACATTGAATTTTTAGGATACTTTTTTTAATTTCGAGCAGGATACATTGAATTTTCAGGATACTTTTCTTTAATTTGGAGCAGGATACATTGAATTTTCAGGATACTTTTCTTTAATTTTGAGCAGGATACATTGAATTTTTCGGATACTTTATTTAATTTTGAGCAGGATACATTGACTTTTCAAGATACTTTATTTAATTTGGAGCAGGATACATTGAATTTTCAGGATACTTTATTTAATTTGGAGCAGGGTACATTGAATTTTCAGGATACTTTTTTTTTAATTTTGAGCAGGAGATACATTGAATTTTCAGGATACTTTTTTTTAATTTCGAGCAGGATACATTGAATTTTTAGGATACTTTTCTTAAATTTGGAGCAGGATACATTGAATTTTCAGGATACTTTTCTTTAAATTTGAGCAGGATACATTGAATTTTCAGGATACTTTATTTAATTTGGAGCAGGGTACATTGAATTTTCAGGATACTTTTTTTTTTAATTTTGAGCAGGATACATTGAATTTTCAGGATACTTTTTTTAATTTCGAGCAGGATACATTGAATTTTTAGGATACTTTTTTTAATTTCGAGCAGGATACATTGAATTTTCAGGATACTTTATTTAATTTTGAGGATACATTATCTAATTTTGAGGATTGTTTTCTTGGTCTTTTTATACCTGAAAATCAAATGTCAACAATTCAATTAGTACCAGTTACAGTAACTATACTTATACCCACAGTAGTAGATTTACTATAATAAAATGGTCTTCCACAACCTGACTCTTCTGGACCCTTCTTTTGACAACTATCACGTGTTCTTCCTTTCTCTCTCTCCCACAAAAATAACAATCAGTTAAAAAGGGATAAGTTCAACATTCTGAAGTGGATTTGACATAAAGAAAAGAAAGTACCTTTGCTTTACACTCATAATTTTTTTTAAATATATGATTAAACAAATATGGAAATTTTATCTATATTTTATACGTACCTGTAAACAACTAAAGAAGCAAATCCTGAAAATCTAAGACAGAGTAATAAAATTGGAAAAAAACATTGGCAGTATTGGCACACTAACTTCAGAAAATTAATATCAAACCATTGGCAGAAAGTTCAAGTAATATATTTCATGGGTACAAGAAAGAAAAACACGTTTACATAATTATATATTTATAAAATAGAATACGTGTATATTTCATGGACGTAACTTCTACAATCTACAGGCATTGCTCGATTTAATGGACATTTCATACGATGACTAATTGTAAGGAATTTTCAAGTTCAAACTCCCCATTTTTTTTTTTTTTTTTTTTTTTTTTAACTACCTAATACCATTTTTATGATATAGATCAGTAATATTTGTACAGATCTATACTTTGGTTGGATGCCTCCTCTACTCTTGTGAGCATCACAGGAGAAACGTCGAATTCCGCGCACTTAAGTTAGATTGACTATATGTTGAAATCCTTTCTACTCATTCGCTCACGAAGTCACAAAATCACATCACTGCGCGGAATTCGACGTCTCTCCCCTACTAAAAACCTGTCTAGTGCAATGACTTCGATTGTTATAGACCTCTCTTTAAATAAATGTTCCATAGAAAAACCCTGTCACTTTTCTGAATACTGCACACTAGTTAGGGATTATTTTTATTTTTTTATTAAAAAACTAAGTACATTTCTTCTATGTCGTCTGAAATGGGGCAAGCGCCAATCACGCTTGCCGCATTAGGCAGGTCGTACACTGAAGAAACGCGTTTCACGAAACGCATTTCTTGAAACGTGAAATTTGGATTTCACAAAACCGATAGATTGAAATACACAGAGGCGCGTACACTGAGTTACAAGAAACTACAGTTTCTAGAAATGCATGAAACGCGTTTCGTTGAAACCGAAATATTTGGTTTCGTGTGATTCAGTTTCGTGTGATCTCTTGGTGATAATTAATTAATTAGTATTTAATAGACCGTTGAGGTTATTATTATTTTATTTTTTCTACTCACAAAAAAAAATGGACTTTCAAGTGAAGCTGGTAGAGGCTGTAGAAAAGTATCCCTACCTATATAATTAGAAATTGAAAGAATATTCTAACAGGGACATTGTCCAAAGGAAATGGGAGATGGTGGGTAAAGAAGTGAACTGTTCAAAAGTTTCTCTTATTCTTAGAAGCCAAATAAAAATGGCTTAGGATGGGTTCTCTATACACATATCTCCCTTGCCTTTATCCCATATCAGATCAGCTTATGTTGCTTTTGGGGTCGGCATTGTTCAACCTCATGGTTAAGGTTGGTAGGGTGACGCACGTTTTTTATGGCTGGATGCCCTTCCTAACGCCAACGATTCTATTTGATTTAACGTCCTGGATTAGGACGGGGGTTTTACCCTCCATTCGCTGGGAATCGTACCAGCTACCCACATTAACCTCACCCAGCCTGGGTAAGGCCGGAAATGCCAGCCTCACGTGTTCGGAGGGAACAGAATTTTCTTCGAAAAGTCTGCTCCAACCGGGGATCGAACTCGGGATCTCTGGACTACGGGCAGTAGTCACAACCAGGCTGAGATCCTCTGTATAAAAAAAATATGATAAATAAAACAAATGATTTATCATTATTATTATTATTATATTCTTATTCATTTATTTTTCATGTAGGTAGACAATATCATCTTCATCGGATGACATGACGAACGAAACTGAACTAAGAAAGTTTCACCAATGTGCGCGGTCTAGTGAAATGCGTTTCGTGAAATCCGTTGCATGAAATGCGTTTTACGAAACGCGTTTCCTCAGTGTACGATCTGCCTTACCCCTCTGAATTTCAATCACACATTAGGCAGGTCGTACACTGAAGAAACGCGTTTCGTGAAACGTATTTCATGCAACGGATTTCACGAAACGCATTTCACTAGACCGCGCACATTGGTGAAATTTTTTTAGTTCAGTTTCGTTCTTCATGTCATCCGATGAAGATGATATTGTCTACCTACATCCTACATGAAAAATAAATAGATAAGAAACCTTTGAAAAATATTAACCTGTACTTTTCACTTCTTGCGCCACCATCTCCCATTTCCTTTGGACAATGTCCCTGTTAGAATATTCTTTCAACTTCTAATTATATAGGCAGGGATACTTTTCTACAGCCTCTACCAGATTCACTTGAAAGTCCATTTTTTTTTAGTAGAAAAAAAAACAATAAAATAATAATAACCTCTTCTACTTCTCTTCTTTTACTCCGTCTTATCTTTTACCCGCTTGAGCAGGGTCGACGTTGTTCAACCTCATGGTTGAGGTTGGTTGGTTTTAGCACATTTTTTACAGCTGGATGCTCTTCCTAACACTAACGATTCTATTTGATTTAACGTTCTGGATTAGGACGGGGGTTTTACCCTCCATTCGCTGGGAATCGTACCAGCTACTCACATTAACCTCACCCAGCCTGGGTAGGGCCGGAAATGCCAGCCTTACATGTACGGAGGGAACAGAATTTTCTGTGTGAAAAATCTGCTCACCGGGGATCGAACTCAGGATCTCTGGACTACGGGCAGTAGTCACAACCGTTACGCCACGAAGGCTGGCAAAAATAATAATAATAACCTCTACGGTCTATTAAATACTAATTAATTAATTATCACCGAGAGATCACACGAAACTGAATCACACGAAACGCGTTTCATGCATTTCTAGAAACTGTAGTTTCTTGCAACTCAATGTACGCGCCTCTGTGTATTTCAATCTATCGATTTTGTGAAATCCAAATTTCACGTTTCAAGAAATGCGTTTCGTGAAACGCGTTTCTTCAGTGTGCGACCTGCCTTATTTTCTATCACTCTGCACCGCCTCTGATAAAATAGCACATCTTACGCGACAGTTTGGCTGATCACTTTTATTCTGTTTTATAATAGGTCACTTGCAAATGGAATTTTAATTTAGTGAATGACTGATTCTATAGTTAAATATACTAAAAATGACCATTCCCGCCATCAAAACCAAGAAAAACAAAATCGAAAGAGCTTGAAAAGCATTTTAGTTATCTGAAAATAGTAAAACTGTATACACTTATGTATATACACCAGAGGAATCGGAGTGAACGACATGTCTAATGACAGAGTTAAAGCGCCTAATGGGCATAATGGAAAAAAAAAACATTTTAAAATTGCCGAATCGGAAAAAAGAGGATACGTATTAGTGACGTCATAATTACCAAGCTGGATTTTTCGTAATAGTGACGTCATAATCACCGGGTTGGATTTTTCAGTCTACACGTTCTTATGGGGCTTTTTTTTCTACCTAGGATTTCATCGTGTTCTGGGCTTCGGACGCCTTTAGCGAACATGGTAGTCCCCTTGAAATTTTGTGAGGAATCGTTTCGTTTATTCAGAACTTAGAAAAAAAATTTTCAAATTTCCACTGTTTTAACGCAAATTTTAACGAACTTTCTGCTGAGTCCGGAAATAAAAAAAAAAAAAAAAATACATGGAAATCCTTACGATGAACTTTTTCTATAGTAAAAAAAAAAAAAACAGGTACAAGTCATTCATTCGGGTTTCGGGCCTTATCAAGCTCGCCAGGAGCCGAGCGCTCGTTAAGTAGCGCCAGCCAACCGGCCTATATTAACACGAAACATAGAGAATACCGTTGGCATTAGCACCACCCTTGATCATTTTTTGTTTCTACAATTGTGTGAATTGTAAAAATTCCTGTTATGTATATAATCTTACTGTAAATAAAACTTGATCGAATTTGTATATTATATTATTAGCCATCGACAGAGGCGACGCGACAATGGGTTAAAAAAGTGGCTTAAATCTAGCAAACCTGTGATCTTCAAGTTAGACTCGGAGTGTTGGCAACTGGATGAACTCTCCACCGGTTAGCTTTGAACTCTCTCCTGGCTTCGGACAGACCCTGAGTGACTAGATCCGCTCTCCTCACCGGTGACAGCTGACTCAACGGTTGAACACTCATCAACAACATGCAAAGTCAACTCAACTCATTCGCTTCTGCGCAGGATCAGGATTGATTGCGTCCATTTCGTATTGAATAACTCATTTCCAAGATGCGACAACCATCGGCCGACGGGATTTCTGGAGATCCAACATCCTATTTTAAACTTTCAATTTTGACAAGATTGAACGGAGTGAATTTGTTTGTGTGTGTTTTTTTTCTAGACTTGTGAGAATTAAAATCAGGCTATTTTTTAAAAGTTAGTAAATTGTATCAATAAAATTATAAATAAAATTTGGCTACTTCGTATAGTATAATATAATATATTCACATTGCTAAACATTTTTGATTTTTTTCTTCTTCTAAATATGGGTTTCACGTCACTTTTAACTGCATGGTCATAATTACCACGACGGGGGTGTTACCCTCCATTCACAGGAAACTAAAAAAACCTGGTACCCACATTAACCTCACTCAGCCTGGGTTGCACCGGAATGCCAACATCAATAAAATAATATTTAACTCACTGGACGTTCCATAACTTCGGTGTTCCTACGAGAAACAGTGCATTCAACGCGCCATCGACGCTGGCTAATTTTTGATTGAGCCTGCGCTAATGCGTACACCAATAATTATTCTAGTGAGATCACTTAAAGTTAAATAACGACCAGCATGTATTTGCACAGAGTTTTCCTTATCTAACATAATTAACTATGTGTTTATTTTGTCCCAAGATAAACAATAATAGTAAGTCAGCCTCTCTAACACATCCTCCTAGTTAATATTCATCACATGGGTAATATGGTTGACTATTACGAGAAGACTGGAGCATCAGACATTATGTCTTTTGTGGAAATTAATGAACGAAGAATCATCACCTTCATATCTTCATTCTTCATTTCATTCATTACAAACTTTTCACTCACACAACACACGATCTCGTCATCTTCTAGATATCCCCATTCATCATACAGATTTCATGAGTAAGAGTTTCGCTGTTAATGCTGCAAGGTTGTGGAATCGACTTCCAGAGGAACTGAGAATCTCGGAAAGTCGTACGTCATTTAAGATGAAATTAAAAGAATATATGTTTACCTTGGATTAATAATTTATATAAGTTGCTAATACCCCCCCCCCCCCTCCCCTTATCAAATTTTAATTGTTAATGTTTTAATTGTAAATATTTTGTATTATACTTTCCAACTGTTCTTATATCCTGTTATCAAGGGTGGTGCGGAAGAGAATGCCAAAGGCATTATCACCACCCTTGATCAAACTTTGTTTATATTTAATTTATTATACCTTTTGACTGCACCTGTATATATTTGTAATTGTAAATAAAGATTGATCTAAATTGTTGAATAATAATAATAATATATAATGTAGGTAATATTTATACCTACGTACATGAAAGGAGCATAGAATGGACATGAAAGGGTCCTAGACATTGGATCTGGGCGTCCATATAATCCTCTCACCACCGTGATTTAGGTATCTGTCCCTATCTCACGGACACGGAATTATTATTATTATCATTTTTTTATCATATTTGTGTTAATCACTTTCGTGATATCACAAGTACCTAAACTCGCTTTACTAAATCTACGCTGAAACTGGGACTTGAACCACCGACCTCCAGGTTACAAGTCCGCGGTCTTATCGATCAAGCTACTGAGGTCGGTTTAATTCCAGTATACTTATTATCATATGGACATGAAAGGAGCATAGAATGGACATGGAAGGAGCATAGATTGGACATGCATGAAAGGAGCTCTCACCACCGTGATTTAGGTATCTGTCCCTATCTCACGGACACGGAATTATTATAATCATAATAATATGTGACCCGTCGCTTTATCACAACTATCGTATCGCCTCCTTGAGTCCTCCTCCAGCCTCAAACATGTGTCCACTCCTCCACTCCTCCATCAACTATTAAGTTCCTTTGTTCCACCAGGACCTGTTGAAGAAACCCGTGTCTTGTTCTGACGGCTGTTATCTGAGAACAAAGAACAGGGATAAGAGCACACAAACTCTTATTATTCACTGACATAAATTTATCTTTGACCATAGTGATATAATAACACAAAGAAACACATTATTATTATTGTTATGTCTTTGACCAAAGTCAGGCGACTCGTGTAGGTTATCATTTTTTTGCATTATAAAGTTTGTATTTTTCAATAAAAAACTTTATTTTAATTATGGTTATCATCAATTTATTTGTTTATAATAATAATAAAAATAATAATGATCGTCTTTAGTGAAAAGTAACCACCAGGCGAGGTTAATACTTTTTTTTCTTCTTATCCAGGGTTCTCTTATAAAGAGGTGGTTCTCCCTGATTGAGAGGTAAATTAGACCTGAAATTTGTTTTCTTATATTCAAGACAAGCAGGCTGTCGCCCGCTTTGCGGGCCGAGGCATGGCCGTGAAAGCAAAAAATCCTTTTTCGCCAATGGCAGGTGTTGTAGTGGGAATTTCGAAAAATCCCGTCTTATTGCACATCTAGACTATAAGACAAAGCTACCTACCAAATTTCAGCTTCCTAGGACTTACGGTTTGGGCTGTAGAGCGATGATCAGTGAGTGGTCAGTCAGTGACTTTGACATTTATATATTAAGATATCAAGATTTTCTTATATTTAGATTCAGCTGTAATAATGATTCCATTGAGTGAAAGATAACCACCTAACCCTCAAAGTCTTATAATTATGTGGTCACAAACTCATATTCATGAGCAAAAATTCATGCAACGGGTGGGATTCGAACCCACGGATCCCTACCAGTGCACGTTGTTTAGCAGTCCGTTCTAGAAACACTCTCTACTCTTTTTATTTATTTAATTTTATGTTTAAAAAACGAAAAAAAAAAACGAAGAAAAAAATAATCAAAATTCAGCAACACCAGCCGCTACATTTATGTATCTTATTTCAACATCTATGCTCTCTTATGATTTCCCCCAGCAGGGCTAAGTATTCGCTAGGACGGGAACAATACCGTGCTATCAGGACACATGAATGGACAATTTACAGGACCCTACAGTCGAAATTGCTATTAGATAAAGACTTTGTTTAAATTGTGTAAAATTAAATCAAACTTTATAAAAATCTTTACATGTGTGATACATAAAACAATCATGTTAAAAACATGATTGTTTTATAATAAGCTAATAAGCTATCCAACTATCTCAGTAGTTTTCTCCTCTCTTCTTTCTTTCTCTCTCTCCTTCTCAAAGACAACCCTATTTTAATATCCCCCTCTTCTCTCTCTCTCCCTCACTCCCAATCGTACCCTATATCTCTCTCCCTCTGAGACATACCCCCTATCTATCTCTCTCTCTCTCTCTCCTAAGAGTACCACTATTGTACCCTATTTATCTCTATCACTTATCACTTTTCTCTCTGTCTCTCCCAAAGTCATCCCTCTTGGTACAATCAAACCACTCTTTTTCTTTCAGAAACCTCCCCCCCCCCCACCTCCTATCTCTCTCTCTCTCCCAAGGGTCCCTATTGTACCCCCCTCTCTCTCCTTCTATCCATCTCTCTCTTTCTCTTCTCTCCCTCTCTCTCCCTATTCTCTTTTTCTCTTCTCTTCTTTTTCCTTTAATTCTCTTCTCTTTCACTCTCTCCCTATTATCTTTTTCTCTTCTCTTTTCTAACTCTCTCTCTCTCTCCCTTACTCTCTCTCTCTCCCTATTATCTTTTTTTCTTCTCTCCCTCTTCTCTCTTTTTCTCCTCTCTTCTTTCCCCCTCTCTCTCTCCCTATTCTCTCTTTCATTTTTATCTCCCTTTTTCTCTCTATCCCTATTCTCTTTTTCTCTTACCTCCATCTCTCTCTATATTCTCTTCTCTTCTTTTCCTCTTTCTCTCTCTCTCTCTCCCCTCTTCTTCTCTCTCTCTCTCTCCCTATTCTCTCTTTCATTTTTATCTCCCTTTTTCTCTCTATCCCTATTCTCTTTTTCTCTTACCTCCATCTCTCGCGATATTCTCTTCTCTCCCTATCTCTCCCCCCCAAGTATCCCTATTGTACTACCCCCCCCCTCCTATCTCCCTCTCCCAGGGGACCCTATTGTACCCCATCAACCGGCCCAATATTTACAAACGGTTTTATTCCTGTTGCTCTTCTACATTGTGTTTGCTTTGTAATGGCGAGGCGACAGAAGCATGCAACTCTCAAGACATCCCTAGGGCGGCTGGTGTATACAGCTATGGATTCTTGGCGGTAGAGCGCACGCTTAGCTTAGTGGTTAATCACTCGCTTGCCACGCGGAAGGTCTTATTATTATGTGGTCACATACTCTAAGAAATAAGGAAAATTCGTGCACTGGGTGGGATTTAAACCAACGGATCCCTGCGCTACCTGAATTACTAGACTAGCGCCTTAACCACTTGACCACAAGTATGCACTGTTTTCACTTACGATTCCTACTATGCTGGTTATTATATGACTTTTAAATTTTATTAAATTGAACTATAATTAAAGCGTCGATGGCGTGTTGAATGCACCGGTTCTTATAGGATCACCGAAGTGAAGCAACGTCCAGCGACGGGAAGACTTCCGGCCCAACCCAGACTGGGTGAGGTTTATGTGGGTAGCAGGTTTGTGAGTTTCCTGCGGATGGAGGATAACACTCCCCTCTTGATATGACCATGCAGTTGAAAGTGATCTTTGTCTTTACCTTTTCCCCCCTCTCTACCTACCCATCTCTCTATCCCCCACCTACTCTTTCCTTGTCTAGATCTCTACCAATCTCTGTCTCTCTCTCTCTTACACCCCCCCCCCCCCCGAGTTCCTTGTCTAGGTCTCTGCCAATCTCTCGCTCCTCCCTGAATGGGTCCTGAACCCGAATCCAATAAATTATGTACATACGTCCAATATTCAACATGTAACAACGAAACAAATTATTCAAAAAAGATGAAACACTCAAATAAAGTGCAAAAGCAGGTATATTTGTAATGGAATTACTATAGTTAAAATTAGATGAGACCTCAGTAGCTTGATCGATAAGGCGGCGGACTTGTAACCTGGAGGTCGGTGGTTCAAGTCCCGGTTTCAGCGTAGATTTAATAAAGCGAGTTTGAGTAGTTGTGATAGCACGAAAGTGATTAACACAAATATGATAACTAACTAGATGAGAAAAAGAACTATAATTATGATATCTTGAACACCCCACAGGTTCCTCAGCACGGACCTGACATAAATAAGGGTTGGGCGGAAGAGGTTTCCATTGGACATGGATTTTTAGTTTACTCTCTAACATAATTATGATCTAATAATTAGTATCTATTTCTAATATTTTTTTAGATCTAATAATTAGTATATTGTCTTTTGAATGTAATTAATAGATAGCATTTTATATATTTTTTACTAAGATTAGTTAGGGAAATACATTATAAAATAGTTAGTACAGGGCAATTAAGCCCGTTTATTGTAAATAAATAATTATGCTGGAACATCACGCGCCACCCCTGAGTGGTGCTTTCTAAACACTCTCAAGTGCCTCATTGGAAACTTCGCTTTTTTAAGAGAGAGCGACTTCCAATTTATTTATTTCACCACACCCCCTCCCACACTACCTTATCTCTGTCTCTCTCTCTTTCCCCCTCTATGCCAATCTCTCTCTCTCTCTCTCTCTTTCCCCCTCTCTGCCAATCTCTCTCTCTCTCTTTCCCCCTCTCTGCCAATCTCTCTCTCTCTTTCCCTCTCTCTGCCTATCTCTCTCTCTCTCTCTTTCCCCTCTCTACCAATCTCTCTCTCTCTCTTTCCCCTTCTCTACCAATCTCTCTCTCTCTCTTTCCCCCTCTTTGCCAATCTCTCTCTCTCTTACCCCCCCCTCTTTCCTTGTCTAGATCTCTACCAACTTCTCTGTCCCCCCCCCCTGAATGGGTCCTAAACCCAATTCTAATAAATCATATATGTATACTTATATACAAAGGAAATTATTTAAAAACGATGAAATTAATAAAATGATATGGCGATATTTATACTGCCCGATGAGGACTTTTTAAAGTCCCATTATTCCAGCAGTAAGCCCAAGACACACATTATTATGTGGTAAAAATCCCAAATGAGAGAATAACTTGTCATGTCCCCCCTGGGTTTCGAACCCACGAACTCTGGAATCTTTGGGTTCATAATAGAGTGCCGCCTTTACCACTGAGCTACCGGGAGAGACAATATAATGCAAAAGCAGGTACCTATATTTGTAATAGAATTACTGTACGTATACAATAGTATTATTATTATTATAGTATGTTTTATTAGGTAAGACAAAAATATATACAGTAAAATACAATGAAATTATAAAGAAAAAATACATAGATTGAGCAAAAAAACAAGAACAAAAAAAAGAATGAAATTAATGTCCTACCTAAAGGGCGGAGTTATTGCCTGTGGCAATCTCTTCCACCCAACCCTTGCAATACCCATATGGGTATTGCAGAAGATAGTAAGAATCTGTTGTTTTCTTTCAAAGAAGTTACGAAAATCTAAGGATGAGCAATTTCTAGAGATAAAGAAGAGACAGCAAAATAATCACGATATAGAGGGGGGCGGGGGAGGGGGAGGGAGAAAAAAGAGCTAGAATGGCAAATTCAAAGTTGTGATTTCTTATTTCTACAAAACTTGTTTTTCTTGCCTTCCTCCCTTTCCCTCCCCTCTCCTCCCTAGAAATACTTTCTTCCTCTCCAATTTTCTCCCCACTCCTCATCCAAAATCTCTTCCTCCTCCTCACTCGAAAAGTTCTTTGCCATTATCGAGATTGTGTCTTTTGTATGATTCCATATCTTCGAAATTAGCTAAATCATGTAAAAATCACATTCATCGCTCTCGATAGGCAAGGGATGATACTGTGAGAGATAGTATGGGAGAGAGGATAGGAAATATGTCAGGAGGTAGAAGTGGAACTAAGAAATATAATGAGAAAGAGGACAAAAAGGGGGTACATGGAGGATAAAAGGATGATAAAGAGGGACTCACAAATAAGGAAGGAGGACAAAGGGAGGCTCAGAATGAGAAAGGATGCCTCCTCTCTTATTCAGTTTGCTTCGAATACAAGATTTAATTTCCTATCTCATTGAGTCCCGAATAAGTTACGTTTTCTTGAGTAGGTAGTAGAAACGTATTTAAATGAGAATAATGATGATGACAGTAGATGTTGATGCATGCTTTCTTGTTAAAAAATAAAATACAACTGCCATCTTTGTTATAAAACCTATGTAAGTTCTCGCGCCCTCTTAGTAAACATGATCTTCATAATTTTATTATTATGTTAACCTTTCACCGCGGACTTGTATCCTGGAGGTCGGTGGTTCAAGTCCCGGTTTCAGCGTGGTTTTAGCAAAGCGAGTTTGAGTAGTTGTGATATCACGGAAGTGATTAACACAAATATGATAACTTTTACCCATATTTTGTGGGTAAATTATTATTTTAAATTTCATCACTACAATTAATAATAATAATTTTATTTATTTGTAATATAATTTTACAATTGGTCATCAGTACAATTTATAATTCTATGATTCAAACAGCTTAAGACGATCGTTTCGTGCTTGGAGGTTAAATATCGCATAAATTGTAGTGGTGAAAATCGGGATGAATGTAAAAAAAATTGCATTCCAATTTTGGTTACAGTTGTATGTAAAGAATACCTTCTGGTATGCTTATGTTGATCCAGCACCTAAATGGGAAGTATTGTATCACTTCTCGCCCATCAGAGGGAAGGCATACTACGGGATGGGCAAGCAACAACACAGACCACAATCGTCTACAGTTGCTGCTGTTTCATGGCTACGAAATAAAAAAAGGTGTGAAACACTCATCTTTGTATATAAAAAAGATTTTTTACGATAGAATTCATTTTCCACCTGTTCCATTTCCTGGCGTTGGCTATGCCATCTGTCTCATGGATATCTACATGGGCATGTACTACAACACCATCATACGATGGGCAGTCTACTATCTGTTCATCATTATCTCAACATGGTGATATAACACATTACAATATGCATATTCCACTTGTTCCAGGCGTTGGCTATGCCATCTGTCTCATGGATATCTACATGGGCATGTACTACAACACCATCATAGGATGGGCAGTCTACTATCTGTTCATCATAATCTCAACATGGTGATATAACACACTACAATATGCATATTTCACTTGTTCCAGGCGTTGGCTATGCCATCTGTCTCATGGATATCAACATGGGCATGTACTGCAACACCGTCATAGGATGGGCAGTCTACTATCTGTTCATCATTATCTCAAGATGGTGATATAACACATTACAATATGCATATTTCACTTGTTCCAGGCGTTGGCTATGCCATCTGTCTCATGGATATCTACATGGGCATGTACTACAACACCATCATAGGATGGGCAGTCTACTATCTGTTCGCCTCATTCAGATCTGAACTGCCCTGGACCAGCTGTAACAACGCGTGGAATACCCTCAACTGTACACCGGTTACAGTGCATGTCAACTATACCTCTTCCAGCCCCGCTAAGGAGTTCTTTGAGTGAGTACTCAAGTGTATTAGTAGACGCCCTGGTTCACTGGTGTTGCACACTAAGCTTGAACGCAGCTAACCTGAGGTCAATCTTGGCTAGGTAGAAAGTTGTCAACTGTTTACCTTAATGTTTCAACCGGCCTTGTAATCGGAGGTTCGAGAGTCCTAAGACTCCCAAGCTCAGTGGTTAAGCACTCGCTTGCCATGCGGATGGTCCCGGGTTCGATCCCCCGTGCCGAATTTTTTTTGTATTCTTAATTTGGTTACAATTGTTTGTAAGGGATACCTTCTGGTGCGCTCGTGTTGACCCAGCACATAATTGGGAAGTATTGTGTCACTTCTCGCCCATCAGAGGGGAGGCATACTACGGGATGCGTAGGCTACAACACAGACCACAAGCGTCTACAGTAGCTCCCGTTTCATGGCTACGAAGGAAAAGTAGTAAAATTGTGATATCACATTGTGATAACTTAAATGTTTCATAATCAAAATTACTGCTCATAAGTTGTATTTTTAAACACTATCAATTATTGTAAATTTAATTGAATCTAGAATGTAGGAAAAACGCTATTTTACCATACATAAACTAACGAAATTTTAACATGGTTTCAGGCGCAGTGTGCTGGAGCAGCATAGATCAGAGGGTTTGGACAGATTGGGCTCCATCAAGCTGTCACTAGCGGTCTGTGTGATGGCAGTCTTCCTTCTGGTGTACTTCTCTCTGTGGAAGGGTGTTCGAAGTGCCGGCAAGGTAAGATTACTGGTGAAGCATGCTACAATATCAGAGAGTGTAGACAGGCTGTGCTGCATCAAACTATCACTGGCAGTCTTCCTTCTGGTGTATTTCTCTGTAAAGGTGTATACGAAGTGCCGGCTAGGTAAGATTACTGATGAAGCATGCTACAATATCAGAGCGTTTGGACATGTCTTCCTTCTGTTGTATTTCTCTGTAAGGATGTGCGAAGTACCGGCAAGGTAAGATTACTATCGAAGCATGCTACAATTTCCTGTGAATGGAGGGTAACCCCCAGTCGTGATACCATGCAGTTGAAAGCGACGTTAAACCCAAAGAAAAAACATTTGTTGCACATAGCCTAAATACTTATTTTGAAGGCAGTCATACAATTATAAAATGTACTACTAGACTACCTATCTCGACACATTATTTTCATTCTACCAAGTTTAATACCATTTCCTACTTAGCTCACCAAAAAGATGAACAATTTTCTCTTACTTGATACATTCGTCATTCAAGGAGCTTTAGTGATACGCCGAACTTTTTTTTTATTTTTATTTTTGAAAGAAACATTTACACCCATCTATCCCAGTAGCTCGGTGGTTAAGACGTCAGACTGGTAATTCAGAGGTCGCGGATTCAGATCCCAATCGGGAAGTGAAAAGTTATCTTCCAATTTGGGATTTTGACCACATTTATGATAGTACACCTTGGTCTTATTACTCGAATAATAGGCCTCCTTAGTTCTAAGCGGGCATCATAAACAAGGCGATATTGTTATTATTATTATAGGTAACACCGGCATTTTTTTGGGAAAACTTGGTTCCTTTTCAACACAATCTTCCACAGTTTCTTCTCTTATTCTTCTTTTTATTTTCCTCTGTTTTCTTCTTATTCTCAGGCTCTATTTCTTTTTCGTTTGAGTGAGTTTGATTTAAAACCTGAGAATTTATTCACTCACTATTAGCAAATCTCGGAAACACCAGGGCCAACTTCAGGGGCCTATTTTTCGTTTTTTCTTACTCTACTCCATACTTTTTATGTAAAATGTACGATTTTTATGTAAAATGTACGACTTCTTATGTAAAATGAACGACTTTTTATGTAAAATGTACAATGTACGACGGCAGTCGTTCGGTCGATAAGGCGATGGGATTATAACCTGGATGAGCATATTCTGGATAACCTATAATACTCTTAGAAATTCACTCACTTAACACTTTAGGGATCCGTTGGTTCAAATCCTCTACCCAGTGCATGAATTTTTCCTCGTAATTTGAGTTTGTGACCACATAATAATAAGACTCTGAAGGTTAGGTGGTAGAAAATTCTTTGAGCATTAACCTCGCCTGGTGGTCATCTTCCACTCAAGAGTGTTGTTATTATTATTATTATTAATCACGACAGCAAGTCTAGTTTGCTACTTGAACAGTATTTATTGCGCTACGGTGAAATAACATGAAACTATGAGGCAATAGTTCAGCACAAAAATAAATTTTGTACATTTCTCAATAAAGGATTAAATAGAATCAATACCGACCTTAGTAGCTTGATCGATAAGGCGACGGACTTGTAACCTGGAGGTCGGCCGTTCAAGTCCCGGTTTCAGCGTAGTTTTAGTAGATCGAGTTTGAGTAGTTGTGATATCACCCAAAGTGATTAACACAAATATGCTAACTAAAAAAATAAAATAGAAAGTTAAAAACAAAATTTTTTTACAGCAACTCAAGTAGATATTATAAATACCTACGGGTAGGTACTCAGTACAGTACAATACAGCTAAGTACAGTAGAATAAAACATTTAAGTTTTTTTTCTTTACTTTTTTTCAAAAATCTAACCAACCCAACCCACTAACAGGTAATTTGTTGTATAGCAGTGATACCAATCCGTTTGTTGTATAATTATAGAATCACGTTTTACATTTCACACCAGTTTCGTGACGTTCACTATTTCCGATAAATTTAATTGGCGAAGGCATGGCCTCTGTTTTCGTGCGCTATAAACAAGGCCTGAACCTGGTTGACCTTTCTGGTCAAGTGGTTAATTATAACACTTTATTATTTATTTACAAATAATTTATACCATAAAAAGTAATTAATAAAAAAAATCAATAAATGAAGTTAATGCTTTAAGGCCAAATTATAAAACATTTTTTTTATTAGCACTGTAAATAATTTAATTTAAGATATGCCCTAATATGAACTTTATTGGTGTTTAATTTAGCCCTTAGATATTCTCTGCCACTTAACTAACTGGGCTTTTGACCTATGAGAATGCTGGTATACACTACACATCCTTCCCGAAGTACTTAACGTTGTAAAATCGCATTACAAAAGCTCTAGTTTCAAAGCGAGTCTTGAAAATCGCCCCTGCAAAACAAATTTCTTATCTGGAAAAGTTTAAAGTGTTCAGTGTGTGAGGGTTACTCTACATTTTGCTTGTTTTATTCATGAAGACAGTAGAGGTTTTTCTTGCTTTCCCTCTCTCTTTCCCTCCCAGGAAAGGGAAAAAAGGGGGGGATTTTTCTTAATACCCCTCTGAGGAGAAAAAATTGCAACAAGAGGGAGATTTTTCCCGCCTCAATAAGGAAAGGTAGAGAAATGAAGGGAGAGGAGGGATATTACTTACCTATCTGATGAGAGGAGGAATAAACAGGGGATATTTCTTACCTCTGTGAGGGGAGATGGGAGGGATAGTATAGTAAGAGGGAAATGTGTGAGGGTGGTTATTTCTTACCATTCCAACGAATGAGAGGTGAAAGAGGAGGGATTTTTCTCACCTCCCTATTCTAGGAGGAAAAGGATTTTTCCCACCTTTCTAGGAGGCAATCTAGAAGGAATGAATGAAAGAGGGGGGAGGGGTTCCTTCCACATTTATGGTGCTGAAGGGGGGAGGAATCCACATCTATGGAGGGGGGGGGGGGTTCCCACATCTATAAGAGGATTTGGGGGGAGGGGGGGCTATTCCCAAATCTATGGGAGAGGAGAGAGGAAATTTCCACATATAATATGTGAAGGGGGGAGGGGCGGTGGTTTTCAACATCAATGGGAAGAGAGTGAGTGGGGGGTTTCCATTTCTATGGCGGGGGGGCGGTTCCCTTCTCCAAAAAGAAGGGAGAGACAGAGACAGAGCGAAGGAGGCGAGGGGGAAACTACACGGATAGATAATTTACTCTTCCATCAAAAATCTCTTACGTTGATTAATTCAACCTGATTCTGTTTAGCTTTCGAGTCCATTTCATTTCTACTTCCTCTTATCTCGTCTTCTATCTCTCCAACTCCCTTTAACTCCCCTTTATGTAGTCGTGCACTGGTAGTCAAGTGGTTAACGCGCTAGTCTGGTACTTCAGGTAGCGTAGGGATCCGTTAGTTCGAATCCCACCCAGTGCATGAATTTTTCCTCATTAATTTGAGTTTGTGACCACATAATAATAAGAATAACCCTCTGAGTGGTAGAAAATGCTTTGAGCATCTCACCTGGTGGTTACCTCCTACTAAAGAGTGTTATTATTATATGTATCTCTCCTTTTTCTTATATAATACTCTTTAGTAGAAGGTAACCAACAGACAAGCTTAATACTCAATGCAGTGTTTATCACCTAACCTCAGAGTCTTATTACTGTGTGGTGTGATAATCAAACAAACGAGGAAAAATTCATGCATTGGATGGGATTCGAACCAACGGATCCCTACGCTACCTAGATTACCAGACTGGAGCCTTAACCACTTGACTTCTAATGCACGGTACTGCATTTACTCTTAGTTGCACTATCCATGTCTATATTATTTATTTATTTTACTTTTTCAACTGTATATTTCTTTTCATACGTGGTTAAGACGTCGCGTCGCGGTGTTGGTGTATCCAGAGGTCGCGGGTTCGAAACCCAGCCGAGACATTACAAGTTATCCTCTTATTTGGGATTTTGACCACATAATAATACGTCTTTGACTTACTGATGTAATAAAGATAAGGCGATATTCTTATTGTTATTAATTCTTATCTCTCTCTATTTATGTCAGTCTCTCTCTCTTTCTTTCTATCTCACCGACTCTCTCTATCTTAATCTCAGTCTCTTTCTAAATTTGTTATCGTTTTCTTTTTAATTCATTCGTCTTGGTCTATTTCTTCTTCTCACTTGTTTTGCTATCTTTTGCCTCCGCATCAATTCAGTTTCTCACTCTCTTACTCGTTTTGCTATCTTTTGCCTCTGCATCTATTGAGTGTGAACTGCGAAGGAGAGTGCTTTCCTTGAAAGAAAATAAAGGATGTGTTTTCAACAATTCAAAGGTTTTTTTTCAACTACTTGTAGAGAATCCGTTTTTCTATTCTTATTCGACTGCATTCAACAAGTACCTACAGTTTAGCTACGTATAAGGGGAAGAATTTTAATAGGACTGAAAATAAATTTATAGTTACTAGAATAGGTAGAAATGAAACTGAAACTGATGAAAAGAGATAGATATAATTTTATGTAAAATATTGTACATTTTAATAATTACGTATGTACTACATATTTATATGATTTCTTTGTATTATTTCATAACTTTAGTGGGTAGTTGAGAAATACAAAACACCTATCACAGACTAGTTGATATTTGAAGGTCTGTCCCGGTAGCTCAGTAGTCAAGGCGTCAGTCTCTTAATCCAGAGGTTGTGGGTTCGAAACTGAGCCGAGACATACAAGTTATTTTTTTATTGGAGGTTAGGGCTTACTCCTGAAAAAATGGGACTAATTAGTCTTAATCGGGTAATATAAATTAGAAGAAGGGGCAAGGACTCTGAATGTTACAGACCTCTCTTTAAATAAATATTTATTGAAAAAAAATAGACGATATTAAGGTTATTATTTGACCGTCCAATGTTGTGTGGTTTCAGGCGGTGTGGGTGACGGCCCTGGCTCCCTATGTGGTGCTCATCATTCTCCTGTGCAGGGGCGTGTCTCTCCCAGGGGCGGACGAAGGCATCCGCTACTATCTGACCCCTCAGTGGCACAAGCTCAAGAACTCAAAGGTAAGATATATGCTGAAGAACATTGGAAACCCGCCACCAGATCTAATCAGAGGGTACAAATTACTTTCCAAAATATTAGAAGAATTCCTTAGGGAGAGAGCCACAAAAATTGTAAAGAAAAACCAGAATAAATATACAATATTACATTAAAAAAATCCAAATAGTCTTATTTTAAATGTTTAAACCTGTGTTTTTTTAATAGAATAAAATAAAATTACCTGTATTTGTAAAAAAAAAAAATACTTATTTCGTAAAAAAGATATTTATATCTGTATAGTAATAAAAAAAAATTGTGCGTATCTGACTGGCTGACTATGTCTTCTTAATAAATTATAAGATAAGCATACAACAAAGATTAGTGACCATCAATATTTTTGACCTGTTTGATTAAGGCTGTTAAGAGTTTGTAGAAAATGAAGGGAATGTATCAGGGTTTTGTAATGAGGAATTGAAAAGTTTTAAGTTTTAGTCATTACTAGCCGTTTGCCCGTGCTTTGCAACGGGACTAAATTTCAAATTTACTAAGACATGGCCGTACTGCTGGACAGCAATGCCTTTTTGAACTTTTTATATTTTTTCTGGACAAAGCGATAATGGTTTTGGGGGGGTCAATTCTGAGACATTTTTCGCTATCTCTTACCGTTTTGGCTAAACAACTCCGGACAAACAAACAAACAAACATAGGTAGGTAGGTAGGTAGTCCTTTTTCTGTTTTATATATAGAGACTAGCCGTTTGCCCGTGCTTTGCAACGGGACTAAATTTCAAATTTACTAAGGCATGGCCGTACTGGTGGACAGCAATGCCTTTTTGAACTTTTTATAATTTTTCTGGACAAAGCGATAATGGTTTTGGGGGGGTCAATTCTGAGACATTTTTCGCTATCTCTTACCGTTTTGGCTAAACAACTCCGGACAAACAAACAAACAAACAAACATAGGTAGGTAGGTAGGTAGGTAGGTAGTCCTTTTTTCTGTTTTATATATAGAGATTTTAAGTTTGAAATCGTCTTTGGTCAACTATTCTCACTCATATTACCAGCACATTTAATAACTTAGAAAGACAGAGAACCTTATTGACAATGTCATCCTATTTCTTAATACTAACCGCTTTCTCTCTCTCCCCTCCCTAACTCTCTTTCTCTCCCTCTCTCTGTCTTTCTTTCCCCTTTTCTATTTTTCTCTCTCCCTCACTCTCTCTCCCCCTCTTTATCTTTGTCTTTCTCTCTCTCTCTCTCTCTCTCTCTCTCTCTCTCTCTCTCTTTCTCTTTTTCTCTCTTCCTCTCTTTCTCTCCATTTCTTTTTCTCTCTCCCCCCTTTTCTCTATCTCTCTCTCTCTCCCCCCGCTTCTTTCTCTCCCTCTACCTTTCTTCTTCTCTATCCCTCCCTCTCTCTCTACCACCCGCCCCCACGTCATAAAGACAAGGTAGATAGGCAGGGTGGGCGGGGTTTTGGAAAAGGAAAGATATAAGACTTGCGGTTTTCTTCCACTTTCACAGATGTCAAAATGTTTGACGCCTTTCAGCGCCCGCCGCCGCGCCGTCGAAATAGAAATCTGGTGGCAATCCATTTTACAAACTATTATGTTTATTATATCTAAGGTATCAGGGCCGTTTTTAAGGGAGTGGGCCCAGGCCCCCCCCCCCCCGAGCTTGGCCCCCCTCACTTGAACGAAGGCTCTCGTCCGGGGCCAGCACTGCCTTGGACTTTTTTCTAGGTACATAACATATCTACATGTTGGTTCCTTAACACAATAAACAGTAAAATCCAACTACATGACAACATAATTATTATTATACTATTTGCCCCCCCCCCCCCCCCCCTGTGGGGAATTCTACCACATAAAATAAAAAAACAGTTCTTTTAAACATTCATTACTTTTAATTCACAAAATCACAATTTATTTTTACATGAAAGAATTTTCAACTCAAGAAAAATGAAAGAACAAGGAACGAAAACTAATTTTATTTCAGTGGAAAAACTACTTATTGAAGACTGGGGAAAATCTGCTTTCCCCGGTTTCTCGATGGCTAAAAATATTAACTGACCAAAATGCTACCAACTTCGCAATTCGCGACATTCCGCCACTGAGAAAAAAAAAACAAACAATAACTAAATTCAAATAATAATGTAAAAAAATTGGTATAAAATGAGTAAATAATGAAAAGGTTGTCAAAGTAAATATGTAAACAACAAGTTGAGTAATAAAGTTGTCAAAATGGGTAAATAATATAGGTTCAGTCATAAAATTAGTTCAAGTATGTTCCAAGTGTTAGTCAAATTCAAATGGGTATAATAAAGACACAGGTCGAAAACATATTTGTCCATTAATGTTAAAAAAAAAAATTAAAAATTATATTAATAATTAATAAAATCAGATATGGATTAAAAATACAATTCAAGCAAGTGAGTGGGATCAACAGTTAAAATAAGAAGGAAGCATGGTAAGGTAAATAATTACATTGTTTATTTGTATCTTCCGGACTTATCTGTTCTATGATTCCTTTCTCAAGTTGATCTTGAAACGTATCGTGACACTTTTCCAGCAATCCATCGTCTCGATGTCGCTTGATTAACGACTTCAACCGTCCGATTGCAAGTCCGTAATTTGACTGTACTTCAGACTTGGATTTATCGCGCCAGGGAAAACTCACAGAATATCTTTTATCTCGAAACTTCAAGTCCTTATCAAAATTCATTAAAGCTAAATCATCCTCGGAAATATTAGGATTATCTTTTATACCTAATGTTTCTAAATCCCAGAAATTTTTTAAATCTTGACCAGATTGTAATGGAACATCTGGTTTAAGAAACAGAGTAGTACCTTAAGTCTGACTTGGACTTTCGTTACCTTCTTTAACATCTGGTTTAAGAACCAGTGTAGTACCTACATAAGTCTGACTTTGACTTTCATTAACGTTACCTTCTTTACACAAAGGAAAAACACCACTGAACACATATCCAAATAATGTATCCAAAAGAAATAGATTGTCCATTATTTTAATCCTTTGTCCTGTTACAAACTGAGAATAATAATCATTACCGATAAGTAAATCAATTTCTCTTTCGTTACCAGTCTCAAAATACTCATCAGCTAATTGGTATGAAGTTTTAATCTGTGTGATTAATGAACTATTATGGACATCACTATTACCATGTCCCACTATTGTAGGTGTGACTGAAAGATTAAGATTATAAGACTTACCGTTATTGTCGCAAATACCTACAGTTGTGCCTCGAACCTTAATTGACTTAGGAGCAAGCTCACCAAAAGTATAAACATTTATATTTTTTCCACTATCTGTTTTAAGTCCTAATTTATGAACTAATTTATCACTCACATAACTGGAGGTCGAACCACAATCCAGAACAGCGCGTACCATTGTACCTACTTTGGTTAAACTATTTACAACATAAATACTGGCTGTCTGTAAAAATACCTTGTTGCTTTTGTTAGAAGTGAGTGATGTAAACTCCGCCGTTTCTTTGAGACTTTTGCTTACCGCGGGATTCAAACTGGGATCCATAGCTGCAAAGGATGAAGGTCTTTTGTAAGCCCTGCTCAAATTCTGATTTTCGTTGGGAATCGGAACCAAGAAGTCACTTGCGTGATCGTGATAATTACCATCTCCGCATTGATCTGACAGCTTACTTATAAAGGTTCGATTCCCGTGGATGTCGTGTTGCTTGGTTGAGTGGTGCTGAGGACTAAATTTATAAGGACATAACGACCTGTGATGTTTACCTTTTTCTTTACAGTGAAAACAAAGTTTGAATTTGTTAGGACAATTGAGAGAATAATGTCGGTCACTAAAACAAATAAAACACTTACCTTTTACTTTCTCTCTTCTATGATTCAAATCTGAAAATTGACGACACTCATCGGAATAATGATCACCTTCACAAAATAAACACATTTTATTTGTATTCCTATAGTTATTAAATTTAGTGGTTGTAATTTCAGGTGGGGTTAGTTTTCTAGTATTATGTAAATTGTCAGTACTATGAAGATCTGTCGGTGCTAAAAATTGTAATGCTCGAGCTTCACTAAGCTCCTGTTTGAGTTGAGCTCTAATATCAGAAACAGATATGACTGACCCATGTGTCTTGATCAATATCTTTTGTGTGTCAGGTGCTAGTTTAGAGAACACGATTAACTTAAGGACATTTTCCTGTGTTAGGTCATAACCCTGGTTTTCAATTAGTCTGAACTTGAGTTCCAAGTCGGAATAATATTTATGTATGTCAGTACACTTGTAAGAGAGTGGTCGCATTTTACTTATTTCGTCAAATAATTTAGTCAAAATGAAATCCTTAGAACTGTACTGTTCGTTCAAAATGTCTAAAGCCAATTTGTAACTCTCACCATTGACTTGAATGCCCGTTAATTGTTCTGCTGCATTACCATATAATTGTCCTTTTAAATAATGAAATTTCTGAGTATTGTCTAGATCATTTCTACTGTCTACAAGAGACTTGAAGTTATCAATAAACTCGCTATATTCTAATATCTCCCCTCCAAATTTCAATAAATTAATTTTGGGTAATTGACCTACACTAGAAGTTCCTAATTCTTTATAGTTATTTTTCGATACCTCCACCTTGGCCTTCAACTCCTCGATGTTAACATTGCAGTGAAGAGATGTTTCTTTCACGTCCAACTCCCGCAGCGTCACCTCGGCCTCGTACTTTTTCACTTCTACCTCGGAGTCTATCTTCTTATTTGCCAGTTCTAATTTCCGCCGCTCATGATCATACTCCCTCTGCGATTTCTCTCGTTCTCGTTCTTCATTCTTCCTTTCTCGTTCTTCATTCTTCTTTTCTTCGGCTACGGCAATCTGAATATCATTCAATCGAATCAAATCTGCCAGCTCACCTCTCCTTTCTTCATCGGCCTCACATATGATTCCTCTACGCACCGCATCGTCTGCTTCATTCTCTTCCACCGCTTCCACAACTGCATCATACTCTCTCATAATAACTCTTCCATCTTCACACAACTTCTTCGCTGATGTTAGTTCAAAATCTGCCGAAAGTTTTCCTAGGGCTTCAGTCAATTTAATAATATCTCTCTGAACTCTTCTGTAATTTCTTTTCAATTTATCGGTTGACATAATTTATTTGTAATAATTTTAATCTGAACCACGCTCTGCTACCAATTTTATGTGGGGAATTCTACCACATAAAATAAAAAAACAGTTCTTTTAAACATTCATTACTTTTAATTCACAAAATCACAATTTATTTTTACATGAAAGAATTTTCAACTCAAGAAAAATGAAAGAACAAGGAACGAAAACTAATTTTATTTCAGTGGAAAAACTACTTATTGAAGACTGGGGAAAATCTGCTTTCCCCGGTTTCTCGATGGCTAAAAATATTAACTGACCAAAATGCTACCAACTTCGCAATTCGCGACACCCCCCCCCCTGACAAAAATCCTGGATACGGCCCTGTAAGGTATACGCTATACAATACATAATATGGTATAAAAATACTATATGTAATGTGTTCTACACATTTTAAACTCAGATTTTTTTTAATTAGGTCTGAGAGTCGAGAACCAGAATGCATTCTCACTCTCATAATCCCCAACTCTCCCTCTCAACCATCACGAAATGCACTCTGATTTGTTAATTTGAATGAACCAACAATCAGAGTGCGTTGTTTGAGGGTTAAAAGGGTCAAGGGATTATGAGAGTGAGAATACTTTCTGGAATACAGCCCAGTAGGTCGTTCTACAAACACTTTCTACTCTCTTCGGGGTCCACTCATACCTCGTGAGGAAAAATGAGAAGTTACTTGTATGAGTAACGACCAGTGGCGGCATTACTAGAGTAAAAAAAAATGAATGTAATAGAATAATTCGAAAAGTAAAGGAGGCTCTTAGTAATGCTGCGCTACCCACAAAAATTGTGAAGAGGCCTTGTGCTTCACCACAAAGAAAATCATACCTACCACTTTCTACTCTCTGAATCTTCCTTTCAACTGTCACACAACGCACTCTGGTTGGTTAATTTGAATGAAATAACCAATCAGAGTGCGTTGTGTGACGGTTGAAAGGGAGATTTGGGGATTATGAGAGTGAGGGTGCTTTCTGGAACGAGAGCTCCTAGACTTTATTATTAAATACACTATTATTATTATTATTATTCTATTTCCAGGTTTGGATCGACGCAGCTTCCCAGATCTTCTTCTCTCTAGGACCTGGTTTTGGCACCCTACTAGCGCTGTCTAGTTACAATAAGTTCCACAACAACTGCTATAGGTAAGTAAGGATGGATAAATCATAAAGCTATGTTGGACAAATTTGTGAGATTACTGAGGTTTCCGGAGAAGAAAAGAGTTCTTTTGTGTCGTTACGAAAAAAATCAATAAAAAAATATCAAGCTTCTTGGCTGGTTCCGTTATATTTTCTTAAGCTGGGCTGTATGTAAAGGGTTGGGTGGAAGAGCAATAACCCCGCCCTTTAGTTAGAACGTATGTTTATATATATTTTTCTTTTCTTTTTCCTTTTTTAATTGTTATAGTAATTTTTTGTACTGTACATATGTCTTTTTATATCTAATAAAGTGTTAAATAATAATTTGACTCTTCTATTTCAGAGATAACCCCCTATTGACTAGCATAGAGTCAAAATATCTGCATTCTTTTCCTCAGGGTTGCCATACTGACTAGCAGTATCAACTGTCTGACCAGCTTCCTGGCTGGTTTCGTTATCTTCTCTGTGCTGGGCTACACGGCTCTAATTCAGAGATAGTCCCCTACTGACCAGCATTAATACATACTTCTGTATTCTTTTCCTCAGGGATGCCATACTGACCAGCAGTATCAACTGTCTGACCAGCTTCCTGGCTGGTTTCGTCATCTTCTCTGTGCTGGGCTACAAGGCTCTAATTCAGACATAGTCTCCTACTGACCAGCATTAATTCATACTTTTGTATTCTATTCCGCAGGGATGCCATACTGACCAGCAGTATCAACTGTCTGACCAGCTTCCTGGTTGGTTTTGTTATCTTCTCTGTGCTGGGTTACATGGCTCTAATTCAGAGATAGTCCCCTACTGACCAGCATTAATTCATACTTTTGTATTCTCTTCTTCAGGGATGCCATACTGACCAGCAGTATCAACTGTCTGACTAGCTTAGTTATCTTCGCTGTGCTGGGGTACATGGCTCTAATTCAGAGCTTGTCCCCTACTGACCAGCATTAATTCATACTTTTGTATTCTATTCCTCAGGGATGCCATACTGACCAGCAGTATCAACTGTCTGACTAGCTTAGTTATCTTCGCTGTGCTGGGGTACATGGCTCTAATTCAGAGATAGTCTCCTACTGACCAGCATTAATTCATACTTTTGTATTCTATTCCTCAGAGATGCCATACTGACCAGCAGTATCAACTGTCTGACCAGCTTCCTGGCTGGTTTCGTCATCTTCTCTGTGCTGGGTTACATGGCTCATGTTCAGAATAAAAGCGTGGCGGATGTTGGACTAGAAGGTAAGGTATTAAAATAAACAGCTGTAGCCAGTCACGTTGAATACACCAGTTCTCATTACGTCACGGAAATTAAGCAACGTCCAGAGAGGCAAGAAGGATTTGGATAAGTGACCATTCAAATTTGAACCCTCGTGATGCTGGCTATTCCCGACCCCACTAAGATTTGGGTGGAAGAGATTGCCACAGGCAATAACCCCGCCCTTTAGGTAGGACATGAACTTCTTTCTCTTTTTTGTTCTTGTATCTTTGCTCAATCTTTTTATTTTTTCTTCATAATTTTATTGTATTTTACTGTACCTATATATATTTTTGTTCTACCTCATAAAGCTTACTATAATAATAAGGCTCGGTGAGGTTATTTTGGCTAGCTGGTTTTGATTTTCCTGTGAATGGAGGAAAACCCTTGTTTTGATATGACCATGCAGTTGAAAGCGACGTGAGAGACATTTTTATTTTCAGCCAATATAGCTTCTAGTCATTTCAGCTGTTTAGTCACCGTGATAGAGTGGAGTAACGCAGTACTAGACTTGCACGCACGGTGACCTGGGTTCAATCCCCAGCAGCGTAGATATTTTTTCTGCTCTACAAGTTTCAGTATTGAGAACTTTTGCTATTGAGTATTGAGGTTTTAGTATTGAGAACGCCTTTTTAATCTATGTTTATGTTCAGCGTCTACTCATACTTCGTGAGGAAAAATGAGAAGCTCTTTGTATGGATAGCGACCAATGGCGGAAAAAAGCAGTACTTTTGGTAAATAATTTTGACAACATTTATCAGAAAATACAAGATGCATATATTTATCTTTCTGAATAGATAAAATAATTTTCAATACTTTTTCAAAGAGATCAAAACAATTTAACCCGCAATTTATCGAATAATTCGCCGACTTAATAATTTGAATATGTCCAACAGGTCCTGGGTTGGTGTTCATCGTGTATCCAGAGGCCATAGCTATGATGACTGGGTCTGTGTTCTGGTCTATCATCTTCTTCCTCATGCTCATTACTCTTGGTAAGTTATTCATTAAAATCAGAAGTTCCTATTAACAACTAGATATTCCCAAATAATTAAAAAATCAAACTAAGAACTTCTAAGTGTTCCTAAACATTTACAAATAAAAAGTACAATAAATAAAACAAAACTCGATCAAGGACGGTGCTAATGCCTACGGCATTCTCTTCCAGTAGTAATAATAATCTCTTTAGTGGAAGTATAGTATAGTATATTTATTAGTTTAAAAGACATTGAAAAATGTGTAAAACATTGTCAATCTATCTAACTTATGGAAGATAACCACCAGGCGAGGTTCATGCTCAAAGCATTTTGTACCACCTACTCAGAGTCTTGTAATTATGTGGTCACAACTCAAATTAATAAGAAAAAATACAGTGTGTAAACATTATTATTATACAACGCTTTATTAGATATAAATGGACATTATGTACTTACAAATAATTATTTTAACAACGAAAAAAGAAAAATGGAAACAATATGTATATACAATAAAAATGAAAAAGAATAGAAAATATATAAAAACATATGTCCTAACTAAAGGGCGGGGTTATTGCCTATGGCAATCTCTTCCACCCAACCCTTATTAACAATGGGTACTTCACTATTATACTGATATTCATGTACATCAATCTAGTAGAACTTCTCACTTTTCTGTTTATACTGATTAAAATAGAGAGGTTAGTTGATGACATGGATATTTAGAACTATTACCTGCTGATGAGAGCAAATAAGCTCGAAACAGTTGTCTAGGTATGTTCTGATATTCATGTACAGTGTACATCAATCTAGTACAACTTCTCACTTTTCTGTTTCTGTTTATACTGATACTGCCGACAGGTCTGGACAGTACGTTCGGGGGGCTCGAAGCCATGATCACCGCACTGTGCGATGAGTACCCTCGCCTCCTGGGGAGACACCGGGAGATCTTCGTGGCTGTGGTGGTCATCTTTGTCTACATCTGTGCCCTCCCCACCACCACCTACGTGAGTGTGAACTGAGCTTAAAATAAACTGGTGTAATAATAATAATAATAATAACACAGAAGTCACCGCGAGGCATTGCACACACGGTGACCTGGGTTCGATCCCCAGCGGGGCACGATTTTTTCTGCTCTGTTCTTGGGTGTTCGGGGTGAGGAAAAATGAGTAGCTGCTTTAATGTGAGCAGCGACCAGTGGCGGAATTAAAGGAAAAAATAAGATATTGGGATATTAAAAGATATTGAAAAGTCCTATAATTCTGCGCTACCCACTAAAATTGTGATATAATAACACAAAGAAACACATTTCTCTCAATAATAATAACACTCTTAAGTGGAAGGTAACCACCAGGCAAGGTCGATGCTCAAAGCATTTTCTACCAACTAACCCTCAGAGTCTTATTATTATGTGGTTAAAAACTCAAATGAATAAGAAAAAAAATTGTGCACTGGGTGGGATTCGAACCAACGGACCCCTACGCTACCTGGGTTACCAGACTAGCGCGTTAACCACTTGACTACCAGTGCACCGTAAAACCTGTTTTGGAACTGAAAACTGACTATCGAAAATTTTGGTGATTCCATTACTTTCCTTTCTATAGGATAAGGAAAGTAAAATAAAAAAAGGGTTGGATGGCCATAGGCAGTAATCACGCCCTTTTTACATTTAATATGTAGTGATATCAAACACCTCGATCGGGGTATAAGAAAGCCCTATACAAAGAAAGAGACATCAAAATTACTCAAACTTGGGACTTGAACCACCGAGCTCCAGGTTACAAGTCCGCTACGTATTTTGGTATTTTGCTATGATTTTTTTCACCAATTTCTCTTCAACTTTTTCAGAGATGTTCTGGCGGGCTGTCGTCAACTTAACGCACTTTTTGAGATGTGTAATGAAGCCATACGATAAATAAATAAATAAAGTCCTATAATAACATGAAAAACACAAAGATTTTTATTTATTTATTTAGTTGGTTTTTCAAGGTTGGTCTTATATTTCCTATTTATTTAGTTGGTTTTTCAAGGTTGATCTTATATTTCCTATTTATTTAGTTGGTTTTTCAAGGTTGGTCTTATATTTCCTATTTATTTAGTTGGTTTTTCAAGGTTGATCTTATATTTCCTATTTATTTAGTTGGTTTTTCAAGGTTGATCTTATATTTCCTATTTATTTAGTTGGTGGGTTTTCAAGGTTGATCTTGTATTTCCTCCCCCAGGGCGGTGTATATCTCGTGAACTTCCTCAACGTGTTTGGCCCGGGCCTGGCCATCCTGTTCGTGGTGTTTGTGGAGGCGGCGGGGGTCTGCTGGATATACGGGGTGGACCGGTTCTCCAATGACATCGAGAGCATGCTGGGACACAGGCCGGGCCTGTACTGGCGGCTCTGTTGGACCTACATCAGTCCGATCTTCCTGCTGGTGAGTAGGTTCAAATTTGGGGCTATTTTTTTTTTTTTTTTTTTTTCATGAGTGTTTTTTGTATTTGATAAGCAATTATATGTAGGTATACATATTTCACAAGCATTTTGAAGATCATACAATATTACAAGTTGTACCTACATTTTTGAAGAGATCATGACTGTATATTATAAAAATCTGGTGTAAACATCACACGACTTTCCTTATCCCCCAACAAGGAGTCGAATTCCGCCCCTGGTGACTCAACGGTAACAGATAACTAAAAACCAATGCCAAATTCGTAATCAGCACTTCATAATCATTGAATCTGATATGTCACAACCCCCATGTAAGATGAATAGTAAAAAAGTTAGTCAAAGCGGGTCCCCCTCAAATACCGGTAAATTGGGGCCGAGTTCCAAAAAGTTCAAGATATCAAAAAAATGATCAGAGTAGACCCCTATTATTTTCTTAATATAAGAAAAAGTTGTTCTCTAAATTTTTTTGTATCTTTAAACAATTTAAAGAAGCGGCGCTTGCGGCTAATATTTGCGGCCCTGCGGCCGATTTCAACCAAAAGTTTCGTGGTTCGTCTGGTGTATAAAATTAATTTGTGCACCAAATTTCAAGTCTCTAGCTTTTACCGTTCTTGAGATATCCTGTTCACACACAGACAGACAGACGGACAGACAGACAGACGCACGGACCAATGGCTGAAAACAACTTTTTTGGTATCCTGAGGCCATGATTCGTCTAGAAATGTTAAAAACTGGGTAGGTCAAATTTTCGACGAATACAATACTTTCCTTATTATAAGATAAGGAAAGTAAAAAATCTCGTTAAATGATCCTTTTCAATTTCTATTATACATTTTCATTCTTTGTTTAACGACCAGTAGCGGCGACGCTACTTGGACAAATGATGTAATAATTATTTTGACACATTTTGAAAATAAGGAAAGTCAAAATGCTATGCGCGAGTATTTGCTGTACATATATTATGTTGAAATGTAATTGAATTAAATAAGTGCAAATAAATTAGCAAAACACAGAGGGTCGTTTCGCGTAAACATCTTCCCCTTCCTCTATCCCACAAGAGTGAAGAGCTATTAAATTTGTTTAACACGGAGAAAATGAAAATTTGGCAACAGCGCTCTCCCAACTTGCACTTTACAGATCAAAGCTTACAGGTTGACCTGATAGAATTCCGGATATGAAAATGGAAACAAAGAAATGTCGCATCGCAAAGGCGAAAGCTCCTAATCAAAGATTTCAAGGTTGACTTTTCCTTTCCTGACCTTGCCTTCGGTGACTTTTCCTTTCAAGGAAATGAGCTTTAGATAGCAACCCTATTTTTGGAGGATATCCAATATTAGATGTCGGAGTTATTTTTGGTTTGTTTCTTATAATAAAATTAATAGTAAAATCATTATCTCAAAAAAAAAAAAAATATCTAGGTAAGACTGTATTATATCCAAAAATATCCAATTATTAAATACAGAAAGTTTAGTATTACTTCCAAAAAATTTCTGATATTTTTTTATTTGTTTATTATTTTGTTTAGATAAAGAACCGACCTCAGTAGCTTGATCGATAAGGCGACGGACTTGTAACCTGGAGGACGGTGGTTCAAGTCCAGGTTTCATCGTAGATTTAGTAAAGCGACTTTGAGTAGTTGTGATATCACGAAAGTGATTAACACAAATATGATAACTAAACTTCAGATTTAATAAAGATCGAGGTATCAATAATAATAATAATAATTTATCATATTTGTGTTAATCACTTTCGTGATTTCACAACTACTCAAACTCGCTTTACTAAATTTACGTTAAAACCGGGACTTGAACCAGCGACCTCCAGGATACAAGTCCGCCGCCTTATCGATCAAGCTACTGAGGTTGGTTCTTTATCCATACAAAATAATAATAATAATAAACAAACAAGAAAAATATTAGAAATTTCTTGGAAGTAATAATTTCTATATACAGGGTGTAACAGACTAAATGTAAAATCTCTTAAGGGGTGGTAGTATAGATCATTTCCAACCATTAATGTTCTATAACACTTTTGATTTAACTCAGTGGTTCTCGAGATATTATTTTTTTGAATTATTTTTACAAGTCCCCTGCCGCTCGACAAAGAATGGCATCTAACTCCGTAAATACAGTAGATGAAGCAATAGATTTAACTTTTTCCATAAGATAACAATATTTCACTATTATTTAGACTAGATTTATTCTTAAAAAGTGCGCACGTACTGAAAAAAAATCGGCAGCAGCGGAAAATTTATCGCGAACATGAAATCCACCTGAAACTTCAGCCGCCATTTTCTCAAAATACTGCCCTCATAAAGTATTGGTTTCATTTATGTAAAAACTTGCTTGAAGTCTTATCTTTCAGAAAGTATGACACACTTGATATAAAACTTTCATTTTTTATTGAAACCAAGAGAAATAAAAAAAAAGTCAGTCAGTACTACTAACTGTACCTACTAGGCTACCATCCTACTTTTACCTAGGGAACTAATTTTTTTCTTCAATTTGACAAATTATGGTTGCCATTTATTTTCCAACGGCCTAAAAGTTTGCCTCAGTAGACTCTTAACTTGGAGGTCACTGGTTCGAGTCTCAAGTGTGTCAAATTAGTATGTACGTATCCATGTATGATACTTTTAGCTGTGGTGCTTCAGAAATCAATATTAATCGTAATTGTTCATTTGTTCATAAGAGGAAAGGGTCTTAATGATAAAATGGTTTGAATGAAATGAAACATAACAATGTACCTACATAGTTAACACCCACAGGTAAAGGTGGTACGGTAAATACTGAACATTCATGGGTTGGTACATAGAGGTACAAATTATTATGTTAGTAGGTACCGAATTTTAATAAAACACATGGAATACTAAAATATTAAGGTCAATTAGTAGTCACCGTGGCAGAGTGAGTTAGCGTGCTAGGCGTTGCACGCATGGTGACCTGGGTTCGATCCCCAGCGGGACAGGAGTTTTTCTGCTCTGTACTTGGATGTTCGGGGTCCACTCATACCTCGTGAGGAAAAATGAGTAGTTACTTGTATGAGTAACGACCAGTGGCGGCATTACCAGAGTAAAAAGAAATTAATGTAATAGAATAATTCGAAAAGTAAAGGAGGCTCTTAGTAATGCTGCGCTACCCACAAAAAATGTGAAGAGGCCTTGTGCTTCACCACAAATAAAACCATACATACATACTAAAATATTAAGGTCAATTAATCACGATCGTGGTGTCACAATAGCTCAAACTCGTCTTACTAAATATTTGCCATACTTGAGACTCGAACCAGTGACCTCCAAGTTAAGAGTCCGCAGCTTTATCAATGAATCGACTGAGGCTAATTTTTTGGGCCGTTGCAAAGTAAATGACAACCATAATTTGTCAAATTGAAGAAAAAAATTAGTTCCCTAGGTAAAAGAAGGATGGTAGCCTAGTAGGTACAGTTAGTAGTAATGACTGACTTTTTTTTTATTTCTCTTGGTTTCAATAAAAAATGAAAGTTTTATATCAAGTGTGTCATATTTTCTGAAAGATAAGACTTCAAGCAAGTTTTTACATAAATGAAACCAATACTTTATGAGGGCAGTATTTTGAGAAAATGGCGGCTGAAGTTTCAGGTGGATTTCATGTTCGCGATAAATTTTCCGCTGCTGCCGATTTTTTTCAGTACGTGTGCACTTTTTAAGAATAAATCTAGTCTAAATAATAGTGAAATATTGTTATCTTATGGAAAAAGTTAAATCTATTGCTTCATCTACTGTATTTACGGAGTTAGATGCCATTCTTTGTCGAGCGGCAGGGGACTTGTAAAAATAATTAAAAAAAATAATATCTCGAGAACCACTGAGTTAAATCAAAAGTGTTATAGAACATTAATGGTTGGAAATGATCTATACTACCATCCCTTAAGAGATTTTACATTTAGTCTGTTACACCCTGTATAATAATTGCATATTTATGGATATAATACATAATACAGTCTTATCCTCATTATTGATACCTAGATATTTTTTTTTTTTTTAAAGAGAGAATGATTTTTTGGTTGGTTATGAATAATAATAATACTTTATTCCAGACAATCTTCGTGTTCTCTATCCTGGGCTACGAGGACATGATCACAGGGGAGTACGAGTACCCGGCCTGGAGCATCCGCCTGGGGTGGACACTGACTGCCTCCTCCCTCATGTGCATCCCCAGCTACATCGTGTACAAGCTGTGCATCACACCCGGGCCTTTCATCAAGGTAAGATTCCATCACACCCGGGCCTTTCATCAAGGTAAGATTCCATCACACTCAGCCTTTTCATCAAGGTAAGATTCTAACACACCCGGGCCTTTTATCAAGGTAACATTCCATCACACCCGGGCCTTTCATCAAGGTAAGATTCCCTCACACCCGGGCCTTTCATCAAGGTAAGATTCCCTCACACCCGGGCCTTTCATCAAGGTAAGATTCCATCCCGGGCCTTTCATAAATAAGGTAGAATTATCTTAGGAGGTGTCATTCTATGTAAATTTATATTGTACTAAATAAAGAATAAATCAAAATCAAGGTAAGATTCCATCACACCCGGGCCTTTCATCAAGGTAAGATTCCATCACACCCGGGTCTTTCATCAAGGTAAGATTCCATCTCACCCGGGCCTTTCATCAAGGTAAAATTCCATCCCGGGCCTTTCATAAATAAGGTAGAATTATCTTAGGAGGTGTCATTCTATGTAAATTTATATTGTACTAAATAAAGAATAAATCAAAATCAAGGTAAGATTCCATCACACCCGGGCCTTTCATTAAGGTAAGATTCCATCACACCCGGGCCTTTCATCAAGGTAAGATTCCATCACACCCGGGCCTTTCATCAAGGTAAGATTCCATCACACCCGGGCCTTTCATCAAGGTAAGATTCCATCACACCCGGGCCTTTCATCAAGGTAAGATTCCATCACACCCGGGCCTTTCATCAAGGTAAGATTCCATCACACCCGGGCCTTTCATCAAGGTAAGATTCCATCACACCCGGGCCTTTCATCAAGGTAAGATTCCCTCACACCCGGGCCTTTCATCAAGGTAAGATTCCCTCACACCCGGGCCTTTCATCAAGGTAAGATTCCCTCACACCCGGGCCTTTCATCAAGGTAAGATTCCAGCACACCCGGGCCTTTCATCAAGGTAAGATTCCATCACACCCGGGCCTTTCATCAAGGTAAGATTCCATCACACCCGGGTCTTTCATCAAGGTAAGATTCCCTCACACCCGGGCCTTTCATCAAGGTAAGATTCCATCACACCCGGGCCTTTCATCAAGGTAAGATTCCCTCACACCCGGGCCTTTCATCAAGGTAAGATTCCCTCACACCCGGGCCTTTCATCAAGGTAAGATTCCATCACACCCGGGCCTTTTATTATTATTATACAACACTTTATTAGAAGATATAATGGACATTATGTGCAAACAAATAATAATTTTAACAATAAAAAAATGGAAACAATATATACAATAAAAATATAAAAGAATAGAAAATATATAAAAACATAGGTCCTAACTAAAGGGCGGGGTTATTGCCTATGGCAATCTCTTCCACCCAACCCTTTCATCAAGGTAAGATTCTATCACACCCGGGCCTTTCATCAAGGTAAGATTCCATCACACCCGGGCCTTTCATCAAGGTAAGATTCCATCACACCCGGGCCTTTCATCAAGGTAAGATTCCATCACACCCGGGCCTTTCATCAAGGTAAGATTCCATCACACCCGGGCCTTCCATTAAGGTAAGATTCCATCACACCCGGGCCTTTTATTATTATTATTATACAACACTTTATTAGAAGATATAATGGACATTATGTGCAAACAAATAATAATTTTAACAATGAAAAAATGGAAACAATATATATACAATAAAAATGAAAAAGAATAGAAAATATATAAAAACATAGGTCCTAACTAAAGGGCGGGGTTATTGCCTATGGCAATCTCTTCCACCCAACCCTTTCATCAAGGTAAGATTCTATCACACCCGGGCCTTTCATCAAGGTAAGATTTTATCACACCCGGGCCTTTCATCAAGGTAAGATTCCATCCCCGGCCTTTCATCGAGGTAAGATTCCATCCCGGGCCTTTCATCAAGGTAAGATCCCATCACACCCGGGCCTTTCATCAAGGTAAGATCCCATCACACCCGGGCCTTTCATCAAGGTAAGATTCCATCACACCCGGGCCTTTCATCAAGGTAAGATTCTATCAAACCCGGGCCTTTCATCAAGGTAATATTCCATCACACCCGGGCCTTTCATCAAGGTAAGTGGTTCGCGGCTACATGCGGCTAAAGTACTGACGATTTTGACGATAAGCCAAACACTGCCATCAAATTTCCTGATCAAGTTTATTCGATATGTCTTTGAGAAGTGTAATAAAACCATACGATAAATAAAAATCCATCTCACTGGGTCTTTTCATCAACGTAAGATTCCATCACACCCGGGCCTTTCATCAAGGTAATATTCTATCACACCCGGGCCTTTCATCAAGGTCAGATTCCATCGCACCCGGGCCTTTCATCAAGGTAAGATTCCATCACACCCGGGCCTTTCATCAAGGTAAGATTCCATCACACCCGGCCTTTTCATCAAGGTAAGATTCTATCACACTCGGCTTTTTCATCCAGGTAAGATTCCATTCCGGGCCTTTCATCAAGGTAAGATTCTATCACACCCGGGCCTTTCATCAAGGTAAGATTCTATCACACCCGGGCCTTTCATCAAGGTAAGATTCTATCACACCCGGGACTTTCATCAAGGTAAGATTCTATCACACCCGGGCCTTTCATCAAGGTAAGATTCCATCACACCCGGGCCTTTCATCAAGATAAGATTCTATCACACCCGGGCCTTTCATCAAGAAAAGATTCTATCACACTGGGTCTTTTCATCAAGGTAAGGTCGATTTTGATAGATTGTTGGACATGTGTTAGTGCTCAGGGTGTATAGATTGAATAATCCTAATAGCCTAATACACCACCATCTGAAATTTATTTATATGTAATAATAATAATGCTTCTACTTTGTGTTATTATGTCACAACTTTAGTGGGTAGCGCAGAATTATAGGACTTTACCACTTTAATTTACAATATCTTGTATTATTATTTGCCTATGATTCTGCCACTGGTCGCTGCTTCACATCAAAGCAGCTACTCATTTTTCCTAACGAGGTATGAGTGGACCCCGAACATCCAAGTACAGAGCAGAAAAAATCCACCTCCGCTGGGAATCGAACCCAGGTCACCATGCGTGCAATGCCTAGCGCGTTAACTCACTCAGCCCCAGTGACTACTAAATTTATCTATATGTAGACAATAAATGTATGTAGAAGTGGTGGTACAACGGGAGCGTTGTACTGAAGAAGCTATATGAAGCTTGATGTCCGAAGTTACGCAATCTCCACACTACAGTATCAACATCCCTCCTATACAGGGTGACCCACTGTCTCTTATGTACGCTTTGGGGTGAAACCCATTGCACTGGTAGTCAAGTGATTAAAGCGCTAGTCTGGTAAGCCAGGTAGTGTATGAATCCGTTGGTTCTAATCCCTCCCGGTGCATGAACTTTTCCTCATGAATTTGAGTTAATAATAATAAGACTCTGAGGGTTAGGTGGTAGAAAGTGCTTTGAGTTTTAACCTCGCCTGGTGGTTACCTTTCACTAAAGAGTATTATTATTAAACATCATTTTAAAAACGACCATAGATATAATTATTTGTATGTTATAAAAACAGACCCACCCCGATAACTTGAGAAAAGTCAAAGAATATTTTCTGCAAATGCAAAGGGTGTCATCCAGCGGCGATGTCACGTTGAATATAGGAGTTCTCTCTCTGTCACTGAAGTTAAGCAACGTTCAGCGAACCCTTGTGATGCTGGGGCTATGTCCAGCCCAACTCAGGCTGGTTGAGATTTTTAAGTAGCTGGATTGTGAGTTTCCAATGATGGTCTCCAACTAATTTTATTTCAAAGTTGGCTCGTCCTGAATCTGAACCACATATTTCTATGTGCGATCAACCATCGTGAGGACTTGGACTTTTTCTTTATAAGCCATTAAACCCTTAGGAAACTGCAAGCTAGCCTGTCTTGTAGGGCTTGGCTAGTCAGTTTTTTATTTATAGTTCTCTAGCGAGACACTGGTCTTCTCCCTGTTTATGGCAAAGCAGTTGAAAGCAACGAAAGAGAGAAAAATAAAGAAAAAGAGTGTTATAAACCTTTGTATAATAAACATCTATAAAAGTTGTTAAAAAAAAGAAAAAAAAAAAAAAAAAATAAGGGTGGACCCAAAACAGAACCCTGTATTATTCCACTCATTATTTAGTACGGAGATTGTTAATCACAACTAGCAAGTGCATTTATTCTGTTGCATTATTATATTCAAACGAGTAGCTCATATCTTACATCTTTATCTTGCTCTTCGTGGTAACTGAACTCATAACTCACTCGACTCACTGATTTACCAGCTACCCACCGTGGTTGTGAAACCCGCGGACTCGTAACCTGAAGGTCGGTGGTTCGAGTCACACCTATGATAGTATTAGTAAGGCGAGTTTCAGTAATTGTGTCATCACGAGTGTAATTAAGACATAACACAGAATAAAGAGTATGATACTACTTGAACTTGAACTACTCGTCAGTCAAATTAGCAAAGAGAACAGCGTTCTTCTCTGTTTTTTTTTTTTTTTTTTTTTTTTTTTCAATATTAGACATAAGCACTTTGTGTTGTGCTGTTGCAAAGTCAATTACATAAAAAATACGGATGAATATAATATAATTATAATTTGCAAGTTCGATTACCATCTGGGACCAATATTTCATACACGGGTATTTTGTTTTGACCGGCTCTATTATTTTAATTGTGTTTCCTTATATTTTGAGCTGATATTGTGCAAACTCTCTCTATCTACAAAAAACGAGATATCTGAACGGTATTAATTTTTCAAAGTTTGTCCCAGAAGAAGACAAAACACATGAGAGAGATTGTTATTTGAAAGAGTGACCGTACTACGTAAAAGACCAAGTTTATTAAAAACTTGTCCTTGTAAGGCTATTAGGAGAAAGGATTAAATATGCCATAAGTACAAACATCCATGATTTAAGTTCTAAAAATTAAAGATAAGTTGGTAGTGGAGGTACCCACATTGCTTTGAGAGACAATAAATAACGATTAAACCGAATTGTATCATTACGTCTTTAATGAATGTTCGGATTAGTTGAAATTATTGTTCATTTATGTACAATATGTACAAATACCTATCACACCTAAAAAAAACGGCTAGCGTCGATGGTACGTTGAAAACACCATTCACTAAAAGTTAAGCAACGTCCAGCGAGGTTAGGACTTGGATGGGTGACCATTCAAACTCTAACACTCGTGAATTCCCGGCCTCACTCAGGTTGATTGAAAATGAACTTCGGTGATCCTACGAGAACCGGTGCATTCAACGCGCCATCTACGCTTGTCGCGAACGCGAGGTGTTTTTAATTACTAGTCTGAAATATTTAATTAATAACTTTTGTAAACAAATGACAGACATTTTAACTTTAGGAAATAGGCCTAAAGTTAGTTGCAATTGAGACGCCGACGAGGGCGGAAGTTCAAGTTTTCCTAGAAGCTGCACCGACTAGAGGTGTGGCAAGTAATTTAGACTCCGACTAGAGGAGTACCGAGTTCATTAGTAGTTTCAATAGAGTGACATTTAGATATTGGATTAAATTAGTGAAGTTAAATAGTAGTGATTCAAATAGTCAATCTTTCATTTTGATATAATACAAAGTAATTTTATTATAGTCTGATTTTTGCAATAGTGCATAATCTAGTAAGATAAACAGTTTTGCCAAGTGACATTGATTCCTTAATAAACCTATTATCTATGTTTAATTCATAACTATATAAGTAAATTGTGAAATTAATAAATATATAACCAAAACATTTAGAATCCCCCCTCTAGATCCACAAACAATTAGTTTTTATTTTCTCTGTCGTTATCTTCCACGTGTTCGCACCAGGCGAATTCACGACAGAAAAAATTTTGGTAGCAGAGCGTGGTTCCACTAAATACGTATCCAAATACAGTGTTGAACAGATACAAATTATCTTTCACTTTAATTTTCTCTGGCAAGAAAAACTGGGCATAATAATCAACTCCTAAGAGTATGTCAAACTGCATTTCAGGATTATCTAATAAGTACCGGTCAGCTAAGCTATAGTTTTCATTTAACTTCCTAATGAACTCCCGGTCACATAATAGTTTATTATCAGCACTAACAATTGTAGGTACTACCAATAATTTCAGTTCAAAATTTGAATCACTTGTAACCATGTCTAGAGACACTTCTGGAGCTTTCATGTGCTTGGGTTCTAAAGCCCCAAATGTATAAACATTCATAGGCATTACTTTACCAGTTTCTAATCCCAGTAACTTCTGCAGCCTTTCACTTACGTACGAATGGCTACTAGCTGTATCTAAAATAGCCCGAGCTTTAATAGTTTCATTGCTATTCTTGCCTTTTACATGAAGTACAACAGTTTGCATAAAAACTACAGTATTTACGGCGCATGCCGTTGTAGCGGAAAACTCTTGCACATTTTCCTGGCCTGTTAATGCACTATTAGTACTAATATCTACCTTCTTATCACGCACAGAACTAGATCTGGGCGCAGAGTTAGACCTAGGTTTACTTCTAATGAGGTCCCAATTTCTGTATTCTGAATGCTTATCAGGTCCATGACCTTTAGAAAACTTGTCTGGACAAAGTGCCCTATAATGATGTCCAATTTTTCCACAGTGCCAACACTTGGTATAATTTTTACAATCACGAGTAGGATGAGATAAGCTCAGACAAATATAGCAACGCCCATTTAGTTTCTTTTTTCTTTCAATCAGAGTAGAATAAGTCTGGCACTCATCACTAAAGTGATTTCCCTCACAAAAAACACATTTATAATTATTATTACGTCTAACTGTGTTTGGACTAGAATTTTTTATACCACTGTTCTTGTGCTGTTGTCTATCGACTATTAATAGAGACTCAGCGGTATAAGGTTTCTTCTCATATCTCATAGGAGTAATGGGTGATTTAAATTGAAACTCACCTGACCTAGCAGTGTTAGACTTTTCCGTGGAGCCTAGAGACTTCATGACACTCTCTACTTTAAGCTCATCTTTCATTTGTTTCCTAATGATCTCTACAGATATATTTTCCCCATTTTTTTTTACTAACTCATATTGGGTGCCTGTAGTCAATTTATTGTACACCACGGAAGCTAAAATTTTGTTCTCTACTACATCTCCTAAATTCTCTAACAACTTAAGTTTTACTTCTAGCTCGGTATAAAACTTGTGAACATCTTCCTTTTTGTTAGAGGGAAGTGTCATTTTCACTATGTCATTGTAAAGTTTATTTGCAACAATGACTTCGCTACCATATGCTTCGTGCAATATTTCCTTTGCTAGTTTGTAATTAGCACTGGTCATTTTTACACCATCTAACAATTTAGACGCTTTACCTGTAAGCTGCATTTTGAGGTATTGTAACTTTAGACTATCAGGAATATTTGTCTTACTATCTATGATTTGGACAAAACATTCCCAAAACTCACTGTACCTCTCGGGTTCCGAACCATCAAATTTAATAAGTTCTACCTTTGGCAGAAAACTATAACTGGAGCTGTCCATTGGTTGAGCTCTTTGGACACTAGGATTGGTTAAATCTAATTCCATCTTCTGAATTCGTAATTCTTCTACCTTAATACGATCTCTGTATTCTAACTCGACTAGCTCAATATCCTTTGCCTGTTTTTCTAGCAAAAACTTACGCTCATTTTCTTCTTGCTCAATATCCTTTGCCTGTTTTTCTAGCAAAAACTTACGCTCATTTTCTTCTTGCTCAATATCCTTTGCCTGTTTTTCTAGCAAAAACTTACGCTCATTTTCCTGTTTTTCTAGCAAAAACTTACGCTCATTTTCTTTGTATTCCAAGTGACGATCAATTCCTAACTTCACGGACTCATAATCAGCTATCCTAGCCTCCACTTCTGAAATCTCCTGTGTCAATTTATCATGCAGCTCATCGCTAGCTGTTGTGTCTAGGCTTTCTAATTCTGACTCATTTTCAGTTAAAGCATTTTCTAACAAATCTCTTCTAGTGATATAAAGGGCTAATATCTCTTTAACATAATTAATTTGACTGATTGAGGCTTTCACAAAACCTTCAGTGAAAGCAGACCTTTGAATTACGTGTATCTCTGATACAGTAGATTCGACCTTACTAAGTTGATTTTTACTTCTAGTAAAGTTACGTTTTAAAACAACTGAAGCCATTTTTCTCTAAGATAAGGAAAAATAATTAGAAGGGAAAATAATCAAATTTGTCAACTAAAATAAGAATAATCAGGGTAAGAAATTACATACTTACTAATTCATGGCTATTTAACTACCTACGTAGTATCTAATACGTAATAAGAAATTACTCAATTACTATTGGCTGTTGTTTTTATGATGCTAAAAAATTGTACCTGGTAACCTATTTCCTACGACAATAGGTACTACTAAATTTAAACAAGTAAATAATCTACATTAATACTTGTAGATAAATATAAAAGGATCCTTAAATCAAGCTACTATCTAACTCAAATTATTAAAGGCTTAAAATACTTTAATACTAATTAATAATAATAGTTATAGCAGAATACCAATTAAATTGTCATCATATTAATTCATAAAAAATGGTAACACCTGAGGTGTTTTTCCATATGACTTAATTAATAAATTCTTTAATTAAATTTGAATGTTCATCAAAACAATAAACAAAAGAAAAGTGAGAAGTTTAAAAATAATAATTAGCAACTTATCAGCTGTTTGAAAAGATGTTCTGTGTGCAACTTCACTTCTCAACCGGGTTGACTAGATTGCCGCTATCCTCTCTCTAGCGCTGCTGTCGCTGTAGCTGATTACAAGATGTCTGCCAACGCGCGCATGAATATTGAAGGATGGCGTCCTTGCGTCTGGTAATCCCAGAATCCCTTGCGTGAACTATGCCTTTGACGATACACTGCACCGGAAAGTAGTTCGGTTTCTAACTTTAAATTTTATTGATTTTACTCGTACTTTTTACGATAAAACTATTGAAATTATGTTTAGATCACTTTATTAAAACTTTGTTATAGTAGTTTTATTGTAACCACGCTCTGCTACCAAAATTTTTTCTGTCGTGAATTCGCCATTATTTGAAATTTGAAAAGGTGCTGACTTGATTTCCTTCACTCTGTTGTTAATAAAAGTAGGTAAGACTTTATTACCTGTGATCCAATGAAGAACACATTGATTATCACTCCAGAGGAGACATTTATCAATTTTTAACTGGAGTCCCTCTCGGACAAATTTTAAACTACGATACGCTATTAAGGCGCCTAGTAGCTCAAGCCGCGGTAGAGTTGGCTTATCCATAGGAGCAACTCGCGACTTGGCAAATACTATGTTACTTGTAATCCTACCTGATGAGGATATACTTTTAAGATATACCACCGATGCATAGCTATATGCGCACGCATCGGAAAATGAATGAAGCTCGTAGTATATATCATCACCATCGCTAGTGTCTAAGTATCTCGATACAGGAATAGACTGAACATAGTTCATACTGTCTACAATTCTCAAGAATTCACTCTTATCCTGGGATTCTAGCTCATCGTCCCAATCTTTCTTCTGAATCCAGGCACTTTGCACCAGAAGCTTGAGGGACATAATAATCGGCGTCCAAAGTCCCAAAACATCAAAGAAGGATGCAAGTACACTCAATAATAATCTTTTGCAAATTAGTTCTTTTTTGTATGTAAAGTTGAACTTCAGACACAACTTATCGTTCTGAGTGTCCCAGAGCATACCCAGGGTGTTTTGTACTTTTTTAACATTACAAAGCTCAGGATTTAAATCAATAGGATGGTTCGATGCCCATTCTCTAAGATTTAAAGAAGCGTCAGAAAATACCTTTCTGGCTTTCTGAACGAATTCTTCGACATCCTTTTCACAGTTAACACCACATAGAATATTATCCATGTAAATATTTTGTCGTAACTGTTCTACAACAGAATCATTCGGATACTTGGCTAAGTGTGTACGAATAACACCACTTAACAAGAATGGACTAGACACCACACCAAAGGGCAGACGGGTATGGCGTAACACTAATATATTATCGGGACTTACTGGCTTGTTTACATCCCTTAACCATAATATTCGGGTGAAATCTCGTTCACCTTCATTTAGCCCAATATTAAGGAACGCTTTCTCAATATCGGCTATAAGTCCATACTTAGGTAATCTAAATCTCAATAACAATGAGCACAAGTTCTCTAGTAACACGGGGCCTCGATATAATAAGTCATTGAGGCTTGGCTTAGAACGATTTTGACGGGCCGAAGCGTCCATCACAAATTTTTTCTGTCGTGAATTCGCCTGGTGCGAACACGTGGAAGATAACGACAGAGAAAATAAAAACTAATTGTTTGTGGATCTAGAGGGGGGATTCTAAATGTTTTGGTTATATATTTATTAATTTCACAATTTACTTATATAGTTATGAATTAAACATAGATAATAGGTTTATTAAGGAATCAATGTCACTTGGCAAAACTGTTTATCTTACTAGATTATGCACTATTGCAAAAATCAGACTATAATAAAATTACTTTGTATTATATCAAAATGAAAGATTGACTATTTGAATCACTACTATTTAACTTCACTAATTTAATCCAATATCTAAATGTCACTCTATTGAAACTACTAATGAACTCGGTACTCCTCTAGTCGGAGTCTAAATTACTTGCCACACCTCTAGTCGGTGCAGCTTCTAGGAAAACTTGAACTTCCGCCCTCGTCGGCGTCTCAATTGCAACTAACTTTAGGCCTATTTCCTAAAGTTAAAATGTCTGTCATTTGTTTACAAAAGTTATTAATTAAATATTTCAGACTAGTAATTAAAAACACCTCGCGTTCGCGACATACGCTGTGTGTTTCAAATCTTTCAAATTCTACTTTGGCCAGTTCTAATAATAGACAGAATTTCCTGAAACTTTCCAAGAGTTCTCTTTCTGTCACTTTCCAACACCCTAAAATTTACTACGTTTAACCAACTTTGAAAATGAAATTTTTGTATTTTTACTGTTGATTATAATAATAAACGTTGAATATATTTGTAACAACAACTGACAGCTTGTGTTGTTTGCCTAAAGACACAGTACATAGTATTTAGTAAAAAAAAAAATCTTTTAAAAAGCCATCAAGTTTCAATTATTATACCACGAGTTTTAGTTCTAAAAGATCTGAATTGATTTAAAAGTTGAAATTTTGAAAATTCATATTTCAAATTAAAAAATACATTCAATGAAAATTCCACCTTGAAGCATTTTTCAACTAAAACAAGAACTGATTTGTTACAATTAATCTGCGCCATTTTTTGTAATCTGATAATATTTTATCTATAAATTTGTTGATATGTGTGTGTGAAAATGGAGTAAATTTTAATGTGAAACCATATTTTTTCGTCACAAAATAATTGGTTTTTGAAAGATTTTTCACTAACTCATGTCTTGTCTATGTTGACCTTTTCATCATCTACAACTTCACTTTGCATTGATCGTCTGCATCCATTTCATCTAGTGCTACCAGAATTCTCGGGCATCTGCCAAAATAGCCCATTTATATCTTATCCACCTCATACTAGCCGAACATTCCTTTTCTTTTTCTTTATACGAGTATAAGCCAAACATCCCTTTTCCTTATCTTTATACAAGCCGAACATCCCTTTTCTTTATCTTTATATAAGCCAAACATCCCTTTTCTTTATCTTTATATAAGCCGAACATCGCTTTTCTTTATCTTTATATAAGCCAAACATCCCTTTTCCTTATCTTTATACAAGCCGAACATCCCTTTTCTTTATCTTTATATAAGCCAAACATCCCTTTTCCTTATCTTTATACAAGCCGAACATCCTCTTTCTTTATCTTTATATAAGCCAAACATCCCTTTTCTTTATCTTTATACCAGCCGAACATCCCTTTTCTTTATCTTAATACCAGCCGAATATACCTTTTCTTTATCTTTATGCAAGCCGAACATCCCTTTTCTTTATCTGTATAGAAGCCGAACAGCCCACAAGATATTGGCATTAGGTCCGAGTACGCACTAGGTTTCCACTTTCATTGACTCGTCCCAACCTTTTCGGCTTTCAAATGCTGGGTAGTAGGTTTTTTTTTTTTTTTTTTTTTTTTTTTTTTTAAGATGAGTGTTTCACAGCCGTTTTTATTTCGTAGCCATGAAACAGGAGCTACTGTAGACGCTTGTGGTCTGTGTTGTAGCCTGCCCATCCCGTAGTATGCCTCCTCTCTGATGGGCGAGAAGTGACACAATACTTCCCAATTAGGTGCTGGGTCAACACGAGCGCACCGGAAGGTATCCCTTACAAACAAGTGTAACCAAATTAAGAATACAAATTTTTGTCGGCACGGGGGATCGAACCCGGGACCTTCCGCATGGCAAGCGAGTGCTTAACCACTGAGCTAATCGCGCGCTTTAGTCGGTACTATATCGGTCATTTTCTAACTCGTCTATGTTGACCTTTTCATCATTTACAACCTCACTTTGCATTGATCGTCAGCAGCCATTCTACCTTGTTTTACCAGAATCTTCGGGCATCTGCACAACAGCAATGTACCCTCTATACAAGCCGCAGTGTCTCTTTGTATAGCCATGGACAAACGTTGAAAAAAAAAAAAAAACGATTTTTGGCTCGAGGGTCCCCTGATGCTTCAACTGTATTGGTTGTCTTCATCCAATCTCCCTGGTGTCCTGGTATTAGCACAATCCTTGGACACCTTTCTCAACAATCAACTTACATTTCCGCAAATTCTGCATACCAAGCCCACAACATCTTACCATTAGATCCGAGTGCAGATTCAGCCAAGTATTTATCTGCCTTGCTTCATTTTTATTGACTTAACTGCTGGCTAGTGGCTTCCTTCAAAGTCGCACTGTATTTGGCCTTTTTCTGTGAGGAAAGGTTCTGCATAGAAGAAGATACATCGTGGTATTTTGACTTGTGAATGACAACGAACTTGGAAGTTTCATTTGGGTCTGGTTTATATACTTTGCCTCTAGTGGCGAGTAGACTAATGTTATCAAACAGATCAAATAATCCGGAGGCCTAGCCTGAAATGTTATTATTATTATCTACTATTCATAATCTTCAAGGAAAAAAATTGTACTATGCTTTCATGTTTCTAAATCTTTTGTTCTCTGAGCTGTGGACATCCCAAGATAGCATTGGTCGTATCTATATCATTTTCTCTGTTGTTACCACAGTCCTTGAGTACTTAACCATTAGTCAACTTATCTTAATCCATTTCTTTTCCTTTCTTCATTGCCTTCGGTTACCTTTTTCATTCGCTCCTCAAATTGTTCTCGTCTATGGAATGGTGGATAGTTTTTTCCTTCGGGATCGGCACTGTATAGGTCCTTTTTTATGAGGAATGGTTCTGACTCCAGCTTTGAAGATTCATTGAGAATCTTTATACAACCTCACTTTGCATTGATTGTGTTGATCCATTCTCTGTGGTGTTTCCCCAATCCTGGTACATCTGTCTCAACAAACCCACGAAATCTTATTATTTTTTTTAAACTTAAAATGTCATGACCATAATCAATTAAGAACTAGCATGCACTTAAGTTGCTGCTTCGTTTTCAATTTTTTTGAAATTTTCCTAAGATATGTCTTTTTTCTATGGTTCGTAACTTTTGGTTCAATTCTCTCACTTTCCCTCTTGAATCTGATGTCGTAAGATGCAGGTGTTCTGCATAGCGTAGTCTCTGTTTCTGCCCATGGCTCATCTATCTCCGAATCTCTTATTCCATTTTTGAAATAGGTAATAATATTTCCCGATGAGCGGGCTTTTATTTCAGATCTGAACTGCGCTTCTTGCCCGACCATACGTCGGCTGTTGCACAGACGTGCGTTGTATTCCGCAGCAACTGTTTGATACGCTCTTTACTGCTTTCCAACAAATCAAATGTTGTCCTCACAACACACTGCCTGCTCGGGATCGTGAGCCCTTGGTCCTGGATGTTTAATTTGTTCAAAAGCTCACTAAAACATTTGTCCTCCACAACTCGAAATGGAATCATGGAGTTTATGATTGCTTTTGACAACAAAGAGTTGAAGTCACCTTGGTTTAAATGTTTTTTTTGCCCGACCCTGCACGCGTCTCCTTTTTTCTTTGACATGAATGTTGTATTGGACAACAGCATCTTGTCCGTGCTTTCTTTTGAGATGTTTCAAAAATTTGGTCGAAGCACTTTCGACATGTGCTTTAATTTCGACATGTGCTGGACCACAAAGGCGGCACAGACCAACAACTTTATTATTTGCAGCATCTCTCTTATTTTCAACAAGGGAGAAAATTTTTCCATCAAAATTTTTAATCCAAGAGTTGAAGGGTTGGGATTGGATTCTTCAGAATTTGATGTTAAATCAAAAAAAGAACTAATATCACTGTCAGACATGACCAAATTTGAACTGAACTATTTTACTTTTGGTGACAGTATGAGGACTGAGGACAGTGTATGATGGTTACTAGCAATGAAACTTTGAGTGGCCATCTCTCTTGGAAACTAGTGTATGGTAGGTAAATATACTGACCACAAGTACTCAAGTACAATTACATGGAATTGGTCGTTCCTATCGCAAGTACTAGTAATTGTACTTTCAATCATATTGACTACAAGTACAACCAAAATGACTTGTACTTGTCTAAGTCCAAGTACATGTACTTGTATTTTCAACAGTACTTGTATTTTCAACAAGTACTGGTCTTGAACTTGTCTATCCCAAGTACAAGTACAATACTGACTACAAGCACAAGTACTTGTACTTGTAGTTGATATTTCAATTTCAAGTAAAGTACATGAAAATTGTAATTTGTACTTGCAAGTACAATCTACCCAACTCTGGTCTCAGTTCACTGTGTATTGCCTCATGTAGTGATTCTTGTGTGTCAGATTCTACTGCTCTGATCCTTTAAATCTGCAGTTCTTCGCAACTTGAACCCGGCTTCTGTTAGTTCCTTTTTGTCATCTTCTAGCTCATCAATGTGCGGATTTGTGAGAAAATAAATCTTATTAGAGAACTGACTACGGAATCCATTATTCTTGGCTATTGGATGCTGGGAATTAGATCTTTTCAGATTCGGCACTGTATCATTTTGTAAAAGCGATGTGTTTGGTCTCCGGCATTGAAGATAAATCGTGATATTACAGGTGCAACAAAAAAAGCTCTTAATGAAGAAGCAACAAAATTTTGAGTGCTTTCGAAGAATTCCAAGTATTATGTATGAAATAATTATACAAATATTAGGTATACATTGGAAAATCAAGAAGTTTATTTTTACATTTTATTGTGCACTTCGTAATGAGTGAAAACCCTAGAACAGAATGAACCAGAAAAGTGCAAAACATTCAGACGGGGTGATATATTCAGTGGCGAAAATTATATCACCAAGCGTCTATTGCGATTTACAGGAGAAATTTCAGACATTATTTCTGTTTTCCCGTTCGATGAACAGAAATTTTTTCTGGGGTCCTTCCTTGTCCCCAATGTAGTGTCATGTAGCTTTGAAGCAGTACAGAATATTTTTTTTTTAACCCTTTGACGCCGGAATTAATTTGGCCGGGGAAAAAAAATTGCACCCAACTTTTTTTTCATCCTGAAGGTTTTCTAAGACTTTTGGCGTTGGTTTCAGCTTTCTAGCTTTTACCAGTAAAAAGTTATGGATCCGTGTCGAAAACGACACACCAGGCTTTAAAGGAACAAGAATGTAGAAAAAACTGATTTTGTTAAAAAAGCATAAAATCACGATTTTTATTGAGTTTAAAACGAGTTATCTGCAGTTATGACGGTAATGACTGCTATAGGTGGGCTGAGTCTAGCACTAGCTGCAGCTATGATGGGAATGGGCGCTACAATAAGTGGGCTGGGTCTTGCAATAGCTGCAGTAGTGATAGGAATGGGAGCTACAATAGGAGGGCTGGGGCTAGTACTAGCAGTAGCTATGATGGGGCTGGAAGCTGATGAGGTAGGACTGTTGGAAGCTAGGCTAGCACACATTTCACCGAGGAGAATAGGGCCCTTTGAAGTGGATGGCATTTGTGTAAATCAAAAGGCAGTCCTCTGTTTTCATTGTTTGCCCTGAAAACACTATCAATCAAATTCATCTCATTTGTCTTGGGATCATCAGTATCCTCATCTTCAAGATCAGAGAGGTCATTAAAGGATTCAAGTATCTTGTCTATCAAGCGTAGTGGGATATTGTCACTCATTTTCCTAGTTTTGACTCAATAATCAATCTCAAATCAGAAGAAATCAGGAAAAAACAATAAAATTATTTCTTTGGAAAAAAACGTTCTTTTAATACCGGATGTGTCGTTTTCGACACGGCAGGAAATTGGACAAAAGCAGCTACCTACCAATTAATTATTGCAATTTTCTTTAAAAATATATGTTTATAAGCATATTAGCTACCTCCATTAATTTTTTCAGTAAAATAATCGACCAGGAAACACAAGAAATAACTTACCAAAGTTGGCAAAACTCCATGCGATGATGCACTCTCGAAATCTCAGCAATAAATGAAAATTTAGAAATGTAAACAAAACAATTCAAAAATCGCGCTGGATGAATTTGAAGATAAGATGTTTAGGAACTGTTTCACACTGAAACGATAATGATACTGCACTCTAGTCAGTAATTATTGTATCTCAAAGTACCTGTGTCGAAAACAACACGCTCGGCGTCAAAGGGTTAAATATTTTTAACTCTCTCTTGAAATTATATTACGAGTAAGCTTCATTATTTTTCACGTTTCTAGAGGGAAAATTCAAACAAGTATCTTGATAATTGTAGGTACTTATCTTCTACTTGGGGCTGTATTATAAAAAAGGATATCAACCAAGATAAGCCAGATCATCCTGAAGTGGAACTTTAGTTAGGTGATTGGTTGAAACTCTGACTTGAGGGAACTTGTGGATTATTTTTGTTGAAGTCCTGTTTAACAATTCAGCCCTTACTGCCCGATTTTGACAGGCCAGGGGGGCTAAAAAACTCCATTGACCAGCTACATCTAGCTCAATAATGGTAGTCATAAGATTTAGCTAGATATTGGTTCTTAAAAGTGTTTCACAGCCTTTTTTATTTAGTAGCCATGAAACAAGAGCTACTGTAGATGCTTGTGGTCTGTATTGTAATTTGGCTTCCGAGAAGTGACACAATACTTCCCATTTAGATGCTGGGTCTACACGAGTGCACCGGAAGGTATCCCTTACAAACAACTGTAACCAAATTAAGAATACAATTTTTTGTCGGTACGGGGGATCAAACCCGAGACCTTCCGCATGGCAAGCGAGTGCTTAACCACTGAACTAATCGCGCGCTATAAAATATTAGTCATAAAAAGTAGCTAGATGGATAGTAGTGATAGAATATCTGACAAGTTCTGCTGGGTCAGAGGTCATCTCCGGTCGGACTTGTTGATATTTACTTTGAACTCGATCTAAATTTAGTTTTTTGGATCACCGAAATTGACCAGTCTGGATTCTGTGTCATTGGCCTGGTCCAAGTTCTTGTTATCTTGTTTGGTTGAGACTTCCTAGTTCATGTGCTACTATCTGGTTTCATATTGAAGTTTGCAATTATTTACTTCGCGATATAAATTGCGATACTTAACAGGATTTTTCGAGAGATAAGATGAATGCATATTTATATAACAATAATTATACCTACTTGTCTGCCCGAGGGGTTGTTACACTTGTAAATATTGTTATAATGGCGTCAATATGAACTTGCATCGTGCACGTTATATTCATAATACTTGTCTATCTCTAATGTAATAGGGAAGCCCTTCACATGATGCTGGGCGCTAGGAACCTTTGAGGTGTACACTGTGGACCATAACATCTTATGTAAAATTGTACATCATTGCCAAACACCGTCGCTCAGTGGTTAACACTTAGACGACCGGGTGTACCACCGGTGGTACACGCACGTTCGTACGGAATGGACCGGGTGTACCACCGGTGGTACACAATGTCGGAGAGCCGTATTATCGCCGGTCCCACAAGAGAATTCACGAAAAACCATGCCGGTCGTCTAAGTGTTAAGAGCATTGGTTGCTGAGCCGGAGGTTGCAGGTTCGAATCTCAGCCGAAGAGGAAAATTTTGACCAAGTTTTTCGTTTACGGAATGGCATGTATGTAAAGGTTGAGTGCCCTGAAGTAATGCGAAAGCGATTCCGGTGTTTAACTACCTTAAAAATAAATAAATGTAAATCATTATGTAAAAATAATTCAAGGTCCTATCTAATTACTTTCAACCAAAAGCTGTGTGTCCACACAAACATAAAGGTTTGCTATCACGAAATAGTTTTCTAGGCTCTCATAATCTGGGATTTTCTCAACAATAAACCCTGGAGTAACCATCTTTGATGTAACGTTACTTCTAAAATAATACTATTTTTAGAACACTTTTAATTAGAAGAGCGGATATGATAGATCATCGCACATATTATCGAACGGAAATCCAATACATACATATTTTAGATAGGTACAAGGTACAATCTGATGTCTACCGATATACAGATAAGATTGGTATAATTAGACCAAGAGACTGTAATAAGCACCACGTACCTTCTTATGGTAGAGCTTAATTAATTAAGATTCGGCTGGTTGATTACCACGATCCATCTGGACAAATTAAGCAACACCTTCACAACATTGCGATCTAACATAGCCATCAGTAATCCAGGATTTAAGCTTTACTGAATTTGACAGGTGCAACTTGACCGAATGGCCGTGGTGGAATGGGATATTTCGACATTATTTCTGATAACGCAATCGGAGTTATCCGTAGAATTCGGTTAAATAGTAATCATAATCATAAATGTAGTAATAAAAATAGCAATTACTCTAATATACGAACATTGATCCTCAACATTCATATGCATTCCAGTTCATAGCTTTATAGTTTTTTTTTCTGTGACCAAACAGTTTCTGTTACTGAACAAATATCTACTTTTAAAATCAGTGAAGGTAATACGTCTGCCAAATTATTTACACATTAATTAACCAACTACTTCCGTATTGTGTTGCTAAACAAAGAGTATCAAATTCGTCCCTAACCGAATTACCATTTTTCGGTTTCTGTTTCTGTTCCGTGCGGGTGGAAATGATAACACTCACTTTCCCAATGACTTGGTTCCAAAAGCCTTGAACGATGAACACAAAGATGCTTTTTTGTACCACCCAATTTCTACACGGCAGAGATGATATATTTTGAGATAATGTTTGTTTCAACAGTACAAAGTAATTAGCTTTAGAATGATAATAGAATGGGGGTTCCTTGTTTCAAACAATTTCTGGGGTTTCCAAATCAAAGCAACTAAATCTAACGAGGAGAAGACTCACAAAGAGTGAAACCATAGTGAAACATTAATTTCAGGTAGCCTTTGACGGAGTCTTTTAAACTAATAGTTTCAAGGCATATTTAATGTAGGATTCGATTAAATCAATTTACTAAAAACTGATACTTTCAGTTGTGAAAGATGGAATTGTGAACACTCATGAAATTCTCGTGTTTTCCCGGCCCCACTCAGGCTGGGTGAGGTCAATGTGAGTAGCAGGTTTGTGAGTTTCCTGCGAATGGAGGGTAAAACCCCCGTCGTGATATGACCATGGCAGTTGAAAGCGACGTTAAACCCCACTTAAAAAAAAAAAAAAAAAAAAAAAAAAAAAAAAAAAAAAAAAAAAAAAACTCATGAAATTTATGTATTCTTCAAAATAATTAGGGAGCTCGATATTAGTGTCTAATAGGCTGATGGAGGTTTCGGGAGGTAATGTCTAGTGACGTCAATTTTTTCAACCCGTCCCGCTGGTCTAATACAACACCAAATCATCTTTACATTACGTTTCCTCGTTTTCAATAAGTACCTACTATGTTTGTCTCTGTTGGAGTGATTTTTGATGGAAATATGTCTATAATGAATCGAGTCAAAAAGGTCTATAATGGAATAAATGAAAGACACCTGCCAAAAATCCTTTTTTGAGAAACTTCTACTAGAAAAATAAAAGTACTAGTGTAAGGACACTTAACCACACAGTTAAAACCAGACGGGTGTATGCTCTTTGGAGATATATCTGCATTATGAACTAAGTATCACGCGGTGAACGATTCCTCATTAGATTATCCAAAATGTTTTCTATGACTTTATGATTGAAAATAAATCATATTGCAATTCTTGTTGAAAACTTCTTGATAGATAAAGGAGGAATACAACAATATTTACTGGAAAGAGAAATATTTGATTGTGCCTCTGTTGATTGGTTGCTAATGATACAACATGTTTGCAATGGCCTGAGTACGCAATTGGGAAGATCTTATGCATTCTACACCTTTGTAATCTCTCTAGTTTCTATGGCATTTTTTGCATTGTCGCCCGATTCATGGTTTCTTTTTCTGCCAGAGCGTCCTTATTCAAATGGACACTCCGTTGGATGTTACAGTTGTAACTATCCCCTAGCTGGGAAGGTACAAATTCAGACACTAACGATGTAATAATTGTATTTGAAGTAGGAGATTGATTCTGAGTTTTTGGAAGGTTTTGGTCTAGCAAGGTATTTGCAAGTGCAATCTGTCCTTTGAACATATATTATGCCCAAGACAAGACAAGTCATGAGGAAGAATATGAAGAATCGAAAGTTGAATATCGATATTGTCCATGAGGTTCATTGCAAAGGATACTCCAATTCGTCCAGGGAATGGCTATGGCACTTGATAAAGTCTTTTTTATGAAAAATATACATTTAACACTTTTTGTCAATACAAGATTTATGACCAAAATTTGCTATACAAAAATATGAATTGCACAAACTTAAATTAAAATAAAAGAACATAAATGTAATTACAAAAAACAAATGTTTTAGCTTCCTATATGACATATGAGAGGGCAAAAAATTTACTCAGATAAGAAGTTCACCTCATTTTGTACCCTCTAATTAGAACCCGGTGAATTTTGAAACTCTGGGGTAAAAAAATTGGAAAAATAGTTCAAGATCAAGCAATGCCACACTTATTGTATAATCTCCTGAGCCAGGCACACGACCACTACATCAGTCACAGTTGATTATAAAGTACGTTTACCTTGCAGATTGGTAGTTAGTTGTGGTTTACCAGTGGAACAGTGCACCTCGTGTACCAGGAGAAGTACAGTCAACTTTCAAACTAAGGTTCTTAAAGTTTAAAATATCAACACACGTAAATATTTACGACAATTTTATTCATTTAAAGTTACAAATAGTTGTATTTTAGTGATTTTCAATATCCTTTTAGAAGCTTTTTTAATTTTTATATCAGTGACTTTTAGTGTTTAAAATATTTGTCTCTATTACTTGTTTTAAATTTTGTTTGAAGCATTTTAATATTTTCTTTTGTTTCTAACATTTTCAAGAAGCTCTAACCTATCTAACAACTTGTTGCTATTAGTGATATTAACCAATCCATACTACATTGAGAGAAACCAGGATAAGGAACCTTAGATAAACTTACTTATCTTTTCAAAAGCTAAAAACTTATTGTTCACAAGCCAAAATAGAATAACCAACGGTAGCATCACAAGAAAATGTAAAATTTCTCTGAATGTACCATTGCAGATTCATCTTTTCAAATAGAATCATTGAGTCCATAGAAAGTGAATTAATTTCTGTTGAATTTCTTATTTCATTTTTTTCGTAATGTGTTGAAGTGCCCTATTCACAAATCTTGAGCTTTTAAAGTTTGACAACTTTTAGATACATCCATGTTCAATTTCAAAGTAAGATAAACCATATTGAAAAAAAATATTCCCAGAAATCTCACAAAAGCTGTAAAAATGCAGAAAAAACTAACCAATGATTTCTCTTTATTTTGGCACAACTAAACTTTCTTACTATTAGTTTTTTTTCTGCTACCTTTGGTCCACATTATTTCATGATCGGAGATATGATGCAAAAGTGGCTGTGCAAACAAATCAATGAACCAGATCTATTTCCATTACATTCAATGACAATTAGTGGTGTATTTGACAAACGACATCATAATTGAATATTTTCTTATTTTTCGAGGACTTCACATTTGCTTCACTTGCCAATACATATTTGTTGTTTGAAAAACTGAATTCCTATCTTCCTATCAGAAAAAGAGCATTTTGCTTTCAAATAAAGATTGATTGTTTCTTATTCTTCAAAATGGAGACAGCCAAATTTGCGATTATTTCCAAGCAACATTTTCATTATTTTTTATTTAAAATTTACTAACTTATGGAATTTATAGTGATTTTTTACATACTAAAGACAAATATTCAACAAGCATTGAGTTGCGTTGAAAGGAATTAGACATAACCGCCTTCTTTCATGAATAAATTCTTACCTATCTACTCAATTGGTAAACAATCGATTGCTAGGTGATGGTAGTTCGATTCCAAACTAGTACATACATTTTTATTTGTTCAAGACTGATTAAAAAAGTGAATATAGTAGTCATGAAAATTCGGTGACAACATCAAAACCAAGTTAGATGGCAGACTATTTATATAAAAACCAATATCAATTAGGATTTTACAATTGCAGCAATACTATTATTGCTAATACCTAGCGATTGCTTTCAACACAGGAGTCATTCTTGTAAAATTTATTTGTTTTAAATGCACAGTATTACATACAGTGAATTTGTTCGGTTCTAGAACATAAAACAATAACCTTATGACCTGTACATATTCAAGTTAATTACATAAATTTAAAGTCTAAAAGTTTCAATGGATTGTTGTAAAGTTCGTGCAACCGTTCCCTTCTTGTGAACTTAAGTGAGGAGGTGTGCAACATTGGGTTGTTGTGTTGCAATACAGTTCTTGCTAGATTCAGGTCATCAGTGAAGTCAGTTCCTAGCAATCTATTGTTTAGAAAGACTTGAGTCTGTTTTGATTCCTATCTTTACATAACTGGAGAATACTAAAGCTGACACTCTTAAATTATGTGACAGTCATGAATAACGTTCTCCATTTCATATTTAGAACTTTCTTGTTAACATATTGGCAATGACTACTGCGATATTGTCAGTAGAATTTCAATATATTTCGTGTCACAAGTAGAATCATATGAATCACACTACCAATTTTACCTGGTCTAAATGTACTTGGAAGGTGAAATAGTGTTCTCTTTAGTGTTAAGAAGAGATATTTTTTTGAAACTGTTGGCTAAATGAGCCATTTTGTCTTATGCTAGTGACCTACATACCGTACTTTTCTAAGGTGGTTGGATTTTTGTCACGTTGTAGGTATGTTTGAAACACTATGAATTCTGTCTTTTCTTAAATAACCATCTTTCTTAAATTTCGACATATTCTTTCCAGTTTAACTCATAAACTTGTTTTGAACAATAGACTCTAGTGATTTGACCAACATGTTGCGTTTCGTAGCATTGGCTCTAGTGCTGGCCACTGTTTCCTGCAGTGAGCAGAAGACCGAGAAGAGAAGTCTGTACGAGGAGAGTTACGGAGGAGGACACGAGTACCATGGTCACCATGACGAGCACGTCAAGGAGATCACCATCCACAAGGAAGTGGCGGTGCCGTACGCCGTCCACATCGAGAAGAAAGTGCCTTACCCCGTCCACGTGAATGTGCCAGTAGACAAGCCCTACCCCGTGCACGTGCCCAAGCCCTACCCAGTCACCGTGGAGAAGAAAGTCCCCTACCCCGTCCACGTCAAAGTACCCACCCCATACGAAGTTGTCAAACACGTCCCTTACCCAGTGAAAGTTCACGTTGACAAGCCCTACCCCGTTGCTGTGCCCAAGCCATACCACGTTGTTGTCGAGAAGAAAGTCCCAGTCCACGTTGAGAAGCACGTCCCATACCCAGTGAAGGTCCCAGTCGACAGACCCTACCCCGTCCATGTGCCAGTCGAGAAACACGTCCCTTACATTGTGGAGAAGAAAGTGCCCCATGAAGTCCAGGTCCCAGTCGACAAGCCATACCCAGTGGAGGTGCCCAAGCCATACCCAGTGACTGTTGAGAAGCGTGTGCCATACCCAGTTGAGAAGCACGTTCCATACCCAGTCAAGGTGCCCGTCAAAGTCCCAGTGGAGGTGCCAGTCCCATATGAAGTGGTGAAGCATGTCCCAGTCCACATCCACGAGCATGACCATGTTGACCATGTCCACCACCATGAGAAATACACCGACCTGCCATCCGACCACTACTCCCACGACTCTTACTCCCAGCACTACTGAGCCTTGTGTCACTCTGCCATGCAACAATCAAAACAATAGAATCACCTTGATTTCCTATTAGGCTTAAGGAAGGACTGAATGTTGAAAAAGATCAGGACTCTACTAGAGGTCAGAATGGAAGTCAATCTACAGTAAGATAGGGTTTAACAAAATGCCGGGCACACTTGCCTCCACTCTCAATAAGAACCTTGGTTTCTTCATGAAGATCTCCCTGGATCAAGTTTGAATCCAAAATCAGTTGTATCAAATACTCTTGCCCTAATTTAGAGACAATTGAAAGAAATATGTATTGAAAATGTGTAAGATTTCTTGCGTTACATTTTCTGTATCAGAAAGTGTGACTCCTTATTTTGAGGTAAATAGTTCTTTTATCAAGTTCTCTATGAATTTTCGTTGAAACCTACCATACTGTCCTCAATTTCGACACGTTACCAGAATACAAACTTAATTTACGATGGTTTTAATCTTAGTATTGACAGAACTTGAATTCCCTTAAAATTACTATAGTATAAATTTGTCTTCTGAAAGAATTACAACAACTTCGTCCTAAAAACATGAAGGATTATTTCATAAAATGGTGGATTTGATTGATTTTGTGCTAAGTACATTCGATCCCCTGTGCTTTACTCATGTCTTGAAAGATAATCTGATATGATTGAGTATACGTATGGGGGCATTGTAGTTAATGACCATTGCATAAGCTCCTGTTATGTAGGTAAGCGGGTATTCTAGTTTGAAGTTAATGTCTGTATCTTCCTCGTATATTTGCTCAAGGAGAACATAACTGAACAGTCCACTTGGTTAGCCTAGTTTTTATCTTTTTATAGACGTATATAATTCTAGAATTAGTCAAACACATATCGATCGAATAAACATCCTCTACGACCGATGCAATCGGGGATAGCCTACTTACAAGCAATTTAAATTTTTGCAAAGTTACACTTTTAATTATGGCTTCTTGCATTACTAGTTTATTACGTGAACCATATTTAGATATGATAACTTGCATACACTTGTCTATTCGTTTGAATAACTAAACAGTCCTCATTTAATTAATTATAATGCAAGCTCTGCGCCCTTTAGCATAACCGGACTTATATAACAAACCGAATCAGCCCGGTTACATGTTGTCATGAACAACAAGTTAAATACATTGTTAACTATTCTAGAAAAAATATTAATAAAATACCTACGAGTTCCTTACATCATTTGGTATATTATTTTATGTAGATGGTATACCTGCATCTGTTTGACATTCAAAGAGTTAATCAATTTGTAGGAACTTTTGGCAGTGCATTTAATTAGTAAGGTATTTCTCATATTAGGTCGAAAAAAACATACTACTACAATTTTTAAAGAACGATTTTATTCATTTTTATTTGTTATAGCAAATTCTAATTTTTTGTGTGGTCGTAAATATACATGCTAATTCTATTATAGTGTACAGTTTTTAACTCAATCGGTAAACATATAGGTGACCAATCATTAACATCGTAAACACAAATTCCGCTGAATACATATTAGTAGATATAAGCACACATTTACTACAGTGAAAAGAATGCAGTCTTTGAAAATTAATTGAAATGCGTCATTGACTTGAATAAGTCCAGAATACCTAATGTTACCACTTTACATATTTTATATCTAGTCTTTTAAATTTTAGATACCATATAGTACCCCTTTTGTACATACATCTACCTACCTACTTTCAGATCTAATTTGTATCAAGATATTTTTTATATGGAAAATAAATATAAAAAATATATATTTTTTATAATAATTCTCTTGTTTCATATTTCAAACTTATTTTCCTCACTAATATATAGTTTAAAATGCTCAGAATTAGAAGAAAATACATAGAAAAAATGTATATACTGTCACTAAAAAGTCTATTTTGTAATGGTCAGAAAATGGGCATCGATTTTTATCTTAGTACATTGAAATTGTAAGGTTAAATATAAGAAATTGTACATTTTTATTAAGAATGTAGCTAGACGAATTTGTGTGCCAGATTTAAGGTTTTAGATCAACATTATTTCGGTGTCCGAGGCTATTTAGTTTAAAATTAGTAATTTTTCAAATTATGAAATTGAAACCAGGTCATCATTTTATAAAGAACGTAGGAATCCTTCAAAAGCAATTAAAATCAAGTTTGTTCTTGGATATTCCATCATTAAAAGTTAAAGTGGCTAATTGTGCTTAATGATATTTCAGTAACTGGTTATTAGCAGTAAAAAAGCCAGCAGTAAACTTGCAATTATAAACAAAAGCTTTGGTCATAAGTCATACATGTAAGTGAATCTCATCGACTGTATGAAATCTAATTGGCTGAATGGCTAATCTAATAGAATGGCTAATTGTGCTTAATGATATTTCAGTAACTGGTTATTAGCAGTAAAAAAGCCAGCAGTAAACTTGCAATTATAAACAAAAGCTTTGGTCATAAGTCATACATGTAAGTGAATCTCATCGACTGTATGAAATCATTGGAGTTGTTGAATTGGCTGTAATAGCCACAATCTGAAGAAACAATTGATTTTCCCCAAGGCACACACCTCATTGTTCATACCATTGAAATGAAAATTCAAAAGAATTAAAAAAAAAAATTAAATTTTATTATTATAGCCCTTGTATATCTTACCAACAATTTAAGTTGAATTCATGACAATCTATAAACTATAATTTCTACATAAACCTATCTATACAATACTAACAAAAGTTCGATCTTGAGATTCATAGAAACATGAGTTCCAAACATTACAACGAAAAAGACCTTGCTTTAGGAAGACCTACAATCCTATAATTTGTTCATAAATTCGATTTTAGAGTTGTACTTCTGTCTAGGTCGTTTTTTAGCTGAAAAATACTCTGAACCCGAGGTGATTGTGTTTCGCAAGTTACAACAATTACAGTATTTCACTGAGTCGGGTATGATCACGACCTGAGAGAGGTTTCATGGCCTCTGCGAGTACCATGATTTAGAAGTAGTGTCCGTGGTCATAGCATTGCGTGATTTGGTTTAGACGTCTAAGGTTTTGTTGTAGGCACGACTCTGTGTTTATGTTCAGTATATCGCAATGGTTCTTTGCAATGCGTCTTTTGCTCCTGACATCTTCTGTGCGAAGGTCCGTTTTGGTGATTACAGGTTCGTTACTTTGCATCAAAACAACAAGGGCAGATATATTTTCTTTAACAATAATTGCACTACTGGGGTTGATTCTTGAGTGTAGTAGTTATAATATACGATAAATTGTTTTGAGACATATATGGGTCATTATTGTTTCTAGCCTTATACGTCTGACAGTAATCACACCTCGAAGAATCATTAAATAAGACAGTTAGGACAGAACATACAAGGAAAGTCAAGTACGTGATTTATTATAATAGACACAGTTCTGTATCTCTCTACTGATTTAGCTAGTACCATCTTCCAAATCAATACAACATGATAGTATTTCTGAATTGTAGTAGGTCAATACAACAGATCTTTTGACTTTACATTCGTCTATCAAGAAATTAGTTAGCTGATTATTTTCGTTGCTCTGTACAAATATATTGGGTATGCAGATATTATAAGAAGTAACAAAAACAAATTAATATTTGGTGCATGTATCATGAAAAGTAGCCTATCTTCTTTCAAAAGAATATATTAATCTACCAAACAAAGCCAAGCACTTTGAACAAGTAAAATACAAGCCTTTATAAATTTAAAGTGTTCATTGATAATAAACTGCACATTTTATCAATAACTAGGCACGCGTCTATCTAGAAACCAACATACCAATTACATTACATGAACATTATCAACACAGGATGCAAGAGATTCCTACTAACGAAATCTGGAACGCAATATTGCACGAAGCAACGATTGGAAAGAACATAAAAAAGATTGGATCTCGAAAGAAATGAAAATGTAGATTTTAATCTCAATGCACACAGCAGAATAGTAATTACTAATTTAGGTAATAAAGGTAGTTAATAAGATTGCAGTAATGCTCTCGACTGTAGGTCTAGTTGTAAGACATCCGGTAATACCAGCCAGGTAATAGTGGTCACACCAATACCAACATACGGGTACGTATTATAGTAGTCAGTGGTGTGTTTCAAGAAATAAATGCATATGATGAAATTCCAGCCACCTATGACAGAGTTAATGACGATGATATTAGTGGTGGCAATGATGTTGAAGACAATGTTGGGTATCGTGATGATGGTTATGTTGACTTTAGTGGTTTCCAATGGTGATTATGTTGGTTGTGATAGAGGTATTGATGATAATTATATTGGTGTTAATGGTGGTTATGTTTAGTGGTGGTTTTGATGATGTTAGTTTGATGCTGCTGGTGGTTGTTTCATGATGATTATGATGGTTTTAGTGGTTTTTGGAAGTATTTTTATTTCAAGCAGTGATGTTTAAGTTAAGTCAGTTTTAGCTGTGATGATGATTTATATTGGTTTGTTGTGATGATGGTTAGGTGGCATAATATTTGATGATAGGGATGATAAATATGAATGACGATTTTTAGTATGTTAGTGCTTTCCTTCTTCTTTCACTTTGCCTTTTCCAAAAGAAACATGGGGTCATCATTAGCTGACCTCTTCCATATGGTTGAGGTTGGTTGCTTCTGTTACTCTTACCTCCACATTTATGACAACAAAAAAAATTCAACGAGAAAGAGAGAGACAACAGGAGAAATGAGGCACCCTAAGTTAACTACGGGAGAGCCATGGAACAACATACCTTAAGTAATGTTCACCAAAGGGTTCCGGGTATGTTGTCTCTCAAACAGGGAGATGGGTTTTTTTAGTGGGTGTAAATCCCACACTACTTATTAAAGTGTCTTTTAAAGATTTTTACCCATCTCTCCACACGAAAAAAAAAAAAAAAAAAAAAACATTCATGACTGGATGCCCTTTTACTATGTTAGTGATAATGATCTGTTAGTATGATTTTAAATAATGCTAATAATACATTCCTGAGTAAGAAGGTGTTGAAAGGAATGTAAGGATCTCATCAAAGATGTTCATCATGTTCCATTGTCTGATTGTAGGAAGATAAGATCAGAATGTTGTAATACGAAATTCAAGTATGATCAGATTGGAATCATCGGTGCATTTATAAATTCCGTTTCCGGTTTGAGCCAACAATTGAATATATTTATATTTTTTCTTTTTCGTTTTTTATAGGATTGATTATCATACAATTCTGAATTGGCACTGATATTGCATAGTTAAAAAATAAATAAAATTAATAAGAAAACAACGTATGCTAAACTTTAAAAAATTAAACAAAGTATAATGTATGTACTTGTACCTTGTATGCCAAGAGACATACTCGTATTTATAAAAATAGGGTCCATTTCATGCATTCATCATAAAGTAAAAATTGCCTTAGTGATCATTTCAAAGTCAGCTTCTTTTCGCAATTTTTTCGACAGTTGTTCCAAATTCAAATAAAAGTTCTTTCTTTCCATTGACTGTGATCCGATCTCAGAAAATAACTCAGTAATCTGTTTTCAAAACGTCTTTGATCACTTGACTTCACCGATCGGTCAATGGTCTGCTCCAAAGTCCATTGACTTGGGAGTTCAGGTAATGCTTCCGATTCATTACATCATGTTATTGATGGATTCGACACCATACTATTTTCATATACAGGATGTATGTCGTCAAAAGTGCAAGAATATATCAGTACATTCAAATAAATGAGAGAAGTTGTTCGTAGGCATTAGGACATATCTGGAGTACTTCTGTCTTTTTGGATCCCATCTTTCATTAGCAGGAACAAGTTATGAATATCTATACCATCTAGTAAGCTCTTTTTATTTATTGCTTCAATTGAAAATTCTCTTTACTCTAGCAGTCAAACAGACTAAAGGAAAATAGACTTTTGCGATCAATTAATTACATACAAAAGTGGATATACCAATATATATAATAGAACTCAAAGAAATGGAATTTTTCTCTCTTAAATCCAGGATTCTTTAATAAATACATTATTTTCCCGTATAAAGACGTAAATTTCACCTGGAAATCGTTCTCTAACATCCAGGTTCGACCATACTTACATAATAGTATGTAATGTAATGAAATATGTTCGAACAGTCAGTAGCATGACGTATAGCTGTGATATAAACAATGTATATAAAAAACCCAAGACACCCTGTAGATAAATACCCACTATGTTATGTCCAAGAATTTTTACATGATAGTTTGACACCCAAGTGAAGAATCATTACATTGAGGGTCTGGTGTAAAGTGTACTTAAGAGCAACATACCCAAGCTTAATAATTAGAGTCATGTAATGGACAGGAACATTACGGATGTTTGGTGTGCAACCGGATGCGACTTTAATCTGAATTCTAGTTGGGAGGAATAATCGATAACAGAAATATTCGATGACAGGAATAAATGGTATCAGGAATAATCGATAACAGGAATAAATGATATCAGGAATAATCGATAACAGGAATAATCGATAACAGGAATAATCAGTAACAGGAATAATCAATACCTAACAGGAATAATCAATAACAGGAATAATTAGTAACAGAAATAATCGATAAAATTATACAGTGCGAACGAAGTTGAATGAATTCCGCCATTATTTTGTTAATATTGTAATTCATGCTTCATTAAGACAGAGTGAATAGCATGATGCATACACCAGGCCCTTGTTTCAGAAAGATTTCTCACTCTCATAATCCCCAAATCTCCCTTTCAACTGAACTCTGAAATTTGAAGGTTGAAAGGGACATTTGGATATATTCAGAGTGAGACTGCTTTCTGGAAAGTGGCCCTATTCTCTTTATGTCACTGAAATTAAGCAACATCCAGAGGAGGTCAGGATTTTATGGGTGGAAATGGAGATTTGGGTATATTGAGAGTGAGAGTGCTTTCTGGAATTTGGCCATATTCTTTTTGTCACTGAAACTAAGCAACATACAGAGGAGGTCAGGATTTTATGGGTGGAAAGGGAGATTATTTGTATTATAATATGTGTAAGGTAAAACATAAAACAGCCATGCCTTACTTTGGTGCTATATCAACTGCCATTTTAAACACAACATAAGACTATGACGTATAATTTATTAATATCGTTATCTGAGATTAATTCAAGTGCCTTTGCTATGAAGCTTAGAACATTATGAATAGATCAGTCAATTATTACAATACTCTTTTTTTGAGGAATGTAGTACCAGATAATCAATACAGGTAGGTAATAAACTGTGGCAATGGCTGTCAACATTTCACTGATGTAAAGAACTAAAGGCCGAATTATATAACAGGATTATGTCAACAAGCCATGGTTTTAAAGACCCAAGGACCGAATTATAACACAGGATTTAATTTAATACATATAAACCAGTATGCCTGAAGTCAGCCGAGGTAAAACTGAAAAGTCTCCAGGTACCCAGCGAATCAACTGGTCACAACACTCACAACAGATCCAATGAGGTCGCAGTGTTAACTGTAAAGGTTTCACTGAAAATCCTGCAAACAGGTCAGAAAATAATAAATAGAAGCTGGGACAAGCTCTGTACTCTGTCACTTTTGTACTAATACCGTTCACTGGTTGATTGGTAGTCAAGTGGTTAACGTACTAGTCTGGTAATCCATTTAGCGTAGGGATCCATTGGTTCGAATCCCACCCAGTGCATGAATTTTTCCTCATTAGGTACTCTGAGTTTGTGACCACATAATAATAAGACTCTGAGGGTTAGGTGGTAGAAAATGCTTTGAGCATTAACCTCGCCTGGTAGTTACGTTCTACAAAAGAGTGTTATTATTATTATAAATCAGGACGTTATTTTTTTATATTTAAAAAATAAAACATGCATTACTACTATTCTTCAAAAAAAAAAAAAAAAAAAATAGGTCGCAGTGTTAATTGTAAGGGTTTTACTGAAAACCCTGCAATCAGGTCAGATAATAATAAATAAAGCTGGGGCAAGCTCTGTTGTTTGACACTCTTGTTCTAATATTATTAGCGAAAGGGCAAAAACAAAGCCGACTCTAAAGTTTACGTAAACAGCAAGGAGGTCTTTTGCTGAGAGGTTGGATGTATTTATTATCATAATAGCTACCTAAGAACTGCATTATTTATCATTCTGAAAGTTCCAGCAGGATTTGCAGTGACATTGAACAGAACTAACTTTATGGTCATCTGTTACGAAATTTCATCTGAGGGTGAAAGGCGATTGGAACAAAAGTTCTTAAGTATACTGATGCTAAAGTAACTGGATGGAGAGAGAGAGAGGGAGAGATGGGGGGGGGAGAGAGAGAGAGAGAGAGAGAGAGAGAGAGAGAGAGAGAGAGAGAGAGAGAGAGAGAGAGAGAGAGAGAGAGAGAGAGAGAGAGAGAGACCATTGAATCATGAATAACAATCATTATTAGGTATAGGTAACTTTAATTAAATAAGTAGCCTTAATTAGATCTAAAAGCTGTCTGTAGATTGAGTTGAGTGGCTTTGATGGGGAGAAGTGGTAGAGAATGTCGAAGAACTTCGTCCTGGATTTAATTTCATTGTTTTAATAGAATTAACTCGACCTCATCCTATAAATGCTAAATTTTAAAGAAAGATGTAACTCTTTTATATTCCATAGTGAATATAACATAATTGTATGTTTGCACCCTTTGATAAATTTAAATAAAATAAAGAATGATGAGTGTTTCACAGCTTTCTTTATTTCGTAGCCATGAAACTGCTACAGCTTGTGGCTGTTCTACCTTGCCCAATGCACATCATGTAGTATGCCTGCCCTCTGATGGGCGAGAAGTAACACAGTACCTGCTTCCCATTCAGGCGCTGCGCTGGGTCAACACGAGCGCACCGGCAGGTGTTCTTCATAAACAACTGTAACCAAATAATTTACCTCAACAAATTTTTGTCAGCTCTAGGGATCGAACCCGGGATCTTCCACGTGGCATACGAGGATCTTACCACTGAGCTAATCCTGCAACCTCAACATTCTGTTCAAGGGAAAATAAATAAAATCATAAGTGCTGAGGTACAATGTATGCAATATTCACGAAATAATAATGGTCAGATACGAGTTCCTTGCGCTATTCCAATATGTTTTCGGTGTACTTGAACGTGGTTGTTAAGTCCAAGAATCTAAAACGTATATGTAGTGGTTCGGCGTAGAGGTGGTGTACGTATAGCTCAAGTAATTATTGTACAAATACACCATGCGAATTGAAAATATTCACAGCAGACAGGCAAGTATTGCACATAGGTCTCTCACGTAACCTCTAAAATAAGATAAATAGCTTTTTCAATAGATTATTGCTTGTAGTTTTATCCGTAAAAATACACAAAGTTAATTTTAGATTATTGCTTGTAGTCTGTAAAATTACACAAAGTGTAATTTTTTACGGACTACAAGCAATAATATATTGAAAAAGAGAACGCAAAATATTTCCTAAAAATAATTGATATCATGAAAAATAAACGCTTCATTAGGTTTTAAAATCCTGATATTCCTGAAATGAATGATATTAGGACAAGGATTTCACGCCCTAACTGTTGGAAATCGCATTCAGCTATATATGGGGTCAACCCCCGTAGATTCATTCAAAAAAAAAAAAAAATTCTTAATCTCGTAGAGCCTGGGTTGGGCCAAATATGGTAGCCTCTCGTGTGTTTTTTCACTTGGAAGGTAATAAAATTTATGGTAAAAAAAAAATGGGAGGATAACTATTTACGTACCTGCCGGGTTTCGAACCCACGACCGCTGGATTACTAGACCTACTACGACGCCTTGACCAATTAGCCACTAGGACAGATAGCAATAGATCGTTACTCCATAAAACCAGTGAGGAAACACACCGTACGGTAACTAATTGATCATTGAGATATTGGAATATTTCTCTAGCGGTCAGTTTGTGCCAGCGCCGTGGTGGCTACTTGCAACTCATGTTGGGGGTCTCAGGTTCAGTTCCTAAATTAGAATGAACGCCCCTGAAAATGTCTTAAACATTACTAGGAACGAGCCTGAAAAATACAATGAACGATTCTGAAAATTACAAAGAATGACCCTGAAAGTCTTAAAAATTAAAAGTAATGACCCTGAAAATTATAATAAACGACCCTGAAGTGGTCTGGAAAGTACAATGAACGCCCCTGAAAAGATCTTAGACTTTACAAGGAACGACCCTGAAAGTTATAATGAACGACCCTGAAATGGTCTGAAAAATACAAGGAATGAATGCCCCTGAAAGAGTCTGTAAATGTTTTGTTTTGTGTTTTTATTCTTTAACTTTTTGTTAGTTTGTTAATTGTTTATATTGATTCTTCCGTCAACTAAAGTGTCTTTGAGGACCATTACCAATGACAATACATGTCCTGAAAAGGTCTGAAAAATACAATGAATGACCCTGCAATGTCTAAATATTACAACGAATGACCTCAAAAGCCTGAACAGTAAAATGAACGCCCTGAGAAGACATGAAAGTCAGTTACAGCAAACACACATCCCCTTTCTCAACACAGTTTTTTTTTAACTTTGAGAAAGGGTACCATTAAATCATTATAAAATCTGTAACATATTATATTTCTAATAAATAAATGGAAAATTAAAAAAAAAAGGTCTGAAAATTACAACAACAACAGAGAAAACTGAAATTACAATATTCACTACTCAGAAAGTCTGAAATGAACTTTTCTAAAAGTTACAATGAACCCTTCTGAAAATTATAATTGAGAACCATAGAAAGATTTTAAAATTACAAAGAAAAAGGCCTGCAAATGACCATCATATACGTAACCATGAAAATCCCTGAATATTAGAATATACACCCCAGGAAGCGCCGGAAAACTACAGTGAAAAGTGAATGGGGCATTGAATTTGACATGTTTCCTTCAGAGGGAAAAAGAAATGAATAATTGGATGCTTAGACGAAAGTTTCTATTGATTGTTGTAAATACATACGAGAGGACCGTTAGGTTAATACGTCTCTTGACTCTAATACGTCATGAGGACTTTTGAGCACAAAAAAAAACAGTAAGAAATTATTCAAGATGGTTTTTATTGTTTGTTGGTTTAACGTCAGTACGTCACTTTCAACTACATGGTCATATCGCGACTAATTAGGTTCTTATCTCCGACTCCTTAGGTCCTTAGCTACGACTCCTTAGCTCCTTACGTCGCTACAACAAGAGCCAAGAACACAACATAACAACAATACAACAGTAAACTCATAAAGACAATCCAGTCACCTTAAACCCGCTATTAAAGTACTCTATACTCCCAACAATAATTACCACTGCTAGGCCAACAAGAAAATAACTTTAATATATATCAACAAACAAAATATCTTCATGGACACATGTTACGTTCTCTCACGTTACCTCGAAATATAAGTTAGTGCTGAATTGCTGATCTTATTACTATTTCTCTTGTAGGATGTAATTACTGCTATTATTGTAAAGTAATTTACTTGTGAAGGGTAATTAAAATGATGAAAATTGAAGATTATACACTTATACAGGGTGTCAAAAATATTTCGTTCAAATGAGAAACAGAAACGAAGAAAAGTGCACAGAGCATCACAATATTTAATAAAAGGATTTTTTCGCCCTACTTCGTGTTGAACTCAGAACTTTCGAATCAGAATAATGATGGTAATAATAGTTGTCACCATGGCAGAGTGAGTTAGCGCGCTAGGCATTGCAATTTCAATTGGTCGAGAAGAAGTGTTTAGAGGAGTAATTTGAAATTAAAAAAAAAACTATTAAGCAAAGAGGTTGGGAAACAATTACCTACTTATCTCTATGAGATAGCTCTAGGTGTAGGTATGTAGAGTAGATAATAAACGATTAGTACATGAGAGGAAAATGAACATGAAGCGGGCCCAAACATGATTTCAGGATTATTTGGGCTGACCACTTAACGGGGAGTTTTTATACCGCGAAGAGGTATTTTTTGGAGACTTTATATACCTAGAGGATGATATATTTTACTCACCAAGTTATTTTTTCATCAGTTAGAGCTATTTCACTCTGTAGTAGAGAATGGACATGAATTGAGGCAATAAAAGTCTTAAATTGAGAATCACCATTCCTTTCTTAGTCAAGACTCCTGCCGTTGTAAGGTCGAATAAAAGTAAATGATTCAAACGTTTCATTATTAATTCCATGAAAAAGTAGGTATTCTTTCAAATATTCCGTGATTGTTTTGGAAGTGATTTCAGGTTATTTTTTGTTTTGTACATTAATAGATAATGTCCATCTTTTATTAGATCTTTTAAAAATTAAACAGTATAAGCATTTTCTGTTCATACTGATATAAATTTGAAAAAAAAATTGACTGTATCTGGAGAAAGGTAACAATCTATAGAGCTGAAATTCGGGAAGGTTTTTCCTTTATAGTTTAGGAGTTTAATATGAGAGGATCTTGATTTCAAAACTTTTATAATAATAAATTAATTAATTGTGTAATAAAGTTCTGGTTTTGTTTTGTAACGGTAATTATTACAAATATGTATAAGTATGATAGTCTGTATGTAATTAACATTACCGGAGTATATTTTTAAAAAGGAAAAATAAGTAAAATAATAATTGATCAACTTTAATTAACATTTTTTAAATAGTACTTATAAACCTGTGTATAATCATGTATAATTACATGCATTAACTCTCTAAAGGAATCAGTAGACACAAGAGTTTATGAAGAAAATGTAAATAAATACATAAATGTATACAGATTTTCTTGATAATTAAACTGTAGTAGTGGTTAAAGATCATTTCATTTGTTGAGCAATAGTAATATACAGATATACCTATACCTATCGAGAGTATCAACCATTTTCCATAGGTAACCAATCTCATGACCAACTCTTGTTAAGATCACGATCAAAGAAAACACGGTAACTTATTCAAAACTAAATTACCATGCGGTTCAGTAACTTAATTAAGAGGCTTTTTCTATTGAGGAATATTCAACACATGTATGTATGTGAGTGAGTATTCAATCAAAGGTCATTTTTAATCGCAGAATAGTATTAATGAAAATGGCATTTTCAATCGTATCATTAAAAGAGTGTTTATTAATTAAAAGGGCATTTACAATTATGCAAGATTCTTTGGACAAGATAAATGTTGGAAGGCTATTTATTATTTATATTAATAAAAAAAAAAACAACGAAAGACATTTGAGACGGACTTTTGACATTAAAATGACATCATTAGCACTCATTACATCCAACGAACTTTGAGAAATAAAGGGAGTGTTATGAATGTTATGATACATATAAATGGCAAAAATTGATTCGATCAAGTAGGTACGGTCATACGGTGGAGACAATTCAATTGTAACCAATCAGATCTGATCAAAAGTGCACTTTTAATATGAACAATTAAACATAGCTATTTTTGAACAATGCCTACACATTATTATGTCATACTCGAACATGGAAAATGTTTATTATTGGATGTTCAATACAATTTATGTATGTCGGACCCAGGCTTAGATAATCTGACGGTGGGTAGACCACCAGATTTATTTTATTATTATTTATTTAGAAACTCTTTATTAGTAGAACATAAATACAGACAAATAATGGTAAAAATTAAATATAAAAATTCACTATAATAATAAAATAAACAAGAAAAAAAAATATACATATGTCCTAACTAAAGGGCGGGGTTATTGCCTATGGCAATCTCTTCCACCCAACTCTTAAAGTTTCCTTATCTAGATTATCAAGTATTAAAATAAATAAATAATAAAAAACAGATCTGTCATGATACGACTATGTACCATGTGATTGAAAGCCAATTCAAACCCAAGTACATAATGAACAAAAAATCATAATCATCAAACACCTCGGCAAGCGTCGATGGCGCGTTGAATGCACCGGTTCTCGTAGGACCGTCGACGTTAAGCAACGTTCAGCGAGGTGAAGACTTCGTGATGCTGCCATTCCGGCCCAACCCAGGCTGGGTGAGATTAATGTGGGTAGCCGGTTTGTGGAATTGAGGGTAACACCCCCGTCGTGATATGACTATAGTGATGAGCAAATACCCGGGAATTTATTTTCGGGGTAAATACCCATTTTTTATTTACCTCCCTGATGGGTATTTATCCTCGTCACATCACTAGACACATCACTATAGATATGACGAAATGATCATGCAGTTGAAAGCGACGTTAAACCCCCCCCCCTCCCCTAAAAAAAAAAAAAAAAAAAAAAAAAAAAAACAACTCTTCCGAGTTTTGATGAACGCCTGCCACAAAGAGATAGATCTTTATTTACACTAGTATCACGCCATTGACCCAGTGCAGCTTCTAGAACGACACAGAACTGAATGAACCAATGACACCAATCCGCCAGAGTGGTCAAATAGGTAGTTCCTTGTTCAACGAACACGAACTGGTTCGTAGTATCATCAGCAAAAAAACCCTTAATTCATTATTTTTTTATGTATAAATAAGAACGTGATGGATATTGAATATCAACCAGAACCAGGCACGATATAGGGAAAGGACTAAAAAGCAATCAATAAATGGAGAGTAAAAATAAATTGATAATGTCGACTCTGTGCACTTTTATACTAACAAGTCTTGTTTCCTTAATAATTATAACTATTCATATTTCAAATTTCTGTCGAGTGAAGACAAGTGTTTATTTTTTTCTCAATTATGACGTTACTTGACAAAGTATCCCTCCTGCAAAAATATAAATTGATAATGGTCGCGTATGCCGACCCCCGTGGCTCAGTGGTTAAGAGCATTGGTTGCTGACCAGGAGGTTGCGGGTTCGAATTCCGGCCGGAGCGGGGAATTCTGAACGAGTTTTTCCGTTCCCGGAATGGCTCTCCAAATTCTCTCCCAGTTGTAAAATCCAGGAATTCAGCCACCTGGACAGAATTGTTCTGTTGATCAACAGGAGTGAGGAACTTAAAAACTTAAAAAGGAACTACAGAGCCAAGAGGTTTGGCCCTGGTTAATTTAGAACAACTTTGACTAATAGATAATGATCACAACACCTAGAATTTTGATTTATGGATCAGTTTTATAGCGGTCATATTGTTCTATAAACTTTTACATGAAATCACACAGTCCTACATAAATTGGATGATACCTATACCTAAATAAATACTGTATGTATGAGTATATTTTTATGAAGGTGATTTATTTATTTATTATTATTATTATTATTATTTATATTAAATATGAGTGATATTAAATATGAGTACCATATAAATTAGATGTGGATGAATGGAATTGATAAATTGTATATAAAAAAAGAGAGACATAGGTACATACATTAATTAAAGTTTAATCAAAATAAAGTTTAATAAAGGGTTGGGTGGAAGAGATTGCCATAGGCAATAACCCCGCCCTTTAGTTAGGACTTATGTTTTTGTTTTATATTTTCTATTCTTTTTCATTTTCATTGTATATATTGTTTCCATTTTTTTCATTGTTAAATTAATTATTTCTATGTACAACATAATGTCCATTTATACCTAATAAAGCGTTGTATAATAATAATAATAATAATAATAATATCTAAGTTATCATATTTGTGCCAATCACACTCGTGATGTCACAATTACTCCAACTCACCTTTCTAAATGTTTGCCATACGTGAGTCTTGAACCACCAACCTCGAGGTTATAAGTCCGCCGCCTTATGGATCAAGCTGCTGATGTCCATTCCCTATTGCTAAATACATATCTATATACTTACTCATGTAAGCTGACGGTTACATAATAATATGTTGGTAAGTCTGGCCCGACCTGATGCAAGTCCCCATGCTCTGGTTCCCAAAGTGGACAATGCATATAACTTTGTTCTCATACTTGCAATACCGTTTACGATGGCAAAAATTGATACCGAGTGGTCAAAAATAGAGATAAAAAAAAGATGAGTGTTTCACAGCCGTTTTTATTTCTTAGCCATGAAACAGGAGCTACTTTAGACGCTTCTGGTCTGTGTTGTAGCCACTCTTTTCTTCTCACGCGAGGTAAGATACAGAGCAGAACTCCTACCCTCCTGGGAATCGAACCCAGGTCTCCGTGCGTGCAAGCCTAGCGCGCAACTCCACTCGGTCGGTTTTGTGTACATGTATTATGTGCATGCATTTTTCACCCAGTGCATGAATTTTTCCTCATTAATTTGAGTTAGCGACTACATAATAATAATGATAAGACTCTGAGGGTTGGGCGGTAGAAAATACTTTGAGAATTAACCTCGCTTGGTGGTTACCTTCATAGTCTGGTATTTAAGTGGTTAACGCGCTAATCTGGTAATCCAAGTAGCGTAGGGATCCGTTGGTTCGAATCCCACCCAGTGCATGATTTTTTCCTCATTAATTTGAGTTCGTGACCACATAATAATAAGACTCTGAGGGTTAGGTGGTAGACAATGCTTTGAGCATTAACCTCGCCTGTTGGTTACCTTCCACTAAATTGTTATTATTACCTTCCACTAAAGAGTGTAATTATTAATATTATGTGCGAGTAGATTTATAGAATCTTAGATCCAATTAGGAGCTAATAGATGCTGGCTGGTTCTCAGCAACACTTGTAAGAGTTCACTTCACTGTGAAGGAACTTTGATTTTAGTTCACACCAGAGATTAAATATCTAGGTGAGAAACATTGGCAGTGTTATAATATTGTTCAGGTTCATTTATAATTATATACAAAAAAACGATTCTACCAATCAGGACACTTGCTTTCTTGGTAATCACCCGGGAAAAATACTTTTGATCAGTTAGAATTAGAAGTAATATTAATATCGCCTTATTTACACTTAATCACCCAAGAAAAACTTTTGATTAGTTAAAATTAGAAGTAATAATAATAATATCATCGCCTCATATTTTATACTACTAAGTCCCGATCAGGACTACCAAGTCCCATTATTCCAGCAGTAAGCCCAAGATGTAGTGTTAAAATCCCAATTGGGAGGATCAGTTGTCATGTCCAGGCTGGGTTTCGAACCCGCGACCTCTGGATTCACAGAGTGCCGCCTTTACCACTGAGCTACCGGGGCAGATTGTACCTTCCTTAAATCGGATGAAATCCATGAGAAAAATTTAACCTTACCTATTTTGTGCCCATTTTTGCGTATTTCTGACATATATTTTCCTAACTCGAGTATTTTTGAGCCCTTTAGTTTTTAGATTTTTTTCGTCATGTGCACAATCGGCATCGTTCTATTCTATCAAATAAGACTAGAAAGGATCAGTAACCTATTTACTTTGTTTTTTTTTTATATAAAGTTGAGTGTTTCACAGACTTTTTTATTTCGTAGCCATAAAACAGGAGCTACTGTAGACGCTTGTGGTCTGTGTTGTAGCCTGCCCAATGCCCATCCCGGTAGTATGCATCCCCTCTGATGGGCGAGAAGTGACACAATACTTCCCATTTAGGTGCTGGGTCAACACGAGCGCACCGGAAGGTATCCCTTACAAACAACCGTAACCAAATTAAGAATATATTTTTTTACAATTAAGTTTTATTTTTAATGTTTCAATTTGTATGTATAGCATGCATTCTTTACTGTAAATAAAACTTGATCAGATCTGTTTAATAATAGACTAATAATCCATTCCAATACAGGAGGCGATGGAAATCAGGAGAGTCGCTGCTTGGATACGAAGATGGAGTTGAAGATTTTAGATGAAAGAAATATTTTTATTTTGTTTCTGAACTATTTTAATTTAATTTTATTAATAAATAATTATTAACTTTCTTTATGATTATCTATTGTGACTATAAATAGACTCTATTGTCTGGCTGGGGGACTATAAACAGGGAGTAGACCAGCAGTCTGGCTGGGGGACTATAAACAGGGAGTTGACCAGCATTTGTTTGGTTCTGGGGGCCCTTGTCAATTATTAGCCTTCTTGTAAAGACAGTGGTAGAAGTGATGAGTCATTCCTCCACTGTCTGGCTACCATCGTTCACAATGACGCAACCCTATGATGATGATTGTGATAAAAAAAAAATTCAGTAATGAAAGAGCCCAATTTGAAATCTCTGTCCACAGCGCGTGTACAAAGTAATGCAGCCAGAGGAGGTAACCGAACCCGTAGTCATCAGCACTGTGAACACCTACGGAACCGTGCTGGGGACCCACGTGTGACGGGCTGACGAGTGGCTTGTGTAGAGGACGCCTTGAGGTCAAGAAATGTCAACTGTGTATAGGACACCTTCAGGTCAAGAAATGTCAACTGTGTATAGGACACCTTCAGGTCAAGAAATGTCAACTGTGTATAGGACACCTTCAGGTCAAGAAATGACAACTGTGTATAGGACACCTAAAGGTCAATAAATGGCAACTGTGTATAGGACACCTAAAGGTCAATAAATGTCAACTGTGTATAGGAAAATGAATGGTCAAGAAATGATAACTGTGTAGAGGACGCCTTGAGGTCAAGAAAAGGCAACTGTGTATAGGACACCTAAAGGTCAAGAAATTTCAACTGTAAATAGGACAACTTCAGGTCAAGAAATGACAACTGTGTATAGGACACCTAATGGTCAAGAAATGACAAGTGTGTATAGGATACCTTTAGATCAAGAAATATCAACTGTGTATAGAACGCCTTGAAGTCAGAAATGTCAAGCGTGTATAGCACAACCATAGGTCAAAAAATTGTGTACTATATACAGGACACTTTGATGTCAAGTATGTACAGGATATTATTATAGGTCAAGAAATGAGTTTTGTGTATAGGACAACTTCAGGTCAATAATGTTTACTGTGAATCCGCTGTTTTGGTCAATAAATGTCAAGAGTGTAAAGGACATACACAGGTAAAGAAATGTGTACTGTGTATAGGACAATATTAGGACATCTTCAAGTCAAGAAATATGAACTGTGTACAGGATACCTTCAGGTCAAAAAGTATGTATTGTGCATTATATTTTTTCCCTAGATATATTTAATTTCTAATCCTTACTTTGATTCTTTTTTCTGACGGGTCATTCATAATTATACAAATACCTTTTATGTCAAGACCATTAATTATACAGGGTGAGCATAAAGTCTCACCCCACCCCCCGTATCTCGAGAATGGCTGAAAATACAACAAAATGCAAAAACCCGTATTCCTTAATTTTTAGGAGGATTAATTTTCAGCCAAAAATTTTTTGCCTACACGGCCCCAGTCAGGCTGGACCAACTTTAAAATGTTAAATAGAATAGTATGTCTTGTGGCATATTGTTTTAAAGGTCTCATAGAGAGAATTTCATTACAACAAATTTCAGTGAGCTACGACTTACCGTTCTCGAGATACAGGGTCGGACGTCCTGCATAATATCCATATATTTTGATCTATAACTCGTTAACCGTAAATTATAGAAAAATTAAATTTGTTGATGATAACTCCTTATGACAAGTCCTGTCGAAAAAGATATAACTCGACATACTCTGTTGATATTAGTTTCTGTTCGGGTTTGTCAGCCAGCCGGACGAACAGTCCGAAAAATTTTAACGTGAAAAAAAAAACCAAGTTTTAACTTGTTCGAAATTTCTTGTCATAAGGAGTTATTATCAACAAATTTCATTTTTCTGGAATTTACGGTCAACGAGTTATAGGTCAAAATATATGGATATTACGCAGGACGTCCGACCCTGTATCTCAAGAACGGTAAGTCGTAGCTCACTGAAATTTATTGTAATGAAATTCTCTCTATGAGACCTTTAAAACAATATGCCACAAGACATACTATTCTATTTAAGATTTTAAAGTTGGTCCATGCCCAGATTGCCCAGCCTGACTGGGGCCGTGTAGGCAAATATTTTTTGGTTGAAAATCAATCCCCCCAAAAATTAAGGAATACGGGTTTTTGCGTTTTCTTGTATTTTCAGCCATTCTCGAGATACGGGGGGTGGGGTGAGACTTTATGCTCACCCTGTATAATAATAATAATAAAAAATGTCTATACCTGAGGTAGGATACTGTGCGATAGGTATTTTATACCTGTGCCCATCTCATGGACATGGCATTACAGGACACTTGCTTACTTACTAAAGTGAAGATAGCACTTGAACATGATTCATAATCAGTTGCAATAGATTATTATTATCTTTTATTTATTTATCGTATGGCTTTTATTAATAATAATAACCGACCTCAGTAGCTTGATCGATAAGGCAGCGGACTTCTAACCTGGAGGTCGGTGGTTCAAGTCCCGGTTTCAGCGTAGATTTAGTAGAGCGAGTTTGAATAGTTGTGATATCACGAAAGTGATAAACACAAATATGATAATTTAATCTGTTGTAATAATTTTTAAATAAAAATATTGATACACCTTAGTGGCTTGATCGATAAGGCGGCTGACTTGTAGCCTGCAGGTTGGAAATTCGAGTACCAAGTATGGCTTTTTTTTTGATAAGCGAGTTTGAATAATTTTATTGGTGACATCTCGATTGTCATTAATACAGTAAATATGATAGTAACTTTTTTTTATAATTTGATTGGATATGTTTGTTTTTGGGGTTACTTCAAAATCAATATTTTTGTTCATAATATGGATTTAGCTCGTATCCACTGTACAACAATGAAATCACAACATTTAGAATAGTCTTCCTCCCTTTTTTTAAAAAAAAAAAAAAAAAAAAAAAAAAAAAAAACTTTAGGTATATGGGATTGCAAAGTAAATAACGAACTGATTTAATCGTGAACTTATACGAAATCCGGTATTGCGTATAGAGTTGTTCGTAATAAGTTCATGATTAAATCTGTTCATTAGCAACTATGAAATTGGACTAAAGAATAATACTTCAAATCTATTTTTTTATAGTACATTTAGCTTTCGACATTGATTTTTGATTCGACACTGCTACTATATGGTCCTTTAGAATTGAAAAATTCCGTTGTTGATTTGAATAATACTTCATTAAATCGCCCTACCTTTTCAAAAGCGCTGGTTTCAAAATGATCACTATTTTCAAAATTAGATTTTAGCGACTCCCCTACTAGTAGAAAAATTCATTATTAGTATTAGTTTTTAGTAGTTTAGTATGACGTAGGTAGGTAAGTACTCTCTTCAGTATAGCTTGATTGATAAGGCGGCGGACTTGTAACCTGGAGGTCAATGGTTCAAGTCCCGGTGTCAGCGTTGATTTGGTAAAGCGACTTTGATTAGTTGTGAAATCACGAAAGTGATTAACACAAAATAATATGATAACTTTAATAAAAAAGGTACTCTCTTTAACCAAGAATGAGCCTCAAACAAATAGCGTTGAGCGTCAAATTGTAAATTTAATAAAATTTAATAACTGTAATTTTTAAAATGAGTTCATTATAATTGTGACGAAAAGAGAAATTATTTGCAACAAATATCAGCTCTCTGCGACTTGCCGTTCTTGAGATACATGGTCGGACGTTCTGCCACAACAGCCTCACGTGTTCGGGGGGGGGGGGGGGGGGGGGGGACGACGACAGTATTTTCTGTGTGAAAATTCTGCTCCGACCGGGAATCGAACTCAGAGTCTCAGGACTATGGACAGTATGTAGTCACAACGGTTACGCTACGGATGCTGTGAGATGTAGTTTAGACGCCATACTATATTTTCAGCACATATTCCTAATGAAAAAAACCAATTCTTTGGTGTTCAAGCTTTAAATCCCCCTTGTTAGAATAATGTAACCCTGTTTAGTTATAAAATGTATTTATTATAATTAGGAATCTATTATATGATAATTTGTAAATATAGTATAATTTATAGATTGTTAAATAAAATGTTAAACTCGTGAGGACAAACTCAAAAAGATAATTTGTGATATACTTAACCTTAGATTAAATTTATTTCTTGTGTATAAATAGGCAGCAGAGTGGTACATAAAAAAAACTATTTCCTCACAATGAGGTAGATAGATACCTATTTATTGTTAAGTACATAGCTTTATTATTATAATAGGTATTTATTATTAGTAAAAATTATTCTTTCTTATGAGAATGAGTATTACTACATTTTTGTTTTTTTTTATTTTTTTATTTTCTTCATTTTAAAATCAGAAAAATAGACTTTACTAGAGATATCTTAAAATCATTCACTAGGACTATCATTTTCTTTAGTTTAAGATTTTTACGAGAAGTAAGTATTATATTCATACATAAATAATATAAATATAGAATAATAGTAATTCATTAAAGTTCCTTTACTCGATAGACATTTCTTCTAATCAAATTGAAAACTGTTACAGCCATACAGTTTTCAATTTGAATAGGTACATTCTGCACTTTAGGTTTCTTCAACTTTTATGTTAAAAGTTGAAAAATCTAGATGTAAGATGTGATTTGAAGATCATTTTTAAAATGGTTAACATGTTTTAATTGTTACTTCCTGATAGCTCATTAAATAATTAATCAGATACTTATATTGTTCCTAGGATTAAAAATACTATGCGTAATAGTATTGTTAAGTAATTTTTAACAGAATATAATTATTGTGCATTATAAAATATTATTACCATGTAGTAGTCTCTAGTACTAAGAAAATAGCCTAGCTCTAAATTTTTAAATTTGTATTTCCCATTTTTTTCCATAGGTATTTTTTTTTTTTTTAATTTGTACAACTTTTATACAACTCCTGCATAGCCATGACGCCCGTGCCACAATTCAATGGAACAAAAGTGAGAAGACAGCCATATTTTCACTTTTTCTTTCATAAATTGTGAAGTGGGACTATCTCTTTCCACCTGGCGTGCACTGGTGGTTGAGTGGTTAACGCGCTAGTCTGGTAATCCAGGTAGCGCAGGGATGCGTTGGTTCGAATCCCACCTTAAGCATGATTTTGTCCTCACTTATTTGAGATTTGGACCTAACCCTTAGCAGGCGGCCACAACGAGGTCCCCCACCTATACCTTATACCCTGGACCCTAGACCCTGGTACCTACAGCTTGATATAGAAAATTTTCGGGACTCCGTAGTGCCCGCTTACAATCAATACCATGTTAGATTGTTATACGTGGTATTGGCTCCACCCCAGGGTCCAGGGTATAGGCCTCCGTTGTGTTCGCGCACTTGAGCGGTGTTAATGCAGCATTTTCTATCAGCTAACCCTTTGAGTCTTATTGCTATGTGGTCGAAAACTCAAATAAATCAGGAAAATCGACGAATTGGGTGTGATCCGATCCACGGATCACGGATTCATGCGCTGGATTGTCACAACTACCAATCTGTTGAACTTATTTCAAAATCCAGGAAACACTGAGAAATCAGCCATACCTCAGTGTTTTCGACGATTCTTCTTATCTATCAATGCCACTAAATAAATTTTCCCAAGAACACTTTCTTTAGGGATGTTACCAAGAAAAACATGAAAAATAAAGAAAAGACAAAAAAATCTTTGATTATTGATTGTTATACTGTGTCCATTTGGCAACTCTCTATAATGCGAGCAGTTTCTTAGTATACAGGGTGATTCAGAAAAGTACCGTCAAACGTTAACCACATATTCTATGGGCTAGTTAAGGAGGGGTCAACTCTATAAAAGAAAGTGCGCAAATGCCTCCTAACGGAGGTACACGCCCCTTAAGGTGTTTTTAAACAATCGAAATTTTCATTTTACGGCTTACCTATTCGGGATATCGCAATGTGGTAAAAAAATCACTCTCAATACTAGACAGCACCTTTCTTTTGGCACAAAATTTAACACCTTTCCAATGTCAGGGGCGGTCTCAGGAGGGTCAGATGGTAGAAAAAAGGTTCTAACTTTTTAGTCGTTGCTTGTAATTGAATTTGGTTTTCACCCTATTAAAACGTCTGTCATTGTCTACAAAAATGTTCTGAATAATTTTTTTCTCAAACCAACACAAACGCTTGAAAATTGAAATTGAAGATTTTAAAACCGCATTAAGTTTTGAAACCTATGCAACTAGCATACAATTTTAGAACAAGAATTTTCAGCCAATTCATTATTTAACAAAGAAATACACCTGGAATATTTGAACGTGTTCGTCAATCTTTTCGAAGGCGTATGGAGGTCTGCATTGAAGCCAGAGGAGCCCATGTGGAACATTTGCTGTAAATCTTATTTCGGCTTAAGCCCTTCAATTTCAATTTTCAAGCGTTTGTGTTGGTTTGAGAAAAAAATTATTCAGAACATTTTTGTAGACAATGACAGACGTTTTAATAGCGTGAAAACCAAATTCAATTACAAGCAACGACTAAAAAGTTAGAACCTTTTTTCTACCATCTGACCCTCCTGAGACCGCCCCTGACATTGGAATGGTGTTAAATTTTGTGCCAAAAGAAAGGTGCTATCTAGTATTGAGAGTGATTTTTTACCACATTGCGATATCCCAAATAGGTAAGCCGTAAAATAAAAATTTCGATTGTTTAAAAACACCTTAACACGTATGAGACGGGTCCTAATTTATACACTTTGTACGCTGGGACCGCTTCAAATTAGGGTATGTGTTCCAAATATGACAACAACAAAAAAAAAATTGGGACGGGCGAGTACAAAAATATATTAATAATAGCATTATCTGTGCCCACCGGTGGGTCACGTTACAAGGGAAATTGAAAAAAAACGTGACCCACCGGTGGGCACGCCGTCTCATACGTGTTAAGGGGCGTGTACCTCCCTTAGGAGGCATTTGCGCACTTTCTTTTATGGAGTTGACCCCTCCTTAACTAGCCCATAGAATATGTGGTTAACGTTTGACGGTACTTTTCTGAATCACCCTGTATATTTTATTTTATTGTCTCTCCCTTGCCAACTTGTAATATAACAATATTGATTATTACAAAAGTTTATTTCTGCACACATTTGAAAGATACAATATATACTTAAAAAAAAGGTAGTTGTGCCCCGGAACCGCTTTCGCATTACTTCAGGGCACTTTACCTTTACATCCATGCCATTCCGGAAACGAAAAATGTCGGTCAGAATTTTCCGCTCCGGCCGGGATTCGAACCCGCAACCTCCGGGTAAGTAACCAATGAGCCACGGAGGTCGGCTTACAATAATATACTGCCATTCAATAGTATTCTTCCACACCTAACATTGTTTTTAATCATTAAGTTAAGTTCAATGTTTCCTCTCTAGTTAAAATCGAATTTATAGAATTTAATGAGTAAAATAGCAGGATGAATTTTTTGAAGGTTCTGTTTTTAAAGCATTTTCTTTTTTTTAACCGACCTCAGTAGCTTGATCGATAAGGCGGCGGATTTGTAACCTGGTATTTAGATTTAGTAAAGCGAATTTGAGTAGTTGTGATATCACGAAAGTGATTAACACAAATATGATAACTAGCATTTCCTTTTTTGGATACTTTAGAAATATTAAAAATTTACAAGTGCTAAGGCGCTCGTGGGAACCCTGTCAAGGGCTGGAACTCAATATTTAAGGAATTCTATCATTTACAACAGCTCCACTAAAGTTAAAAAAAAGGACTAGTGCTTGCTGGGATTTTATAACATTAACTAACCTCTCATTTTGAATTTTGACCACGTAATAATAATAATAATACGTCTCGAGGTTACTGTTGTAATGATGGGCATACTAGTCTTATTCGGTCGGAATAAATAAGTTATTTTTGTTGCAAGGGATATTGCTGGAGTAAAGGGACTCTGCTGGAGTAAAGGGACTTTTCAGTCTTACCTCGGCAGTATAAACAAGGTATATTCTATTGCAGGTTTCTTCAAGTTTTTTTTTTTTTTTTTTTTTTTTTTTTTTTTAAGACTTTAAAATGACATACTATGTAATGATTTTTCACATAAATAAATATTCACTTCTTTTGAAATTGACTTTGAAAAATAAAAAATCAGCCATGCTTTTATTTTTCATGGCAATTTTAAGGAAAGGATATACAGGATCCGCCTCTGATCAAGAACCACCTCAGTAGCAGACTTGTAACCTGGAGGTCGATGGTTCAAGTCCCGGATTCAGCATAGATTTAGGTGAGATTGAGTAGATGTGATATCACGAAAGTGATTAACACAAATGTGATAATTTTTTACAGGGTTCGCCACTGATCAAGAACAATTTTGAAATGCCTATATTTACAACTGAAATTTCAAACTGAATTTTTCTTTTTATTGAAAAAAATGAATATGTGTTCTTTAAAATGAGCCCAGTAGTAAATTGAAAATTTACTCAAGCTCATTTTTGTGAATTTCTGAATTGTAAACTAGCTTGTAACTTTAAAATGATTTTGACAAAGGACCCTGGAATGATAAGTGGTTACACACATTATTTTAGTTAAAATAGTGAAGCTATCTATAGATTGATTTTTTTTATTTTTTTTTCTCTCAATTGCCCTGGAAAATAGAACCTTCAAGCATGCCCTAATCAAGAATATCGTTTCAATCAAGAAAACATATTATCACTAAAATTTAGAGTAATAAATAGACAGTATTTCTTTATTTATATTTAGTTTTTTATATTATTTACATATTAGTACCACTTGTAAAAGTGTATCCTAACTTTAACATAAATTTTATAGATTATCGAAAATGTTGTTTAAATTTTGTGTAATGGACAGCAGGTGTACAAAACAAATAAAATTCACACAACGTTCTCCTGGTTAATTTTAATCAAAATGTCTATTTACTCTCTCTTTCTTTGTCTCTCTCTCTATCTCTCTTTCTTTCTTTCTTTCTCTCTCTCTCTTTTCTCTCTCTTTTCTCCCTCTATCTCTCTCTCTTTTCTCCCTCTCTCTCTCTCTCTCTCTCTCCTCCCTCTCTCTCTCCCTCCCTCCCTCCCTCTCTCTCTCTCTCTCTCTCTCTCTCTCTTTATCTCTTTCTTTCTCTTTATCTCTTTCTTTCTCTTTATCTCTTTCTTTCTCTTTATCTCTTTCTTTCTCTTTATCTCTTTCTTTCTCTTTATCTCTTTCTTTCTCTTTATCTCTTTCTTTTCTCTTTATCTCTTTCTTTCTCTTTATCTCTTTCTTTCTCTTTATCTCTTTCTTTCTCTTTATCTCTTTCTTTCTCTTTATCTCTCTCTTTCTCTTTATCTCTCTCTTTCTTTCTCTCACTTTTGAGTGTTTTATTCTAAAGATCAACACAAGACTGTTTCCTCCCAAAAGAGAACATGAGTTTTGGCATGTCTGACCCAACCCGGTCTGGGTGAGGTTAATGTCGATACCAGATACGACTTCCAGCGAGCTATACTATTATGGTAGGGGAAATTTTCTGTCTGGAAATTTTCTTTCCTGCCCAAGAGTTGAACTCGCAAAATGTAGATCAAAATGCGGAGGTAGAAAATTTCATTTCAGAGATCACCAGAATCACAAAACATACCTGATTCAAACATATAGCAAGACACTTGGGAATTTGTTACACCAATTTATTATTATACTCTGTAGAGGTGAAGTATAATGATTTAAGTTTGCAAATTATGAGTGGCTTTTGACATTGTCCTGTGGCTTTTGACTCACCCCTTCTATCTTTCCTAGTAATATTCAATAATTATTACTCCTTTCTAGACCTTGCCTTAGGTAGTGAGGAATACAGATGTAGGTGTAGGGAAAAACTCAATTTAGATACAAAGTAGGATCAATTTAGATAGGAATATTCTATTTGCGTAATTGCAACATTAATTGTTGCGTGCAAACGGAATTTAAAAAAAAAAAAAAAAAAAAAAAAATGAGCCTGAGGTGGTCAAATTGTTTGTCCAAAGTGGATTTCTAAATTGTTTGGGCAGCCTCTGCCTTTTGAGGTTGTATTTGACAAAGTCTCATGTACTTCACAAATAATGAGTTTTAGGTTTGTATGAAAAATGTGAAGGAAAACTCCGTAGTTCAGAGGGGATCCATGGTTTTAAAACAGGTTGTTGTGAAAAATAATATTGGCAATATAATATAGGTACCTAATATATATTATTTTTTTTTTTAGTTTCTCTCTACAAAATACAGAGTATCGATAAATTACTGTAACAAATAGCCATTACTCCAACACTTAAACACATACAAGGTACATGCACACTTTACCTTTATATATCATGGGGTATGAACCTCTAATACTCATGACCATAGCACACTAACTGACCATCACTGATCTCGCTACTTGCTCAAAATACTTGGATTTGATGTCATCTCCAGGAATGTAGAAAGGATTGCAGATAATATGAGTGTATGCTGCATGTAGTTTCCGGAACATGGCCCGTATCTCATTGTCTAGAAGCTTATTACTGCTTTCCGTGACAATCATGAACTTCACTTTGGTGTTTGTCACATAGCCGTAGACTGTGTGCTCTTCTGTTGAGTACAGTATTCCTGAAATGTGAAAATGACTTGTTACTTGAAAAGGTAAGGTATTGATACTCGTAAGTATAAATTGAATGAATTAGTGATGTTAAACATAATGATCACTACACTGTTGAAAAACTTGCACCTCTGTATCACACACAGTAGTCCCAGGTATAACAGCACTGGCAGTTTTCCATTCCTACTTCTCATATCCATTTCTCATACCTACCTGTTATAGCTTCTTCTCATCTCATAGGTGATTTTTTTATGATCTCATAAATTATTACAACACACACAATGTCACTCAACATTAAAATTCACCCATTGAGGAGGAAGTAAAAAAAATACTTTCCTTTTTTCTTTTCTTTTTCACTCATTTTTTTGGATTACTAGAGTATACTCATATTACTCATAAATCATGTGAAAAATTAGTATTAATTATGTGAATATATCAAACATTGGTAGTGTTACCAGAATATAAAGCAAAATTAGATTTATTCCAGAATACATAGGTACATAATACAGCTGTAGGGTTTTCACTAAAACCCTTACAATTAACACTGTGACCTTATTAGATCTATTGTGACCAGTTCTAATTTTTTTAATTTTCATAAATTGACAGGGTAAACCCATGTTTATTTGATATTAAGATTTTCTATTTAGTTGTAATGTACTGATTTAAGAAAGTCAGAAAAGGGGTTTACCCTTCATTTGCTGGGAATCTCACCAGCTACTCACATTAACCTAACCCAGACTAGCTAGGGCTGGAAATGTCATAAACCACAAGTGTTGAGAGGGAACAAAAGTTTCTGTTAGTAAATTCAGAAATAGAAATCTCTGGACTATGGGCAGTAATCACAACCATGGGGGCTGCTCTACTTATTAGGTAGACACGGGGACATGTGGGGCTCTTATACTTATTAAGTAGAAGAAGAAAAATACTTGCTTACAGGCACTATGTCTACAAACATTAATTATCTATACTTATAAAAGAGAGTTTCACTCACTGACTGACTCACTCACTGATTCATCACTGTTTCTCCGAACTGGTAAGTCCTAGGAAACTGAAATTTGGTAGGTAGCTTTGTCTTATAGTCTAGATGTGCAATAAGACGGGATTTTTCGAAATTCCCACTACAACACTTGCCATTGGCGAAAAACGATTTTTTGCTTTAGGGCCATGCCTCGGCCCGAAAAGCGGGCGACAGCCCGCTAGTGGTAAACATAAAATCAGAAGACAGAGTTCCTGAAAATCTTACCTAGATAGAACTCCCGGCTCTCCGTACTGCTCTTCCCGGTGTTGTTCAGTCTCTCTTCCACCACATCCAGGGAAGTGTGCACCTTGTAGTGAAAGTCCAGCTCCATGCTAGGGTTATTAACTGCAATATACTTGGGAGAATTGTCTCTGCCCACCACAGCAACACAAACAGCCATAATGTAATTACAGCACAGAGGGAACTAAAATAGTTACAAACCTGTGGAAAAAAGGAGGTACTAGTTTGATAACATGGTTTCTCCCAGAAGTTTTCATCAGTGACCCACCACATCCAGGATATAAATTAATCATAAAATGATTATTATTTTTTAAGTTTTAAACAATAATATTCTACCTCTTCTCTCTTACTTTATTGAACAACATAGTGTGAAAATTAACTTTACTATATTTCAATTTAACATACATTTCCTTCAGTTACTATTTAATAGTTCCTACATTCCAATGTTCTTTTCAGTATGTGGTGGAAGTGATAAAAAATAAATAAATACTTAATTTTATTTTTACTTTCATTATCTTATAATAAGGAAAGTATTGAATTTACTTTGATGATGGCACCAAAGTTACTCAGACAACAAAAAACACAAACATGATTCCTCACAAGGTACTTGTGGGCCCTGAACATCCAAATTATATATCTCCCTTGCTTTTATGCCATATTAGATTATGTTGCTTTTGGGGTTGGCATTGTTCAACCTCATGGTTGAGGTTGGTAGGGTGGAGCACGTTTTTTTTTATGGCTGGATGTCCTTCCTAACGCCAACGATTCTATTTGATTTAACATCCTGGATTAGGACGGGGGTTTTACCCTCCATTCGCTGGTAATTGTACCAGCTACCCAAATTTACCTCACCCAGCCTGGGTAGGGCCGGAAATGCCAGCCTCACGTGTTTGGATGGAACAGAATTTTCTTTGAAAAGTCTGCCCCAGCCAGGAGTTGAACTCGGGAACTCTGGACTACGGGCAGTAGTCACAACCATTACGCCACGGAGGCTGGGTTTTTTTTTTTTTTTTTGAACATCCAAATTAAATAAATAAAACCTAAATTATAGAACAAGGTCCAGATGCCCAAACGGAAGGTGTTACCTACATGAGTAGTGTAATACACATCTCCCTCCGCTGTTCCCAGACCTCCCTGTCTTCTGCATTCCACTCATGACCTACTAAACATTTGAACTTGGCGTTCCATCTTTTTTGTGGTCTCCCTCTCCTCCTTCTTCCTCCTCTTGGCTTCCGATTCAATATCTCCTTTGTCCATCTCTCATTGTTCCTTCTCAAAACATGTCCTATTCAATTACATTTTAACCCCCACATTCTATAACCGACATCTATCACTTTTATCCTTTCTCTCACACACAAATTCCTTTTCCTATCTCTTAGTGTGATTCCCAATGCTGCTTGTTCCATCCTTCTGACTACACATCTTAAATTGGTGACATATTGTTTCTTAAATATCCAGGTTTTGCAGCCATACAATAAGGTGGGTAAAACACACAAGTTTAATATTTTGGTGTACATCCAACAAAGTACAGGTTAGAAAATATTCAATCTGGCCAGGACTCACAGTCTCACACTCAAGACACCATGCATACAAGCCCAGTGCTGTACTCCACTTGGTCATACTTAAAGTGACATATTTAGGCATTTAGCTAATATTCCCATTCCTAACATGTAAAATTATCACCTACATTATATCATCAGTATAAACAGAAAAGTAAGAAGTTGTACTAGATGTGCATGAATATCAGAACATGTACTTATTTGCTCTCATCAGCAGGTAATAGTTCTGAATATCCATGCCATCAACTAATATCTCTATTCTTTTCTATCTATCATACTTAATATTTTTTTCTTGTACCTACACATTGGAGCATAAGAGTTCAATCTTATGCTCCAATGTGTAGGTACAAGAATTCAATCTTATGCTCCATAAGAGTTCAATCTTATGGACCTCATTCCAAGAGCACTCTCACAATTCAAATCCCTGAATATCCTCCCCTTTCAACTGTCAAATAACAATCTGAGTGGTTGTTTACCCAAACAACACAACCAGAGCAGTTGAAATGGAGATGTGGGGATTATGAGAGTGAGAGAGCTTTCTAGAAGGAGAGGCTCTGATGTGTCTAATCGACACTGAGAGAATGGCTAGAACTTACAATACAATGAGATATCCGAGTTCTGGTTCAAACCTGAGATCAAAATCCTTTGGGTTTTCATTGATCTTTTTTATACTTTTTTAAAACTTTGGACATCTTAACTTTGAAGGGGTTTTCATTGAAGGAGAGCTCTTTCCTTATATGTAGTTAATAATTATGAAGATGATTCAAATTTGCCGCCGCTAATTTTGAAATGATAAAAAAAACCTCCTGTTCAGTGTTGCCAATTCGGTGTGTTGGGTCTATTGAAAAACCTCTTTACCGCTCTGTGGTTAACAGACTGGCAGCGTAAGGACCTGTAGGTTCGAATCCCACCCAGTGCATGATTTTCTTCTTTAATTTGAGTTTGTGACCACATAATAAAGCCTCTGAGTGTTAGGAGATAGAAAATGCTTTGAGCATTAATCTCACCTGTTAACCATCATAATTATTACAATATCAATTTTGTAATGCCGCCACTGATCATTGCCTACTCTACAACTACCCCACTTGTCCTCACGAGGCTTGGGGTTGACGTCGACACGTCCAACCCAAGTGTAGAGGCGAAAAAATTCCAACCCCGCCGAGATTCGAACACGGGACACCTGGAGTGCAAGTCGATCATGCTACCGCTAGGCATGCCACTCGATATTCTACGGGGTTTTTTTTTTAACATGCCACCCCTAAAAACTGCGGAACCATTTGAAATTCAGAAAAACACAAAAACCGTATTCCTTTATTTTTGGGGGTTAGGTTTTTCCAACAAAGAAAATGCCTACAGTGCCCCAGTCAGGTTGGGCACAGACCGACCTAAATTTTTTAAATTAAATGTTATAATTATCGTGTTGCATATTCTCATTGAGCTTTTGAACATTATTCAAAGGCCAATAAACTTTCACCACTACAAAATCTGCGTCTCGTCCCTCTGATACACATACTGGCTGCTCTCATTGTCCCCATTTCCACTGTTGTCCTGATCCAACTCAACATACCTCCATATAGGTACAAAGTTCATCCATGTCTTTACTGCTATTCTTGCCGCTAATACCTTCAAAAACAAGAGTCCATTTGTGGAGCACACAATGCATCCACGGATATAACTACTGGTGTAAAAGTAGCGTGTCTTTCTTCAACTGCTTGCAAATATTACCCCATTATTTCTTCCTCTGCACTCTTCAACACTGACTTGACACTGCAGGAAACGTAGGAGGGAGTCTCAGTGTCTACTAAACGTGCATTAAACAATGCCTTCTTCTGAGCCTCCCACACATAAGGTACATGAGCAGACCCTTTGAAAGCGCCGCAGGGGACTTTTTGGAACAGTCTTGTTGTAATATGACTTAAAACCAAATATACAAAATATTACCTTAAGACCGTTTCAATGTGATTAATTCGTCAAAGGAATACATCACCCATTAGAGAGGAGGCATACTACGGGATGGGCAGGCTATAACACAGACCCTGCGTAGGAAAGTTTATGCGAAATTTTGTAAATTGGTACCCATAAGTTTTTTGGGTCCCTGAACACGAAATTGACCAAACAAATGTGAGAGTAAATATTATTTTCTCTGATCAATATTATTTTTAAATCAAATTCGCCAAAACAAGTGCCAAAATTTGGAGGTTTTTCCATTTTCTGGGCTTATTCGATTTCGACAGAGTTGAAATTCGTGTTCGAAGAAACGCATACACTTTCCTACGTAAAATCAAAGGGGCTTAAGGGATCTTATTTGAAACGTATCGTGGGGAAAATGTCATAAAATGTGATTCAAGTGGCAAGAGTAGCTGAATAAAATTTCTAGAAACCTGATTTATATCTTTATTTTTAAAATAGATTGACCGTGGGTACTGTGCAATAGAAATTCAAATTTTAAACGCTAAAGTAACTTAATCAGGCAATCAATAGTTGTGAGACAATTAAACCTGACTTTGGAACACCCTCTTACAGACTGTCATTATAGTCTGCAAAGTATAAGTACACTAGCCGCGTTGCGGCCAGAACTGCGGCGCGTGTATTGAGGGATGACCGACGTCTAATTAATATCTTAAAAGATACACACTCAACGGCAGAATTAACCGAACACTTCCTGTTTTTCATTTGACTACATGTACTTCCGTAGGGACTAAATTTGACTAAACTTTTTTTTGTAGTTTGTAAAACCACCAGTATGGAAATTCAATCTGAACAGAAGAAACATATGTTTAACATTTCCAGTCATCAAAGTTTTATTAATTAATTTAAAAAAAAAGTTATTCCTATAAAGTATAAATTTCTAAACCATTTGTTATCTATCAGAAAATAAGTGACTGGTTGGGTTAATGGTAGTTCTTTTGTTTCTATCAAAAGAACCAAAAAAGTTAAATCAAATTTAGTTCAGAAGGATAAGGAAATACATGGAGTCAAATGGAAAAAGAGGAAGTGTTTGGTTCATTCTGGTGGTGACTGGTGAGTGTATAAAAGTGTAAAATATATGTATTTCAAATTGTACAACTTAGACAGGCAGGATATTTCCGATGTGTAAATCTAAAGTACCTATAAAGCTGCAAAATAATAAACCTTTTATAATTTTACAACAGGTTTATTTTATTAGAAAAACTCGAGAAACTCAAAATAGGTAAAAAATCCAAAAGAAAATATACTGATAAAATTGTTACATGTCAATTCAGAAATGTACTTTTACACAAGAATTATGTGATGAGCACAATGAAATTAAGTGATATATGTTCCTCGTATATTTTTCAACAATGAATCTATGATTAGGTATGCATGATTTTCAAGACAATCGGACTTGCAGTTCTGGACTAAGGTTGGTCAGTAGACAAAACAGATAATAGGAAAATAAATAAAAAATAGTGCCATGGTCGGAATCGAACCAGCAACCTAGCGGTTCAAATTTTGCTAGCGTTCTTCTGCAGCCACGCGCAACTAATGAGTTCTATCTGTGTGGCCTAACCTCGTCACTAATCTCTCTTGATGAAATGCTAGTTTTCTTTTTCTTTTTTAGTAAGGTAACACACTTTTTTACTTCAAACCACTAGTTCACAGGTTCAATTGATATAATATTAACTAGTTGATCCAACTGATCAAAGCTAACTTCAAGAGTTTACAATAAGGGAAGACATCTTTAGGTAACAATCAGATTTTAAATAATAGATGGGTCATAATTGTTACCCATTCATTTATTAGCCTATCTTAATGTTGCTTATACGGTATCATTCAAAATACCACCATTTAATTCTATGCATGTATGGATCATACCCTGAAAATTTCAGTTTGATTAGAGAAAAATTGCAGCTTTTATTGTGTTAAATAGATTCAACCCATTTTTTAGTCTAGCTCAATAGTGCCACTTGAGTTAAAAGTAGAACACACTTTGTTACTCTTTATTTGCACCAATTATTTTATAAATCAGATAATTACGAACAAAAGTACATATAGGGAAGTAATATATGGTAAAAATCAAGTCTACAATTTGAAATTCATACACTGGTGATGACATTGAAGACAAAATCTTATAATGAGAGATATTGCGCTTCCTATCTTCATAACATTGTGTTACATGTCTGTGATGTCATTGCTATGAAAATGCTGCATATCAAAACTTAAATTTCCCATCTAGCAAAAAAATTAACAAAAATAAAATCATATGAATTGTCAATTCCAACTGGGTGGTAATATTTTCGATTGAATTAGTATGTTTGATTAATTTGGATGTGTTGGGTAAATATTTTTTATTATCTTGTTTATTATATGGACCATACCTAGTTTGATTCCACAAATTTGATTGTCTAGCAAATCATACCAGCAGATGCTTGTTGAAAAATATATAAGTTGAGAAAAAATATACATTATATAAAAAAAAATACTATTGTTGAAACAACTATGTATGCAGTTGAAACTGGCTATAAGAGGAACCTGATTCTTAGAGAAGATTTTCCAGTTCAAATGTATCTCTATGAAAGGGAAAATAAAATGAGAGAAAATTCCACTCCCTTTATAGACTAGTAAAGAATACAAAGCTAAAAATAGATTAATTACTTGCTTTGTGAGTGAAACTGAGTCCTCTAGTTGTGGTTAACTTGTACCTTACTATGAATTGATTTGAAATAGACTTCAAATGTGTATCCGTTAGAGGTCAAAAAAGTCCAGGAGGCAGAACTGTAGAAGAAGGTACCTACTTTAACACAAGAATTATCTGATGTGAACACAATGGATATGTTTTTATCATTTGCAGGTATATAAAGAGTGGGGTGACCTGAACTATTGGGCAACATTTTTAGCTGACATTCAGTAGCGCATTCCCACTTCTGCAACTCTTGAGCTTCAGATTTACATGTCAAATACATGTCAACTGTAATGTAACTATTGAAAGTAGTAGACTTGGAGGAAAGCTTCCATTTCATATCTCCAATCATATACTCCTCTCTGGATTCCCGCATGACACTACTATTTACCACAGTAAACTTTTGAGTGACATTCTGAACATCTTTTTTAATGCATTGCACAATCTTGATCCTGGGTTCACTAATAGGTGAAAACAATGAATAGTCAGAGAGAAACTCCTTGTATTTGGAGCAATTTTCTGATTCAATAAGATGTAATAGGTCCAAGACTGAAATCCTAGAGATTCGAATATAAGACAACAATTTTTTCAAAATATTCCTGGAGAATTCTTTTAATACTGATCCACTTTTGTCTTTTGGAAGAGAAATTGAACTTTCATTATTAGGATTATTATTATCAGCATTGCTTTTAGTTATTTCCTCAGACACCATGGCTCTATTGCTGGGATCCTGTAAACCTTCTTCTTTGTCTATATCATCAAGATGAACATCTGCTACTTCATCAATCACACCTTCACAATCATCCTCAGACATGATATTGTTAGCATGCCATTTTAATGCACCCATGAGAATGTCAATTTCCTTAGCACAAAAACAATCTGCCTTAAAAAGGTCCAGTAAAACATCATATTGAAGATTAACAAAGTCTTTATTCTTGACCAGCTCATCTGTGTGAATGAATGCAAAGTTTTTCAATTTTTCATAGAAATCCTTTAGGTGAAATTTCTTTGCAGTGTTCAGAAAAACAACAAGAAAATCCACTTCAAAATGTTCAATCTTTGTTAAGTAGCTTCTGAGTTCCTTAGCAAATAGTTTCAAATCAAAGCGTTCTGATAGACCAAGTACTTCAGACATTGTTTCCATTTTCATCTGGGTGAAATTGATTTCCACGCCATATATGAAATTCAATATGACAGAGAAACTTTCAGTGTATTTTACCTCTCCTACACAGATTTCTTGGTCTCTACAGTTCTCGTAGTGTGTGTCCAGGATAGATTCCAAAACATGAGAAGAAAAGCACACCAGATGACTTGATACATGAAATTTTCTTTCATTTACCAGAAAAACTACATCACTGTACTTAGGATTGTTCAACATTTTTTCCAGGTTCTGCAACAGTTCCGGGTTCCTGAAGGTGATATCTGCCATTCTAAAAGGAAATCATTCAAACAAATTATTAGACTAATCTTGCAGCCATCTTGATGACTAGGTATGATACTTTTGCACATGTTATCTTATTAGCACAACCAATTTTTTGTGAATCTTCTAAGGTATAATTCAATTTCTAAAGAGTTGAATTAATAGTATTTTGAAGTTACTAATATTCTGGTCATATACCCACAAAAATGTTTTTAAGTTGATAGAAGGTACATTTCTTAGAAAAATTGCAAGGATTCCAGAGGTCATGGGTTTGAAACCCAGCCAGGACATGACAAGTTATTCTCCCATTTAGGATTTTTACCATATAATAAGTCTTGGACTTTGCTGCTGGAATAATGAGATTTTAATAGTCCCAATCGGGCAGAATAAAAAAGGCAATATTATTATTATTTTGTGCTGTGAATGATTGACAAGCCTGCCATCTTAGAACCACATTATGAAACAGGATTAAGCTAAGCCAGACACACCCTCAAGTGCAATAGAGCTACAGTAAGTTAAGGGTCAATTTTTTTAAAGTAACTAAACCTGTTTCAAAAGTTGGCCATTAGAGATGGGCTGTCACCTCCATTAAATCCCTTTTCTGAAGCTCTTCCTGTATATTTTTGGGCCTGTAGGAAAATATACTATAAGAAAACTGACTTACCTGTTGTATCAGTTTTTCTTATGTAAATTGAAGTACTTAAACTGATTGAGAATTATCGAAAAGTGAAAAATTCAAAAATGCTGATTATACTTTGGAGGAGATGGAGGCTGATATTGCTGATAATAGCGAACTTTTTAACTTGAATTACTTGAAAATAATGATGAATCGGATAAATAAATGAGGATTTGAAGAATTCGGTAATTCGGTTATGATCTCGACCTGAGTGAGGATGATCAAAGATAAGGCCTCCACTGTTGCCAAATGATGTGGACCCTAACATTAGTCATAAAACCTCATCGACTTTTCATTACCTTCAGTAAAGTAGGTAGCTAACAAATTTATGAATAGACTAGCGGGCTGCACCCGCTTCGCCAAGCCATCACACACACACTACCCATACATCACACACCACACCCACACACCACATACACACACCACACACACCACACACAACTCACACACACAAACCACACACACACATCTACACACATCGACACACACACACCCATCCACACACAAACACATCCACACACACACACACATCACACACACACATCCACATCCACACGCACACCCATACACAGACACCCACCCAAACACACCCACACACACAACACACCCACACACATCACACATACACACACCCATCCACACACACACACACATCCACACACACACATCCACACACACACATCCACACACACACACATCCACACACACACATCCACACACACACACACACACACACACACACACACACACACACACACACACACACACACACACACACACACACACACATCATCGCTGTAAATTTTAAAATCCCGAGCCAAATCTATCATAGCGGATATTGATAATGTAGCAAACTGGCCTATATTTTGAGAACGGTTTGTCAGAATATGGCAACAAAGGCCTCAAATAAAAGCATGTGATGTTCTGAGACAGTTTTACAATATAAGAAATATAGGTCCTCGCGATAAATTTTAAGTTCCGCGCTGGAATCTGTAAAAAAACGTGAAAAGTCTGAATAAAAGGTAGAAATTTCGAACATTCTGGCTTATATCTCAAGAACGGTACGTCAGAATGTGGCCTCAAATGTATTAATTGAAAGCTTGTTTTGTCTAATTTGTTATTAAATAATAAAAAATATAGGTCCTCGCGATAAATTTTAAGTTTCACGCTGGAATCTGTTAAAAAACGTGAAAAGTCTGAAAAAAAGCTCAAAATTTCGAACATTCTGCCTTATATCTCCAGAACGGTACGTCAGAATGTGGCTTAAAATGAATTAAATGAAAGCTAATTTTGTCTTATGTGTTATTAAATAATAAAAAATATAGGTCCTCGCGATAGATTTCAAGTTCCAGGGCAAAGACTGTCTTAAAATCGGACCCTTCCTCAAGGAAATACTTGAGGAAGGTCATAACTCAAGGACGGTTTGGAATTTCGAACTTTTGATAGTTTTCCTGATACCGTACGGCCATTTTACTTGGGGTCATCTCTCATCAATTTTTTGCTATCTCTTACCGTTTCGCTCAAACAATTCGGACACACAAAGATACAAAGATACAACAAAGCCCGTCCATATTTCTCATTTATATATACGAGGGCGGATCAAGAAGTACCTGTGTTTGAAAAAAGAGTGCGAGATACTTACATTTTTGGGTTCTATTTTTCAACGTAGTCTCCTTTCAAGGCTACACACTTCTTCCAGCGATCCTGCCACTTTTTTAGCCCTTCCAAAAAGTAGCTCCCTTCGAACTCCTCAAAATAGCCCTTTGTCGGGCTTATGACGTCATCATTTGAGCTGAACCTCTTTCCACCGAGCCAAACTTTCAAGTTAGGAAACAAAAAATAATCGCAGGGGGCTAGGTCAGGTGAGTAGTGTGGGTGTGGCAATAATTCGTATCCAAGTTGATGGATTTTAGCAGCAACAATTCCAGATGAGTGAGCTGGTGCATTGTCATGGTGAAACAAGACTTTCTTTCTCGCCAAATGGGGGCGTGTCTCCTTCAATTTTGCATCAAATCGTGTCAATAACTCACTATAATATGCAGCAGTTATTGTTTTTCCTTTTTCCAAGAAGTCAATAAGAATAATTCCCTTTGCATCCCAAAAAACGGTAGCCATGACTTTTCCGGCCGATTGGACCGATTTCGTTTTCTTTGGGGCAGATTCTCCAACGAAAGTCCATTCTTTTGACTGCTGTTTGGTTTCTGGGGTATAGTGATGTATCCAGGTTTCATCAACGGTCACAACTCGACGCAAAAAATCATCTGGATTGCGATTGAAGAGTTCTTAACTAGCCTTTGAACAATTCAGCCGAATTCGTTTGTTGTCAATTGTGAGCAATCGCGGCACCCATCGCGCCGATAGTTTTCTCATGCCCAGCTTATCATGAAGGATTTTAAAAACAGTTCCATATGAAATGCCCACACTCTCAGCTACTTCACGCACTTTTGTTCGGCGATCTTTGAGAATCATATCATGCACTTTTTCCACGACTTCCTCGGTACACAAGTCTTCTGGGCGTCCTGGGCGGTCCTCGTCAAAAATGCTTGTGCGCCCTCGTTTAAATTCATTAAACCAAAAGCGAACAGTGATCATAGAAGGTGAAGAGCTCCCGTACACAGCATCTAATATTAATTTTATATCATCACATTTTTTCCCGTCCAAAAAAAGGAATCGAATAACTGCTCGGTACTGTTCTTTTTCCATATCACTCAACTATACTAACTATCAACTAACTATCAACAAAATAGATATAATTGTAATAACAGAGTTCAATTGTAAAAAAGAAGAAAATAATTTATATAAAATACCAAAATTCAATTTATTCACACAATGTAGAGAAAAAAAGAAAGGAGGAGGCATAGCAATCTATATTAAAGATAATATTAAAGTTTCAAGAACAAAAACAATAAATTTTAAACACACGGAAAGTTTAGAAACTATTATCGAAAACAAAAATATAATTATTAATGCAATGTACAGACCACCAAAAGAAGATATACCAGGATTCATAGAAGAAATTAACAAATGGATGAAACATACTAATATAAAAAACCGAGACATAATTATAATAGGTGATATCAATATAGATACATTACAAGAATCTAGAAATAAACAAAAATATATTGAAACACTATATAATTATGGAATAATGAATACCATTCAAAAACCAACGAGAGAAGAGATTATGAACAACAAATTAACAAGCTCTTGTTTGGACCATATCAATATAAGGACAAAAAAGAAATATAATGCAGCAGTTATTCACGAAAAGATAGCAGACCACTATTTTGTGTATGCAAAAATAAAAAATATGAAAACAAATGAAGATAATGAAAAAATCGAATTTAATTATATAGAAGACAATAAAGTAAATGAAATTATAAGCTGTTATAATTGGAAGAAGTTAGCAGAAAATGATGATAACATAGAAATATTATACAACAATTTTGTAAAAATATTTCATGATATATATGAGAAAAGTACTAAAAAAGTTGTAATCAAGAAAAAATACAAGGGAAATACATGGATAACAGATAACATTAGAGCAGACATTAAAACAAAAAATAATTTATGGAAAACTTTAAGAAAAAACCCTCAAAATACAGATATAAGAAAACAATTTAATGATATAAGAAATAAACTCAATAACAAGATTACTCAAGCGAAAAGAAAAGAATATGAACTAGAATTTAAAAACTGTAAAGGTGATATGAGAAAAACATGGCAAAGCATTGATAAAATTACCAACAAAAAAAGAATAAATAATGAATCAATAATATTAAATAATTTTAGAAATACAAATTTAGAAATTAAAGAAATTACAAATAATTTCAATGAGAGTTTTAAAAATAACATTATTCAAATCAAAGATAAAAAAGAACATCTAAAATCAGACATTAGTATAGAAGAGAATGAAATAAGATTAGAAAAATTTGATATTCAAATGATAAATGGAATAGAATTGTTTAGAATTATCAAAAGTTTAAAAAACAAAGGACCAGGACATGATACAATACGACCAAAGGATATTAAAAATAATGCCATTTGGCTAGAAGAAATATTAGTTACAATAATTAATAAAATGATAAAAGAGCAATATATACCTAAAGAATTAAAAAAATCAATTGTAACACCACTATACAAAAAAGGAAACAAAGAAAATTATATAAATTATAGACCCATCACACAATTATCATGTATTATAAAAATATTAGAAAAACACATACATTTACAATTATCTAAATTTATTGAAAATAATAACATATTACATGAAAATCAACACGGATTCAGAAACAACAAAAGCACCTCAACATTACTTTACAAATACACAGAAGATTTAAACAATGCATTAAATAAAAATAAATATTGTTTAACGTTATCATTAGATCTGATGAAAGCATATGATACAATCGACCATGACAATATGTTGAATATATTAAAAAGAATGGGTGTAACAAAAAATACTGAAATATTTTTTAAAAACTATTTCAAAGAAAGAATTCAAATAGTAAAAGTGGGAAAAATTTCAAGTGAAGAACAAATGATAGATTGTGGATTAATTCAAGGGGCAATATTATCCCCGACATTATTCAACCTATATGTTAAAGATATACATCAAATAGGAATTGAATCTAAAATATTACAATACGCCGATGATACTTTATTATATTACATACACGAAAACAAACAAGAATTATACAATATAATACAGAATGATTTAAATAAAGTTTTAATATGGTTAAACAAAAAAGATATTTTCATAAATTCAGAAAAGACAACAGCTATTCTATATGAAAATCCAAAATCCAAAAAATCTAATAACAACTTAAATTTAAAGATACATAAAAACAAATGTTTAGATTCAGAAATAACTTGCGATTGCACTATCATAAATAATGAAGCAAATATGAAATATTTGGGTATTCAATTCGAACGAAATTTAAAATGGAATAAACACATAGTTAGTATGAAAAATAAATTGAATAATATACTACACAAAATGCATTTTATAAAAAAAATATTGCCACTTAGAATTAAAACATTATTATATAAAACATTATGCGAACCAATTATAAGATATGGAATAGAAACATATGGATTTACAACACAATCAAATTTGAAACAGATTAAATCAATATTGAAAAAAATAATAAAATGCACACTTTATCCAAATACATCAAAAAACAAAAGAAGAGATATTATGAAAAAATATAGAATCCTTAATTTTCAAAATTTACACAAATATGTCATCTTAACAAAATATTATTATGAACAAAACTATAGAAAAATTCTCGAAACACCATACAATACAAGAAATAGACTTTATACAATACCAAAAATTAATAACAACTATGGCAAAACGATGTTCAATCATCAAGTACCAACAATAATAAATGAACTACCAGAAGAACTACGAAATATAGATAATAAGATAAAAATGAAAAGAGAAATACAAAATTATTACCTGACAAACAACAATGAAATTTAAAAACCTATTGACTAATACCAACATAAGAGATAATAAATAAATAAGAGATAAAAATAGAAGAAAAAAATGTCCCTAAAAGTACAACAGTACTTACAGGGATTCTCATCACTAAAAGAGACGATTTAAGAAATGAAGAAATAAATCTTATAATAATAATAATAATAATATACGCAACACAACAACTTCAAGTGACCGATAAATGAAAACTAAGAGAGTAATCAGTTTCAAACTTTGGATGTGGTCATTTGAGATGTCGTTCCATCAACAAGTATCAACAAGTTTCACCAATGATGTAACATGTCCCTAAACACGGGTACTTATTGATCTACCTACGTAGAGATAGGTATGTGAATTATCTTCCACCTTTGTAAAAATGCGGATAGTGGCGAAAAATTTCAAATTCGACCTTTTACAATGTATTTTTAGGGTACTTTTACAGGTTTTTAGGGTAAGTAGGGACAGTACAGGAGTTCTAACTTGGCGTATGAAATTCTCCTCGGTACCCATAGAGTTTTAGATAATTATCTCCAAGGTTAACGTCAAAGTCCACCGGCCGCCAATCGGAATTCCACCACTGGCGTATTCACCAATTACATTTTTGACAAAATCCTCTTGGATGGTGGGAGGTCGGCGTCAGTGGCGAAATTTGGTGAAGGCGTCAGTGGCGAAATTCTGATTAGCGGCGGGCGGACGTTAGCTTGGAGATATCGAAAAAAATATGGGAATCGTCCCCCCTAATCTAATAGTTAACACGCCATTTACTTTTCTCGAAGCGTATATGTCGAAAACGATTAGGAATTTCTCAAGGTAGTATTGAATCACTAGACATTAAAATTTTATTTTCTGTAAGTTTATTTCATACAAAGTTTTTACCAAAATGTTTTGTTCTTGAGATATAAGCGAAAATACAAAAATTGTACCTCTTTTAACCCCCTTTCACCCCCTAACTCCGTTTCTTGCCATCCTACTAATGAACACTATTCACATTATAATCTTAAGTCGCATTTTGATGAAATCGTACACTGCGCACTCAAAGGTCATATTTATATTATGCCAAGCTAGAGCTCGTTTAGTGTAAAATTTGAATTTTATTTTGAATGCTACGGTCTGTTATTTTGTGGTCAAACTAAACTACAAAGAACAAAAAAATGTGTGTGTATGTGTGTGTGTGTTTTACTTACATCTCGAAAACTACAACAAAAAATTAAATAAAAAAATGTCTCGTAAACGAAAACGATATTAGATGTATTGAATGTTTTATGGAATAAAATTGTCTTGTTTCGATAAACATCAATCAAACTCTGATTGGGTTATTTGTATCGGCTCTTAGTATCGCAGAACTACTAACAGTTATTGCTGTCTAGAATTTACTGAGTGGACAGATAATTTAATATCAGAAGTCCTGAGAACTAAGGTGGGTGTATTTAACGATGATGGATCTACCTATCTCTTGATTTTTTGTGAATGGACATGGACAAGAATGTCAATGCGCAGTCCACTTGGAGAGAGAATGCTGCTTCTGTCTCTGAACATTTGGGTCGTGGGTTCGAATTCTGTGTTGCTTATTACCTAATTAAGGAAATAACTTTATAAATACATAATTATGAAATGATGTTAAATGTTTGAAAGCTTTTTGTGCAAATTGAACACGATATAATTTTAAGGTAGGTAGGTACCAATTTTTTAATATTATTTAGGTACTTTCGATTATTTATTGCAAAATAGATTTTTTGTGGTAAACATCACACGAGGATGAGGGAGGTAGAAATGAGAAGCCCAGTGAAAAATGAAAACACGCCTTTCTCCTTTTAAAAATTTATGTTCTGCTAGCTATATTTATTATTATTCAAGTACCATTCGTTATACATTAATTTGTTAAAATCAAGTCATATTCTTGTGCACTGGTGGAAGCACAAATTCATGATCGGGAGTGTTTATGATCAAAAACCGGTCAGCAACGTATACTTATTATAATAATAATACTCTTTAGTGGAAGGTAACCACCAGACGAGGTTAATGCTCGAAGCATTTTCTACCACCTAACCCTCAGAGTCTTATTATTATGTGGTCACAAACTCAAATGAGGAAAAATTCGCGCACTGGGTGGGATTCGAACCAACGGATCTTTACGCTACCTGGATTACCAGACTAGCGCGTTAACCACTTGACTACCAGTGCACGATACTTCATCCATTATATGCCGCCCTCTCATCCCACATCTACCAACTCATTAGATTTAATCTTAAAATAATATCCTACCAGGGTTTTCTTCATTTCAAATGTTCAAAAATCTAATTTTTTTTTATTTTATTTTCTTTGTAGTGAATAGGTGGGTTTGAACCCCGCAATCTCCTTTTACCTAGACCGGTGCTCTTTTAAAAAATTGAGAACCCCATCAAAACTCACGAATACAATTAAAATTCAAAGTGACGAAAAGCTGGCGAGTGGTCTAATGGTAGAAATTGCCTCTGGTCACGCCTCATTGCGATTTTTTACCGAAACAAAATGTCAATAAAAAGTCTCCAATAATTATAATAATAATAGTAGATAGGTAATAATAATAAAACATACGTATAAGCGTCTAATACAGGATTTTTTCAACCACGGTGTAGGAGTTTTTGATATTTTCCAAGTGTTTTCTGTGTGCCATTGAATTGAATAAGAGGCACAGGATGTGATGATAATCACATCAGATGTACACTCGCATTTTACATTATTTGATGGCTTCATCTAAAATGCCCCCCCCCCTTGCGTACGCCCCTAGTCTAATACAACTAATTGACAAACAAAATAATAAAGAAGCAATAATAACAACAATAGAATTATAATTTAAACAATAACATTTTTATATTTTTTAACAATAATTTTCATACACAGTAATATCAATTTAAAAACTATTTTTCTATCAATTTTTTATGATGAATGGAGATAAGTAGATTAGGTAGGTATTTATTATCTGTATCTAATTATTCATCATGTGTTTTAAAAAGGGATTTTAAATTTATACTTCCGCTTTGACAAAGTCCGTCCCGGTAGTTCAATGGTCAAGGCATCTGGACTGGTAATCTAGAGGTTTGGGATTTTGACCACAAAATAATATGTCTTGGGCTTACTGCTGAAATAATGGGACTCAAGTCCTAATCGGGCAGTATAAATAAGGCGATATTATTATTATTATAATTATTTCAGGACGAGAAAGATTTCCTTATTTTGAGTACCTACTGAGTAACAAGTAGAAGAACTCCGATTTTATTTCTATATATAACTATTGCTACAAAATATGACACAAACTGATATTCAATAGACTTTAGTGTTTTTATTCAGGTTCTTTTTTAAAACACAAAATGGCAGATTTGGAATTTCCATCAATATCGCTTTTTTTTCATAAAATATACATAAATAAAATTAGTACCTTTGGTAGTTGCTCTCACATTACTCTATCTTTCTCTCTCTCTCTCTCTCTCTCTCTCTCTTTCTCTCTCTCTCTCTCTCTTTCTCTCTCTCTCTCTCTCTCTCTCTCTCTCTCTCTCTCTCTCTCTCTCTCTCTTTTACAGACACACACACCCATGCACAATTTCGCAAAATGACTCTCATTAAACAGCAACAATTTTGCTCGGGTCAACTTTGACCCGAATGAAGATGGCGTCGTCTTTCAGGAACTGGCGTTTCCGAATTGTGTCGAGCGACACGAACCGAGGAAACCCGAAGCCCAGAGAGTCGGGTTGCTTGGAGGGGCGCTGGAAGTTCTCCCAGGTTGGGTCTGGCACGAAACTCTCCACAACGTTCACTGGCTGGAAAACCGAAAAAGAAAAAAAAGGGTTAAAATTAGCGTATTTCTACGAACTTAAAATTAGCATATTTCTAAAATTAGCATATTTTCCAGAAGTACGAAATAAAAAAGAAAAAAAAAATGAAATCGGAGATTTTTTTTTTTTATATACAAAAACGAACACAATACTTCCAATTTCTATTATTAGAAACTTCTCGAAAGTAAAATATTATCTAGTGCATCGTTTAATGCTAATCAGTGTGTTAACTAGAGGTCCTTTAAGCCTAATGGAGAAAGAGAGAGAGACAAAAAGAAAGAAAGTCAGAGAGGGTAAGAAAGAGCGAGTGGGAAAGTGAAAAAAAGAAAAGAAAGAGGAAGAGAGAGAAAGAGAAAGAAAGTGAGAGAGGGTAAGAAAGAGTGAGTGGGAAAGTTAAAAAAAAAGAAAAGAGAGAGAAAGAGAAAGAAAGTCAGACAGGGTAAGAAAGAGCGAGTGGGAAAGTGAAAAAAAAAAGAAAAGAAAGAGGAAGAGAGAGAAATAGAAAGAAAGAAAGTGAGAGAGGGTAAGAAAGAGCGAGTGGCAAAGTGAAAAAAAAGAAAAGAAAGTGAGAGAGGGTAAGAAAGAGTGAGTGGATAAGTAAGAAAAAAAGAAAAGAAAGAGAGAGAGAAAGAGCTGAGAGGACAAAAAAGAACTTCGAGTATGAAATCAATTTTCACCCCCAAAAAAACCATAATCCTCACCTTTTCACTTTGGTCGAACAATGTAAAAGACACACTGTGGGAGAAGGGCCACTTGAGCAGTGCGTCGTACTCGCCAGGTAGCAGCTTGATGTAGACGGATACGTGAGTGCCTTCCCCCGCACCATTCCCGTTGAGGAAGAGGGACACTTGCAGCTTGTAGCCAAACTGGGACGTGTAGAAGGAGGGACTGAGAAGCTCGATGCTTTCCTGACTCTTGAGGGAGTAGTCAGTGATCTTCCAGATGAGAGTGCCTGGAGGAACAGGTAAATGGATTATTATTATTATTATAAACTGGTTGGGGTACCACAAGACAAGCCCCAATTCTCTCACCGACCTCTATTAGATCTACTGTGACCAGTTTGACTTGCTCAGACTCCTACTTGTCTAGTATGTGTGAGAAGATTGTTACTTGGTAAACCCCCAGACGAAAAAGAAAAAGAGAGGATTCTCTCAAGTCCTAGCTTGTGCACAATGAAAATCATCACACAATTTTTGGACCAGAAAAGAATAGTTTCTCACTTGAATAATAATTGAGAGAAGTTATCCTAAAGTATCGAGAGCAAAAAATTAAATACTAAAATCTTATATAAGCTGGATCTTAACGCTAAAAATACGTTGGACGAAAAGGTTCCTAGAATTCAGTAACCTTTTATGAGTTTTGGATAGTTCTTTTTAAAAATTAATTATTGGATCAGCAAAGAATTGTTTCTCACCTGAATAATTGAGAGTGACTTTGTTGAGTGCGGACTTGAGCGAGCTGATCTGCTGCTGCTGTTTGCTGACTAGGGAACACATGAGAATCATATGCTGATGCACATTCTCGTCTATATGCTTTTCCATTGGTTCTCCTCGCATGCCCTGGGAGACCCAAGAAATATTTGATTAGTTAATGTGGAAAAATTTAAATATTGTATTTACAATAAAAATTAACATTGTACATTTAAATTTAAATATTTTTTTTTCTTCTATATCTTATTTTGTAAATATTGTTTTTTTTATCTCTGGTAATAATTTATTGTTGTTTGTATTGTATAAAAAATAAAGTGTAAAAAAAAGTATGTTCTGACTCAACTCTGACCACAGTCATAATATCGCCTGATTTATACTGCCCGATAGGACTAATGAGTCACATTATTCCAGCAGTAAGCTCAAGACAGGAGCTATAGAAATAGTGTCGTAAATTAAAATACTTCTTAAGTCTGGAATTAGCAGACTCATCAAGAGTTTTTAAAGAAAACACAAAAATAATGCAGGATGAAAAAAGAAAAGAAAAAAAAAGCTGATCCATTGGTTCAAATTCCACGCAATTCATGCATTTATCCTAATTTAGTTGAGCATTCGACTACATAACAATTTTACAGTCTAGAGTATTAAAATTTATTTTTTTAGTCTGTATAGCCGGCCATATACGTACATGCACGCATGAACAGGCAACGGACAGCATGAACGAGCTAATGCTCGTGATCTTTTTCCGCCACACGCGCTCATGCATGCATGACAAACACGACTGTTTAATCTGTTTATACATGTCATTTGTGGTCAGTTTTAGGGTAGGTAAATGGGAACACCTGGAACGTTTTGTTGGAATAAAAGTGTGATATTTTGTGTGGTATCAAAACTTGATAGTTTGTTTTGGGACGAATCGGGTTATGGGCAGAATCATGTTGTTTTTTTTGGGCCGAATCATGCTATGAGAAAAGTTCTACTCAGGTAATTTGGGCCGATTCGTGGAGTTGCTGAAAAAAGACTCAAAAAGTCAAATCTCACCTTGAATCGACACCCGGCATCTTTGAACACACAGGAGATGAGTAGAGAGTTGCAATGCTCCTTGATATGCACATCTAATTCCTCCCGAGGGAGCGCCACCATCTCGCACTGGTTGGGACAGGGTATGGGTGCGCGCGCACACTTGGTTTGATGCGTGACTAGGGTTTCAGCGACGTATGACTTGGCGCAGTAGCGACATGCGACGAGGCGCTTGTAACAGTCGTTGGCGCGGTGTTTGGCCTGGATGAGGGAAAGGTGGAATTAGTGGAGATGACAAAATAACCGATCGTTTTTTTATTTTATTTTTTGGCGTCATTTCTGATTTAGGAATTTGCCAATCCAATCGTGTTATTATACAAAAAGCTAGCAAATTATTACAAATTTAAAAGGAGTGTAGGTGGCCATTGAGCTTCTCCTCCATCCTCATGTCATTTCTAACACATAAAAATTATATCTTGCAATTTCTTACACTACCATTATTTTATTCTAGACAAGTATCTTTAAAACACTGTTTACCGATTAAATACACATATACATAGGACCTGTTTTCTGCTGGGGAGTATTGTGTGGCAGTATATCAAATCTTTTTCATCAGGGAAGGCGTATTTTCCGAAACTTTCAAAGGACATTTAAGTATTGCGTTGCAGTATATCAAATCTTTTTCATCAGGAAAGTAGCTAGGTGAACATTCAAATGTATAAAGCAGGGACAGTGGACTTACCATGAGCCTCCTTTGGATCTTGTGGCCGCACTTGTTCTCACAGTAGATCATCTCGTAGGAACAGTGACCAGCGTGGTCTTCCATCTCCGTGCCTGCCAACACAAGAGGACAAAATGTTGACGATTAATTCACCTGATAAAGACAACCATGAGGTTGAACAACGTCGACCCTGCTCAAGCGGGGTAAGACTGAGCATCGACCTGTAAAGGAAGTCTGCACGGCGCGACCCCACTTGATCAGTGGTGTTAAAGCGCCTCACAGAAGAGAAAAAAAGCTAGGAGGCAGAGAATGCCTAAGAGCCGATTTACCAGATAGGATTACTACAAAGATAAGGAAATGCTGTATTATAATTCGTCCAAGACAGAAACTTTGTCCTACATTTAGAATCAAAAACCGCACAGAAAGGTATGTTTGTATAGGTACATTCTTTCCTTATGAGCCCTCTCTTCCCCACGAATCTACAAACTCATCAGATTTAATCACAAACAAACAAAATCCTCCTAGGTTTTTCTTTCGCTTCAAATTGATTAAAATTCCAAATTTTGTAAGATTTTTTTTTTTTTTTTGCTGGGGATTTGAACCCTCTAGCCCCCACCTACGCCAGTGCTACCAACCATCATAATGATGATGATGATGACGACGATGACATTTTTTGATAAGGGTTGGGTGGAAGAGATTGCCACAGGCAATAACCCCACCCTTTGGGTAGGACTTTAGCTTCTTTCTCTTTTTTGTTCTTGTTTCTACGCTCAATCTATTTAATTTTTCTTTATAATTTCACTGTATTTTACTGTATATATTTTTGTTCTAGCTAATAAAGCATACTATAATAATAATAATATTTACCTGAGAAATACCGACCTCAGTAGCTTGATCGATAAGGCGACGGACTTGTAACCTGGAGGTCGGTAGTTCAAGTCCCGGTTTCAGCGTAGATTTTTTGAAGCGATTGGTTGTGATATCACGAAGGTGATTAACACAAATATGACAACTTTTTTTTAACTTTAATATTTACCTGAGAACGACTCCAGGCAGTACTGGCAGTTGGTGATTCTCTCCGGACAGGTGAAGCGGCTGTGGTCCTCCATCAGGGTCTTGGGAATGGCGGCCAGACACTTGCTGCACGGCACGGCGTCGTACTTGCACGTCTGCAGGTGACCCTTGAGGGTCTTGAGCTCGTCATACCACTTGCAGCCTTCCTTGTGGTGGATGCAGTGGATGAGAGAGCCCATGGTGTCCTTCTCAGAGTCGGATACCTGGGGGGGGGAAGAGGGAAGAGGATGAGAATGTGCGTTACAATGAGTTTGGGAAGAAGATGATTAGAATGTGAAGATGATGAGAGAGCCCATGGTGTCCTTCTCAGAGTCGGATACCTGAGGGGGAAGAGAGAAAAGGAATGTGCGTTACAATGAGTTTGGGAAGAAAACGAACTCAAAACTTCCGATTTCTAATATTTAAAAAAATATTGGAAGTATTTGTCTATTCGTGAAGAGAGAAGAGTTTTAGAATGTGCGTTACAATGAGTTCGGGAAGAGAGAAGAAGAAGAAGAAGAGGTTTAGAATGTGGGTTACAATGAGTTTGGGAATCAGATGATTAGAAGGTGCGTTACAGTGAGTTTGGGAAGAAGATGATTAGAAGGTGCGTTACAATGAGTTTGGGAAGATAGAAGATGCTTAGAATGTGCGTTACAATGAGTTTGGGAAGAAGATGATTAGAATGTGCGTTACAATGAGTTTGGGAAGAGAGAGTTTATGAAGAGAGTAGAGGTTTAGAATGTGCGTTACAATGAGTTTGCGAAGAGAGAGTTTATGAAGAGAGAAGAGGTTTAGAATGTGCGTTACAATGAGTTTGGGAAGAGAGAAGAGGTTTAGAATGTGCGTTACAATGAGTTTGGGAAGAGAGAAGAGGTTTAGAATGTGCGTTACAATGAGTTTGGGAAGAGAGAAGAGGTATAGAATGTGCGTTACAATGAGTTTAATTTAGGTAATCTGGAGAAAAACACTTGTAGGTAAGGAACTTATGGGATTCATTATTATTATTATTTATTTATTTTTAAATCAGAGAAAAATAATATTTTTTTTTTTTTTTAGAAAAACGAACCCAATAAATAATTCCGATTTCTAATATTAAAAAATTATCGGAAGTTTTTGTCTATTCGTAATACGAATAGACAAATATGTATGTTATAAGTTGATTTAAAAAATAAATAAATTCCATGTACCTATTTAATACATTGAATTTATACAGAATTTAAAATTGTAGGATTTTAAATTCTGTATATTTATGAACTGACTTTCCCAGAGGATTGTAAGAGATCAAAAATAAAATTTGATATTGATTTAATATTTTGTAAAACAAGATTTCACTGAGAAATACCTGTCCTGTCTAATAATATTATTATGGCTTGGGTTAGTGGAGATGACAAATACACACTTGAGAAAAAAAATCCATTTCTTTGTAGAATTTTGCATTATTTTTTTAATACTCAGTAGGTAGGTATTAAATAAAATAATTCATGCAATTTTTTTATATAAATAACGATAAATAGATATTTAATTATAAAATAAGGTAGCGAGCGAGTCCCTTTTTAACCTCCTCTATTTATGTACAAAAAGTCTTGAACTTACTTTGACGTACAAATATCCATTTAATAGGTATCTAGACTCAATTTTGAAACATTTTTTTGTTCAATTTATAAAAAAAACACGATTCCAATTTTCACAATGGGGAATGTAAAAAAGAGTAACACCAACAAAGTAAATTTCAAGTTTTTTCAACAAGTGAAATTTTTGTTTTTAAAGTATGAAAACAACTATGTTCTTTCACGTATTTATTTATTTATATAAATAACGTGAGATTGTGATAAAGTTGTCTAATATTATAAGAAAATTTCAAAAAATGAATTCAAATAAAACACAGTTGATCTCAATTTTTAGTCGAGGTAAAATGTTTGCGACAAGTCAAAGATTACCAACAAAGAAATGCCAACAATGCTTATTTATTAGGTTGGCTCATTAAAAACAAATTTTTCCTTTTATGTTTGACAAAAAAAGTCTGTTATATTATCTCTGATTATTTATCTCAGTTTAACTTCGGGGGAAAAAAAAATCGAAGAAAAAAAATCACTAGATAAAAGTTATTTTTTTACTACAGAAAATGGTAAAAAAATTAAGAACACCACACGTCTGCGATAGCCACCTGCCACGTAGAACAGGTAAGTATGGTAAGTATTTAGAAATTTATTATTTTAACTGGTGATGAACTTTGCAAAAACTAAATCTAAAAGTAAGTAATGGAATAAAGCGTTTTTTTTTTTCTTCTAGAAATTATACATATTTGAATTAACCCTTTCGGTAACCGGATGAGTGGTCTTGCTGATTGAATGCTTCAGAGATATCGCGGAAAGGAAATTTACACAGGGCAGTCTCTCTTGTACCTGCTGAGCCGCAAAGAATCTCTGAGTTTGGTGTCTGCCACATAACTCTTGTAGTCTTGCTTTTTTCTCTCCTCAACCACCTAACCCCCAGAGTCTTACTATTATTATGTGGTCATAATAGTAAGGGGCAAAGCATAAAACAGGCCTAACTTCAAGATAAGCCAGACAGTCCTATAGACCACTGTGATTGGTTGAAATTCCGACTTGAGGGAGGGTCTGGCTGATCTTAAATTTAATCCTGCTTAATATTTCGGGCCTTAGACTGATTTAACTCAGAACTCTCAGCTAAACCAGTGGCCCGTTCCAGAAACACTTTCTACTCTCCCAATCTCCGTTTCAACCGCCACACAACGCAATTTGATTGGTCACTGCGTTCTAACCAACCAATCAGAGTGCGTTTTGTGACAGTTGTGTGGATAGTGTTTCTGGAATGGGCTCCAGGGCAGCTTGGGTTAAGCCAGGACATGTGAAACAAGAACACACACTCGTGTATATTCCTAGAGAGTTCACCGGGCAGGATATATGGTGCACTGGGCACAGGGAATGGGTTATACGGGGTGACAAAGAGAACATGGGTGAAGATAAACGTCTTGGAAACCTTGTAAAACCATTAAGGCGCTAATCTTGGTTCAAATCCGTTGGTTCGAAACCCAAACAATGCATCGGTCTTCCCTCTTAAATTTGAGTTTTGTGACTAAGAGAGGAATTCAAGGGATAACCCAGAAAATGGTGATTAAAAATTGAGACGTTTTTCTGAAAAAGGAATAAAAAGTCTCTCTAATTCAGCAGTACAAAAATCAGGGTCTAAGGGTGTTTTTTTTGCCTTAACATTTTTAGTAGGTATGCCAAGTTACCAAAATCTTTCAATTTTTGCTACCCAGTATAATAGTAATAATAATTATGTATGAATATTTTAAAAAATATCTAATAAGCGTTGCTTTAAAATTTATACAGGATATCCTCGAGCAAAAAAAAAAAAACGGCAAAAAGAAATTAATTAAACTTTTGATCCATCCTGTTTGTCCAGGAAATTCATCAAATTCCTGAAACTTAGGCATCATCAAAAGTTTTGATCCATAATGTTTCCACTAAGAAATTTCTGAATCTTGGACAACTAGAATGTCAGTTACTTCAGGGGTCAGTATGTGAAGAGGGAAACATTCTATAGTTTCACCTCAAACATTCGTTGAATAAGGGGTGACTCTATATGTTTGCAGGACCTTAGACACAAACCCCGACCTCTCAGTTAGAGATCCACAGCACTAACCAGTTAGTAGTAGTTGTTTTAGCCAGCATTACTGCAGATGCGAGGAGTAATGGTCTTCAGCCAACTTTTGTTGGCTCGTCCTGAAGCATTTTTTTTCTTACATATGTGCGATCAACCATCGTGAGAACTTGTAACCTTATAACCACTTAGTTGCTAACCTAACAATAGTCTTATTAGCCTTTCTGTGAGTGAAATTTTGGGAGTGGCTTCCATTGGACTCCAATCTTCCATTATCGCAATACTCTTTGTCAATCGTCAGGATGTTATAAAACACCTACCTGGCTTAATTAATTGTTCAAACTTGTTACCTCATTCTTTTATTGGTATTCTTTTCTTTAGATATTCTTTATTCTTTGAATTCCTGTTACCGGTAAATCAGAGGAGCCCTCGATTCATTGTGTCTGTTTGTTTGTTTCCACAAAGGTGAAAAGGAAGAAGTCAAGTTGACTCAACAAAGGCCACTCACAACGAGGTGGGTGTTGGAGAGATGAAAGCAAAGGTAACGCCAAATTAGGACGGGGATAATACCAATACATTGTTGAATCGGATTGGAATAATCGAACTGAGGAAAAAAATAATAAATAAAAAAAATACTGAGAAGTGGCCATTAATTGAAAAGTAGAAGTATTTTATACATGCATATTTATTTTTCGTTTTTAGTTGTAAGTAGAGGTATCATTATTATTACTATGTCTTTTGTTGTCATTATGGTTATCTATTATTTATTTCTTTAAAGCTATGTGTGGACAGGGGGTCCTTTGATATATTGTGTGGACAGGGAGGTCTTTTGACTTTGTTATGTAATTGAGGTGGACTTTTCTAGAATGACCTTCTTTCTAATGCCGTCTGTCGGTCAACACTGATGGAGACCTGATTCCAACGGGTATCAAGGGGATTTTAAAAGAGCCCTTTTTAAACTTTATTGTTGTATTGTGCTTAGAAGTGGAAAGGAAATGGCTTCACAAGTGGACATGGCTCAATTTATCTGGCTCTTCAGTTATACAATATTTGACGGCATGGAACTATCCAAAGGGGACATTTTCTAAGGGAATATGATATCAAAATACAAAGTTTAGTAAAAAGAGAGTACAAAATTGATATCAATGTTATTTTTTATGAGTAGGTAATCAAAAAATATAATGCGCTTGGGAATTCATCCTATAAGCTACGAGTCCTCAAAGTCACTAAATTTAACTCAAAATCCCAAACCCATTAAATTTATCTTTTTTTTTTTAATCACTATAAAATATCTTAAAATTCAATACTATTTGCAATTACACGGTTGCGGATTTAAACATGATGAATTGACCATTAATTTTCCATTATTTTTAAACTTCTTTAAAACAAACCGGTTTCGCTATATGTTGTTGCTTTCTATCAACTTCTTTAGTTGTAAATTTGGTTTTGTCTTCAAGAAGGCTTTTGAAAAGGTCATGCATACAAAAAAGACCTCTCCACATGGTTTCCTAACCCAAGAAGCTTTTATCTTCTTAATTTTGAAACTGTTTAATTGTAAATGCAGTTGGTAAATGTCATCGTGAGAAATTTTGTGACCTATTGTTATAGCATTGTCTGTTACTGAATTTTTGCGTCGATCTATTGATGTTTGGTTAGATTCCATAGTAAGCCGATGTTAGGGTGACGGAACTAATGATTGTATTAGGGATTTCTAAGCGTTTTTTTTTTTTTGCAATCAATATGTGACACATTTATCTGTATTCATCTAAAAATGCAGATATTGTGGCAGTTTGTGAAGGGATGTTTGGAAAATAGGGTGGATAGCAAACACACGTTGGAATGTTAATTTGTCACCCTTGAATAGAACAATGTTTCTGAAACTTCTGAAAACCATTATTTTGAAATCGAATAATGCTTATAGTGACGGTTTATATGATAAATACGATCTGTTTATGATTTAATAAAATATTTTTATTATAATCAAGAAAAAGAGAGCCAAATTATGAAACAGGATCAAATTATTATTTATTATTATTATTTTACAAATTAATATACAATATAAGACGAACTAAAAGAGGAAAAAAAAAAATATATCCATATGTCCTAACTATAATAATAATTCCGTGTCCGTGAGATAGGTATTGATACTAAAGTCCTAACTAGAGGGCGGGGTTATTGCCTTTGGAAATCTCTTCCACCCAACCCTTAAGCTGAGCCAGACAGCCCTCAAGTTGTAGTTTCAACCGATCACAGTGTACTATAGCCCAAGGGTTAGTGTCCACTGTTTTCCTTTAATAAATTCTTTCTAGATTATAATTATAATTTCTGTATTTCTATAATCACTTTAATGGGAAACATATACTTTTTGTATTGCATTTTTTTCACACTAAATAAATTGAATTAAATTGAAATCATTCTGTTTTTTAATTCGGCCCTGAATGTTCAGGAGAACAAATCATCGAAATTCGGCATGTTCTTGTGGAACAGAAACTTTCCAATGGCCTCGAGTTGCGAGGATAATACCAGTGCAAGGTCCGCTGAGTTCTCTACCACCCAACCTCCTTATCTGGAGGACGCCACTGGCGTCCATCTTCATGGTTTTGTGGCGTTCCTGTTTGCGGATTTCTGAACATCAGATCCATCAAATCAGTCAAGTATGTATGTTGGAGAGAATATAATTGGGAGAATTATAAATAGAAATGAAGATGATCCAATCAGTGCCGGATACTCTTACTCACATCATCAGTATCCGCTGGACATTCCTTAACTCACATCAACGTCAAGTCGGACGAATTTCCACCAATCACAGCACACCATGTCTAAGATAAGGGACTACGTATATCTTCCCTTACCTTCGTCCTAATCCAATTTTATAATTTTTCTTTCAATGGCGATTAGCTTTCGGGTCAAAAAGTTAATTTGAATCTAAATATAAAATGAGATCCCACTGTGATTAGATGAAACATCACCTTGAGGGACGATTTTTCCTTATGCTTTTTTTTTGTAATCCTAAGTCAAATAAAGAAAGTGATAGAAGAAACACCCGAGGGTTCAAGACCAAGAGGAAGACCGAGACTGAGATGGTTCGATCAAGTAGAAAAAGATGTCAGGAAAATGGGAATCACAATAGAGGGATGAGGCCAAAAACCAACTAGTTTTCGAATGGCCATGGAGGTAGGATAAGGTATCCTATCTTATAATTAATTTGGCCCTTAGTACATCATTGCTATTCCTGTTTTGAAATGACACCTAGAAAAAGGTATTATCCTTCCTTATGCATGTGTGAGTGGCTAGATGTAATACCGCAATACCCAAGTAGGTACAATAAGAGTACCTATCTCATGCCTTATCATATTCGACACTGGTGTCTTGTTCATGAAGCGTGCCGTGCAGGAACCACGGACTCCTGACTACATGGTCCTGGGTTCATGACTCAATGTACCCAATTATTAACCCGTTCGGTACCAATGTTGCTTAATTAATGTGCGTACCTAACATCATTAAACCTTTTGGTACCAATAACACCGATACGTGAACTAGATTCTCATAGGTTAGTAGGTAATACATACTTGCCGAGTTACTAATATATGAGTAGGTAACTAGGTCCCTTGCAACATAAAAAAAATGACCCAATAGTTATTCTTGAACGATTTCGGCACAAATTCATTACCTAGGTACACACAAAAATAAGCTAATTTCCTACAGAAATAAATACGAAACTTTTCTTATTCGAATTCCTCCAAACATTCCGATGAATCTCTCTCAAATTTTAACAGATATATGTAAGTAAGTAGGTAATCTAGTTAAGAACAACTTGCAATTTATTAGGAAAATTAATTAAATGACTTTCCCGTAATTTTCCTTTCTAACTTTGATTAATAATAAAAAATACTATTTAGTGGAAGGTAACCACCAGGCGAGGTTCATACTCTAAGCATTTTCTACCACCTAACCCTCAGTGTCTTTTTATTATGTGGTCACAAACTCAAATTAATGAGGAAAAATTCATGCACTGACTGGGATTCGAACCAACGGATCCCTACACTACCTGGATTGCCAGACTAGCGCGTTAAGTTGAAGAACGTGTTAATGAGGTCAGAGGTAGGCATTTCTATAAATAATTCTTCCTCTAAAAATCTGCAGTCAAAATAGTTTTGTTTAATCTCATAATTTTCTGCTGGGGTGGCGGTTTGCTTTTAGTTGACGTAAACCTGAAATAGGATATGCCAGGATGCCATATGGAGCAGTGGAATAATTAGTTTTCCGCTAAGTTCAGAGGTTTCCGTATGAAACATAAGTCAAGGGTCTGGAATCCAGTATTGGTTTCTGTCCCCTCAGTATAAACAGAAAAGTGAGAAGTAGTCTGTTAGACATTATGTATAGGTGTGTTAGTATGCACCTACACAGCACATAGATGAATAGACCAGCAGTTATCAAAGACTGTGCAAATCAAGAGGGAAATCATCTCGTTTCTTCTTGATAAAAAGCGGTAGGTAGGTACCTCAATTGAAAGCTGTAGGTAGGTACCTGGCTGTAGGTAGGTAGGTAGCTACAAGAATACATTTTCTGAATGTGAAGAGAGGCAATGTCTACCTTAGATCACAAAATCAGGATACTAACCTAATCTGACGTAGTGCTTTTTCAGGGTGTTCAAAAACCAGCTGTCTTTATTATATGGAAAAAATTCTTAAACACTCTGTTTAATATTTTCAGAGAGCTAATTTAAGCCACCTGCGGAGTATAAAACAGATTCTCTTAAATTCTCTTAGATTATCAATAGAATAACCCGAAATAAATAAAGTATTAAATAAGAAAAATAATAATAATAATTACTGAAATTTTGAAACATCTCCAAGCATAATAATATTATTTAGAATTTTATATATTATGGTAACCTAAATCTAGATCTACATTGGCACCTATTACTGATATTTTATGAACATCTGCGCATTGTGTGCATAGACAAATACTAGGGGTACCTGATGGTAGATGTGAGGACTCAGGGGTAGCTCAGGTATCGACAGCTGCTGAGTTCGAGGGTTTGATGCTAGTTTTGTGTCGATAATAAGAAAACCACGGGGATGGAACCAAAAACGAGTGAGTACTTTGAACATTTTGAAGAATTTGTTCTAATAAAACAAGTACGATGTTTTTAACATTACCAAGTCCAAGAATGTCACAAAAGATCTATTTAAGGTCGCAGTGACAAAGAGCATTCGTAGCCGACAGCCCTACTTATACTAATACCAACTTTACCAAGTCAGTCCCAGTAGCTCAGTCGTCAAGACGTCCAGAGGTCGCGTGTTCGAAACCCAACCGGGACTCTACAAATTTTGGGATTTTGAACACGTCTTTGGGCTTACGGTTGGAATAATGGAACTGTTTAGTCCTGGACGGGCATTATAAATCAGGCGATATTATATTAAGTATTTATATACTAGTGGTTTTTTTTTTTTCATCTTCAAAAAAAAAAAAAATGTAAGAGACCATTTCCCCAAAATGTGGTGAACCAGAGACATCCACCAATTTTTCATTTCGATTTAATGTGTCACCTAAATGGCATGCTGTATGTCTAATACACGCATTTCAACATTAAAAGTACACATCATAACTATTTGTATAATAAAGTAATCCCATTTTTCAGTTATAAAATGTTGGAAATATCAAAATACAAATCATAAATTTATGTATGTGCAAATTGCGCATCTTATAATATCTCCAAAAATAGAATCACCCACCGACCCTGTTACAAAAAAATGAATCCCTTAAAGGGATAGGAAGAGGAAGTGCCCCAGCTGTGGGGTATTATAGCAAGGGATCCCCCAGTACGTATAGTGTCCTATGCACTGAAATCTAATCACACACCCGGATATACTGGCGTATCGCTTTTCAGCACCCTTAAAACAGTACATACAGGGTGTGACATAAGTTTAAATTGAACCTAATACCTATAGAACTACAGGGTGTAACATTGTGTTTTAGAATCCTTTAAAATAGTTTAAAATGATTCATAATATAATAGCATGTATGTTTCATTGTTATATTCATGTAAATAGAGCTTTGCTCGTTTAATAAATGAACCGGTAAATCCGGTGATATTATTATTAATAATATTAATACTCTTTAGTGGAAGGTAACCACCAGGCGAGGTAAATGCTCAAAGCATTTTCTACGGCTACGTATGAGTTCGGTGCGGAAAATAAAAAAATGTATGAGTTCGGTGCCGCCTAAAAAAGGTCATGTATGAATTCGGTGCCGCCTAAAAAAGGTCATGTATGAATTCGGTGCCCTGGTACTTGCCCTGATGATCAGGTAATTATAGTATTTTTTTTCCTTATAGGCATGGCCTTCATTGTATTTTACCTAACCCTACTATAAACCCAAGGCATGGCCTTCATTGTATTTTACCTAACCCTACTATAAACCCAAGGCATGGCCTTCATTGTATTTTACCTAACCCTACTATAAACCCAAGGCATGGCCTTCATTGTATTTTACCTAACCCTACTATAAACCCAAGGCATGGCCTTCATTGTATTTTACCTAACCCTACTATAAACCCAAGGCATGGCCTTCATTGTATTTTACCTAACCCTACTATAAACCCAAGGCATGGCCTTCATTGTATTTTACCTAACCCTACTATTAACCCTAGGCATGGCCTTCAAGGAGGAAATGGACAGCCTTGCTGAATGTAACTGTCTACAACATAATCTACTAACTTAATAACAGCAGGATGACTGTTAACAAGCAACAGAGTACATTATAAAAAAACAATCAATTTATAAGTCATTAGGACCGCACCGAACTCATACATCACCTTTTTTCGGCGGCACCGAATTCATACATGCGAAAAAGGTGCGGGTAATCTTCGCACCGAACTCACCTATTGCCTTTTCTACCACCTAACCCTCAGAGTCTTATCATTATGTGATCACAAACTCAAATTAATGAGGAAAAATTCGTGCACTGGGTGGGATTCGAACCAACGGATCCCTACGCAACATGGATTACCAGACTAGCACGTTAACCACTTGACTACCAGTGCAGTTAATTCACATAGGTCTACAATATCTACATGTATCATGGTTACTGCTAATGTGTTCAACTGTTTATGCTGAGACACCCAACCAGATGTGTTCAGGATCCAATTCAATTGAGTGTTTGAAGATATAAAACAACAGTACTTTCTTTGGTTATGATGTAATCAATTAATAACATTTGTTAATTTAATTGTTTTTGAATTATAATAATTCTTGAACACATTCACTTTACGTAACAGTGATGCGATTAAACAGCATTAATACGATGTCCTGAAGTGCTTGAGTCGAAAAAATAAAACACTTTAAATTGACATTCCGGGTTAAGTGGCAGAGAATACCTAAGGCTCGCCCCGGCTTACAATACAATGGTTATTATACCCACTTAATTTTGATGCATTTATCTTGCTTTGTAGGTATATATTTTCAAGCTGTTTTTTATTTTTTTTTTTTTTTTTTTTTTTTTTTTTTTTTTTATTAAGAACATAACATTGTTTCAAAAATAATTCTTATAACTATAAATTGAAACAACAATACCAATGTTCACATTAAAATTAAATAATTAATTAAGAACTTAAAACTATAGCGAACTAAAAACTAATTGTCTTACATTTGCTTTAAAAGCTTCCTTAGACAGTAAAAAGTCGTCTGTGCTTAAGTGTACTTCATTACATAGAGTCATTGCTCTGTTCAGTGGCGATTCATGAAGTTTAGTAAGTCTAGGATGAGGGACTGTGAAGGTTTCAATATTTGTATTTCTTAAAATGGGGTTTGGTGTTTTTTCCACTATTTTTTCTTTGAGTTCTAGACATGTAATATTATTGTTTACAAGATTATAAATTAACATCACTAGGTCTACTTTACGTCTTAATTCAAGAGAATTAATATCAAGCATTTCTAGAAGGGTGTTGTAGGAAATAGCTTCCGGGTATTTTGGATAAAACCCGTTTTCTTTTTTAAATAGGTATCTAACAAATGTGGACTGAATTTTTTCAATTGTTTTTGATTCTAATTTCGAGTTTGGATCCCATAATATTGATCCATACTCCACAGTAGATCTCACTAGTGATAAAAATAGCGTTCTTAAAACATCAATATCCTTAACGTGTTTTCCGAATCGAATAATGAGGCCAAGTTTTCTATAAGCTCGTTTTAGCATGTTTGCACGATGTTCGTTAAATTTATGTTCACTGTCAATTATAATACCCAAATCTTTATGAGAATTTACTTTTTCTATACAGATGTCTCCCATTTTGTAGTTATAGTTTATATTGACTTTTTTTCTTGTGATAGTGATTTGTTTTGATTTGGATGGATGGAAATTTAGCCCAATCAAGTGAAGTTTTTGTCTAACTATGTTGAGATCTTCCTGCAATTTTTGGCAGTCATTTATGTTTGTTATTTTTCTAAAGATTTTGAGATCATCTGCGTAGAGGAGTATTTTTGATTCAGGGCTAATATCTTTGCACACTTCATCGTAGGTTAAAATGAATAGTAAGCTACTTAATTTTGAGCCTTGAGCAATGCCTGATGTTGGGATAAATGGTTCTGATGTAATGTCCATATATTTTACCTGAAGGTTCCTATTGGTGAGGTATGAGACAAATAATTTTGCTGACTTAAATCCTATGCTGTATAATTTTTTTATGATTGATTCATGTGAGATTTGATCAAATCCCTTCATGACATCTGTGAGAAGGACATCCGTTTGATAGCCTTCCTGTAAGGTTGCACATACATATTCTGAAAATTCAGTGAGATTTGTAACTGTCGAACGTCCTTCCACAAAGCCATGCTGAATATTTCTAACCTTAGAAAAAACTTGACCTGCTATAGATTTGTATAATAGTGCCTCATATAGTTTGGCAAAAGAATTGAGGTTAGCTATTGGTCTGTGGTCCTCAACACAGCCAGATTCATTTTTTGGTACAGGTGTTATTATTGTATCTTTAAGTCGATCAGGAAACACATTTGATTGCAAACTTAAATTAAATAAATAAGTAAGAGGTTTGGCGAGTGATGGAGCGCATTCTCGCACTATTTTGGGGGGTATTCCATCCCTTCCCGCGGGCTTATTTGGGTTTATATTCATAGCTTCATCCAAGACCTGTTGCTCTGTGAACAAAGGTATCTCTATACTGGTAGAGAGATCGTTCAGCGAACAGATTTTATCTAAGTCCACAGAGCATGGTTTGTATGAGGTAATGAAGTGATCTGCAAAGGAGTCAACAATCTCTTTTTGAGAGTTCAACTGCTGCCCCTTAAAGATTATGTTTGTCGATTTACCCTTAGATCTTTCCTTTTTTACGTATTTCCAGAAACTTTTACTGTTATGTTTGAATTCAGTGGATAACTTCTGGATGTAGGATTGATAGTTGGACTTAATCTCTTTTTTAATTTCTTTTCGTAAATATTTATAGTGTTCAGATTGTTGCTGTGTTTTGTTTTGCGTTTTGCGCAATTTTTCTTTTGTTTTGAAAATGTGTCTTGTATTTGCGCTCCACCACTCGGGGAAATTTTGTGATCGCTTGCTTACATTGTAAAGGGGAACATTTTTCAAAAATATTTCATTTAACTTTACATAAATATTATTAAGGAAGATGTTTGGACACGTGATTAGATTTATGTCATCTTCCCAGCAGATTTTTTGTATTTCACTATTTAGTTTTTCAGCGTCAATTTTGTGGAAGGCAAAATATTTTGTCTTTTCTTTAGAATCAACTTTATATGGTATTTGCTTAATTTTAATTTTATTTTGATACTTGATCATTATTTCTAATGCAGGATGGTGACTGTCTTCCTTTACTAATCCCTGAGTTTTTAAGATTTCTACATCAACTTGTTTATTATTAGATAAAAATATTTCACTTATGTTCGTTAGACATAGATCTAGTATTCTATTATTTTTATTTCTTATATGGTTTTTGGATTCTAGGAGGTAAAAATTGGTAAATTCTCTAAACTTGGAAACTGAACGAGGAGGGTCTACATTTAATTCCTCAGAGAAATCGGGCAAATTTAAATCACCAATAAGGATGAAATTTTCATTTTGTAAGTTTCGCTCTGATATTGATTCTGAAAGGAATTTCACAGCGTCATATTTTTTTGACTCTTGATGTGGTGGTAAATAAATCAAACAAAGATAGATTATTTCCCCTATTAGTGTCAATCGAAACCACATGAGCTCAAGAATATTGTTACATATGTCCCAATGTACAATTCTAGTCAAGGAAATTTCTCGTTTTGAAGCTAAAATTAGGCCACCTCCTCTTTTTTTGCCTGTCTTCTTTTCGTCCCTATCTTGCCGAAATATTGTATATCGAGAGTCGAAAAGTTCATTTGTATTTACATCTGGACTTAACCACGACTCAGTGATAGCCACTATGTCGTATTCTTCTGAGAGGAGATTTAAATAAAATTCTTTCGTTTTAGTTTTCAAACCTCGAGTATTCTGGTAAAAAATATTGATTACTTTTTTCCTACTAGTATTGTTATTAGAGGATAATTTGTTATTTCCTATCTGTCCTGATGTTTGTACAATTTCGTTATTATTATGGTTACTGGTCAGATTACCAGTAGGTAAAACATGATCGCTTTCTATTTCTAAACTTAAATCTATGTTTTTTGAGAATTTGTTCTCATTGTAAATCGGGCGATTTGAAGCTGTATCGCTAACATTGTCGGGGGAAGCCAAAAATATGGCTCATGTCACTGTTTACATAGGGTGGTATTGTTGAATGTGGTGGTAGGCTGTGCTGGGGAGTAGGAACTACACTGGATTGAATATATGGGGCTGACGATGGTGGCATACTCATAAAAGGTGGTAATTGGTAGTGCTGTTCTTGTTGCTGATAGTGTCTGTGAAGTGTGCCCAACAATTGCTGTACTTGATGTTGTAGCATCATTTTTTGTTGACTGAGAATTTGTGACTGACTCATCTGATTTGTGTACGCCCATTGGAGTTCATTTGGTTGCTGTACTCGTTGTTGCAGTGGCGTTTGTTGTTGTGCTGTCGGTTGTTGTGGCAAAATTTGCTGACGAGGATCCAGCTGTGCTGAGGGTAAAGAGTGCCGGGAAGTTGATGGTTGCAACAAAGAATGATTCATCTGTGCTGCGTACGTACATTGCAGTTCCGCTGGTTGCTGTACTCGTTGCAGTGGCGGAGTTTGTTGTTGTTTTGTCGGTTGTTGTGGCAAAGTTTGCTGACAAGGGTCTGGCTGTGCTGAGGGTAAAGAATGCCGCAATGTTAATTTTTGCGATGAGGCATGATATTGTGGAGCCGTGTGGTGTTCTAAAATATGATGCTGTGGCGACTTCGTATATTGCGGAGTTGTTGGATGACTTGCAGATCCATCGTGCTGGGTTGATGGTGATTGTGATGATCTATGATATGGTGTTTTTGATTTTGCGACGGGCCTGCCTTGCCGACTAGGAGCGTGTTGCAGTTTATACCATTGGCTTTCTTCCGTCAGACGCTTGTATTGCAGGTTATGATTATTATATTGCATTTTCTTTCTGGTCTGATTCTGGTATTGCTGTCGCTGATTAGGGCGTCGTACATTTACTGGTACTGGTGGCGCTGATTTCTTTAGATCTTGTACCACTATCTGCTGTTGGTATCCATTATTTTTGTTTTCGAAAATTTTGTCGTTTTTTATTATTTTTTGTACTGCTGCACATATTTTCTGTTTTCCCTGAAAGTTGATATTTATTTTATCATACCCATAACTAGAACGTTTTAGCCTTTTGTTAATATCCAAGAATACTACATTTTTGAATATGTTGACTATACTTCTTATTTTCTTATTTAGTCGTTGGATGTGGATATTGGCTGAAGGTTTATCATAACGGTAAGGGATTGATACGAGGATTATTTTGATTTTAGAACATAAATTTCTTATGAGATCAGTTAAATATTTGTGGATTATAGAGAATTCATTATTAAAAACATCGTTTGAACCTCCCATGAGAATAAGGCATTCGTATTGTCCAATCATGGTGTTAGGATCTAAATTTAGGTCCGTGATATATTTTCCAGGGTGGCAGTGTACAATGTACTTATTATCAGTATCAATATTTTTCATTTGTACATTCATGTCTCTGACGTGTTCATCGCCAAGTATGATGTATGATTTACCCTTTGTTTTTGTGCCTTGTTGTTGCTCAGGCGTTTTTTTTATTTTGTGCTCTCTGTTGATTCACTAGGTTATTCACGCTTTTGGACTGAGTTGAAATTGCCTTTTCATTGAGATATTTTTCTTTTGATTCTTCTAAATTATTGATACTAGATGTTAGGGTATTGTTTGAAGTTTCAGTGTGATCTCTTTTTTCTGTGACAAAAGACACTTTTTTATTAGCGCTTTTTGGGAGCAGTGATGTATTTTCATGCATTCTTATTTTATTTCTAAGTTGTTCTAGTTCTTTTTTGTCTACATTCCACCCGGCTTCAGTGGTTTCTAATGATGTTTTTAAATTTTCAATAAGTGTGTCTTTTTCTTTGTTTATTTGCTTTAAGAGATCGATTTCTGTTTTTTGTTTTGTTACGTTCTCAAGCAACAAATTTCTATGATGTGTGATGGCTTCAATTTCCCTTGATGTATTGTTAAGTTCAGTATCGTCTTTATTCTCAACTGCTGTTTTGTAGAGAAGTTCATTATCTTTCTCTGAATTTAGACATCTTCTATTTGAATGCTCTTGTTGAAAAGCTAGAAACTTAAAGTTTTTACTTTTGGATTTTTTCACTATGATCGTGCCATTATAATACCTGTTCCTGTTATGTTGACTGTTTTATATATATACCTAAATTTAAAGTGTATATAAATAAATTATAATTATGAAAGTATGTAGGTACTACTATAATTATCATTGTTTTAATTTTATTACTACATCCAGCTGTCGGAAACTAAGGAATGCAACAGAACCACCGGTATTAATTCAATTTCATAAAATATTACGAATGAAAGTAAAATCATATTTTCACATTAATTAATGTAATGATTAATCTAATTTGAATATTAATTATGTTACCCTAGTTCGTAAATAAATAATAATTATGGTCATATCGTCGTTATGCTTGAGTGTAGGCGGATGTGAAGTGAGCAGTTGGTGGTTATGTGGGTTAGACGACCTTGAAATTCCTGGTAAAATGTATTCAAGGAATTTCTTGCTGTTACATTTTATAATTTTATTTTTTAAACAAAATGATTGAAAAGTATAAAGGTTATGAAAGATACTTGGGCTATGAAAGGTACTCGAAGGATTTTGGGACTCTTACATCCACCTTTTCTTAGACTACCAATAGGTACAAAATTACAATATGTTTCATTTCATTTTCGTTGCTATAGGTTTGATGTTTAATGCTTTGGTCTTCGAAAGGCTGGGTCAAAATGCTCATGCTGGCTACTAGCTCACAGCTGGCAAAACCTTTCACCAAACACAGAGCTGCATCAGTTCTTTGGAGCTTTCTCTGTGATTGGTGCAAAGCTTTGTGAGAATCTTCATCCTGCTTATTATTATTATTATTATTCAACAATTTTGATCAATTTTTATATACAGGTACTTTGAAAGTGTATAATTAATTAAAGGTAAACAAAGTCTGATCAAGGGTGGTGATAATGCCTCTGGCATTCTCTTCCGTCTATGTTATACATTAGGGTCTATGTTATACCTACCTATACCTTGTACCTATGTATTTTTTGTCATAACACTTTGTTGTTTGTACAAAGAAATCAAATACATATAAGTATATAAATATATATCTTGTATGTAATTACTTATACATACTTATTACTATACATAACAAGTGGTAGGTATATGTTTGGTGCACATCCGGGAACCCAACAGAGGGTGTTCTCCATTCCAGGAGGGTCTAAAAGGGATCACCGGATGACTATCCATCAATTTGGGGTCAAGATTGTAGACGCAATATTTGGAATATAATGAACAACATAGAAATATGATAATGAAAATGTCCAAAGTAATTTAGCTATATTTATTTTAAAAGTTATCAAAGATGGGTCGATGATGAAAAGTAAATTTAATGATGATTTGAAGTGATGACACCATCACACGACATTAATAAAACTACTTTAAACATACCGATTTGAGAGCGATCAGCAGCTGTTAAGATTTAATTATGAGTGCATCATCATGTTGATACCTAATAAAATTGCTGTATTCGTACATGATGTTTGTAAGTACTGCATTAAACAAGGACACTACCTACCATTATTAATTTAATAATTCAATACACATAAAAAATAATACATAAAAATACATGAATTTTCTCAATGAGAATTCATCTTGAAAATCAATTACCTTGTAACAGCTTTTAGAGCTCGATTAACGAGTGATCTACATAATAAAATAATTTTATTTTATTATGTATCGACATAATAAAAGTATATAATTTTATTATTTACTTAGTGACACCACCGTAATCAGCAAGCACTTCCTTGTATTAATTTAATCTCTGTGTGCACTGTGCATGTCCATTTCAACCAGGGATGTCTTTGATATCTGCCCTGAGCCATTCATCTTCACCGATAGAGCGACATTTCTTTCAAAGAAAGGAATTGCTGACTCTTTTTGCGATAAAGAGCATAATCTTAAGTCAGCAGAGACGGCAAAGGAAATTCAAAATATAAAAGGAAGTAAAGTTCCTTAATCGTATTTTACTATAGGTGTACAAAGAAGTCATTGGTGTCTGAGCTTCTGAAGTTCAATCAGCTAATACCAGGGTCGGCCGGTGCTAAGGAGCTACGGAACTGTTGAACCCCCAGACGAAAAAGAAAAATTAAGGATAATTTTAGATCCCAGCTCGTACCTAGATAATGAAAATTATCACAAATTTATAGAATAATTAACGCATAATTATTACGATTATGGTTACAAACTAAAACTCTTTAGATACTGAAAGGAACGACTCTATAAATGCCATTTTAGTCCTGTTTATGTGGCCGCACCCCAATTCATTTTCCCACCGGCCGCGCCTGACTAACACGTACTTTGTACCAACTCGTATCTAATATTACTTATCTTTAGCTACACAAGAAAACGTTTTACTTCACGAGTAAGTATTTCTTTACAGAACGGCTGCATAAAGCACCAAGCACCCTTCTGAGTAAGAAAGGAGCAAGATAGGGAACATACGTTAACGACAAGGTTATGGGTTATGGGTCTTTCATTCATGGGAAAACAGTTTTGTTTCAAAATCCAGCTGACCGTTTTTTTTCTTAACGATTGGGTGATTATGATAGGACGTGTTACTTCCTGTTATCTAGACGCAGGGGTTTCTAAAACGAGAAGGGCGCAGCTACTTTTTATACGAATCATTCTATTACGTCTTTATTTGACATCTTATATTTTTATTAAAAAGTTTGAGATGTGTAATAAAGTCCTAAATAAATAAATGAAAAGTTAAGTACCTAATCATATTTGTGTTAATCACTTTCTTGATGTCACAACTACTTAAAGTCGCTATATTAAATCTACGCTGAAACCGGGACTTGAACCACGGACCTCCAGGTTACAAATACGCTGCCTTATCGATCAAGCTACTGAGGTTGGTTTACATTTTTATTTCTTTCTTTTTATGAACGTCTCAATAAAATAATTGTACCTAATTACATAAATCTTTATCTTATTACTTGTACAGTCTCGTTGCGAAGTAAGTGCTGACGCCTAGTTTTCTAAAAAAAACATGTACATACCTTTTATTGGTAGGTAGCTAATAAATAGTTTTAGAAAAAGATGATTCATCTAGTATTTACAATTTCATCACTTCTTACATTCTACGTAGATAATATTGGTTATGTTGGTAGCTCACACACTTGGTGTATTGCAAAAACACCAGCCAAGTTTCGTCATAACAAATACGGCCATTCCTCTATTAGGAATTTCGCCAGTCCACTCTCGTACTTGTTGAATGCTAATGAGGAATGGCCGCACATACTTGAAATGGTTACCATGACTCATAATCAATAAAGTAGTGAATAGCTAATTTATGTGAAATAGCTCTAATGGAAGATGACCAAAGTGATTCGAGGCTACAACGGTGAGCATGTTGACCAAGGACATCAAGTGAGGTAATGACGCGAGGAAAATTGAGGAATTCTGTTAACCAAGAATGTTGATGAGTAGCTCGATGAATAAGACGGCGGCGGGCTAGTAACCTGCAGGTCAGTGGTTTGAGTTCCAACTTCGGCAAATATTTAGTAAAGCGATTTAGGGTGGAATTAATAGACGTTTTTGTAATACCTCTTTGGCGCTAAGCTTGGATTGCGTACTGTCCAAGATAGGGAAAACCGATGCTAAAGCAATGACTTAAGTTATCAATTTTTGAATTTTGTCTATTAATTTCGTCCTTAGAGTAGGTAATTGTGAGAGTGGTTCGAGTTCCAAGATCGGTTAATGAAGCGATTTTGAGTGTAAGGTAATTTTGAGAAAAAAAAAGGATGACTTTACTTACGTCAGGGGTAATTGAGATCGGCGTCCGGATTTTCGTCTGTGAGGTGCAGAAGTTTGGCAAATCCGACGACTGGGAAGAAGAAGAGGAACTAAGGGTGTTTTCCTTGGACGAGATCTGTTGCTTGTGAGACGAGTTGAGACGGGCCGGAAAACTGAGCGTTTTGGTCCATGACGAGAAGCTGCGAACCATTGTGGTAGAAAAGGCGAGCACTCACGAGGGGAGAATTATCGCATTGGAAAATTCACGGAGGCTTGCGATGTTGCGAGAATTAAACGAAAAAAGTTTTTTTTAATTTGTTAGAAAGCTGGGAGAGGTTATAATTTTATAGGAGAATGTTGCTTTAAATTTGAAATTGAAAGACCGGTGATAAGAGCTCCTCCTTTCAGATAAAAAAAATATTACCTAATAGATGTTAGTGATTACCGATTTAGAATAATATTAGTTTATTTTCAAATATTGATGAGCCTTGAAAAATATTGTTTGATTGACTGACCTGTTAGAATGAAAAATGAAATTACTGAATATTTGAAATTAAAAATGGCAGTTGAAAGCGACGTTAAACCCCACTTAAAAAAAAAAAAAAAAAAATAAATAAAATAAACGACACAATTTTTCAGGTATAATTAACACAGCTACTTATAAAAATAATGTTGACATAAATAAAAGATTAGAGAAAATTAATTTATACAATAAAAAATTAAAAATATTCACCAAAATAATATAATTAAAAAAATAATATGACACTCGAAATAAAATAATTCGTGAAAAAAATAATTTACGTAATCAGCACACACGTTCACTTCGAGATTCAAAACCAAAATAAAACCGAAACCGAAACCCGATCTCAATATCCAAACAATAATATCAGTCACTCCAAAATCCTTCCAAACAAAACAACTCAAAAACCCAGAAGGACTCTTTGTTATCACAATCAAGGATCAAGCACGTTTGTAATCTGAAAATTTAGTACCGGGGATCGTCAAACTCCGTCGAAGTTAGTACCAAAAGTTATCGTGAGGTTTATTCCAGCTAGAATCTAGTACTAATGTCTTCTAACACCATGTGTGACACTGTGAATGGAATTAATAGTACTAAAATAAAACATGAAAAGGATGGAAGGAAAGAGCTCTACTGAAGGATGAATCCTGAATTTTAAACCTTGGACTTGGTTATCAGCTGCTCTCTTACTGGGTGTTCTAGAGGGGGAAGTTCTTAATTTACTTAACCTTTCTTCTTTGTTCTACCTACAGCAGCACCTAATTAATTTTCGGGAATAAGAACTGATAAGAATTTTCTAATATTCAGGAATAAATAAAACAGATAAGAATTTTCTTATTTTCAGAAATAAATAAAACAGATAAGATTTTTTTATTTTCGGGAATAAATAGAACAGATAAGAATTTTCTTATTTTCGGGAATAAATAAAACAGATAACAATTTGCATTATGCAAAAGACTTCCTACGAAATATACCAAAAATATTGCATAAAATTGCCATATACCTACAAATATACATATATAGTAGGTACTTCAAAAAAATGTTTATATCATTTGCTTGATTGATAAGGCTACGCAATTGTAATCTCTTCGGTTTGAGGCTCAATTTCGGAAAAAAAGTTGTTGAGTTTGAGTAGTTGTAACAAAAGGAAAGTGACGTAAACTGATATGGTAAGTTTTCCTAACAAAACCTAGCTCGCGGAAATTTCTTTAGAGTCTTGGGCACGTTATGATAAGAGATAAACAATAAACAGCGTATCAACGCGTCGATGATAATTCCAATAGTGAATACATTGGTTCTTGTGAGATCACTGAGGTTAAGCAACGTCTTGCAAGTTCAGGACTTGGTGGGTGACCATTCAAACTTGAACCCTCGCGATGCTGGCTATACCTGGACCTACTCGGGCTGGGCGATAATGTTGTCAAAATATGTACGCAATACCTCATGGGGTAGAGTCTGTAGAGTAAGGATAAGAAGAAGTAGAGTAGAGTAAGAAGATAAGAAGAAAAGATGAGTGCTGACCCAGTACCTAAATGGGAAGTATTGTGTCACTTCTCGCCCATCAGAGGGGAGGCATACTACGGGATGGGCAGGCTACAAAACAGACCACATGCGTCTACAGTAGCTCCTGTTTAATGAATACGAAACAAAAAAGGCTGTGAAACACTCATCTTTAAAATAAAAATAAAAAAATTGGGCCATGCCTCGGGCCATAACTTGGGTGGAGCCTTGGACCTACCTTAGCTACCTAGTAATTAAGATATTCACAAACTTCCCAGTAGCACGATCGATAAGACAGTGGACTTGTAACCTGGAGTTTGTAACTTGTAAACGTTGGTTTGACTTTCAAGGATGGCAATACTTTAGTAACAAGTTTGAGGGTTATATGCAGAGTCCTCACTGTAGGGATGCCTGGGTCATTTGTCCCTTCAGCTGATTTTGTTATTCAGAGACGTTTGTTTAAAGCTTCTGTGCGCATGTGCATTCAGATGTTTCTTTAATAAATAATTGTCAAGGTCGCAGTATTACCTATAGCAAGCTCGGGACCACCCTACAGTGAAACCTATAGGGATTAAAAAATCATCTCTGCATACCAGCCTGAGTAATTGTGATAGGCATCACTACTGTGATCAACTCGAATCCGATAGAATTTTTTTTCATATTATGAACCACCCTTTTGTTTGTAACAATTCTCATTGCTCGTTCCAATTTCCAAATCCACAAAGAGAAACGGAACAGCTGACACTCTGTATATTTTGTGTGTTCATTGTGTTCTGCTATAAAATAATAATTATTTCGAAGCCCCCCGACCCTTGCACCCTCAGACCCAAGTGAGCCTGGGCCTAGGTACCTTTCCTTGCTCCAGTGAGGTTGGAAAAGAGGCCTTTCAATGTACCCGAATGGAAACATCTGTCGTATAGACGAGATAATCATGTAATGTCGACAGGGGTTGCTTGATAGGTGCAGTTTTACGTTGGACGTAGACGAGTAGTCTGGCTTGGATTCTATGGAGACCAGTAGTCTGGCTTGGAACTGAGGGTATAGAAACAGAGAGTTGACCAGTAGTCTGGCTTGGGTACTGTATGTAGACTAGCAACCTGGCTGGCTCTTTATGTATAAAACAAGGACTAGACAATGTACTGTAGTCTGGCTAGGGTACTATAATCAGGGAGTAGACATGCAGTCTGACTGGTCCAGCAATTGGCTGGAGAATTATAATCAGGGATTAGACTAGGGTAGGTTACTTACAATAGTCAAGGAGTTCAAGAGTAGTCTTGATATACCAACTATAGGGAGTAGACCAGTAGTCTGACTGGGGTACTATAATTAGCTAGGCAGTAGACTAATAGTTCGGTTACTGCACTATAGGGAGTACTTTGGCTAGGGTAGGTACTTCTTATTGATAAACAGGGCGGTGTATTAACCGCAAAAAAACATATTATGTATTTTCTTCATTTAAAAACCAAGGAGATAAAACTAAAAATGTAAATTTTCCTGGTTGGAGTAAAAACTCACAAATCTATTGGAGATGCCAAAGATCCCAAAATATTCTAAAACTAGATCGATCTCTTCTTTTGAACCTAGCAGAATGAAAGGACCGCTAGTCATATGAACAGAGGGGACCAGATGGTCTGAAATGTAACCAGTTGTTACTTGTGGGATCAAAACCTATCTCGTCCTAACTTGTGTTGAATGTTCGAAATCATTTTCTCCCAAAGATACCACGTCATTCTTGTTGGGTGATGGGTGGATTTTCAAAAAGGGATTGCTTTTTACAAACATAAATGACATCCTTTGAATGATTACCTAGGATACAACGTTACCCTTTCGATTGGGATGGTTTAGGAAAAAGGAGTCATACCCAAAGTCAGCCTTGAAATGATCTTACATAACCGGTCCCGACTATAGAAACCACTAAAATGCATCATTTTCCCTTCAATATTTCTCCGTTCTTAACCGATTTGAATTATTCGCCATACGTACGATTCGCCAATCACTGAAACGTATAAGGATTCGCCAATCACTGAAACGTACGATTCGCCAATTTCAGATGACCGGCGAGGAATTCGCTCGGTCTCTCTGAAGATCATGTGATCATGCCTCATTATTTTATTAGCTGAGAACGCGGATATAAGTTTTGTTACAGATATTACAAGACCTACGTTGTACCACGTTGTTTCCACGGAGAGAACATTTCTTGGGCTGTATCTACACAATAGCTAAAACGCACCGACTATCATGCAACTAGGTATCTTAAGCGAAATAATATCTAGACAGAGTATACACATTACAGCCATAAACTGTTGAGTTTGAGTGTTTCAGTTATAAGTAAGTAATGGAACAGTTTATATTTATTTTATACCTATGATATAGGTAGGTATTAAAATTGGATGCCACTGAGTGAATAACTTTAACTATCTTAAGGCCTAAAGGTCTAAGAGGACCTTTAAATCTGGAATACTGTAGCTATGAATTGTTACATTTTAATTTCAAGTAAAATTACTATCAATATATGTATAACAAATTCAACACTGCTTTGTGTATTAGTTATATAATAGTATGCTCCTGTAAATCCTAAAGATATAGACATCATTCTAAATAGCTCCAATATAAATGGTAATTGGTATGTCTGAAGATTTCCCATTGATCGCGATGTCCCGCGGTCTGGTCACACATGATCGAGTTTCAGTGGAAATACTTGAAATTCCTGGCATTCCAGAGCGGAGTATGAATTGGATATTTGGTCTTGAATTACAGCGAGACTTAGGATTTGGGATGGACTCAGGAACCAGAGGGGGATTTGAGAATTATTATTATTAAACAAGTTGGATCAAGTTTTATTTACAAAATAATGACATAGAATATATACCTACATACATAGATATTAAAATTAAGAAAATAAAGCTTGATCAAGGGCGGTGCTATTGCCAACGGCATTCTCTTCCGCACCACCCTTTTTAGAAACAGCAGAATTCGTAGAAACAGGTGACCACATACATAGTTTTTGGAAAATGTTTTTGAGTATTAACCTTGCCTGTTGATGCACTTTCAAATAATAATACTTAATAATTATTATGTAAATAATGACTGATGTTAAGTAATGAAAGTCCAGCAAAGTTGTTGAGGTAAGGTTTTGAAAGGGTGGCCAACTGACCATTCAAATTTGAACCCTCCTGATGCTAGCTATTCCTGGCCCCACTCAGGTAAAATCCCCATCCTCTCTATCTCAAATCAATACGCTAAAAGCAAATAAAATCAATGGACATGAGAACCTCAACTGTAACAAAGTGCCGGGCTGCCGGGTTTTTTTTTTATATATATATAAAGGTAAGTGTGCTCCGGAACCACTTTCGCATTACTTCAGGGCACTTTACCTTAACATCCATGCCATTCCGGAAACGGAAAATTTCGGTCAGAAATTTCCGCTCCGGCCGGGATTTGAACCCGCAACCTCCGGGTTAGTAACCAATGCTCTTAACCACTGAGCCACGGAGGTCGGTAACCACTGCCGGGTTTTAGTTAGCTATTTAATTATTTATACTACCAATTACCGCGATCGACCACACCACTGCTCTGCTACACATTAACACGACCTTCATGCAAAGTGCATCACTATTATTGTTCACATTATTCTGGAAATATTAACACTGAACACCGCTGCCTCAACCATCCACAGGTCGCTAATCTTTCGAGACATTTAATCGTCATGGGAAATCAAGTCTCGGTGGAAACAGTGCATAGATAGAGGAGTGCCCCAAACCAGACCCAGACCAGAAACTCGCAGTGGGTAAGATTTTACGTACAACATACGGCAATGTCTCTTTGTTAGAGTACGGCAATGCCTCTTTGTTAGAGTACGGCAATGTCTCTTTGGCAATGGTTAGGAGGGCCATGCCTCGGTCCGGAACTCAGGTGCAGCCAATGCTAGCACCCCAATTATTGAATTGTTGGATTTAAGTGTTAAGTGGCAGCGAATGCCCAAGGCATTAACTTCGCCCCGGATTACAAAACAATTGAAATTAAAAATTAATAATGATCTTTATTTTTTTGTTCGTATTTCAATTTTTTTTTTTTTTTTTTTTTTTTTTTTAATTTTAATTTATTGTTATTAATTTGTTGTTGATGATTGTTTTGTAAAAAAAAAATAAAGTGTAAATAAATAAATAATAAAATAAGGGTCTAATAAGAGAAGTTCTCTTCAGACGAGCAGGGAAAGAATTTCATACTTTGTATTGTGGTTTCCTACAACACCCAGAACCAGCATTCTGTGGTCACCAATTTACGAACCGCTATTCTATAATATTTCTAGCAAAATATTGTGTTTGGATTCCGTTGGCTCGTTGTGAGAAAATCATGATCGGTTTTTGCTTGAACATAAATAAGGAGGTGAATTGATAGTTGATAGTATAATAATAATAATAGGTAGTCTTTAGTATAAAATAAAAAAACATAATTATCGATAGTATAATAGGCAATAATTGATAGTATAATAGGTATAATAATAATAATAATTCCGTGTCCATGAGATAGGTATTGATACCTAAATCACGGTGGTGAGAGGATTATATGGACGCCCAGATCCAATGTCTAGGCTCCTTTCATGTCCATTGATTCTATTTGGTTTTAACGTCCTGACTTGAGGTAGACAGGACGGGGGTTTTACCCTCCATTCGCTGGGAATCGTACCAGCTACCCACATTAACCTCACCCAGCCTGGGTAGGGCCGGAATCGCCAGCCTCACAGGTTCGGAGGGAACAGAATTTTCTGTGCGAAAAGTCTGCTCCAACCGGGAATCGAACTCGGGATCTCTGGACTACGAGCAGTAGTCACAACCGTTACGCCACGGAGGCTGGCGTAACGGTATAATAGGTTATAACTAATAATCGATAGTATGATGGTTTCGTGTTTACCGATGCCAGTATATCGTTGGATGTCTGCATTTTTACAATGATGGTTTTTGAACGTACATACCTAGATTGTATTAGATAAGGTCGTCTCAACTTTCAAGGATGATAAAATGTTAAAAAGTATAAGGCCGGAATTAGTAGACGTTTTTGTAATACCTCTGTGGCGCTAAGTCATGGGTTACGTACTGTTTAAGATAGGGAAATCCGACGCTTAGCAATGACTTGAGTGATGAAACTTGTCTATTAATTTCGTCCAAAGAGTGTTAGGTCAATAATGAAACTGATACCAGTAGCTCTGTCGCTATGGCAACAGACTAGTACCTGGAGGTTCGATTCCCAAGCATGAAGACTTTAAGTGGGGTGTTTTAGAATTTGGGCCATGACTTTTGAGATTAACAATAAGTATAACCTTATAAAAATGTGAATAGATTTACATATTTTTTATAATAAAAATTAAAATGATATCTTTAATATTCGCTTATACTGATTGGAGTTTTGATGAGCGGCAATAAAATACTCCTACAAAACCTTGTATATTGTGGGTTTGCAAAAAATAATATCATTATGACTTATTCACAAGATCTTGAAAATAGAGACATTTTTTGGGATCTATTTTGTGTGGTCAAGTCCTCAAAAAAAAAAGGATACATTCATAAATTGATTGGTATTCGAACTCAGACCTTTTCAAAACCATATCACCAGCCAGTGCTTCAGACCACTTGACGCCTCGACCTCATGCATGCTCAATCCCTTCACCTAACATTCTTTATCCCTTTTTTAACGTCCGACAATCATAAAATGTCAAGGATGAAGTTGAAAAAAAAAGAAGTACCTAAAGAACAAAAGGCTAATTTTTGACATCATAAAAATCAAATTCTCAAAGCAAAATTTCTCTTTTATTTTCTCAAACTCTAATTATTGTTATAATGGGAGTTACCCAAGCTGCCTTCAAAATTATTCAACTTATTGTGTATTAAATGATTAAAAAAACCCAAAAAGAGTGCTTAATTCTTCACAATCGATTCTATAGTTCTTCGGGTTCCCAATTTAGGTTTTCAGTTTCCTCTTTTCATAGTAGGCACAACTATCCACTTCACACATTCTGTGGCTTTTTAGGAGGGATTATAATTTTCAAGGTTCCGTTGATGTGCTCAATATAGTGTTATAGATATTATATGCTTGATAAGAAGATACTTCAGTTTTAAAATTTACAACACAAACAAACAAAAACTGTCAACCGAAATGAAATTTCTAATCCGCTATTGAACAGCTCAAGAGACCCGAAAAATGATGATTCCATTCATTGCGTCAGTAATTCGCAAAAATCGAAAATTAAAGAAAGGAATTTCGAAACCGATTTGATTTATTTGACAACAAGTGAAGATTTTCAAGTTAAAGTGGAACTGATTCATGCGGCATGTGAAGATAGTCACGTTTTCTGTGCTATTTCTAAGTGTGTTTTGGGGATCAACAATTCAACATCATCCTTTTCAACTGATTTATCACATGATTTTTTTTTTTAAGATGAGTGTTTTTTAAGATGAGACTGATATTTACAGCCTTTTTTATTTCTTAGCTATGAAACAGGAGCTACTGTAGAAGTGTAGACCCTAGTGGTCTGTGTTGTAGCCTACCCAAGAATCCATCCCGCAGTATGCCTCCCCTCTGATGGGCGAGAAGTGACCCAATACTTCCCATTTAGGTGCTGGGTCAACATTATTGTTTATTTTTTTATTATTATTATTTAATTTTTTTTTTTGTTATTATTATTTAACTCTTTATTAAAAAGACATACTATGTACAAACAAGTAATGATGAAAATTAAAATACAAAATTTAGAACAATATAAACAAGAAAAAAAAAAAAAGATCGATAACATCGATAAAATAAATACAAATGTTCTAACTAAAGGCGGGGTTATAGCTTATGGCAATCTCTTTCACCAAACCCTTCGGTGGCCGGGTATCCATGCCGTAGAAATGTAACACAACCAATTAGCCTCAAACATGAGGTTGAACACTGCCAAAGTGAAACAAGACGAAACAAGAGGTTCGGGAAAAGGCAAAGTGAAACAAGACGATCCTTTTCAATTGATAAGGTTACATGGGTTTTACCAACCATTCACTGGAAACTCAAACCAGCTGACAACATTAATCTCACCCAGCCTGGGTTGGGCCGGAAATGTCAACATCACGTGTTCGAAGGAAACAGTTTTTCTGTTCGAAAATTCTGCCTTCAACCGGGAATCCAAATCAGGATTTCTGGACTACGGGCAGTACTCACAACCATTACACATGTGAAAATTCTGCCTCCAATCGAAATTGAACCCAGGATCTTTAGAGAGCAGAAGGTCAACACCAACCGTTACACCACCGAGGCTGGCTGAGGTTGGCTAAGTACACGAGCCACCCACCTTCCGGATACCGAGGTTTTTCTCATTTCTACCGGACAGAATGCCTGAAGATACGTAATCGTCAGGGATCAGGGCACGGCTCACTGCCCGAAGCAAAACAGCTGAACATGAGTGACACTTCCACAGAATAGAATGCCCCCATGTCTCTAACGACAAAAGATTCAACTTAACTACTGAATAAACATTATGAAAACATTAAAAGAAGAAATTATTTTATCCTCACTAGACACTAGTCTACCCCCAAGACGTTGAATAAAACTAATAAAACCTTTTTGAATATGATAATCGTGGACATTGAAAGAGGAGAATCCAAGACAGCGTCAATGGCCCGATAGATACAGCAGATCTTTTGAAATCGCTGAAGTCAAGCAACGTCCAGCTAGTTCAGGATTTGGAGGGTGACTATCTGTGTACAAATACTTCTGATGCTGAGTATTTCCTTGCAAAATTTGTATTGTATATCTACAACAATATCAACAATTCTCGTCAGCTCACTGAAGTTAAGCAGATAGTCCAGTAATGTGGCCGGGTTCGAACCCCCGCGCCGGCAAAAAAATATTGTATTGTAATAAAAATTTGCTTACAGTTGTTTGAAAGGGATACTTTCCGGTGCGCTCGTGTTGACTCAGGGCCTGAATTGGAAGTAGTGTGTCACTTCTCGCCCATCAGAGGGGTGGCAGACTACGGGATGGGCAGGCTACAACACAGACCACAAGCGTCTACAGTAGCTCCTATTCCATGGCTACGAAATAAAAACGGCTGTGAAACACTCAGCTTTAAATAAAAAAAACTCTGGGTGAGGTTGATGTGCATAGCTAGTTTGTAAGCATTCAGTGAAATAGAGAGTAAAATCAACGTCTCGAAAGTACTTCGTTGATAAAGATTGAAAACGAATCAAAACTAATATGTTTGTACCTTGATAATATAAAATCAAATTTCCAACATTTCTTGACGCTAATCCATCAATAGAAGTCAAGAAAGTATCACAGCTTTTTTTTAATCGACGTTTCAAAAAAGGAAATTGCTGTGCCTCACCCTGTACGTACCTTTGTCTCCAATCCAAAACATTCACAGCTTAATCAAAATATAAACTCCACCAAGAATTGGTTGACGGATTTCTAAGAAATCAGCCGGCGAGATTAGATTCTTGGACACCAAAACCGAATGACCTTGCCAAGGCTGAGAGCTTGTTGTGACTTGCGAATTTTGCTGCGGGCTGAGAGGACTGTATGGAGTAGGTTACGCGAGAGAGCGAGACAAGTTGCAATCTGCTGGTGTTGCTCATTGCAGGATTTGCAGGTGATAGCGGTAGCCAAACCTCGGGCACCTGATTCCAGTTATCGGGCCCTCGTTCCAGAAAGAACTCCTATAATTCTTAAATCTCCGTCACACAACGCACTCTGATCTGTTAATTTGAACAAAATAACCAATGAGAATGTGTGGGTCTTTGGAATGTGGAATACAACTGGCTCTTGTTCTAGAAACCACTCTCGCACTCTCCAAATCCCCGAATCTCCGTTTCAACCGTTACACAACGCACTCTGATTGTTTATTGCGTTCAAATCAAGCAATCAGAGTGCGTTGTGTGACGGTTGAAAAGGAGATTCAGAGATTTTGAGAGTGGAGAGTGTTTCTGGAAAGGGCTACTGAGCTTCATTCTCCTTTAATACAACCATCAAATGAATACACTCTGAATATATTATTTCAACGAAATTTGACCATTGAAAAGGAAATTTGGGGATTTTGAGAGTCTTTCCAGGAACGAAGCCCGGGAAACTTTACCCTAGAGAAATTAATTAAAGGTAAAATCTAGGGAGCATTGATAGCACATTGAATATCTACAACAACATCAACTATTCTCGTCACATCACTGAAGTTAAGCAGAGAGTTCAGCAAATGACCTATGTAAGTATGTAGGTCCTAAAAGATTCGATCCAAGGTTCGAAACCCCCGCGGCGACAAAAATATTGTATTCAAAATTTGTTTACAGTTGTTTGTAAGGGATACCTCTCGTTGCGCTCGTGTTAATTGTTGACCCAGCACCTAATTGTAATTTTATAATAATTTTATTTTATTGTACATTTCCAAACACAGAGCTTATTATGGTACAGAGTCATACATGATCAGTTTTAATAAAATACATAATACTTAAATATAATCTAAAATTGCATATCTAAAATACTACGGGTCCCGCGGAAGGTTAATCCGGCCTTGCTTCTGTCCACATTTTGGTCACCTCTACTTGAATTGGTAGTCTGATCCAAGTTTCATGTTAGAACTTGCAGAAGAGCCAGAAGACCTGATATTGTTGAGCTGCTAATGCAACAACAACATTCTTATCATTAACATTATCAACAACAACAACAACATGATAGTGTCCAGAACAGTACGGGATTATCATAATTGCATTGGCAAAAGACGAGAAGAAACTCCCTATATTTGAATAGCAAAGGTCAGAAGAACTCCGTATAGCATTATTGCAAGTACAAACACGCATGCAGTGACCGTAGATCATTTATCAAATAGGTACTTGAATAATAATAGTTAATTGAAATTTTTGTTCATCATTCGAAGAGTTTGTAAGGAATTAAGGATTCTAAATTCTGAAGTATTTAAGGGCGAAATTAATAGTCAAAATCGATTACTTACGTGGCTCAGTGGTTAAGAGCATTGGTTACTGACCCGGAGGGTGCGGGTTTGAATCCCGACCGGAGCGGAAATTTCTGACCGAAATTTTCCGTTTCCGGAATGGCATGGATGTAAAGGTAAAGTGCCCTGAAGTAATGCGAAAGCGGTTCCGGGGCACACTTACTTAAAAAAAAAAAAAAAAAAGTCATTGCTTAGCATCGGATTTCCCTATCTCACACAGTACGCAATCCCGGACTTAGCGCCACAGAGGTGTAAGTATAAGTATCAGAAGTGCTTTATTTAGACGGTCAGCGCAAGACAGGTAGTCCCATTATGCCAACAGTTTTACAGAAACTTCTATTGATTTCGTCCTAAATGTATGGACCTACTTAAATTAAGGGTATGAATTATCTGTGGTATGAATTATTTGTAGTATGAATTATCTGTCGTATGAATTATTTGTATTATGAATTATCTGTGGTATGAATTATTTGTAGTATGAATTATCTGTGGTATGAATTATTTGTAGTATGAATTATCTGTGGTATGAATTATTTGTAGTATGAATTATCTGTGATATGAATTATCTGTAGTATGAATTATATGTGGTGAAGTCTCGTTACAATCTTTGTGGGTAGCACAGAATTGTTAGGGCCCAATTAATGAAGGTACGATTGGCTGTTACCTTGGTAATAATAACAGTATAATGACGGTCTTCTATTTAGCATCGTTCATTAATTTGGGCCTAGGAGCCTCCATCACATTACTAATTACCTATTTAACTATATTACTCTAGTAAATCCCTTTCTAGTAAAGGCACTGAAAACACATGATACAACAAAATGACGTTATTTAGCACAGTTAGATCTTGGTCACGATAAGAGCGTCAAGATTCATGCTGGTATATTCGGCCCAACCTAGGCTTCGTGAGGTTAATTTGGGTAGCTGGCTGAAGGAAATTGAGGGTGAGGTTAATTTGGGCATCTGGCTAAATGAAATCGAATGACCTGGAGACACTATTACAAACAAAAAAGACACGGTCTTATTCTTGATGCAATGATAGAGTTAACAGAAACTCCGTTTTGCAATATCGCAAAGTAGCCTTAGGCTAGGCTGAGATATCACCTGTCGACGTGGATCGACCGACGGACTGTCAATATAATTAATTATAATAATAACACTCTTTAGTGGAAGGTAACCACCAGGTGAGGTTAATGCTCAAAGTATTTTCTACCCCTGACCCTCAGAGTCTTATTATTATGTGGTCACAAACACAAATTACTGAGGAAAAATCATGCACTGGGTGGGATTCGAACCAACGGATCCCTACGCTACCTGGATTACCAGACTAGCTCGTTAACCACTTGACTACCAGTCAACTAGTGAACGGTGTTAGTACAAGAGTGACAGCTCATCATACCTATAATACCTATTAATATACAATATCTATGTCTATGTACTACCTATATTTTTATTATTACAATATCCAAGGGATGAGTTGAAGTCACGGAGAAGCTTTGTAGATACAAGTTAAAGGGTTTTATATTTTCAATCATAAGATTATATTGATAACACAATTATTCAAGCTAGCAAAAATAAATTCTGTCAAACTTGGGTCTCGAACCCCCACGATTCAGGTCATAGAGCTGAGGTCCGTAGTGCATGCTGGGCTCTGTTTTGTACTGAAGGTATTGCATTCAATGGTTTGCTGGTTGTAACTTGTCTAGCACCAACACTGCAAATGTGCAAATATAAAAGAATAGTTAATAGGTGTAAAGTGTACCAACTTTGTCCTTATGTATGAATACCGTATAGCATGGATGTCACTATTGTGGCATAGATTAGAATAGTGCTTACCTCATGAGGTGTCTCATTGGTAGAACCGACGTGTTCGGACATGTTGCAGAAAGATTGGTACCTATCATTAACTCCCGATCCCGGTAGCTCAGTGGTAAAGCGGCACTCTGTGAATCCAGACATCGCGGGTTCGAAACCCAGCCGGGACATGACAAGTTATTCTCCTATTTGGTAATTTTACCACATAATAATATTATGTTTTGAGCTTACTGCTCAAAACAAAACATAATAAACATAATGAGACTTAATAGTCCTAATCGGGCAGTATAAATAGGGCCTATATGAAAACCTTACTTCATATAGGTAGATTCCTTTTTAAATCAGCTTTCATTCAAAATTATCAATCGAAGTATAAGGTAGGTTGGTATTCTCCATAAACCCTGGCATCTTGAGATCTACTATTTTATTATTTGGTATAATTGATATAAGAAAGCTCTTTATCTATAGGTACCTATCTATGCACCTGAGGAAATTTCGAGAATCTGTTTCAAGTTTGGACCTGTGTCAAAAGATCAGTTGTTTATATCATACTGACTTTCCCTCTGGAGTTTTTGAGTTCGAAACCTGCTGAGACCTGTTTTTTTTTTTCTTATTCATTTCTTTTACTTATTTTTTTTTCTTTTCTCCCGTATTCTTCCTTATGATATCCATGATTATTTCTTTAACGTGTGTTTAAAAGTTGTCTCTCAGAGGAAAGATGAAATAAGAGAGGTAAATACCTAACAACCTTTTTTTTCTTAATAGTTTATTTATTTATTTTCTTTATGAAGAAACACTTATACAAAGGTACTTCTCCTAAGCTTTGAAAGGCTTCTAAGGCTTTGAAAATAAGATTTTATTATAAGAAATTAACAGCTCTCAAATATTATAATACAAATCTTAATAGATAAAAAACCCAGGAACTTGCTCAAATTTGCCAAGTCTCGAGGCTGGCTACAAATTTGGACCACAGCTTAGCTCAAAGGCTCCGAGGGATTTTGCCTCTGTTGTCCTACCCCTACCCTTTCGGTTCAGCTTAAATCCATCATAACTCCACAAAACCCATTATAGATAAAGAAAACCCTTTATAAATCCTTATCATACGATTAAAAAGAAGGTACTCCATAAGAGGTAACTATGTCAGTCTACTCTTGCGTCAGATTTTTCAAGTGGGCAGGTGGTGTAACAAAGCGTATCATGTCAAATTAAACAAAATAACACTAATAAGTAATAATTATTATTCTGTTGATTCTGATAATAATAACAATAAAATGATAATTTCGAATATACTGAATATTATTTTCATCAGTATAAAAGATGATATAGCAAATAGTCAAATACATAATTACATCATTCATACGTACCTAATACACCCTGTTCCAAAATTACCGGGCCAGTGATGATTTTCCTATTTAATCAATTGAATATTGAATTGTTGAGTTGATGAAGCAGTTATATCGTTAGTACCATTTTTAGATCGCCACATTTCTTGATAGGATGCTTTCTTCTTCAACTTTTATCATTTAAGGTTTGCATGGAAGAGATCGCCAAAGGCAATAACGCCGCCCTCAAGTTAGGTTAGGACATGTGTATATTTTTTTCTCATTTTTTTTGTTTTTTTCTTATATTGTTTCCAATTTTATAAATTAATTTGTAATTTTTTTTGTGTAAATAATGTGTCCAATTTTCCATATTTATTAATAAAGAGTATAATAGCAATAATAATAACTGTCCGATAATTTTGGGACAGAGTATAGTATTAGTAATTATATTAATGGTTCGTATGATTTCTCACAGGAAGGATGTCATTACGAGTGAAGAGACTCGAAGGTAGATCTCCCAATTATCAGTCCATCACCCTTCAGTGATTCGACACAGAAATCATAACTTATAATAGGCACTTTAGGTATCACAATATTAGAACTATGTATACAGCCATAATGTTATACAATGTAGAAGTGTGTAGAGAGAGTTATAGGGTGACTACTACTACTACCAAATTTAATTAGCTCAGTGGTTAAGCACTCGTTTGCCATGCGGAAGGTCCCGGGTTCGATCCCCCGTACCGACAAACAATTGTATTATTAATTTGGTTACAATTGTTTGTAAGGGATACCTTCCGGTGTGCTCGTGTTGACCCAGCACCTAATTGGGAAGTATTGTGTCACTTCTCGCCCATCAGAGGGGAGGCATACTACGGGATGGGTAGGCTACAACACAGACCACAAGCGTCTACAGTAGCTCCTGTTTCATGGCTACGAAATAAAAACGGCTGTGAAACACTCATCTCTATCTAAAAAAAAAATCAAGTTGAACCACCCAGTACATAAAGTAGTCATATAGCTGACTATAATATCACTATCAAGCTACCCATGTCCTGTCCTCATATTACATCCTTGTCCGAAGCGTCCTGCCTGTATTCTAATATCCTTAGGAAGACAACACCCCATCCTCTCGTCAAGTGTTTCTCAGTGCCACCCATCAAAACAAGAAACTGATACCAGTAGCCACTTTTTACTTTTTAAAAAAAATTGAAATCGGAGCAATCAAAAATTTTTTTTTTTACAAAAACGAACACAATACTTCCGATTTCTAATAATACAAATTTCTCGGAAGTAAAATCATATTTGTGTAAATCACTTTTGTAATATCAATCTACTCAAACTTGCTTTACTAATTCTACGCTCAATCCGGGACTTGAACCACCGACCTCCAGGTTACAAGTCCGCCGCCTTATCGATCAAGCTACTGAGGTCGGTTCCACTTTTACTTTAATTGTATTACCTCTGTAACTGAAAGATTTGGAAAGTGTTGTTTTGTCCTTCACCAAACAGCTTTCAACTAACAGCACAAATAGGGACAAGTTAGTCTGGCACTTGGCATTTTTTTTCGGCTTTAATGTCGCTTTTAACTGCATGATTATATCACGACGGGGGTGTTACTCTCCATTCGCAGAAAGCTCATAAATCTGCTACCCACGTCAATCTCACCCTGCCTGGGTTGGGTCAGAATGCCAGCATCATGAATTGTTCATCTCGCTGGACGTTCCTTAATTTTGGTGATCCTGCGACATTCAACGAGCCATTGACGTTGGCATATTTGGCATTTTGACCAGATAATAATACGTCTTTGGCTAACTGCTGGAGCATTCACTTTCTAGTATTGTAATATTTATTTATTTATCGTATGGCTTTATTACACATCTCAAAGACATATCTAATAAACTTGATCAGGAAATCTGATGGCAGTGATTGCCTGAGCACCAAAATTGTCAGTAATTTAGCCGTATTTCACTTTAGCCCCCTCCAGATCAGCAATCAATGATCTTAACCTGCACTGAGCCACGGAGGTCAGCAACTACCTACTAATGGTGCGCTGAATCCCCACAGATTTCGTCATGTTTAGGAACCCCTGCAACCATCCTTATGTCAAGATAATAGAGGCATTAGAAGCAATAGAAGCCTAACTTCTCACTACTTTCCATGTTTATTAGTTTGGCTTCTATCATGGCATATCCTCTCCCAGGAGAACCTGTAGGCAACCCTTCCGGTCTGGCAATTCATTGATCTTAGCTCAACACGGCTGTACAAGGTGTCGAGATAATTATTATTATATTATGCTTTATTAGGTAAGACAAAATAAAATTATAAATATTGTAGTAAAATACAATGAAATTTTAAAGAAAAAATAAATAGATCGAACAAAGAAACAAGAACAAAAGAGAGAATAAAGCTAATGTCCTACCTAAAGGGCGGGGTTATTGCGCCTGTGGCAATCTCTTCCACCCAACCCTTTGGGTACTGACAATTGGACAGGTACACAATTGTACCTACATTTACACACTTATAGAGGATCCATTATTTTGCCTTCTTATACACACTTACAATAACCCCACAGAGTTTTCGTCGAAAACTCTTCGAAAATTCGAAAAATCCAAACACGTGAGGCTGGCATTTCCGGCCCTACCCAAGCTAGGTGAGATTAATGTGGGTAGCTGGTACGATTTTCAGCGAATGGAGGGTAAAACCCCCGTCCTGACTACTTCAAATCAGGACGTACATCAGCAATTAGAATCAACTGGTCACAATATTTTATTTTTTTATTCTCGCTTTGCATGCTTTTACTAAATAGAGGTCGGTGTGATAATTGGTGCTTCTGTTGTGGAACTCCAACCAGTCTATAATAATAAAAAGTAGGTACCTGATTTCGATTCTGTGTTTATGTCTTGACAATATCACATCAGTAGGCGATAACTAAAGAACACCTGTAAGTATATTCAAGTTCCGGTGTGTTAATCAGGAGTCCTGTAGTCCCTAGTTCCAGGTCCGATCTAAGTTGACTCAATGAATATTAAACAAGTGGTTAATGTATACAGCTGGCTGTTGGGTCTGGCACTCATTTCCCACGCGTTGTGGTCGATAGTGACCTAGGAAGTTCTTATAGGAAGTGGATATACATAACATAGATAGATTCGGTAGTATTTTTTTTTTTTTTTTTTTTTTTTTTTAAGCTTACCTATCTCGGATACCGACTGGTATCAATGTTGTATCTCCTTTGCCGGATATGGCCATAGCCTTGCACTAGAAATGATGCAAATGAGCCAATTTTGGTTCGAAATGTATGTTTAGTATGTACCAAGTAGTGTACCTGTGTCGTACGTGCTTCCAATGGAGATATCCGGCTTCGATCCCCGCTAGAAATATGATTTAACCACAGGTACAGTTGTTTGAAGGAGCTAAGTGTCGGTGTAACTTCTTCTATTTCCGCATTCATATTTAGGTAGGATGTTCATATTCTGTTGTGATTTAGAATAAAATATGTTTTTATTTTACATAATAATAATAATTCAAATACATAAATACCTAAACTACTTCATTATACAACGTCAATATGTTGAAAAAAAAGAAGATCATTCACTAATATCTATTTAATTTTCATGGTGGTAGAGATATGAAATTTTGGACGCCTATTTGCCTAGGGGACTTCTAATATGTACATATATCCGTGATGTAGTATTACATGAGATTTTTTTAAAACACAGATTGTACTACTATGGTCGCTTAGCAAATGATAATCGTATGTTCTAGACCGCAACCAATTTAGGGCCGAAGTATGAAACAGGATTAAATTTAATTCAAGGGAAATCACTATCAGCTGACTATAATTCGCTGTTATTGGTTGAAATTCCCACTAGAGTGTGTGTTAAGGGATAGCGTCCACTTAGATTAAATCTAATCCTGTTTCATTATTTGGTCTTTAATGTCAAACAATTAGAAACAAGAGTTTATCAAAACTATTTTGTGCTAGTAAAAATGAATAAATTATCATCATTGCAACTTTAATGATTTCAAATTTACCGAGCTAACTATTCAGTCAGTCCTGGTAGCTCAGGGGCCCAGGCGTCGCGCGTTGCATCGGTCTGGTAATCCAGAGATCGCGGGTTCGGATCCCAGCCGGGACATGACAAGTTAGTTACATCTTGGGTTTATTGCTGGAATAATGGGACTCATTGGTCATAATTGGGCACTATAAATCAGACGATATTATTATTATTTTTACAGTCAAACTTGGATATAAAAGAACTCAAGGGACTGACATTTTTTTCTCTTATAGCTATTTCTCTTATAAAGAGTTTATTTTCGCTTAGAGGAAGTTGAATTGTACCTGGATATTGTTCTCTTATATCCAAGTTTGACTGTATTCTAAATTTGTAAAAAAAACCGTTTTTTCTCTATTGTTACAGGATTGGAACCCAAGACCTTCCGCGTGGCAAGCCGGCACTTCACCGCGGGAACTTTGTCGTGACAGACGCCCGTAGTGGCTTGCAAGTTTCACACGAGTGCTATACTAGTCTCCTGCGGTGCCCGAACTAACCACTTGTGAGTTATGTGAGAAACTACACCTGAAAACCAGAACGCTTTGATGTGAATCTTCATTGTAATGCATGAACACATCCCATTGCTCTTTACTTCTCGTGCGTAGAGCTTTAGACGTATACAATATAGATAACTAGCTTTAGCTTAGGAAAAATACCTTTGTATATGATATCCTGTTATTTAATAAAAAATTTTTTTTTTAAAAACTAGATCTCTATGTAGAATCTTATACCTGTGTTATATTCTACCAAAATATTATTCAGTAGATAAGTACAACTTTTGACGATATCATACATGATATCTCTATTTTATAAAACTCAAATCTGTACAGACACGCACAGATTTGAGGCTGACTATGTCCTCTTAGGGGTTGTCTGTTTACAATACCACAGACCAAACGGTAACAGATATTGAAATTTTCATCAGAGTTGACTCCCCCCTAAACCACCGTCAAACTACCTAGAAAATTATCAAAATTAAAATATCTATTACCATTTTCAAGATATCGGGATTTTCTGGTCCAATAATGATTCAAATAGGACGCCAGCCACGGGCAATAATCTCAACGGTGACAAAGTGCCGGGATTTAGATAGTACATTTATACAACATAACTTTGAGATTAAATTTTTCATGTATATCTGCTGTATTATTAAACAAGTTGGATCAAGTTTCATTTACAAAATAATGACATAGAATATATACATACATCTCTATATATAAAACAGAAAAAAGGACTACCTACCTATGTTTGTTTGTTTGTTTGTCCGGAGTTGTTTAGCCAAAACGGTAAGAGATATCGAAAAATGTCTGAGAATTGACCTCCCCCAAAACCATTATCGCTTTGTCCAGAAAAATTATAAAAATTTCAAAAAGGCATTGCTGTCCAGCAGTACGGCCATGCCTTAGTAAATTTGAAATTCAGTCCCGTTGCAAAGCACGGGCAAACGGCTAGTAGATATTAAAATTAAGAAAACAAAACTTGATCAAGGGCCGTGCTTATACCAACGGCATTCTCTTCCATGCTGTACCTATACGTCCTTACATAGATGACATGTTCACCATATTAAAATACGTAAAATCTACTTACAAGGAATGTGTATCTGTATCTACTCAGTGTGTGTAGATTGTCGGTGTTTAGCAAGATAATAACTCTATCATAGAGGCGGCATCTCAGAGAACATCCGGTAATTGTAACTCGAAATGCGGGCACTATCCCAGTAGATACCTGATGGCAGTTTGAAGCATTCAACTAACAAAAAAACAACAACAAAAAACAAAACAAATCTAGCAAAAAAAACTCAGCCAGTGTTGATGACTCTCAAAATACTCCAGTTTTCGTAAGATCAGTAAAAAAACGTGCAGCATGGTTTAGTTTTGGTGGGTGACCACTCAGATAGTCAGGGACCCTCGTGCTGACCAGATGCTGACTAGACTCAGGCCAACCCAAGGGTATGTGAGTTTGTGGCTGGTAGCAGAAGGGAAAATGACCTCCAATTCTAAATAGATACCTTTCTAAACGTGGCCATTTCTAAATAAAGGTACATACCTGTAAGTATTTTATTCTTAAAGATCAGTGTTAATCCGTCTTTTCTATTACGTTTTCATTAAACAAAAGCTACTTAAGTTGGACTCTTGTAGTTTATCTATGTCATCAATATAGGACGTAGTAAGCTTCTCCTCTGATGGGCGAGAAAAGTGACACAATACCTACGTCTCATTTTGGTGCTGGGTCATTACGAGTGTACCGGAAGTTGTCCCTTACAAACTTCTGTACTCAAATTACAGCTACAAAATTTTATCAGCTGTGGGATTTAATAACATACTGACTATTATTCTTCTTCAGGTATAAGGTGTTATACGCTGCTTGTAAGATTAAACTCAATCATAAAATTATGATGGAAGACCCAATAAAATTATAAAACCACGTTGGTACGTCGCGTCGTTTAGTAATTTGAACTTGAACCGTAAGAGGACACCTTTCATTTTTTACCAATCCCAAATTATAACGAGTAGGGACCTTTTACTGCTTTTATCAAGCTTCATGCATCATTCTGGATCATTACCTCACTCCAAGGAGATTTCTTCTGTCTTGAATGAAGAAATACCAATCTCAAGATGTTTGAATTTTTCCAAACAAATAATAATATAATAATAGGTCTAGAAGAAATTCTTGAGCGGAATAACAAAGGGTCTGCACACACGTCGTATGCTTTCTAGCCACCCTTAAAATATACAGGGTGGTAGCTGTCCAATCGGTCAATGAGTAAAAAAAAGTGAGAAATTATATACTAGAAGAACGTGCATTGATTTTAAAGTTGTTACTGCATCAGCTTTAGGATTATTATCTGACTAGGTTGTAGGGTAAGTGTATACTCCAAACTATTTACTCTGCTTCTTTAAGATCTATTGTGATTTGTCAGCAGTTGATTCTATTTGGGTTTACGTCCTCATTTGAGCTATTTAGGATACGGGTTTTAACCTCCAATCGCTGGGAATCGTACCTACCAGCTAACCACATAAACTTCGCCCAACCTGGGTTGGAACGGAAATACCAGCATCACGTGTTGGGAGGGAACGGATTTGTTAGAAAATTCTGCTCAAATTGGGTTCAAAATCAGGATATCTGGACCACGGGCGGTAAGTCGCAACCGTTACACCACAGAGCCTGTTCTATTTGGGAAGGACAAATAGATTATGTCAACGAGGTACCTGATATAGCAATCTTGTCCTTGCGTTCCTGTGGTCCATGAAGCATTTTGGTCTGTGTGACTAGCCATGGTGAGGACAGGTCTCACTTTGATTTGGTTCCCACTATCGTACTGATCCATTATTTTTCAAAAATGTGTCAGCATGTATTTCAGCCTTCCTATTGGAATTCCGAGGCTACTCTGGTCGGTATTAGAGGTTACTGTTGTTGTTGTAGCCAGCTTGGCTACAGCTGGAGGGGTGATTGATGGTCTCCAGCCAACTTTATTTCAAAGTTGACTCGTCCTGAACCACATAGTTCTATGTGCGATCAACTATCATGAGGACTTGGGCTTTTCTTTATAAGCCATTAAACCAGATGCGTTAAGTTGGCAGCCCACCAGAACGGATTTTCATGAAACCTTTACCAAAGTTTTGCACAAGTTTTGCACAACTTTTATTTAATTTTGCACAAGTGCGGTTCCGTAAACCCTTAGGAAACTGCAAGCTAGCCTGGCTTGTAAGGGTTGGCTAGTCTGTTCCCTGTTTATAGTCCTCTAGCGAGACACTGGTCTCCTCCCTGTTTAAAGTCAGACTGTAGAGCTTACTGTATATAGCTGGTATATAGCTGCAGCGTTATTCAAAATCAATGCTCGGAACTCATTTTGGTACATGTCGAGGAGAAAGCATGAAGCACCCTGTATCTACTCCATGAACCACCCTGTACCTGCTTCATGAACCACCCTGTACCTATCTTACCTGCTCCTCCGTATCTCCGGGACCAGGATCAAGGATAGCCAAGGATACAGTCGCTAGAGCATCCTGTCTTAACATCTGCCACGCGACCCAGGGTAGTGCCACAAGACCAGATGGGTGCCTAGAAGGCCGGGTGCTCTAAACATTTTAATGGTATCCATCTGAGAGCTAACAATGAAGGCACTCTTCGGTACTTCACAGGGCGCGATTAGCTCCGTGGTGAGATCATCGCTTATCATGCCGAAGATCTTGGGTTCAAATCCCGGCTACTCAGGATTTCAGGAACTTTTGTCATTCACCCCCCATAGAAAATTTGTTCTGTGTTTGTTATTTTGAACTCTTTTCTGTTTTTGTTAAATGTTTATATGGCCTAAAAAAGATTCGTGTTAATAACTATTACTAATCTTTTATCGTTCTGGGGACTCGAAACACCGGCATCAACCAGCAGGTTACGAATCCGCCGCCTTATTGACGGAGCTATTGAGGTAGGTTCGGTCAAGTAGGTAACTAGCTATTACTTATAAGTAGAGAAAAATAAGCAACTTTTTTGGGTACGAGGGACTCAATAGTCGCATCTGGAGATAGGTAATAAAATCTATTTTTATAAGCAGGTGGCAGGTTTTACCGCAGGTCTCGGAAATCCTCAGACCGAAGAGGCACTCTTAAGGATCTCCATAAACCTCTGGAAGGTCCCCAGCAGATGGGGGCAGGAAGAATCTACCCTCATGCTGTTGAAAAATAATAATAATACTCACAGCTTTCTAGAGAATAGGAATAAATACTAATAATACTCACAGCTTTCTAGAGAATAGGAATTCCAAGGAACCACCTACCCGCATGTGGGGCTGCTATCTCGACACACGCCAGTTGGTTCCAATTATAGTTTGAAATCCATGTGTTCGTCGGAAATCTGGAAACACCTGGTGCATGGTTTTCGGTGGTGTTGGAATTCCTGGAGTCGGAACATCACGAAATGTGCAGTCCTTGTTTAGTTGTCTGCTTCAAATCCAAAAGTAGGTACTTAAATGTACAGTTATAAGTCTGCCATTAGTTCAGTGGACAAGGCGTTGTTCTGGTAATCGAAACCCATCCGGGGACATGACAAGACAAGTTATACTCCCATTTAAAATATTATGGCATAATAATACACAATGAGACCACATTGTACATTTCCAAAAATCCGAATTATTCACAAACGTTTCTCTTGGATTTCACTCGTGAGGAAATATGTTGTGCAGTTTTAAAGATTTTTAGTAAGCCAGCGTCGATGGCATGTTGAATACACCGGTTCCCTTCAGAACACCGAAGTTAAGCGACATCCAGCGAGGTTAAGACTTGGATGGGTGACCATTCAAATTCTAATTCTCGTGACGCTGGCTTTTCCCGGCCCCACTCAGGCTGGGTGAGGTCAATGTGAGTAGCAGGTTTGTGAGTTTCCTGCGAATGGAGGGTAAAACCCCCGTCGTGATATGACCATGGCAGTTGAAAGCGACGTTAAACCCCAAAAAAAAAAAAAAATTTCAAAAATCTAAAATAGACACTTACCTATAGTAAAAAAACCCCATAAATTTATTGAAAACACTACATTTGTATTATAATTTTAATTATGTACCAGCTAAGAAATCCTGATATGAAATATTGTGAATGTGTTTTGTTACATCTCGCAGTTGTGTAAGTGTGTGCATCTGTCCGTTCCATTATAGAAGTACAAATTATTTATGGGCACATTAAAAAAGAACATAAATTTAATGAGAACCCTAGATGTGAAACATGGTAAGTGTGTGGTGTTACATCTAGTAGTTCTCCAAATCTACACCAATCTGTTTGTTTTGCATATGGGAAATAAGAACACGTGTTGTGTTTCTCGAAATTTACATGCAAGAGATCCAACAGATGAAAAGTGCTGATAGCAGATGGTTGATATTTAATTCTGGACAAGCTTTATTACGATACCAGATTTCATGGTTCCCAAAAATATTTTGTATAAAGTGCGTCCAATTTTGGGGTCGAGTTATGGATTTGAGAGTTGAGAAGGATCAAATTTGTCGAAATCTACTCAACAGATGAAGAAAATGTTTGTCTAATCAATATACAGACTATAATGTACAGTGTACACTACTCATAAGTATATGTATTCTTATGAGTCTGGTAGTCAAGTGGTTAACGCGCTAGTCTGGTAATCCAGGTAGTGTAGGGATCCGTTGGTTCGAATCTCACCCAGTGCATGAATTTTTCCTCAATAATTTGAGTTTGTGACAACATAATCATAAGATACTGAGGGTTAGGTGGTAGAAAATGCTTTGAGCATTAACCTCGCCTAGTGGTTACCTTCCACTAAAGAGTGTTATTATTATTATTAAGTATTAAATAATGTAAGTACCTATATGCTATATAGATTGTGGGTGTTTTAGATTTGGGCTTTTGACACTCAAAATCTACATTGTATTGTAGTGAAGTTAAACAGAATAATTGTCATAATATTTTATTATCATCCGCCCACAATACTAATACGACCGAAAATAGCAGTGAGTGCTGTCTACTAATCTCACCCCTCTTTTGTAATTTAGGTAGGTACTCTGAAAACGCCCATGATTTTATATGTTTCTTAAAATGAGAAAGCGTAGCATTTCAGTAAGTATTTTATCTCTTAAAGGCACATGAGATATACAATGTATAGCTACTCCTTATAAACCAGTTACCTAAATTAACCTCACCCAGCTTGTACGGAGCTGGGAATAGCCAGCATAAAGAGGGATTGAATCTCACGCACCAAATCTTCATCTCTTAGTAGGATGCCACCAGAGCCCTAGACCCTCGACCCTCCACCCTAGACAACAGACCCTGAGTACCTACAGCTCCATATAGGTGATTTTCGGGACTCCGTTGAGGCCGCTTACATTTAATAACATGGTTAGATTACCTACCTGAGTATTTTACGTGGTATAAGGACCAGGGTTTAGGGTATAGGGTCTGTTCGCGCACTTGGGACATTGCTATTTTCACTGATTTTTTGAGAACTGGTCTATTCTACGTGATTTTGAAAGTGCTAGATTTTGTTAGTATTGAGAAGTGCCAGATCCTACAATTATAGCAGCTATCTGAGATGTTCTGACACCTATCAGATGAATTTGAAGCTAGTGCCAATGATAGGTACGTTGAATAGGTATACCAGTTAGGTACACCAGTTCTTGTCCTGTCACCGAAGTTAAGCAACTTCTATCGAGGATAGAATTTGTATGGTGACCAATCAAATTGAAACAACGCGATGCTGGCTATTCCCGGCCTCACTTAGGCAGGGTGAGGTTAATTTGAGTGGCTGGTTTGTGAGTTTGCAGCAAATGGAAGGTAAAACCCCCGTCATGTAGTTGAAAGTGATGTTCAACCAGGTTCATGCATTGGGTGGGATTTGAACCAAGAGATACCTACGCTACCTGGATTACCAGACTAACACGTTAATTACTTGACTAACACCAATTAGAGTTTATGAGATTGCGTTGTGTCACGGTTGAGAGGGAGATTGAGATTTCGAGATTGGAAAGTGTTTCTGGAACGGGGCACTGCTAACCCACAACACAGAGTTTCATATATGTACCTAGTTCAATTCCCAAATACGACAAAATTTTAATAAAGCGAGTGTGAAAACAAAATAATAATTATGAATATGATAACTTTTAGATAGATTGCACTAATCACATTTAAGAAAAGCTAGATTTAAATAATCAAATCTAAACAGAGCTAGATTCTACTAATCAAAATCTGAGAAAATGTATACCTATTCTACAAATCAAATTTGAAAAGAGCTAATAGGTCGTACGAATATTACAGCTAACCTCAGATCCTTGCGATGAGATCTGATGGAGGGAGTGGTACTAGATTTACTATGAGCACGTGTGGAGTGCCTTGGTTTCAAAAATAGTAAGTTCAAACTTTACTACGATCTTGGGTGCTTACTCCAAAAGAGCGAGAGAGATTTGAAGCTGATTTTTTTCTAATACTGGGATCAGTGCACTGGTAGTGAAGTGGTTAACGCATCGGTACATTATTGGTTCGAATCCAGTGCATGAATTTTTCCTCATTAATTTGAGTTTGTGACCACATTATAATAAGACTCAGTGTTAGTTGGTAGAAAATGCTTTGAACATTAACCTCGCCTGGTGGTTACCTTCCACTAAAGAGTATTATTATTATCAGTTAATTTGTGCATATATCTTTTAAAATGTCCGAGGTTTGATTCCCGTCTGAAGCAAATATTTCAAAAAGATATTTGTTTACAATTTCCTACGCGATCAGCTGAAATATTCACTTTTCTCTCTGTTAGGACGAAGAAGGTTTATCAGCTATAAATTCAGAATTTAAAAAGTACACATCTTGGATTGCCCTGTTCTTGCCCCTATTCGCGCATCCCTAGTCCCTACCCACTCCTCCATCTCTCGAGGATAGCAAAGACGGGATCGACTCTTTAGTGTTATACCTTAAGAGATCTCGTTTATTTAGAAAGATCTAAATTTGGAAACGGTGCGAATGACTATCGTTCCAAAGCACCTAATTTTTTAAAATAGCTGAATTATCAAAGAACCAAAAATAATCCATCCACTAAATTTCAAATAATTATAGAAATTGCCACATTGAAAATATTTTAGTTGGTAAAATACGTGTAAAAGGTTTCTTATAAACGACAATCATGAAAAACACTGCCAATTATGGACTCTATACTTCCTCGTGATTGTTTCACATTGTTAACACGTGCCAATTTTGAGATTTTATACTAAATTACTTGTATCTCCAAAACGACTGCACCGATTTTCTTCAAATTTGTTTTATATGGTAGAAAATCGTTTTTTCTACATTCTAGATTCCACAAAAATTTCTGTATCGGCAAGTCGTGGTCCTTATTTTTTGACTTTTTTGTCCAAAATTTCGGATTTTCTTAAATATCAGAGTCTAATTATAATTAATTAAAATATATATATAAATAGCCTATGTAAAACAATTATATGCATACACATACAAAATTTCATTAAAATCGGGTGTACCGTTCACGAGATATAAGCGTTTAAGTAAAAAGTTAGTGGTCAGGCGCATGGGCTCTTTCACCTAGAACCGCTGGTATAAATTCGATGAATTTAAAATGGGACCATCTACAGAATGTCTCCTAGATGTGTGCAAAATTTCATCAAAATCGGTCGAGTAGTTTCCGAGATTTGCGCGTTACAAGGAATCGTTTTAACAGACCGACAGACCGACAGAACGACAGACCGACAGAACGACAGACCGACAGACAGACACAAAATCAAATTTTCTCAGGAGGTTATGAAACGTCCAGAAATCTGAAAAAAATTGAAATCGGAGCAAAAAAATATTTTTTTTTACAAAAACGAACACAATACTTCCGATTTCTAATATTAGAAATTTTTCGGAAGTAAAATACATGTATTGTTTAGGATTCAAACTCTCGCATACGCACCGGAAGGACAAACCAGATGAAACCTTGTGCTGTCTTGCTGTCTGTCAAAGTTCTAAACTTACGGGTTATATTTTACGCTTACTTCTCGCATGGAGAGGAGATGCGTTTCTATATACTTATCGTATGTAATTTCTATGTATCAATGTAGTTCATATACTTTCTCGTCTTATAGGCAAAGGATTAGGGCATCAGATTTACATCAAGAAATCGTATTATTAAAATGAGAAATTAATGACTTCTTACTCTCGGGTCTTCCTATTATTACAATACTCTTGTTTGGTTTTTCAAGCTTACAGGATCAGCTAGCAGAGATCGCGTTGAACATAACAATTACGGTCATTCTCTCGTTGGGTTTTCTAGCTTATAGAATCAGCCAGGATTCTGTAAGCTGGGGATCCCAGATCAAAACTCCAGCTGAAACAGCATCTCAGCCTGGCGGTGCAGAGAGGGAATGCAGCAAGTATAATGCTTTCGGCTCTTCCCTCAGCTGATTTTGTAGAAGTCTAAAATCTATAATTTTATTATTGTTTTATGTACTTAAAAAAATTAAATAGGTACACAGCTATGTCCACACTTGAGCGCTATCTTCTTTCCTTTCTCTTTGGTGTGAGAAGCTTGTTCAGAAGTTGTTGTTCAGAAAATGGATGATGAAACACCCTTTGGGATTTGAGCATTGTAGTTAGAACTTAAGACCGATGTTCTGCCCAAATAAGGAAGGATTAAAATTCAAATATAAGACAACATAACTACCTGGTAATACAATACAGACCATGGGCTGTTTATACTGATTAAAATAGAGAGGTTAGTTGATGGCATGCATAATCAGAACTATTACCTGCAGATGAGAGCAAATAAGCTCGAAACAGCTGTTCAGGTAAGTTCTGATATTCATGTTCAATATGTACATCTAGTACAACTTCTCATTTTCTGTACCAGCTACCCACATAACCCAGTCTGGGTAGGGCCGGAAATGCCAGCCTCACGTGTTTGGCGGGAACAGAATTTCCTTCGAAAAGTCTGCACCGATCGGGGATCGAACTCGGGATCTCTGGACTACGGGCAGTAGTCTCAACCTTCACGCCACGGAGGCTGGTGACATTATTAATGACTCCTTGTTGTTACATTCGGGCAAGAAAAAGCGACCTGCTATTGTGTTGACTGTGGGGCTGATCTAAAATAAATACGGGACGTACCCTGTATTGGTTACATGTTAAACAAAAACTGGCCCCTCACAGTTAATAGATAGATGATACCTAGAAGAAAAAAACTAGTCTCTATCTCCAGAATAAACCTGACGAATATAGCATGCATAGATATATTGAAAGCTATTATAGTAAAAAGTAATAATATTTATTATTTTTTTCGTAGTACATTAGGTCTGGTAGTGCGTTGAACCGTGATGGACTTTTTACAACTACAGGGTACGATAAAAGATGCAACTGTCTCATTTGCCTGCAAATTAACTTTACAATTTTACTGTAGGAAAGAGGGTAGGATGACTTTCTTTTTGATATTTATTAATATCATTCGAGCATTTAAGCGACGTATTATACATATAGGCTTGAGGCAATAAAAAGTTCTTCTGACACATCCACTAATAATTCAAGGACCAAAATCTCGCAAAATTTTGGTTGGTTAAATGTTTTTATAGTCACAAATTTAGAACACTTTCCTAGTATCTTTGGTGGCACCGAATTTGAAGACGAAACGACAACGTACGGCAATGCCTAGAGGGTAGATATAGTAGGGCTAGGAAAAATAAATACAGGGCCATGCCTCGGGCTGGAAATCGTGTGCAGCCTAGTATCCTAGAAATATTTTAATAAACAGGAAGTATTGCGGCTTTGTTTTGGCTTTCTTGTAAAATTTAGTAAATTTGACTTACCCACCTCAGTAGCTTTTGATCTATTAGGTGATGGACTCGTAGCCTAGAGGTCCATGGTTCGATTCCCTAGCATGGCAAATATTTTATGGGTTGGTCTCTATATAGTATGACAAATAAAATTTTCATACTATTTGATAAGTCGAGTTTGCGTAGTTTTGATTCACCTTCATATGAACAAAATGAGCCTGAATAGTGTTCTTAAATCCTTTAGTCCAAGGCAGGTTTCTTCAATTATTATAACAATATTATGAATATATGAAAAACAACTTGAAAATCTATTCAAAGAAACATAAAAAAAATGAATTTGATATGTTTTGTAATCTGGGGCGAAGTTAATGCCTTGAGGATTGTCTGTGGCACTTACCCCCGTTCTCTTCCATCCAACCCTAGACGCTTCAACTACGAGCAGTAGCATCTTCCACTGCCGACCTCAGTAGTTAAGAACATGGATTACTGATCCGGAGGTTGCGGGTTCGAATCCCGGCCTGAGCGGAAAATTCTGATCGCGTTTTTCCGTTTCTAAAAGGGCATGGGTGTAAATTTAAAGTGCCCTGAAGTAATGCGAAAGTGGTTACGGGGCAGAACTACTTTTTAAAAAATACACAAAATTTCCGATTTCTAATATTAGAAATTTTTCGGCATGCAGTAGTAAAGTAGCGGCTTCCATCAGATCCTGAATCTCGCGAAGAGTAGATGCAAGATGATTATTCGAATCTGTCCAGTCCTGAAGCAGTTACGATTTAAACACTCATGCATAATCTCCACACATTGTATATCTATACATTTAAAGTCATTATATTATGTACGTTATATGGACGGAGCGTCAGTTTACAGTTGAATATAAGTCCTATATGTATATTTTATATTATTAGACTGCACTTTTTTCGTGCATAATATATCCATGTATTTATGTATAGTTGTATAGTATACATAATGTAAGTATATTCTGTTATACTCCTAGCTGAGGTATAGCTGTATTTATATTCATAGGTTGCATCTGAACACCTGATCAAATTAAACTGATGAGTCTGTGCCTAATAGTAAAAAATAGTAAATCTCTTGGTTAACCCATTTTTACGTCCAAACTTGGATGGGTACAGCTATATCAAACTAGAAAACGGTCCAAATAATACAGTTAAAAAAAACTACTGAGGCAGACAGTTTCGGCGTACAGTGATTAATTACAGCAAGAAACAACTGATCAGAGTAAAAAAAAATTGAAAATCAAAATAGGTACAGTTTCCAAATAAATTCCAAATTTTTGAACAAAAAAATTAAGTGAAAATAAAGTGTCCAAAATTGTTTAAAGTGTGTAACAGAGATACAATCATGAACTTCAGGGAATGTCCATGTTAACACTTGGTTCATCCTATCTCACATATTCGTTCTAGTAAAATAAGGGACGATCGTCCCTCAGGTCGGACTATCCACCAGTCACAGTGCACCTTATTTCGGATTAGGGACGGTCTCCCCTCAGGTTCGTTGTCATCTTAGTTTATAATATTAAATTTGACCCTAGGTGTTACATACTCCTTGCCTTACGTGTTTTGTATTTCGGAGGGAACAGATTTTTTGTTAGAAGTTTAAAATACAGTCGAATATGAATATAAGAGCACACAAGGAACAGGAAATTATTTCTCTCATATCCAGGTTTCTCCCAGAGGTTATTTTTCTTTTATAAAGAAATACATTGGATCTGGAAATTGTTCTCTTATATCCAGGTGTCTCCTATAAATAGGTTATTTTCCCTTTATAGAGAGGTAAATCGGACCTGTGAATTGTTCTCTCATATCCAGGTTTCTCTTATTAAAAGGTTATTTTCCCTTTATAGAGAGGTAAATCAGACCTGGAAATTGTTCTCTCATATTCACAGGTTCAAGTGTATCTCCTGGTCATGGCTTGAAAACTTACAGGCGACCCGATGAGGTTAAGTCCCCCGCGGGTCAAGGCAAGACCCATGATTATAGCGTGGAGCAGTGGGTCCACGCACTCGAGAACTAAAAACCAGTAGCCTTAAAAAAAAAAAAAAAAAAAAAAAAAAAAAAAAAAAAAACTGGCCAGCATTATTATTTATTGTGTTAAGAAATCATACTGGCTGTGATTAATAATAGATTTTACTTCACCAAGATACAAGAGAGGTTATAGCTTTTATGGTCGATGTAGTGTACGTACCTATTGTGGCTACTCTAGCTCTCATGATTGTGATATAGTGTTTTTGATTTTGTACAAGTTGGAAACAATATTTTACTAGATGAACCTAAGGACCAATATCGAACTTGAGTGCATTATTCCTCGTAATGGATTTCATTAAGTTTTCAACAATGGGCTCTATGTTGAGTTGGATTCTCTATTAATATGCTAAGGTCTCCTGCTGATTTTGTATTGTAATTATGGTTGTATGTGTCAGTATTGTTACGGATGGCCCGTGTTGGATTCGATACAGGATCCATAGGTACTTACCTACTCTATGTACAATGTACATATACGAACAACTATGTATGTTAAGCGAAGGTATATTTTAGGTTCAATATCCATAAATAAGCATAGTTAATAGTTATACATCATCATTATAGGGTGGCGTCATCGTCAACGATGGTAGCCAGACAGTGGAGGAATGACTCAGCACTTCTACCACTGTCTTCACAAGGAGACTAAAAGATGACAAGGGCCCCCAGAAACAAGCCAATGCTGGTCTACTCCCTGATTATAGTCCCCCAGCCAGACTGCTGGTCTACTCCCTGTTTATAGTCCCCCAGCCAGACTGCTGGTCTACTCCCTGTTTATAGTCCACCAGCCAGACTGCTGGTCTACTCCCTGTTTATAGTCCTCCAGCCAGGCTGCTGGTCTACTCCCTGTTTATAGTCCACCAGCCAGACTGCTGGTCTACTCCCTGTTTATAGTTCCCTAGCCAGACTACAGTAATATACATATAAGTAACCCTAAAAACTATATTCCTTGAAAATTTTAGTTGGTAAAACAACCTATCCATAAGACACATACCAGTAGTCATCTTGGTTAGGCATCCTCGACTTGCACACCAGGTGACCCGGGTTTGAATACCGGCAGTATTGGAATTTTTCGACGTTACGAGATTGATATTGGACGATGATCGTTGGTTGAAGTAATAATGCATTAGCATTAATTCTCGTAATGTCGATGCTACCCACTAAAAATTGTGACATAATAACATAAATAATTTTTATGTTATTATGTTTATTATTTTTATCTTTTTATTATTTTTATCCCTTTGTAAAACGGATATCACTAATGGCATCTCTGGTAAGCTTTGTCCTCATGGAGACTGCAGTACCGTACCAAGAGGACCTCTGTCAGTCGCGAGGCAAGCTGCAACCTGAAGGATATTCACAATGGATATCATCAATATTAGTACCTAGTATCATATTGATTCTATTATTAGTATTATCAACATACTAAGGCTATTATTAATTTCACTATCAGCAACATCATCATACAAAGGATAAGCTTGTCCGTACGCAGGTGTAGACCTGCATTTCATTATTCTCGATCAAATCCATCACCTGGCCGCCATATTTACCTGATGCCAATAGAGAAACCAGAGAGTGCTCTTTACAAAAGAGGAAAAAATCAATAGGAAAAGATGAGAAATAGAATGTATTTTCTGTTTTGTAATACGAGACATCCATTCATGATTTAGTTTCTTGTCCCCTTAATTCGGATCAAGATCTGCGCCGTTATAGATAGAACAGGGCAGGATATTGGAGGCTACAAGACCTGCAAATATCCTAATCAGTCTAATCACGGCCCTGAAAATTTGATTATGGAGCATGCGGAATTGAAGGAATGGGTGACTAGCTATGTTTTGGGAAGTAAATTGTTTGAATATACAGATCAAACAATAATAAAACTGTTTTTTCCCTTCCTCTCACAAAATAAAACTTCTAAAATTATCCATTTATCCAACTAACATAATTACAAGAAAGATATGACTTCTATGAGCAGTTTTGATTGTTTATGGGAAAATTACATGAAATGTATTTGTGCTATGTGCTATATCTTATATGTAACTATGTAATGTAAAAGAAATGTACAATAAAACACATTATTATTATTTATTGACAATCAGATTAAAATTAGTTTAATATTAACTTAGTCTGTCCCGGTAGCTCAGTGGTAAAGGCGGCACTCTGTGAATCCAAAGACTCCAGAGGTCGTGGGTTCGAAACCCAGCTGGGACATGACATGTTATCCTCCCATTTGGGATTTTTACCACATAATAATATGTCTTGGGCTTACTGCTGGAATAATGGGACTTTAATGTCCTAATCGGGCAGTATAAATAAGGCGATATTATTATTATTATTATTATTATTCCAATATCAAGCAATTTCGGGAAACTGTACTCCTTAAAACTTCAAGATGATTCACAAACATTGGATAAGAATGGTAAGATAGTAGTTACATATAATATATGAATATCACAAATGGACATGGACATTGGGCAACCAATGAAGACTAGCAGAAAACAAACTGCTAGGAAAATCACGAGCTGACTCAACAATACAATACTGTGACAATAGACAAAGAGAAGAACCCACACAACAGAAACGAAATCAACATGAGTGGAGATGATGGATTCAAAAGTAATGAGAAAAAGAAAGAATAAATATGAGAAAATTGAAGAAGATCACCACTTTAGCACCACCATGAGAAAGTGATAATATAATAATGTCGCCTTATTTATACTGTCCGATTAGAGACTATTTCGCCACTTAAAAAAAAAAAAGTCCCAGTATTCCAGCAGTAAGCCCAAGACATATTATTATGTAGTAAAAATCCCTAATGGGAGGATAACTTGTCATGTCCCGGCAGGGTTTCGAACCCACGACATCTGGATTTTCTGGATTCACAGAGTGCCGCCTTTACCACTGTGCTACCAGGACAAAGTAGAAACAAAGCCATGAATTACATCATCATAATAAACATTATTATTTCAATATTATTTATTAGAGTACAGAAATTATAGGTAATACATATTATTATTATGAGAACAATGAGATCAAAACAAAATAATTTTATACATGTGATAATGATATAAAAAGGTGAATAATTATAATACATTCATGAAACTATATCTTATCTAAAGAATGGCGTTTTTGCTAATGGCGATCTCTGCCACACATCCATCATTAGCAAAATAGAATATTAAATTTAATATATTTATCATCACGATGATAAACCCATCAGAAGCAACAGCCACAAGACGAACACTAACAATACCGTCATCAACATCATCCGAACACCACCATCATTACCTAACAATAGCTGAACAACTAAACACGATAAATAGTAACAACAATAGAATCAACAACTCAACAAAAACATTATTACTATCATCAGAAGTAACACCAAGAAGATCAACAAAGAAAGAGATGATCAATTCATGAATGACACAAAACATGTTCGTACACGCTTCACTGTACTCAAAGCAAGTAATAATACCCAACAGAATATAAACATCAGGTCTTTGGATACAGGTCACTACACGTATGTCGTATTGGTTACCATTGTGGCTATACCAGTTCATACATGTTCCATAGTAATTCATCTGTTACCTGCTACAGCTAGTGGTATCTGTCTTTTAAGTTATCAAAGAGCTACAATTTTAGATCAGTTATCATAAGGATCTTCCTGAAGTAAGTATAAGATAATTATTTTATGTTCTAGTTGAAAGGAATAATGTCTGGTAATGGTTTTTTGTCTTCGCCTAGGGTGTATGATGGTAGCATATCCTGACGAAAAAACCACAAGGGGTCTCACCAAACAGGATGATTAGTTTCACATCCCAAGTTTTAGGCTCTAGCTCAGAACAGGATGTCCAATGGTTTCATCAGTTTCACGGATAAAATCAGTCACTTGAATACATCTATTGTTAACAAGGACCATAAAGTTCTCATTTTCCCAATAATTACACAAGATCTTTTTGATTTCGAAGCTGAAACTAATGCGTCCTCTTTACCTATAGCCTACACACTTCTATGATATTCAATTGTGTTCTTACAGATTTTGTTTTTCATTTTGTTATTCTTTCAATACACTTAATAAAATTATAACTTATACTAACCACAATATCCTAAATCGAACACACAAAATATTGCAAGAAGAAAGACAGTTAGATAGCCTCATTTAGATTTCAAAAATTAAATCAGTCTGATTTGAGACCATATTATATTTAAGATCTAGCATATGAATAGAGTCCTAATATTTTAATAAAATATTGTCTAACATCGTATCCGATTCATTATGGCCAAGATGACAAGATCATTAGGGCATTGACATTTCCGATGTCTCTAGCGTTTATTAACAACAGAAAGGACCTGATATCTTGATTATGATATCACAAGCTATAACCTTCGTTGTCTGATGGCTCTGTGTCGTCCTGAATTAAATTTCAACAGTGTGGGTTGCTTGATTTATAAATCTACGATGACTCCAGATATAAATGATAAAGAGATACAGTTGATGGGTCAGAATGAGCTATTCGTTAGCCGTTAGATGCTACTGAAGAACATTTCAGAACTATTACGTTGGAAACTAAGCAGGCGACCACAACGAGGACCCTGGAACTAAATTCTACAACCCACATCCTAGACCCTCGACCCCAGACCCTGGTACCTACACCTTGATATAGACAATTTTTGGGACTCCGTTTTGGCCCCTTAATTTTAAAAATATTATGAAAGACTCCGTTGAGGCCACTTACATTTATTATTTTTTTAAAGGTAATATTGCCCGGGAACCGCTTTCGCATTACTTCAGGGCACTTTACCTTTACATTCATGCCATTCCGGAAACGGAAAACTCGGTTAAATTTTTCCGCTCCGACCGTGATTCGAACCCGCAACCTCCGGGTCAGCAACTAATGCTCTTAACCACTCAGCCACGGTGGTCGGCACTTATGTACATTGAATAACATGTTTATTATTTTGCGAGGTACAGGGGCTACCCTAAGGTCTAGGGCTCCGTTTTATAGAGAAGCGGTTCCATAGAGGCAACAGGAACGGCTACGCTGAAGCATGCTTCAACGTTATATTTCAACTGAAAGCACGAAGAGGGTATTGGGGTAAGTAGTACGTAGCAAGCTTCTTTTTGTAGCACAGGTACTTTCTTCAGAAAGCATGCTTCTGGCAAAATCTTGATTTTTGACCTCAAGATGAGAAATACAGCTTCAGAAGGACTTCTCATCCCACCTAAAGACAGAACTTTAGGCCAGAAGGAAGACACCATGGCAGTTAAAACAATAAAATTATGATCCACAGCAGACTTGAACCACCGACCTCCAGGTTACAAGTCCGCTGCCTTATCGATCAAGCTACTGAGGTCGGTACAAGTAATCAATAGTATAAAAATATACTAAATCATCAACTATTTTTCCTCTTTTTCTTTTTTTCCCCATCAAACTAAGAGGCAGTTTTCGTCAGCCGCTCAATCAGCTGTAAGTTGGCTGAGATTTGGTTTTAGCAGGTTTGGATGGTCATCATAGGGTAGCGTCATCGTGAACGATGGTAGCCAGACAGTGGAGGAATGACTCAGCCCTTCTACTACTGTCTTTACAAGGAGGCTAATAATTGACAAGGGCCCCCAGAACCAAGCAAATGCTGCTCTACTCCCAGTTTATAGTCCCCCAGCCAGACTATAGTTTGGATGGTAGAGTAAGTAAAAAGACTTGTAATAATGTTTTATCCACTAAAGATGACTGTGATAATAAAATTAAAATGACACCAAAAAGCAAACGATTTTTTTTCCAACTGGTACCTAGTTAGGTAGGTACCTACTTACAAAGTATTAGGTCATGTGATCTGAAAGTTACAAAAATAATAACAGGTGTTAATTATTACAAAAAAACTTATAAAAAAACAAACCAACTTTATATGTATGACCTTGGAAGTTTAAACTCCCAAAGCTTGTCCAAATGGAGCAATACCTAATGTTGTTTTTTACACCAAACTTAAGCGATTTTAATTTTTTTAATTGAACCAGAACCCCACCTGTCATAAAATGTTTTAAATGTTTACAACAGTGTATAAAAAAGCAGTGTGTAAAATGTTTACAACTGCCATTAGCGATCAACTTTTATTAGTTACGATATTTTTCAGAACTTTAAAATATTAATTTGTAATTGACCGGCTCCAACATTGTCCCTACTATACCATTACAAAAGATTAATTTGATGTACCTATCACTCAAACTAATGCTATCGTTTTACCCTCTATCCGCAGAGAACTCACAAACCAACAACTTAATTTAACCTCACACAGTCCGAGTGGAGTCGGGAAAAGCAAGCATCACGATGGTTCAAAGTTGAATGGTCGCTTATCAAACCTCGCTGGGCGTTGCTTAACTTAAGTGATAAAATGAGAACGGCTTTACAGACCCTTTTCATATTGCGCCGTAAATAAATCAGACCGTATTTGGTTATACCACGAGCAGTGTTCATAGCAATTTCAAGGAGGTTTTCGGTCAAAGTAAAAAATTATGTCACAACACTGTAAATTCAAATTTCAAAAAAATTAGCGCTCCACACAGAAGTGAGGTTATCTTTATCAAAATAATTTTCAAAATTCAATTTTCCTGTCACCTAATATCAATTTTCCTCTGGAATTCTTCAATATTTCGATACTAATGTTTATTGATTTGTAATAAAGATATGGCATAATCACTCTAAATAGCAGTTCTCAAACAAGCAAAATATGGAGCTGGTAAGTAATCATTGAAAAAACATTTCAAAATTATCTCATGATTGAATGTTTACATTCCAATATTTCTGTACTTTCTCTTGTAACCTTGCTGCTGAGGTATTCTTACGTGCACAGTAACGTGTTATGTTGTCTTTACGTCAGTTCATTCTGAACCGTCAAACTATTTGAACTCTGTGTTTATCAAAAACTAAATAGTGTTTCACACTTTACAGTGGAGTGTTTTGTAAGACAAGATTGAATAGAGGTACTCAAAGAAAGAAGTAAACAAACTGCAACAGGTTAATAATCTTTCATAATGAGTGATTGGAGTAAAACATTTGACCATACTCACACATCTCATAAGAACCCTAATGAAAATGCCAAGTTACAATATGGTACAGCTGGATTCCGCACCAAAGCCAATGTTCTGGACTATGTGTTCTATCGGATGGGACTCTTGGCCAGTTTACGCTCTAAATTCAAAGGTGGGCAAAGTGTTGGATTGATGATCACTGCAAGTCACAATCCTGAACAAGACAATGGCATCAAGTTGATTGACCCTAGTGGAGAAATGTTGGAGAAGAGTTGGGAAGTGATCGCCACAGAGTTGGTTCAGAGTAAAAATGATGAAGTCAAAGGTTATGTAGAAAGTAAACTGAAAGAATTTCAATTGGACCAGGCTCCAAGCTCAGTAATTGTTGGTTACGATACAAGACCAAGCAGCAAGCCTTTATTACAAGCTGCTCTGGATGGATTGAGTGTGTTCAATACTAATGTCACCAACTATAACCTGGTAACAACTCCAATGCTACATTTTTATGTGTACAGTAAAAATGTAAACAATAAAGTTTCTGAGGAGAATGAATATTTTGAGCATTTTGGAAATGCATACTTATCTTATCAAAAATTCATCACAACTGACAGCAGCTCATATTCCAGAGATCTCAGTTTTGATGGAGCAAATGGTGTTGGAGGTGTGAAAATTGAAGATCTCAAGAAAATTATCAAATCTAAGCTCAACATTGAAGTGTTCAATAGTGATGTTTCCACTCAAGGGAAACTCAACTTCCAGTCTGGTGCTGATTTTGTAAAGACAAAGAAAACAGTACCATCAGGTGTAGAAGCAAAAAATATAGACCACAAATACTTATCTGTAGATGGAGATGCTGACAGAATCATCTACTGGTATCCAAACAGTGATAACAGTGTCAACTTGTTAGATGGTGACCGTATTGCTGTGCTTTTTGCCATGTACATCAAAGAACTAATTCTCAAGTGTAACCTGAAAGATTCCATTGAAATGAAAGTTATCCAAACAGCATACACCAATGGTAACTGCACCAAATATATCAAAGAATCCTTGAACATAGATGTGATATTTACTTCAACAGGAGTGAAACACTTGCATCATGAGGCTCTCAAATATGATGTTGGTGTTTATTTTGAAGCAAATGGACATGGTACAGTACTGTTCAGTGAAAAATTGAAACATTTACTCACCAAAAGTAACACAGAAGAAAGTAAACAATTTCTGAACTTTATTGAAATGACCAATGAAACCGTTGGTGATTCCTTCTCCATTATGTTACTCACTGAAACTGTTCTACAAGCAAAAGACTTGACCTTACCACAGTGGTATGCTCTCTACAGTGATCTTTCTAATAAACTGTCCACAGCCACGGTGTCCAATAGAAACCTAATCAAAACCATCAAGGCTGACACAGAGATAGTTGAACCAGCAGGCATGCAAGATAGTATCAACCAGAGCATCGGGAAGTATAAGAATGCGAGGAGTTTTGTGAGACCCTCAGGAACTGAAGATATTGTGAGGATTTATGTTGAGGCTGAGACTGATGCAGATGTTACCTTGCTGACAGAGGAAATTCAAAAAGTTATCAAGACTTATTTGTAAATGGATAAAAATGTAATTTCTACCTCATTTATTAAAAAATATGAACATAATTATTTTATTTTTTTGTCATGTAGGTACCTACAGAACTATGTTCTATTTTATTACTTTATAAATATATCAGTTCTCATCATTCTATTGATCTTGCAGTCAGTCTTAAAACCAATTAGGGTTATCTGCATTATTTCAATACAATTTGAATGAATTGCTTGTTATCTAATAAAGTGTTACTAATGAGAAAAAATAAATGAATAGTATACCTACCTTTTTATTTTTTAAAATTTTAAACTTGATGTCAAAACTTTCCAGTTTTCAAATATTTAACTTTGTCATTAAGATTCATTGCTGTACAATGCTACCATTTCACATCCAAGTACGATCATTATTTTTGTTGTTGTATATTCTCTATTTTTTGTACCTTATAAATAAGCACTTAAATATATAATGAGTAAAGTTTTATTTTTATACCCAACAAATTGCTTACTTTTCTCAATATTACTTGTTATAGATCTTACAGGTATCCACAAAATTATGATAATTATATACCAATAGGACGGACACCTTTCTGTGTTGTCTCATCCTGTGGTCAAATGGACTTTCCCTCAAACAGCAAGTTATCGTATATTTGTATAAAATCACTTTTGTGATGTCAAAACTACTCAAACTCACACTGCTAAATATTTGCTGAACTTGGGACTTGAACCACCAACCTCCAGGTTACAACCTCCTACTTTATAATTCAGTCTAGACCCATGGATAAATATCTTCTTGATATTTTGTAAAATAGAAATAATGTAGGTACTTGATTGGGACGTCAGAGGGTGAACTTTTCTTCAAAAATTCTTGCGCGGTCCGAGATATGAACTTGCGTCCTTCAGATCAAGAAAAACTTTTTCTTTACGAAAATTGGCAAAATAGTCTTTAAAATAATAAGGCCCTCTTGTACTATATTCATCTCGTCACTTCGGTGGAAAATAATAATAATCGCTGCTAAATATTTTCCCTCGAATAAACAACAATGAGAACTCTTCTATAAAGGTCAAAATTTGTGGGTTTGTATAGTAGAGGCATGAAGCATCATTTTTTTTTCTCTCATCGCACAAGGCCAGAGGATCTCTGACAGATCACTTCCAAGACTTCAAAACCAAATTCAAAATACCTAAGATCACTTGTGATAATATTATCACAAATGTAATACATGGCTCTAACAAAATAATACACAACCACCTGTATCAAAGAACATGAGAGGAAGAAAAAGAAAGAAGAAGAAGAAAAAAAAATCTTGTAAACTGTGTCGCTTAGGCAAGTGCCCATGTGGCACCAGTTGTAAAGTATTTTTAATAAATATTTTTACGTGGGTTTGTATAGTAGTCGTCTCCGTCAAAGTATTAGGACCGAATTAAAATAAAACAGGATTAGCTATAATATTAGTACAGTATCCCTTAACTCGGGCTATACTGCTCTGTGATTGGTTGAAACTCCGACTTGAGAGCCTGTCTGGCTTAGCTTCACTTTAATCCTGCTTATGATTCGGGCCTAAGGGTGGAATTAATAGACAACATCAATAACTTAAGTCGTTGGTAAGTGTCGATTTTCCCTATCTTACACAGTACGCAATCCGTGACTTAGCGCCACAGAGGTATTACAAAAACGTCTATTAATTCCGCCCTAAATCTTCCTCCCAAACCAGGTAAACTCCGTAGTGATGGCGGGAGACACTCTGGCGCTGAGCGCTACGCCCCGCCTCATCCTAGGTCCCGGCCTGCGTCGGGAATCTTCGTCCATCATCGTGTCCCAGAACGGAATTCTCCGACACGCCAAGCCGTTCACCTACTACGTGGATTTCATACAGAGGCGATATGTGCCCAACAGGGGTGATCTGGTAAGTATATTCGATACAGTTGAAACTGGATATAAAATACGAACATAATGAGACTACCTGTTTTGTGCTGACAGTCTAAATAAAGCACTACTTATACTATAAGACAACAATTTCCAAATCAAATTTAACTCTGCACATGGGCGTAGCCAGGATTTTGGCTAGGGGGGGCAGCTGATGAGGAAAATCATTAATACCTAGTGAACAATCAATAATACCTAGTGTTGTAAAGTGTACTCCCTGGATTTTTCTAGGGGGGGGGGGTGGGGGGTTAATGTGGGTAGCTGGTACGATTCCCAGCGAATGGACCCCCTTCCTGACTACTTCATTCAAATCAGAACGTACATCAGAATTAGAATCAAATGGTCACAATTGATCTAAATAGCGGTCGGTATGATAATTGGTGCTTCTGTTGTGGAACTCCAACCAGTCTATTATAAAAAAAAAGATTAATAAATAAAAGGCATCCCTTACAAACAACTGTTACCAAATGGATATTGAAGTGAATTTCTCTTTAAGGTATTGATTTATGGGTTTGATGGCAGAGATTGCCTTAGGCAATAATCACGCCCTTTGTCAATATTATTCTTGTCAATAAAGAGGTATTTTTATTATTATATTTATAAAAATGTTATAACATAACATACTTTGGTATAACATAACATACTTATATGGCTGTATGGCAAATTCCATAAATACCAAGAAAAACACATATTATCGAAAGCTCTGGAAAAATAATAATAAATTAATAATGTTTGGTTTAATTCCAGGTGCTGGGAGTTGTGACGTCACGCGTGGGAGATAACTACCGGGTGGACATTGGGTCCAGTGACCCGGCTGTGCTTTCCTATCTAGCCTTCGAGGGCGCCACTAAAAAGAATCCGCCCAAGATCGAGACAGGTGAGGGTGGACTTTAGACACTAGATAAGATTGACTTATAATAAAGAAGTTTCATATCATCCTAATAAAAGAGAAACATATAATATGCATAAATCCCCTATCATCAAAGCCATGTCCTTATTTAATGAGGCAAATCAGTAATGATTGTTCTCTCACGTCACTTGTTGCTGTTATTTAGTGATACACAATATCTTGTGTGAATCGGGTAACAGTGTAGACCTGTAGACGTTAGTAAAAAAAATCAAAATAGCGAGTGATTTATGTTATAGCACACAACGCACTCTGATTGGTTAATTTTAGCGTAATAATCAATCAGAGTGCGTTGTGTGACGGTTGAAACGGATATTTTGAAAGTGGAGAGTGTTCCTGGAACGGGGCACAAGTACGGTCTTATTACATTACAACATTATTTGTAGAAAGTGGTAACAGTGTGCCCATTTTTTTCCTCTGGCCGCGCCTGTGCGGACCAAATATCAAGAGAACTATCGGAGTTAAATGGCAGAGAATGCCTGAGGCATTAACTTGGCCCTGGATTACAAGACAATTGTAAATATGAAATATAATTTTGTTCTAATTTTTTTTTTATATGTATTTTTAAGTTTTTATTCCCTCTTTTTCTTAATTGATTGTTTGATTTTTTTGTATAAAAAAATAATGTTCTAATAAATAAATAGAACTCGTACAATAAATAGAACTATAGTATGTATGAAACCTTGTTCTATTCTCAATACAAGATCTTAGTGAGAATAGAATGGACTTTAATTATTTAAATTACCATACCCATATATATTTTTGTTTGTTCATCTAATAATTATGTCTAAATGTAATAATTATCTGTTATTATATTACTATTAACACTTGGACGACTGGGTGTACCACCGGTGGTACACGCATGTACTACGCCTAAACATCGCCGGTCCCACGGGAGAACTTACGGAAAACATGCCGGTCGTCTATGTGTTAAGGAAAAATTACTCTGCAATTGTTATTTTATGTACATTGTATTTATACTCAAATAAATAAAGAGGTGCTTTGTTAAACTGTTGGCATAATGGGACTACCTGTCTTGCGCTGACAGTCAAAAAAAAAAAAAAAAAAAAAATTTTTACAAAAACGAATACAATACCTACTTCCGATTTCTAATATTAGAAATTTCCTGAAAAAAATAAATAAAGTCAAAATTACAAAACAATATTGTCTCTTCCCCAGGCGATGTAGTGGCGGGCAAGCTCCTCACAGCCAACAAGGACATGGAGTCAGAGCTGGTGTGTGTAGACTCCCGGGGCAAGGAGTTCATCATGGGTTGGGTGGAAGAGATTGCCATAGGCAATAACCCCGCCCTTTAGTTAGGACATTTATTATGTATATTTATTTATTTTTTCTTCATATTTTTTCTCTTATTACTTCTCCTATATTGTGTATTAATTTGTAATTATCTGTGTTGTATATGTCTAATTAATAAAGTGTAAATAAATAAATAAAATAAATGTGCAAATAAATAAATAGAACTTGTACAATATTATAATAATAATTCCGTGTCCGTGAGATAGGTATTAATACTTAAATCACGGTGGTGAGAGGATTATATGGACGCCCTGATCCAATGTCTAGGCTCTTTTCATGTCCATTGATTCCATTTGGTTTTAACGTCCTGACTTGAGGTAGACAGGACGGGGGGTCTACCCTCCATTCGCTGGGAATCGTACCAGCTACCCACATCAACCTCACCTAGCCTGGGTAGGCCTAAATTGTACAATACTGTCTCTCCCGTTCCTCCCCCAGGCGATGTAGTGGCGGGCAAGCTCCTCACAGCCAACAAGGACATGGAGTCAGAGCTAGTGTGTGTAGACTCCCGGGGCAAGGAGTTCATCATGGGTCTCCTGGCTGACGGCTACTTGCTGCACGTCTCTCTGCATCTCTGCCGCAAGCTACTGAACCCTCGCTGCCCGCTGCTCAAGCAACTGGCCACCAGGTAGGAACTAGCTGTTTGCCCGTTTTTTTTTTAATTTACGGATTGCGAATCCATTTTTATAACACGCGGACCTATAATGCACCTACTTAAACTGCTACCAGCGTGTTGGGAGCATTGCCATCAGAAGAATTGACTTCAATGTTCTATCTGTAACTTTTAATAGAACCCATGAACTCATTGATTACTACAATAAAAAATTCAATTATTACATAACTAAAAATAAACCTATCTATTTCAACAGGAGTTATATTGAAAATATCAATTCCTACATCGCTGGCTCTATTGCCTATAGTTAGTTTGTAGCCCTTGCATAGGTGAAAATTCTCCTATATTACAACGTAATAATAATAACAACACTCTTTAGTGGAAGGTTACCACCAGGCGAGGTTAATGTTCAAAGCATTTTCTATCACCTAACCGTCGAGAGTCTTATTTTATGTGGTCACAAACTCAAATTAATGAGGAAAAATTCATGCACTGGGTGCGATTCGAACCAACGGATCCCTACGCTACCTAGATTACCAGACTAGCGCGTTAACCACTGCGCAACGGGACTTTTAGCCGGGACATGACAAGTTATCCTCCCATTTGGGATTTTTTTTTAACGAACATTTATTTAAAGAGAGTATTAAGTAGCATTTCATTAAGTGACAGCAACTGCCTAAGGCATTAACTTCACTTGGGATTACAAAACAATTGTAAATATCTAACTATTTTCCTTATCGTATAGAAAGGAAAGTAATGGAATCACCCAAAAAATTTCGATAGTCAGTTTTTAAGTTTTTTTTTACCTTTATTCGTACATTATAATATAGTTAAATTTTTACAATATATAAAATACTTCTCCAAGGACATCTTCCCGAGGCAGTGTGCTCAGCACTGAGGCAACATTACCTCTCTGAACAGCGAAACTAAACCGTTGCCTGAAATATTCCCCGGCGCGTCTGTCCTTCGTCTCAAGGACCAAGGTTTTGGATATGCTGTTAAACATTTCCAAAGCACTTGGCCCAAAAGAGCCAAAGGTTTCAACGCATTTTCAAGTTGTTTTTTTTTTCTGTTATTAATAAAGTGTGAATAAACGAACGAGTTTATTTTGTATTTTATCACCAGGTACCGCAACAAGCTGGAGCTGTCCATAGGCATGAACGGGAAGGTGTGGGTGCGGGCAGAGAGCTTTGCCGAGACGGTGCGGGTGGGGAACCTGATCCTGCAGTGCGAGCTGGCGGGCTATGACGAGATCCTGGGCCTCTGCCAGGCGCAGCTGTCTTGAGTCAGCCTCGCTATGGTTTGGAAGAAATCTCCTTGAAGGAGATTCTATTTTTTTTTTTTTTTTTTTTTTTAAATTCTTTGAAGGAGATTCTATTTTTTTCTTTTTTTTTTGAAAAAAATCTCCTTGAAGGAGATTCTATTTTTTTTTTTTTTTTTTTGAAAAAAATCTCCTTGAAAAAGATTCTATTTTTTTTTTTTTTTTAAATCTCCTTGAAGGAGATTCTATTTTTTTTTTTTTGAAAAAAATCTCCTTGAAGGAGATTCAATTTTTTTTTTTTGAAAAAAATCTCCTTGAAGGAGATTCTATTTTTTTTTTTTTTTTTTTAAAAAATCTCCTTGAAGGAGATTCTATTTTTTTTTTTTGAAAAAAATCTCCTTGAAGGGAAGGTGTGGGTGCGGGCAGAGAGCTTTGCGGAGACGGTGCGGGTGGGGAACCTGATCCTGCAGTGCGAGCTGGCGGGCTATGAGGAGATCCTGGGCCTCTGCCAGGCGCAGCTGTCTTGAATCAGCCTCGCTATGGAATGAAAAAAATCTCCTTGAAGTAGATTCTATTTTTTTTTTTTTTTTTTTTGGAAAAAATCTCCTTGAAGGAGATTCTATTTTTTTTTTTAATCTCCTTGAACCTGATCCTGCAGTGCGAGCTGGCGGGCTATGAGGAGATACTGGGCCTCTGCCAGGCGCAGCTGTCTTGAGTCAGACTCGCTATGGAATGGAAAAAATGTCGTTGAAGGGGGTTTTTTTTTTTTTTTTTTTTTTTTTTTTGAAAAAAATCTCCTTGAAGGAGATTCTATTTTTTTGAAAAAAATCTCCTTGAAGGAGATTCTATTTTTTTTTTTTGAAAAAAATCTCCTTGAAGGAAATTCTATTTTTTTTATTGAAAAAAAAGTTTTTTTTTTGAAAAAAAATCTCCTTGAAGGAGATTCTATTTATTTTGAAAAAAATCTCCCTGAAGTAGATTCTATTTTTTTTAAATCTCCTTGAAGGAGATTCTATTTTTTTTTTTTGAAAAAAAATCTCCTTGAAGGAGATTCTATTTTTTTTTTTTTTTTGAGAAAAAATAATCTCCTTGAAAGAGATTCTATGTTTTTTTAAAAAAAAATCTCCTTGAAGGAGAATCTATTTTTTTGAAAAAAAAAAAAAAAAAAGAGCTTTGCGGAGACGGTGCGGGTGGGGAACCTGATCCTGCAGTGCGAGCTGGCGGGCTATGAGGAGATCCTGGGCCTCTGCCAGGCGCAGCTGTCTTGAGTCAGACTCGCTATGGAATGGAAAAAATCTCCTTGAAGGAGATTCTATTTTTTTTTTTTTTGAAAAAAATCTCCTTGAGAGATTCTATTTTTTTTTTTTTTTTCTTGAAGGAGATTCTATTTTTTTTTATTTTTTTGAAAAAACCTCCTTGAAGGAGATTCTATTTTTTTTAAAATCTCCTTGAAAGAGATTCTATTTTTTTTGTAAATATTTTTTCTATGTCACTTTCACCTGTATGGTCATTGGTCATAATTATGACGACGGGGGTTTAACGCTCCTTTGTTGAGAGAAAAAAACAAGAAATTATTTGCCAGCGTCGATGACACGTTGAATACAAAAGTTCTCGTTCTCTCACTAAAGTTGAGCAACGCTTAGCGAGGTTAGGACTTGGATGTGTGACCATTCAAGTTCGACCTCTTTTTTTTTTTTGAAGTGGGGTTTAACGTCGCTTTCAACTGCCATGGTCATATCACGACGGGGGTTTTACCTTCCATTCGCAGGAAACTCACAAACCTGCTACTCACATTGACCTCACCCAGCCTGAGTGGGGCCGGGAAAAGCCAGCGTCACGAGAATTAGAATTTGAATGGTCACCCATCCAAGTCTTAACCTCGCTGGATGTCGCTTAACTTCGGTGTTCTGAAGGGAACCGGTGTATTCAACATGCCATCGACGCTGGCTAGTTCGACCTCGTGATGCTGGTTATTTCTAGCCCCACTCAGGCTGGGTAAGGTTGTTTGAGGAGCAGTTTCAACTAATCGAAGCGCACTAGACCGAGTTAAGGGAGTGAAGCTAATCCTGTTTTATAATTCGGCCCACAGTCTGAAAGGAAAAGAAAAATTGAGAGACCAAAGAGCGTTCAAATATTGTTCATAAAATATATAAAATTACTTTATTTGCAATCAGTTGTGTATTTCGCATAAGTCAAAACGAAAAATTAAAATAATATTAAGAACAAAACATGTAGCAAATAGTTATTTCATACATTACTTTTACGTAAACTTGACTCTTAGTAAGAGCTATGCTTAGATTATGGGGTTACAGTTAAGTGAGGAACGGTGTTTATACCCCTAAAAGCACAAAGTTTTACTGTGCCCCCAGGGGGCTTTATTGTACCGATTTTTTTTTCAAGGATACTTCTCTTGATATTATTATCTATAGGAGTCATACCATTTTCTATTGGGGATATTTTTGAGGTTATTTATACAGTGTAAGCTATACCGATTTGATAAAATACAGTTTAAGCTATGCCAACTTGATAAAATACTTGGTAAATCCCAGTACTTTATCAAGTTTAGTAAGAAGTAGTACTACGGGGTACTGGTGTAGTAATTGTAACACAAGTTCCTATCTAGGAGCTGGGAATGAAAATAATATGTAAATTAGGGACAAATTATAAAATAGGATTACTAAGAGAAAAACGGTACACCATCCCCTATGCAAGAGGGACCCTAAAGCGTCCCTTTTGTATGGAGCCCTGCCATTGGTAGAAGGTTTACCAAACATTTGGTGATCAACCTGCTGATATTTGTCGAAATTTTTCTCGACATCGTTTGCATAATCTTCCCGCTCTTGAGATGTCATTTTCTCAAATTCCGAGTTGACAATGCTTTTGCCCTCCTCTAATAAAGTCCCTTCTTCATCACCTGTTTCATTAATTTTACCGGAAAGTGTACTCGTTGTTGAGGAGGCACTAGTGGTACTAGTACTAGTTTCCACACTATACCCATTGGTGGTAGTCGTTGGTACAGTCGTTGTACTAGTGGTAGTTGGCAGGCTCGTCGTCTTGGTTCGATTTTTGCCGTATTTCCAGAGATAGTCCGCATCTAGATTCTTTTCAATTTGTTCGATTGACAATGGATCCAGTGTCATTCCTGAAATATCAAATACGATGTCGTGTCCACCTTTACGGAAACTTCTCTGCGAATAGTTCTTGGTGATTTTTATTTCCCAATCAAATTCTGTTGTTGTTGAATAGTTTCCTCCCGATAGGGACCACCGCTGATGTTCTCTCTCCTGTTCCTTGAGTTTTGCCTTGTACTCTCTAAAATCCTTCCTGTACCGTGCACTAAAGTCCACCATACGGTCTTCATTTGCGGACAAGTCAAGATCTTCATCTTCTGAGTTACCAGACATGGAGATGTTCATTTTGTCCAGACGGCTGGCAGCTTCGTTTATCTCAGAGAAGAAGTTATCTCGGACAAAGTGCTCCACGGATTTCATCTCTCGGTCTTGATTTTGAGCCCAGCTCTGTCCGCTTCCCCAATCGTAGCTGTCCTGGCTAGATCGGCTGTCATCGTCAGACATGGGTGGCCAGGATACGTTTGGGTGTCTCCACTTGGTCACGCGAACTTTCTTTGTTGTCCAGGGCCATGTTGTCTTCCAAATGTTATCCGTTGTAATGTTCATGTCACTAATACTCAGGTTCGGATGCATAAAATAGAATAAACTCCACTCTTTCCAATAGTGCCAACTAGTAAGTTCATGAGATGGTACATCCGAGATGGGTTCACTGGGCTCATCCTCGGCGTATTCCAGTGCCTCTTCTACTCTCGTTGATCTCCTCTTAGTAGAACTTTTAGTTGTTGTTCTTGTGGTAGTTGTGGTGGTAGAAGTCTCATCATAACTTCGTTTATGTTTGTTTCTTCTCTCCTTAAGTTCACTTGCAGAATACTTGTCTAAGCTTTCGCTTGATCGGTAACGATATCGTCTAGACTCACTACTTTCACTACTTACCTTGTACTTTCTTCTCCTCCTCCTATCACGTTTTGAGCTCTCACTCTCTGAATAATCAGAATCTCTGCTACTTCGGTGATATTTCCTGTGCTTCCTACGTCTGTGTCTTCTACAGTGTTCGCAACTACTCTTTCTACTTCTACTCTCATCAAATGAAGAGTCGTAACGTCTTCGCGATAACTCTTTGTGTTTTCTCCTTCTCTCTTTTCTTCTTTTGTATCTCTCATAGCTCTCATCAAAACTACTTTTATCGGCTGGCTTATTAGATTTTGTAGTTGCAACGCTTTTGAATTTCGCTTGCTCCTCTAGGTACTGACGCGTATAGTACTGTTGCGCTGCTTCAAACCAACGGTTAACGTTGGTGATATCTTGGAGGGATATGCCTTGACTTGTGGTGGTTGCTTTGTCTTTGTCACAGTTTTGTTTGTTGATACTTCGCTTCGTTACAAGATCATCAGAAAACTTCACATGTTGTTGCTGTTTCTCTTGATGTTTTGTGTGTTGTTGAACTTTCATAGATTGTTTCAATTGCTGTTGTTGTTTCTGCTGTTGTGCTTGTTTCTTCTTTTCCATAAACGCATTTTGATAACTTTGATTGTGACGCGTCTCATATCTCAGTTTTTCGTGCTTCTCTTTCATTTTCTCGATGTTTGTTTGTTGGGCCACAAAGGCCTTCCGTGTTTTGTTTGGATTTTCGTACTCGAACGTTTCAAAAATGAAACTTTCTTGAGAATTGTTGTTTGGAATACCAAGCTTTCTTTATAATGCAGGTCATATGCTACATGCTTTTTGGCAAAAAATGAGTTGACTGGTACAAAAGACTCTTCACTAGACATTCCAGGAACATTCAGAGTGGGAAACATCTCTTTTCTTGGGTCCCACGGAGGAAGGTAAGTAGTGGTGTCCATAACAATTGATCTTCTTTTTTTACGCTGTGAACGCGGCTTATTGATGTAAATGTTGACAACGTTGTTTATTTGATTAACTAATTTTGGTTTATTTTCTGACAGTGAGCTTTCTTCAAGTTTTTTGATGCTTAATTTGGTACTTTTATTTTCTACGGATTTATTTATATAGTTATCAATATTTGCGTTGATCGTATCAAAAGAGTGATCATAATGAGTTTCTATGAACGGTTTTATTATGATGTCTAGATTATCTAATTTTATTTCGTTGTTGTTTTCTAATTGTTCTACAAACGGCTGTTGTTTATTTAAAAGTCTGTTGAACAAATCCTGAACAATATCTTCACTAATGCGACTACGCGAATTGTTAGCGTTGAAAATTGTGCTGAAAATTTGAAAAATGTTTGCGTTTTTGTTAAATAAACGATTGAAAAATGTTTCGATTTCATTCAGGTCCAAGTGCCTGAATTGTTGCACAAGGATATTGACAAGATTAGAATAATTAATTGAAATTTGTTTTAACTTTTCCAATTTTACGCTTTCTACTAACACATTATCTAAGAAGTAGTGCTTGAAGACATGATTTCTATCATAACCTACACGTTGATCGTTTATCAGGACTCGGACGATGTCTTTGGTTATCGCTTCTATCTGGTTTAGGAGCTCCCTAACAGTTTCCTCATCACCGCCAGTCGTCAGACAGTCATACAAACTCAACAGCAACCTACCTATTCTCTTCTGAACGAACTGGTCAAACTCTTCATCGTCGTAGGTGGGGTGTCCCCAGTCTATGGTCTTGTTGTTCTCAATATCGTATGGATCGTACATCTTCTTCAGTTTGCCGTAGTCGGTTTCGAGGTGAACTTTGTCAACATACTCATTGAACTTCTCGTCCGTCTTAGAGCAGTCGTACGTCTCATTGATACCCATGTCGGGGAACGTGAAGTTTTCAAATCCTTCAGGGATTTGATTGATGGTGGTTCCTTTCAACTTAACAAGTTCAGAGAACTTGCGCCAGGCCCAGCTTGGGTCTTTTGTCATGTTCCGCTTGATTTCCTTGTGCTGTTCAGCAAGTTCTGTCGCGTTTTCTGGGAACAGCATCTCCACCGCATGTTGAGGGCGGTTCCTCTTCAGGAACTCTTTGATCCGCTTCGCCCACTTAGGGGTGGGCACAAGGGTGCTGATGGTTTTATAGGCAATGGGTTCATTGCTCTCGGGCGGTGGGCCGCCCAGGTGATCCCAGTTGAAACCAGGCTCCGCCTCGGGGAGAATGCAGAGCAGCAAGGTCACACCCACAGCAGAGGTGGGGGGAAGAATCTGAAACAGGGTGGAACAAGAAAATACTATTGAACTTTTTACACAACTTTGCAATACTCTGCATTCTTTACATGTAGTGAGTTTACTCTCATATTTCAGTAGAACTTATGAATCCTAATGCTTTTATTTTGTTGTATCCAGTTGGTCTAAATAATTAATCAGAGTTGTAATATTTTGGATATAAGGGACGAATTATAAAATACGATTACATAGAGGATAACGAAAAACCGAAAATCACAGTGCACCATATTAATATATATATATATATATCCATATAAAAAAAAATGGAAAAAATAATTCTAAAACAAATAGAAGAAACTCAATTTTTTTTCGATGCCATCATTTTAGATTTATTTTTATTAAACAAAAAGCACCCTTGTATAAAGTAATACATCATTATTAATTTTCAGTTGATTAGAATGTTGTCCTATTGTATAAAATAGCTATAGAAAACTTTACACTTGACAAGAACTATGTATTTTTGCAACAACTTATTCAAAATAGATTGAAGGTAGTTATATCATTTATATTTTTTCCACACTAAAACTTGATTTATTAAAATGGAAAAAAAACAATTAACTGGAAGCAAAAATTAAAATAAAATAAAAACAAACTCACCATAAACATAATCTATTAGAGCCGTACAACATGGACTGAAGCAAAAAAGCTAGAGAACGCTTGACCAAACTATAATCAAATGTTGGACATCTAATCAGATGACACTTGCCATACCAATGCGCTCCCCAGCTTTGAAAAGAGGACCCTCCTCTGACAATGCTCTAGTGAAATGGTCCCCAGGCATGGAGACGAAGTAAAAAAAAAACGAACCCACCAAGTCTTCACCTCACTGGACCTTGCTTGACTTACTCGAATTAATTCCATTCATTCCGCCGGGGACATAGGAAATGCAACAAACGATTTTCACTTCAATTGATTTTGTGCAATTTATTTGACATGGTTTCAACTGTTTCCTGTTACGACTTTTTTCTCTACGATTTTTCGCCAAAAGTGAGTCGTGGTCTTCCTGGTTTTCGTTTTCCCTGATTAGCTCCTTCAGAAGAATTTTGAAGATCTTTTGGCCAGATGTAATTTCCAACCATGAACTCAGGAATAGAGAACAGACGAGGAGCCTGTATCCACTTCAATAAAAAGGAGAAAGTTTGGATGGATTGGCCACACACTCCGCACATCCCGGATGAAATTTTCCTTCCTGGTTCATCAGAAGATTTCCGGAGAGTGTGGCCAATCCATTCAAACTTTCTCCTTTTTAATATAAGTAGTAGCTAACATTCCCGTATTATTATAATATTGCAGAGTTATTGGATGGAAATTACATTTGACTAAAAGATCTTCAAAATTCTTCTAAGGCAGATAGTTCTGAAGGTTTGAAGCATTTGACTCAAAATTTGACAACCTTAGAGAAGTACTGACTTAACTTTAGATTTATTCACAACTATTTACGTCGTCAGATGGGCACGAATGCTTCTTTGGCTGTCTTAATTCTTTTGTCTACATCTTCATTTGAGCCCGCAAGTTTACTGACGATGCTGCCCAAGTGCTGAAACTTCAATGGTTTCATTGTTTACTGATGTGAGAGGTGTGTTTTTAGTTTATTCTCATGAAGTTGTTTAGATAATAAGACATAAGTAGAGTACAAATAATGATTACAAAAAGACATCTGAATGCGCATGCATACAGGCGCTTCAAACAAACGTCTGTGCACAACAAAATCAGCTGAAGGGACAAATGACCCAGGCATCCCTACAGTGAGGACTCTGCATACCACCCAGAACTTTATCTCTGTCTTAGTGAACATCCAAAGTACGGAGTACAAACTCTTCTATCTAGCCAGGGCTCTTTTTTTTGGGGGGTTTAACGTCGCTTTCAACTGCATGGTCATATCACGACGGGGGTGTTACCCTCCATTCGTAGGAAACTCACAAACCTGTTACCCGCAATTGTGACCAGCATGGGTTGGCCCGGAATGCCAGCAGCACGAAGTCTTCACCTCGCTGGACGTTGCTTAACTTCGGTGATCCTACGAGAACAGGTGCGTTCAACGACGCTGGCTTAGGACTCTTTTACTTTCCTTATCCTATTATAACGAAAGTATTGTATTTTTATTCCTGAATAAATAAATTTGTAGCTATCTCAATGAATCCGTGCCTAGGTGTTTGCATTCTGTCAAGTAATGGTGTCCTGATGGAATGTTAAAATATGCCAAGGTGTTTACTTGCGTCTCCATAAAATGGTCAGAATGTCAAACATTTTGTGTACAATAACAATGCATCCGTCACAGGTGGCAAGTAGAGCACCAAGTTGCCTGAAGATGCGACTCTGCTAGGGCCACATTGAAGCATGCGGTTCTATCTTCTGTTCGTCTAATCCAGAGGTTGTGAGTTCGAAACTCGGGTTGGAATTTTTTTCCCAACAACAACTTCTGGGTCTTGTTCCAGAAGGCACTCTCACTTTCAAGACAACCAAATCTTCCTTTTAACGGTCAACTAGTTTGGATAATGCATTCAGAGAGTACGCTATGTGAACGATGCCGATGGTTGAAAGAGAGATGTATGTATGATTTTATTTGTGGTGGTGCACAAGGTCTCTTCACAATTTTTGTGGGTAGCGCAGCATTACTAAGAGCCTCCTTCACATTTCGAATTATTCTATTACATTAATTTCTTTTTACTCTGGTAATGCCGCCACTGGTCGTTACTCATACAAGTAACTAGTCATTTTTCCTCACGAGGTATGAGTAGACCCCGACCACCCAAGTACAGAGCAGAAAAATTCCTGCCCCGCTGGGAATCGAACCCATGTCATCAAGCGTGCAATGTCTAGCCTCCGTGGCGTTACGGTTGTGACTACTGCCCGTAGTCCAGAGATCCTGAGTTCGATCCCCGGTCGGAGCAGACTTTTCACACAGTAAATTCTGTTCCCTCCGTACATGTGAGACTGGCATGTCCGACCCTATCCAGGCTGGGTGAGGTTAATGTTAGTAGGTGGTACGATTCCCAGCGATTGGAGCGCAAAAGCGCTGTCCTAATCCAGGACGTTAAATCAAATAGAACCGCTGGCGTTAGGAAAGGCATCCAGCTTTAAAAATGTGTTATAACCAACCAAACTCAACCATGAGGTTGAACAACGTCGACCTGCTTGAGCGGGATAAGACAGAGTAAAAGAAGAAGATGAAGAAGACAGTAGGACAGTAGGTTATGAATCAGCTGCATCCCTGCACGCCTGCACGGTAGTGGTATCATAATTTCTATATACGTAAATATTATGTGTGTTTTTTATGATGGTTTAAGATAGATAGTTAGGTATATTTTCACAATATATAAAACACTTCTCCAAGGACAGGCAGTTTAGTTTTGTGTGTGTTCTGGCTATGTGTGTTTTGGAAGATTAGAAAATACCTATGAGGGATAGAAAATAAATCAAATTGAGTGTAGGTACCTATATTGGCAAATATAATACCTACATTATGTGATAAGTAAATTTTATTTTATTTTGAATTCAGATAATTTTAATTTTTTACACCAAACTAATTAAATTTTATTAGAATAATACCTACTAGGTAATGATTCTCCTTCATTGTAAGCTTTTCTTAAAGAATAAATCATGTAAATAAAGAAATATTATACCTAATTTCAAACAATAAAATAAATGAATAAAGAATAAACCACGTGTTTGCTGTGATAACAAAAAAGTAAAACAAGCTGTTTTGTGCGTATTGCTTGAGGGTCAAGCGTAGTATTGATGTTAGACGTTTTGTATAATCTAAATTCAGCCTCGTTAGTCACCAAGCCCGGCTAGCTCAGTCGGTAGAGCACGAGACTCTTAATCTCGGGGTCGTGGGTTCGAGCCCCACGTTGGGCGAAATTTTTTCATGCAAGGTCTATTACTTATTTTGTCGTTGTTTTTTTTTTTATCCATGTTTAACTTTCAAATAACATATTTATGATTAAAGACTTTTTTTTATGTCTTTCTTTTAACACTAGTCGAAAGAAGACAAGGAATTTTGACCACATAATGTTCGTTTTGTATACAAGGAATGTATTTAAGAGACCGACAGACAGACACAAAACCCGAGTTGCTTCAGAGGTTATGAAACGTCAAAAATATGAAAAAAATTGAAATCGGAGCAAAAATTTTTTTTTTACAAAAACAAACACAATTCTTCCGATTTCTAATGAATGTATAATTTATTATGTTTTCTTAGTCATAATAATATTATATAATGCCACAACTTTAGAGGGTAGGTACTGGGTATTGAGATAGGCAATGCTGAGGCATTACGAGCGACTTCCTCTTTTTACATCAATCAATTATTTATCCAATGTCATTCTTGTAATGCCGCCCTGATCGCTATCAATACAAATATAATATTGCAACTCAGTTTTCCTCACGAGGGACCCCGTAACATCTAAGTAAGTATAGAGTAAAAAAAATTCTACCCTGCCGGGGATTGAACCCGAGTCACCATGCGTCTAAGTCTAGTGCTCTACTCCACTCTGCCACGGTGACTACTACCAATGTCATTCGATTGTGTGTCTAGTGCAAGTTCCATCTGATATTCCCCGGCATGTCAAGTAACCTGGTGTGCTGACAAGGGTCTACTGAAAACCCGAAGTTAATTTTAGTATATTACTTACTCCTCAAACTGATTGCATTGGAAAATGAGTTGTTTGTAGATTTGGGTCTAAATTTTAATAGAAAAAAACGGGACATTCGAAAGAGAAAATTGTGAGATCACAAGTTGAATTCATAACTTACATTTCCTCAATTTAACAATACGCAAAATTTAGACTTAAGTCATTAAGGTACCTATAACAAAAATGGCTATGGCCCTTTTTTCAAAAAGGACCTCCTGAGCAGGGTTTGGCCCCAGATATTTTGATTGAGATTAGTACCTAAGCTTGTGGTTTTTGTATTCAGGACAGTGCCCCCTTTAAATTTACACCATTTTCACTCTTGTACCTTCTATTCCAGGACCTTCTTAGTGACCGAGCAATTTTGTCTAAGCTTTACAGCTTTGAGATCTGGAAGAGATTCCTCGTCGAATGACACCGGTTTCGTTGTTGTGAGGGCCAAAATGGGCCCAAAATTTACCTTACGAAGTAAAAGTGTGCCCCTTTTCGATTTTGGACCGCCCGCCACGAATTAACGCTTCAACTGAGCCAACGAAGATATCACTTTTCTCACTTTTCTGTAGGTATCACCAAGCCACTCCGCATCAAACCTTCAAGGTGAAAATTTTGGACCTTATGAAGTAAGTAAAACCGAGCTGGTTTAGACCTATTTAGTTAAATAAAGTAACTATAGGTATATTTACCGACAGCGAATTATTTTGGAATCGAAAATTGATGCAAAGAATTAAGCATTGTGCAGTATGTTTTATTCAAAGGTGATTGACTTTGTCTACGTCAGTAGTTGTGGTGTGGGACCGCCAAGAAATATGACATTGGATCAATTCTTATTGATTTGTTAAATACTCATAAAATGGGATTACAACAAGTGTTATTTATAGTTATTTTCCTCTCTCTTTTATAGTTTGGTATGGAAGCTCAGTTCATAAGTTTTTTTAATTTTTTTTCTTATTCTATTATAATAAGGAAAGTATTGTATTCGTCGAAAATTTGACCTACCCAGTTTTTACATTTCTGGACGAATCATACATAGCCTCAGGATACCAAAAAAAATTGTTTTCGGCCATTGGTCCGTGCGTCCGTATGTCTGTCTGTCTGTGTGTGTAAAATTAATTTTGTACACCAGACGAACCACGAATTTTTGGTTGAAATCGGGCGCATTCTGCGGTCACAGGGCCGCAAAAATCGGCCGCAAGCGCCACTTCTTTGAATTGGTTAATGTTACAAAAAAAGTTAGAAAACAACATTTTCTTAGAATAAAAAAAATGGGGCTTTACTTCGATCATTTTTTTGATGTCTTGTACTTTTTGGAACCCGGCCCCAATATACCGGTCTTTTTTTTGGTCTAACTAACAAATTAGTTTAACTAACAAATTCTTTCGTTGCCCTTGGCAGAATTTCTAGTCATATATGGATATTATGATTAATAATTTTTTGGCTTTGTCATTTTCCTTCAACTGTTTTCGAGGAGGCCAAGTAATTAAATTAATTATAGTCCAAAAGTCGGACGAAATTTTCAGGCTTGGCGGCTTTAGTCTGTGGAAATAGCACTCAGCAATGAGTAAGCATTATAACAAAATAGTATTATAGTCAAATAAAAATGTCACGTGCCGCTGAAAATAAATTTTTGTTAGACTCAGGTATAGGCAATCATGGTACACAATTCAATGATCAAATTTTGATTACAATCAAAGACCTTTTTTGCAAAAACTTTTTCGCCTAGCTGGTCGTGTGTTGTCTATTTTTGTGTCCGTAATAAAGCAAAGTCTGTGATTTTTGTCTAATACTTACTAGATTGTTTATAATTCTTGGAACTTTATCTGATTTTATGTGTACGAAGGTAAAAATTGCTTCCGATTTCTAGTATTAGAAATTCATCGGAAGTACTAAATAGGCATTTGTTTTAAGGAAGGGGGTTTAACATCGCTTTCAACTCCATGGTCAAATCATGACGGGAATTTTTTTGTACAGCATGTTGTCCATTTGTTTGGAAAAAAGGGTTGATGATTTTGTGAATCAAATCCGGGTCTTCTACGAAGTCAGTGTGACTTTCAAGTGACTATTACTTATCTGCTTATAAGTATCAGTAAACGTACATTTCGGTGATTGTGTATAGTAATGTCTAATTGTCTATTCATACCTCTAGTCTCTGCCTATCTACCATTCTATCTGGCAGATGTAGATATAGGCTGGTATGCAGAGACGTTTTTTTTTTCATCCCTATAGGGTGGTCCCGAGCTTGCTATAGGGAAAACATCGACCTTGACAGTTCTTCTTTCAAGAGACATCTGAATGCACATGCGCACAGGCGCTTCAAACAAACGTCTCTGCATAGCAAAATCAGCTGAATGGACAAATGACAAAGGCATCCCTACAGTGAGGACTCTGCATTCCAGCCATAGTTTTAGTCAGTCCAATGGCAGAACCTAAATGCCTTGGTTGAATTATTTTTTGGTATTGGTAAAGGTAGGGCTATCGGCTACGAAAGCTCGAAAATTTCGGCTACGAAACCTTAGATAAATCTATTGTGACATGCTCTTGGTTGAATTAAATTACATCTCCTAAAGTGATTCTTATTTCATTTTCCTTGTTCACAGAACCTGTTCATCATGGGCTATTTCAAGAAGCTTTCCTCCAAGTGTAAGAAGAACTAAATGCTAAGAACAGAACAACCTTTGAGAAATCGTCCTTTTCCAAGGTCCCGTTTCAAATCGCTCCAATCCAGCTCATTCGGCCCAGCCCAGAGCAAATTCTCCACAGAAAAGAACTTTACTTCTTTTCGATTAATTTCTAGTTCCATTCCACTGTTCCATGTATACAGAGTGTATCATCAGAATGACAATTACTACAAATTTCAATTCTGTAAGTCAAATTTGAATATACCTAGTTCACGTGGTCATATTAGATTTAAATCATAATAGGTACAGGATTTTCAACAGGCCACTGTAGCCTCAACTACCATCTAAACATCGCTCAAGACTCAAAATGCAGTCTTTGTAAAGAGGTCCTAGAGACAGCAAAACACATTCTCTGTGAATGTGAAGCAGCCTCTCACACTCTCCCCAACGAGATAAGCAGTTAATGTTTCTATTTAAAAAAAATCAACAAGAAGGAGTATTTTTCTCTCCTTAATATGAAATTTTATGTTTCTAACGTTAGCTGGAAACTTAGAAGAATTTCAATTTTTGATTTCTAATGTGTGTTTGATTTTCTCTTCGTCCGGCAGATGATATACACCGTCGTGATAACCGTACAGCTGACAACCCTCTCCATCCAATATGTGCAATGCGAGCTTCTTCATCCCGAGACAACGACAGATCCGCCCGGACTGAACTCCTCCGGCGAAACCATTTCGCCAGGATTTAGTACTGCGGATTTGAGCAACACCTCGGTAGAAATAGTCACGAGGTCCACTTCTCCTGAAGAGAAACTCTTTTCTCCACTTCAAGGTATTGAAAGTAGTAAAAACTTTTCAAAAAAATACATTAAAAATCTAGTATTAAATTGGTTTATTTCACTTTCCATGTACCTATTTTGCGTTAGGTTATGCTATCGAACGCTTTTCGAGTGTCAATTAATACCAGTGTAAGGACTAAATCATAAAACGGGATTAGATTTAATATTAGTGGACACGATCCCTTAACACGCCCTCAAGTCGGAGTTTCAACGGGAACTTCACGATTCGGCCCAAATTACCTGAGGAGACCTTTTCCATAGCATGATTCGTCCCAAAACACACTATCAAGTTTTGATCCCACACAAAAAGTCCCACTTTCATTCTAACAAAAAGTCCCACTTTCATTCCACCAAAAAAATCCCTATAAAATAGTATGGAAACGTTGCCCTGAAAGAACTGAGAACAATGGCGATGTTCACGATGTTATTGTTTTGAACTAGTAACAGTCATCTTTGTTATCAGTGTTTATTTGAGTGTTTGACAGTAGCGTTAGGTAAAATACATAGAAGGCCATGCCTCAAGAATATAGTAGGGTTAGGTAAAATACATAGAAGGCCATGCCTCAAGAATATAGTAGGGTTAGGTAAAATACATAGAAGGCCATGCCTCAAGAATATAGTAGGGTTAGGGATAATACATAGAAGGCAATGCCTTAGGTTTATAGTAGGGTTAGGTAAAATACATAGAAGGCCATGCCTCAAGAATATAGTAGGGTTAGGTAAAATACATAGAAGGCCATGCCTCAAGAATATAGTAGGGTTAGGTAAAATACATAGAAGGTCATGCCTCAAGAATATAGTAGGGTTAGGTAAAATACATAGTAGGCCATGCCTAATACATAGAAGGCCAAAGCCTGATATACATAGAAGGTAATTCCGTAATTTAATGTTGAATAATAAAAAATCCCTCAATATGTACGGTACTTCGAATGTTGCACTGGGCCGAATCGTTCGGTGACCTTTTTTACCTGAAATCGAAAACCTTTTTCATAAACCTTTTTGGGCCGAATCGTAATGCGCCCGTTTCAACCAATCAAAGAGCACTATAGCTTGAGTTAAGGGATAGTGTTCACTTTGATTAAATATAATTATTCATTAAACCCGTTATTCTTGTTAAATTCCTTTGATACATTGTCTGTCTCACATTGTAGGCTGATAGAGAAGTCTCAAAACAAATTGTCAATTAAAGTCCATGTCATAGTTCGCTCATTTGAAGACTACAGTGGCAAAGTATACAGAAACAGTTAGTTAATTGATCTCACCAATTTCGTCCACATAAATAAAGAAGTTAATTTTCCCAACTGTTAAAAAAATATGGGTTATTTTATGTAGACGGCAACATACCTATTGATCTTCTAATCTTATTGCTTTCTATCATTTGACTTTCTCTTTGTTTGCCCAGTATCACTGGATCGCCTACAGAACCTCTTGGTCGACGCTGAGGACAAAAATACATCAGCTTCGCCTTCTCTCGTTCAAAATCGGGTTCGTCGCTCCGCCCACTCGTCCACTCGGAAACATCCGAACGAGCACGAAAAAACTTCGCGCAAGGTAAAGCCGTAAAGGTGATGTTCACATTTGCGCGTCTAATGGCTGCGTGTGAGTCGCGCGACCAGCTGTCCGTAGCTGAACACTTTTTCAATGTATTTTCGATGGGGTTCATGGAGTGTTTTTCCCTCGATGTGTTTTGAGACATAAGTTTTGCTAGGGGTAAAAGCAAGGTATAATAGGCGTTTGGCAGCCTACTTTGAGATCAGAGGTTTGTAAGAATCGCTTTGTCTTGGTTTGATCGTTGCCGGTCAGACTAGATATTCCAATACTACCCCACAAAACAAGAGGACTGTATCCCCTTAGTGTGGAGTAGCCGCATTATATATTTGTTACCTATTATGTACAATTTATGCAAATAAATTACAAATTAGGAGGAGGGTGGAATATTCTGCTACTCCAAAGACAAGATTGTAAATTGTTTACTTGTTTTGGACAAATACTGCCGCCACATTTCCTCATTAAATTGCATAGACTAGATTTTTAGTGTTTGGATATTGCACACCTCAAGACAGAGGATTCCTCTTTATTTCTACTAATTTTCAAAAGAAAACCTCTTCTAGGAGAGAGCCCTTTAAATTGAAACCCATTTATAATGTCAGAATATACTAAGAATTCTCACACATCATGGAGAATCACGCTCACGTTCAAACCTCGTTGAACTTACATATATTATATCTCTTTCCATTCAACGGGGAACTAGCGCGAGTGTGATGGGAACTCTCCCATTTTCAAGTACAATGGTTGAGATCTTTTATCTGTAGTTAAATAAAACAATTAAACGTTATAGGATAAGGAGAGCATTTACGCCCAATGTACAATTATACATAGTACATCTAGTACTCTCCTCCGTGGCTCAGTGTTTAAGAGCATTGGCTGCTGACCCGGAGTTTGCGGGTTCGAATCACGGCCGGAGCGGAAAATTCTAACCGAGTTTTCCATTTACAGAATGGCATGGATGTAAAGGTAAAGTGCTCTGAAGTAATGCGAAAGCGGTTCCGGGGACAATTACCTTTTATTAAAAAAAAAAAAAGTACACCTTCTCACTTCTCTGTTTTGACAGAAGAAGTACGACTATCGGCGAGACCCACCCCCGTACCTGTGGACTTTTGACCCCACTCGGGAGACCATTCGACTCTCGGCCACTGATGGACCCAACCCGTTGCGATGGGTCCTGGCCAAGTTTGACACGGAGGAAAAGTTGGAGAACTACAGGCGGGTCCAGGAGAAGATTAATGCCCGGGATGATGACGCTTTCAGGTGAGATGGAGGAGTTTTCTTTCTTTCACCTTTCTGGTAATGAATAAAAGGATTTCCAGGTATGCACCTATGTGTGTTGTAGCCTGCCCATCCCGTAGTATGCCTCCCCTCTGATGACCGAGAAGTGACACACTACTTTCCAGTTAAGTGATGCCTAAAAAATATATAGGCCGGTTGGCTGGCGCTACTTGACGAGCGCTCGCCTCCCGACGAGCTTGATATATATCAGTCGCTCAACATTGGGGAAATTCAATCTGATTTTTTTTTTTTTTTAGAGATGAGTGTTTCACAGCCTTTTTTATTTCGTAGCCATGAAACAGGAGCTACTGTAGACGCTTGTGGTCTGTGTTGTAGCCTGCCAATCCCGTAGTGTGCCTCTCCTCTGATGGGTGAGAAGTAACACAATACTTCCCAGTTAGGTGATGCATTGAGTATTTAGACTTGGCAATAAGTAAAACATGATTAGTTCTCATGTTTGTGTTAATCTAGGAGAGTTAGGTGGTACAAAATGCTTTGAGCATTAACCTCGCCTGGTGGGGTTACCTTCCACTAAAAAGTAATATCATCAAAGCCTAAAACATAGCATGAAGTCTTGAAATTTGTTCATCAGTTGTTCATGCTGGTAGCAGATGAAAGGGACTTTAAACACCAAAACACAATATGAAGATGAATGTGTTGTTGGTGCTTAGTTTTTACTTCCCATAAATTTCTAATATTAGAAATCGGAAGAATTGTGTTTGTTTTTGTAAAAAAAAAAAAAAAAAAAAAAAAAAAAAAAATTGCTCCGATTTCAATTTTTTTTAAAGCTACATTTTCACTGAAACTTTTCTTCTTGATGTGACCGCAGGACTATGAAAGGACCCGTGCCGCTGCGTCACCCTAATGGAACTCGCATTGGAGTGAAGAGGAAATACTCCTGGATGGGAGATGACCAGATGTCTAATGAAACCATGTTTCATCGTAAGGTAAGACAGACGGTTACATTTAAATAGCCCTATAGACACGGATAAACGGCCCTCGTTCCAGAAAGCACTCTCACTCTCATAATCCCCAAATTTCTCTTTCAACTGATTGGGTTATTTGAACGAAATTTGACGGTCGAAAGGGAGATTTGGGGATTTTGAGAGTGAGAGAATTTTCTGGAATGAGTCCCAGAGATAGAAAGTGTTTCACCAATGGAAGAGAATGCCGATTGATGGATACATATGGCTATCACGACAAGGCACTTTCTTCAGATGAACAATATGAACATGGTGTTGTTGCTGTAACGATCTTGGCCACAGCTGGGGGGAGTGATGGTCTCCAGCCAACTTAAGTGGAAAAGTTGGCTCGTACTGAACCACATATTTCTTTGTGCAATCAACCATCGTGGGGGCAATTTTTCATCAGCCATCAAACCCTTGGGAAACTGCAAGCTAGCCTAGCTTATAGTCCTCTAGTGAGTAATGTTTAGATGAACTTTGGAGACATTTGATTCATTTGGTTCCAATGCTTTGGATTTACTTAGAACAATATTCAAAACCCTGATTCATGAGACCAAGGCCCAGCGAGAAGGTAAACATTTCCTCCAGCGTTCAAGTATTGCTATTGTGCGGGGCTGCGGGGCAATGTCGCCTCAGTTCTGTCCACACTGCCTCAGGTGGATGGTTTAGATGAAATTTTCTTGTTTGTTTAATAATTATACTTTCTCTCCATTTGAACGAAAAAAAAACATGACTTGTGATGTCTGCTCTCGTAATCGATTTTCTCCTTTAAAGGTGTTCCGTGAGATAGAAGAGTACAATATGGCGAACGAGAGCGTCAGTGCCGATTGCTCGATGACCGATACAACCTCCTTCGAAATCACCAGGAGAATTAGGGTCAGGACGCGGGCTAAATACCATGGCTGGACGTACCGTAAGTGAAGTGAAGACCTACCCTATGTAATAGTCTCTTGTAATAATACTCTGTACCTAGGTTAATATTATTGGGGAGAAAAAAGAAAGAAAAAACACAGAAACTCTTAGGTCAAAATCAATAGACATCTGTTTTCCAATTTTGTCGATTCATTTCAAGATCGATTCAGTTCTAATATTTACTCAATTAAAACAACGCGCAAAATATTCAGGACTTTTGTCCACAGAGGTATTGCACAATGTCTAACTGCCTAATTTTCAACTGAATCTGCTATTTAAAATTAGTTAGAACAACTTTTTAATGGAAGGATTTCTTAAAAATGTAGATAATTATTCAACTAACTATCAACTTATTTTTGATCATTCTCTTTTATTATTTTATTTGACAAATGGTCTTGACATATAATAAGGAATTCAAATCATCCCCTCCCTTAGTGACCCCTTTACCCGGTGTCTCCTGGTCTCCCGACGTCTACGTGAACTCCCCTCCCGCCGACATTTTCTACTCGGACGAATTTGGTCCTGCCGGGCCGGATACTGTCGAAGAGTACTACAACTTGCCCACCGTGGACATGAACGACTCCATCTACCATTTACCTGACGATCTCTCTCGGATCCCGGATAAACCACGGTAAGTTTCATTTGAAAACACATTTCAAGATCATTGTGCAAACGAACACGTGGGTCTTTACGATATTTTTAGGTATGGCCCGCTCCGCGTATGGCTGCAAGTACTGCTCGAATTTTCAAAATTTTAAACATCCAAATTCTAGTCAGTCTATGTGAAATGAAGATACTTGCTGTGTACCTGAATCTCCAACAAATGTCAGTAGATGAGCCATAGTATACATTTATATGTGTAGATATATTTCGTATATGTGTAGATATACACGACATTTGTTACCATGGATCAGAAGAAGAGAAAGCAGATAAATGTTACCAATAAAAATCAGCGCACATATTTGTTTGTGGAAACATTAGACCACCCAAAGGGTCAAACTAATTTTAATTTTCTCTAAAATTTACGAATTTGCGCCTTCGAGCCGAATACTGTTTTCTAATACATTTTTTTTTTTTTTTTTTTTTTTTTAATTTTGGAAGGATGCGTTCTATATTTAAGTTCGTATTATTATTTTATAATTATTAGGATAGTGTCTCAAACTCAATTCCTTCAATCCTAATACGAGTAAAGGTATTTTGCGTACATTTACTTATTGCTACGAAATTTATATAAAAAAAAAATCCAAACCGTCTCGTTTCAGGTATCGAGAGATAGCTAGTCGAACTCCACCTCGCTCGATAGAGTTGTTCAATACGATCAAGTCGCATTACGACAGTCACGAGTTGTACAACGACATTTCAATTGTTACCAAGAAGAAGAACAAATGAAATGCAAGAATGGGATTCTCACATTGAAGACACAGCTGTACAACTACTTACAATATTATCAAGGAGAAACGAAACACAGAAAAGAAGAAGCCAAACGAAACAAAGAAAATCTGGTGGATTGAATATCATGAGATTCGTAATGACTTTTCATTTATAACCAAATAAAAAGGACTGAATGAACTGAAAAAGGGTGACCAATCATTGTCAGGAGTTGTTGGTTTTTTCCTCTACTTTAAGTTAGGTTTTTGTGATCCCTAGAGTGTTGAGGATAAAACTCATATGATTACAGTATAGGACGTTCAAAAATCCAACGGATAATAGCTACTAGACTGGTCAGATATGCACATTGATTGTTCCGTTTAAAAATGGCAAAAAGAAAAAAAAAATCATACCCAATATTAAATAAATTTTCGACTAATCTAAATATCTTGATTTTTTTAATGGAATAAATGTTATTTTGAAACACTCGTTCATGATGTTCAATACATGTGAGAATAAAGTCCGACTACCTAGATCATTTAAATGACGAAGGCTGAATTTGATTAGGTATTGCAACTTCTTTTTATTTTATTTTTCTGGTGATGAACAAACATGGTAGGCATTTATTATAAAAATTGACAAAGAAAAGGCAATATTAATTAGTATTAGTATATTTTTAAAACTTCTCTACTCTTCGCGGTTGTTCATTGTATTGGAAAAGGCAATAATTGATAGAGAGAAACAATTTTATTTTTTTATTTAACAAACAAAATGAACTGCCAGCCTTTAACTGGTTGCTTGATACACAGCATACTCTTCAAAAGATGAGTATCAAGTGTATCAACTATATTGTTTATTAATTCAAGAACAAGATCACCAAGAGTGTATTTCTTGATTTTTTTATCTTAATATATAAATGTCAAAGTCACTGACTGACCACTGACCACTGACTGACTGATCATCGCTCTACAGCCCAAACCGTAATACCTAGGAAGCTGAAATTTGGTAGGTAGCTTTGTCTTATAGTCTAGATGTGCAATAAGACGGGATTTTTCGAAATTCCCACTACAACACCTGCCACTGGCGAAAAAGGATTTTTTGCTTTCACGGCCATGCCTCGGCCCGCAAAGCGGGCGACAGCCCGCTTGTAAACATATATAAAACATCTTCCTATTGTCTTGGTATTATTGTTAGCTTCTTCTTAACCAGTTTATTATTCTCTCAAAAACTCCCTCTTCACTCTTTTTTTTTGCCGATCGAATCATACTCTTTCGGTGGGGACTTCCTTCCGAAAGATCACTCGCGATGGTGTTTGAGCCATCGCTGAGCTCGGATAAAAGGAGAAAACACCCCGGAATTACCAGGAGCATGACTTCTGGGTTTTTAACTTCTTCTATTCTTTACTATTTTAACTCCTTAAACTTCTTCTATTGCGCACTTTCTCTCTATCATTCTTCTTTCTCTCCTGCTCATTCCTCTTCTTCTTCTCTTCCTCCTCACGTTTCTTGTCTTCCTTCCTTCTCCTCTTTAACTCCTGCAGTTCTTTCAGGAACTTCGGAGTTGAGAACGTCGGCTGATTCTTGTAATAGGTCTGCATGAAGTATTCCGACGAATACAGGGGCTCCGAGCTGATATTGAAGGCGTCGGCTAGTTCCAAGGCCACTTCTTCTGCTGACTCAAACTGACCCTTGTACTGTGTGAGGTTCTCCTTCGGCAGCTGGTTCGGGTCCAGGCTGTCGTTCCAATGTTGAGCAGAGAGGCTGAGAAGAAATAATAATAATGTCGTCTTATTCATACTGCCCGATTTGGACTATTTAAGTCCCATTATTCCAGCAGTAAGCCCAAGACATATTATTAAGTGGTATAAATCCCAAATGGGAGGGTACCTTGTCATGTCCCGGCTAGGTTTCGAACCCACGACATCTGGAACCTCTGAATTCACAGTGTGCCGCCTTTACCACTGAACTACCGGGATTGACTAAGAAAGAGGATTTTATTCAATTTTTAGGGCGAAATTAATAGACAAATTCTACACAAGTCTTTGCTAAGCGTCGGTTTTCCCTATCTTACACAAGGTAAATGTTTTAAGAGGCTAAGGGCAAAATTAATAGACAACATCGATAACTTACGCCATTGCTTATCGTCGGTTTTCCCTATCTTACACAGTACGCAATCCGAGACTTAGCGTCACAGAGGTATTACAAAAATGTCTATTAATTTCGCACCGATAGATAGACTTACGGGTAGAGCTCAATGTCGGAAACGGGATCCGGGTCTTGGTGTAGAAGATGTCTTCTTCGCGGGCAGTGGGTATATCATTGACGTCGAATGATTCCATCAGTGTAAACTGACCGTCTTCATTGAGCTTCTTGATATGGGCGGACGCCCGCGTACGCATGGTGGGGAAGGTCCCGAACGTAATGTTTCCGATGCGCGCAAGTTTCATCTTGTGCCAGATGTCACCAAACTCGGCTGAGGACGAAAACGGAAAATGACAAAGTTGTTAATGTTTATGGGATCTGAGCAAGGCCCTAATTCAATGTTTTATCCGACAAGAGAAACATTGAATACACCAGTCTCCATGAATCGCTGAACTTTTGTAAGCAATTTCCAGCGTGAAGAAAGCTTAGAGGATGAAATGATAACCTTTTACACATTAAATAAACCACCCGGTCCACCAGTCTTCATATTTATTATTTTATTATTTCGCAAACTCAGTCTTCATATTTATTATTTCATTATTTCGCAAATATGTTTGATAGTAAAATTCTTCATCTATGTTTGGATATTAGGTATAATACATCAGGATCTCCAGTAGTTTCAATACATCTTCTGTTGATCCCTAGAACACCTCGGCCGAGGTGTGAAGAATGCCGCCATACAGAAAGAGTGAGCGCGGCAGAGTGTAAGGTACCGAAAAACATTGATCCCATGCATTTCATGTGCGTACTTTCAGCCAGCGAATAGTTCGACATACATTTCAAATTATTGTTAACAAGTTGGGTGTGGTTAATAGTTTACATAGCAAATTTCCAAAAGAAGGATTCTTACCTGATGTGGTGAACTTAAAACTATCGTTCTGGAGCCAATGAAGTGAAGTCATTGGCCACTTGGTGGTTCGCTCATCGAACAAGTAGTAGTCGTACCCAGTTCGATTCCAGTCGACCTCACAGGAAGGTGGTTCCAAGGTTTGGTTCCCTGTAATGCAAAATCAGATAGTTTCTTAATGTTTTATTCTTCTACAAAAGAGTTTAAGGGTGAAAACCCCAATGGAAAAATAAGTCTTCATTTTGCTTATTATTGGGGACAAGAAAAAACTATGTAAGTAAGAGAATACACAATACATGAACTTCAAATAGGCGTTAAAAGAAAAAGAGGAAGACCAAAGATGAGATGGAGAGACAAAGTTGAAGATGACCTAAGGGAGAAAAAACGGAGAAAAGAGGACGCGCTAAATAGAAAGATATGGAAGGCAAAGTGAAAGAAAAAGAAGACGATTGAGGACATTAACTGGCCTCTTTGTGAACCTTATTTTAACTCTTCGTTTTGCTCCGATATTCATTCTGCAAATATGACGTCTTTTTTACATTGAAGTTCATGAAGAAAAAATTCTTTAAAAAAAAGTTATATTTTAAAATAAAACAATAATTAAGTTATTAATAAACTGAAATATGAATCATCCGAACTGTCAAATATTCAAGGAAGTCGGACTCAGACAGACTTTGCGTGAGAACAAGTTCTTGGAAATACTGTTCATATACTTGGGTTGAATTTATCACCGAAATTTCCAAGTTATTAGAAATCTATTGACACATTCATCATTTTAAAATATGACGTGTTCAAAACATGAGTTTCATGTTTCCGCGAAACCCTGTTGGCTCTTCAGTTCGATGAAATCCCCAGAAGGAATTTCCATCACTTTGAATCAAACTTGTGATTTTGGATTCCCCTATGGGTCTGAATTTCTCGTTTTGATGTATTTTTAGTCCTTATTTAAAGGATTGACTGCCAGCGTCGATGGCATGTTGAATACACCGGTTCCCTTCAGAACACCGAAGTTAAGCGACATCCAGCGAGGTTAAGACTTGGATGGGTGACCATTCAAATTCTAATTCTCGTGACACTGGCTTTTCCCGGCCCCACTCAGGCTGGGTGAGGTCAATGTGAGTAGCAGGTTTGTGAGTTTCCTGCGAATGGAGGGTAAAACCCCCGTCGTGATATGACCATGGCAGTTGAAAGCGACGTTAAACCCCACTTAAAAAAAAAGGATTGACTGAGGTTTTGGCCACCTCCTGTGTGCCGTGAAATAATTGACGAAGGTTTTGAATATGGGAATCAAAACTTTTAATTTTAGTGTTGCATAGTTTAGCAAAGACATGAAAATGTCAAAAAAATGCTGTTCCCTCCAAAGTAAATTACACATGAGGCTGGATTTTTCAACCTTAGGCTGGATAAGGGTAATATGCTTAGTTGCTACGAGATACAGCAAATGGAGGGTTTTCTGAATAGCCTCCATAAGCAAGTTAAAACCTACTGGAAATAAGTGGTCACAAGTGATCTCAATAGGTAGCAGTATTTTTTGTATGGTGTTCCTATTGAAACCCTACAACCAGGATCTCATTCTAGAAAGCACTTTCACTCTCAGAATAACCAAATATCCCTTTCAACACTCAAATTTTGTTAAAAAAATGCGAATCAGAATTAGAATGTGTTACCCAAATAGCCCAGTGAATATGCAATTGTAAGAGAGATTTGGGGATTATGAGACTGAGAAATCTTTCTGAAAAGAGACCCCAAGTCATATAATAAACCTAACTGAACCTAGGAATACAAATAATAATAATAAATCTAATGTGGGCAAAGCACAAAGTCTAGCTGGGGGACTTTAAACAGGAAGTAGACCAGCAGTCTGGCTGGGAGACTATAAACAGGGAGTAAATCAGCAGTCAGGCTGGAGGACTGTAAACAGAAAGTAGACCAACATTGGCTTGGTTCTGGGGGACCTTGTCAATTATTACCCTCCTTGTATAGACAGTGGTAGAAGTGCTGAGTCATTCCTCCACTGTCTGGCTACCACAGTTCACGAAGACGCCACCCTATGATGAGAGGGCAAAGCACAAAGCCCAGATAAAATAGACTCACCTCGCTTGATGAAGGCCTCTTCATAATCTCTTTTTTCCTCTGCCGTGGATGGAGGCATGGAGAAGTTCATGTGTTCCACCATGTAGGAGATCATCTTGTTGTACAACTCCTTGTTGTACTTTTCTGGCTTCCGCATTTTGCGTCTTGTGAAGCCATTGTCTTCAATCTCCCCGTGAGTCCAGTTGTCCTTGAATACGATGGAGTATCGCTCCCAACCTGCAAAGAGGATTCAAGAGATGGTGAGAGATCGAGCTTTCTTGATGGGTCTTACCATAGATAAATAAGTAAATTGATGAGAATGCCGATGCCGTTGGCATTAGCACTACCCTTCATCAAGTTTTGTTTCTTTTGTTTTTGTTTCAATTTTACATTGTAAATAATCCTTCTCTTTATATCTTCTCAGTGCAAATAAAATTTAATCGAATTTGTTTAGTATTAATAAATAGAGATGTCATGTCGTATAGCTCATGGGTAATAAATGTGTCCCATAACAGACTGTACAATATGGCTGTCGTTATTGTCTTCAAAAGAATGTAAGAAGAAAAACTAATTTGTCATTGTTGTGATTTCCTCTTTGTATGTAAATCGAAATTTTTGACCACCATACTCAAAATCTCAAATGAGATCATAATGATTATTTTCTTATGTAGATTCTCCAAGGTATACAGATTATTTACCTTGCGTTTGATCCAAATAGTCGGTAACATCCGTTTGGATCGGCATTTTGATTCGGATCGTTCCGGGCTTGCCCGGAATTCGTCGGATATCATGATGTGTTGATCCGAGTTTACCCGAAACATGGTGAGACACTCGGGTTGAATGATTCGGGCGACAGTTTGTGAGCGAACCTTGCTGAAGCAAGACGCATGTGGCTAGGAGCCACGCGTTGCATGTGAATAATGAACCTAGACCAGAACTGAGGGGGAACTTAGGGGATGAATAAAGAAAAGAAAATTTTGCTAGCGGACACTTTTATTTAAAAAGACACAACTGGGACATAGGTATATACTCCACACGTGCAATTATGAGCTACCTTTGGCCAGTCAGATGTACGTGTCTTTATTTCCCATTCGAAAGAATGATCTTAATAATAAATAATAATAATAGAAAATCTTATAAGGGCAAAGTTTTATAAGTAAAGCTATTAAGCCCAGCTGATTGGGACACGAAGAAATATTTGATACTAAAATGGCTACTGGACAAAGCCAAGAGAATTTTTTTTTTGGTTAATACCCCCACATTCTTCTTGTTATCAAAACCTACTGACCCCAGTAAAGGTAAGATATACTAACGTGACCAATTAAAATGACCCTTGTTTTAATAAATACAACGGAAATAGGTAGATCTGAGTTAATGATTCCTAAAGTTGCACAACAATAAAAAGGACAATAAAAAACAGAAAAATATATTGAAACATAATATGTCCTAATTAAAGGGCGGGGTTATTGCGTATGGCAATCTCTTCCACCAAACCCTTTTATTGCCCATTCCAGGTGTAAAAAGGGATCTACAACTAAAAAAAAAACCTAACTAACTTTATATTTACCTACGTCGATAACGGACTTACAAAATCGAACATCACAAACTGTAACCTTTAGTGGACTGAATTTGAAGTGGATGAGGAAATTCCGAGCTTGTTCCGATTAGTTATCAATTCCAGGGCTGACCAACAAACTCAGAAATTTAATATAGTTGTCAGGGACTAAAAAGTCACAGGACATCAAGTTGTCAATGTAAGAATACAACATTGTTCTCTCAAAAGTATTGTTTGATTGTGTGGCTGCTTTTTTTTTGATTCTCAAAATACCAAATCGAAGTTTGCTCAAGGGTGTTGGCTATTATTTTAATTGAATTCCTTTAAACATAGAACATTGACGTTTTTGATATCAGTTATTTTTAATCATTTCAACACTTGACGACTATTTTTACACGAAGTGTTTTTTGGGGGATATAGTTGTCAGGGACAAATAATCACAGGACAACGAGGTGTATTGTGTCGATTGGTTTTAAATAGTTGCTGGGTATAATTATCTTTAGCTATGTACTCTTGACCCTTCCTCTAAAACTCTAGATGGAAATTATTATGTTGTATGTATTATCTAGCCCTCGTTGTAGAAAGCACTTTCACTCTTACAGTCACCAAATGTCCCTTTCAACTTTCAAGGCAATCATCATCATCATCATCATCATCATCATCATAGGGTGGCGTCATCGTGAACAATGTTAGCCAGACAGTGGAGGAATGGTTCAGCTCTTCTACCAAGCCAATGCTGGTCTACTCCCTGTTTATAGTTCCCCACCCAGACTTTTCAAGGCAATGTGATATATTATAATTATATTGTTTCTTCCCAACAAATAATATTTTTCAAATAACGAAAGTTGACACATATGTCTTGTGCTGAAGGTATGAAACATTAAAAATATCTAATATCGCTCCTTGGTCCGTTCCTATCTTTCCAACAACTATCTTTCAAAAAACGAAAGTTTACACATACATACATTTTGTGCTGAAGGTATGAATCATTAAAAAAAAATCTAATATCGCACCTTGGTCCATGCCGTAAAACTTTATTATTATTAAACACTGCCTTAAAACTCTACGAACCCCTCAACGTGTGACGTCATGTCTCATCAGCCTGATAACAATCAAGCATTTTATTGATATGAAAAGTCAAGCATTTTCAGCAGAATAATAATAGCTGAAACATGTCCTCATCAGACGGAAACAATTATGTCTTCAAATGAATGAATAATAATTAATTAATTATCACTATAATATTAAAAAATCTATTATTTTAAATATAGATATTAATAATATAAGTGGATACATGCATTATTTTTAACGATACCTAGTATTTTTTTAATGTTAGGTAATTGTCCAAAAACTACCTACTTACTTGGGATCAGCATTTCTATAGACTTAATAGGGAGTGCCCTTACTCTAGTTTCTTATTTCTTGATTATTCTTTTTTATATTGTGTACCTCTTTTTCCTGTCCTAATCTCAAATCATTCCATTTTCTCACTTCCATAATCCCGTGCATCTATCTTCATAGCTCAGCACTTTGTTGCTTAGTACCTCTAGGTATCTACTTCTTCATAATCTAAGCTTGTATATTTTTTTATTATAACATATGAATTGAATAAATAAAATGGAACACAAGAGCTTGTATATTGTTCAACGCATCTTGTTGTATTTCTAGTCGTGATTTCTAGTATTTTATTATCTGATGAATCCAGCTGTAATCATCATAAATATGGAATCCGCCCATTGATTTAAAAAAAAAATTATGTTCACTCTTTTTCACTCAGTAGACCATCTTCATCTGGTACTATTTTTAACAGTCAATTATTGTTCTTCAATATCATCGTAATTTTCTTCTAGGATATCTTCTTCTTAGATTTTTTCCTCTCTTACTTTTTGATCGTCATTGGCAATAATTGTCGACATCATAGTCTTCAACATCTACATAAATTTTATATTCATCATAATGTTCATCATCATTTTTATTGTTGGGATTTCCTTCTTTGACTTTAAATATCAATAATAATTATTCAGTAAGACGAAATTAAGGAATGAAATAACTTCTAAATAGAATTAGATAAATAACCTCATAATAATAAGTGTAACTTCATAATAGAATTAGGTATGTTATGTAATTTTTTTTTACTAATAATATTATATTTTTTTGGCTTTCTTACCATCGATGGTTGACAATGATATTTTCTAAATCAACGATCACAATGGGCTCATCACAAATCCTGACTGACTTTGACTTAGTTCAATATTCCAGAAGAAGTGAAGGAATTTTTAGATCACATTTTCATAATGTCTTCGTAATCTTCTTACTTATCATTCTTATTCACTATTCTCAAAATCAGTATCATCTTCTTCAATACTCTGATAGAAACAGACCTTGAATCTTGGCACTACACCTAGGCAGTAGGCAAGTTTGTGGACGTTATGTATGCAATATTTATACCCTTGGGCCACAGGTGTATACCGGCCTGTATACCTATTAGGATATTCATAGAGACTTGGACAAAATTGAGAATCAACATGAACATAAAAATAATTCTTAACTTTTGAAACTAAAAATCTTATACAGTCAAACATGGATATAAGAATAATAATAATATTTTTATTGTATTTTTTTTTTGTATTGTATAGTATTGTATCCAAGAAAAACTTGGATATCTAAGAAAAAAATTCCGGTCACTTAATTACTCTGATTGACTGTATTAGCAAAAAATATAAAATATAAACAATAATACTCGCTGCATAATTTTTTCCTTGTTGATTTGAGTTTGTGACCACATAATAATAAGACTCTGAGGGTTAGGTGGTAGAAAATGCTTTGAGCATTAACCTCGCCTGCTGGTTACCATCCACCAAAGAGTGTTTTTATTATTATTAATACCTAGGTACATAATTATACATAGATATTAGGTAGGTAGAACTATTTGTCGTAAGTTCATTGTAAATTGAATAATATATCACCTTGATCTTAAAATAGTTCTGAAGAACACGAAAAAAAAAAAAAAAAAAACAGCTTTGCACATTGCATGTGTACCTACCGTATAACACACCAGAAGAATCGGGCAAACGACCTGTCAACTGACAGAGCATAAATTGAAAAAAATGACTTTTTCTGAGCTTTCTCAATGTCATCTTATACTTTATTAATTTGTTTAAACGGGTTTGGCAGACTGTACCTTGTTATTCTGTAAGAAATTTTTACTTTTTCTGAGCTTTCTCAGTATGTTATCTTATACTTTATTATAATTCATAATTTTATACTTCCTGCAGTCTTTTATTTGCAATCTACCATCACAGCACGCATGCTGGCTAAACACATTATTCTGCACAATTAACTGGAAACTAGATTTTAAAAAAGGTTGGATTTTGAGAGTCTGCCAGCTGTTATGCCTCTTTATTTATTACTATTAATACAAATGAATTTAAATGTATACCTAATGTGAAATTATTTTCTAGTGGCGAAAAAAAAATAGAAAATTATTTTCTATTTTTTTTAATTATTGTTTAAATGTCTGTGGTCAGTGCAGTCTCTAGTTATTAAAGAGAAAATATATATTTTTTTACCAGGTAGAATTATTAACAGCTAATCAAACACCTCGGCTGAGGTGTGAAGAACGCTTATAAAAAGAAAGAGACAGCACGGCAGAGTGTAAGGTTACGGAAAATATAGTTCCATGCATTTCATATACTTTCAGCTAGCAAAAAGTTTAACATGAATTTCAAAAACTGCAATTTTTATTACAGAAATGAACTCTACGTCGAAAAATATATTGATTTAACATTTTGTTTGACTTCCTATGCCAACGGGAACCCTATTTTCGGATTAATCTTAATATATAAATGTCAAAGTCACTGACTGACCACTGACTGATCATCGCTCTACAGCCCAAACCGTAATACCTAGCGAGCTGAAATTTGGTAGGTAGCTTTGTCTTATAGTCTAGATGTGCATTAAGACGGGATTTTTCGAAATTCCCACTACAACACCTGCCATTGGCGAAAAAGGATTTTTTGCTTTCACGGCCATGCCTCGGCCCGCAAAGCGGGCGACAGCCCGCTTGTAGTTACTATAAGTAATGTGGTCAAAATCCTAAATGGGAGGATAACTTTCAGACATTCAATGAGTTGATTACCAATTTACCATGGAGTTTCCCCGCACAGCCGGGGGGTTCAATGACAAAATGGAAATCCCAAAATACAATATTTTATGGACTTTAAAAATAGTAAAATAACTTCTGCTTACAAAATAAGATAGGTATTTCTGCTTGGATAAGATATTTCTGTTTTGTAATACACATTGTAGAGTCAAACCTGGATATAAGAGAACTCAATTGACTGGGTTTTTTCTCTTATAGAGAGGTAAATTTGACCTGAAAATTGTTATCTTATATCCAGATTTCTCGAAGGTATAATTATGCAAGTTTCTCTTATATCCAGGTTCTTCTTAGGTATATCCATATTTCTCTTAAATCCAGGTTTTTCTTAGGTATATCCAAGTTTCTCTTATATCCAGGTTCTTCTTAGGTATATCCATATTTCTCTTATATCCAGGTTTGACAGTATAGATGGCAATGATCAGATCGTTTTAGACCTCGAGTAAAAAAGTTTATTGATACCTAGCCTAATAGATGCGAGTATAGATAACTAGATATTTCTGTTTTGACTCATACATTAGTCGGTCTTATCTATTTTAAACTTTACAACTCTGTATTGTGAAGCTAATATTCGCCACTGTCTGCTGATCTACCTCCACAAATAGTCGTCCGGATAGTCAACAAGAAATAAGCGAAGACCTAGAAGATCTACTCCCAGACCGGTCTGAACCTTCATTCTGCAATCAGTGTTAATACAGAAAATTTCCTGGTGATAACAAGAAACCAAACAAAAATTCCAAACTAAAAGTTTGCTAACAATACTGATAGCAGATATAAAGGCGAAATTTATACAATAGATTAGATTCATGAGTTTGACACAGTTCTTAATTTTTTCCATTTGAAACAAGACGAATAATTTTAAGTATTGTAGAGATTTCTGTTAATTTCGCTTTTATGTGTCTGTTTATGAGTATTCTTAAATATATTAAAGAGCTTTTGATATTTTCATTTGAATTTTGGTGTGTAGGTTGCGTGATTTAAATTTGAAAGACTTTCGCGGGTGTTGAATTAAATAGTTTGTTTGTTTTCAAGTTCTAGTTCCAGTCATCGACATGTCCAACGGTAAGTAACTTAGTAGTTATTTACTTACTTACTTGCGTACTTACTTACGTACTTATTGCTGCGGCATCTCAGACCTTAGCCGGTCCATTGTCTCGAAGATTTTTTGCCTCCAGGAGTTTCTGTCATTCCAACAAACTATATTTACCGATTTTTAAAAATATTTAATGTATATATTTTCACAATACATAAAACACTTCTCCAAGGACATCTTCTCGAGATATAAGCACTTTAGTTTCTGGGAGGCGTTCTCTCGCGAAACCACCGTTTCTCTTGATCTTCTTGTTGTAATCCCAATCTTTGCACATCTTTTAGTAGGCATTAGGGGTCATTAATTATTATTTCAGTAAACTTATAATAGACTGTTGCATGAAGAGATAAGGGTTGGGTGGAAGAGATTGCCATAGGCAATAGCCCCACCCTTTAGTTAGGAGATCTGTATATATTTTATCTATGTTGTACATATTTTTTTCTTGTTTATATTGTTCTAAATTTTGTATTTAATTTTTTTATTACTTGTTTGTATATGTGTCCTATTAATAAATAATTCAATTATAATAATAATATCAAGGTAGGTAGTCGTCATGATTACTGAGCGGCAGACTTGTAAAAATGTAAGCTATAAGCATTATCTGTGGTTCAGATCCCATCCAATACATTTATCCTTATTTATTTGAGTTTGTGATTACATAAAAGAAAAAGTTACATTTTTGTGTATCACTTTCGTGATATCATAACTACTCAATCTTTACTAAATTTTCGCTGAACCGAGGACTTGAACCATCAACATCCTGGTTACAAGTCCGCCACTTTGTCGATCAAGCTACTGAGGTCGGTGAATACATAATAGTAAGACTCTGAAGGTTCGGTGGTAGAAAATTCTTCGAACATTAACCTCGCCTGGTGGGTTATACCTTCAACTAAGGTAAAACCCAACTAAGGATAGTTCAACCTGATATTTTTTTATTATATATATTTACATAACGAAAGTTACAAGTAATAGTACATGGTATAAAACTAGAAAATAGATTGCGGTGGTGTATGTGAGTGAATGAGTATGGGTGCGGGTGTGTGTGTGTGTGTGTGTGTGTATGTGTATGTGTATGTGTGTGTGTGTGTGTAATTGTGCATGTGGGTGTGTGTGTGTATGAATGTGAAGAGGATGTGTGTGCGCGCGTGTGTGTGTTTGTGGTGTATGGGTGGTGTGCGTGTGTGTGTGTGTGTGTGTGTGTGTGTGTGTGTGTGTGTGTGTGGTGTGTGAGTGTGTGTGTGTGTGAGTGTGTGTGTGCGTGTGTGTGTATGCTTGTGGGTGTGTTTGTGTGTGTATGTGTTTATGGTGTGTGTGTGTATAGTTGTACAAATAATATACAATGGCAAAATACAGGACAGAAGGTTACAAGTAAAATACAGGTTCATAGTACAAGGTATAATACAAAGTGTGTGAGAGTGAGTATGTGTGTGTGTGTGTGAATGTGTGTGTGTGTGAATGTGTGTGTGTGAGGGTGTGTGTGTGAGGGTGTGTGTGTGAGGGTGTGTGTGGGTGTGAAGTGAGTGTGTGTGTAAATAATATATAATGACAGAATGCAGTATGAAAGTCAGACCTGCAATTATATAGGTTTACATTTCAATGAAAAAAAAAAATAGAACATGGTATAATACAGTGTATTTGGGTGTGTGTGTGTGAGTAAGTGAGTGAGTGAGTGTGTGTGTGTGTATATATAGTTGTATAGATGTTAAAGGCAAAATACAGGACAAAAGGTTACAAGTAAATTACAGGTTCATAGTACAAGGTATAATACAAAGTGTGTGTGAGTGAGTGAGTATGTATGTGTGGGTGGGTGTGTATGAGTGAGTGAGTGTGTGTATATATATAGTTGTACAAATATTATACAATGGCAAAATATAGGACAAAGGGTTACAAGTAAAATACTACTATTATCTGATATTTTTATTATCAGGTTCAAACCAAGGCTGAGTGCAAGGAAAAAAAGGCTATGCAAAACTTATATAAAAAAAAATAGAAACACTCATCAAAACTTGCCATGGCTGTAGAGTGCAGAGAGGTCAATTTAAGTTATTTAAATTTAAGATCCTAAAATATTTCCAAAGACCTAAATGTATCACCATGGGATCTCAAAGTCTGGCATTACTCGTTGGCCTCCGTAAGATGAGTCTGTCTAGTGTGGAAGAGATTTTGTGAATCATCTGGTGAATCTGGTATGAGATCTCTTTTTACGAAATACATAAGGTACATAATAAGAGAAATACCGAAGAGAAATTACTGTCTTTTATAAAACCTTGAAAAATTAAAGGAAAGTATTTTAAGGAGTCTCGTCTTCACTGTTTTATAGATATCAGAATCATTTTAGGAAACAATGTGTTACTATAATAAATATCACAACTAACACATAAATGACGTATGTAGAAGGTATTATTATTATTAATATTAATAATAACACTCTTTAGTGGACTTCGAGGCCTTATCGATCAAGCTACTAAGGTCGGTTTAAGTACCTACTACTCGTACGGAAAAAAAAGCCTTTGCATTACTGCTTTCCGTACCCAGTTACCTATACCGGCTACTGTTTATTGGCCGAAATTTCATAGGTAGGTTTATTCATTTTGCCAGACGCGGGGAATAGAATAGAATAGAATTTATATAGTGCGTGATTAGCTCAGTGGTCAAGCACTCGCATGACATGCGGAAGGTCCCGGGTTCGTTCCCCCGTGCCCCACAAAACTTTGTATTCTTAATTTGGTTACAATTGTTTGAAAGGTATACCTTCCCAGCACCTAATTGGGAATTATTGTGTCACTTCTCGCCCATCAGAGGGGAGGCATACTACGGAATGGGCAGGCTACAACACAGATCACAAGCGTCTACAGTATGTCCTGTTTTATGGATACGAAATATAAACGGCTCTGAAACACTCATCATCAAAAAAAATACATTGTTTATACTGCGCCATATGACTAAAATGACGCTTTTTTTCAGCAGTCTAAACAAAGTCTTATTTATTTTTAATTTTTATACATGGAAAACGATATGTTCACAAACATTCCGATAGAGATAAGAGTATAACTGACCGTAGCGAAGCACGGGTTAAACAGCTCGTGGCAGGTACTCAATATCTAGACTCTAGAATTCTAGACAATACATTCACTATGCAAGTTTATGCACACGTTTCAAGGATAATTATATCTTGAAGAGTTCAAAGGCTCCCATCAAAAACTCTGCACGCGACATTTCAGTGGCGGACACGCGGGACACGTGTTCCTGATAATATTGGTGGTAGAGTGGTCAGAGCGTCAATCTTGCAATCCAGGTGTCACGAGGACCTGTGGGTTCAAGTCCCACCCAGTGAACGATTTTTTCAGAATTAGATATTATAACCACCATTATTTCGGTAGAATTTAATATCTACCACAAAACCCCTTTGTCAGTTATTGCATGCCAAAATGGTTTTCAATTTGGTGTGTGTAGACAGTAGGTACTTGAAAAAAAAAAAAAAAAAAAATCAACCAAATGATTATATTAAATAGAATAATATCTGTATAGATCAGTATAAGTATAAACAGAAAAGTGAGAAGTTGTACTAGATGTACATGAATATCAGAACATACCAAAGATTGACACCTAATTTTAATAATTTCGGTAGCTTAGAGTCATGGTTGGCAAGTTGGTAGCACGATCGGCTCACACGCACTAATATATCACAAAGAAACACTTTTCCTTTGATTTTTTTTCTTCCAAAAATTTAAAGTTTCAAAAGAGGGCATTTTTTTCTTCCTTTTTTCTTAAATCTTTTTTCGTATCCGCCACTGCTATCTAGGATTAAACTTCCACTGGTCACTTCAGCTCTTCTATTTTTGATCACAGTTAGAACATTTTCTTTTTCAGTAGTATCCTGTCAATCTACGCGGGCAAGTTTAGTGTTCTCTAAAGCTCAGTCGCTTTCAATGCTTTCAACAGATGTTTCATCAAATTTCCTTTCGAATTCAAACACCCTTTAAGGGTGTTTGAATAAATATTAAGTTATCTCTTTGAAAAAAATACCTTGTAATTTATTGTTAACACAGCTTCACCATCGAACATTTTCAAGCAATCGAGCGAAATTTGCGGGGGGGCGGGAACTTTTTTTTTCTTTCTTTTTTAACATTCCTACCTTTTTTTCAACAACAGCAAAAGAAAATTGTTAGAATTCAAAGTGTTGTTTAATACTCTTAAATGTTAAGAAATTAAATTTAGTGTTGGTTTTTTTAACCGTTGAATGTCATACAGGACTAAATGTTAGTCTCTTGATGACGGCGCAATTGGCATGGGGAGCGGATGCACCAAAGGCCAGGTTGTTTATCCTGAACAAAATGGTAAATGAAACTGACAGTTTAATCAATTCCGGGTAAAAAGTCTGAGACCCGAATTAGATATAGTGATAAAAACTGATATAGTGGACACTGTTACCATAGGTTTTATCATATTTCTGTTAATTACAATCGTGATATCACAACTACTCAAACTAGCTTTTCTAAATTTTTGGTTAACTTGCGACTTGAACCACCGACCTCCAGATTACAAGTCTGCCGCCTTATCTATTAAGCTACTGAGGTCATTAGTTCACTGTTACTACATGTAGTATCTGATTTCAGTTATATGATTGGCTGTTATCATGGTAAGAACAACACTACAGTCTCCGCTTTAGCGTCGTCGTTCAATAATTCGGGTCTAAGGGCCAAAACGTGATTCGTTGAAACTCCAACTTGACGGCGTGTCTGTCTCATCTTAAATTTAATCCTGTTTCATAATCTGTCCCTAAAGCTTTTTTGAATAAGTTCTATAAAACAATAAGTTATATACCTATGTATAAAAAAATCAGTGAACTAGTGAAAGGTAACCACCAGGCGAGGTCAATGCTCAAAGCATTTTCTAGCATCTAACCCTCAGAGTCTTATTACTATGTTGTCACACACTCAAATTAATGAGGGAAAATTCATGCACTGGGTAAAATTGGAATCAACGGATCCCTGCACTACCTAGATTACCAGACTAGCGCGTTAACCATTTGACTACCAGTGCACGGCAATGCTGTACTGAATAAGTTTTACTGATAAGTTTTTTTATAAGAGAATTTATATAATTTGATTAAAATCCCGCTTTCTCAATCTGATTTCAGCCGCCAAAAAGCTCACAGGGATCGCCTCAGGATTCCTCGGGGGCGGGGCTAAGTCCATCGAAAATGGCGATAAGAACCCGGACGGAGCCAAAAAGCTCACAGACATCGCCTCAGGATTCCTTGGGGGCGGGGCCAAGTCCGATGACCCCGGCAGTGGCTTCAGGGCCGGTGATCTGATCCGGCCTGACAAAGTGGTCAACGAAGCCAAGAATGCCCTCTATGCCGTCAAGCCGGATGTGGTGGACTGGATCGATTGGGTAAGAGGCAACCTTTTGTTTAACAAGTTAACCGCCATGAGACTCCATTTGGGATCTCATCCATTGTCACCACCAGGCCAAGGCAAATTTTGGGTGTCTGCACTGTCAGACCATGGACATTTTTTTCAAGATTTCTCTTTGAAATTTCACACATGGCTTTTTGAATAGATTTTACATGGATTCTTATTGATTTTGGCAGCGGTCGCCAAGCTTTTTAGTCCTACGGACCACTAACTCATCTCAAAATAATTGACAGACCACCACCACCGAAAGACACAGAAAATCAAAGAAAGTACTAGACTTGTTAGTACATCGGAACATACCTATTAGGGGAAAATGGGGGTACTTGGGACTTTGACATACATACAGGAAACTTGCACTGATTGTTTGTTGAGTTTTTTTTTATAGCAATAAAAAATTTCTCTTCGATAGATTTTTATTTTTATGTCAAATATATAGTATAATGTGGAAAATATGATTTTTTCGGCAAGATCTCCGAAATTGCTCCGCGTACCACCAACTAGACCATCGCGGATCACTGGTTGGCGATCGCTGTGATAGAGGGTCCTACGTTTCTCCCTTGTATAGTAAGAAGACCCAGGAGTGCGGCTCTGTCGTCCGAGTAAGCTTGAGTGAACTGCGTGATGTCGGCTCGTGTCTCCATGTACATAGAACATCTCAGCAGGATGTGGACTGGCGTTTCCTTCTCTCCTTTGTTTCAGAAAAAGCGGATCCCATCGGTGTTTACAATGCACCTACACCCATTGGTGTATTTGGTGTATAAACTTATCTCTTTCTTTCACACTACTCGCAATTGGCTCACCGCTTTCGTTCACACTACTCGCCATTGGCTCACCGCTTTCGTTCGCACTACTCGCAATTGGCTCACCGCTTTCGTTCACACTACTAGCAATTGGCTCACCGCTTTCGTTCACACTACTCGCAATTGGCTCAGCGCTCTGAACCACTCAATCTACATGTCAAAGGTGAGATATTTCTCCGTATCCACCCCTGTTGAAAGGTGCTGGTAGAAGTCACTACGGCTGGAGTTGTATTTGCGTTTGGTGTCTTCCTCTATTGTACGAGGTCTGATCAAAAAGTTCCGGAACCTTCTTAATAACTTTTTATTATGAATATACGAAGTGGTCCCCTTCAAAGTACTCCCCTTGGCTGCGAATACATTTCTCCCAGCGATGTTTCCATTGTTCCATGCAGGCAGAGAACTCCTCAACAAGAATACTGTTCAGCTGCTCCAGCGATTTTTGTTTGATGACCTCTACAGAGGCAAAACGTTGTCCTTTTAGTGGGTGCTTCAGCTTTTGGGGAAAGGAAAAAGTCTGCGGGGGCAAGTCAGGCAAATGGGGGGGGGGGGGGGGCTGGGGAATCACGGTCATTCCGTTTTTAGCGCAGCATTGGCGAATGAGAAGAGCAGTGTGACAGGACGCGTTGTCATGATGACTCACTCACCACTCTCCGACATTTCCAGTCTCTTCCTCCTCACAGCTTTGTGCAACTTTCTAAGGGTGTTTAAACGACAGTCTGAACGAACCAGGGTGTTCACCTTTTCAACCTGGACGTCTCCGGTAAACATTAAAGGTCTCCCAGATCAAGGATCGTCTTTAGGAGGTTTGTCCTTGTTTGAACCTCTGGTACCATTGTGATAACATCGCGTACGACTCATTGTTTCATCACCGAAAGCCTCAGTCAACATCTTGAAAGTTTCCGTGAACGTTTTCGAAAGTTTCACACAAAATTTCACGCAAATCCGCTGCTCTCAGTTGGTGTTCATCGTAAAAATCGCCGCGGTCGGAAAAAGCGCTCCTCTAGAAACGTGTTTACAACTAAACTAGGAAGATTACCTTCAGAAATTAAAGCTTGAGTTACTCGTGAGAAGTCACACTATCATCTGACTCCAAGCAGGGATTTTTCGAACATCTTATTCCTGCGCAATTCGAAAAGTTCCGGAACTTTTTGATCAGACCTCGTATTTTCTCTATGCTTACAGAAGAGTGTGTCCATTTCCATTCTGATTTGTTCAGGATCGTTGCCATGGTACAGGTCTTCTCGTTCTACACTGAGCAATTCCTCTCTGACCTGGGCAGCCCAATTATATTCTGTAGCAAGGAGTTGGTACTACTTACTTACTTAGTTAATAAAGTAATAATAGATTTTTTGCCAGCCTCCGTGGCGTAATGGTTGTGACTACTTCCCGTAGTCCAGAGATCCCAATTTCAATTGTCGGTCGGGGCAGACTTTTCAACGAAAATTCTGTTTCCTCCAAACAAAATATGAGGCTGGCATTTCCGGCCCTACCCAGGCTAGGTGAGGTTGATGTGGGTAGCTGGTACGATTTCCAGCAAATTGAGGGTAAAACACTCATCCTGACTATATCAAATCAGGACGTACATCAGAATTAGAATCAACTGGTCACAATAGATCTAAAAAGAGGTCGGTGTGATAATTGGTGCTTCTCTTGTGGAACTCCAAGCAGTCTATCATAATAAAAAATAAAAATAATACATTTTCAATCTCTTTTACCTCTCCAGCAACTCTACCCCTTCCACTCCATCAAGTTCAAGAATGACGTCACCAGAATCCTGGAGAGGAAGAAGTATGACGTCAATGCCCTTAACGAGGAGAAGGTGACTGCCCTGCACGTCATGGTGAGTCAAGGGGTTAATTATTTCACTATTGTGGTTGTAATAATAATAAATAAATAATAATAAATTTGTTTCTTTGTGTGTTTTTAATAATTATTTTTATCTGTTTCTTTGTGTACATCACAACTTTAGTGGTTGCACTACTGCATCTCAAGCTCCACAATGCACTACTGTATCTCAATCTCCACAATGCACTAATGCATGCATCTCAATCTCCACAATGCACTACTGCATCTCAATCTCCACAATGCACTACTGCATCTCAATCTCAACAATGCACTACTGCATGCATCTCAATCTCCACAATGCACTACTGCATCTCAATCTCAACAATGCACTACTGCATGCATCTCAATATCCACAATACACTACTGCATCTCAGTCTCAACAATGCACTACTGCATGCACCTCAATCTCCACAATGCAATACTGCACCTCAATCTCAACAATGCACTACTGCATCTCAATCTCCACAATGCTCTACTGCAGTCAAGTGGCGATGGTCTTGGGGAAACATTTTTCTAGGAGATGATTGCATTTTTCGGGATTTTTTATGGGATTGAACCCCACCTAAATTGTAATCGGAAACATGTTGCTGAAATGTTATCTACCTATATTTATACCTATTTATTCTGTCCCGAGAGCTCAGTGGTCTAGGTAATCCAGAGGTCGCGGGTTCAAAACCCAGCCTTGGTATCACGAGTTACCATCCTATTTGGAATTTTGATCAATAATACCTACGTCTTGAGATTACTGCTGGAATAATGAGTCCTAAGTCCTCATCGGGAAGTATAAATAATGCAATTATTGGTATTATTATTTTTACACCCTGTATGACATTGTAGGTTATCAGTGTACTATAGTTTATATTGTATAGGTACCAATAAAGCTTCTATTTGTTTTTCCAATCTTATTTATGTCATCAATGAAAATCGTTGGACAGCTACCAACTGTAACTCCCATATCGTGCCTAGAATAGAGTGCTCAATAGATAGTTGTATTAAATTAGCACTTATAGTAATAATATCTCCGTACATCTATGAATAAATTATGGAAAATATAATAAACAAAACGGCAAAAAAACACATGGAAGACAACTTGATAGTGCTAGATAGCTTACCTGGTAGTTGTGGTATTATTTTCCAATTTGCTCACATTCATAATGTTATGCTTCAAAAGGGTGACTCAGTCAACAAAATACTTACTAGCGAGATAATGGTAGGTAATATTTCAATAAAAAAGTTGTGAGTTCTGTTACCCCTTTGGCCTAATTTTACAAAATTCTGCTATTGGGTAATTGCAATGTCAAAGTAGTCACTAAAGTCAGCGATTTGATGTCGCTTAATTATGTACCTATACAAATTCTTAATTATCATGAATTATTATTTGTGTAAATCACAAACCTTCGACTTACTAAATATTTGCCATGTTACGTACTGTTTACTAAAGTGCACTGGTGGTCAAGTGGTTAACACGCTAGTCTAGTAATCCAGGTATATAGCTCAGGAATCCGTTGGTTCGAATCCCACCCAGTGCATGAATTTTTCCTCATTAATTTGATTTTGTGGCCACATAATAATATTAGAACTCTGAGAGTTAGATGGTAGAAAATGCTTTGAGCATTAACCTCGCCTCGTGGTTACCTTCCAGTAAAGAGTATTATTATTACGGACTCGAACCAGCTAGTACTTCTTATAAAAGCTCAGTGACCGACAGCAAGGCGTCGGTCTAGTAATCTAGAGGTCGCGGGTTCGAAAACCAGGCGAGACATGACAAGTTATTAACCATTTGGGATTTCGACCACATAAGTACTGATGGTGCATTACCTACTACAGCACCATCAGTACTTACTACAGTATATTCGACACATATACGAAGACTTGGTCCTAGTCGGGAAGTATAAAGAGGGCGATATTATCATAATAGTCGCTCAATGCAATTTTCACCGTGAGTCATTCTGTATTTTTGCCAGAGATTTTGCATTGGAATCACCATCTTCCTGTGCAAAATTAGGTAATATTAGGCAAGTATAGGTACCTATAGTAAGCATAGATGCATGCAATTATCTACCTAATCTTTTAAATAGGATTTTCTCAGCGCTCTGGTAGGTAAGGTTCTCACACAAAGTTTTTAAGAGAAATAAAATTACGCGTATTTCAATCTAACTAATTTTTAAAAGAAACATTTTAATTAATTTTCAACTCTACAACAACGAAGTGCCTATACATATAACCGTTGAGGCACCAGACTCGTAACCTTGAGGTCGCAGGTTTGGGTCCCATCAAGCATGGGTAATTTGAGTAAGGCGGCTTTTTAGTAACTGTCACCTATAGCACTTTTGATAGTGATAACTAAATGTGATTATTTTCCTTGTAATAGGCTCAGTGACCCCACAGTCCACAGATTCAGTTTATTCATCAAATGACAAAATAAAAAGGTTGATGTTATTTTTTCCCGGATTACTTTGTATGTACTTTCCTTGTACTATAGTAAGGAAAGTATTGTATCTGTCGAAAATTTGACCTATTTCTGGACAAATCATAGCCTCAGGCTCAAGTACCTAATGGTATTTTTTTTTTTTTTTTTTTCAATTTTTTTACACTCTTTGATTTCCAAAAATAGGTAGAAATCTTACAATAATTTATCTTTTTTAATAAGAAGTAAAGTCATACTCTCATGAAGACTAATTTACTATTATTGTAAAAGTAGGTATTTACTCGTATAAACACTATATTTCCGTTATTTTTTCATTTTTATTTTTTATTTTTTTAAAGATGAGTGTTTCACAGCCTTTTTTGTTTCGTAGCCATGAAACAGGAGCTACTGTAGACGCTTGTGGGTCTGTGTTGCAGCCTACCCATCCCGTAGTATGCCTCCCCTCTGATGGGCGAGAAGTGACACAGTACTTCCCATTTAGGTGCTGGGTCAACACGAGCTCACCGGAAGGTATCCCTTACAAAGAACTGTAACCAAATTATGAATACAAATTTTTGTCGGCACGGGGGATCGAACCGCGCGCGCTCTATAAGCACTGTAGTTTCTGGGAGGCGTTCTCCCGCGAATTCATAAATTATTTACAAGTAATCAACCAACAAAGAACCTGATGTTTAAATTGTTAAAGAATCTTCATACTTGGGTCGAACATCATTGTTGACAACTGACGGACTAGGTCACAACTTGACGGGTAACTTATAAGGTCATAAGATATACTAGCGGGAATCCCTCAGTCATAATTGGATTCTATTATTCTCCAACATCTATTTTATTTCACAATGGATTCACAAGAAGAATCAAGAAATGTCGATACCCAGGATTGATATTCATCTTCAAACTTGTTGTCCATGTCCTAGAAAAAATGTCACCATTTAGGTATTTTAAAGAAGAGGTCTTCATTTTCACACTTGTCTTGTAGAAGATACGAGATAAATCTATTTAAGTAAGTGGCCCGAAACGTTGTATGCCTCATTGTTTAGAGAAGGGTTAGGAAAATAAAGGTCATCCTCGGATGCAGCCGATCAAAACTGAATAACACAACATACCTACTACTAGCGGTTCATTTATCAAAAAATTAAAAAGATATCATATTAATTATGTTAATCACTTTCGTGATAATTATGACAAACTCGCTTTATTAAATCCACGCTGAAGTCGCTGAACCCTGGATTTGAACTACCGACCTCCAGGTTAGAATTCCTTATCGATCAAGCTACTGAGGTCAGTTGATTTATCAATTACAATAATCGAGGTGATTAATCTCTGACTAGAACAAAACCAACAGAAGTAATCAGCTGATTAGCGCTAGTCAATGATTTATCAAACTTTTTAATGTAGGTACCTAGATAACTGATAAATGGAACCTATTACCAATGAGTCGTTGACTACAACTGAACAGTTCCCATTTGATCACTGAAGTTAAGCGACGTTCAGGTGTGTTAGGATTTGGTGGATGGCCTCTCAATTTTGAATTCTCTTAATGGCCATCTCTGGCAACTTACGGTGAGTGACGTATTGTGTGTTGGTGGCAGCTGGTTGGTGATGGTCTTTGTCTATGCACTCTTTAAGGAATGAGTAAAATGCTCATCTGAAATAATTAATTAATTCCAATATTAAAGAAATGTTGAGAGAATAAAATTTCGTGTAATATTTACCCAGGGGGCGTAAGCCGGAACTTCACTTAGCGCACTGCCGTGCACCTAGATATCGACTCCTCAAAAAGTTCTCGAGTCTAACGAAAGAAAAAAAATAGATAAACGCCCGTCCAGTGATGTAATTATACTTTGTGCCATACAAAGTAAATGAAGTACCTGAGAGTGCCTCAGACTTACTTCTGGAGCATTGTAAGGCGTAAGTCCTCGGCAAAGGAAAATCCTTGAATGGAGGCTGAGGCTGCACCAGTAACTTAAAAACGCAGGTCCTTAATAATTTCTCAATGGTTGTCAAAACTGAGGGTGAAGTTATTGTCTATTTCTTCCATTTAACTTTTTCATGCTGTAAGTTGGTCTGGCTGGGGGACTATAAACAGGGAGTAGACCAGTATTGGCTTGGTTCTGGGGGCCCTTGTCAATTATTAGCCTCCTTGTAAAGACAGTGGTAGAATTGCTGGGTCATTCCTCCACTGTCTGGCTACCATCGTTCACGATGACGTCACACTATGATGATGGTATAAGTATTAGTAATAAACCGACCTCAGTACCTTGATAAGGCGGCGGACTTGTAACCTGGAGGTCGGTAGTTCAAGTCCCGGATTCAGGGTAGATTTAGTAAAGCAAATTTGAGTACTTGTGGTATCACGAAAGTGATTAACACAAAAATGATAACTTAACTAACTCAATGTACTATATTTTTATCATTACAAGATCTGCAATGCTTCGTAGATATAAGAGGGTTTTCATATTTTTTAATCATAAGATTAGTACTTTTTTTAAGTATTAGTAATCCACACCTCCCTATTTTTGTCTTTTCTGTTCCAGGCAGCCAAGGAAGACAAGGAGTTGCTCATTTCCATCCTATCAGCAGGGGCGGAGCTTGAAATCCAAGATGGCGACGGCAACACCCCCTGCATGTTGCTGCGGGCAAGAACAGTGTGTCCGTAACTCAGGCCCTGCTGGGTTTCTGGGCTGAAGTGAACGCCAGGTAGGCCAACTTTTGCATGAGAAAATTGCTTTTCTACTGTTGTGGTTAAAGAGGTAGTCAATGCATGATTTATTTTTTCAAATTTATAATTTAGAGGAAGGTCCCGGGCTCGAACCCCCGCGCCGACAAAAATTTGTATTCAAAATTTGGTTACAGTTGTTTGTAAGATACCTTCCGGTGTGCTCGTGTTGACCCTGCACATAAATGGAAAGTATTGTGTCAATTCTCGCCCATCAGAGGGGAGGCACACTACGGGATTGGGTAAAAGACAATCGATCCCTTATTTGATTAGAGATACAACTTCTCACTTTTCTGTTTATACTGATTAAAATAGAAAGGTTAGTTGATGACATGGATGTTCAGAACTCTTACCTGCTGATGAGAGCAAATAAGCTCGAAACAGCTGTCCAGGTATGTTGTACATCTAATACAACTTCTCACTTTTCTGTTTATACTGATATACTGACTGATTTGAGATTTTTTAAATAGGTACAGAGGATCAAGATTGACACCCTGTAGACATGGATATTATTATCTTTTATAAAACTGATTATTATTATTATTATCGTTATTGGAATTGACATTGTTTCGGGCTTACATCATGCAGTAGGATTTTCCAGCTATCAGGTCAACGTGGAACACATAATGAGGCCTAACGATCAAAGCAACCGATCTGTTCACATGATCTTCTGCAATGAATAATAATAGGTATAGGCACTAGGTACTTACAAAATACATAGTAATATAACTATTTAACGATCTCATAGTTGGTAAGGCCTTTCTCGATAGAGGCCTTTCTCGATAGGTGGGACTTGGGGGTGTGGATATAGGTACATATCACTATGTGTTTATACTCCGTAGTCCTTGTTCTTGTTTGCTATTTGCGTATCGGATTCATTGTTTCTTTGGAATTTTTTCCCCTCGTAAAAAAAAATAATAATATAACTATTTATAGGACTTCCTCTGTTTTGTCAGAAAAATGAGTTGGGAAGTTATTAATTTCACTTATTTGTCATCATATTTGTGTTAATCACTTTCGTGTTATCACAACTACTCAAATTATCTACGCTGAAACTGAGACTTGAACCACCGACCTCCAGGTAACATCCTGCGCAGCGTTGGCTACAAACCGCAAGATTACTTACAAAACAACATGGTCAAATTAATCGTAGCTAAGGGCCGAATTATAAAACAGTGTTAAAGTTTAGATCAGCCAGACTGTCCCTAAAAGTACAACAGATATTGTACTTTTAGGGGATTTTTAATGAAAAAAACTGTAAAATGAACTTGAATAAATTCCTTCCTTCCTCAATTCGGGCTATAGTGCGCTGAGATTGGTCAGCGCACTATAGCCTCTCTATAAGTGAAAATGACCTCTTTATAAGAGAAAACCTGGATATGATAAAACAATTTTCAGATCCAATTTACCTCTTTATAAGTGAAAATGAACTCCTTATCAAAAAAACCTGGATATTAGAGAACAATTTCCAGATCCAATTTACCTCTCTCTAAGTGAAATAACCTCTTTATAAGAGAAACCTGGATATAAGAGAACAATTTCCAGATCCAATTTACCTCTCTCTAAGTGAAAATAAATAAACCTCTTTATAAATAAACTTGGAGAAAAAAATTCCAATCCCTTGAGTTCTCTTATAACTCGGTACAACAGTACATACATAATATATAACGTAGGTACCACATTGGTAGATCTACAGATAGGTACTAGAGAAGAGGTACTTCAAGTATGTAAGAAAACTGTGGAAAAAATGCACTCCAGACCACTGAATGTCCTTGAATTTCAGTTACCTTGTTGGTGTGGCTTTAATGATTACCTAGATATTACGCGTTAGAAAGGAAATTAGATGAAACATCAAAAATATACTTCACCTACCTGATGTATACTTAACAACTTGGGTGCACCAAATATGCATAGCTTAGGTGTAGATTTCAGTAGCGAACAATTTAGCTGAATACATATAACTACCTACATAGTCCAACAATATCACATATGGGTTGAACCCGTAAATTTGTAAAAAAAAAATTAAAAAAAATATCAACCATCATGAGTTGGGCTTTTCCTTAGCAGCCATTAAACCCTCAGGGAACTGCAAATTATCCTTTCTTGTAAAGGTTGACTAAATGCCTAGTCTGTTTTCTGTTTATAGTCCTTTAAAAAATGCAAATCAATGCAAAATAACTGCAAAACGTTGAAACAAGAACGGTTCAAATCGGTGGAGGTGGTGAGCCAACTTAACATAGCTCTTTAGAAAGACCTTGCTTGACGTCCTGGTCTTCTCCCTGCTTGACGTCCTGGTATTCTCCCAGCCAGACCCCTACTATAGGTAGATACAATTTGAATGATGCGGATCGTGCAACTGATTCAATGTATTTCAAAGAAACCAGTTGTTCAGACCTCGGAGATTCTTGCATTGTAAAGAGTAGCTATACATGACTGTTGTGAGTAGCTAATATTAAATTCACAATTGATTAGTAATGTGACTTAATGCTTAGTGTTTAGGACAGTAGGTAAAGCTTCCCACATCGGGATTACAAACATTATTTCAATAATAAAGTATTGTAGTTCACTGTATACCTGCGTTATAGGTAGTGGCTTGTAGTGTTTAGCTAGGTAATGAGTTAGGTACCTATATTCTGTAATCCGAGGTATCTGAATAATCCATCAGTCAGTTAGTCACTACTCCACTCTATACAGGCCCCTCAATCCACTCACTCAATACCTAATACCCAGGACGCATCCAGGAGGGGGGCAGAGGTGTTATCTTTCAATGAAAGCCCTAAAACCTTCTTTAACAAAACACGTATTGTCTCCAATGAAGACTTTAGGGCCAAATTATCAAATCAGATTAACAAGGGACCTTCTTGATAAAAGAACTGTCCTCTGTCCACCCACCAATCTAAGTGATTCATTCGAAATATTTCAGATAATGGGCGATCTTCCTTTATCTTCGTTCGGGGCCGAATTATAAAACAGGATTATAGCTAAGATAAACCAGACTGTCCCTCAAGTCGGGCTATAGTGCGCTGTGATAAGTTGCGACTTGAGGGCATGTCTGACTTATCCTGTTTTAAATACTATTCCCTGTTTCATAATTTGGTCCCATTTTATAATTTGCGAATTCGGCCCTAAAAAATATCCCTCGGTTGCGCAACTAATAGCGTCCCTGACGTTAGATAAACCTGTGATACCACCTGAGAGGTAGATACAGGTGTTTTCCTATTAATGAAGGCCCGGCCGGCCAATTAAAATGCACCGAGGGGTTTCCAAAGCATTGCTCAACTCACTCAACTGACTGCCACGGGCAAAACAGTTTTATGCATAACTTTACCTTGACTCATGGATGCTGGTAGTTTCTGAACAGTGGATGGTACAACATTAATAATAATAACAGTCTTTAGTGGAAGGTAACCACCAAGCGAGGTTAATGATCAAAGCATGTTCTATCACCTAACCCTTAGAGTCTTATTATTATGTGGTCACAAACTCAAATTAATCAGGAACAATGGCCGAAAACAAATTTTTTGGTATCCTGAGGTTATGAGATTTGTTCAGAAATGTGAAAAACTGGGGAGATCAAATTTTCCACGGTTACAATACTTTCCTTATTATAGGATAAGGAAAGTAAAAATTCATGCACTGGGTGGGATTCGAACAAATTGTATTCGAACAATGCAGCATGCTAGACAATACATTCGTGGTGAAGTGGTGTGAGCGCTGGTCTGTTGACCTAGCAACGTGGGTAGTGGGTACCCATGTGGGTTTATCATGCAAGAATGAGACTAATGAGTCCCCTGATACATGGATTTATTTTTGGATTGGGGAATAACTCCAAATTGCGAGATTGACCAGTCATATTTTTTATTTTTTTTAAAGATGAGTGTTTCACAGCCTTTTTTATTTCGTAGTCATGAAACAGGAGCTACTGTAGACGCTTGTGGTCTGTGTTGTAGCCTGCCCATCCCGTAGTATGCCTCTCCTCTGATGGGCGAGAGGTGACACAATACTTCCCATTTAGGTGCTTTGTCAACACGAGCGCACCGGAAGGTATCCCTTACAAACAACTGCGTAACCAAATTTTGAATACAATTTTTTGTCAGCGCGAGGGTTCGAACCCGGGACCTTCTGCATGGCAAGCGAGTGCTTAACCACTTAATAATACTCGTAAAATCACACCCAGACTTGTTCCTTTTCCTTGAATATCCTCACAAATTCTTTCTGTCCATAATGCGGCACTGGTCGCTGCTCACATCACAGTAGCTACTCACTTTTTTTCTCACGAGGCATACCAAAGCACTCATGCGTGGACCCCGTAACATCAAGAGTCGAAAAATTCTGACTTCCCATTTCTGAGGTTCTGACTTCGGATTCGAACCCAGTTCAATGTGTGTGCTAGCCTAGTGCGCTAGACCACTTGACCACGGTGACTACTAAAATGAAAAGTTAGCTGAGGAACTTGAGGAAGTATTTCTAGAGTAAAAGGAATCCACAAAGAACATAGAATTATCCGACAGAACCTAGTTACTGCATGATCCATTATTCAGCTGTCCTATCAAAATTGATCGATACCGTGGCATGTCAAGGTGAAGTCTGCTAACACGCACTGCTCATGTGGTTATCTTGGTCATACATACATAAGGGATATAGAATATCAGATAAATAAATGTTAATGTTTTCTGGATTTCTGAAGAAGATGTATCTAATATTTGAGGTTTACAACGGAAAAATCTTCTGAAATAATTTATGTAATTTTGTAGTTAGAAAGAGTTGTCTTCGAAGTTGCACTGGTGGTCGAATTTGTTGACGCTGGTCTGGTGATACAAGTAACCTGGGAATACATTGGTTCGAATCCCATGAAATACATGATTTTTTCCTCATTTATTTGAGAAAAATTTGGCTTTCTAGTCCTAATCAGGCAGTATAAATTAAGTGTATTATTATTGTGGCTTGTGACCGATCTCAGTAGCTTGATCGATACGGCGGCGGACTTGTAACCTGGAGGTCGGTAGTTCAAGTCCCGGTTTCAGCGTTGATTTAGTAAAGCGAGTTTGAGTAGTTGTGATATTACGAAAGTGATTAGCACAAATATGATAACTTTTTTTTGGAAGCTTGTGCCTACAAAAAATAAATGCTTTATATTAAGCTGATGTAAGCAGGGAAGTGGACATGTTTGTAAACACCTGACTCACTTCTTCTGCTACGAAGTACGCGTAGAAGTGAGGAGATGAGTGCAGAGGTGCTATTTTCGTCATACCCACTTCCCTGCTAACTGCTGCTGAAACGATGAACGGGTGGTGTAAGGTAGATGTCTCTGTTCGACAGGAAACTCATATACCATATACATATTTAACTTACCTAAAAAAAATTCTGAGTGACTGAAAGCTAAACTTATTTTAAATAACGTCCTTCAACTTATAATAAACGTATTATCAGTACGTTACCCTTAAGATAAGCAATGTTAGCCATGGACAATGATAGGGTGATAAGTTAAAATGATCCAAAATGCAAGATGCATTCAAATCAAGGAGTACGTTTGAGATTATGACGTAATGATTACATAACCTGATTTTGTGAGCAATGGCTTGAGATGGTTACATAATACTGAACTGGCACTGTGCACCTGTACACTTGTACAGTCTCATGGTACATCCATAATTTCATGAAATGCGCTGATGGTCAAGAGGCCTTTATCACCGACTTGTAATCAAGTAGTACGAGGATTCGTGAGTTCGAACCCAGCAAATGCATTATTTGTTTAAGACTTAATTTATTATGATTTATTCTCCCTTCCCTCAAAATAAACTTTAATAAGAATTCGATACAAAACGTAGTCAGGAATTACTTTTCAAGAAATTTTATGTAGGTATATAAGAGGGGGTCCCATGTTTTATATCAATAGATAAAATATAAACTGTTGACATGTTTTGTGTCTAGGAGCTTTTCTTTCGCTTAGCATCTTTGTGTTGTCAAAGCAGAAAATGATATGCATTTCTTTACTGCTCAGCTAATATCTTACATGATGAAACATTCTCTTTAGATACGATAAATATGATGGAATAGTGTAGTGTTCCATACCCTACTTACTCAGCTCTAATTTGAAAATGACTGCCCAAATTTATTTAAAATAAAGCTGACAATTTTAAAATATAAATAAATAAATATTCTAACCTGATGTTGATCAGAAGATCATTGATTCCTCTGTATAGACAGTAGACACCTAGTTGGGAAGAAGCCAAGAAGTAGGACATAGCACCCTATATCTCATTGACTATTCATGATGGTCTATCTACTGAATAATAATCATAATGATATAAACTCACCACACATGAGCAAGAAAATTCTATCATGAAAATAGGAATTTGAATTTGACTGAGTTAATGGAATACATTTACCTAATAATGGAATTCAACTGTATTAATGAAATACACCATGCTAAATTTTTGACATTATTTAACTTGAATTTTTTAACTTCTATGTTAATGAAATTGGTCAGAATATATGGTTATCCCTCAATTAGTACACTTTGCTAATATTTTGACACAATCATGACTTTAAGTAAAACCTCCCAGTACTAAGTACAATGCACTAATCACATGGCTACTGAGGTTTTGTTCATGTAAAAAAGAATAGCTTTGTGTGAAGGTTACAATATTCTCACTGCCTTTTGTAATCCAAGAAAACCTGAAAATTTCAACAATCCTTTTTTTTAATGACAAGACATGCTGTTAGTATTTTAATACTGTTCAGTAAAATTTTAAATTATGTTTATTGATACAGTTTAAATTAAACAGAGAAATGCAAAACACAATTTTATAATTTAAGTAATCAATGACCACCATTACAACACAAAAACAGGGAGAGTGACATTTTCTCGACAAAATTATTTTTTCTTGCTTGGAAAAAGTATACCTACTTACATAGAAAAAAATGTCATGATATGTGATCCTTACGTGGAATGACCCTGTCCCACAAGTACCTACCCTAGCAATTTTTTTTTGAAAGTATTCAGAAACTGCAAAGCAGAATGCACATTCTAGATCCTGTTGAAAGTTGGAATTTTATTGCTAGCCGTAGGGACAACTTTAAGGAGTAAATTATTGTTTTGAAAGTGAGGAACAAGAAAATGACTTACATATAACATGGAGTAGATTTAGTAGACACAGTCATTAAGGATTCTTATAGAAAATGATGTATGAATAAGATGGACATTAGTCCCAAACATTGTGATGAAACAAAATGCTCCATCAAAATAAATAGGTATTCGATAATTACATTAGTTGACAGTCTTGAAGTACTCTTGGGATCCGGAGGGGTCAGCCTTCATGGTCTTGCTACCTGGCTTCCATCCAGCGGGGCACACCTCTCCATGCTCTGCAACAAACTGGAATGCTTGCACTAAACGCAGGGTTTCATCAACTGACCGTCCTACAGGCAAGTCATTGATGGTGATCTGACGGAGGTTCTGCTTGTCGTCAATGATGAAGAGTCCACGGTAAGGGATGCCAGTCTCTTCGTTGAGGACGCCATAGTCACGGGCAACTTTCATTGACTTGTCAGAGAGGATGGGAATGGCCATCTCTCCGATGCCTCCCTTGTTGCGGGGAATGTTGGTCCATGCCAAATGTGAGAAGTGGCTGTCAGTCGAGCAGGCAATAAGCTGGGTGTTGATTTTCTTGAACTCAGCAGCTCTGTCGGAGAAAGCGATGATCTCGGTGGGGCACACAAATGTGAAGTCCAAGGGGTAGAAGAAAAGCACAACGTACTGGCCTTTGTAGTCGGACAGTTTGATGTCTTTGAACTGTCCGTTCACGACGGCTTTGCCTTCGAAAGCTGGAGCGGGTTTCTCAAGTGCGGGGGCCATTGTATAATTATCGGTGTTTCGAATTTGAACAGAAAAGGAAAGTGAAGATTATTGACGAAAAACACTCACGCACGCGACTACACAAAGTGGTGAAATGAAATGTAACAGTCGGCTTCGAGGTACAAGTTACAAGTCACGACGCTATGATTTCTAGAACCTTACGTAATAATCGGACGAGCTCACGAGCACTGGTTGAGGGAATGAACGGGAGAGTCACTGATTCATTCACCGAACGCTGATCGCTCGTAGTGTAAAAGATTATCACACAAATTAACAAAAAGTACAAAAGAAACTTGTTGGCTGCCGGTAAATTGTAGTTGGAGTAGGGAAAAATAGGTTTGACCTTGAAGAGTACTTTGTGATTGTGATAATACCACGAATTATATCAGCTGATATCATACTATCAAGTACTCTGCACACGTTCTAAAATTTTGACGTCAGTTTCAGAATTGAACTGTGTAAACTCAGACAATTTATTAATACTGTAATGCAAAATGTTCACTATTTTATGATAATAATACCTAAATATAATTTATTTTTCACTCCTAATAATAAATCTTTTCGTTTTACCTTTTAAATGTGAATAGAAAATGAGGGAGGAAAACGCTTTTTTGAACAGTGAGAGCGTGTGAATGTTTCTTAAATACCTGATTTTAAAAACAAACGTGGCGGGAAAATTCAAAAAAATTAACTTTATATTTTCTGAAATTTCTGATAAGATAAACGATTTTTGAGAAGTGATAAGACTTTTTTTAGGATTTAAAAAATAATTCTTCAGCCAATTTTTTTTCAATTTAGAATGACGTTAAAACGTAGGGAGTAAATAAATGGAGCTAACAACTGCTATAACCAGAATATAAGTAGGTACTAGTTCTGCATCCTGCTAAATCACAAAATTGTAAGGATGCTAAGCAACAACTTAAGTAATTGCTTAGCATCAGTTTTCCCTATCTTAGGGCGAAATTAATAGACAAACTCTATATGGCAAGTCATTTCTAAAAAAAAATCCAAGCATCAGTTTTCCCTATCTTACACAGTATGCAATCTGTGACTTAGACCACAGAGTTATTACAAAAACGTCTTATAATTGCACCCTTAGAGCCCTTGATGTCTCCTTACTTAGAAATTTACAATTTTGCTCAAAGGTTTCTTTTTGTGTTTAGTTGTACAATTGTTTTCTCCTAAAGTTCAAAGGTGACACCAACCTTTGGCAAAAAACCTCTGTGACAACAGAACTTTGGTATTGAGCTAGCAGGTATTATTCAATGTATTTTTGATGAAAGCTCTTTGGTTTTATTTTAATACATTCATAGATTATTGGGCATTTTATTCAAGCAAAGTTTAACTTTTGAAAACATTTTATTTAGTAAATTTTTCTCCCGCTCATTTTAGAAACAACAATGGTGATACACCCCGTCACCTTGCAGCTGTATCTGAGGCTAAGAAGAAAGACAGAATCCTGTATGTGCTGCATGCTGTTGGAGCTGAGAGATGTGAGAGTGGGAAAGCTGGCTGTAATGATGGATGCTCATATGAAGGCAATCACAACGGAACACCACCTCCTGTACCTCTGGCTGATCAGGTATGAGAACAGTTCTTATGGTATTGAGTTGTAAGAAATTTCATTTTATATGTGTTCAAGACTCTCTCCCTCTCAATCAAGAACAGAAGGACATGTTGTGCTATCAATGGAAAACTATCAATGATAACCTGACTGATGTAGAATTAACTTACTATTGTGACATAATGTAATACATTCATTTTTATAAATTTGTATAAATTTTGAATTTTTTAAAATGAGAAAAATTATTCAGCTTACTAAAAAGAAATAAAACATTCAGTAAAAAATCATTTTTAAACATTTTTTCTATGTAAAAAAAATATTATATAAATTGTTTCCTTTTTCCGCTCCAGGTCCGTTCAATCATTGACTTCTACCCAGAAGCAGAGCTAAGAAAGGAGTCCAACAAAGGGGGTCGAGTGCTCTGTCTAGATGGGGGTGGTATCAAAGGAGTGGTGCTGATTGGGCAGCTCATGGCATTAGAAAAGCTGACTGAACGTCAGCCCCTGGACTGTTTTGATTGGATAGCTGGAACTAGTACGGGGGGAATTCTGGCAAGTGCACTGGCTGCAGGTGATTAATTTTTTATTTATTTTTTACCAAATTTTGTAGTTTGTATTATGAGAAAAAATTTGCAATTAATTTCACCTGTTGAAAAAAAAAAAAAAAAATGTGTTCAAGGTTGCATTCATTTACTTATGATATGATCATATCGCAACAAGATTTTCGTATCCATTTAATGGTGAGCTGTCTCAGCTATTCACTTTAACAATGCAGCCTCGATGGGGCAGGAATGTAAGTTGTGACATTGCCAGAGAAAGATGGAAAAGATCGTTTTAGATCATCTCTGTTGCAGTTCTTAGTTGAACTGGCTGCAGCTGGTTTAAAAATTTCATTATTAAGAATAACGTCTGTCTGTCCCGGTAGCACCCACTGTACCCACTAGCATATAGGTTAGAATAATTCTCAGTAGCTCAGTGGTAAAGGCGGCGGTCTGGTAATCCAGAAGTCGCGGTTTCGAAACCCAGCTGGTACAAGACATGTTACCCTCCCATTTGGGATTTTTACCACATAATAATAGGTCTTGGGCTTACTGCTGGAATTTTAATGGAAACTTAATAGTCTTAATTGGCATATAAATAAGGAATATTATTATTATTAAGAATAACTTTCATTTTCTCTTCATTCAAATTTTAATAGAGTGTCTGCATAAAAAATGAGTAAAATACTTGTCATTTGGAAGCTCCCTTGTCCAACATAAAAAAAAAAAAAATGTATTTCATTCACAGGAAAACCTCTTCGAGAACTCTTGAATGTGTATTTCCTTATCAAGGATAGAGTGTTTGGTCTGACTAGACCATTCAGTGACAAAGAGCTTGTGGTCATACTGAAGGATATTCTGGGTCCAGACACTGTCATGAGTGATCTGCAGACCTGCAAGTAAGTGACTGGGGGTTGTGACTTTTTTTTATGCCTTTCTCTTTTGATGCCTTTGGTTTTGAACAGTGCTTTTGATGCCTTGTTCACAATATGGGTAACAATACTACTACCTACACAATAAGAAGTGAAAGTCCAATAGTTCTATATAAAGAGAGAAGCACTAAGTAGCAGAGAATGCCTGAGGCATTAACTTCGCCCCAGAAATCAAGGCAGTTTTACATTTAAATTTAAATATTACTTCCGAAAATTTCTAATATTAGAAATCGGAAGTATTGTGTTCGTTTTTGTAAAAAAAAATATTTTTTTGCTCCGATTTCAATTTTTTTCATATTTCTGGACGTTTTATAACCTACTGAGTAAATTTGGTTTTGTGTCCGTCTGTCGGTCTGTCGGTCTGTCGGTCTGTCTGTCTGTTAAAACGATTCCTTGTAACGCGCAAATCTCGGAAACTACTCGACCGATTTTGATGAAATTTTGCATACATCTAGGAGACATTCTGTAAATGGTCCCATTTTAAATTCATCGAATTCATACTGGGTGAAAGAGACCATGCGCCTGACCACTAACTTTTTACTTAAACGCTTATATCTCGTGAACGGTAAACCCGATTTCGATGAAATTTTGTAGGAATATGCATATCATTGTTTTACATAGGTTATTTATATTTATTTTCAAATTAATTATAATTTGACTCTGATATTTAAGAAAATCCGAAATTTTGGACAAAAAAGTAAAAAAATAAGGACCACGACTTGCCGATACAGAATTTTTTGTGGAATACAGATTGTAGAAAAAACGATATTCTACCATATAAAACAAATTTGAAGAAAATCGGTTGAGCCGTTTTGGAGATACAAGTAATTTTCTATAAAATCTCAAAATTGGCACGTGTTTACAATGTGAAGCAATCACGAGGAAGTATTGTGTCCATAATTGGCAGTGTTTTTTTTTTCTATATTTATTTTGTAAAAATTGTTATTTTTTTTATTTCTGTTAATAATTTATTGTTGTTTGTCTTGTATAAAAAATAAAGTGTAAATAAATAAATAAAGCATTGCAAAAAGGGACAATTGAGGAGCTACATTTAGTTTTGATGTAATCTGAGATGACATCGCAAGAAAAGATAAAGACACAAAATATTATCTGTTAACAAAACTCTATGCATTTGAAATATAAAAGTGTTCGTTATCTCTCACTCCCCATTTCCTATCCTGTCCCGGTATCTGTCCCGGTAGCTCAGTGGTAAAGGCGGCACTCTGTGAATCCAAGGATTCCAGAGTTCGTGGGTTCGAAACCCAGCCGGGACATGACAAGTTATCCTCCCATTTAGGATTTTTACCACATAATAATATGTCTTGGGCTTACTGCTGGAATAATGGGACTTTAATAGTACTTATCGGGCAGTATAAAAAAGGCGATATTATTATTATTTCTTCCAATTCCAGACTCCTCATCACAGGTACACTGTGTGACAAGAGTCCCGTGAAGTTGCATCTGTTCCGCAACTACCCTGCACCTTCTACTTTGGTCGCCCCTGATGCTGCCCCCTCTGATAGGGACCCGCCCCTGGCCGACCATGCTGGGCAGGTGATCTGGCATGCGGCGAGGTCCAGCGGTGCTGCGCCCACCTACTTCGAGTGAGTACCCTTTGCATGATCAATTGTTGGGTGGAAGAGATTGCCATAGGCAATAACCCCGCCCTTTAGTTAGGACTTATGTTTTTGTTTTATATTTTCTATTCTTTTTCATTTTCATTGTATATATTGTTTCCATTTTTTTCATTGTTAAATTAATTATTTCTATGTACATAATGTCCATTTATACCTAACTAGCCGTTTGCCCGTGCTTTGCAACGGGACTAAATTTCAAATTTACTAAGGCATGGCCGTACTGCTGGACAGCAATGCCTTTTTGAACTTTTTATAATTTTTCTGGACAAAGCGATAATGGTTTTGGGGGGTCAATTCCGAGACATTTTTCGCTATCTCTTACCGTTTTGGCTAAACAACTCCGGACAAACAAACAAACAAACAAACATAGGTAGGTATGTAGGTAGGTAGTCCTTTTTTCTCTTTTATATATAGAGATAAAGCGTTATATAATAATATAATAATAATTAAATCTCATCATCTCATGTTAAATCTCGTCATTACCAATGATGGAGGAAGAAGTAATGGAAAAATCGTATAACTCAAACCTGGGGAACTGTCCCATATTATCGACCATCTTAGTTAGTTGGAACACAGAGGACATCACATTAATGACAAATAATTTTTCTTCTTGCTTTTGAAGGTAATAAAATAACGATATCCAGAATGTATAGTTTGTTATGGGACAGATTTATTAGTTTATTGAGATATACGTTATGACGTCTCCATTACTTACTACTCCATGCAAACAGCAATATTCCAAATAAAATGGCTAATAGCCAATTAAGTTCACGGTTAAATGAGTCTGTTCGTGACAATGCTATCCTTTGTTTCAATTGATCGCAGTGGAATAGTAAACTTACTAATGGAGGAATTTATAATCATGAACTTGGTGTGCAATTAGCCAATTAATTTTGCATAACTGCTACAAGAAAGTCATGATAGGCACTTTTAGGTTGTATTGGGGCAGTATAAATAATGTCTATCATTTATTTTTGTTCTACACTAATAAAAAGTTTTAAAAGTTATTATGATGTCACAATTACTCAAAATTTATTTTATTATGATCATAATAAAATAAAATTTATTTTATTTTATTATGATCACAATTTTATTATGATGTCACAATTACTCAAAATCACCTTGGCAATTATTTACCGTGCTTGCGACAAAAACAGCGACCTCTATGTTACAAGTCCGCCGCTTTATCAATCGAGCTTCTATATCTTATCAATCGAGCTTCTGAGATTGACAATAAAAAAGAAGACTTCAACAATATTAATTGCTGTATAAAGTTACTCATAAATTAGGTATATTCAGGTCTATCATTTTATTACTTCGGAGTATCAATTATTTAATTTTCATTACAGTGGAAATTTGACATAAGAGAAACCCCGATATAAGAGAACAATTTCCAGGTCCTATTTACCTATTTATAGGGTAAAAATAATAACCTCTTTATAAGAGAAACATGTAGCCCATTCCAGAAACACTCTCCACTCTCATAATCTTCAAATCTCCCTTTCAACCATCACATAACGCACGTTAATTTGATCGCAATAACCAATTAGAGTGCGTTTTGTGACAGTTGAAACGGAGCTTCGGGGATTTTGAAAGTGGAGAGTGTTTCTAGAACGGGCTACTGGATATAAAGGGGGAAAAAAATCTGGTCCCTTGAGTTCTCTTATGTTGTTGTTGTTGTTGTTGTTATTGTTGTTGTTGTTGTTGTAGCCAGCTTGGCTACCGCTGGATGGGTGAGTGATGGTCTCCAGCCAACTATATTCCTATGTTGGCTCGTCCTGAACCACATATTTCTATTATGTGCGATCAACCATCATGAGGGCTTGGACTTTTCTTTATAAGCCATTAAACCCTTAAGAAACTGCAAGCTAGCCTGACTTGTAAGGGTTGGCTAGTCTGTTCTCTGTTTATAGTTCTCTAGCGAAACATTCTCTTATATCCTTTTCGTCATAAAATAAAAATAATAATTATATATAAAAATGAGGCATTCCCGCTCCATCTTCGTAGGGTAAGCTTCTTATGAGCCTCCTTGCTCCTCCTATTCTCAAACCAACTGCTCTTATTATAGACATTTGCCCTTGTGCTTTCACGCAAGATAGTATTTGGTTATATCCACGTTCTTATATCCACGTTCGTCTGTATTATGACTTTCATCCTACAATATCGTAGACAAAGCGGCACCATAGCTGGTGTCTCGCATCTGATTCTCAAGCACGAGTTTGAGTCCGTACTCAGACTCAACGTTTGGCTCGTCCTGAATTACATATTTCTATGTGCGATCAACCATCAAGAGGGCTTGGACTTTTCTTTATAAGCCATTAAACCCTTAGGAAACTGCAAGCTCTAGACTGGCTTGTAAGGGTTGGCTAGTCTGTTCTCTGTTTATAGTCCTCTAGCGAGACATTCTCTTATATCCTTTTCGTCATAAAATAAAAATAATAATTATATATAAAAATGAGGCATTCCCGCTCCATCTTCGTAGGGTAAGCTTCTTATGAGCCTCCTTGCTCCTCTTATTCTCAAACCAACTGCTCTTATTATAGACATTTGCCCTTGTGCTTTCAACCAAGATAGTATTTGGTTATATCCACGTTCGTCTGTATTATGACTTTCATCCTACAATATCGTAGACAAAGCGGCACCATAGCTGGCGTGTCCCATCTGATTCTCAAGCACGAGTTTGAGTCCGTACTCAATGACTTTCATCCTACAATATCGTAGACAAAGCGGCACCATAGCTGGCGTCTCGCATCTGATTCTCAAGCACGAGTTTGAGTCCGTACTCAATGACTTTCATCCTACAATATCGTAGACAAAGCGGCACCATAGCTGGCGTCTCGCATCTGATTCTCAAGCACGAGTTTGAGTCCGTACTCAGACTCAACGTAGTGCTGTAGTCATCCTACAATATCGTAGACAAAGCGGCACCATAGTACTCAGACTCAACGTAGTGCTGTAGTCATCCTACAATATCGTAGACAAAGCGGCACCATAGCTGGCGTCTCGCATCTGATTCTCAAGCACGAGTTTGAGTCCGTACTCAGACTCAACGTAGTGCTGTAGTCATCCTACAATATCGTAGACAAAGCGGCACCATAGTACTCAGACTCAACGTAGTGCTGTAGTCATCCTAGAATATCGTAGACAAAGCGGCACCATAGTACTCAGACTCAACGTAGTGCTGTAGTCATCCTACAATATCGTAGACAAAGCGGCACCATAGTACTCAGACTCCACGTAGTGCTGTAGTCATCCTACAGTATCGTAGACAAAGCGGCACCATAGTACTCAGACTCAACGTAGTGCTGTAGTCATCCTACAATATCGTAGACAAAGCGGCACCATAGTACTCAGACTCCACGTAGTGCTGTAGTCATCCTACAGTATCGTAGACAAAGCGGCACCATAGTACTCAGACTCAACGTAGTGCTGTAGTCATCCTACAATATCGTAGACAAAGCGGCACCATAGTACTCAGACTCAACGTAGTGCTGTAGTCATCCTACAATATCGTAGACAAAGCGGCACCATAGTACTCAGACTCCACGTAGTGCTGTAGTCATCCTACAGTATCGTAGACAAAGCGGCACCGTAGCTGGCGTCTCGCATCTGATTCTCAAGCACGAGTTTGAGTCCGTACTCAGACTCCACGTAGTGCTGCAGGATGTGGTTCCGACTCAGACAGGATCCGATACCGATGATTCGCGTGATCCGGCTCTCGTGCAGAACCTGACGGTTCATTATCGCGTGCAGGTTGCTGATGATCCCGCGACACAGGGCGAGGAAAATCGAGTTCACGTTCAAGTTACCTGTGTTGAGGACAGGAGAGAAAATAAATATATATAAATAATATCGCCTTATTTAAATTGCCCGATTAGGACCCAAGTTACCTGTGATGCAGACAGGAGAGAAAGTAAATAAATAAGTATAAATAATATCGCCTTATTTAAATTGCCCGATTAGGACCCAAGTTACCTGTGATGCAGACAGGAGAGAAAGTAAATAAATAAATTTATAAATAAGTATAAATAATATCGCCTTATTTAAATTGCCCGATTAGGACCTGTGATAAGGTGCCCGATTAGGACCCAAGTTACCTGTGATGAGGACAGGAGAGAAAGTAAATAAATAAATAAGTATAAATAATATCGCCTTATTTATATTGCCCGATTAGGTCTATTGAGTCCCATTATATTCCAGCAGTAAGCTCAAGACGTATTATTATGTGATAAAAATCTCAAATGGGAGGAAAAATTGTCATTTCCCGGTTGGGTTTCGAACCCGCGATCACTGGAATCTCTGGATTCATAGAGTGTCGCATTTACCACTGAGCTACCGGGACAGACAACAGGTGTGAACGATAGTTTACAGTGCTGTCGCAAATGCGTTCATTCGACACAATTGACACCGATGTTAAAAGAGAGATGTTTTATCCTCTATTTGCTAGAAACGCACAACTAGCTACCCACATAAACCTCACCCAGCCTGGGTTGGACCGGGAATCGCCAGAATGATATTTGAATTTTAGGAGAGAGCTCTGCTAAAAAACATACTAGGATATTCCACTGCTTTTTATCCTAATAAAACCGTTTTACATCTACCAGCTATTTAGGCCGAGTAGGTTCGGCGGGCTTGTCCGTCAGCCAATTGATAATGAATTAATGATAATAATATGGCTAGAACTTTTGTCTTAAATTTTAGCATAGTAAAACAGAAGTAGTTGACTGTTGAAAAAAGTGGAAAAGGGAAATTATTGCAGAGCATGAAACACCTCAGCCGAGGTGTGAAGAACGTCCTATACTAGGGAAAAGACAGAATATTTACCAGCCGTAATGTTGAGAATGGACGCACTTTCCTCCGTGACATGTCGGTCGCCTAGCAACGTAGGAATGATCTTCAGGTCCGTTTCATATCGGGCGATGTGGCCCAGAGATTCAGGGCCGTTGATAAGCTTGGACCAGATCTGATTCTGGGGCACGTTGAATCCAAACTCCTTAAACCAGGCCTGCAGCGTGCAAATGAAAGTGGCAAGACAGTTACCTGTGGTCGAAATAGAAACAATTATTGAACAAGCCAGCGCTACAGCAAGTGTCGAGCGTTGATGTTTTAAATACATAATTTCCACACATTACACATAAAATGGACAAGGGAGGAGTCCAAAAAACAGGTTCTCGGCGACCAAAAGGTTCACTCATATCAATCCAAGGGGTTGGGTGGAAGGGATTGCCATAAGCAATAACTCCGCCCTTTAGTTAGGACATATGTATGTATATATTTTGATTTTTTTTTTTTTTCCTGATTATATTAATATTGTCAATTTTGTATTTTAATTTTTACCATTTTTTGTTTGTATATATGTTTTTCTAATAAAGAGTTTCATAATAATAATAATAATCCTACCACCCACCACAATGACATTACACATGGACACGGAAATTAAGTACCAGTTCTGATACTGTCACTAAAGGTGTTAGGTGGAAGAGATTGCCACAGGCAATAACCCCGCCCTTTAGGTAGGACATTAGCTTCATTCTCTTTTTTGTTCATGTTTCTTTGTTCAATCTATTTATTTTTTCTTTGTAATTTCATTGTATTATACTGTATATAGACAAAAATGTCTTACCTAATAAAGCATACTATAATAATAATAATAAAGAGACGCAACATTCCGCGATGTGAGGCCTTGGATGTGTGATCATTCAAATTCAAACTCCCGTGATGCTGTCTATTTTCGGTCGCACCCAGGCTGGGTGAGGTCAATGTGGGTAGCTGGTTCGTAAGTTTCTACCGAATCGAGATTAAGAACTCCGATCCGTCTCGCTATGAACATTACAGTTGAAAGCGACGATCAGTGCCAAAACATATGTACATAATTAATTAACATAGGCGAATTCGAGACGTGAGTTTTATCTTTTCGCTAAAAACTCATGAATATGCTTTCTTTCACATCAACCTTACTCAGCCTGGGTTCGGCCGTCGGTAAATGTCCACCGTCACGACATTGAGAGCCAGAATTCGAGTGGTCACCAACTGAGTCCCAGCCTTTCTCGACGCGCACTACATTAATCCTCCTCTTTTACTGCCACATGCGATAGTTCTAAATAAAGGACGCATTCCTTTTAGAAAAGACCCCAGAAATAAAAATTGTACTCTGAAATTATCTCTACTTATTGTGTGACTTGTAAAAAAGTTTATTATAAAATAAAATTGAAATTAATATATAAAAAAAATGTGCAATGTACTGCCAAATGACGTTACTTTTTATTGATTTAAAGGAACAGTAAATTGAGACTCCTACCTAAGTTACTATACCTAGAATGTTTCCTCTCACCTCCGTTCATGCTCGCTCCCACTGCAATGTACTTCCCACCGAAGTACGGGAAATGCTCAATGTGATTCGCCCGAGATGTCTTGTCCAGTGCATTGGAAACTATCGACGGCGCCGGCGTTGCTTCACTTCTGCTAGTTTGACCGTCTTCCCTTTTACCAGGTCGAATGTCAACACCTTGAACACCTCCCTCAATTTGTCTACCAATAGGATCTACTTCGTCATATCCCACAACATCACTGTCGAAGTCAGTCGTATAGATCGTTGATTGAGCATTGGTTGTTTCACTGAAAAGGTTGGTGTCATTCGATCGAGTGTTGATTGTTCCTTGGAATGGGCTATTGTCTTTTGATTGAGTATTGATTGCATCATGGAACAGTCTAATTTCTTCAAGTGTATCTTTGAATGACTTTGACAGCCTTTCATTAAAATCACAGCGTTTTGCTTTTTCAGTTTCACTATCTTCTATTCTCTCAGAGTTCTGATCAGTTATCGTTCCTATGCTCCTGGTTTCAGTTGGTTCAGTGTTTTGTTTTCTTATTTCGCCTACGATTTTGATTTTATCTTCAGTTAGGCCTATACTTTTGATGTTCTTGACCTGTTTGATTGTATTCTCTTGGATTTTTACTTCATTACTGTCTCCTTTCTCAGTCTCGTAGTGGTCTTCAGGCTGGAAGCTCTCGTCAATGAATGCTATCTGGGCGCTGGTGGATATGTTAACTATAGCGTCCGTGCCGTATTGGAGGGTGGCCAAAACAGAACATTGCAGATCACCCAGGGCAACGTGAATGGGCGTGTCTTTGGGAATGCCCAGCCAATCACGAGTGAGATTGCCGACGATTGTTCCTGAAACAGGAAATCAGGGAAATTAGAACGAAATCATGGTTTTTGAATGTTCAGCTATTTTTAAGGACCGAATTATAAAACTGGATTAAAGTTAAGATAATAATAATAACAATAGGCAATCTAACAAGGGCAAAGCATAAATTAATAAAGCTATTAAGCCTAAACTGTCCCTCAACTTGGACTGTAGAGTGGTGTGATTTAATGAAATTCTGGCAAATTGTGTCTGTCTTATCTTGTTTTTAATCCTGTTTTATAATTTGGCCCTTATTGCCAATATATTTGACCCTTATTTCCCGGATAAGGCCCACAAAAATGCTTCACCCTCCATTTGCCAGGAAGCTGCCTCAATTTCTATATTAGCATCACCCAGGAGATGCCATCAGAAATTTCGAACATTTCAAGTTTGAACCAAGAGTACCAAGACAGACTCAACCCCATGCCGTCTCCATGCTTTATTAACCGTCTAATTGTGAAATAAGTGACGATTTTTTCCCCCCCTAAAGACAACAGCCACGGACAAAAAACTGTCCCTTCAGATCCAGTATTTTTTCCTTTTATTTGAACCACCATTTGACAATTTCATAGATCAACTGGAGTGATTATCCAGTAATTATCCAGTCAGTCAAGAGAGAAAAGTGAGAAGCTGTACAATTAAGATACATATGATTGCGGCTCTATGGATACCTCACCTGAAGGCTGAATCTTGGGCAGCAAGTGCAAAGGAAACTGCGGCTCGTGCTCTATCAGAATTTTCTCATTCCAGGAGTCCTGCGCACAGTTGAAGTAGCCCCAGGAGGCGGCGTTCTGGTTGCACATCACCGGGTCTTCTAGATCGCACAGCATGGCCACGATGAAGTCCTGGAATAGGATTTGTTTGATCATCGAGCATTGGTGTCTGTTTTTTTATTTTTACAAAATAATCACATTTCTTGGAATATAGTTGTTTGTTGAGTTTCCAATATAGGGATTTGAAAAAAGTCAGAATTGATAATTATAAAAAAGAAATAAAACGAAAATGGATTATTTTTTATGTACAAGTACTTATTCATTGACATCTTTATCTGTTTACTCCCTGTATACCCTTTGGCTGTATGGAATGGCCTTGCCTACCAATGCCAGAAAAAGAAGGAAAAAAAAAATACTCCCTGTATATCAAGGTGTCAATTAGCTACCTGCATCTAGGTTGTAAATACAATGCAAACCTCATCACAAAAAACATAAAATAGGCAAATAAGGTACTTGCTAAAATAAGAGTAAATAAAATTTAGCAAAAAATACCAGTAGTAAGATCGTAATGAAAGCAAATAAAATTAAACCCATACCTGTATGGTGGCGGCATGCGTATATTGTGCAACCACAGTCGGCTCGTGCTTCGTAAGCCAGAGCAAAGTGTTCACACCGTACCCTGTGTAGGCGCGCAAGTGTGAATCCGGCCTGGGCAGTGTTGCCAAGAACATATGATCGCAGCGCGTGTCTTGCCACGTGACCAAATTGGAAATGTGCTCGTTGACAAGTTCAAATCTGTCTGTCCAGGCGGGCGATCGCCACATGACTATCCCATGCATCTGACCACAAATTCCTGTCGATGATGTTTAAAGAGATATCTATATTAGTTATCATCATCATAACTAATATAGTATTTAATACATTCCCTAAGAGTACACATAGTACTTAGAGGGAAATTTATAAATATTGAAACATTGTAGATAAATAATAAAATTATTATTATTATTATCATAGGGTGGCGTTATCGTGAACGATGGTAGCCCGACAGTGGAGGAATGACTTAGCACTTCTACAATTGTCTTTACAAGGAGGCTAATAATTGATAAGGGCCCCCAGAACCAAGCCAATGCTGGTCTACTCCCTGTTTATAGTCCCCTAGCCAGACTATTCTATGACCTTATACTATTCTTTGACTAATTCTATAAAGTCAAAGCTTCTTTTTGGGTTATTGCTAAACATTGGATCTGGACTTCCAGTACAATTATGACAATTCTTTTCAATGAGACTATTTTAATTAAGACATTTAGCATCAACTGGTAAAACACCTAGAGTCTAGACTAGGCAGTAGGGTAACAAAAATTGTCAAAGGTTTTATTTTTACTGCTAAGGCGACGTAACGCCTTGAATTCACAAATTAGAGATGATCGTAGTTCGAAAACATAGCTTACCAATATGTTTAACGTGTTTCAAAATGTCCTTGGGGAGACGCAGTATACAGTTGTGCAAGGTGGACACGATTTTCCGCACGTTTTGCTCGTGGGCGCCGGCCGGAGATCCATTCTGGGCGGCCGCCGGTATACTTGATTGGGTGTCTTTGGATTCGGACGCCAGTTCTTCGCGGGTCGTTGCATCGATGAGGCACACCTTGACGGAAGTGGTGCCTATGTCCACGCCCAAGATCACTTGCGTGGACATTGTGATGTGCGTGCCGGCGAGTGGGTGGTTCTATTCTGTGCCGGCGAGTGGGTGGTTTTATTCTGTGCCGGTGAGCGATTCGTTTTCTTCTGTCCCAGTGACTGGGTGGTTCTATTCTGTGCCGGCGAGTGGGTGGTTCTATTCTGTGCCGGCGAGTGGGTGGTTCTATTCTATGCCGGCGATTGAATGGCTCTCTGATAGACGTACCGTGAACTAAGTGATTATTTAGTTGAATATCGACAAGTGGGTGGTTCTCATGAATAGGCCTGTAAACAGGAATAATGAATTTTTAATGTTTTTTAATGTCACATTTGGCTTGACAACCAGCACATGGCTAGACACGCGTATCAAAGTAAATTCCGCAATTTTTCTTAGGTATCACAAGTGTTTTTTTTTATATAAAATCCCAAGCTTACAAATTGATACAAGTACGCGTGAACTTTTTAATTTATTAAAAATCACACTTGAAGTTTGATTGATAAAATAAACCTTGAATTGAATACACCTTGCCAACAATGCCGATTGTTTATTTTTGAACCCCGTATACTAAGTGTTATTACAAATTGACAATCGTGTGCTAGTTATCAGTGTAAGAAAGCCGGTTCTAACATGGGTTGATAATGTCACCTTTCCAGATGTGGTTTCTCAATCTAATGAAACCTCATGTGCTCTCTCTCTCTCTCTCTCTCTCTCTCTCTCTCTCTGTCTCTGGAATCATTTTTATGGCACTCACTCATTTTAATGAACTCATTTCCCCTATTCTACTCACGTCGCGGTTGAGACAACAAAACTTGAATTCATTAGATATTACTCTCATCAGGCCCGTCCTCGGGCAGTACAGTTTCGCTAGAGGACCACAAATAGAGAGCAGGCTAGCCACCCTTACAAGCCAGCGAACCACCTAGCTTGCAGTATCTTAAGGGTTTAATCTCTATGTATAAAACTCAAATCTGTGCGTGGCTGACTATGTATCTATTAGGAGGTGTCTGTTTAAAATACCACAGCCCTCAAGAGCAGTACGGCCATGCCTTAGTTAATTTGAAATTTAGTCCTGTTGCGAAATAAAGTTGGCTGGAGACCATCACTACTCCCCCCTCCAGCTGTGGCCAAGCTGGCTACAACAACAACGGGCAGTACATGCTCTTGGGACCCTTGGCCTTGTTCTAAAAGAATGTCTCACTCTCAAAATACCCAAATCTCCCTTTCAACGGTCAAAAGTCGTTTCAATAGTGCATTGAGAGAGAGACACGGAATGAGCCCAGATATGGTCCTATAATATACACTGGTTCTGGGCGTCTAATGTGCTCATCCTTATCAATCCTTCCAACACCATGACATCAGATGTGGACACGGAAAGTAAAGTAAATGAAATCTTAGAAGTCACTTATCTTAGAAGCCAAATAAAAATGGCATAGGATGGGTCCTCTGTAAAAAATAAAACAAATGATTTATTATATATAAAAAAAAAATTAAACGGGAGAAAAAAAGAGTGCTTTCTGAAACGGGGCCCTGATCTCTCATCGACTCTCTGGGTGTTGAAAATAGTCGACTCCCACCAGTCCAACGATGACTCATAGAAATATGTATGAAATCTGTGGGGTTGAGTGGAAGAGAATGACTTAATCGCCCTGATCTCTGATCAAGTCTCTGATTTATAAAATGATCAATACTTCTTACTAGTCTGATGATGAATCATAGATACTGGCGGGACCCTCTCTAATATGACATTATTTTTATTCATCATAATGTTGGACTAGAAATGTGCAAATGACATTCCTTCCCTGAAAACACCTAGAACCAGCGAACCACCGACCTCCAGGTTACGACTTCGCCCCTTTAGGTCGGTTCTCGGTTTTTCGGCCATTTGGCCAAGATCAAACTTTAGTATCATTCTGTTCTAATTAGCTGACCTTTAAGATAATGATCATTCATAACAAGATCTTCATTTCCTTGAAATAAAAGATAACTCTAGTTATCATATTTGTGTTAATCAAAATTTGATATTTCACAATCATACGAGCTCGCTTTACGGCAAGGACTTTTCTTCAAAGCAACTGCTTGAAAAAAAGTACTATTGAGGGACAAATTATAAAATGAAGTTAAAAACCACTTCTACCACTGTCTTTACAAGGAGGCTAGTAAATGACAAGGGCCCTCAGAACCAAGCCAAGGTCTACTCTCTGTTTATAGTCCCCCAGCCAGACTGCTGTCTACTCCCTGATAATAGTCCCTCAGATATACTGCTGGTCTACTCCCAAATTACAGTCCCCCAGCTAGACTAAATTTAATAATAAAAATAAATTATTTGTTTTATTTTTCATTTCTTTTTTTACGTATACAGAGGACCTATCCTAAGCATTTTTATTTGGCTATTAAGACGGACTTTCGTCCAATCACAGCTCAAGCTCGCCACATCTCACATTAGGGACGCCCGTCCCTTATCCTCCTTGTAGATCTCATTTTTAATTTGGTCACTGGTCTTTCTAATTGACTATTATTATTTTTAACTTCATCATCATCATAGGCTGGCGTCATCGTGAACGATGGTAGCCAGACAGTGGAGGAATGACTCATTTCTTCTACCACTTTCTTTACAAGGAGGCTAATAATTGACAAGGGCCCCCAGAACCAAGCCAATGCTGGTCTACTCCCTGTTTACAGTCCCCCAGCCAGACTTTTTAACTTACCAATGTATATTCCAGCACTATCTAATTATTGTTCTGAGAATCTATTAAAGTTATTTGTTCAAGATAATTTCCGGCCAATTACTAACATGACAACTGGTAGTTCTACTTATTACTTTACTTAACACCTGATGGATTTGTACGTAATTCGTTCAATTCATTAATTGTTCATTTACGATTAACAACTGTGGACTAATGCAATTTCACAAGTATTTGTAATAGGATTACAAAATTAATGATTTTTAATAAACTACATCCTGCTTGTTTCCTTTGTCATTTGTGAAAGTTTTTCATTTGAACTTCTGCCTATTTATCTTTATGTTCACTGTATAGTACCTTAGTACATAGTACCTAAGGATATTATACTAAGGTATATAGTACCTATGTATATACTAAGGTAGCATGCACAATTGCACGTATGGATAAAATCTATGTTCCATTATTTGTATAGCCCAAATGATGACAGAAAAAAAAAAAAAAAAAAAAAAAAAATATACAAAAAGAAACACAATACTTCCGATTTTTAATATTAGAAATTTTTCGGTAGTAATAATTAAGGTCCTTTCTTGATTTTTATTTTGTCTTTATAGGGTACACCATGCTTTAGTTGGTTTTAAATTTAGGTGCGTTTAGAAATACTGGGAAACATTTTTTGTGTATCTTTTAAGCGTGTCTTTAACATCTAGGTATATTTTTTAGGCATCTAGGCATTTAGGTCTTTAACATCTAGGTTATTCAAGACAGGGGATAAACCCTCCATTCCCTCACAAACAAGCTACCAGGCACCCACAGGCTGGGTGAGGCTGGAAATAACCTGCAGCAAGAGGGTTTGAATTTGAAGGCCACCCACCAAGTCCTAACTTCACGGGACGTTTCTAAACTTCACTGATCTGAACAAAACTGGTGTACTTAACGTGCCGTCGACACTAACATGTAGGTTAGAATAATTCTAGTAGGTGAAAAGTAAAATAATTCTAGTTGGTTCCCATCATACTGTATATCCCGGTAGCTCAGTGGTAAATGCGGCACTCTGCGAATCCAGAGATACTAGAGGTGAAATTCGAACCCGTGAAATCGCAGCCGGGACATGACAAGTTATCCTCCCTTTTGGGATTTTTACCACATTATAATATGTCTTGGGCTTACCGCTGGAATAATGGGACTTAATAGTACTAATCGGGCAGTATAAATAATGCGATATTATTATTATTCTTAGTTAGTGAAAAGTAAAATAATTCTAGTTGGTTCCTATCATACTCAATGAAGAGGCATTCAGGTTTACTTGTTAACGTCAATACTAAAGAGGTAATATTATTATAATAGGTATGTATTTACAATAATAGAGCAAGATAATTACAAAGAAACTTCCGTGGTGCAATCCGTATCACGCCAGGTTGGTATACGGGAGTCCCGAGTTTGAAACTCATGAGTGTAGATTTTTTTACTATCCGGCATACACTTACTCCTATAGGAGTGTAGGACTCCGGAGAGGAAAATTGAGGTACAATACCTCGAGAGGAAAATCGAGTGAGTAAGTGGATATTAAATTTAATCAGAGGGTCTTAGAACACTCACCTGGAAAATCTGACAACGCTGGAATTTCACAAGTAATTTATTCAACCATTACACTTCTGTAATAAAAAAAACCTGTTATTTTTCATAACTGCTATATTATTCCCATCTGAAGCACCGTTCAAAAGAGAGAAAAAAAGAAAAAGCTTTCAAATACTTAATGATTTTAGGATTTAAAAGTAGGAAGTATTGGTTTAAGTGTTAGATTTGTTTAAGTTTTAGATATATTTTTTCCCTTTTTTTAGATATTTTTTTCCCTTCTTTTTTAAATTCTTTTTTAGATATTCTTTTTTACATGTTACAGACCTACATTATTAGATATTAACCGACAAGTTTTTTTTTTTTTTTCGCGATTTCAAATTTATGCGATCGTTCTTCATACGTGTTCCACTGGTACGTCGTACATTGAAACTAGTCTAGTCTCAGAGCAGTCAGCTGTCAGTCTAGTGATAACACTGATAAGAAACCTTTCACTAAGCCATATGGTGATAACTCAAGGAATGCCTCCGGGCTTATTCACAATCTGGGCCCTGGAATTGCATCCAAACCAGTCCGTCCCGGTAGCTCATTGGTCAAGGCATCTGGTAATCCAGTAGTCCATTCCAGAAACAGTAAAGTTTTCATTCTCCAAATCCCCGAATCTCCGTTTCAACCGTCACACAACGCACTCTGATTGGTTATTGCGTTCAAATTAACCAACCAGAGTGCGTTGTGTGACAGTTGAAAGGGAGATTTGGAGATTATGAGAGTGGAGAGTGTTTCTGGAACGGGCTACAGGTGTTGTGGGTTCGAATCCCAACCGGGACAACATATTCATGGGTTTTACTACTGGAATTATCGGACTCATTAGCAAAGCATGACAGTAAGCAATAGCAAGACAAGTGCGTCAAATCTTACAAGCATTTAAAAAGTCATCTAAAAATCAACTTTTGGCACACAAAAAATCGGAGCAATTTTTTTTTTTTTTTTTTTTTTTACAAAAACGAACACAAAAACCGTTTTTTAATATTAGAAATTAATTGGAAGTAAAACTAACACACGGAACTCTTATAGTAAGTTTGAGCACTTCTATAGAAATGTCTGAAGGTATTAGTTGTTAGAAAGAGATATGATGTTTGAGAGAACATTTTTTGTTACTTTTCTCACTTTATTATGTAGGTCGTGTAAGCCACTTTTGACACAGGAAAAGACTTTGAAAATTGTCGAAAACAAAGTTTATCAAAGAATTTCCATGTTAATATGTGTGTTATCAAAATATGTTTTCACGTTGGTACCTATAATATGCTTCATTATGTCGTTTGAATGTCATGCTTTATTAAAAAAGTGAATGAGTAGCATCAGACAACAGCGCTGCAGAGTAGCTCATCGCTTTCTAATTTTCATGTTGAGACCGACCTCAGTAGCTTGATTCACTCTGTACAAATATCGATGTTTCATATCAATATTGGTGATCTGGTAAAGCATAATATTCAGATTAAGGAGGTAAATGGTTTTTTTTTTCTAGGCCTTGTTTGTAAAATGAAGTTGTTTCAGCTTCACAAAAATGAATCTGTGAACGTTTAAAGTCAAAATGTTGCATTGTTGCACCCAAAAAATAATTTGCAAACATTTCTCAAAGTAAGAATAAACACCCCAAACCTGGTCTACACTGAAAACTTTTTTTTTTTTTTTTTAAAAAAAAAGGTCCTTTCGCTATATTTCGCACAACCATCAGCACATGATATATTGGACTGAGGAAGCAGTGGCCAGCTTGTTGACAACCTGTGCTTTATGTATGAAAAGTGATATAGATAAGCACTGATGAATCTGATATACTGTGTTACTTAGAATGGGTGTTCACAACTTTCTGAATCATCCAGTTTTAAGAGTTTTTTTCACCAAATTTTCTTATTCATTTTACTAAACTGTCCCGCCGGGGGACAAGGTACCAGCTTTATCAGGTCAAAAGACATTAACACATGCTTTGTTAATACACAGGTATTAGAAAATGCTTTGAGTATTACTGGGGGACTATAAACAGGGAGTAGACCAGCAGTCTGGCTGGGGGACTATACACAGGGAGTAGACCAGCATTGACTTGGTTCTGGGGGCCCTTGTCAAGACAGTGGTAGAAGTCATTCCTCCACTATCTGGCTACCATCGTTCACAATGACGCCATCCTATGATGATGGAGTATTATCTCGCCTGGTGGTAATCTTCCACTAAACAGTATTATTATTATAGCACAAATCATTGGATTCATTGGCGCGCTTAACACGGTTGGCGTTAAGAAAGCCGTAATATATGGAAGTAGGAGTGCGAGAACGAACCAGCCTCAACCATGAGGAACATTTTGATCAATGCCAACCACAATTATTATTACAGTAAGCTATATTAGGTAGAACAAAAAATATATACAGTAAAATACAATGAAATTTACAGAAAAACAAAAAGATTAAGCAAAGATACAAGAACAAAAAAAAAGAGAATGAAGTTAATGTCCTACCTAAAGGGCGGGGTTATTGCCTGTGACAATCTCTTCCACCCAACCCTTTGAGAAAAGGAAAAGTAACAGAAGAAGAAGACGTATGCCATATAAAGAATCGGCGAATGAATGAGTGTTCTCATGTTTATAAAAGTTATCATAATTGTGTAAATCATGCACCTACGTGATATCACAACTACTCCAACTCGCTTCACTAAATCTACGCTGAAACCGGGACTTGAACCACCGACCTCCAGGTTACAAGTCCTCTCCGCCTTATCGACCCAGCTACTAAGGTCGGTTTCTCATGTTTATATTATTTAAGGATTCAATTCAGGATCAACTATCAAGAACTATTCCCCACCCGGTATAATAAACGCCATCATTTCCTCATATATTATGAACCTACCATTATGTTGTTTCTCATGTTTATATTTAAGGATTCAATGCAGGATCAACTATCAAGAACTATTCCCCACCCGGTATAATAAACGGCATCATTTCCTCATATATTATGAACCTACCTACCTCCCATTATGTCATGGTACGGGCCAAGCTTGATACCGTTTATTGAGTTGAGCCTTGCAGTATCAAATATGATAAGTGACATCTAAATTAATGCTCACCCCCCCCCCCCCCCCTTTCTCCTCTCACACTCCCCCCTACGCTCTCTGTTATCACTCTCTCTTTCCGTCTGCTTTCCTTTTATTAAGCTTATCTCTCAATTTTATATCTCTCAATCCTTTCTCTTGCCTCTTTCTCTCTCTTTCTCAGAAGTTAGACTTAGCTTATAGGAGATGTATTTTTTATAATATTATTCTTGTACAAAAGAAAAAGAAAAGTAGTCAATTCAATTCAATTCTGTCAGTTCTTTTTTGTTGTTTTGTATCTCAGTTCACTTATTTGTCTATCTCCGTTACTACTTTTCTTTATATCTTTTCTCTTATTTTCTTCTTTTCTTTTCACAGCTCTCTTTTTTTTCCATCATTTCTTCTCTTCCTTTTACTTTTCTGTCACTCTCTCTCATTCTCTATTTGCAACTTTTTATGGAAGTTTACCCAATCAATAAAAAATAGATTTTCCTAACCCAACTTGTGGAAACTGTGTTTAAAGAGCTGGAAGTGATTTAGTTTTATATCTACAAAGTAGATATAAAACCTAAACAAGATGAAAAGAAGGAAAGTAAGATTTTTTTAATTGAAAGAAGACACACTCTGTGCAAAGGTTATTTAATTTTTATTCTTCTCTCCTTTTAATCATAAAATACATTGAAAATACAATATCGTAGTAATCTGATGCACCAAAAATAGAGAGAGAGAAAATAATGAAATATCCAAAAAGTCACCATCATTATGTTTAAAGATAACTGAACTGTCTGTACCTATATTACTCGTACTTTTATTAAAATTAACAGATAATATACGACAAGATGCATTTTATACTTACATTTTCTGTTTATACTGATTTTGTGTTTCTGAATTTTGAAGGTCCATCATGGCACGTAGAATTTTGAAAGATGAAGAATAGCACGTAGAATTTTGAAGGTTCATCATAGCAAGTAGAATTTTGAGGTTTTATCATAGCAAGTAGAATTTTGAAGGTTCATCATAGCACATAGAATTTTGAGATTTCATCACAGCACGTAGAATTTTGAGGTTTTATCATAGCAAGTAGAATTTTGAAGGTTCATCATAGCACGTTTTGTGGTTTTATCATAGCAAGTAGAATTTTGAAGGATCATCATAGCACGTAGAATTTTGAGGTTTTATCATAGCAAGTAGAATTTTGAGGTTTTGTCATCGCAAGTAGAATTTTGTAGGTTTTATCATAGCACGTAGAATTTTGTGGTTTTATCATAGCAAGTAGAATTTTGAAGGCTCATCATAGCACGTAGAATTTTGAGGTTTTATCATAGCAAGTAGAATTTTGAGGTTTTGTCATCGCAAGTAGAATTTTGTAGGTTTTATCATAGCAAGTAGAATTTTGAAGGTTCATCATAGCAAGTAGAATTTTGAAGGTTCATCATAGCACGTAGAATTTTGAGATTTCATTACAGCACGTAGAATTTTGAGGTTTTATCATAGCAAGTAGAATTTTGAAGGTTCATCATAGCCATCATAGCACCTAGAATTTTGAGGTTTTATCATAGCAAGTAGAATTTTGAAGGTTCATCATAGCCAACATAGCACGTAGAATTTTGAGGTTTTATCATAGCAAGTAGAATTTTGAAGGTTCATCAAAGCACGTAGAATTTTGTGGTTTTATCATAGCAAGTAGAATTTTGAAGGTTCATCATAGCCATCATAGCACGTAGAATTTTGAGGTTTTATCATAGCAAGTAGAATTTTGAGGTTTTGTCATCGCAGGTAGAATTTTGTACGTTTTATCATAGCAAGTAGAATTTTGAGGTTTTGTCATCGCAAGTAGAATTTTGTAGGTTTTATCATAGCAAGTAGAATTTTGAGGTTTTGTCATCGCAAGTAGAATTTATAACGCACATGGAATTTGAAGTTTACTGTGTCATCTTGAAGCTGAAAGTAAGGATTCAATCCATACAAGTTTAGATTCAGACAGTGTTAGATTTAATAATATATAATAAAACACTCATTTTCAGCAGTTTTGTTTTTTTTTTGTTTTTTTTTACGAAAACATATTTCTGCTATTGTAAAACATGATTGTAAAAAATAAAATTTATATCACGAAAAGAGTCATTAGGCGAGAGAAAAATGATTTGGTGACTTTAAGGATATGTTTAAAAAAATGTAAGTTTTGGTGCATCAGTTTTTTTTTTTTTTTTTTTTAAACGACGTAAAAAATCAAGAGTAAATCTTCATTATCCTTCCTGTCCGCGAGAGTATCAGAATGATTCATCTTCACAACTGCCACTTGTACATACAGTTCACTTCCACCAATACAGTGATTGTACGCATCTTCATTACATTCAAGACCAGTTGCATTTTTGCTAATGGACAGATTTAATCATGAACTTAACGAACAACTCCATACACAGTCGAATCGCCAGGTAAGTTCACAATCAAATCAGTCCATTAGTGGCAGTGCATTTCGCAATGAGTTTTTTCTTCTGGTCTGATTGATTTCTAAAAGAAACCATTTTTTAAAGCATAATTTACTTTAAAAAATGGTTTCTCTATCTGACAATAGGCAACTGTCAGCGTTGTTGTTGCTTTCTACCGTAACTAGCCTGGCCTATGGATAGTCATTGAAGTGAAGTTCTGAGGATTTGGAGACCATCTGATTACCAGTCATAACATTCCGACGGAGAATTAGGGCCACCGGAAATCTGAACAGGGGCTCTGTTCCAATATCGAATCTTCCAGCTTTGCAAGGACATTTCGAACGGTCGAATATTCAGTCTTCTATTTGGTCAGTTGTACAGAGAATTTGAATGACGAGAAGATTTGTCGAATTTAATTTGCAACAATAATTTTGAGACCTTTCATTATTATGAGAGATAAAAATCTAGCCAAAACGCGAAATAGATTTTTTTTTACAAATTTTATCAGCGGGATTTTGATTGGCTTGAATTTGTTCTAGCGTTACTTCTTCTACGTTAAGTTTTGTTAGCTGAGGGATAAGCTCAAAGATAATAAGGCTTCTGAGGGTTAGGTGGTAGAAGATACTTTGAGCATTATTATTATTATAAAATACTTTATTAGGTAATAAAAGACAAAATTATTTACAGTACAAATAATTATTATAAAAATTAAAAAATGGAAACAATATAAACAATAAAAAGGAAAGAAATATTTATATATATATACAGGGTGGGGCAAAAGTCTGGAAACCCCTGAATAACTTTCGAATGGCTTCTTCGGTAAAATTAAAATTTTGTATGGTAAACCGGGCTGATAAGACCTTCTTTTAGAGTGGGGTCGATTTTTGTTACCGGCCCCAATGTCGGGGCCAGGGGGGCCAACTTCATTTTTTTAAATACGAACCCCCTCTTTGCGATACATTTTTGAAAAGGTCTTTAAATAAGAAATACATTGGTGCAAATTTTATTTTTTAAATTATTAAATGTTTGAAAATGGTCCACTGTGATGCGTAAATCTGGAAACTGCATCTTTGAAAGGGCTTTCTCAGTAAATTTAAAACTATGCACGGTAAGTCGGGGTAATTATACCTTTCCAAAAATGTATCACAAGGTGGGGTTTCATATTTAAAAAAATGAAGTTGGCCTCCCTGGCCCCGACATGGGGGCCGGTAAAAAAAAAATCGGTCCCATTCTAATATAAGGTCTAATTACCACGGATTACCGTACACAATTTTAAATTTACTGAGAAAGCTATTTCGAAAGATATTCAGGGGTTTCCAGACTTTACTGCATACACAAAGTTGGACGCCATTTGCAAACAGTTAATATTAAAAAAATAAAATTTGCACCAATGTGTTTCTTATTTAAAGACCTTTTCAAAAATGTATCGCAAGGTGGGGGTTCGTATTTAAAAAAATGGAGTCGGCCCCCCTGGCCCCGACATGGGGGCCGGTAACAAAAATCGACCCCACTCTAAAAGAAGGTCTTATTAGCCCGGTTTACCATACAAAATTTTAATTTTACCGAAGAAGCCATTCGAAAGTTATTCAGGGGTTTCCAGACTTTTGCCCCACCCTGTATACCTACACATATGTCCAAACTAAAGGGCAATCACTGGTAGTCAAGTTGTTAACGCGCCAGTCTGGTAATCCAGGTAGCGTAGGGATCCGTTGGTTCGAATCCCACCCGGTGCACGAATTTTTCCTCATTAATTTGAGATTGTGACCACATAATAATAAGACTCTTGAGGGTTAGGTGGTAGAAAATGCTTTGAGCATCAACCTCGCCTGGTGGTTACCTTCAACTAAAGAGTACAATATCATTATTATAAAAAAATAAAGAAAAATAAAGAGACAGAGTTGTTTGTTCGGTAGCTATTTACGTGTTGTGCTTCGTATGATACCCATTATTTACGTGTGTAAATATTTTGACACGTTCACCACTATTTACATTCTGATAATAAAATTGTCTTATTTTCAATTCTATGGCTGTATAGAACTGTCTTGTCTACCAATGTCAAAAAATAATAAAGTTTTGTGGTGGATGAAAAAGTACAATTTTGAGCTTAGACCTTGAAAACCTAACTCACTATGCGATGAGAATTCAAATTAAAATAATACTAATTCGAGTCATTATTGAAAAGACTGAAGGCAACATTAATAAACCAAATCGAGAACTTATGTAAGATGTAAGTCATGACTTAGCATCGGTTTTCCACATCTGAGACAATACGCAAAATCTAGACTATGTACCTCATAGAAGTGGTCAAGTAATCCAGGTAGGGTAGCGATCCGTTGGTTCGAATCCCACCCAGTGCACGAATTTTTCCTCATTAATTTGAGTTCTTGACCACATAATAATAAGACTCTGAGGGTTAGGTGGTAGGAAAAGCTTTAAGCATTAACCTCGCCTGGTGCCTTCCATGCAATAAAGAGTGTTATTATTATTGACTGTCATAATCGGTATACTTAATCTCCTGTTATACGCCCACGATTTCTCCTATAGGTATAGACGTTTGCGGTTAAGGGAACAACAAAAAATAACTAAAACTACCTAAAAATAACCTTCCACTAAAGATTTTTATTATTAATATTATTATTATAATTATAGACTTAGCTTCACAGAGATATTACAAAAACGTCTATAAATCCACCTGGAAAGATTTGAAAATACTGTTTTGTCTGGGGCTGTAACTTTTTCCTTTTTTTTTGTTGTTGGATAAACCTATCTTCACCCGCAGACCCGAGAGAGAGCCGTCGAAAGTGGCTGGCCAGAAGGAAAGCTTCTGGGAGCGAAAGTTCCCCAAGTACAAGGAAATTAACGATCAGATTGAGGTGGAAGTTAAAAAGCTCAGACATTTTGTGATGAATCACTATGCGTAGGTGAAATTATGTCGTAAATCACCAAGAGTAGATGAAATCACGCTTTGAATCACGTTTTGTTACGTTGAAATCACATTATCTATCTCGATGGGTTTAAAATCGCTTTTCATACACATTCATTTTGATACATGATATTAGTTATGAATCCTATATGTACGTAAAACCTTGATGTAAATCACTATTCGTATATTTAAAATCACCTTCTGAGCCACCTTCTGTTGGTGAAATCACGTTTTACATTTTGAAATGCATAATCACAAATCCATTTTTTTATGTAATGAAAAACACCCAATATATTCTGGCTTTCTTGTGTCACAAAATCTCAGCAGTTAACTTTCTCTGTAGAATAGTTTGTGTTTTGTTGTTTTCATTTTGTTTATTTAAGCTGTGTGTGCATCATGCTGTATTATTGTTTGTATGTTTCTTTTAACACCATCACATTCTATAGATCTGTTAAGAGTTGAGTGAAGCAGCATGATTTATTTGTTTTTTTCTTATGTGTCTTTCCATTTACAAATAAACAGTTAAAAAATACAAATAAGCAGTTACAAATAAACGTGCAGTTTTAGATTTTTAAAACTTTTACATTAATTAAATTTGTCCTCCTTTTTACAATAGTTTTGTTGTTGTTAACAGACTGACTTTATACCGATACCGACCTCAGTAGTTTGGTTGATAAGGCGGCGGGCGGACTTGAAACCCGGAGTGGTTTGGGTCCTAAGTTCGGTGTTGTCCTATTAAAATTGATTTTTGTTAAAGTTACAAGTATTATAATTTTGGTTTTATATACATAAACTACACAGGAGAAACGTTAAATATCATCTAGTAGGTACATTAATTTTTTTACATATACCTACTTGATAAATATCCTAAGAAATATGTAAAAAAAAAAAATCTTCTTGATATTTCGTTATGAATTATTTTTTAATATTTTTTCATTAGCTTTTTACTAATATATCTAATTTTAAATCTTTGTTATTTTCTCAGGAAATTTGACCGCTATATGGACGGCGGTTTAGTGGCCAACAACCCCACTTTGGACACCCTCACTGAAATCCACGAGAGAAATCTGGCACTCAAACGAACTGGACAGGAGGACCAAATAACGGACCTGAGTGTGGTTGTATCTCTGGGCTGTGGCATGGCGCCTGTAGAAGATGTATGTAATATAGCGCTATACTAGTTATACTGCTTTAGTTATAGTGGTTTATTATGAAGTAATAGGGCAGGAGGACCAAATAACGGACCTCAGTGTGGTTGTGTCTCTGGGCTGTGGCATGGCGCCTGTGGAAGATGTACGTAATATAGCGCTTTACTAGTTATACTGCTTTAGTTAAAGTGGTTTATTATACTCGAAATAATAGGGCAGGAGGACCAAACAACGTACTTGAGTTTGGTTGTATCCCTAGGCCGTGGCATGGCGCCTGTAGAAGATGTATGTAATATAGCGCTATACTAGTTATACTGCTTTAGTTATAGTAGTTTATTATACTGGAAGTAATAGGGCAGGAGGACCAAATAACGGACCTGGGTGTGGTTGTATCTCTGGGCTGTGGCATGGCGCCTGTAGAAGATTGTACTTAATATAGCGCTATACTAGTTATACTGCTTTAGTTCAAGTTATACCTGTATTTGTAGTGGTTTATTATACTCGAAGTAATAGGACAGGAGCACCAAATAATGGACCTGAGTGTGGTTGTGGCATGGCGCCTTCTTTTAAATTTGCTTGTAGTTTTTTTGTAAGGTATACCTTTCGGTGCGCTCGTGTTGACCCAGCACCTAAATGGGAAGTATTGTGTCACTTCTCGCCCATCAGAGATGAGGCATACTACGGGCTGGGCAGGCAGCAACACAGACCACAAGCGTCTACAGTAGCTCCTGTTTCATGGCTACGAAATAAAAAAGGCTGTGAAACACTCATCTTAAAAAAAAAAATATCGGTACCGCCGGTTGTGATATGCAAAAGACAATACAGCTACATTTGTAGTGATATGTAGGTAGACAAACTATTTGCGGAGAAAGTAAAAAGTCTCCCGGACAACAGTGGCTAGCACTTTGTCATCCTTGGTGGCTAGATCTAGCTACTGCTAGACTAGATATCTAGCGCAAGCCTTGGCTTGTTCATAGCGCTGGTACATATAGGCACGTGTCTCCCAGATAACGGTGGCTAGCACTTTGTCATCCTTGGTAGCTAGATCTAGCTACTACTAGACTAGATATCTAGCGCAAGCCTTGGCTTGTTCATAGCGCTGGTGCATATAGGCGCGTGTCTCCCAGATAACGGTAGATAGCACTTTGTCATCCTTGATGGTGGCTCATCTTATCTTACAAAAAAAATATGATGAAAATAACTTTTAACGTAATTTTTTATCCCTTTTTCAGTTGGATGTGGACATCGTGTGGCCAGATGATCCGCTAGAGTTCGCTAACAACGTGCTGGGTATCGTCAAGATCCTCAACATTCTCTCCAACCAAACCACCAACCCTGACAATTCTGTCGTGGACCGTGCCCGCGCCTGGTGCTCTATGATCAATGTGCCTTACTACAGGTAATAATAATAATAAAACCTCAGGGATGACTATTTAGTAATAAATGGTCATACGGGATTTGGCGTTCCCGAGGCACCCGAGCAAGTGGTCAGTGATCCCTGGATGGTTGCAAGTATCAGCAACGTCCCAGGAAGTAGTATGGTAATTCACAATACCTTATGAACACTGACTGCGAGGTATGTCAACAGAAGCATAGAGACACCTTCTCTAAAAGTAGTGAGGCATGTCCTCATGAAAATTCTGTTGACATACCTAATGGTTCATAATGTGACCAAGTGGCTGTTCGGATCCATCCGTACCCCCGAAAGTGTTTTCCTGTGGAAAAATCCATTGGACCACCAAGAGGGATAGCCACGGGAGAGAAAAAGATGGACTACACAAAGTCCATCATAAAATAACCTCCCCACACTATGAACCAAACAACTTCAGGAGACTTGATCTTCGGATCCGCTCCTGAAGTTACAACACCAGGAGAATTGATCATAATTATGATGCGCTCCTGGTGTAATACCCTTTGAAAGGTAATAATTACCTTCCAAAGGAGAAAAAGTGGATGAAATAATAATAATAATTCGTTGATTTAATTTCATTAAACAGTTTTTTCATTACAATCCCCTTGAAGTACAATAATTATCTTTTGTACTTTTAGGGGGTGTCAGGTGTCTTACTATAGGTGAGTTTTAAGTTTTTACCGTAACTTGATCTTGATCGATAAGGCGGCGGACTTTGAACCTGGCCTGGAGGTCGGAGGATCATGTCCGGGATTCAGTGTAGATTTAGTAAAGCGAGTTTGATTATCTGTAATATCACGAAAGTGATCAACACAAATATGATAACTTTCAAAATAAAACTTTCACTAAGTAAAAAAAAACAGTCAAACAACATTGTAAGACGCTGATATGAAATTCCTTCCTCTTTCCTCAGATTCTCCCCTACACTTCACCAGAATGTGGATCTAGCTACCAAGGATGACAAAGTGCTATCTACCGTTATCTGGGAGACACGTGCCTATATGTACCAGCACTATGAACAAGCCAAGGCTTGCGCTAGACATCTAGTCTAGCAGTAGCTAGATCTAGCCACCAAGGATGACGAAAGTGCTAGACACCCACCGTTATCTGGGAGACTTTTTACTTTCTCCGCAAATAGTTTGTCTACCTACATATCACTACAAGTGTAGCTGTATTGTCTTTTGCATATCACAACCGACCGACGGCGCCGATTTTTTTTAAAAGATGAGTGTTTCACAGCCTTTTTTTATTTCGTAGCCATGAAACACGAGCTACTGTAGACGCTTGTGGTCTGTGTTGTAGCCTGCCCATCCCGTAGTATGCCTCGCCTCTGATGGGCGAGAAGTGACTCAATACTTCCCATTTAGGTGCTGGGTCAACACGAGCGCACCGGAAGGTATCCCTTATAAACAATTGTAACCAATTTAAGAATACAATATTTTTGTCGGCACGGGGAATCGAACCCAAACCTCTCGCATGGCAAGCGAGTGCTTAACGAATTCAGGCCCGTTGACCTTTTTCTGACCGAAGTCCGCCACAAATGTATTATTATTATTATTAAACATGTTATAATGTACAACTGAATCTATTTCTATCTTCATATCCACTGACATATTTTGAAGATTCAGGTACAGTATCTTTTCAGCATGCAGATGATGTTTTAATTTTGAAAATTCGAGCAGGAGTATTGAAAATTTATTTATTTAAAATTATTTTATAATAAAAATATAATATAATAATTATGTGTATGTGCGGTGGTTTCTCTTTATTTTCTTTGATCAATATTTGATTTGATCAACATCCAAAAGTATTTTGATCAATACTTTTGCATGTTGATATAATAAAATTAAGCGTTGATTTAATAAAATCAATTTATTAGTGGGACAATGATATTAGAGCATTAGATGGCATGAGACACTAGTGACAGTTGATAAACATTCTAAGAATAGACAACACAAATAAAAAATGAAGTACCAAATTACTTACTAATTCATACAAAAAATCATAATTTAATTGATTTTGTATGGTAAGTAAACCGGGGTAGTAAGACCTTCTTTTAGAGTGGGGCCGATTTTTGTTACCGGCCTCCACGTCGGGGCCAGGGGGGCCAACTTCATTTTTTTAAATACGAACCCCCACCTTGCGATACATTTTTGGAAAGGTCTTTAAATAAGGAATACTTTGTGTATGCAGTGTAAAATCTGGAAACCCCTGAATATCTTTCGAAAGGGCTTTTTCAGTAAATTTAAAATTGTGCACGGTAATCGGTGGTAATTTGACCTTCTTTTAAAATGGGGGTGATTTTTGGTACCGGCCCCCATGTCTGGGACAGGGGGGCCAACTTCATTTTTTTTAAATACGAAACCACACCTTGCGATACATTTTCTGAAGTAAGCACCAAAGTATTTCTTATTAAAGACCTTTCCAAAAATGTATCGCAAGGTGGGGGTTCGTATTAAAAAAAAAAGAAGTTGGCCCCGACATGGGGGTCGGTACCAAAAATCACCCCCATTTTAACCTTTTACGGTCCAGTGCATGTCCCACATGCAACCATAGAAACGCCGCTACACTCCAGTATAAAATTCACTAGAACAGTCCTTAAGGTCCAGTGCATGTCCCACATGCATTGTTTTGTTTGTTCATCAGGTCGAGTTGTTTCGGAAAGAAACGAAGCGCTACGGTCCAGTAGATTTTTTCTTTCAAATTACAGACCTCGTATACAGGGTGTTTGTAGACGATCCAAACTTTTGACTTTGTAAAAAAAACAATAGAACAATAGAATTAGCGATATGACAGCTAAAAATGGGTAAATAATTAGGTATAAAACACTGTTAAAAAAGGTAAGTAGTGGAAGTACAAAAAGACAATGTGTTGAAGAGGGTCGTGAGATCAATGCTAACAACGCCACCCTGTATCACACATCATCCATCTTTGTCTAACTCATGTCAACAAGTGTGCTAGAAAGAGACAGAGATATACTTTGCAGAGGTATCTTTGACACTCAAATAAACATATTTTATAAAGAAAATAAATTACTTACCACAAAGTAAATTTCGAATTTTCTTTGCTTCTTCTTTACTTATAAAACTATACAGTTTTCTTTTAGACATTTTTATCACAGAAATAAAGACGATAGAACAGGTACTACACTGAACCAACCTTCCGCAGGTTGCACTGATAATAATGTTTGTTTACACAGCCGGCTTACATTTTAGACACTTTTAACTTGTTCGTAAATATTCTACGGAATATCACGAATCGACTAGAATAAATCTGATAGGCTGATAATTAAAGGAAAATATAAAATGAAATCGAATAAAGTGGAGGGAAATCTTGCATGTGGGACATGCACTGGACCTTAAGGACTGTTCTTGTGAATTTTATACTGGAGTGTAGCGGCGTTTCTATGGTTGCATGTGGGACATGCACTGGACCGTATGGGCAGTTCCAATTTTTTTTTCACTGGAGTGCAAAAGGTTAAAAAAGGTCAAATTACCACCGATTACCGTGCACAATTTTAAATTTACTGAAAAAGCCCTTACGAAAGATATTCAGGGGTTTCCAGACTTTACACTGCATACACAAAGTTGGACGCCATTTGCAAACAGTTAATATCAACAAAAAAAAAATAATAAAATTTGCACCAATTTATTTCTTATTTAAAGACATTTCCAAAAATGTATCGTAAGGTGGGGGTTCGTATTTAAAAAAATGAAGTTGGTCCCCCTCTCCCCGACATGGGGGCCGGTAACAAAAATCAGCCCCACCCTAAAAGAAGGTCTTATTACCCCGGTTTACCGTACAAAATTTACTGAGAAAGCCATTCGAAAGATATTTAAGGGTTTCCAGACTTTTGTCCCACCCTGTATAACTTTGTTAATTTATTGGTAATTTTTGGTAACAACTTTCAATAATAATTGTTACTAAACTTTGTTGAAATTATCATTTTGTTTTCTTCCTAACCAACCGCGGTAGTCGGCGATGAATTAACAAAAAAACTCTTTGTACCAAATCCACACCAAGTTATCTCGCAATAGGTCTACGTGTGTCAAGTCATGTGAGACATGTATCCTAGTTTGTACTGAAATCAGAAACACGTGCTCAGAGTGTCCATTTAAAAAAAAAAAAAAACATGGCCCAGCAGATTAAGAAATTAATTTATTCAAATTCAGAAACCCAACAGGTTGGACATGCGTACATGAGTTAGTCTTCTACCTCTTTTCGAAAATTTCGAACACCATCTTCCCGTACAAAAGTTCTTTGTCCTCATATCGATTTGCTGGGCATATGCGCATATTCCTTTCCTGTACAGTGTCTCCAAATCTTGTTCGAATGGACTGAAAAAGTGAATTTTCTCTCGTACTTTTCTGCTGTAGGTGAGATAAATTTGATAAGATCTCGTGAACCGGTTTTATCTAGTTTCCGTAAGTTACGGGAATAAATATAATTATTATTATTATATCATGCTTTATTAGAAGGACAGGCTTACAATATTTACAAAATGAAATAGTTTGAAAATTAATAAATGATAAATTGTTTGAAAATAAATAAAGAAGAAAATATGAATGTCCTAACACAAGGGCGGGGTTATTGCCTGCGGCAATCTCTTCCAAACAACCCTATTATATTCACTTCATTCTATACACTAAGGGCCACATTATGAAACAGGATTTTGTTTTAATTCTTTATTTAATACAATAGTAATTTACATAATATAACATCCCCTAGTAAAATTGTACCTTACTGTGGTTAATCTAAGCCTAGAACGCCCTCAAATCGGAGTTTTCAACCAGTCACAGCGCACTATAGCCCGAGTTAAGGGATAGTGTCCACTTAGATTAAATCTAATCCTGCTTCATAATGCGACCCTATGTACTGCATCCACAGGTATTGTGATGTCATTATTATGTGATTAAATTTTCAAATAAACTATCGAGGAAAAATTCATGCACTGGGTGGGATTTGAACCAGCAAATCCCTACGCTACAGTTGAACCTGGATATAATGGACTGGGATATAATAGAGCAAATCTCTATTATAGAGAAAATCTCAGGTTCCTGCGTCACCTGTTTACGTATAATAGAGATTTGAATTTATCAGAAACCTTTTTATAATAGAATTTTTTTATAATAGAAAATCCCTTGGGTTCTATTATATCCATTCGACTGTATTTGGCTCACCAGACTAGCGACACTACTTCGACCACTAGCTAGTGCATGATCTATCGCGATGTATAGGTATTAACTGTAATATTTCGTGAACGCTGTATGTGGGCGCGAAGTTAATATTAAGGCGGTCTCTCACTAGAGTCACTAGGCAACTATGTCCACACAGGTCATATATTTATATTATATAAGTCAGGGAGTAGACCAGCAGTCTGGCTGGGGGACTATAAACAGGGAATAGATCAGCATTGGCTTGGTTCTGGGGGCCCTTGTCAATTATTAGCCTCCTTGTAAAGACAGTGGTAGAAGTGCTGAGTCATTCCTCCACTGTCTGGCTACCATCGTTCACGATGACACCACCCTATGATGATGATGATGAAGTCATAGCTTTGGACAACTCCCACTGCGCAGCCGAATCCTGGGGTTGGCTACTATTCCGGGCCCAAAATGTTTCTTATTTTGGGCCCCGAATATGCCAAATCAATTTTGCCCCACCCGGCTTTCGCTGTGAAACCTAGATAGCTAGGTATGTGAGAAATTATTTTCGGTCCCTTCAGTTCTCTTATATCCACTGGTTTAACTGTTTTGACTTTACATTCCGACACGAACGAATGGGATTTCTATCTTGCCATGATGCCGTAATAAGTGATGGGCAAAAGCCAGCGTCGATGGCGCGTTGAATGAACCAGTTCTCGTAGGATCACCGAAGTTAAGCAACGTGCAGCGAGGTGAAGACTTTCTGGTGCTGACATTTCGGCCCAAAACAGACTGAGTGAGGTTAATGTGGGTAGCAGGTTTGTGAGTTTCCTGCGAATAGAGGGTAACAACCCCGACGTGATCTGACCACGCTGTTGAAAGCGACGTTAAACCCAAATTAAAAAGGAGGAAAAAAAATCGTCGATGGCAAATTTTTACACGACGTATCCACCACTACCCGTTCAAAAACAAACAAACAGTTTTTTATGTTTATCTGTCTGGGACCCAGCTGTACCAATAACCTACTGACATGGTGGTAAAAATGTACGAGATATTCAATCCAGTACATTTTGCTATCTCTTCAGTGGAGAGCCCATCATCTCTGCCCACTAGGATCTCGCAAGAACCCTGTTGTTGGCACGGCTATCAGTTTATCAAGTACGTTTTGGCTCAGTTATCAGTACATTTTGTTATCTATAAGTGAATTTATTAAAAAATAGAAATTATAAAAATCCACACGGCTCCTATAGTTTAGGTATTGACGTTCTTAATTCGTTATCAAGGTCTTAACAATTTATATTCATTGATCGAACGGGGACACTGGATTCTATCGGTAACTGAGGAATAGTGAATTTTACTGTTTGGGTCGTAATAGTCTACTAACGAATTGTTTGAACAGTTCTGCTGATAGCGAAACGCTTGTGTTTAGTGAAATAGTGCTGATTACACTGATTAGTGAGTATTTATAATCTTGGCTATCAGTAGTTATTTCTACGTCTGTAGTTTTCTACGCCTGGTAAGATTTTCTGGGAATACGTTGAAAATTTGTGAAACTGACATTTTAGTTTGTTTATTAATTTGTTTTTTTTTATCTCGCTTAATGTAGGTATTTCTTCAACATCACTGTTAATTTAAAAAAAATCAAAGTGAGAGTGTTTTTTAATGAATATGTAGAATATGTATATTGTTTTTTAAATATATTTTTAGGGTCAAGTTCGTAATACCTAAATAATATTACCTATACCTACCTAGGTTAAAAATTAAAATTTAATTTCCCTAACCGTTTTCCCAACATTGTTTTATTGCGTGGTGTACCACGGCTATCAATGTATTGGCTTTCAAAGAGTGGAAATACTGTGTGGCTGATTTTTTTTTTTTTTTTTAATTTGGATTTTAACTTCGCTTTCAACTGCATGGCTGTATCACGACGGGGGTGTTACCCTCCATTCGCTAGAAACTCACAAACCTGCTACCCACATTAACCTCACCCAGCCTGGGTAGGGCCGGAAGTGCCAGCCTCACGTGTTTGGAAGGGACAGAATTTTCTTCGAAAAGTCTGCCCCAAACGGGAGTCGAACTCGAGACCTCTGGACTACGGGCAGTAGTCACAACCATTACGCCACGGAGGCTGGAATCGGACAGGCGTCGGTCTGATCGTCCAGAGTTAGCGGGTTCGCAACCAAGTCGGGACATGACAAGTTTTCCTTAGATTTGGGATTTTTACCACATAGGTAATGCCTCTTGTGCTTACTGTTAAAATAATGGGACTCATTAGTAATAATAGTCCTAATCGGACATTATAAATGAAAACAAACTGAAACCTGACGCGATGGTCGGGGTTCCTCCCTATTAGGTAACAAAAAGACTTTAATTTACTGTTACCCATTGAACGAATGGAGTTGCAGTTAGTTCGTCTGTTCGTATGTGACATGCTAACTATTCAATGGATGCTTCAATTTAGACGAAATTTCGTAGCACTTTCAGGACCGCTTCACGGACCCAAGAGTGAAAACAATAAAATTTCCCCCCATTTGAGGGTTTATCGACGCCCTTGGTCATACAATACCATGGTTGTTAGGTATCATCAACTATGTGATTGTAACAATTAGCATTCAATTGTTGTTTGTTTACCTGATCATAACAATATTTTGGTAATATATTTTAATTCTGCTTACTATACGCTTATGTAATATACACCACTCTACCTATATGCTATACCTAGGTAAGTATATTGTTATCTCGTTTAAATAATAGATAACGAGCGGTCTCAGAGCTTTTTAGGAGGTAGAAATTACCGTACAATTGTTGAATTTCTTCTCGAATGACCTAGATGTTTTAAAAAAACTATCTATCTACATAATACATGTAGCTAGGTATAGGAATTTATTATTTAGGTATAAGTCGATTAAAGAAAAAAAAAAACTAATAAATACCTAGCTAGTTGTGTGCTTTCAACATCATAATATTATTTCAATTGATCCAACAGTAACAGTGATCTATATCCGGTCGTAGCAAAAAAACAATTCAATTTTATTTCAATTTCAGATTACATTTTTTTTTTTTAGATTCAGTGGCACTCAGCCCGATAAATATAAATTTTATTTAGTTTTTATTCCTATTTATATCCAATTTTCTTCTTCTCATTTCAGGGTCTGAAAGCAGCCTTTGTAAAGAGCTCCGTCAAATTCCAGCATGTATACTGCCCGCAGCTTGCAGAAATGTGTGCGATCTGTCGCCCAAGACACGGCTGTGGTATTCAAAGCTAGTAAGTTATTCGAAAGCGCTACTGGGATTCCAGACTGTCTAGTGATCTGTTGTGATAGTAGAGGTAACGAAAGAAGAGAGAAGGAAAAAGGAGAGGAAGAAGGAGACAGAAATCTTTGTTCGGTAGTTGAAATGGAATTTATCATATTTGTGTTAATCACTTTCGTGATATCACAACTACTCAAACTCGCCTTACTCAATCTACCCTGAAACCGGGACTTGAACCACCGACCTCCAGGTTACAAGTCTGCCGCCTTATCGATCAAGCTACTGAGATCGGTTTATAATAATAGTATTCAAGTTATAGAATCTTTAGTGGAAGTTTTAACCTTTAGGGTAAGGGTAATAGGTAGGCTTAAAGCATTTTCTAACACCAAACCCTCTGAGTGCTATTATTATGTGGTCATATACTCACATATATGAGGAAAAAATCATGCATTTGGTGAAGATTCGAATTTGATTATAAACAAATTAGCTGTTTTTTTTTTTAAGATGAGTGTTTCACAGCCTTTTTTATTTCTTAGCTATGAAACAGAAGCTGCTATAGACTCTTGTAGCCTGTGTTGTAACTTGCCCATCCCGTGGTATGCCTCCCCCTGATGGAATCACCCAAAATTTTTGATAGTCAGTTCTCAGTGCCAAAAAACGTTTCAGGGTCCCCCGAGCCCAAATTCAAAGTTTCAGCCATTGCATTGGTCCGTGTGTCGTAATGTCTGTCTGTAAACAAAATATCTCAAGAACGGCATGGAGACTTGTTATCTCCAAATGATTTACAGCTCTTTTGTACTTAATACGAGTATATGAATAATCATGTCATTAATGCATGCTCACCATGAATGTTTGTCATGCACAATTGCACATTTTTCCGTTACCTATCTTTGATTTTGCAGTAGAGGTACTCAAATGTTAGAGTACCTACCTACTATACTAACTAATTATTGTCACCTGTCATTGAATTGAGGGTCATTAGACATTATCACCTAAATGGGAAGTATTGTGTCACTTCTCGCCCATCAGAGGGGAGCCATACTACGGGATGGGCATTGGGCAGGCTACAGCACAGACCACAAACGTTTACAGTAGCTCCTGTTTCATAGCTACGAAATAAAAAAAACCAATCAGAATGTGTTGTTCACCCACATCAGATCTAAGTTGAAACGTAGATTTTGGTATCTTGAGAGTAAAAAACTAAGAAACCTTTCTGGAACGGAGATCTGGTCACAAATTAATGTCGATAATTCAAACTTACCTCTCTTTCAATTGCAGCTCGCTCCCTCTCAGCCCAGCCGGCTGTAGCGCTCTCCGAACCTAACCAACCAGTTCTCAAGACCGAAGTCCCCGGGCCTCGAACCAAGGACTTGAAGAATAAGCTGTCGCAACTGCAGGTGAGAAGGGTTCGAAGACTACTGCCCGTAGTCCAGACATCCTGAGTTCGATTCCCGGTTTTGGAGCAGACTTTTCGCACAGAAAATTCTGTTCCGAACTCCGAACATGTGAGGCTGGAAATTTCGGCCCTACACAGGCTGGGTGAGGTTGATGTCGGTAGCTCGTACGATTCCCAGCGAATGGAGGGTAAAACCCCCGTCCTGTCTACCTCGAGTCAGGACGTTAAAGCCTAGAATGTAAACAAATCTAGCGCGTGGATCCATGATTTTGTTGATCGAATTTCTACTCATTGCTTGATTTGGATTTTTCTTCATTACATCAACTGTGTGACCACAAAAAACAAGACTCTCAGAATTATGGTAAAATATACTTTGAGCATATTTAATTTTCATTGTGCCCTTACTTTAAAATTGAGGATTTTCATATTTTTTGTAAAAAAAATTAAAATGATTAAATATAAGTATTTTGATTTGATTTGCATTAACCACGCCTGGTGGTTACCATCCACTTATTGTTTAGCTTACCTGTGGGGTGTGGGCATGACGATCACCCAACCAAAGGCGAGTTTGATGTCCCGGTAGCTCAGTGGTAAAGGCGGCACTCTGTGAATCCAGAGGTCGCGGGTTCGAAACCCAGCCGGGACATGTGAAGTTTTCCTCCCATTTGGGATTTTTACCACATAATAATGTGTCTTGGGTTTACTGCTGGAATAATGGGACTTTAATAGTCCTAATCGGGCAGTATAAATAAGGCGATATTATTATTATTATTTACCAACAAAGAAATTTATGTTTGCCGTCTTTTCCAGCAATCTGGCTCCGTGTCCCTGTTCGTGGACTACCAGAAGTCCTTCGGCAACTATCTGGTGGATGTGGACGGGAACGCTATCCTGGATGTGTACACCCAGATCTCGTCCATGCCTCTGGGCTACAACCACCCCGCCCTCCTGAGCATATTCGAGGACCCAGCGGTCATTGTAAGTAGCTTTTATATTTTTTACTTCCGAATAATTTCTAATATTTTTTTTTTTAGCATTGTTACAACGAAGCAATTTTACAAGCTCCACTTACAAGAACAATGAGAAAAAGTTAAGATAGCGAAAAAAAAAAAAAAAAAAAAAAAAAACAATAATAACTATAAAATCAAGTTGGTACTAATCCTAGCATCTCCTTGCATAGTATTTTGTAGTGAGGGGATTTCATTGCTAGATCCAGTTGTGATGAATAATGATTGAAAAGTAGCATAGCTGCAATACATGGCGAATTGAGGCTTTCGAGTAAACAGGGACAGTTTTTAATGAAAAAGAAATTTCTTATTAGAAATATTAGAAATCGGTATTTTTTTTTTGTTTTGATACCAACCTCAGTAGCTTGATTGATAAGTAATACCTACCTTCCATCAGAGAGGAGGCACACTACGGTATGGGCAGGCTACAGCACATACCACAAGCGTCTAGAGTAGCTCCTGTTTCATGGCTACAAAATAAAAAAAGGCTGTGAAACTCATCTAAAAAAAAATGCGTAGTAAACATACCTAGCTATTCGAGTAGGTATTCAGACCCTACTCAGACTTGGTGAGGTTTAAATTGCTGGGTAGTCGTGATTAGAATAACAGTTTAATTTTATTTATTTATTTAGAAACTCTTTCTTAGTAGAACATGTGTACGGACAAATTCTTTAAATAGGTAGGGTATATTGTATTAGAGGCTTTAACCTTGTAATGTATGTACCTACCTGTTGAAAATAAAATAAATAAATACAAATACAAATACAAAATATTAGTAAAAATTAAATATAAAATTGACAATATTAATAAAATAAACACATTAAATAATTATAGGATAAGGAAAGTAAAAAATTTAATGTGACATTGAACCCTGAATATCTACTAAATTAAACCCTAGATATCTACTGAAAGAATCAAATGTAGCAACAACAAAAAAATACTCCTCATGTAATTCCAGAAAACTTTCGTGAACCGTCCGGCCCTGGGGGTGTTCCCGTCCCATGACTGGCCTCAGCTCCTGGAATCTGTTCTTCTCAAGGTGAGTGACTTGGCTATTGTTATTAAAAAAGAAAATATAGCACCTCCCAAAACAATATTGAATTTTTTTTATATATTTATCTTTTTACCAGTTTTTTTTTCAATTTGGGTTTAACGTCGCTTTCAACTGCATAGTTATGTACGACGTTCGACGTTATATAAGGGTTTCCATGACGCCTACGGCATTTCCCCCCCGTATGTGAATGGACATTCTATAAAAGCGTCTTAGCTATTTATGCGTAACTTGGCCATTACCAGTCGAAATTTTGGGTTGACTAAACCACTTTTTAGGTCGGCCATACTTGCAACGATAAATCCGTCGCATTAATTGGACGAATAGGGTTCTGTTCCAATGAAAGCATCTACAGAAACATCTTCATCTGAATGAATACCATTTCTTCAAGTTTTATTTATGAATGAAGAATCAGGCCCGAGAATGACGCTACAGCAGAGACTGTTACTATACTGCTTTTATTACCATGGTAACAGCCAATCACAAGGCTGAAATCCAATAGTATAGTAGCAGTGTCCACCACAGCAGCGTTTAAAGTCGGGCCGTACTCTAGATTCTAGAAGACAGTCATCATTACCCTTATTTCCTCAGGTGGCTCCCAAAGATCTGAACAACATTACCACCATGATGTGTGGGTCCTGTTCCAATGAGAACGCGTTCAAGAACATCTTCATCTGGTACCAGAACAAACTCAGGGGCAGCGCCACGGGATTCTCCAAGGAGGAACAGGATTCCTCCATGATTAACCAGGCCCCCGGAGCTCCGCCCCTGACGATTTTGTCCTTCAAAGGTCGGTGTAGAATCATACAGTAGCGTCATTAAGGGTCGAATTATGAAAGAGAAATAAAGTTAAGACAAGCCAGACTGATTTTGGTTTTTGCAACTACTATTTGAGGGATGGTCTGGCTTATCTTATCTTTAATCCTGTTTCATAATTCGTCCCTAAACTTCATTGAGGATGTGAAAAAATGGTCCCATTTGAACGGACAAAACCTATTAAAATAGGATGCACGCAAAGTATATCATCCGAAATAGTTGTAGGTATTTCATAATCTAATTGCTATACTACAAGAATTAATACAAGAACCGAAATACCTATAGCTCTATAGTTAAGGCAGAGTATATTTAACTTGGTGGTCGGTAGTTTCGAGACCTTTAGTTCGAGTCTGGTTTTACAAATTTGTCACATCAATTCTGTGATTAACACAAATAGGTAATTATGATCAACTTTTAAATTACAATTCTAATTTTAAAAAAATTGGAGATTTTATTTAAAAAATGTTTTGCATAAAAACAAAGGTATTACCTACTATTTTTATGGGTCTGCTGCTTTTCTCTGTCCAAACCCAAAAAGTACCTAGATCTTCATACTATAAACTTAGGGCGGAATTAATAGACGTTTTTGTAATACCTCTGTGGCGCTAAGTCACGGATTTCGTACTGTGTAAGATAGGGAAAACCGACACTTACCAACGACTTAAGTTATTGATGTTGTCTATTAATTCCGCCCTTAAACTTCCCATTGAATCCACCCTCAGGGGCGTTCCACGGGCGCACCCTGGGCTGTCTCAGCACCACCCACTCCAAGTACATCCACAAGATCGACATCCCGGCCTTTGACTGGCCCATCGCCTCCTTCCCTCAGTACAAATATCCCCTGGAGGAGAATGCGAGGGAGAACAAGGCGGAGGACGATCGCTGTCTTGCTGAGGTAACTATTTTTTTGTTTTTTTTTTTTTTAAAAAATTTGGTAAATGTCTCTACTTTGGGGGTAAACGGAACAGATCTTTTTCATTTTTATTATTTACGAGACTATAAGACAAAGCTACCTACCAAATTTCAGCTTCCTAGGACTTACCAGTTCGGAGAAACAGTGATGAATCAGTGAGTCAGTCAGTCAGTCAGTGAGTGAAACTCTCTTTTATAAGTATAGATTTAGCTTTATTCAAAATATTTCTTCAATAAACATCATTGGAAAAATTAAAAAAATAATAACCCTTTCAGCATAACCAGGTTCTTTTCCTCACTCATTGTTTTCGCATCCCAGTCGGTCTCCCCGTTCTTCGATCTCCATTTTCACTCTCTCTATCTCCTGTTTCAAATCCTCCACTTGTCCCATCCATTTCAGTTTTTCATTCTCACTGATCTGTCGCAACACCTCCACATCGACGCTGGGCTTCATCTTGCGAGACTGTTCCAGCTCTTCTTTCAAGATCTGAAGCTCTTTGTTATCCTTCTCCACGTCCAAAACTTGACGCGTCTGATCTAGTTGTTTTCGCAAGTTGAAAACATCGCGTTCCGTCTTGGCGAGACTCTCTTTTTCATTGATTCTAGGAGAGCTTTCGACGTTTTCGACATCTTTATAAACTCGATCAACATCGCTATCCGATTGTGGACAGTCGGCTTCGTCACTCCCAAAGTCGCATTCATATCCTGCAAGTCCAAATTGTTGATCTTTGTGAGACCGAGACTGTAAACACTTGAGAATTGATGACATAATATCCTGTCTGTTTGTAGACGATCTAAAAATACTCGTCGAATATGATTGCTCCTTTATAGACTGTAATTTGACGGAGCTGGATTATTCAATTAAAGTAGGAACACATCTACACAGTGTAACTAACTCCATTACTTTCAATTTTTTTAGTTATATATTATAATTTGACCTATCTTGAAATAAATTAGAATACGTCTCTTTAATTAAATTTGAGCCAACAGAAATATTGGTATTTACGGCAATACTATTTTTAAGAAATTATTTCATTGCTTATTTTACCAGTGACTGTATAAGTGTATAATAAGTGTATTGGGCTCTTTGCCATCTAAAATCAATATGGATGAGGTGTTTTACCTGTAATAAAATAATAAATATATAAAAAGTTGTGTCCGTAGAAAAAATAAAAAAGTGTATAGTATGGGAATATAGACTCACGTGTTATTAAAAATTTATGAGCGCCTGGCAACCATATGAGGTATGCAATGTGTGATACAATAAACCACAAATACATTCTTTTCTTCATTATGTAGGTACGTCAATTAGCTCACTCTCGAGTTGCGTAGCCACTAATGGATGGATTTAATCGTGATCTTTACTGGCGATTAGCCATCTGATTGTGTTATGGTAGCAGTACACCCTCGCCGAGACAAGGCGAGGGCAGCCGAGCGCGAGAGTGTACTTGTGCACCTCGCCTACGCTCGGCTAGCAGTCGTGTGTAAGTCTCGGGTACCTTTCCTGGTCCCTCGCCTGTGGTGAATGATTTTTTGTATGTGATCAAATCTAACGAAAACTGAGTAAGAGAATACATGAACTTCAAATAGGCGGTAAAAGAAGGAGAGGAAGACCAAAGATGAGATGGAGAGACAAAGTTGAAGAAGACCTAAGAGAGAAAAACTGGAGAAAAGAGGACGCACTAAATAGAAAGATATGGAAGGAAAGGATTCATGGAACAAATGCCGACCCCAAGTAGGTTTGGGAAAAGGCAAAGTGAAAGAAGAAGAAGATCAAATCTAACGAAATTAAAGGGTTGGGTAGAAGAGATTGCCGCTGGCAATAACCCCACCCTTTAGTTAGGACATTATTATTTTCTTCGTTATTATTTATTTTCAAACAATTGTATCTATTTATTAATTTTCAATTTATTTTATTTCGTAAATCTATATCTATAAAAGAAAGCTGTCTGTATGTGTGTATGTGTGTATGTGTGTGTGTATGTATGTATGTTCTTTATACAAATCCACACCGTTTGACCGAGAAACCTGAAATTTTGCACATAGGTCCTTTTGGATCAGGAAATTCTTCTAGGCTAGATTATATCTCCCTGAGGTTAAGCTACAATGAGTAAGGATAAAAATGGATGGGTGACGCAAAAAAAATTCACGTTTTTTGACATAAATGACATTTTTTCTCGAAATTTGTCGCGACGACCTATCAACTCAAAGCGAGAAAGTTTTAGGCAAGGGTTTGAGCTTTCAATTGACATGTCGATCGCGAATTTCTGATGAGCCGTTCTTGAGCTACGCCGGGTAAGGTAAAAAAATGGATGGGTAACATGTAAAATATTCACGTTTTTTGACCTAAATGACATTTTTTCTCGAAATTTGAAGTGACGACCTATCAACTCAGAGCGAGAAAGTTTTAGGCAAGGGTTTAGGCTTTCATTTGACATATTGATCGCGAAATTCTGATGAGCCATTCTTGAGCTACGCCGGGGAAGACCAGAAAATAGATGGGCGACAAAAAATATTCAGGTTTTTTTTCAAACCTAAATGACATTTTGTGCGTGTGTGTGTGTGTGTGTGTGTGTGTGTGTGTGTGGTGGTGTGTAGGTGGTGTGTGTGTTGGTGTGTGTGTTGTGTGGTGTGTGTGTGTGTGTGGGGTGTGTGTGTGTGGTGTGTGTGTGTGTGTGGTGGTGTGTGTGTGTGGTGTGTGTGTGTGTGTGGTGTGTGTGTGTGGTGTGTGTGTGTGTGTGGTGTGTGTGTGTGTGTGTGGTGTGTGGATGTGTGTGGTGGGGTGAGTGTGTGGGTGGTGCGTGTTGTGAGTGTGTGTGGATGTGTGTGTGGGTGGGTGTGGGTGGGTGGTTGTGTGTGGGGTGGTTGTGGTTGTGTGGGTGGTTGTGTGTGGGTGGTTGTGTGTGGGTGGTTGTGTGTGGGTGGGTGGGTGTGTGTGTGTGTGCGCGTTGTGTGTGTTTGATGGGCTGGCGAAGCGGCGGGTGTAACCCGCCGCTTCGCCACATTTTTACTAAAAATGAGTAAAAATTAACAATTTTTTCCCCTTCCAAATAATGTAGGTAGGTATTAATTGATCCATGTTTTTTTTCAAACTGTTCTCCCTTTAAAAATATTTTCCCTGAACAGGAATCGAACCCACGGAAATCTCTGCTCACCTAGCAGGTAGGTCCACCAGAAGGAGTCTAGAAGGACATGACACATTCACTTTGGCTAGAGAGGGTCTGCATGTCTGCTGACTCATTGACTCGTATTGTATAATATATGTATGTCCTTCTAATAAAGCATGATATAGTAATACTAACAATGTAGTCACCGTTGCCGAGTGAGTTAGGCATTGCACGCACGGTGACCTGGGTTCGATCTCCAGCGGGGCAGGAATTTTTCGGCTCTGTACTTGGATGTTCGGGGTCCACTCATACCTCGTGAGGAAAAATGAGTAGGTACTTGTATGAGTAACGACCAGTGGCGGCATTACCAGAGTACAAAGAAATTAATGTAATAGAATTCGAAAAGTGAATGAGTCTCTTAGTAATGCTGCGCTACCCACAAAAATTGTGAAGGGCTTTGTTGAAGCACAAATAAAATCATACATAATAATAACAACGAATTTCTAGATTGGGCAAAGATGGGCCCATATAAGGGATGAATGCATTCCTTCTTGCACTTACCTTTGATCCAAAATCAGAAATTCCCTCATCAGAAATGAATACCCACGCTTGTGATTGACCTTCCACTATTTCTGTCCCGGTAGCTCAGTGGTAAAGACGGCACTCTGTGAACCAAGAGAATCCAGATGTCGTGGGTTCGAAACCCAGCCGGGACATGACAAGTTATCCTCCTATTTGGGATTTTTACCACATAATAATATGTCTTGGGCTTACTGCTGGAATAATGGGACTTTAATAGTCTTAATCGCGCAGTATAAATCAGTGTAAACAGAAAAGTGAGAAGTTATACTAGATGTACATGAATATCAGAACATACCTGGACACTCTGGACAGCTGTTTCGAACTTATTTGCTCTCATCAGCGCTTGTGTTGACCCAGCACCTAATTGGGAAGTATTGTGTCACTTCTCGCCCATCAGAGGGGAGGCATACTACGGGATGGGTAGGCTACAACACAGACCACAAGCGTCTACAGTAGCTCCTGTTTCATGGCTACGAAATAAAAACGGCTGTGAAACACTCATCTTAAAAAAAAAAAATAGTTCTGAACATCTATGCCATCAACTAACCTCTCTATTTTAATCAGTATAAACAGAAAAGTGAGAAGTTGTATTATTTTTTCTGTTGTTCAGGTGGAGGACCTGATTGTGAAATTCAACAAGAAGGGCGCCCCCGTGGCGGGCATTGTGGTGGAACCCATCCAGTCGGAGGGGGGCGACAATCACGGCTCCAACTACTTCTTCCAGCAACTCCAGAAAGTCGGGAAAAAGGTGAGTCGAAAAATTTTGAACAACCAATTTCACGATCAATACCATGGAGGAAGACAAGTACTGGAAAACTCATAACAAGGGTTGGGTGGAAGCGATTGCCATAGGCAATAACCCCGCCCTTTAGTTAGGACATTTGTTTTTTTATATATTTTCTATTCTTTTTCATTTTATTGTATATATTGTTTCCATTTTTTTCATTGTTTAAATAAATATGTCCATTTATATCTAATAAAGTGTAAAATAATAATAACATAATTATATACAATAAAATTATACATATCTCATTGGTAATGAACCTGACTCATAAAATCGTCCCTTTTTGTGTAGTTAGAACTCAAAGGAAATCACAACGATAAGAAAATTTATTCTTCATTACATGCTTTTGAAAGTAAAAACTGGCAAAAAATAATAATACAAGATATTGTAAATTAAAGTGGATTCTGCTTAAAATTAAAGTGGATTCCTATGATTCTGCGATACCCACTAAAATTGTGACATAGTAACACAAAGAAAAAGCAGTATTATTACTGTCGGCTTTGGGGAACGAACCCTGAACCTTCCACATGCCAAGCGAGTATCTTACCTCTGAGCTAATCGTGCCCTCAGTTGACTATCAGTTCTTATCAGGTGATCCGTATTATATTCTTCTGTGCGCTGGTAGTCAAGTGGTCAACGCGCTAGTCTGGTAATCCAGGTAGCGTAGGGATCCGTTGGTTCGAATCTCACCCAGTGCACGAATATTTCCTTATTAATTTGAGTTTGTGACCACATAATAATAAGACTCTGAGGGTTTAGATGGTAGAAAATGCTTTCAGCATTAACCTCGCCTGGTGGTTAACTTCCACTAAAGAGTATTATTATTATTAGAGTATGTCTGTCCCGGTAGCTCAGTGGTAAAGGCGGCACTCTGTGAATCCAGAGGTTCCAGAGGTCGTGGGTTCGAAACCCAGCCGGGACATGACAAGTTATCCTCCCATTTGGGATTTTTACCGCATAAAAATATGTCTTGGGCTTACTGCTGGAGTAATGGGACTTTAATAGTCCTTATTGGGCAGTATAAATAAGGCGATATTATTATTGTATTCCAGCACGGGTCAGCTCTTCTGATAGACGAGGTACAAACAGGTGGTGGTCCCTGTGGTAAGTTCTGGTGCCACGAACACTTTGACCTCCCAGAAGCTCCGGACGTGGTCACCTTCAGTAAGAAGATGCAACTGGGAGGCTACTACATGAAGCCAGAGTTTGTGTGAGTATTGCATCTGCCCCTGGTACACATTCAGTAATAATTGAACAAGATCCACCCCTAGGCAAAACGAAGAGTAGCGCCCCTTTTTATAGCCCTTTCAGTTGTTTACCCCCCTCCCCAGCCCTACCAGAACACCTATACCCCGTGAATTTAGATTTAGTGTGGGCATTTCACAGTTTTTGCGGAGCGCCCGGCGCGGCTGTGATTTGGGTCAGGTGTCGGCTTTGGTCAGTGGCGCAATAAAAGATGCATGCAGATACAACCACGGCCATTTTGTTTTTCCATTTTTTTGCACCCCCTAAAAATGCCAATTGCCTAGCGCCCTAGGCACGTGCCTACTCTGGCTATTCGGTAAAACGGGACTGGGTTTCTCTTATAAATAGGTTATTTTCTCTTATACTTACATAGAGAAGTGAATTGGACCTGGAAATCATTCTTAATAACCAGGTCCCTCTTACATACCTAAAGTTTTCTTATATGTTTCTAGGTTCAACATTGGACTTAATTTCTTTAGCTTGACAGTTTAAAGTTTTAATAAAGCACCAACTTAATAAAAAAAAAAAAACCTCAATATACATAATTATAATATATTGATCTTAATGAGTCTTGTTCAAAATATTTTTCTCCAGTCCTCAGCAAGCATACAGAGTGTTCAACACTTGGATGGGAGACCCAGGCAAGGTGTTACTTCTCAAAGGCATCATCGAAACCATTCAGAGAGACAACCTGTTGGCCCTGGTAACGAAAACCGGAGATATTCTTTTGAAGGGTAAGTAGGAAAAAGGTAAAATACAACATAAATTGATAACTGTGTTCTTGAACCACCGAGCTTCAGGTTACAAGTTTGCCACCTTATCGATGAAGCTACTGAGGTCTGCGGAGTAAATGAATGATGATGTTTATTTTCAGAATGGTTTGTAGAGATTTATATTTATATAGTTTGATATATTTATATAAATTGTCAGCCTCCATGGCGTTACGGTTGTGACTATTGCCCGTGGTCTGGTGATCCCGAGTTTGACTCCCGGTTGGGGCAGACTTTTCGAAGAAAATTCTGTTCTCTCTAAGCACGTGAGGCTGGCATTTCCGGCCCTACCCAGGCTGGGTGACGTTAATGTGGGTAGCTGGTACGATTCCCAACGAATGGAGGGTAACACACCCGTCCTGATCAGGACGTTTTTTTATTTTTATTTACACTTTATTAGGTAATAGGACATATACAATACAAATAATTACAAATGAAAATACAATATACCTAACAGAAGAAAAAAATAAAGAAAAAATAAATAAATATACAGGGTGATTCAGAAAAGTACCGTCAAACGTTAACCACATATTCTATGGGCTAGTTAAGGAGGGGTCAACTCTATAAAAGAAAGTGCGCAAATGCCTCCTAACGGAGGTATACGCCCATTTCAATTTCAATACACTCTGCACACGCTGATGACAAATCAAAACCATCAAAAGTCAAGTTTTCAATTTACTCCACTTACATCCATTGTTAAATAATGAATTGGCTGAAAATTCTTGTTCTAAAATTGTATGCTAGTTGCATAGGTTTCAAAACTTAATGCGGTTTTAAAATTTTCAATTTCAATTTTCAAGCTTTTGTGTTAATTTGAGGGGAAAATTATTCAGACCATTTTTGTAGACAATGACATAGGTTTTAAAATGGTGAAAACCAAATTCAATTACAAGCAACGACTATAAAGTTAGAACGTTTTTTCTTCCATCTGACCCTACTCAGACCGCCCCTGAAATTGGAATGCTGTTAAATTGTATGCCAAAAGAAAGGTTTCATCTAGTATTGAGAGTGATTTTTTTACCATATCGCGATATCCCAAATAGGTAAGCCGTAAAATGAAAATTTCGATTGTTTAAAAAAACCTTAAGGGGCGTGTACCTCCGTTAGGAGGCATTTGTGCACTTTCTTTTATAGAGTTGACCCCTCCTTAACTAGCCCATAGAATATGTGGTTAACGTTTGACGGTACTTTTCTGAATCACCCTGTATGTATACACAATACTCGTATATGTCCTAACTAAAGGGCGGGGTTATTGCCTTAGGCAATCTCTTCCACCCAACCCTTGACGTTAAAACCAAATAGAATCATTGGCGTTAGGAAGGGCATCCAGCCAAAAAAAAAAAAAATGTGCTCCACCCTACCAACCTCAACCATGAGGTTGAACAATGCCGACCCCAATAGCAACACAATAAGGGATAAAGGCACGGAGGCACGGGAGATCATTTTCTTTTTTACTTTGCCTTTTCCCAAACGAACTTGGGTTCGCCATTTGCTCCATGAACCGTTTCTTTTCCTTAGGTGCTTATACATATTATAATATCAAATATTCCATTTCATCTCAGGTTTGAAGGACTTGGAGAAGCAGTACACAGGTGTCATCCACTCAGTGCGCGGAAAAGGAACATTCTGCGCGTTCGACGCCAAGGATGCTGCTGTACGGGAGAACATAGTGAAGGGGTTCAAGAAACGAGGTGAGAATCAAGATAATAGAGGTTCTTAAAAAAAGGTAGCGTAGGGATCCGTTGATTCGAATCTCACCCAATGCATGAATTTTACCTCATTAATTTGAGTTTGTGACCACATAATTAACCGAACACAGTGAGGGAGATTTAGCTTTCGTTTGTCTGTCTGTCTGTGTGTGTGTCCGTCCGCGATAACTCTCAAACGTATTCTTCAAAATAGATAAAATTTTGTATACATATTCTCATAGGGGTCCTAGAATTTTACTTATAGTTTTTGGGCCGAATTAGGAAACTCGGGGCCAAATGGGGGCCGTTTTGGTGAAAATTGAAAACGATTTTTCTATTTTTATTGAAACAAGCAAAGCTCTTGAAATTATGGAGAGTCGTTGAGAAAATATATTTTAATTCATTGGTGAAATTTGGTGATTCCAGGATTACAGAATACAGTTGACTTTAATATCTTCTGCTATTTCCAGGAATCGAAATAGGAGTCTGCGGAGATACCGCCATCCGGCTCCGCCCTGCCCTCATCTTCGGTCCCAAGCACGCCGAGATCTTCCTGGGAGCCTTCCAGTCCATTCTCAAGGAGAAGTCTTCTTAGATTGTGACGCGGGGACTGAAGAGTTCCATTGGAACATTCACTTCAATTGTACCCTTTTACCAATGTACTGACCCTGCAATCTGATTTCACCAGGTCAGGCAAGAACATTTGCTGGGATTTTAGGAATCTTCTTGTTTGATGTACCCATATCTGTCCCGGTAGCTCAGAGGTAAAGCCGGCACTCTGTGAATAAAGAGATTCCAGAGGTCGCGGGTTCGAAACTCAGCCGGGACATGACAAGCTATCCTCCCATTTGGGATTTTTACCACATAATAATATGTTTTGGACTTACTGCTGGAATAATGGGACTTTAATGTCCTAATGAGGCAGTATAAATAAGGCGATATTATTATTATTTACCAACAAAGATAGATCCTGTGATTTGATTTGGCGAGGGTAGAGAAAGGTCATTTAATGGGATTTTTGAAACATTCTTTTCAACTTTACCCATTTACTACCAACAAAGATTTACTTTTATGCTGTGACTTGATTTCATGAGGTAAGGAAGAGGTCATTTGCTGGGTTTTAAACTAGGGTGATTTGTCGGTAAAACCAAATGTAAACCGTTTATCTAAATTAGTTAGCGTGGAGGAAAGAGTCAGTGTTCAAGTTCTTGTCACTATGAAATAAAATTAGTGTCCAGTTTAATTGTTATGCTCAGCATTCTTGCTGAAATACAAGTCCAGTGAGGTAAATAGAGTAAGGTTCTATTTATTGACCTCTAGGTCATGATTTCGATTCTTCCAAATGGTTTCTTTCGTCAGTATATTTAATTTTATCGTTACATTGGCGGGTCTAGTGGTTTATTTTCTCTCTTCCATTTGTAAAAACACTGAGTGCGCCCACTGCCTACGTCGCGCCTCATCGCATCGTCTGTCCACTGCCTTTTTGATACAGATTCGAATTTGGCCTGCGAATATTTAGAGCTGTCATTCTGGTTTAAAACTTGTCCAATAGATTTCAGACTCAAATTTTCTACTTACTTTCTTTTCTAAATTCCAACTCCTCTCTTATTAAATGGAGTCTACGAAATTACAACCGTTTTATCTAAACGAAACTATTTTATCTTTTCGCTAAGATGATTTTATCTAAGACTCCTCTTTGTTTTAATTGCTATGTCTTCGTAAATAATTTAACAGAGCATTTCATTTGACTCAGCAATATGTTAATCTATTATTTAAGAGTGTTTTCTAAAAAACATCAGTTTTGCAGAGAAATTTTCTATTCAAGCCTCCTTATTTATCGTTTATTTTAATTTTTATAACTTAATAAAAAATTAGCAGCAAAGCATTATTGCATTTCACTTAGCAATCTTTTTCCCAAGAGCTGTATATTTTCTAAGATAAACCAAAAAATCAAGTATTTTTTTGCTGATAAAATTCTGTTCAAGCCTCCTTTCTTTCTCATATAACGAGGCCCTGCCATCCATAAATCTATTTTTAATTTTCATTCATAAGACAAAACCAAAATTAAGTTGTTCATTTCAGAGATATATGTCTTCCATTTTGAAATTAATTAGGATAAATATTTATTTAAGTAAAAATATATTTTTACTATAAGGTATCTGCATATTCTGCATCTTAGATAATTTTCTTCCTGTATATTATTTTCAATTAAGTATAATATTTATCTATGTAATGCCTGTTTTCTGGTAATGCTATATTGAATTTATTTCTTTTATTTATATATTAAAAGTAAAATATAAAAATATTCCCATACAAAAAAATGTTTTTTTCTCATTCAATTGAAGGTGCAAATAATATTATTATTTTATCAAAATGAACTGCCTTTTTTAAGAAACATTGTCAATAATTAGTTTAATTTCTACAACAACGTTTGGACATTCCAATGCGTGGTATCTATGGGCACAGGATCTTGAGACAGTTTAATTTCAGTTTAATTTGCAATTAATATCCATTTTAATTATTTATTTCACACTAAAATTTATGGGAAGAGCTTACTTTCCTGTCAAGCCATAAGAACAGGACGGTATTTCTTGGGCGACTTGCCTAGTTAGGTACTGATACAGCGTTTATAATCACACCCCTCTACGCCATCTACTGTAGATTGACTGTTGAAATCGGTTCACTTAATCTCCTGTTATTTGTCGACACTTTCTCTTATGGGTACAGGCATTTCTGGTTATTTTAAGGGAACAACAAAAAATAACTAAAAGTACCTAAGATTCCTGAGTGATCCACCACTTTCGAAACACTAAGGAATCGTGCGAGAATTTGTAAAAGATCTATTGAAAATTTCGACTATTATTTTGAAAATGGAATCTATTTTAAATAACGAACACAATACTTCGGATTTCTAATATTAGAAATTTCTCGGAAGTAGCACAAGAGTAGCACATTTTGAATATAAGATCTGGCTCTCAATTAACTCTTTCCAAAAAAATTCAGCTGTTTTTTTTTTTAAACAAATTCTAGGAACAGATTGATCAAACAAATCCACGTCTAGTTTGTGCCACAGTGTAATAGTTTCTTGTTCATCTAAGAATTCTAAGATCTAGCCGTGGTCTTAGGTAGATGTTTTCATTGAGGAATCTCAAATAATTATTATACTTTTTTACATCACAAAAAATTACTGCTTTGTCTTCCATGAACTAGTACTCTAGCTATGGCTCATCCACTGACATTTGGAAATTCTGGTTTAGCATCTCTTCATTTCACATAGATTTTTTTTTGTTTTTTAATAAACATAAAACATTTCATAGAAAACTCCTTTGGAATCGCTCTCAAACATTTTTTATATTTGAAATTTTGATGTAAATTTTCGATTTCGAGCGCAGGACTTGCAGCCATACCAGCGCGTGTCTGGCTCTTTTGAGTTTTACATCCACCCTAATTCAAACTTTGTTCTAAAGCTTATTCAATAACACTCTAAAGTTGTCTATCTACATTCTACATCGATCAGCTTTGGATTTCTCCTAACAAAACACCAACACTTTGTTTAGCGGAATAAATGCAATTATCAAAATTAGACTGAGGTACATAACTGTCTCCAATACACAGGGTCAGAGGTTTCGGATTGTACTTCATATAGCCTAGTTTGTCCTCATGAGGTTCCGAAACCTGCGAGAATTTCCACGTCTGTAACTTGGTCTCAGCGGGAAGTGGCCATTCCGGAAATAGGTCAATCATTTTCTTGAGCAATTCCATCTCGATGACACTTCTCGCCTCTATCAATTCAGAATTGGAATAATACTCAGCAGTCGTATGAACACACACGCTTGTGGGTTCGTCAGGACGGTTACGTTTGATGTTATCAAAACTGACATAACGGACAATGTCGTCATTGTCAAAATATTTCACGTCAAAAGGACGCTCGAATTTTTCGTTGAAAAACATACCAAATGCATAACGTGAACTGTACCGAACTCTATCAACAGCATAGTGTTCATTGGATTTCGTAAGGACACTAATATTCCCTGAACTTCTATTGATCAACTCACTCATCTGAGCGGCGGGAAAAGTCAACACAACAATATCAAAAATTTCTTTCTGACCTTCTTTGGTGGTGGCTTCAATTTTCGAGTTGTCAGTCTTCACAATGGTCTGTAAGAATGTATTGTAGTGGATTTCATCTATCTTCGACTGATTGAGAAAGTATTTCACTATTGAGCTTGATCCCTCAGGTGTTACATAGTGGACAACATTAGTTCTTCTGGATTTGTAGCCAAGTATATTTGCTGTGAGAGGTTCCAGGAGTTTTTCGTTTAACAAAGGTTGATAGATGTCTTTGTGTTCATTGAGTAAGTCAGGTGTGGTTGTGATGTATTGGAGGCCAAGGTCTACTTTACAATCAGGGACAAGGGAGGAGCGAGATGTGCTCATGCGACCCCCGGGACCTCTCGCTTTGTCCCAGACTGTGATATGAATCATGTCGGTGAGAAGTTTCTGACGAAGAAGGTAGCTAGTGAGAGCAGAGGTGATGCCACCGCCAACGATTAGTACTTTCTTCATTTTAGAGTCCTTACAATGCAAGTCTGAAAAAAAAGTCAAGAATCTATTGAAGCCAATTTTTTTTGTTCATAATCCTAGAACAGGTCTATGAAATGTGCAATTCATTAAATGTTTAATCAAATAAAAAAGCATTAATTAAAAAGTTATTTATGTAAAAGTACATTTAAAATAATTGATTTTATTTCAACCTTTCATTGTTTTAAGCATTAATGAGCATGTAGAGGTAGAGAGGTGAAAAATCACATTGATGAAGGAATCCCCATAATGGTGTGTGTTAATTCAGCTGAGTCCCATTGTGAAATACGTACAAACAGCTAGTATTTTATGATATAAAACTGGTAATTGAAGGAATGAAACACATATTTGAGATGTTCATGCTTTAAGAATTAAATGGGAAAGTAGAAAATTGATGAATGCCAAAATTCTAAGATTCTTTTTGTGGTTAACATGATCTATTGTGATACTAACAAAATTGTTAAAATGCTATTGAATTACTACAAATAATTTATAGGTGATAATGAGTAACTTGCCCTGGGTTATAAACTATGCAACAAATAATACCAGGAATAGGTGTTCCAAAATAAACTAGAAAGTTCAAGGTAATGATTACACAATCAATAATAGTATTTTGAAGAAGTTAAAAACTAATGACTGTCATGCAACTACATGCACATATTTTGATGTGGAGACTTACCAAGTTTTAGTTTTTATCAATTCGAAATTTCAAGGTACCAAAGAGGCTTTTCTTTTACATTCCCCTACAGTTCATTTACATTTTACAATAAACAACAGGAAGTTGAAAAGTAAGACCTAACTATAGGACTTCTAACTTTGGTAGCTTTTAACTTGCTTATCACCTTATCAGCAATTTTTTAAAATTTAAATTTTTGAAAAGTAAACAAACCAATAAGCACATTTCCTTTGTTGACCGCTAGAGTTCGCATGGAGCACTTTGAATGTTCAAAAAGCGGGAAATTTGAATTTCGTTTTATCTTATCAAAATGAGTGAACTTTCTGCTGAATGCTGAAGTAAATTTTCATTTTTTTTTTTTCTAAAATTTGACCCTTCTTATCTCTGTCATTTAATTAAAGTTCTTATTTTATTCAGATAGAATTATCAACTCGTTTAGTTCTTTCATTTCAAGCATCTAGGATCAGTCTCTGCTTTCACAATGTCGAAAGACAGTGAATCTTCCAAGCATGATGATCCCCAGTCTAAAGATTTCAATTCCAAAGACTGGGGCTACGAAATGTATCCAGAGAGGGGGGAGAAATTCAAACCCTCAATAGGAAAAATTCTGCAAGGCTATGGTAGAGAAAACATTGAGAAGCTGGAGTGTGAAGAAAGTGTGTACAAGTGTATCAAGAAAAGTCCTCTTGTCAAACTGTTGATGGGTGCTTTAAAGGCATCAGGATGGTAAGAAATCTTTTTTATCAGACCATGGCACCATATATTGTTAGTGAAGTGATGTAGACAGTTACTATGTCTAAGTGGAGTTGCACACATTGCATGCACCTAAGATTTATCCTTGGCAGGGTAGAAATGTTTCTGCTTTGTAGTTTTTAGGAAAAAGAAATGAATATAATAGAATTAAAAAGTGAAGGAGGCTCTTAGTAATGCTGTTCTTACCACAAAAATTGTGAAGAGCTCTTCTGCTTGACCAAAAATAAATTCATTCATACATACATACTTAAATTCAAACCTAAATAATTTGAAATTATGTTTTTAAAATATTTTTTGTTGGTAGGGGGGGGTCTAAATTAGTAAAATCATACCACTTCATACTAATCACTTTTGACTTTTCAGTGAATTTGACATTCGTCGGCACATTTCCTGTGAAATCTGTGATTCAACTGTCACCGGGGGATATGATCCCATGTTGAATCAGATTGTAGTCTGCCAGAATTCTGCCAAGGGTAATTATCTTGTTCACACTCAATGTTATTGTGTTTTATGAAGAAACAAAATATAAATCACCAATCAATATTTATTTTGAAATCCAATTGTTTTTTTTTATGGTTTATTAACAATAAAGAGTGCTTAATGATGGAGCACATGGTATCTTCCACATTCAACATGAATCATTACATCCTGTGATCATTGAAATATGGGGACATGTTGTTGTTGTAGCCAGATTGGCCACAGCTGGAGGGGTGAGTGATGGTCTCCAGCCAACTTTATTTCAAAATTGGCTCGTCCTGAACCACATATTTCTATGTGTGATCAACCATCTTAAGGATTTGGACTTTTCTTTATACTGGGACATCTTTTTCCCTGCCTTTTGCATAGGAAGTAAAATTTTAATTAAAATCTGGAAAAATAACACATAGTCAAAGAAAAAGTTGAAATCAATTAATGATAAAACCAGTTTGAAATTTTATAAATATTTGAAAAACTTATAGAGAAAAAAATGAAAACTTGCAGCTGTACAAGCACCTGCCTAATCTTTTATAAAACAATAAATTAGACAGGCGTTTTTCATATTTTTAATGATATTGTTTCATCTTTTTAAAATGGTTCAAAAAAAAATAAAATATAACATAATTTAAGAAGATTGAAATATGGTTAAATAATAAAATAAAACAAAATTAAAGTATTGAAATAAAAACAAATAAAACTCAATTTCTTCCCCAGGTATGAACGCTGTGCACGGCACTCTGGTACACGAAATGGTACACATGTTTGACTATTGCAAACACAAGCTGGACTTCAGGAACCACAAACACCTGGCCTGCACGGAGATACGAGCCGCTAATCTGGCGCACTGTAGCTACCTAGCAGGCCTCATGCATGGGACTGTTAGCCCCATCAAGCTGAAACAGCAGCATGCCGTAAGATACCTTCATTTCTTACTTATAATAGTAATACAGTGGAGCCTGGATATAAGAGAACTCAAGGGACCATAGTTTTTTCTTTTATATCCACATTTCTTTTAAAAAGAGGTTATTTCCCCTTATACAGAGGTAAAATTGACTGGGAAATAAGGACATTTCTCTCTTACATATATCCAGGTACGACTGTAATAATTTATTAATAATTCCGTTTCCATAACGTAGGTACATATAACTATCTAACGGTGGTGAAAAAATTGTATGGACGCCTAGATCAAATGTCTAATCGCATGCCAACTGATTCTATTTGGTTTGAACGTCCCGATTTGAGGTATTCAGGACTGGTTTTTAACCTCCAATTACTGGAAATTGAACCATCTACCCTTAAACCTCATCCACCTCTTTTGGGCCGGAAATGTCAGCCTCGCGTGTTCTCTCTGTGGAATATTGTGACTACCTTTCTCCCTATCAAAACCTGTTAGTTAACACTATTCCTTCCCACAGGAATGTGTTGCGGACCGGGCTACATGGGCTGTGGCGGTGGTACGCAAGCTGGACTATGTAGAGGCCCGGACTATAGTCGAGTCTGTGTTCACACGATGCTACAACGACCTGGAACCCATCGGGAGGCGACTGAAACCCAAGAGCTTTGACGGTGAACTGGCGCTGAGTGAAGGCTGCCTACTTGGCTACGACCACTATTCTGTGTGAGACTCCCTCTACAATGTACGTGGGATGTGGTTAGAATACCTAGTAGATGAATCATGTTGACTGTGTTGCCCTCGTGTTGACCCAGCACCTAATTGGGAAGTATTGTGTCACTTCTCGCACATCAAAGGGGAGGCATACTACGCGATGGGCAGGCTACAAGACAGACCACTAGCGTCTACAGTAGCTCCTGTTTCATAGCTACGAAATGAAAACGACTGTGAAACACTCATCTTTTTTTTTTTTTTTTTTTTTTTTTAAATCATCAGAATAGACACTCAAGCTCTTGAGCTGCTAACTTGGTTATGACGTGTATGCTGTGTGAGCCACCCTGTAAATGGGATGTGGTTAGAACGCCCTGTACAAATGTGATTAGAACACTCTGTAATAATAATACTCTTTAGTGGAAGGTAACCACCAGGTGAGGTTAATGCTCAAAGCATTTTCTACCACTTAACTCTTAGAGTCTTATTATTATGTGGTCACAAACTCAAATTATTGAAGAAAAATTCATGCACTGGGTGGGATTCGAACCAACGGATGCCTACGCTACCCGGATTACCAGACTAGCGCGTTAACCACTTGACTACCAGTGCTTTGTGTACATAGAATATGGTTAGAACACTCTGTAAATGAGTCGTGGCTAGAATATACCTAGTAAATCAATTATTAGTAGTAGTCAAGTCACTGTGGCTGAATGAGTAGCACGCTGGGCTTCCACACACGGTGACCTGGGTTTGAATCCCAGTGGAGTCGAAATTTTTGGCTCAATACTTTGGATGTGACGAAGTCCACTCATTCCTAGTGAGAAAGCAGTGACCGGGGACTGAAAAAGTCGAGCTTTTCTGGGGCAAAAAATATCCATTACTATCCAAAAAGGCAAAGCTTGTGTGATTGGAACCATACCCAGCTGCTTAATTGCTTACGAATGGAAGAGATATTTTATTTGTAATATTTTTGGAACACTGACTTTGTACAGTATAACATTAATTATGGACTTAAAGCGAACTTACAGATCACCAAATTAAAATTGCTGTCCGGTGTATTACTCAAAGATTTTTTTAGACACCTATATTTTTTATCTCGTTGGATATTCGAACTTGTGATTTACCACTTGAAACACTGTAATAGCTGAAAATATCGTACAATATTAACTTCAATATTATTATACCTATATTAGTAGGTAGAGGTACCATATAATTTTTATGAGTTTTGCCTAGATAGTTATCATAATCCTAGAGAAGAGATAATTTTACACGTTGTTCAATTCATCATTTTCAGTTTTTTTTTATCTAAGAATCCCCCTTGTCAATGAACCAATTATTTTTGCGAACAAATAATAGATAAAAACGTTACCCAATTATCTTCTAGCATAAAAATATCTCACATCTAATAAATACTTAGCCATTATTTCTAAAATTCTATGATAACCTGTTAGCCTACTTTGACTAATCCCCGTGATTGTGGGTTCAAGTTTTATTGTTCACTTAGGTTAGAGAGGTTTTTTCTCACTTGAATAGATGAGGAACTCTATGTGTTTTACCCAGTTTGAATGTGTTCATCATGCGTTACGCCAGCCTCCGTGGCGTAACAGTTGTGACCACTGCCCGTAGTACAGAGATCCTGAGTTCGATCCCCGGTCGGAGCAGATTTTTCACACAGAAAATTCTGTTCCCTCCGTACATGTGAGGCTGGCATTTCCGGCCCTACTCAGGCTGGATGAGGTTAATGTGGGTAGCTGGTACGATTCCCAGCAAATGGAGGGTAAAACCCCCGTTCTAATCCAGGACGTTAAATTAAATAGAATCGTTGGCGTTAGGAAGTGCATCCAGCCGTAAAAATGTGCCAAAACCAACCAACCTCAACCATGAGGTTGAACAACGTCGAATCTGCTTAAGCGGGATAAGACGGAGTAAAAGAAGGAGAAGAAAAAATAATGTGTTCATCAGGGCTCTTATTTATTCAAAGCAACATGGTACAGTAGAATTTCGCTAAATCAAAATCCCAGTAAGTCGAAAATCCCATTAACTCGAAAGAATTCTTCGGCCTTTGTCGAACTTCGCCCCTTAAATCTCGAAAGCCCTCGAAAATCGCTTTTGTCCAATGAATTTCGAGATATAGGGAAACTACTGTACCAAACAAAACAACAGAAGACTGTGTAATAGAAAGGATCATTTACTCTTATTCTTGTAAGAAATACATAGTATTGTATGTAATTGCTTCACTATTGGTTCTTATAAATGTTTTTTGTTGTTGGTGATACTTTTATTTACAATCTACAATGCTCAGTTTAGGAAAATACAAATTGTAATAAGTAAATTTGATGTAGTAGATATGACATAGAGGAGAAAGAGCCCTTTCAAAATTGCAATATTCTGCTAGCTGCTTGTTTACTCATAAATAAAAGTTTCTTTTTGACATTTCCATGTCTTTGCTCTGGCACATAACCAAAATTATGTGACGAAATTATGTAACGATATTATGTAACGATATTATGTAACGAAATATTGAATTGTAAAGAGGGAAAGTGTGTGTCATACGCACAATGGCGAAGTATTGAATTGTAGAGGGAGAGAAGAGAGAAGGTATGTGTCATGCGCACAATACGAAATTTGGTCAGTTGGGTTTTGGACCTTGAATAGTAAAGATGAAAATGTCCCAATGGTTGCAGACTCGTATTCAAGCGTTTTTTTGTGATAATCTGATAATGGAGACTCGCGAATCATAAGATCTTAATATTTCGAAATAAATACAATACTTACAGTATTACTAGAGAAAAAAAAATCGTAAATTGAATGATACATCTTGATTTTTATTCCTCATTTCTATTGAGTAGCTAATTTTATACATTTGGAAGAATTAGTTTGGTGTGAATTTGGAAGAATTAGTTTGATCATTATTTGAGGTTCAATGTAGCCTTTGTACCAAGTACAAAATTTGTGTTAAGTACTTCTCGCTTTATGTTTATTTTTTCATTACAAAATACTATGTTGTTCACAAAAAGAAAAAAAAAATGGAGAAAACCGTTCAATAGTTTAAAAATGCTATCAATAAAAAGATATCGAATTATTACCCTGTTACTTGAATCTAGTATTTTTATCTTTCTTATCTACAGGGGTCCGAACCTAACTCAATATGAACCACTCTATCATAGTCGCCCGATACAGTCATAAAATTCAGATGTTTTTTTTTTTTTAATTTAATCATTTATAATCCAAGTAGTTTTTACACACTAAATTTCTATCATCACTATCATTAGAATTATTATTTTTTATCAGCTCTTGGCTTTTCTATCGCAAAAATGACTCAGATAGTCTTGAAATTTTAACACCTTTTTCCTTATTGGTCCCGACAAGTGGTATTGAGTATTTTTTTGGCAGTGGATTCTTTTTTGTTTTGGACTTTATGTCTTGACCAAAAAATCACTAGATTGGTGATCTGTTGGTCAAGACCCTCGAGATAAAATTTATCTCCTTCAAAGTATGTCCGTGGCTCTACATGCTCATTGCATGGTCATATCATGACGGGGGTTTACTCTTTCATCGCTTCAATTTAACTGAGTGGGGCATTCAAGTTATAACTTTGCTGCACGTTGCTTAACTTCAGTGACGGAATGACAACTGGTGTACTGAAGTACCATCGACGCTGGCTTACTTTACTATTATTATTATTTGACACCTTATTAGATATAAAAAGACATACGTACAGTACAAATAATTATTATAACAATGAAAAATGGAAACTATATATATATAATAAAAAGGAAAAAGAATAGAAAAATATATATACACATAATGTCCTAACTAAAGGGCGGGGTTATTGCCTATGGCAATCTCTTCCACCCAACTCGATTGAATTGGGTTGGGTGGAAGGTGGAAGTACTATTGAATACTATTGAACACTCCAGTACATGTCTATGAAGCGTCCTCAATATTACGGGAAACACTGTAACTCATACACTTCTTATACCTTGCTCACTCGTTTTATGACACCTATGGTTGGAATTAAATACACTGCCAGTACCTACCTATGACGTGTTAACCAAAATGCACCATTAAACACCAATGCAATCCATACATTCTTGGTCTTTCTAGAGGACTATAAACAGAGAACAGACTAGCCAACCCTTACAAGTCAGGCTAGATTGCAGTTTCCCAAGGGTTTAAGGGCTTGTAAAGAAAATGTTCAAGTCCTCACAATGGCTGATCACACATAGCACCACACCGTGTTATATGTCATTCACTATTATGAGTTAGGAACCGACCTCAGTAGCTTGAACGATAAGGCAATGGACTTGTAACCTGGAGCTGGTCGGTGGTTCAAGTCACGGTTTCAGCGTAGATTTAGTAAAGCGAGTTTGAGTAGTTGTGATATCACGTAAGTGATTAACATGAACACAAATATGATAACTTATGAGTTAGGAATAATTATATAGTCTTTTGTATACTGCCCGATTTGGACTAAAATTAGTCCGATTATTACAGCAGTAAGTTCAAGACGTATAATAATACATAATAATGTGGCCAAAATCCCAAATAGAAAGAATTTGAAAGTTATCATAGGTACTTGTATCTTGTGTATGATTAATGATAACTTGCTTTATTTGCATATTTGCAAATATTTGCAAACTTGGGACTCGAACCACTGACCTCCCGATTACAAGTCCGCCGCCTTATCGTTCAAGCTACTGAAGTCCGCCCAGATGGAAAGGTAACTTGAAACTGGTCATGACTCAGCTGGGCTTTGAACCCGCGATCTCTGCATTACCAGACCGACGCCTTGACCACTAAGCTACCGAGTGTTTCATGCGTCTAATTGAAGAGCAAAAAAAAAGTTATCATATTTGTGTTCATCACTTTCGTGATGTTACAACTACTCAAACTCGTTTTAATAATTCGTTGCTGATCTTGGGACTTAACCCACTGATCTCCAGGTTACAAGTCTGTCATCTTATCGATCTTTCTGAGGTCGGTTTGAAGAGCAAGCATTGAGCAATATCATTAACCTGTCACCAGGTAGAGAATAGTGTAGATGTCTTGAAGTGATAAGTAGGCAAAGAAGAGCTAAGCTGATCACATGAGAATTGGCCCACGCTTGCCAAGGTGTCAATTCACTCGGTTGCGAACTGTTCAAACAGATAAATTGCAACAATTTTTACACCAAATATAAATAAAAAAATCCTCTCAGTTTTTTGCCTGAAAAAATCATCCTAACTAATACATTCTGCTTAATTCATATTCTGTTTGTAACTAGAGTAACTAATAATATATCTTCTGTTTGTAACTTCATGTTGAAAAAGAATCAGGAATAATAAAGTTTCAGAGATACATTCACCTAAGTTTTTGAAGTTTAACAATCTAGTGAAACTATGGAAATGTGAACGAACTGTTTGTTACCTCAGGTATGTTTTTTATACACCCTGTATATTTAATGTTAAAATCCTTTACATCAAGCAGGTACTTTAATGATAGGTGTTCTTAGTACGAGTTTGTACCTAATAAATTTAGAGTTTATTACCTTCCATATCAAATAAAGTAAAATGAAAACTAATTGGCTAAACATTTTTATGTATTTTACCAATATTTATGCCCCTTGAATCACGCATTCGGAAGGATTTTCAGTTTTAGACTTATTTTGTTCATAAAGTTTGTCTTGGCCGGTGATCGAACCTCGAATTATGGTTTAAGAGGCAGAGGTGTTTATCTGTTCAGAAGCACGATAGTTACCACGCAAGTACGTAGATATGAATTATTATTTCTATTAAATGAACACACGATTAGCTCAGTGGTCATGCGGAAGGTCGGGATCGAACCCCAGAGCCGACAAAAATTTGCATTAAAAATTTGGTTACAGTTGTTTGTAAAGAACACCTTTCGGTGCGCTCATGTTGACCCAGCACCTAAATGGGGAGTATTGTGTCACTTCTCGTCCATGAAAAGGTAGGCATACTACGGAATGGGAGCGACAGACCACAAGCGTCTATATCAGTAGCTGCTGTTTCATGTGTACAACTGTACAGTACCTACATATAAAAAAGGCTATGAAACACTCATCTTTAAAATTACGTGGATTAAGTATTGATTTTTCGATAGGTTTGTGTTATAGAATTTTTTTTAGAATAGAATAGTAATGTTTATTTGTAATATTATGTTACAATACAAAGGTTTGTGTTATGAAATAGACAATAATTTATTATTCTCTTTTGTGATAAAATTGACTTTTTAATTATTTCATAATATGTGTAATGTGTATGTATGTCTGTACATTACCACTGACTGTCATTTGTGAAGTCATTAACGTTTTCTTATCAAAATCAATCAATGTCTAGCTGAGGAACTATTAACAGGGAGTAAACGAATACAACCTCATCACAAGCAACCTAGATATTTCTCAGATCTTCGCGACATAAAAGTATTAATTTCGTCCCAACCCAGGCTGGGTGAGGTTTGTTTGTAGCTTGTTTGTGAGTTTCTCGACAGAGAATGGCTAAATCCTTCGATTCTAACGAGACGTTAACAAAAAAAAGAAGAATTACAGAAAACCAGTTTGAGTAGTTACCCCCAAGAGAAGCACTTATTCAACACAATCTAATCAAAAGGCTTCTCAAACTTTCTGAGAAGCTTAAACTTGATTAGATAACGAAGCTAAATCTTCCACACACAAAGGGCCCAATGTGGCTGAGGTGTATGGGCAACCCAAACCTATAAGAAGACTTGGCTTAATGAAATGAAATGATATGAAATACCCCCCAAGTCCTGGCATAGCTGGACGTTGCTTTACTTCAGTGATCTGAATAGAAGTGGGCCTCGTTCCAGAAAGCTCTTTCACTCTCATAATATCCAAATCTCCATTTCAAGCGACACACAACACACTCTGATTGGTTCATTTTGACGAAATAACCATTCTCAGAGCGCTTTGTAAGACGGTTGAAAGGGAGATTCGGGGATTATGAGAGTGAGAGTGCTTTCTAGAACGAGAGCCAGTTGTATTCAACATGCCATCAACCCAGATTTTTTTTTTTTTAATAGATGAGTGTTTCACAGCCTTTTTTATTTCGTAGCCATGAAACAGGAGCTACTGCCCAGACAGCACGGCAGGTGACTTCCAGTCTGGATTTAAGGTGGAAATATCCAGGTGTATAAAGTCAACTGGACCTCCAGCTGTCCCGACAGCTGGATTTTTCCATTATGGATTAAATCAGTTGACCAGCCACCTGGATATTTCCAACAAAAATCCATCTAGACTCAGTCACCTGGGCAGTCAGCTGGAAGTATAACGAATCTCTCCAGCTAGGACATAAATAGAATTTAGTCAGTTGACCAGTCAGCTGGAGATGCTCCACATTTCTCCAGTTTACATAAAACGCGTCCTTTGTTGAAGACGCCATCTTTGATCTTTCGTAATTTCAGAATCATTGTGATATTGGTGATATGGTGATTGTAAATTGTTTTAAATAATTAATAATTATTTTAAATATGTATTTCATTTAGTTTTGAACATTTTTAAATACAATTTAAAAATTTAAAATTTTAAATTTTAAAATATCATTTTAATTAGTTTTGATCTTTTTTATAACTACTGGAATAGTGTTTAGATAAAACTCGTCCTTTGTTGAAGGAAATTCAGAAATTGTGATATTTTTGTGACAAATTGTGAATTGTTTTAAATAATTAATAATTCTCTTAAATAATAGGTATTTCATTTATTTGAACATATTTTAAATACAAATAATATTTTAATTAGTTTTGAACATCTTTTTTATAACTATGAAAGTGTTTACTTTGTCATTTCTGAACTCCAAATTTGCTTTCGAGATGTTTCAAAAAATAGTTCTTAAGTTTGTCTAAATCGTGACAGAAGGAAAGGAGAGGACAAGAAGCAGTTAATACTGGATCACCTTTTTCATCTGACAATAACCATCCATTTCTAGAGACATCCACTTGGACCCTAATGAACTTTCTGCACTCTGCTGTTCCTGGACCTTCAGTGGGATTAACACCTTCAGTTCACTTGGAATCATACCAGCTACCCATATTAATCTCACCTAGCCTAGCCAAGCCAAAGCAGGACCATGAATGCTAGTCTCATGTGTTAAGGGAAACAGAATTTTTTATGCTCAAGATCTCTTGACCATAGGTTGGCTAAAAAAAGGTTCTGGTTCAAGCAAAGAAACAGCTGAATGCATAGTGCTAGATAGTGAAATTTTTCACTCTGTGGATTTTATTTAGATGTACAATACTTTATAAAATATAAATATTCATTATAAAATGAATATTTCACTGATAGGTGGTTCTGCCACACTAAAAAATGATGTTTACTTTGTGACATGCTTCCTGATTTCTTGATTTAAAATTATTTGGCCAATTTACTGTGCACTGTTCATAATAACAATAATAACTATTGTGCTCTCTCTACCACCTTATTACTATGAAGGCCCTTAAATTTTGAGTTAATTTTATATCTATTTAAAAAAAGTGTTCCACACTATTGTGTTTTATAATTTCACTAGTCTTAACAAGTCAATTTTGTTTTAATTTAAGTATAACAATGTTTTTTGGTAATAATTCTCAAAGCAAACAACCCAGCAATTCTAATTAGCCACAGCAGTATATAAATTGTCATGAAGGATTACAAATACATAATAACATTCACTAATCCATGTTCAACCCCGTTAGACATTGCTTAACTTTTGCAATTTCATGAAAACTGGTGTATTCCATGCCCCATCTTCATTTTCTGCTGGCTATTAGTTTATTTCTTTGTTATTTTTGGTTTCTCAAAAGAAATATATTTTAATTTACATAGTATTATTATTTTATTGTGATTATGTACATGTTATGAGCATATTTTATAATTGGATATCATTATTTTATTTCTATACTAGCTAAAACCTGGCATTTTGTCACCATTAAGGTTTTTTCTCATGGCCGGTGTCCCAATAAAAATATTAATAACACTTTTAACTGGAAGGTAACCACCAGGTAAGGTTAAAGGTTATGCTCAAAGCATTTTCTACCACCATAACCCCGCCCTTTAGTTAGGACATATGTATATAATTTGTTTTTTTTTTTTTGTTTTGTTTTTTTCTTTCCTTGTTTATATCATTAATATTGTCTATTTTTATATTTACCATTATTTGTCTGTATACAGGGTGTCCCACCAAACTTGGACACCTCAAATTACTCGGCCCCTGAAAGAGTTTTTGAAAAATAAAAAAATTTAGGGTACAAGTGTTAATTATGCGGTTTCAGTTATGAAATTTTTTTTATACAGGGTGGTTCAAAAGTCAGAAATTGAGGTGTCAACTTTCGATTTTTAAATGGATCGACCTGAATTTTATTTGATAATTTAACTTCTAAATGATTCCTGAGTACTTTTTTAAACAAAAATATTACATACAGGGTGGTTTTTTTTTCGACCAATTTTTTTTCTAAATCTTGAATAACTCAAGTTCGGTTAATTTTTTCGATAACAAGAAGAGAATGTGTTTGTGTAATGAATACACGCACTTTCAATTGGCATCAAAAAATTTTATACAGGGTTGTTCACAAGTGAAATAATGACTTGATTTTTTTTAAAACCGAGTTTTTTTAATTTTTTATTTAGGATTAATTATTCTCGTCTAATTTTACACATTTTTCGTTAGTCATATCGAAAAACAAAACTAAAGTGTTGTACAGGGTGAGACATAATTTTTTTGTAACACCCTGTATATGGGCAGTCAAAGAGACGCAAAATTAAATATAAAGACTAAATATGCAAGAAAAACTTTGATTTTTAATTAAACTAAAAAGTTATGGTTTTTTAACTAATATTGTCGCATGGACCACCCTGTAGATATTTTCTTAAACTATCATGTAGGTACTCTAAGTTGTATAAAATTCAACGAACACTTCGAATCATGTGGGAAAAACAAGTAAAAAACACGAATTTGAAGCCATTTTCAATTTGGTGTCCACACTGAATGATTTTAAAACTTGAAATAAGAAGTAGGTAGGTGTAGACACAAAATTGAGCATGGCTTTTTGAATTCATTTTTTTTCTTTCAGATTTGGACTCCTCGTTGAATTTTAGACAGTTTCGACTACCCATATGATGGTTTAAGAAAATATCTACAGGGTGGTCCATGCGACAATATTAGTTAAAACACCATAACTTTTTAGTTTAATTAAAAATCAAAGTTTTTCTTGCATATTTAGTCTTTATATTTAATTTTGCGTCTCTTTGACTGCCCATATACAGGGTGTTACAAAAAAATTATGTCTCACTCTGTACAACACTTTAGTTTTGTTTTTCGATATGACTAACGAAAAATGTGTAAAATTAGATGAGAATTATTAATTCTAAATAAAAAATTAAAAAAACTCGGTTTTAAAAAAAATCAAGTCATTATTTCACTTGTGAACAACCCTGTATAAAAATTTTTGATGCCAATTGAAAGTGCGTGTATTCATTACACAAACACATTCTCTTCTTGTTATCGAAAAAATTAACCGAACTTGAGTTATTCAAGATTTAGAAAAAAAATTGGTCGAAAAAAAACCACCCTGTATGTAATATTTTTGTTTAAAAAAGTACTCAGGAATCATTTAGAAGTTAAATTATCAAATAAAATTCAGGTCGATCCATTTAAAAATCGAAAGTTGACACCTCAATTTCTGACTTTTGAACCACCCTGTATAAAAAAATTTTCATAACTGAAACTGCATAATTAGCACATGTACCCTAGATTTTTTTATTTTTCAAAAACTCTTTCAGGGGCCGAGTAATTTGAGGTGTCCAAGTTTGGTGGGACACCCTGTATATGTTCTTCCTACTAATAAAGAGTTTCTAAATAAATAAATAAAATAAGATTATCTGACTAGCACATTAACCACTTGATTACCAGTGCACTTGAAAATTGTATTAGATATTTTAATTTTGATAATTTTCTAGTATGTTGAAGGTGGCTTAGGGGGGGGGAACTCTCAGTGAGAGTACCGTTTGGTATTGTAACCCCAAGAGGACATAGTCAGCCAGACATGCATAACTTTGAGTTTTATATATAGAGATTATACCTACTTAGAAATACTTGTGATACATTGGTACAAGGTCTTGTGACATGGTGGAAATTTGATAGTGCATTTTACACTTTTGGGACAATTTTTTTAATAATAAACACTCTTATTGTAAAAATATAATAATGTTAAAGAGTCTTATTTGAATTGTGTTGTTTAAAACAGAGTAGTTATTTTCTTTTTCTTTCCAAATTTATATATGAAAAAAAATATACTCAAAATTGTGTGTGTGTACGTGTTAAAAAAACCTATTTAAAATTTATTACTTTATTTTTATACAAAAAAAATATTCTTCATGAGATTTGAATGTATGGCCTCTAAATTAAATAACTGAAATTGAATTTATGCCTAATATACATTTGTTTCTAGTATTTTTATTACTATTATTATTTGAAAAAAAAAAAAAAAAAAAAAATGCATATAATGGGATTCGAACCCACAACCTCAAAACCAAGAGCGTAGCATTTGATTATTATGTAGTATAATGTACAGTATAGGTAAATAGGTATGTCAACATTGTGGTAGTGAGTTACTACCCATCCACTAGAGAGCGCTACAAGTAGCTGGAAATAAGTGGAACAAATCCAGTTGACTTTGGGCAACTGACTTCCAGTTAAAAGTTGGGTTACTTTCCAGTTCATTTCCAGTTGATTTCCAGGTGGAGGTCAGGTGGAAGGTGGAAATCTCCAGTTGATTTCCAGGTGGGCAAGTAGACTTTTTCCACCTAACAGTATGGTATACATCCAGTTGACTGTGCTGTCTGGGTGTAGACACTTGTGGTCTGTGTTGCAGCCTGCCCATCCCGTAGTATGCCTCCCCTCTGATGGGCGAGAAGTGACACTATACTTTCCATTTAGGTTCTGGGTCAACTCGAGCGCACCGAAAAGTATCCCTTACAAATAACTGTAACCAAATTATTAATAGAATTTTTTGTCGCCGCGGGGGTTTGAACCCGGGAACTTCCGCATGGCAAGCGAGTGCTTAACCACTGAGCTATTCGTGCGCTCATTATACACTTTTTCGTGAATAATGAGCGCACGTGCACATTTATTATTCGTGAAACTCATTAAACACTAAACTTTTTTTCCAGATGAAAGCCGACAGCTAAGTTTACATCAGTCCATCCTACTCCTATCCAGTACCTTTTAGTCCAGCTTCACCACCCGTCTCAAGATGAATCTAACTTCCGTCACCATGGCAACCTTATCAACTGCGTCCTCGTTATCAGGAGAGGAAATCTCAGGCAGTGTTGAAGAGGAGTTGAACATTTTGAAACAAAACGTGAACGATGTGTTCTTGCTTACCAATGGAATCATTGTGGCGAGTAAGTTTTTTTCTTCTCAGTTATGTTTCAACCAGCCAAAGGTTCGAGAACCTCTGATCATGTCTGGCTGGGTGATGTTAAACAGAGAGGAGACCAGTGTCTCTCTAGAGGACTATTATTAGCAAAGAACTGAAGAAAAAAAAAACCCATATCTATGTATAATTGTATACTGTGTCAGATGTGGAAACTCGTTTTAGAGCAGTTCGTTGAATAAATAAATTTAATTGTTTCTCTCAAAGAACTGACTAGCCAACCCTTACAAGACTCTAGCTTGCAGTTTCCTAAGGGTTTAATGGGTTAGAAAAAGTCCTAGTCGATGGTTGATCGCACATAGAACTACCTATGTGGTTCAGGACGACCCAACTTTAAAATAAAGTATAGTCTGGAGACCATCATTCGCTTCTCCAGCTGTAGCCAAGCTGGCTACAACTACAACAACAACAACAACAACAATCTCCTATCAGAATCTCTAATAATTAAAATTATTTTTTCCGTCTGAATTTCAGTCATGCAAGCAGGGTTTGCTTGCCTGGAGTCTGGCTCGATCCATTCCAAAAATGTCACCAATATTTTGCTCAAAAACTTCCTTGATATGTGTAAGTATTTATGTACTTATTCTCACTTCAGAAATGCTCTACGTCTACTTTCAATGTCAAAAACATGAAAATAATTAAAATCAAAGAAAATAGACTTGGAATAATAATAATATCGCCTTATTTATACCGCCCGATTAGGACTAGTAAGTCCCATTATTCCAGCAGTAAGCCCAAGACGTATTATTATGTGGTAAAATTCCTAAATGGGAGGATAACTTGTCATGTCCCGGCTGGGTTTCGAACCCGCGACCTCTGGAATTTCTGGATTCACTGAGTGCCGCCTTTACCACTGAGCTACCGGGACAGACTTTCAAGATTCAGAGGAAGGTTTTTCCTCTGAAATTTTCAATATTAATTGAAATCTTAGGAATAACCCCGCCCTTTAGTTAGGACATATGTTTTCAAAAAAATTGTATTCTTTTTCATTTTTATTGTATATATTGTTTTTTTTCATTTTTTCACTGTTAAAATTATTATTTGTATGTACATAATGTCCTTTTGTATCTAATAAAGAATTGTATAATAATAATAATAATAATAAGTTAACTTAAAAATTCCAATCTCTCTCCCCGACAGTTATCTGCTGCATTTTCTACTGGGCTATCGGGTACAGTCTAGCGTACAGCGAGGGCAACCAGTTCCTGGGCTTAACCCACTGGGGCGGCGCGGGTGTGACGGGCGACCGAATGGCTCACTGGTTCTTCCAGTTCATATTCGCCGCCACCGCCGCCACCATTCTGTCGGGAGCCGTGGCGGAGAGGTGCAACTTCATCGCGTACATTGTGTACAGTGCCGTCATCTCAGGTGAGCCATACCCTCAGGAGAGTTATACCCTCAGGTGAGTTATACCCTCAGGTGAGCCATACCCTCAGGTACAGTGCTGTCATCTCAGGTGAGCCATACCCTCAGGAGAGTTATACCCTCAGGTGAGCCATACCCTCAGGTACAGTGCTGTCATCTCAGGTGAGCCATACCCTCAGGTACAGTGCTGTCATCTCAGGTGAGCCATACCCTCAGGTACAGTGCTGTCATCTCAGGTGAGCCATACCCTCAGGTACAGTGCTGTCATCTCAGGTGAGCTATACCCTCAGGTACAGTGCTGTCATCTCAGGTGAGCCATACCCTCAGGTACAGTGCTGTCATCTCAGGTGAGCCATACCCTCAGGTACAGTGCTTTCATCTCAGGTGAGCCATACCCTCAGGTACAGTGCTGTCATCTCAGGTGAGCCATACCCTCAGGTACAGTGCTGTCATCTCAGGTGAGCCATACCCTCAGGTACAGTGCTGTCATCTCAGGTGAGCCATACCCTCAGGAGAGTGAGGTGCTAAGAAATGCTTTAAGCCGTAACTATTTCATTCAAAAAGTTTGCCTTGGTCGATGATCGAACCTCGAATTATGCCACGGTGACTACTAACTCCGTGTCCTCCGTTTTGTTCTCCGCAAAACGACCGTTTCGCTTGATTTTCTTTATTAGGTTCACCCATTATTTTCTTTTCTGTTTATACTGATTAAAATAGATAGGTTAGTTGATGGCATGGATATTCAGAACTATTACCTGCTGATGAGAGCAAATAAGCTCGAAACAGTTGTCCAGGTATGTTCTGATACTCATGTACATCTAGTACAACTTCTCACTTTTCTGTTTATACTGATTATTAATATTAATATAACTCTACCACATGTCAATGGCATGGATCAAATATACAACCTTCAATAGATGTGATAGTGTACAGAAGTAATGGATTGAAATATATTTTAGACTAGCGGGCTGTCGCCCGCTTTGCGGGCCGAGGCATGGCCGTGAAAGCAAGAAGTCCTTTTTCGCCAATGGCAGGTGTTGTAGTGGGAATTTCGAAAAATCCCCTCTTATTGCACATCTAGACTATAAGACAAAGCTACCTACCAAATTTCAGCTTCCTAGGACTTACGGTTTGGGCTGTAGAGCGATGATCAGTCAGTCAGTGGTCAGTCAGTCAGTGACTTTGACATTTATATATTAAGATTTATCTTACCCTTCAGTGAGTTACTATAAGGTCATTCTAGAATTGACATTTAATATTAAATTAAAGAAAATTTGTGAATAAAATACAATAACAAATATATCTTCCCATGCCCAGGAGTGACGTACCCCATAGTGTCTCGCTGGGTGTGGGCGGAGCAGGGCTGGCTCAACAGGCTGGGCTACAGCGACTTCGCGGGATCAGGGGCGGTCCACCTATTCGCCGGCACCTGCTCTTTCGTGGCCGCCTACCTGATGGGCCCGCGCATCGGCCGCTTCGGTAACGGCCGCTACTCGACCCCGCCCCCCGGCCATTCTCTACCGGTAAGACGATGGGCCACAAAATGAAACAGTATTTTAATATGTAATAATAATAATACCTGTTGAACAGGTGTATATTTACGGGCCAAGCCCTATATAAACATATAACAAGATTACAAATACAAAATACATATAAGTAAAAAATAAAACCAATATTAAAAATATTTATCAAATTACATTACATTATAACATTACATTATAACTAGGGGTCTTTTCAAATTAATATTCCCATGTGCTGCGTCCATTATATAGAACAATTGCACCCTCTCTTCAAACAGTATTACATATTGTAGTCACTGTGGCAGAGCGAGTTAGCGCGCTAGGCATTGCACACATGGTGACCTGGGTTCGATTCCCAGCGGGGGAGGATTTTTTCTGCTCTGTACTTGGATGTTCGGGGTCCACTCATACCTCGTGAGGAAAAATGAGTAGTTACTTGTATGAGTAACGACCAGTGGCGGCATTACCAGAGTAAAAAGAAATTAATGTAATAGAATAATTCGAAATGAAAAGGAAGCTCTTAATAATGCTGTGCTACCCACAAAAATGGTGAAGAGGCCTTGTGCTTCACCACAAAGAAATTCGTACATACATACAGTATTACATATTAAAGCTAAGCTAGACGCGGCCTCAAGTCGGAGTTTCAACCAATAACAGCACACTATAGCCCGAGTTGAGGAACAGTCTGGCTCTAACTCTAATCCTGTTGTATAATTCGGCACTAAAATTGAGCTTAATATATTTTGGTCACTGCTGGGGGAAGTGATGATCTCCGGACAACTTAATTTGAATGTTGGCGCAATCATCATGAGAACTTGGTCTTTTTCAATAACTAATTGAAAATTGCAAGGTAGCCTGACTTGTTGGGGTTGGCTAGTCAGTAAAGTTCTCTATTTATAGTCCTCTGGCAAGACACTGGTCTTCTCCCTGTTTAACGTCCTCCAATTAGACATCGTCTGTCCCGGTAGCTCAGTGGTAAAGGCGGCACTCTGAGAATCCAGATAATCCAGCTGTCGTGGGTTCGAAACCCAGCCGGGACATGACAAGTTATCATCCCATATGGGATTTTTACCACATAATAATATGTCTTGGACTTACTGATGGAATAATGGGACTTTAATAGTCTTAATCGGGCAGTATAAATAAGGCGATATTATTATTATCTTCATTTTGTGGGTTATAATTCCGTTTCTTTTTCAGTTAGTCGGTGTCGGTGCCCTACTTCTGGTGGTCGGATTCCTCGCTTTCAACGGCGGATCCCTCGGTCACATGACGTCACCTGGTGACGGCGCCCTCATAGCGAGCGTGATGAGCAACACAGTCATGGGCGGGGCCGGGGGCTCCATCAGCATCCTGATCGCCGGGCGGCTGGGGTTCTTTGGACGCCCGTGCTGGAACTTCGCCGCCACCGTGAACGCGGGACTCATGGGCATGGTGAGTTGACTTCATGGAAATGCTTTTTTGAGGGCAAATTTTTTTTATGTTTTTTAAGGCGCCTTTTTAAGAATAAAAAATTCTTATACCTTTTTAAGGATAAAAAATTCTGATGAATTTTTAAGGGTAAAAAATTCTTATACCCTTTTAAGAATAAAAAAATCTTATGCCGTGTTGTGTTGTTTTTAAGTAACTTGGCTACAGCTGGGGGAGTGATGGTCTCTATCAAACTTTAGTCGAAAAGTTTGGCTCGTTCTGAAGCACATATTATAATATTTCTACATGCGATCAACCATCATCAACAATTATGAAAAGGCTCTTTCTTTATAAACTATTAAACCCTTGGGGAACTGCAAGCTAGCCTGGCTTGTTAGGGTTGGCTAGTCTGTTCTCTGTTTATAGTCCTCTAGCAAGACACTGTATTGTATTCATTGTAATCTTTTTTACATTGTAATCATTTTATATTATGTATGACTTTGTACCACATCAAAAGACATTTTGTACAAATAAATAAATTACTTACAATAATTACAATCAAATTTTTTTTTTTTTTTTTTTTCCAATATTTACGAACTTGTGTCCATTTTATAAAACGCGGGAGTTACATTATTAAGCTTACAACTAATACAAAAAAAAACTAATTATATGTTAACTTACTAGCTAAAAGCTATGTAAAAATATTCTAATTTAACACCAAATACTTTCCATATTATGCAGGTATCCGTGTGTGCCGGGGCTAACGTGTTCACAATGTGGAGCTCTCTACTCGTTGGTGTTATAGGGGGACCTCTCTATATTCTACTACGCTTTCTAGTCATTGCTTGCGGGGGTAAGTGACCAAGTACTTATTTCTATATGATACTGAATCAGTAAGTTAAAAGTTATCATATGTGTGTTGATTGTTGTTGTTGTTGTAGCCAGCTTGGCTACAGCTGGAGGGGTGAGTGATGGTCTCCAGCCAACTTTATTTCAAAGTTGGCTCGTCCTGAACCATATATTTCTATGTGCGATCAACCATCATGAGGACTTGGACTTTTCTTTATAAGCCATTAAACCCATAGGAAACTGCAAGTTGGCTTGTAAGGGTTGGCTAATCTGTTCTCTGTTTATAGTCCTCTAGGGAGACACTGGTCTTCTCCCTGTTTAACGTCCCCTAGCCAGACCGTCTTTTGTCTGGCTGTTTTGCTAAACTTGGGACCTAAACCATCGACCTCTGATTACAAGTCCCCCGCCTTATCGATCAGTAGTTATCGTAGCCGAGTGGAGCAGCGCATTGGCTTGTATGCACGGTCACCTGGGTTCGATCCCCAGCAGCGCAGAAATTTTCTACACTGTACTGGGATCACTGATGGAGTCCACTTTTTAAATCAAATCTTTATTTTAAATTGTCATCTTAATTGTCATTATTTTAAATTGTCATCTTTAATGCTTACCCTTGGGACAAGAAAAAATAACACTTAATTTTTTGTTGTTGTTATTTAATAATAATATCGCTTTAATTATACTGCCCGATTAGGACTATTAAGTCCCATTATTTCAGCAGTAAGCCCAAGACGTATTATTATGTGGTAAAAATCCCAAATTGGCGGAAAACTTGTCTTGTCCCTGCTGAGTCTTTTTTTAAATTTAATTTAATTTAATTATTTTTTAAGTTGTTAATTCGAAAAAACGATTTCGCCCTAAATATTATCCACTAATCCGGTGACATTCCATGTTTTTTTCCAGTGGACGACCCACTCGACGCCTCAGCTGTTCACTTCGGTGGCGGATTATGGGGGGTAATGTCTACGCCCCTGTTTCGTACCGGGGGTCTTGTGTATGGGTTGAGCGACCAGGCTGTCAAGGTAGGTATTCTTCAGTAAGGGGAGAGAGCTCATGCCAAAAAGTTTGGGACTTAGAAATGGTATTTGTAGATACCTATCCTAACTAAAACCCGCGGTTCCTTATCAACTGTAACACCCTACTGTTGAAGGTAACCAGAAGTAGAATTTTACTATTATAAAACTACTTCTGTCAATAATTCAGTATAATAATCACGTCTATTTTTTACATATACCTCATGAAATTTTACTTTATGACATTGGATTATTATTATTACAGAAGAAAGCCCAAGAGTGCACATGACGTATTATTATGTGGTCGAAATCGCAAATGGGAGGATTATTGGCCCATAGTTAATTTGTTTTGCTCAAACTCTGCAGGGGACAAAACTCACATTAATAATTTCAAGCCTATAATAGCCATACTATTCTAATGTTGTGGTTGTTGTAGTTGTAACTAGCTTGGCTACAGCTGGTGGGAGTGATGGTCACTAGCTCTCTAGTGAAATAGTTGGCTCGTTCTGAACTACATATTTCTATGTACGATCAACCATCATGAGAACATGGGATTTTTCTTTATACGCCATTAAACCCTTGGAAGTGACTGTGAAGGAAATATATCATTTGAACGTTTTAAATAATAAATATTAACATTATTATAGATATACAATATAAAAATTAAACCCCTGGAAAACTGCAAACTAGCCTGGCTTGTTAGGGTTGGCCATTCCATTCACTGTTTATAGTCCTCTTGCAAGACATACTATTCCTGTTGTTGTTGTAGCCAGCTTGGCTACAGCTGGAGCAGTGAGTGATGGTCTCCAGCCAACTTTATTTTAAAGTTGGTTCGTCCTGAACCACATATTCCTATGTGCGATCAACCATCATGAGGACTTGGACTCTTGTTTATAAGCCATTAAACCCTTAAGAAACTGCAAGCTAACCTGGCTTGTAAGGGTTGAATAGTCCTCTAGCGAGACACTGGTCTTCTCTTAGAAGCCCTTCAAAGCTTAGGAGAACTACCTTTGTATAAATGTTTCTTTATAAAGAAAATAAATAAATAAACTATTAAAAACTATATAATACTGAGATTTTTAAGATTAAACAGAAGTAAATTTTGCAAAATCTCATCATCATAAACGTCCTCTAGCCAGACATACTATTCATCGACCCTTTCGCTTCCCAGGGCCTGATTCACAACGCCACGGGGGCGGGCTCCATATTCCTCTGGTCCCTGACCACCAGCTTCCTCCTGTTCGGTTTCCTCCACCTCATCAACATGCTGCGCGTGCCCAGCACGGAGGAGATAGAGGGACTGGACATCACCAAGCACAACGAGATAGCCTACCCGCCCAGTGCCTGGTCCAACTTTCACGCGAAACAGGTGCTCGCGCGTGAGTGACTTTTTTCATTTGGGCTTATAAAAAACTTTTTTATAAAAATTTAAAAACTTTTTTAATTTGGTCTTATAAAAAACTTTTTTTATAAAAATTAAAAAAAAAAAATTAATTTGGTCTTATAAAAAATATAAAAGTGACTTTTTTAGTTTGGGCTTATAAAAAACTTTTTTATAAAAATTTAAAAACTTTTTTAATTTGGTCTTAGAAAAAAACTTTTTTTATAAAAATTAAAAAAAACTTTTTTAATTTGGTCTTATAAAAAAATATAAAAGAGTGACTTTTTTAATTTGGGCTTATAAAAAACTTTTTTTATAAAAATTAATTTTTTTAATTTGGTCTTATAAAAAAATATTAAAGAGTGACTTTTTTAATTTGGGTTTATAAAAAGGGTAGAGTAATTTTGTAATTTGTATTTTATTTGCATTAATAATATTGTACATAATAGGTATACTACCCCACACTAAGAGGATGTAGTCCTCTTGTTTTGTGGGGTAGTTTCATTTCTTAAAATAGTTTTTTTTATCTCTAACTCATAGTGTAAGCAGTTCAATGCATAAAGATACAGCTTGAATACAAAGAAACTCCTAACGTCGCTTTCAACTACATGGTCATATCACGACTGGGTTTTTTACTTTCAATTCGCTGAAAACTCACAGAGCAGCTACTCAAATTAACCTCACCCAGTCTGAGTGGGATCGGAAATAGCCAGAATCACGAGGGTTCGAATTCGAATGGTCACCCATCCTAACTTCACAGGCCGTTAATAGTTTCTTTTGTATTCAACCTGTATCTTTATGCATTAAACTGCTGACACTCTACTGACTCTACGTTTTTTATAAACAAAATACTCTTTATTTATTTTAATTTTATTTATTATACAAAAAAATATTTTTACCCGATTTAAATTGAGAATATGTATGTACGAATTTCTTTGTGGTGAAGCACAAGGCCTCTTCACAATTTTTGTGGGTAGCGCAGCATTACTAAGAGCCTCCTTTACATTTCGAATTATTCTATTACATTAATTTCTTTTTACTCTGGTAATGCCGCCACTGGTCGTTACTCATACAAGTAACTACTCATTTTTCCTCACGAGGTATGAGTGGACCCCGAACATCCAAGTACAGAGCAGAAAAAATCCTCCCCCGCTGGGAATCGAACCCAGGTCACCATGTGTGCAATGCCTAGCGCGCTAACTCGCTCTGCCCCGATTTAAATTGTTCACCATTGTTCCTTTTTAGATTTAGAATTAAATATTTTTATGACATGTATATAATTTGTATAAAGGTATTTTACCGTTAGTAAGTACCCGTATACCGGACATTATTATTATTAATATAGTGAGTTTCTGAGGTACTATTACCCTATTTGTTGTGGTTTGTGTTGTACCTCATTTGTGACGAACCATCAAAGCTGGCTTCAGCTGTTTCTATTTTTCAATAATTCTCCCGCTTTCTCTTCCAGACGATCACATCATGATCGACGTTCTCAACCATAGCAAAGACTCGAGGATCAAGGCAGTCCCCGAGTATGACAACCATGGGATGGACAATCGACGCTTATGAGAGATCCTGGACAGCTGGAACCGCACATTTCTCGCCCGATCGAAAGCCAAAAAATTGAGAGGAAGCAAAGTAGAGGTAGCTTTGACTTCAAGCCCGGAAAAGAGTTAATAAAAGTGTAGTTTGGACTCCCAATGGCATAGTTGGCTCCCAATGGCATCCCAATGGTTCTAATGGTGACTTTTATTCATGAAATCTATGCTAATGCTATTTCGAACAATCGAAATGCTAATAGCCAGTTGAGTCCACGATTAAATCAGTCCGTTAGTGACAATGATGTCTATGTGTACAGAAATGAATCCTAAAATATATTATGAGAGATCCTGACCCGCTGGAACCGCACATTTTCTCACTCGATGGATGTTGAAATGTTTGAGAGGATGCAAAGTAGAGGTAGCTGTTTCTAAGACTGGAAAAAAGAGCAATTAAATAAGATTAGTTCTGCAGTGAGTCGGCAACTTGTACAGAACTGAATCCTGAAAGATATTGCGAGAGATTTTGGACACCTACACGCTCTTTCACTTTCTACGCCCGAGTTCACAAGGTAGTATTCTATTCCACTCTTTCGCTCTCCAGGGCCTGATTCACAAGGCAGTATTCTAATCCGATTTTTCGCTCCCCAAGACCTGATTCACAACGCATTTCCGTCCCAACTCAGGATTGGTGAAGTTAATGTGTGCTCTTCGTTCATGAGTTGTCAGTGAATGGAAGATTAATTGTGAATTACTTTTGCTGTTAGACATTGAGCAAAAAAAAGGATAATTTGACAAATGATGGTTGATGATCTTTGCTGTAGATCTTTCCTACGTTTTTCAGTCGGTGTCTACTCCTCAAACAGAAATAAAATGCTAGTTTGTAAATGGTAGTTCCTTTTCAGCAAAGCAATAAATAAAATCCTGTACATAAATTTAAAAAAATGACTTGTCTTATTATTTTATAAAACGAAGTTTTATATGACATCAGAACTTTTTCATGCCATTACGGTAGGACTTTTACACTGAAAGCTAGGTACTCCACAAAAAGGTAATTGTCACAGTATCACTTTTGATATTAATACAATACGGCATACAATATAGGTACAACCTTTTTAATGTAATGAGATCTTTATATTGTGAACCACCGATTCTATTTGGTTTTATTCAGGGGGGGGGGGGGGGGGGGGGGGTATTTTATCCTTCGGTCACTGACATTAACCTCACCCAGCATGGTGGGCCGGAAAAGCCAGCATCACGTAATCGGAGGATTCATATATTTTTGTTGGAATTATTTGGCATACTTGGGATTGAACTCAAGATCTCTGGAAAACGCAACGGGCAGTAGTCACAACCGTTACATCACGGAGGCTGGCTGAATAATATCGATGATATGTGTTTTGTTGTTGTTGTTGTTGTTGGGGCATGTTCTGACACGCCCCCACTAGCTCAATTTGTTCTGACACGGACCCGGTTTTATAGTTCCAATGTTTTTTTTTTTTTTTTTTTTGAACCTCTTCAAACCCATAGAAATCGTTTAGCTAGCTAGACTGATTAAGGTGTTTTTTTTATATTAGTCGCCTTGTACGACAAGGCGACTAACATAAAAAAATAACCCATAAAAAAATAACCCATGGTCATAACGATATAGAGATAAATGTACAGGGACTTTGAATCCTACTTAATTGCATGAACTGAAAAGAAATATTAGAAAATAAAACATGTACGACAAAGAACTCACAAAAAAACAAATAATAATTAACAAAATTATCATCAGTTTATAGTTCACATTTTATTCAAATTGAACTTAAATTAATTTTAATAATTACCTATAGAGATTTCATCAATTGTCTGGAGTGAGGGTAATGATTGATTATTTTTTAATGTCTAGAATGGATTGAAAAGTGTAAAAATGAGCCTTTTTTATTTTTATTTTCAGAAAAGTTTAAGCGGAATGAAATAACTGTATTACTTTGTGTGATTATTTTATTTTCATTTAATTTTTCGTTTAAATATCATCAACCCGTAAAAATCGATTGCTGATACTATTTCATGAAAGTTCTGATTTCAATGAGCACTGTAATGTGTATGCTTTTGTATCAGAAAGGGCTAATGATATGCTTTGTTGCACAAACATCACACAGCTGACCACGCCCTAACGTTCCTGAAACGTTGAACGTTGCTTTTCAATGCCTTCCGTGTGCCAAAGCCTGTTTTTTAAATAAAAACCCATCAAATACCTATGTATGTCGGCATAATAATAATGTTACCCATAGAAATGGTCACTAATACAACGGCTATGTAGGATTGTAGGGACTTATCACAGAATCAGTAAATCACATTATAGTTTTTCGTATGTGAAATTTATTTTAAACTGAACTATTGTATCTACCAGTTTTACATTATTTTTCTAAGGGTATTTTCTTGTCATGTTTTCAAAAGAGAAGAAAATCAATCACAGATTTGAAAAAAAGCAAACGGAATGAAGTATACTCGCCCGTATAGGTAACATAATTATAGTTCAAACAATATCAAAATAAAAGGGATAAAAATATTGAGTAGATAGCGTCAATTTTTAATTTGACGTGTTTTATCTTAAAGGATAATTATATGAGGAATACAGTAAAACCTGAAAATAAGGATTAATATTCATTTAACTAGCGAGAAATCCATTCCAGTTTGTGTCAAAAAATTCTTAGTCCAAGATTAGTTTATGTTAATTTTCCTTGTAGCTAGGATTTCCTTTGAAATAAATAAAAAATCTTATTACATGTCACCTAGAGTTAGGCTAAGTATAATAAAAATAATAACACTCTTTAGTGGAATGTAATCACCATTCTAGGTTAATGCTCAAAGCATTTTCTACCACCTAACCCTCAGAGTGTTATTATTATGTGGTCACAAACTCAAATCAATGAGGAAAAATTCATGCACTGGGTGGAATCGAACCAACGGATCTCTACCTGGATGCACTGTGGTACCAAAAATTTCAGCTCTAGGTAATGGCAATTTCGGAGATAATTATAGTGATCAGTCAGTATTTGTCTATTCAACTATTCACTCAGTTGATTTTGTTTCCATTAAAAGCTGGTAGCTTTAACACTATTTCTAGTGTTCAACTGTGAAAAAATATGTTTTCAAAAACATAATTTATTCCTTTAAAAAAATACATAAGCCTTGTAACGAATTGATAGATATATTGAGTCAAATTAAAAAAAAAAAAGATAAAAAAACATAGGTCTTTGAACAAAAGAAGATGTTTTCTGAATATTGTGATACCAAATGCATACAATAAATAAATTATTATGATAGTAAATAATAAAATCGGTAAATGACTTGAAGTGATGGGTGTTATTTTTAGAACATGATCATATTTGCAAAAAAAAGAAGGATTGAGAAATCTTCTTTTTTTTTCTTCTTCGATTAATTTTTTTGTGGTGTAAGGTAACACGGAACCTCAAATATGAAGTTTCACCATATTATTCTTCAAATAATAACTTTTCCTCACAGAATACACTTAAATCTACATAATTAATACATATTATCAGTTAAATTTACAAAGTCAGTTGATCTTGGATAATTTAACACAAATACTCGTAACTTAAATCAGATACTATAGTGTCCAGCACAGCAGCAGGCCTAGGACTATTTTTAGTTTGTTCACCAATTCATTCTATAAGAAAGCATTCAAGCTATCACTTATTAGATAAATATTATACTGAGGGCTGAAACAAAAAAATGTTTTGAACTTTACAAACTCGGGTGTAGATTTTGCGTATAATTATTTTTAATCTCTTTCTTTGTATAGGCGTTCTTCACACCTCGGCCGAGGTGTTTGATTAAATATGGCCACCTACATGGCTGCACAAATAATATTCTGAGACATTTTTTGTAATGCGACTGCGCCAAACAAGCAGACACGATGTCATGTAACGTGATTGGTCTTTGGATTTAAACATATTGCACATTGCATAATCAATACAATAAAAGGCGTGCATAAAAATATTAGAAGTTACACAGTGGGCCTATTTCATTAGAAGCAAATGTATATAGGGGGTATGCTGGGTATGCACTATGCAGGCGACTGCACTGTGATTTAATTATTTTTTAAAAAACCTAATGGAGCTTAAAATTTTATGTTTATCATATTTTGTGTTAATCAATGTTCATATCACTCAAATCCACCTAACTACAGTTAGTTTATAGTGTTAATCACTTTAGTGATGATCGTCATAAATACTCAAACTAGCTTTACTAAATCTTTGCTAAACTTGGGGCTAGTCCTTGCTTGAACCATCGACCTCTAGGTTACAAGTCCACCGCCTTATCGATGAAGCTTTTGAAGTCGGGACTAAACTAAAGTTCGTCATACTTGTGGCTTGAACCACTGAACTCCAGATTACGAGTGCCAGGGACCTTCATGATTTATTTTTTTAGGCTTTAATGGCAGGATTCTGAAATTGCTTGAGCTCTTCCACCCAACCATTGTTTTGTTGTTTTGTTTTGTTCGTTTTGTTGAGGTTGTCCTCTATTGATCCACACGTCTTTATTGGTTTTGGTTTGCAAAAGCTTCTCCAAGATCAACTGTTTGTCAGCTCGTTTTACTAATATTATCGGTGAGTACTAAAATCTAAATGAGCGGGGTACGTACAGATTAAATATTATTAATACAATACATGGTGTGTGACTTTCTAATTATCTAATCTAACAATATCGGAGTGGAAATTAGATTGTCTTCAGTGTTGTAAACGTTTTCGATGTATAGGTAAATAGCTGCCCTTAAGTTAGCTCTGATTCTTTTGTCCTGTTACGTATCGTTTTACCTATACATTAAGGGGGTTGATTCTCATATTTTTTTTGATATTTTTAATTTATTGCCAAAGTCCGCCAGCCGCCAATCGGAATTTCGCCACTGGCGGCTCAACAAATTTTTCTTGAATTTGTGAATTCTATGTATGGTTTAGGGGGGGGGGGGGTTAAGGGGGGCCAACTCTCGTACAATTTTTGATATCTTGAACTCAAATAGGTAAGTGTATGTGTCTATTTGACTATTTATCTACCTACCAGACTATTAGGGGTTGTCTATTTACTAGAGCACAGCCCAATTTATTGAGATTGTATTTATTTGGAGTTGAAGTTTGAATAATTGAATATCTGATTTGGATAATACCGTTTCTGAACTATCACTAATTATTTCGGTTAGACTCAGCTTAAACTTAAACTTTAGTACCATTTTCAACTCTCATTCAAAATGGTTTTTTATTTTTATTTCACAAATAATATATTTCTGCCATTTGCAATCCAGAGGGCAAAGTACTCAGAACACTTGAGCAATTTCCTCTCTGGATTACAGGTGACATTTTTTGGAATAAATTATATTCAACTCTCATTATATTTTAATGGAGTTTCTACCCTTCATTGATTTGAAAACTCACCAGCTAGATACTCACAATAAACCTCACTCAGTCTCAGTATGTTCGTTTCAGAAGAAAACACAATTGGATACGTGCTAAGGAAAGTTATTGATAAACAGTACATCATTTTTTTAAAAATAATTATTGAATTAATTACACCAAAACCTAAATGAGATTTTTTAAATTGTGAGGGTAAAAGGATTCTTTTTAAAAAAAATGTGCTTTACCTTTTTTTTCGTAGCCATGTAACTGAATCTGCTGTAGTCTGTGTTATAGCTTACCCATCCCGTAGTATGCTTCCCCTCTGATGGGCGAGAAGCGACACGGTACTTCCCATTCAGGTGCTGGGTCAACACGAGCGCACAGGAAGGTATCGGAATGGCAAGCGGGTGCTAAATCACTGAGCTGATTCTTTCATTTTATTCCATCAGGACAAACAGAGTGCTCAATATGTATTATTTTACGTCAGCATTGCATTTGATTACGACACTGAAGACAATACCGAAAAAAGCAAGTTACATTATTTTATAAACTAAAGTAAGCGGAATCAAAGGAATTGCTTATGACAGGGTAAAAATATGTATGAATGATAGTAGTACATTTTCTTGTCAAAAAAAAACCAATGCTTTCTTAAATCTCAAACGGTTTTTCTAAACAAACTTTGATTTTTTTCAGGTTTAAATGCGCAAATGGTTTAAAGATAGACGGCTATAGAAAAGAGAGTATGGGTTGACATTCCACATTAGATACTATCCCACCACAAAACCTACAAAGTAAATCGTACTCACAGTGACACGGATATTCAATTCAATAAACCTAGATAACAACAACAATCTAAAATTCACATCGCTTCTAGGAGATACAACAATTATGAAAAACGAAATATTTTTTTTATATAATGCAAAATAAGCTAGGAATCAGAACAAAAACTGATCAGCAATTGAAATAAATATTTATAAAATAAACCAACATCACATTTGCTTAAAGTTACAACAAATAATAAATTATTAAATACAAATAAAAGAAATTTAAAAAATCTTTAGGCATTTTTTACACTTGCAAAATTTATCCTGATTTATGAATTTTATTTACAAAAAGCAGACACAAAATATTATAATAATAGTTTGAATGATTGACTTAAAGTTACATACTTATTATAAAGAGGCTTTAATTTATGTAACAAATGATTATTCTTTTTTACAATACATTTATTTTACAGAATATTGAATGCATGATAAATAAATTAATCATGTATTCAAATCTAACCAACCGAAATCTTTCTCTTGACTTGGCGATAAGAAGCACTAACATAAACATTTAACCAACTACAATTTTAAACTTGTAATTTGATATAGTACAAAAGAATTCATTTCATTACGTACATATTATACAACATGATAAATGTCAGTATTATTTTATGTAAAAAATTATAAATACAAACAAAATTCATTTAATATAACGTACGAGAATGTGTTGTATACTTATAATTGTTATGTAAAATTTTACACACTGAACAAATTACATTACGTATTTATTACGTAATTTTTACAACAGAAAAAGACAAATACATTTAAATTTAATTAAAAAACATAATTATTTTCACTGAAGTTTTCAGTGAAACAAGCAACAGAAATTCAGCACGTTAGTGGAGGTAGTCCTAACTATCTGTCACAAAACAGGGCTCTTTTTTGAAGGGCATTGGAGAAGACAGCTCTTGAGAGCGGTAGATTCGCACAAAGGTGATGGGCTGGTTGCCTGTAGAACTTGGTATTTGTTTGTAGTTGACGATATAATCAAAACTACGTTTCTTCCCACCTGTGAAATGTAATCAAAGGTTAAATTGGTTTTTGAAATGCTTCAAGCTTGTAGTTTTCTTTTGAGCACAGTAATTTAAAAATAATAATAATAACACTCATTAGTGGAAGATAAACACCAGGCGAGGTTAATGTTCAAAGCATTTTCTAAAACCTAACCATCAGAGTCTTATTTTCTTTTTTTTTACATTGTTATACTTAAAATTGTTTATTAGTACTAAGTTTAATAGTTTATTTTTTGATAGTTAGGGTACAATTTATTATAATTAGATAGTATAGGGTCCGCCCGTGTATTATATTTAAATAAATAAATTATGTGGTCATGTACTCGAATTAGTGAGGAAAATAACATGCACTGGGTGGGATTCGAACCAACAGATCCCTAAGCTACCTGGATTACCAGACTAGCGCGTTAACCACTTGACTACCAGTGCACGGTATTTTGAACACTGCGCACTGGTAGTCAAGTTTTTTTGAACACTGCGCACTTTGAAGATTTAGGCCGATATTAAAAGATAAAATCGATGACTTCAGTAATTGCTAATCATCAGTTTTCCCCATGTTAGACAGTACGCAATCCGTGACTAAGCGCCACAAATGTATTCCAAAAAAACGTCTATTAATTTCGCCTCTAGTGTATTGTTTTTAATATAACTTCCTAGAAATTTCTAATATTAGAAATCGGAAGTATTGTGTTCTTTTTTGTAAAAAAAAAATATTATTGTTTTACCTTTAACTGCTATAAACTGGACATGGGCGGCTGGCTGGACGCGGAGGAAGTGTTGGACGTGAGTGAGTTGGAGGTGGAGAGGAGCAGTTTCGTGCTCTCCGTGGTGGGGGTGTTGGGGGAAGCAGGAGGAGGCGGGACAATGTACAAGAGTGGGGAAGCAATGTGCTGGAGGTCCCCGCTGGACGCTGATGACGTCACGGGCTGAGTGGTGGATGACGTCACCAGGTCTACACCGGCAGGGGCGGGGCTAGGGGGTTGAGCAGGGGTGGAGGGGGTGCGGAGGCGGGGGGGCTTGGCGATGGAGGGGAGGGAGGATTTGTACGGACCTGGAGGGGGAGGAACTGTGTTACTTGGACGTATTCTAACATTGTGAAACTGTGAAACTATTACAAATTGGGGAGACGATTTATTTTAAATTCATGTTTGACGAAAAATCTACTTCTTCTAAAATAAGAATTCTATAAAAGAGTTCTTATCTAAAACAGATAGAGATATAATAATGTGCTGAATCTATTATCAATAAACAATCTAAACAAAATCTATAGGTTTCCGTTGCGAGAGGCATTTTTTTATTTATTAACTAAACACACAATTGAACTTGAATAATTATGTGGAATTTCTCAATATGTGGAACAAAGTTCTAGTCCCGACCCCTGGAAGGCCAAAGTGGAATATTTGGATATGTGGATTGAATGGGTCGGACGATAGCACAAACATATCCAAGGTCGACTGTAATTGTTATAATAACTTTACTTCAACAGTGAGTAAGAACGAAAGTAAGGGAAAAAAAATCCCGGTATCTTACCTTAACAGTTGAAATTTATCATATTTGTGTTAATCACTTTCGTGATATCACAACTACTCAAACTCGCTCTACTAAATCTACGCTGAAACCAGGACTTGAACCACCGACCTCCAGGTTACAAGTCCGCCGCCTTATCGATCAAGCTACTGAGGTCGGTCCAGAATCTTTTTTTTTTTTTTTTTTAAATATTCACACGCAGTTTGTGATACTCCATTTACGTGAATATTTTGTTATTTCCTATATTGTTTTAATTTAGGTTTAGTATTACCCTTACCTATCCGATAGTTCGACCCGGGGGGCGATTTTCCAGGGGAGCAATCAGACCCACTTCCCGCCCCTGAGCAGTTGTCCCCGATGAGCTTCTCCATCTCGGGATCGTCCCCGTAGTAGCGACCCTGACCCAGGCCGCTGGTCGCTGAGTCGTGCTTCTTGAGGATCGACTTGGAGCGTCGCTGCAGCTCGGGGCTGGCCGCTCCTTTGCTGTTGATGGAGTCGGCGGAGAGGGTGTTCTTGCTGGTGTCGCTGCTCTTACCTGAGGGGGAGATTACAGCAAGGTTGTCAGTAATAATAATTCCGTGTCTGTGAGATAGATATTGATACCTAAATCACGGCAGTGAGAGGATTATATGAACGCCCAGATCTAATGTCTATTAGGCTCCTTTCATGTCCATTGATTCTATTTGGTTTTAACGCCCTGACTTGAAGTAGACAGGACGGGGGTTTTACCCTCCATTCGCTGGGAATCGTACCAGCTACCCACATTAACCTCACCCAGCCTAGGTAGGGCCGGAATTTCTAGCCTCACATGTTCGGAGGGAACAGAATTTTCTGTGCGAAAAGTCTGCTCCAACCGGGAATCGAACTCAGGATCTCTGGACTACGGGCATTAGTCACAACCGTTACGCCACAGAGGCTGGCGAGGTTGTCAGTTATTGTAAAGAATAACTAAACTGCAGGTATCAATTTACCTTGTCAACTTTTTGTTGAATGGCTACACCTCGGGGAGTGATGGTCTCTATTAGTTAAAATTTTTTTTAACTAATAGAGTTTTTGGTTTGTTAAAATTTGTTGTTTGTTAAAAGAGTTAGTTAAAAAGATGGTTTGTTCTGAAGCACATAATATTTATATGTGCGTGAACTCGTGAGAACTTGGGATTTTTCTTTATAAGCTATTAAACCCTTGGGAAAGTGCGATCCAGCTTGGCTTTTTAGGGTTGGTTAGATTGTTCTCTGTTTATAGTCCTCTAGCGAAACCATTACAAGATATGGTTCATATTGGCTCACAGCACACTCGTCAGCCTAATGGTTGGGTGGACAAAACGTACATAGATAAAAGCCTTACTCTTGGTCAGCTGAAGGTTGGAAAAGTGTTGGTTGAGGATACGGGAAGCACTGGCCAAACTGCGGCCCGATATGAACGAGGGCCTCCTACTCTTCTTGCTAGAACTTTCTAGACTTTCGTTAGAATCGCGGTCCATCTGAAACGAAAGAAACACAATTTTTTAAAAATAGCGAATCATAAGAACTAAGTAAACAGGTCTAAGGCAACAGGCCGACCTCTGTGGCTCAGTGGTTAAGAGCATTGATCACTGATTCGTAGGTTGCGGGCTCAAGTCCCGGCTGGAGCGGAAAATTCTGATCAAGTTTCAAGGATAGAACTTACATTTTCTCTGGGTTAGAACTTACATTATACCATGAATAGTCCACTTAAGTCCACAGAGGTGTAAAAAAAAAATGTATCTTAATATCGCCCTTAGAACTTCAACCACTGATTGGAAACCCAGAGGTCAGCTCTGATTAAACATTATTCATTACATCTATTGGCGTCGAAATAAGGCCCAAAACTAGGTGCGGCAACGCCTCATTGAAGGTTTAGGGAAAATAGATACAGGGTGCCTCATTGAAGGGTTAGGGAAAATAGATACAGGGTGCCTCATTGAAGGGTTAGGGAAAATAGATACAGGGTGCCTCATTGAAGGTTTAGGGAAAATAGATACAGGGTGCCTCAGTGAAGGGTTAGGGAAAATAGATACAGGGTGCCTCATTGAAGGGTTAGGGAAAATAGATACAGGGTGCCTCATTGAAGGGTTAGGGAAATAGATACAGGGTACCTCAGTGAAGGGTTAGGGAAAATAGATACAGGGTGCCTCATTGAAGGGTTAGGGAAAATAGATACAGGGTGCCTCATTGAAGGGTTAGGGAAAATAGATACAGGGTGCCTCATTGAAGGGTTAGGAAAAATAGATACAGGGTGCCTCATTAAAGGGTTAGGGAAATTAGATACAGGGTGCCTCATTGAAGGGTTAGGGAAAATAGATACAGGGTGCCTCATTGAAGGGTTAGGAAAAATAGATACAGGGTGCCTCATTGAAGGGTTAGGGAAAATAGATACAGGGCCATGTCTCATTGAAGGTTTAGGGAAAATAGATACAGGGTGTCTCATTGAAGGGTTAGGGAAAATAGATACAGGGTGCCTCATTGAAGGGTTAGGGAAATTAGATACAGGGTGCCTCATTGAAGGTTTAGGGAAAATAGATACAGGGTGCCTCATTGAAGGGTTAGGGAAATTAGATACAGGGTGCCTCATTGAAGGGTTAGGGAAAATAGATACAGGGTGCCTCATTGAAGGTTTAGGGAAAATAGATACAGGGTGCCTCATTGAAGGGTTAGGGAAAATAGATACAGGGCAAAAATAGATATAGGGCAAAAATAGAAACAGGGCAAAAAAAAGAGCGTGCTATTAGCTCAGTGGTTAAGCACTCGCTTGCCACACGGAAGGTCCCGGGTTCGATCCCCCGTGCCGACAAAAATTTGTATTCTTAATTTGATTACAATTGTTTGTAAGGGATACCTTCCGGTGCGCTCGTGTTGACCCAGCACCTAATTGAGAAGTATTGTGTCACTTCTCGCCCATCAGAGGGGAGGCATACTACGGGATGGGAAGGCTACAACACAGACCACAAGCGTCTACAGTAGCTCCTGTTTCATGGCTACGAAATAAAAAAGGCTATGAAACACTCATCTTTTTTTATATAAAAAAAATGTCTCGGGTCGGAACTCGGGGGCAGCCCTCACCTGCTGTCTCTGTAGAAAGCGGGTACGGCGGGGCTTGGTGTCGTTGAGGCTGCCCCTGCTGCCCCTCTCAGGGGGGTCAAAGGGCATCCCGAAGTTCTCCTCCAGGGGCGAGGCCCCTAGACTACGGAGGCCCACATTTGAGCAGCTCTTCTTGACCAGGGCCGGGTTAATGTTACTGACAGGGGCGGCGCTGGGGGTGGGTATAGTGGGGGTTTGAGCGGTGCTGAAAACAAATTATTAGTATTAGTAGTATTTTTCATGATATCGGTTATAGGATTATATGGACGCCTAGATCCAATGTCTAGGCTGCTTTCATGTCCATTGATTCTATCTTTAATTTATGACTGTAATTGTCTTATAATGTTAGAGTATACCGTAAAAAAATAATCTAATCTAATCTAATTTATGCCAGCCTCACGTGTTCGGAGGGAACAGTATTAAAATTTCTGTGTGGAAAGCCTGCTCTAATAAGGAATCGAACTCTGGAGTACGGGCAGTAGTCACAACTGTTTATTTATTTAGAAACTCTTTATTAGTAGAACATATATTATACAAACAAATAATGGTAAAAATTAAATATAAAAATTGACAATATTAATAACGTAAACAAGAAAAAAAATAAACAACGTATACATACATATGTCCTAACTAAAGGGTGGGGTTTTTGCCTATGACAATCTCTTCCACCCAAAATAACTGTTACACAACGGAGGCTGATAATAATCCTGTGAAATTGAATGGAACTGTACCTGGCACTGTTTTCTATTTCCAAGGGATTCACATAGAGATTGGACTGATCCAACAATGGTTGAGTCTGAGGATCTTCAGTGAGATCACCTGCAAGAAATTCAATCACAAGCATATAAATTTTTTGGTTTAAAATAATTAATTTTTTTATGATCTGATATGCATCGATTAATCTTAATATGTAGTAATAATAATATCGCCTTATTTATACTGCCCGATTAAGACTACTAAAGTCCCATTATTCCAGCAGTAAGCCCAAGACATATTATTATGTGGTATAAATCCCAAATGTGAGGATAACTTGTCATGTCCCGGCTGGGTTTCGAACCCACGACCTCTGGAATCTCTGGATTCACTGATAGCCGCCTTTACCACTGAGCTACCGGGACAGAAGTAAGTTTTTTGTATTACATTTTTCAATGTAAATAGAGCTTTATAAAAGGAATATACTTTCAGTAAATAAAATCTTTACACTATGACGTAGTGTAGTGTTACATTGTAATAAACCAATTTATTACATTGTAAGAAACTAGTCCGACACCACACAACTCAAAAATAATTCAAATTCTTCCACTGGTGACTCAACGGTAACAGTTAGCTAAAAAAAATATATCAAATTCGTAATCATTACCTCAAAGTCATTAGATTTGATAACTCTTTTCTTTTCAGAAGAGGAAAATTTGCATCAAACACTAACGTAGGTTAATGCCTGTGAGCCGGCGAGAAGGTTTTTTACCGTCTAAAAACCTCTTCTTGGTTATATTTTCTGTTATGTTGTAATGGGCCACCGTGTGGCATTACTTCAGGGCGAATTTGATAAGTCACAACCCCATCTAATATGAATGATAAAAAAAATGAAATAATTTGAAATCGGAGCAAAAAAATATTATTTTTACAAAAACGAACACAATACTTCCGATTTTTAATATTAGAAATTTCTCGGAAGTAATTAGTCCAATGTGCACTGGTAGTCAAGTGGTTAATGCGCTAGTCTGGTAATCCAGGTAGCGTAGGGATCAGTTGGTTCGAATCCCACCCAGTGCACGAATTTTTCCTCATAATTTGAGTTTGAGACTACATAATAATAAGACTCTGAGGGTTAAGAAAATGTTTTGAGTGGTAGAAAATGCTCTGAGCATTAACCTCGCCTGGTAGTTACCTTCCACTAAAGATTATTATTATTATTAGTCCAATCTTTCAAGAATCGATCCCGTACCTTGTGAGTTGAAAGGCTGGGTGTTGCAGCTGGCATACGTGTCTGAGCTATCCACACTGCCCCTGTCCAATATTTGGGGCATCTCCCCCTCCCCATCCTGCTTGAGCCGGAGGTCCAAACATAGGGGCTTCTTGCAATCCGATGTGGGGAGGGGCATGAGTCCTTCTGCGTCCATGTCTTCGCGGAACTCCTGCAATCAGAGACACTGGGGTTAAGCGACGTCCCACGCGGTGAAGACTTGGAATGGTGACCGTTCTGAACATAAGAGTTCATTTATAAATTTGCCGTACTAATCTAATACTTCCAGCCAAACTACTAATCTAATACTTCCATTTTACAGTTCCCCAGCCAGACAACTGGTCTACTCCTAGTTTATAGACCCCCAGCCAGACTACTAGTCTAATACCTACTTCCATTTTATAGTTCCCCGGCCAGACTACTGATCTACTCCTTGTCAGTACAGTCCCCCAGCCGAAATAGTTTGCCTACGCTTTCAGTGCTGCTTTCCACAGCCCTTGGCTTTTCATTATAACTTTTCTTTACGGCTTTCACATTTCCTGCCTCCCTCGTTTCCTGACTCGAATTTTCTCAACAGAAGCCTGCATATACTTCCCTTTTCATTATAGGATAGGGTCTGTTGCACTAATTTGCTTTTCACTAAGATTAACTAAGTGCTTTTAAGTTTTGATAGTTAGGTTTCTTGTGATAGTTTTAAGTTTTATTTTAATCTTTATTTAATTTAGCAATTGTTTGTTTTATTGTATTAATATTATATAAAAAAAAACTACGGAATTATAAAAAAATAAATAAATAGCGCGAGTCCTATTATTTTAATTTGAGAGTAATTTCCCACCCCTTAATATTGGCGACAGGGCTTTTCTACTCAGTTTTGCAGAAATCATGAAAGGCCACTGCTGCTCACGTTAACCTCACCCAGCCTGGGTTGGGTCGGGAATGAAGGTTTGTATTTGAGTGATCAGTGATTAACACCCACCAAGACTTTTCTCTACGTTGCTTAACTTCAGTGGTCTAACGCGGAGTTGTATTTCCATCGACAATGGTTCTTAAATATTTTGACATCAGTTAAAATCAGTAAAGATAAAAAAGTGAGAAGTTGTATTAGATGTGCATGAAAGTCCTGTACAGCTGTTTCGAGCTTATTTGCTCCCATCAGCAGGTAATAGTTCTGAATATCTATGTCATCAACTAACCTCTCTATTTTATTCAGTATGAACAGAAAAGTGAGAACTTGTAAAGAAAATGTAACTTTTAGGACCAAAACAAAACGTAAATTTGTTGAACTGGCCCCTGCAATTAGTTTGCCTGCCCGCTTTCTTACCTAATGAAGAAGACTAGGATAATATACACATACATTACATAGGTTATATAGTATGTTACTCACCACCACAGTGGCTTATACCTTCATCAACCTCTCGGCCATTTTGAATTTTCACACGCAACCTGTACAACTTGACTATTCTGCTAATTTCATTCTTGATAGTATTTTTTACTACCCCTGAAGTGATATGATCCTTACTGTAAGTTTACAATAGGTTGATGTATTTATTTTTACTTTCCTTATCCAGCCTAGGTGAGACCGGTAATAGCAGCATCAGGAGGGTTAGAATTTGAGTGGTCACCCACCAAGTCCTGACCTCGCTGGACGTTGCTTATGAGTTACTTAAAAGAGAGGTTTTCCCTCCAGTTTGTAGGAATTGTACTCTCCCGGCATTACCCTCACCCAGCCTTTTGGTTGTGGAGGAAACGCTGACCTCTCAACATGTTATTTACTCGGAAGTTAAAGATTTTCTTGTTGGTAAAAATTCTGTCCAATCTGGGTTTCGAATTCGCGACCTCTCGATTACGATGACAACCATTACACCACGCCGGGGGTTCGCTTGATTTAGAATTTTGGGATGGTCCTGCCAGTGAGTAGCACCTAGATAACACGTGTTATAGCTGAGTTAGCTATCGTGTTAGTATTTCGCGTGTTTTGGAAATTCCAAATTCCGTTTCCTCCGCTCTCTTAATATCATAATAGGGTTAGGGGGGGAGGGTGGGGTTTCCCATTTGCGCCATGCAACGTTTCACCCGGTTGTGTGGTGGCAGAGGTGGTGAGTTGGTGACTAATCCAACCCTTTCTATCTGTTCTGTTTCACACTCATGAACCTTTACTGGGTTCGATACCCGGCTAGATAAGAGTTGGGTGGAAGAGATTGCCAAAGGCAATAACCCCGCCCTTTAGTTAGGACATAAATTATATTTGTTTAATTTTTTCTCCCTTTTTGTTTTTTTCTTCTTCTTATATTGTATATTAATTTGTAACATGTATGTCCTTATTAATAAAGTGTAAAATAATAATAATAAAAATAGATCGATAGAAAATGTTTATACTGATTTTAAGGATAGTTATTTATTTGTATGGACAACATGAGCTAACATTGGCGGTACCAGAAGTGGTTATTTTAGAATACACATGATGAAAAATTCTATATTTTTTATTTTTCACTTTTGAATATTTTAGGAGCGTAACGAACTTAATGTTGATGGTTTAAATCATATTTGTCTAAATTACGATTGTGATACCACACAATTCTCAAACTCACCATAAATATTTGTATGTATTTATTTGAGTGATCAGTGATTAACACCCACCAAGACTTTGCTGTACGTTGCTTAACTTCAGTGGTCTAACGCGGAGTGGTATTTCCATCGACAATGGTTCTTAAATATTGTGACATCAGTTAAAATCGGTATAGATAAAAAAGTGAGAAGTTGTATTAGATGTACATGAACATACCTGGACAGCTGTTTCGAGCTTATTTGCTCTCATCAACAGGTAATAGTTCTGAATATCTATGCCATCAACTAACCTCTCTATTTTAATCAGTATGAACAGAAAAGTGAGAACTTGTAAAGAAAATGTAACTTTTAGGACCAAAACAAAACGTAAATTTGTTGAACTGGCCCCTGCAATTAGTTTGCCTGCCCGCTTTCTTACCTAATGAAGAAGACTAGGATAATATACACATACATTACATAGGTTATATATGTTACTCACCACCATAGTGGCTTATACTTTCATCAACCTCTCGGCCATTTTGAATTTTCACACGCAACCTGTACAACTTGACTATTCTGCTAATTTCATTCTTGGTAGTATTTACTACTACCCCTGAAGTGATATGATCCTTACTGTAAGTTTACAATAGGTTGATGTATTTATTTTTACTTTCCTTATCCAGCCTAGGTGAGACCGGTAATAGCAGCATCAGGAGGGTTAGAATTTGAGTGGTCACCCACCAAGTCCTGACCTCGCTGGACGTTGCTTATGAGTTACTTAAAAGAGAGGTTTTCCCTCCAGTTTGTAGGAATTGTACTCTCCCGGCATTACCCTCACCCAGCCTTTTGGTTGTGGAGGAAACGCTGACCTCTCAACATGTTATTTACTCGGAAGTTAAAGATTTTCTTGTCGGTAAAAATTCTGTCCAATCTCAGTTTCGAACTCACGACCTCTCGATTACGATCACAACCGTTACACCACGCCGGGGATTGGCTTGATTTAGAATTTTGGGATGGTCCTGCCAGTGAGTAGCACCTAGATAACACGTGTTATAGCTGAGTTAGCTATCGTGTTAGTATTTCGCGTGTTTTGGAAATTCCAAATTCCGTTTCCTCCGCTCTCTTAATATCATAATAGGGTTAGGGGGGGAGGGTGGGGTTTCCCATTTGCGCCATGCAACGTTTCACCCGGTTGTGTGGTGGCAGAGGTGGTGAGTTGGTGACTAGTCCAACCCTTTCTATCTGTTCTGTTTCACACTCATCATGAACCTTTGTTTCACACTCATCACCATGAACATCATGAACCATGAACCTTGGTTCGATACCCAGTTAGATAAGTGTTGGGTGGAAGAGATTGCCAAAGGCAATAATTTCGCCCTTTACTTAGGACATAAATGTATGTACATATTTGTTTATTTTTTCTCCATATTTGTTCTGTTTTTTTATTCTTCTTCTTATTATATTGTATATTAATTTGTAACATGTATGTATGTCCTTATTAATAAAGGGTCCTTATTAATAGTAATAGATAGATAGCCGACCTCCGTGGCTCAGTGGTTAAGAGCATTGGTTACTGACCCGGAGGTTACGGTTCGAATCCCTGACCGAAATTTTTCGTTTCCGGAGTGGCATGGATGTTAAGGTAGAGTGCCCTGAAGTAATGCGAAAGCGGTTCCGATGCACAACTACCTTTAAAAAAAATAAAAAAAAAAAAAAAATAGATAGATTGATAGAAACTGTTATACTCTGATTTTAAGGATAGTTATTTATTTGTATGGACGACAAGAGCGATCATTGGCTGTACCAGAAATGGTTATTTTAGAATACATGATGAAAAAGGCTACATTTTTTATTTTCCACTTATCAAAATTTTAAAAGGGTATTTCCGGACTTAATGTTGATGGTTTAAATCATATATATTTGTCTAAATTACGATTGTGACACCACACAAATTCTCAAACTCACCATAAATATTTACTATTCTACGCAGGGACTCAAACAATCAACCTCCAGTTTATCAGTCTACCACCTTATCGATCAACCTACTAAGGACGGTTTGAGCGGAAAATTATCTGCTCATAGAAATCTTTTCCCGGAAGTAGAATCCGATTAAGAGAACGATATATAAATATGACATATACATACATAGGTACATATTATAAGGAGATAGCCAAGAGGAAGCGATAAAGAAAAGAAATTTTCTCCCTTCCATTCCCAGTTCTAACTATCCTTCCGCTCATAGCTTCACACTTCTGAGAGGGGAAGGGGGAGCAGGAGGGAAGTGTAGAAAGTAGGGCAGGGAAGGAAAGCAGGGAGTAGGGCGGAAGTAGGGAAGGAAGCAGAGGAGTTGGGCAGGGGAGTAGGGAAGGAAAGCAGATAGGAGTAGGGGCAGAGGAGTAGGGCAGGGAGTAGGAGAAGCAGAGGAGTAGGGCAGGGGAGTAGGGAAGGAAAGCAGAGGAGTAGGGCAGGGAGTAGGGAAGGAAAGCAGGGAGTAGGGCAGGGGAGTAGGGAAGGAAAGCAGAGGAGTAGGGCAGGGGAGTAGGGAAGGAAAGCAGAGGAGTAGGGCAGGGGAGTAGGGAAGGAAAGCAGAGGAGTAGGGCAGGGGAGTAGGGAAGGAAAGCAGAGGAGTTGGGCAGGGGAGTAGGGAAGGAAAGCAGAGGAGTAGGGCAGGGGAGTAGGGAGGGGGAGTAGGGAAGGAAGAAGCAGAGGAGTAGGGCAGGGAGTAGGGGAGGAAAGGGCAGAGGAAGTAGGGCAGGGGAGTAGGGGAAGGAAAAGGCAGGGGGAGGAGCAGAGGAGTAGGGCAGGGGAGTAGGGAAGGAAAGCAGAGGAGTAGAGCAGAGGAGTAGGGAAGGAAAGCAGAGAAGTAGGGCAGGGGAGTAGGGAAGGAAAGCAGAGGAGTAGAGCAGAGGAGTAGGGAAGGAAAGCAGAGAAGTAGGGCAGGGGAGTAGGGAAGGAAAGCAGAGGAGTAGGGCAGGGGAGTAGGGAAGGAAAGCAGAGGAGTAGGGCAGGGGAGTAGGGAAGGAAAGCAGAGGAGTAGAGAAGGAAAGCAGGGGAGTAAGGCAGGGAAGTAGGGAAGGAAAGCAGAGGAGTAGGGCAGGGGAGTAGGGAAGGAAAGCAAAGGAGTAGGGAAGAAAAGCAGGGGAGTAGGGAAGGAAAGCAGAGGAGTAGGGCAGGGGAGTAGGGAAGGAAAGCAGAGGAGTAGGACAGAGGAGTAGGGAAGGAAAGCAGGGGAGTAGGGCAGGGGAGTAGGGAAGGAAAGCAGAGGAGTAGGGCAGGGGAGTAGGGAAGGAAAGCAGAGGAGTAGGACAGAGGAGTAGGGAAGGAAAGCAGGGGAGTAGGGCAGGGAAGTAGGGAAGGAAAACAGAGGAGTAGGGCAAGGAACTAGAGGGGAGCAAACTACTGGCAAAGATTCAAATGTTGAACAGAAGTGACAAATTGTGGATTATTGTAAAAAAACTAGGAAAAGCCTAGCAAGAAAAAGTTGTTCGAGCCAACTAGGGATTTTTTTAATATAAAATTATTGTTAAAAATTTCCTGAAGTAAACACGTAAGAGTGTCAGCTTGAAGCGCGTTGAACACACCCGATGTCGTGAGATTACTGATGTTAAGAAACGTCCAGTGAGGTTCTAACTTAGAAGCTGACTGGCTGAATCTTCACAACGAGGAGTCAGGGCCTAGACCCTATGAAACAGGATTAAAACTCTAGACTTTTTTAATCCAAGCCACTATTACTTAACAGCTGATTTAAATGCGCAGTGATTAGTTGAAATTCCCACTAGAGGGCAAAACAGTATTAGTGTGTATTTTTCTTGATAATTTTTTTTTCAGGTTCGGTATTTCCAAATATTTCCATTTTATTCCAAATATTTCCAGTTTAGCTTTTCGTGAAAGAAAAATGCGTTTCGGTACCTACTTTTAAAGATAAACAATGGACTTAACCTATAAAAGAAATGGAAGCAAAAATTTTATAAATCCACTTTGGTTAACCAAAGTGGAAGAAGATTTTACCTCTTCCAAAAGAAAAATGACTTTCTTCCCGTTTATTGATTTTATTCCAGTTGAATCCACTTTGGTTAGAAAAAATACTGCTCTACATTAATTCAGTTTAGGATTAGATTAACTAATCCAGTTTCATAATTATTTTGGACCGAAATCTAATCCTGTTTCATATTTGACCCTTAGAGTTTGTCAAATATATTATCTAGTGAAACACTCTGTATGAAAGAGGACAGAGAAAAAGAGGACAGTAGAGTCTGGTGAGCTCACACGGAAGAGACTCAGATCAGAGCAATCATGACATTCATTGTACGCAAACTTCTGAACAAAACTTTCGAGAGCTTTTAGTGGAGAGTTTGCATTCACGCACAACCAAGCGTTAAACGCATTTGTCTCCTGCGAAAAATCCTGAAAGCCGAACTAAGTTACTAGCTCAATCTTTCTATATGGTTGTTTTTTTTTTTTTTTTTTTTTTCTCTCTCTCTTTCTTCATTTTTCCCTCAGTCTTCGAGAATTTAAATAAAAAAATAAAATAAAAAACTACAAAAATAATGCATGAATTTCTCGATCTCAAGGGACGACCCAGATGCGATTAACTGCACTTTTGTATACCTCAAAAACCTAAACATATACAACAAAATATAATAATATCCAAACGACTCGAATGACCTGAAAGTTAAAGCGGTACTTAAAAAAAAAAACCTTGTTTTAATTTCATTACTAAAATAGGGATTTATAATTAACGAAAAGCCAGAGTCGATGGCGCGTTGAATACAAATAGTTCTCATAGAATCACCGAAATTAAGCAACGTCCAAAGAGTTGAAGATTTCGAAATGCTGACATTCCGGCCCAACCCAGTCTGGGTGAGGTTAATATGCGTAGCAGGTTTGTGAGTTTCCTGCGAATGGAGGGTAACACCCCGTCGTGATATGAACATGCAGTTAAAAGCGACGTTAAACCCAAATTAAAAAATAATAACGAAAATACTTATTGATTAATATTTGAACTTTTGACAAAAACCATAAGTCACGGGGGTTTGGGACAGATACTAGATACTTATACTAAAGCTAGATATATGTAGATAAACAAGACTAGAGAGTTCTCCATTGTAAAATGTTTCATCTCTACGGTACCTAATCATAACTTTTTTTCGTTTTAAGTCAAACTATAACGGGGGTTTCACCCACCTTTCGCTGAAAACTCACAAACCAGCTACTCAAATTAACCTCACGCAGCCTCACTGGGGCCAGGAATGTCCGATATCACGAGAGTTCGTATTTGAATGGTAACCTATCCAAGTCCCAACCTCACTGGACGTTGCTTAACTTCAGTCACAAAACAAGAACCGGTGTATTCAACGTGCCATCGACACTATCTAATAATAACTTTCTGAGCCACTAGGCCCACTAGTAAGGATCGAAGGTGAAAAGGTATCAAAAGGGCAGCTAGCTGCATCACAAAATTTTGGAAATATCTTCATCCTTTTCATGTCTGTCCCCAAAATTTTCCCTTCAAATACATCAAAGAAAATACATATTAGTATTGGAAAATACATATTTATGGACAAACCCAATCAGTCGTACCAGGAGCATACTTCAAAGTGCTTGTTCGGGAAAACTCAAGTGGCTTTTCTGTAAGCTTTGTATGATCAAACCCATACTGCACAATGCTGAACTACCCCTCCAATATTTTACAAGAGATAGAGAGAGTAAAGAAACGCAGAGAAGAAGAAAGAGAGAGAGAGTAGGAAGAGCTAGAGAAAGAGTAAAAGGTGATTTGGACGAGCTCCTCATACTTTTGTAAACGGGCCCTTGCCACTTGAGTGTCGGGCTTGTTTGCTGAGTGTGAGCGGACCTTCTATCCACCGGTTGGGGAGGTGCTCATCAAAAAGATTTCTCTATTCACCCAGTCCAACCAGTACGCATGCGCTATGGTTTGGCTGAATAAATATGTACACATATAATTATGTATAGATAAGAAGAAAGAGTGAGAGATAGAGAAATAGGTAAAGAAAGAAATATATTAGAGAGAGAGAGAGAGAGAGAGAGAGAGAGTAAGAGAGAGAGAGAGAGAGAAGAGGAGAGAGAGAGAAGAGAGAGAGAGAGAGAGAGAGAAAGAGAGAGAGAGAAAGAGAGAGACAGCACCAAAGCTGACGCCCTGAAAGTATATTCAAGAATAATATCGCACAAACACGTGAACAAAAAAAAAAAAAGTTGCAAAAAACGAACCCCATAAAAAACAGACGTTTTCAGTAGCAAAAAATGGCAATGCAAAAAAATGTGACATAAAACTTATGTCGCCTTGAGTCGCGCAAAAAATGTCACGCGAGACATTGAACACACGCAAATTGGAAATGATTAATTGGGTTTGCAAAAATAATTTATAAAATTAATAAAACATAAATAAATTAATATTATTTTTAATAATAACAAACACCCTACATAGCTTACATCTTAAAATACTGCACGGGAAGCAATCACTTAGATATTTCCTCCAGGTAAACTTACCGTGTTATTAAGTTTTGTATAATACTTAAAAAATGGAGTAATATAACCACAGAGACACTATACGACTTAAATTGCGTCACACAAAAAAAAACCACACGCGTTCAAAAGCCAAGAAATCGTCGGAAGCCTGCAGTGGCGTGCTAGCCAACTGACCACAGGACAATCTTTTACTCGTATGTAAGAGACAAAAACAATAAAACATAACAATAAAAACAATGCGAGAAATAGTACAAAACACACATTGCGTCACGAAAAAAAACCACGCGCGTTCCATCAAAGCCAAGAAACGTTCGAAGCCAGTTGTTGCGCGCTCGCCAACTCACCACAGACAAATCGGTTCAAAAATCGGTACCGCTCTAATGCGAGACCGATTCACCGGGGCCCGATTCGCTCACCGTTCCATTATCAACGTCCAAATATTCACCGCTCTCCTCCTCCGAAGAAACGTGAGTGTCCCGCTGAAGCTGGTGATTGCTACTGGCGGGTCGGGGGTTCGAAACCCGAACGCAATTCGAAACCACCCGAAGGCAGTTCGGATTATGCTTGCTGAAGGAGACCTTCGTGTGATGTACCTAGTCGTGCGGAATAGTTCAGGGGAAATTAGAATGGGACAGATAAATTCGTTCGTTTTTTTTTTTTTTTTTTTGCCTAACATCTAAGTCATTAATTGAGACGGCGCGCGGCGTGTGAGTTCCTAGTTAAAAAAAAAAAAACAATTTAGGTACCATATTATATCACAGAACGTCCGTTTATGTCACTCTTAAAAAAAATCGCCAAGGGATGTTTTTATAAAGATTTTCTGACCATCATACCACTGGGTTTATCAGCTGATAATTAAAAGATTATCCTTGTAATCCATGGTAAACCACAAGGAAACGTGTGAATTCCTACCCTCATTATTTTGAAAAAAGTTTGAAAGAGTAGTTGAGGTATGCTATTTCTAACAACCCCACCCTTGACCTGGTTTATATTATTCTGAAATTTATAACTTATAACTCTTATGTCGACCTGAATACTCCCGCTCCATATTACTAAAGGTATTTCGCATAAATTCGTAAGAGTGAGGTTAAAAAAAAGAATGCACTTTAAAGTTTTTTTTTTACAGCACATAAATCACTTCTCTAACGACATCTCTCTGAGGCAGTGTTCTTAGGACTGAGGCAACATTTGGACAGCGAAACTGACACCCGTATTTATGAACAGCGAATTTTGTCTGAGCAATGTCTCAAGCAAGGTATTGGCCAATAATATTAAAGGAAATCATGCTTCAGACCATGCTCAAACGGGGTTTTCTGTTCATAAATACGGCTGTAAGCCTTTGCCTGAAATATTCCCCGCGCGTCAGTCTCAAATCTCCCGAAATCTCCCAGCCAGACTCATTGTCTAGTACTCTAATCTACTCTCTGATTTTACTCAATCAGCCAGAATTTTGTCTAGCCAGACTGAATATCTAGTCATCTAGTTCTGGTCTACTTCTTGATTTTTTATTTATTTTTTCTCGTATAAAATAGTCTCATTGTCCTTCAGCCAGCCTAATAATAGTCTACTCCCTGACTTCAGTTTGTCATACATCAGGTCTACTCCTACTCCTCAAACCCTCTAATTCCTGCTTATAGTCTCAGAGCCAGACTAATTGTCTACTCCCCGATTTCAGTCTGTCAGCCACACTTCTTGTCTACACCTACTCTACTCACCCTCAGCTAGACTTCCAGACTACGTCCTAATTATAGTCCTCCCACACCGTAGACGGAATATACACGGTGTTTCAGAAAAGTGTGCCTTCATTCCACCACGTGTTATATGGACCATTTTAGGCGGGATCAAGTCTATAACAAAAAGGGCGACAGTGCTTCATAAGGGAGATGCACGCATCTAAAGGTTCTTTAAAAAATCTAAGATTTTGAATTACGCCTTTCCTGTTAGAGTTATAAAAAAAGGGAAAAAATCGACTCTCAGAACAAGATGACGCCGTTATTTTAAAATTGGAAATCGAGGTCATTGCACTCTCAGGGGCGGCCACAGGAGGCCACGTGTATCTCCCTTATGAAACACGTTCGCCCTTTTTATTATCGACTTGACCCCGCTAAAATGGTCCATATCATACGTGGTTGAAATAAAGACACACTTTTCTGAAACACCCTATATAGTTCAGTAAAAGAGTAGTAAATAGGTACACAAACATTCATAATTACACAGAATTATGTACGTATAATATTTTATGTATACTTACAACCATAAACTCGTATTTTACTCGTACTAGTTTACTTATCTATGTATTTACGAGAATATCAGTTACTTTATGTACAGAATTATGACTTATATACTTACCTACCTGTCCTATCTTTTACATTATGTGCAAAGATATGAAATGAACTTACCTATCATTTGGTATGTACAAATTTATCTACCCTTATATATTTTAAATTATGTGCAAAGCTTTGAAATGGACCTACCTTTATTTTACATTATGTACAAATTTATGTACCCTTATATATTTTACATTATGTGCAAAGCTTTGAAATGGACCTACCTTTATTTTACATAGTGTACAAAAATTTATGTACCTACATACTCGTATGTATCTTTTACATTATGGAACTTTTGACGACAGGGCCTTGTAACCTTGCATGTGCCTTCAATTTGAGGACTGAGAGTTCCTTGAACTCCGCTGATTAGGTTCGTGATTGAGGAGAAAATCGAGGAAAGAAAAGAAGGAGAAGGGAGCAATGGGAAGATGGGAGTTGTAATGGGAGTGCGGGTGTAGTAGTAGTATATTAATAAATAGTAGTAGCCGAAGTTACGTAATCTTAATAATTATATAAATGTCAAAGTCACTGACTGACTGATCATTACTGTTTCTCCGAACTGGTAAGTCCTAGGAAGCTGAAATTTGGTAGGTAGCTTTGTCTTATAGTCTAGATGTGCAATAAGACGGAATTTTTCGAAATTTACACTACAACACCTGCCATTGGCGAAAAAGGACTTTTTGCTTTCACGGCCATGCCTCTGCCCGCAAAGAGGGCGACAGCCCGCTAGTACAACATAATACAAAGTACCGACCTCAGTAGCTTGATCGATAAGGCGGCGGACTTGTAACCTGGAGGTCGGTGGTTCAAGTCCCAGCGGTTTCAGCGTAGATTTAGTAAAGTGAGTTTGAGTAGTTGTGATATCACGAAAGTGATTAACACAAATATGGTAACTTACAACATAATGTAAAATATAGGTAGGTCCATTTCATAGTTATTGTATATGAAGAGGAGAGAAGACAAGAATGCCCGCTAGAACACAAGAAACGCGAATGAAAAATGTATAAAATAAAGGAAAATGTAATAGAAAAAGATATGAGCATAAAGTATAATAATAAAAAGCACAAAATATAATAAGAAAAAGAGGGGAGCTCAAAATATAATGAGAAAAATAGGTGGCGCATAATATGATAAATGAAATGAGAGGGTAGAGATAAAACATAATATATTACGGAGACTGAGAGACAAATAAAGTAATGAAGAAAATGAAACATAGAAGAGCAGAGAGGTTCAGAAGGTAAGTTTTTTTGCAAGAAGAAGGATGAATGGTATGAGAAACAAAAAAAAATGATAAGAGCACCAAATAGATAATTAAGATGAAATATAATATTTATGTAGTAATAACAATATACTAGAAGTTTTTAATGTTAACAAGCAGGCTGTCGCCCGCTTTGCGGGCCGAGGCATGGCCGTGAAAGCAAAAAATCCTTTTTCGCCAATGGCAGGTGTTGTAGTGGGAATTTCGAAAAATCCCGTCTTATTGCACATCTAGACTATAAGACAAAGCTACCTACCAAATTTCAGCTTCCTAGGACTTACGGTTGGGGCTGTAGAGCGATGATCAGTGAGTGGTCAGTCAGTGACTTTGACATTTATATATAGAGATAGAATGGAAGAGGATGTGAAAACTAAAAAAATAATGAAGACAACAAATAAAGAGAATAGAGAAGGTAGATAACGGGATGAATCTTACGTGGAATATACGTAAGGCGAGATTTCTCAACCCCCTTCAACCCCCCCCCCCCCCTGAAATCCCCTCAAAACACCCCAAATGTAGGGCCAGCTACCCCACTGGAAGAGGGGGAATAATAAGAGAGAAAAGAGGAGAGGGGGGGAAGAAGAATGTGACAGGAGAGAAGAAGAAGAAGAAATTCAATAACCCACTTGGAGTATGATGGAAACAGCTTGAAGAAGTATTAAGTCAGAAGAAGACTGACGAGTCCTATAGAATATGGAATTAGGGACGGAGGTAGTAAAAGGGGTGGGGATAATAACTGATTGGGAAGAGAGATATAAAGAGAGAGAAAGAAATAGGGAGAGAGAAAGAGAAAGAGATTACTGAATACTTATAGTCAAGTGGTTAACGCGCTAGTCTGGTAATCCAGGTAGCGTAGGGATCCATTGGTTCGAATCCCATATAGTATTATCAATTTTTCCTCATTAATTTGAGTTTGTGACCACGTAATAATAAGACTCTGAGGGTTAGGTGGTAGAAAATGGTTGGTTTGCATTAACCTCGACTGGTGGTTACCTTCCACTAAAGAGTATCTATTAGTATTATTACTAAATTATTTTTATGTATTTTATAACCTCGCTAATTTTATGAATAGGAGGAGAAAGCTGGAGAAAGTTTAGAATTTTTAATACTACCTACGTCTTAATTGTATTGTATTAATTTATTTGTGGTGAAGCACAAGGCCTCTTCACAATTTTTGTGGGTAGCGCAGCATTACTAAGAGCCTCCTTCACATTTCGAATTATTCTATTACATTAATTTCTTTTTACTCTGGTAATGCCGCCACTGGTCGTTACTCATACAAGTAACTACTCATTTTTCCTCACGAGGTATGAGTGGACCCCGAACATCCAAGTACAGAGCAGAAAAATTCCTGCCCGCTGGGGATCTAACCCAGGTCACCGTGTGTGCAATGCCTAGCGCGCTAACTCACTCTGCCACGGTGACTACTACGTCTTATACGAAATTTAAATTCCAATTTTCATCTAGCTTATTAGAAAATATAAGCTGTACGCTTATTTTTTTTTTTTTTTATTTTTTTTTTTTTTCAGATTGCCATTTTGTATCTAGTGTTTTTTAGTCATCTTGTTTTTCTATCAATGCAAAAGTAGGTTGATACGTGCTATAAATTGTATTATAACTGCATTCGAGATTCCGATGTAGAGTATAATAAGAAGAGAGAGAGAGAGAGAGGGAGAGACCAAAAAAGCAAGAGGAAAAGGGGGTGATTTCTAGTCGATAGGGGAAGAAGGAGAATTATACCCTTTTTAAGCACGGATAAATGATAGAAGGAAATATTCAAGCATAATGAGGAGGAATTCCTGTGGATATGAAGCATTCATAATGAGACGACTCTCTAAAGGTCTGACGAATATGTAGTTTTATAGCGGCTTGTGTAATTACTCACACACCATTCTGTCTCGGTAGCTCAGTGGTCAAGGCGTCGCCAACGGTCTGGGGAATGCAGTGGTCGCCAGTTCGAATCCCAGCCGGGACATGACAAGTTATCGTCCCATTTGGGATTTCGACCATATACATAATCCGTCTTGCGCTTATACTGATAGAGAAATGGTACTCCACTTGTCCTAATCAAGCGGTATATACAGGGTGTTTCAGAAAAGTGTGCATTAATTTTAACCACGTATTTTATGTACCATTTTAGGGGGGGTCAACTCTATAACAAAATGGGCGAAAGTGCTTCATAAGGGAGATACACATCTCTAAAGGTTCTTTAAAAAAATCTTAGATTTTGAATTACGCCTTACCTGTTAGAGTTATTGAGTTATTGAAATAAAAACCACGAGCACTGCATACATTTCGCAATTTTTTTTTATTAAAGCATACCTACCAAATGAAAAATCATCAATTTCAAATTTGAGGCACTTGTCTTGTTTTTAGAGAAAAGTTATTCCGACCTTATCCGTGTAAAATAACATGGTTATTCATTTGGCGAAAACAAAATTCAAATTCGATTAACCACCAAAAAAGTATGGCCTATTTTCTTTCAGTTAACCCCCCTGTGGCCGTCCCTGAAAGTGCAATGACCTCAATTCTCACATCAAAATAACGGCGTCATCTTGTATTGGGAGTCAATTTTTTTCCGCGTTTCAATAACTCTAACAGGTAAGGCGTAATTCAAAATCTAAGATTTTTTTAAAGAACCTTTAGAGATGTGTATCTCCCTTATGAAGCACTTTCGCCCATTTTGTTATAGAGTTGACCCCCCCTAAAATGGTACATAAAATACGTGGTTAAAATTAATGCACACTTTTCTGAAACACCCTGTATAAGGGCTTCTTTTTCGGCCTGGGTACTTTTTAGATATGACAAGTTATCGTCCCATTTAGGCTTTCGACCATACACAATCCGTCTTGTGCTTAAACTGATGGAGAAATGGTACACCACTTGTCCTAATCAAGCAGTATGAACAAGGGCTTCTTTTTCGTCCTCGGTAATTTTAAACAGACAAAAGCCGCCGTTTTGATCATTATGGTGCGACATTTGTTCATATAAATGTCACCCAGGACAGTGGGGCTCGGGGGGGCATATTGAATTTATCTAATTATTAGCGACGTAATTATAGGTTCATATACTTTTTGTTCTACTTAAACTCTCGAGACATAACACCTACTTTTTTTTCTTCTTTTTTAATATTACTTCCGAGAAGTTTCTAATATTAGAAATCGGAAGTATTGTATTCGTTTTTTTTTTTTTTTTTTTGTGTTTATCGTCGCTTTCAATTGCATGGTCATATTTGTGCTATGCAAAGTTTTGCGTGGTGATAAGTTGTGTGGCTATTTTGACCAGTCTTCTCATCAGCTAAAGGAAGAGTCAAATTCAAGTCGCCTTGGCAGTGTACGAGGGGGGACCCAAAAGTAACGGGAATTGGGTGGTGGGTATGCGCGGATATAGGGGGGGGCACGGGGGGCACGTGCCCCCCCAGATTTTTTCGGTAAGCGGTGTTTCTCAAATTTCATTATACCTAACCCCGTATAAAAAATTAGTTAGGGGGCACGGGCCCCAAAATAATTCCCAATTCCAAAACTAATCCCGTAAAAAAAGATCTCAATAAGTTAGGGGGGCACGGGACCCAAAATAATTCCCAATTCTAAGACTAATCCCGTAAAAAAAAAAAAGATCTCAATAAGCTAGGGGGGCACGGGACCCAAAATAATTCCCAATTCTAAGACCAATAAGAAATAACTAAATAATAAAGTTGTCAAATCCACACAGATTGTCCGAGAAACATGAAATTTTACCTATAGGTCCATTTGGATCAGGGAATATATCTCTAATCCCTAGGGTTCAGCTACACGGGGTAAGGACGAAAAATGGATGGGTGACACAAAAAAATCACACTTTTCGACCGAAATTAAAAAAAATTTCTCAAAATTTATCGTGACGGCGCCACGGCGGCGGCGCATCAACTCAAAAAGAGAAAGTTTTAAGCAAAAGTTCAAGTTTTCATTTGAGATATCAATCACGAAATTCTGAAGAGCCGCTTTTGAGCTACGTTGAGTAAGGACATAAAATGGATGGGTAAACAAAAAGTATTTACGTTTTTTGACCTAAATGACATTTTTCTCGAAATTTGTCCTGACGACCTATCAACTGAAAGCGAGAATGTTTTTGCAAGAGTTGGAGTCTTCATTTGACATATTGATCGCGAAATTCTGATGAGCCATTCTTGAGCTCCAGTAAGGACAAGAAATGGATGGGTGACACGAAAAATATTCACATTTGTGTGTGTGTGTGTATGTGTGTGAGTGCGATAGGCTTGCGAAGCGGCTTGCTAGTTAGGTATATTGTGCGATTGTGCCCCCCCAGTACAAGAGGGCTATATCCGCGCATGGTGGTGGGGGGAACACGGAGGGGGGGATCGGGAGCTCCGGTGATTCTATTTCAAGCGGCTACTCTCCCAAGTAAGTGTGCAAAGTTCATTTGCTGTGAGTGCATTCGTTCGTCCGTGAAAAATTTTCTAGTGAAACGACTTTTTTCGTTTCGGCGAAAACGTGAAATGGCTTCAAGAACGGACGAAAACATTGAACAAATCAACATTCTTGTCCGTGAAGACCTGGCCGAACCATCGATCAACTTTGTGAGATGTCTGGTTTGTCATGGAGTTCAATTTAGAGAATTTTAACTGAAGATTTGATCATGAAGAGGATTGCAGCCAAATTTGTTCCTCGCCTTTTCTCCGCGACGATCAAAACAAGGAGCGTCGACTTCAGGCCTGTCTGGATCTGCTAAATCAGTTGGATGAAGACCCAGATTTTTTTCTTAAGGTTATAACTGGCGATGAATCATGGTGCTACGGCTATGACCCCGAAATTTTTACAGCCACTCATTGCTCTCCGCACTCAGCCATTTCACGTTGCCATTTCACGTTTTCGCCGAAACGAAAAAAGTCGTTTCACTAGAAAATTTTTCACGGACGAACGAATGCACTCACAGCAAATGAACTTTGCACACTTACTTGGGAGAGTAGCCGCTTAGAAAAGAATCACCGGAGAACCCGATCCCCTCCTCCGTGTTCCCCCCACCACCCAATTCCCGTTACTTTTGGGTCCCCCCTCGTATAATGAGGAAGGAGAGTAGTTGAGCTAGAGTAGAGGATACTGAGGAAGGAGAGTAGTTGAGCTAGTGTAGAGGATAATGAGGAAGGAGAGTAGTTGAGCTAGAGTAGCTGCATTACCTTGGCAGTGCAGTAGCAGCACTCATACTCACTAGAGTAGAGGATAATGAGGAAGGAGAGTAGTTGAGCTAGAGTAGAGGATACTGAGGAAGGAGAGTAGTTGAGCTAGTGTAGAGGATAATGAGGAAGGAGAGTAGTTGAGCTAGAGTAGAGGATACTGAGGAAGGAGAGTAGTTGAGCTAGAGTAGAGGATAATGAGGAAGGAGAGTAGTTGAGCTAGAGTAGAGGATACTGAGGAAGGAGAGTAGTTGAGCTAGTGTAGAGGATAATGAGGAAGGAGAGTAGTTGAGCTAGAGTAGAGGATACTGAGGAAGGAGAGTAGTTGAGCTAGAGTAGAGGATAATGAGGAAGGAGAGTAGTTGAGCTAGAGTAGAGGATAATGAGGAAGGAGAGTAGTTGAGCTAGAGTAGAGGATAATGAGGAAGGAGAGTAGTTGAGCTAGAGTAGAGGATACTGAGGAAGGAGAGTAGTTGAGCTAGAGTAGAGGATAATGAGGAAGGAGAGTAGTTGAGGTGGAGTAGAGGATAATGAGGAAGGAGAGTAGTTGAGCTAGAGTAGAGGATAATGAGGAAGGAGAGTAGTTGAGCTAGAGTAGAGGATAATGAGGAAGGAGAGTAGTTGAGCTAGTGTAGCTGCATTACCTTGGCAGTGCAGTAGCAGCACTCATACTCACTAGAGTAGAGGATAAGGAGGAAGGAGAGTAGTTGAGCTAGAGTAGAGGATAATGAGGAAGGAGAGTAGTTGAGCTAGTGGAGCTGCATTACCTTGGCAGTGCAGTAGCAGCACTCATACTCACTAGAGTAGAGGATAAGGAGGAAGGAGAGTAGTTGAGCTAGTGTAGAGGATAAGGAGGAAGGAGAGTAGTTGAGCTAGAGTAGAGGATAATGAGGAAGGAGAGTAAGTGAGCTAGAGTAGAGGATAATGAGGAAGGAGAGTAAGTGAGCTAGAGTAGAGGATAATGAGGAAGGAGAGTAGTTGAGCTAGTGTAGCTGCATTACCTTGGCAGTGCAGTAGCAGCACTCGTACTCGCTAGAGTAGAGGATAATGAGGAAGGAGAGTAGTTGAGCTAGTGTAGAGGATAATGAGGAAGGAGAGTAGTTGAGCTAGAGTAGAGGATAATGAGGAAGGAGAGTAGTTGAGCTAGAGTAGAGGATAATGAGGAAGGAGAGTAGTTGAGCTAGAGTAGAGGATAATGAGGAAGGAGAGTAGTTGAGCTAGAGTAGAGGATAATGAGGAAGGAGAGTAGTTGAGCTAGAGTAGCTGCATTACCTTGGCAGTGCAGTAGCAGCACTCGTACTCGCTAGAGTAGAGAATAATGAGGAAGGAGAGTAGTTGAGCTAGTGTAGAGGACAATGAGGAAGGAGAGTAGTTGAGCTAGAGTAGAGGATAATGAGGAAGGAGAGTAGTTGAGCTAGAGTAGAGGATAATGAGGAAGGAGAGTAGTTGAGCTAGAGTAGAGGATAATGAGGAAGGAGAGTAGTTGAGCTAGAGTAGAGGATAATGAGGAAGGAGAGTAGTTGAGCTAGAGTAGAGGATAATGAGGAAGGAGAGTAGTTGAGCTAGTGTAGAGGATAATGAGGAAGGAGAGTGGTTGAGCTAGTGTAGAGGATAATGAGGAAGGAGAGTAGTTGAGCTAGAGTAGAGGATAGTGAGGAAGGAGAGTAGTTGAGCTAGAGTAGAGGATAATGAGGAAGGAGAGTAGTTGAGCTAGAGTAGAGGATAATGAGGAAGGAGAGTAGTTGAGCTAGAGTAGAGGATAATGAGGAAGGAGAGTAGTTGAGCTAGAGTAGAGGATAATGAGGAAGGAGAGTAGTTGAGCTAGTGTAGCTGCATTACCTTGGCAGTGCAGTAGCAGCACTCATACTCGCTAGGGATCTCCATCACTTCCTCCTTTACTGTGTTCTCTGACTCCGCCTCATCCTCGTTAGTTCCTTGCTGAAACAGTCGAAAGAATAATTAGAACAAATTAGCAACATTATTATTATTATATTATGCTTTATAAGGTATGACAAAGTAAAATATATACAGTACAAAACAACGATATTATTATCCTATTATGCTTTATTAGGTAAGAGAAAGTAAAATATATACAGTACAAAACAATGAAATTATAAAGATAAAATAAATAGATTGAATAATGATACAAGAAAAAAAAAGAGAATAAAGCTAATGTCCTACCTAAAGGGCGGGGTTATTGCCTGTGGCAATCTCTTCCATCCAACCCTTGTTGTGGTTTTTGTTGTGGTTGTGATAGAATTGCGCTAGTGGCAAAATCAAAATAAGATTTGAGACCGTCGATGGCGCGTTGAATGCACCGGTTCTCGTAAGATCAACGAACTGAAGCAACGACCAGCGAGGTTAAGACTTCGTGATGGACGTGATGGTGGCTTTCAGGTCCAGGCTGGTGAGGTTAATGTGGGTAGCGGGTTTGTGAGTCTCCTACGAATGGAGGGTAACATCCCCGTCGTGATATGACCATACAATAGAAAGCAACGTTTTTTTTTTTTTTTTTTTTTTTTAGTGGGGTTTAACGTCGCTTTTAACTGCCATGGTCATATCACGACGGAGGTTTTACCCTCTATTCGCAGGAAACTCACAAACCTGCTACTCACATTGACCTCACCCAGCCTGAGTGGGGCCGGGAAAAGCCAGCGTCACGAGAATTAGAATTTGAATGGTCACCCATCCAAGTCTTAACCTCGCTGGATGTCGCTTAACTTCGGTGTTCTGAAGGGAACCGGTGTATTCAACATGCCATCGACGCTGGCTAAAGCAACGTTTAAAAAAATGAGATTTAAATCATGATTATGCTGTTTTGTTAATAGAAATATTTCTTTCTCTTTTTTTTTTTTTTTTTTTTTCTTATAACTTATGAGACATACATTTTCTGTGATACCTACTTGGGGAACACCCTTCAACGTAGTAAAGCTTCAAGTGAAAATTTTGCTTACAATTTTCCAGATATAGAAATAAAAGAAAGAAGAGAAAATTTCCCAGATATACGGAGACGTAAATTAGAGAAGGAAGATAGAGAGAGAGAGAGAGATACAGAGAGTGAGAGGGTGTGAGATAGAAAGAGAGGGAGAGAGTAAGAGAGTAAAAGAGTAAGAAAATGAGTGAGAGAGACAGTTAAAATGAAAGAAAGAATTAGAATAATATTAATGGAAAGGGGTAGAGAGAGAGAGATGGAGAGAGAGATAGAAAGCGAGAGGGAGAGATAGAGAGCGAGAGAGAGATAAAAGGACTGAGAGAGAAGATAGAGAGAGCGTAAAGTCCCATTTAAATGTAAATTTGATGCTCTCACGATTGATAGGATGGAAATGAAGTTTTCGATCACTCCATGGGAAAATGAAAGAGAGAAAGGGAGAGTGAAAGACAGAGAATTTTTTTTTTAGAAAGAGAGGGAGAAGACAGTATGAGAGAAACAGAGAGGTTAAGAAGGAGGAAGAGAGAGAGAGAGGTTGAAGAAAAGGAGATAGAAAAGAGGAAAAGAGAGAGAAATAGATAATAAAGAGAGAGAGAGAGATGAAGAGAGACGTAGATACTAAAGAAAAATGAGAGAGATAGGGAGAGAGGAAGAAGGAAGAGGAGAGAGACAGGAAGGAAGAAAAATAGTGCAATAAAAAAAGAGAATGAGAGAGACAGAGAGAAAAGGATATAAGGATAAAAGAGAGAGAAGGAAATAGAGAGAGAGAAAAAAAAGAGGACAGAATGACATAGACAGAGAGAGGAAGAAGGAAGATTAGAAAAAGAGGAAGACAAAGAGAGTAATAAAGACTAAAAAGAGAGAGGGAGAGAGAGAGTGAAAGAGAAGGAGAGAGAGAGAGAGAGAGAGGGAGGGAGTGAAAACTGATAAAAGTTAAAATTACGCATCCCTTTTTTTCTCTCTCATTTTCTCTCTCTCTCTCTCTTTCAATCTCTCTCCTTCTATATACTACTAGCGACAAAATGTCTAGTCTATTCTTAAATTTATTCCATCTTCTCATAATGGGCTTAATGTATTTCTGTAGGTACAGCCATAGAAAACATCTAGAGTAAAAAATGACGTCACACGGTGGTGCGGCATATTTCTGAAAGAACTCACTTGTACGGGTGACGTTTAGTCATTAAAAAGATAGGTGAAGAGCTGGTTATTCGTGTTATTATGTCAAAAAAATTTAGTAGGTAGCATTGACATTACAAGAACTAATGCTTTCAAATTACTAATGGTTGTATTTGAAAGAAATAGAAAAAAAAACAGACCTCAGTAGCTTAATCGATAAGGCGGCGGACTTGTAACCTGGAGGTCGGTGGTTCAAGTCCCGATTTCATCGTAAATTTAGTAAAGCTAAGTTTGAGTAATGAGTAGTTGTGATATCACGAAAGTGTTTAACACAAATATGATGACTAACAAAATAGAAAAGAAGGTAACTAATGACCGGTTCCACGGATCTTGAAAAACACCTAAAAAACACGAAACCGGGAATTGGGAACGTTAGTCCCAAAAGGATTCGTCAAATTAGCGCTCGTGCAGTAAATCGAGGGTTTTGCCACCTCGGTTTGGCGAACAATTTTGACGAATGCTTTGGAATAGTTAACGTTCCCAATCCCCGGTTTCGTGTTTTTTAGGTGTTTTTCAAGATCCGCAGAACCGGTCATAAGGGAAAGTAACAAAATATATTCGAAATAGAACCAGCGATAAAATAGTCAAGTCAGCTCCCACGCATTGAAAAAGCGTAGAAAGGGATATAGAGAGGGGGCGGTGCAACAAAAACAAAGGACAGACTGATATGGGTATCTATAGAGAGAGAGGAAAGTATTTAGCCAGCTGCTACCCTATTTCCCGGCTATTTGTTGAAGGAGAAAATATTCAACGGAAAAAAGAGAGAAAAATAAACATTATTGAAGAGAGAGAGATTGATTGAGAGAGAGAGAGAGATTGAGAGAAAGAAAGAGAGAGAGAGGGAGAAAGAGTTTTGAGACAAGTCGGAAATAAACAGCTTCCACGTATTTCGGAATGTCAGGAAAAGAGTTGGAAGAGAGAATTGCAGGACAAAAACAAAGAATATGTTTCAGAGAGATATTGATAGTGAAAAGGGTATGCAAAGAGTCGTTGAAAGAGAGAAAATGAATAGAAAGATAGTCAGGAAAAAGTTGATTTCAAATGGAAATAGATATTATTATTATTAAACACTTTATTAGATATAAAAAGACATATGTACACAGTATTATAACATTAAAAATGGAAACAATATAGACAATAAAAAGGAAGAAGAATAGAAAATATACATAAACATAATTATGTCCTAACTAAAGGGCGGGGTTATTGCCTATGGCAATCTCTTCCACCCAACTCTTAAAGATAAAGATACCAAAGGTAATTACATAGCTACATTTATGCCAACTCTGCAAGAATTAGAACAAAAGACACAAATATTCTAGAGAGAGAGAGATAAAGAGAGAGAGAAAGAGAGAGAGAGAGAGAGAGAGAGAGAGAGAGAGAGAGACTTGCAGATGAATAAAGTATGATATTGGAAGAGTACAACTTGGGGATGGGGAATAACTAGCCCCCACGCATTTTTGAAATGGGTAAATAGAGAGAGGGAGAAAGGCAGAACATAGAGAAATAGTTTCATAGAAAGATAGAAAGAGATGGAAAAAAACAGAGAGATGAAGAAAAGAGTTTTATAAAGACCCATAGGGAGTGCAGTAAAGAGGAGAAGAGTGAGAGTGGGAGAGGGGGGTAAATTTAGAGAGAGTGGAGAAAGTATGAAATAGAATTATCAGACAACTTTATTCACTAAGTTCTCTTATCAGTATTGCAAAATGTCTGCCTTGGAGCTTCCTACAGCTTTCTTTTTGTCTATCTAGTTTGCTGATAGCACTTTCTCTTTATCACTATCTCTCTCTCTCTCCCCATCTGTCTCTCTCTCTTTCTCTCTCTCTCTCTATCTGTCTCTCTTTCTCTCATTCTTTCTTTCTCTCTTTTTCTATCTCTTTCTCTTCCTCTCTCTCTTTCTCAATCTCAACCTAAAGGTCATCAGAGGTTCTATATTATTTGTGGTAATTTGAATTTAAATCACCTTGTTTCTTGCTAACACAAAGAAAAGCTCAAGACAAAAGGGATTTCGAATGTAAGTAATCATGATAAGAAATTAGAACTTTGCTGGGCTTAAGCTGTCTGGTAATCACCGGACTGTTATCATATTTGTGTTAATCACAGTTGTTGTGATCACTATCAATCAGTATAAACAGAAAAGTGAGAAGTTGTACTAGATGTAAATGAATATCAGAACATACCTGGACAGCTGTTTCGAGCTTATTATTTGCTCTTATCAGCAGGTAATAGTACTGAGCATCCATCCCATCAACTAACCTCTCTATTTTAATCAGTCATGTCACAGTTACTCAAACTCGCATTACTAAGGGCGGAATTAATAGACAACATCAATAACTTAAGTCGTTGGTAAGTGTCAATTTTCCCTATCTTACACAGTACGCAATCCGTGACTTAGCGCCACAGAGGTATTACAAAAACGTCTATTAATTCCGCCCTAAATTACTTGCCGTACTTAGGACTCGAACCACCGACCTCCACATTACGAGTCCGCCGCCTTATTGATCGAGTTAGGTGGAAGAAATTGCCTAAGGCAATAACCCCGCCCTTTAGTTAGGACATATATTATGTATATATTTATTTATTTTTTCTTTATTTTTTTTTCTTCTATTATATTGTATTCTAATTTGTAATTATTTGTGTTGTATATAATATGTCCTATTAATAAAGTGTATATAAAATTTTACATAAATATATAAACCGAGCTACTGACAGAATGTACAACTCACCGGACTGTTTGCTTTGGACACGGTGCTGCTCGAGGGTTTGGACAGAGAGTGAAAGGGCGGAGGGGGCGTGTCTGGGGGTCCAAAGTCCAGGAGGGGGTGGGCGTCTTCTGCTTTCCTATTGGACCCGCCCAGACTGCCTGAGTCGCCCGCGCCGTCCATGCTGTTCGTGTCGCCGTACGTGGATGAAACGACAGTGGCGCGATCTAGTGGGAGAAAGATTCATTAAATTTTGAGACAGTGGCGCGATCTAGTGGAAGAAAGATTTATTAAATTTTGAGCCAACGGCGCGATCTAGTGGGAGAAAGATTCATTAAAATTTGAGACTGTGGCACGATTTAGGGCGGAATTAATAGACGTTTTTGTAGTACCTCAGTGGAGCTAAAACCAGATTCTACGAATTGTTTTAAATCGGGAAACTAATACTTAGACATGACTTGAGATCTTGATTTTGTCTATTAATTTCGCCCTTAGAGGAAGAAAATTCATTATATTTTTATACAGTAGCGCGATCTAGAGGAAGAAAGATTCATTAAATTTTGAAACAGTGGTGCGATCTAGTTATAAAATATTATATGTGATAATTGTTATGATGACACCACCATAATAATGTTATTTGACCTAGAGAAAACGGTCTCTAGTTGTTGATTCAGTCAAGGTTAATTCATTCAAAATTGATTGATCTGAATAAAAGTAAAAATGGGAAGAAATAAATAAAATTTGGTTTTTTTTAAATAAATTATGATTCACATTTGTTATGAAAAAAAAAACATTGAAGCCTCCCAAGATATTTTATTTATTTATTTCACTTAAAATAAAACCAATTAAATTGTGAACACGAGATTTTTAAATGGTTATAAATATTATAATACTCGTAGAGAATTTAAATGTTTGTTGAGAAATATTTTAACGATTTATTCCCATTTTTACTTTTCACGCTCTGACGCTTTTATAATAATCATAAACGTAAAAATATCAAAAGTCAACGAGGTGAAAATGAAGATAAGAAAAATTAATTGAACTAACCTTAACTATAATGATTTTACTCTCTAAAATGCAATAAACTAGATACCTACTTCATGAAAACCAGTATTCCATGATATTTATGTCGAAATTTCATAAAATCTATGTTTTTTTACTATCATAAACAGACTATAATCATTAATTTAATCAAGTTAAGTTGAAAATCAATCTATGGCTATAACACCATACTTAATCAGGTAGGTATATAGGTATATCACAAGTAGATACAAAATGAAACTATACAGTCATGGGTACGCCCAAAAAACCTGGTGACTTTAAATAAGATGCTATACACGGCTTTGTTGACCAAAACAATCACTTTTTTGTATTACACGAAAGAAAAGATTTTGGATGTATGAATGTTGTAGAATTTCAGAGACTGGTTTTCAATTGAAAATTCAACAGAGGTCTTGTCAATATGCTACATAACACTCTCAGGCTCTTGGGTTGTGTAGCGCTTCTTGGACGCTTGATCCATTATGTTCAATCAATTTTCTTTTTATCAAAAGAAATCCCCATTTTTTTTTTCATCACATAATTATGAAACGAAATTTTATTGATCTCAAAACTGCGTGTGTAGCGAAATTTATAAATTAATCAGGTCTTTCTGGTGCACCTTGCACAAAAGTCAACTAATCGGTCACTCTATTCAGTGTTCACAAGGAAGAAAAAGAAATATTATCACACACTACATACTAAATGTGTTAAAAAAATATTATTATTGTTTTCAATAATCTATTGATAGAGTAATCATAACTCAATGCTAACTATATCAGTCACAACTCACAGTCTAGGTAAAAAAACTTGCTTGAATCTAGAAACTATTTAACTTTTTCTAGAAATATAATATTTCTTGTTACTTCTGATAATTATCTTACATCAACGTCATTTTTGATGTATGAATATGAAATAAGTACTTTATAGTATGATGGATTATGTTGCGCGGAAAAAGTAATAATAATGATAGTATGTATAGGTTTATATTTAGAAAGTGTTTTACATGATGTACAAGGTAGAATTTAAAACTGAACTAATAAAAGAAACATGTGATTATTTATGATGACAAAAAAAGATGTTGGAATAAATTTAAGCACAAGAATTTATTAATGAAAAGATTTATAAATACACAGATTTTCATTACTAAATCTGATACTTCCATGAAATAAATTCATATTATATTTAATGATTCAAATTCAGCAGTTGTATGGTTTCCATCAGTATCGATTTTGAACAACTTACCATTTGACTTGACTGAATTTCGGGGCACTAGTTTGGGCATTTCACTGTCTGCAAAAAGAAATTGGAATGAAATGGATATTCAAGAAATTATTATTATGAAATAGTAGTCAAAGATAGAACGAAAATATGCAATAAAACTATTATTATATTTTCAGTGGTACACATAATACCTACATAGGTTTAAAAAGAGATTTGAGTTAGCAAATAAGAAAATCCAAAGATGATATACAGGGTGAGCCTAAAGTCTCACCCCACCCCCCGTATCTCGAGAATGGCTGAAAATACAAGAAAACGCAAAAAACCCGTATTCCTTAATTTTTGGGGGCATTAATTTTCAGACAAAAAAAATTTTGCCTACAGGGCCCCAGTCAGGCTGGGCATGGACCAACTTTAAAATCTTAAATAGATTGGTATGTCTTGTGGCATATTGTTAAGGTCTCATAAAGAGAATTTCATTACAACAAATTTCAGTGAGTTACGACTTACCGTTCTTGAGATACAGGGTCGGACGTCCTGCGTAATATCCATATATTTTGACCTATAACTCGTTGACCGTAAATTCCAGAAAATTTAAATTTGTTGATAATAACTCCTTATGGCAAGAACTTTCGAACAAGTTAAAACTTGATTTGTTTTTCGTTAAAAATTTTCGGACTGTTCGTCCGGCTGCCTGACGAAACCGACCAGAAACTAATATCAACAGAGTATGTCGAGTTATACTTTTTTCGACAGGGCTTGTCATAAGGAGTTATTATCAACAAATTTCATTTTTCTATATTTTACGGTTAACGAGTTATAGGTCAAAATATATGGATATTACGCAGGACGTTCGACCCTGTATCTCAAGAACGGTAAGTCGTAGCTCACTGAAATTTGTTGTAATGAACTTCTCTCTATGAGACCTTTAAAACAATATGCCACAAGACATACCAATCTATTTAAGATTTTAAAGTTGGTCCATGCCCAGTAGACTGGTTTTAAAAAATCGATATCGGAATTTTTACAACGCTCAGGCAGAAATTAGTTCGGCTTTTGCAGAAATTGAGATAGACAAAATTTCAAGGCAATCAGAGTACGTCAACAGGACCCGCTCTGGCCTCAAAGTTTGGAAATTTGCCAAATTTTCGAGGTTGAGCTGACATTTTCGACCATAACTCGAGAACGAAAAATCATAAGAGCTTTAAAGATATATCAAATGAAAGACCATTTTGTTGGCTTTACTTTGTTGTATAATACTAGTTCGCGAAATCTTAATGGTTACTGACTAAATTAAGAATATGTAGTCGAAAACGGGCCAGGTACCCAAAGTAGAGCATCTGAGGCATGATAGGATAATGGGTGAAAATACTTATGATTTATAAAACTTATACATATAAATGTTATAAGATTAGTTTTGAATGATTTTTTGACACATTATGAAGCTATAAATACCCGTTTTTACCTACTTGATAGTTCCTGACAGGTTAAGGCAAGGCCAGAAAAACAAAATAATAATACAAACATATTACGTCAAAGTTATTCTCATTTTTTTTATTGTAGAAATACAAATATCTAAAATTAAAAGTACAAATAGGTAACATTTCGTAAAAAAAATACAAATTAAGCAGTAAAATTTAACTTAGTGGGTTGGGAGAGGGGTAGAGAGGGAACTTTTAGAAGAATCAGGATATAGTCTCCTACATTTACTCACAACTTATGGGACAAACTGTTTCTGACATTCCTCTCTAGTTAGTAAGTCGCTGAAGTCACTCATCAACTTAACGCCTCTCTTGGCTGTGTCGTTTACAACTTTAAGGGATTGTTCAATTTTAAGTGCTTTCTGATACTGAGGCTCACCAGGACAAATTTAGAGGTCTCCCCTCAAAAAGTCAGTTTTTATGACAAATCGACTAAAGAAAAGAAATGTTTCGTGAGTAATGAACTCTTTAAGGCCCCCTCTCACATAAGCTGGTATGTCTTTTATTCTTACTGTAATGTTGACATTTTTTGTCTCCTCTGTATCATCAGAAGAACTGAAAAGCTTTGCAGCCATTCCAGACTTTTCATCATGTGACAAAGTTGGATCGAATAATCCCAAGCCAACAATTTCGGCATTCAAGTACCACAGGTGATAGACAACTTTGTTTAGTGCTTTCTCTGAACTATGTGTTTTGATACGACAGCATCAAACACAGGTGTAGAGTAAAAGGACCCTGTACATTATTAGAAAAAATGTTAGAGCGGGACTTGCTCTCCTTAGCATGTCGTCACAATAGAAGTTATCTTGAGAAGCGTCTTTGACTGTAAAATGGGTAGTAGAACTGAACCTCATCCAGATAATTTATATGAGAGCGCGATGAGCTCAGTGGTTAAACACCGCTTGCCATGCGGAAGGTCCTGGGTTCGATCCCCCGTGCCGACAAAAATTTGTATTCTTAATTTGGTTACAATTGTTTGTAAGGGATACCTTCCGGTGCGCTCGTGTTGACCCAGCACCTAAATGGGAAGTATTGTGTCACTTCTCGCCCATCAGAGGGGAGGCATACTACAAAACAGACCACAAGCGTCTACAGTAGCTCCTGTTTCATGGCTATCACCTGTGGTACTTGAATGCCGAAACTGTTGGCTTGGGATTTTTCGATCCAACTTTGTCACATGATGAAAAGTCTGGAATGGCTGCAAAGCTTTTCAGTTCTTCTGATGATACAGAGGAGACAAAAAATGTCAACATTACAGTACGAATAAAAGGCCTACCAGATTATGTGAGAGGGGGCCTAAAAAGAGTTCATTACTCACGAAACATTTCTTTTCTTCAGACCCCTAAATTTGTCATGGTGAGCCTCAGTATCAGAAAGCACTTAATATTGTACAATCCCTTAAAGTTGTAAATGACACAGCCAAGAGAGGCGTTAAGTTGATGAGTGACTTCAGCGACTTACTAACTAGAGAGGAATGTCAGAAACAGTTTGTCCCACAAGTTGTGAGTAAATGTAGGAGACTATATCCTGATTCTTCTAAAAGTTCCCTCTCTACCCCTCTCACAACTAACTAAGTTAAGTTTTACTTCTTAATTTGTATTTTTTTTTACGAAATGTTACCTATTTGTACTTTTAATTTTAGATATTTGTATTTCTACAATAAAAAATGAGAATAACTTTGACGTAATATGTTTGTATTATTATTTTGTTTTTCTGGCCATGCCTTAAACTGTCAGGAACTATCAAGTAGGTAAAAACGGGTATTTATAGCTTCATAATGTGTCAAAAAATCATTCAAAACTAATCTTCTAACATTTATATGTATAAGTTTTATAAATCATAAGTATTTTCACCCATTATCCTATCATGCCTTAGATGCTCTACTTTGGGTACCTGGCCCGTTTTCCACTACATATTCTTAATTTAGTCAGTAACCATTAAGATTTTGGGAACTAGTATTACACACCAAAGTAAAGCCAACAAAATGGTCTTTCATTTGATATATCTTTAAAGCTCGTATGATTTTTCGTTCTCGAGTTATGGCCGAAAATGTCAGCTCAACCTCGAAAATTTGCCAAATTTCCAAACTTTGATGCCAGAGCGGGTCCTGTTAACATACTCTGATTGCCTTGAAATTTTGTCTATCTCAATTTCTGCAAAAGCCGAACTAATTTCTGCCTGAGCGTTGTAAAAATTCTGACATTTTTTTCTTACCTCTATGAGATAAAACCAGTCTAATGCCCAGCCTGACTGGGGCCGTGTAGGCAAAAATTTTTTGGCTGAAAACTAATCACCCTAAAAATTAAGGAATACGGGTTTTTGCGTTTTCTTGTATTTTTAGCCATTCTTGAGATACGGGGGGTGGGGTGAGACTTTATGCTCACCCTGTATAAGTAAAATAGTAATAGATTTAGGTAGTACCCATTCTAATATGCGCCGTAAAACTTAATGATTATGCAATGTGCAATGTGTTAATAATTAGTGGATGTGATCAGTTCACTAAAATATTTTGATTGTACAAGAAACAAATTTATAAGAAGCACCCAGTGACGGTATCATAAGCGATTTTTTTAAATACGCAAGTGAAATTGTGCTATGATAATTCTCGTATAATACCGAGTTATCCTTTAAATTTGTAACTCAGGAACTCAAAGAAAATGTCTACCATAAACATAACTATACCAAATCATACCGTACCAAAAAGGAGATATTTCGCAATGAAATTTAATGGAAATTGAAAATATCACAGTCATCAAGTAGACATACAAAATGTGTGCTTATTTGTTTAAATATGGGTGGATGCTGCCAGGCTTGACAGTAAACCAAACAACATGAATATCCTTTTCCATTTTTGTTGCTCGATTTCTCTCTCTCCTCTCTCTCTCTCTCTCTCTCTCTCTCTCTCTCTCTCTCTCTCTCTCTCTCTCTCTCTCTCTCTCTCTCTCTCTCTCTCTCTCTCTCTCTCTCTCTCTCTCTCTCTCTTCTCTCTCTCTCTCTCTCTCTCTCTCTCTCTCTCTCTCTCTCTCTCTCTCTTTTCTTTTGAAAATTATGAAAATAATAGAAAAAGCGTATGAAGTTTCAAACTATTTCTTGTGCAACCAACAGTTTTACGATTTCAGTAACAAAATGTAAAAATGTAGAGGCTTTGTGTCTGAATAACTGAATATGCATTTCAAATATGATGAGAAATACTTTTATTTAACGAATAGCAGACACCTCTAATGAGCGGAAAAAATCTCCTTCATTACAGAATAATATCCTGTTCATAATTAGGACTGTTAGTCTGAACTTGCGGTACCTATATAGGAGGCTTTTTTCTTATTAAAAAGTTGTATGTGTAGGACATAGGAAGAAAATATTATGTAGACTGTAGAATCTGTAGATATATGTCAAAAAACGTGAAAGTTTATACCTTTTACTAGTAAGAAGTGGACAAAATTCATGAGACGTGAGTGTCCGCTATTGGCAGAATTCACTGCATTTCAAAAAGTTTCAAACAACTTTTTTAATCACCAAACATTAACAAAGTTAACAAGACCAAAAGTTACTGTGGTAAAACAAAACGTGATAATTATAAAATTATATGATTTTGTTACACCAAGGGAATGTGCAACGTTTGGCAACGTTTCAGAAAAATATAAGCAGAGTAAGTCTTTGTTATTATTCTAATCATTGCGCATCGAATACCATGTACTCGTAGATATTAAATCATCTTTTGATTACTCACTTTTGGTATATATATGGAACTATAAAGTTAGAAAAACACCACTTTATATAATAGAAGATACCTAGAGAGATTAATCACTTTATTAGCAAGTCAATGACATGATAAAGAAAAAATTGGGATAAACTAGACATCCCATAAACTAATTAAAAAACACCGTAAATTTAAACTACTAAACGGCAATTATTATTATTGTGATTATGTTACTCAACAAGTAAAATTCTGACTTTTGTCAAAGTATTTTTTCCGCAATTAGGTTAGTGAGTAATGTAGGTAGATCTATATCCGAATTAAAAAACAATTTCATTGATTCACTTGGTGCAAACATAATAATAATTAATGACCAGGGGCTTATTATACCTTGCTACGATTAGAAGACTCAAACCAATTGTAATTAGGTAGTGGAGAGTGCTTCCCTATTGTGAGTTAGTAACCAGCAAGTATCTTTACTGTGAGTTAGTAACCAGCAAGTATCTTAACTATGTGTTAGTAACCAGCAAGTATCTTTACTGTGAATTAGTAACCAGCAACTATCTTTACTGTGAATTAGTAACCAGCAAGTATCTTTACTGTGAGTTAGTAACCAGCAAGTATCTTTACTTTGAGGTAGTAACCAGCAAGTATCTTTACTTTGAGGTAGTAACCGCAAGTATCACCACCCCGCCATTAAGCCGGCCACACAGGTACATGCTTGCATGAACAGGCAACGGACAGCAAGAACGAGCTAATGCTCGTCAACTTTTTCTACCACATACGCTCATGCATGCATGAGAAACACGCATGTCATGCATGTATAAGTATAAGTAGTGCTTTATTTAGACTGTCAGCGCAAGACAGGTAGTCCCATTATGCCAACAATTTCACAAAGCACCTCTTTATTTATTTGAGTATAAATGTACGTGTGTGGCCGAATTTAGACCTCCGCCCACTCACCTGTGTCCACTATCACATCTATCAAGTCCATGGACACTCACCTGTGTCCACTATCACGTCTATCAGGTCCATGGACTTGGCGAAGGCGTCCCTCAGGTTCACGTGGTGGAAGGACACGATGGACCCCTCCCGCTTGGCGCGCTCCATGGCCTCGCGTCGCTTCAGAGCCTTCTCGCGTCGCATTTGATTCTTATAGAACTCGGCGAAGTTATTGACAATAATCGGAATGGGGAGGGCAATGACCAGCACGCCACACACGCAACACACGCTGCCTATCACCTTCCCTAGCGGCGTCGTCGGACAAATGTCGCCATACCCGACCGTCGTCATCGTAATCCCCGCCCACCAAAACGTTTCGGGTATGCTCACGAACTTCGTGTCGTGTTCGTCCTTTTCCGCGAAGTACGCCAGGGAGCTGAAGATGAGCACGCCCATCGCGAGGAACAGCATGAGCAGCCCCAGCTCCTTGTAGCTGTTGCGCAGAGTGAAGCCAAGCGATTGCAGCCCGGTGCTGTGGCGCGCCAGCTTCAAGATCCGCAGGATCCGCATGATGCGGAACACCTGCACGACGCGCCGCACGTCCTGGAACTGGTCCGTGCGGGTCTGCACCTCCTGCTCGTTGTTCGTGCTGTTGGACTCCAGGAGAAAGAGGGACACATAGTAGGGCATGATCGCGAGCAAGTCAATCACGTTCAAGCCACCCTTGAAAAATTTCCACTTGTCGGGCGAGGCGCCCAGTCGCAGGAGATACTCCACGCTGAACCACGTGATGCACACAGCCTCGACAATGGCGAGCTTGGGGTTGTCGATGGGGTTGCCCGCCTTGTCTTTGTGCTGCAGACTGGGGATGGTGTTAAGCGTGAGAGCTACGGTGGAGAGAACTATGAACATTATGGAAATGATGGCGATGATCTGAAACAGGGGAGGAGAGGGAGGGGATGACGTCACCTGAGTGGATGTGAAGGGACATCCCGAGCTTCCTCAGTGAGGAGGAATTTTACTTGGACGAGGATAATGTCGAGAGAAAAAGCATTGGAAGAGATAAGATTAGGTCAACTTTTGTGCAATTAGACATGTTGTTAAATATTTTGATTATTTGAAAATCTCATGAATCTGACAAAAACATTGGCGTCTAATGATTTATTAAGACTTTCATCTCATAATGAGAACTTTTTCAACAACAAGCTCTAGGAAAGACCTAAAATTCTGAAGAACACATCGGAAAAATGGATTGCAAGGTATCGATATGAAACACACCCAAAAGCTCATTTGTTCCACAACGCATGAAAACTCCTGTACAAAACAAACGGGAAATCCCAAAGCTGCAAATATTCACAAAAGCACAATCCAAAACGTATTTCATATTCAAAAGTTTTGTGCAAAATTGAAAACTTGGGGAAGTCAAGCAAGAGTGAGAAATTCAAGAGAAAGCAATGTGAGAGAAAGAGAAATTCAGAAAAACAACAAAAGGCACGGAAAAGCGCAAAACTTATTGAATTTAATATTACTGAAAAGTTGTGAAATTTAATATCGAAAACATGAAAGAGTCATTCTTGAATGTTGAAAATGTGCTGAAAATTCTGCTGAAGCTTTTAACTTTACATTTCGTGCTTGCTGTTGAAACTTGTCATCAGCAAAATTCAAAATAAAAGTTAGTTAACGCGTTGAACAGTAACCGCAATATTTTCCTTGATTTCAGAATTACGATTTAAATATACAGAAAAGGGAAAAATAAACTATTGTAAAAAAGAGTAATAGCTTAGATAGGAAGAAAGAGATTTGTTACAAAATGAGAGATTTTTTTTTGTTGTAAAAAAATTTAAGGTGTGGCCTGCTTTCAGTATTGACTAAAGTTAGGTTGGGTGTTCTTATAATATAGCCATTCTACTATAATTCACTTTGAAAGCTAAAAAAAGAACTCTTCCTAATCAATCCTAATTCTCAATAATAATAATAATAACACCTACATGTCATGCATCCTCTAATTTTAATGGAAAAAACTGCAACAGAAATTTTCGGAACAAACTTTAATAGAATGGAGCAAACTTCAATGGAAATTATCAACAAAACTAATCCCCCAGGATACGAAGTGAAATCCTGATAGAAAGCTGACGGAACAAATTTCCTGGCTTCCCACTTGTCGTCGTAAGCAACACCTCTACCCACACCATTTAAACACCCCAATATTCTTTCTCTGAACGCATCAATCAGGAGGATGGGACAACACATCCGTATCTTTAGAGCAGGGCTGCCCAACCAGTCGATCACGGAGTGATTTTGGGTCTATCACGTCCATAGAGGTGAGATGACGTTCTAAAAGTCTAGATCTCTAAAGTACAAAACGATTGTGAACGAGGTTTTCTGGCATCTCACACAAGTGAAAATCCGAGATCCCCTTTCATAACTCATGAGAATTAAAAGGAGGCTTCGTGACTTCTTGAAACTTGAAAATTTGGTTGAATTCTTCATTAACCCTTTCAAGCCTAGAATGAACATTGAATCTGTAGGGGGGAAGTCGGGTCGATCACGTTGATTATCTGAGACTTTATAGTAGATCATCTTCTGTAAAAGTTGGGCACCCCTGCTTTAGAGGGTTGAGGGAGATATTGAGAAAATAGAGAGAGAGAGAAAGAAGACAGAAATACACTTCCTGAGTAACACCGTTTGCTTTAAACGCCTTCATTGAGAAGATGAGATGACACATAACCTCTCTCTCTTTTTCTTTTCAAGGGTCAGAGAGATATCAAAAGACAGTGGGAAAAGAGGGAACGTCTGAGATAAAAGAGCATTAGGCGAGAAAGAGTAATTTAAAAGGGGGAAGAGAAATAGTAAGAGAGAGACGAAGGGCAATGTCAAATTAAGAGGAGGAAAGAATTGAGGGAGAGAGGAAGAGGAATGTCAGAAAGAACCAGAGAGAGAAGAGAATGTTAGAGATAAAGAGAGAGAAAAAGGGAGAGGAGAGATAAGAGAGAAAGAGAAATGTTAGAGAGAGTGTAGGGAGAGAGAGAGAGAGTGGGACAGGAGTTGAGATGGTGTGACATATCCGTCTACATACAAAAAAACTTCTCAAATTACATTTTGATACAAGCAGCTAACAGGTTGCGAGGGAGGCGAGAGAGAAAGTGATAGATATAAAGTGGAAGAAAGAGAAAGACAGAAAAATAAAGGAGAGGGAGAGAAGGATTGAGATTGAGTTAAAAAGAAGAAGGCGTCAGAAAGTCTAGGAAGAGAGAAGCAGTAAAAGAAGTGGAGTGATGAGGAAGAGAGAGAGAATAATTACTGAAAAGGAGTAAGAGAGCATACGCTAGAGAAGGAGAGGTAGGATGCAGAAGGAGTGTTGGAAATGTGGAGAGACAAAGAAACATAATGTTCTAAAAATACAGCAAATGAGAAAGAAGAGAGAAAAAGAAATAAGGGTAAGGTTTGAGTAAAAGAATTTTTTGTTCTCTTTACATTGAAAGAGAACAAAAATCGAGAAACAGTTATTGGACCAGGAGAAGAAATAAATAAAATCTTTAGAAGAAGAGAATACTGTGTAATAAGGAGGGAATAGGAGCAGAAACATGGTTTGGAGAGAAAGAAAAGTGTCCTAAAAATATGTTGATGTTTGCTTTGTCAACAAAAATAAGTGGAGAGAAAACTCCATGTTTCTTCCTCTTACCCTCTTGTCAAGAGACCTTTGACGTTGTTCAAACGACAAAAGAAGAATATGGGAAAAGAAAGGAGACAGTAAAGTATGAGTAGTTTTACAAGAGGTTAGATGAACCGAGGGTCCAAAGTATATTGAAAGTGCAAGGTATGCTCGTTTGAGAAGAATTGAAATGAGTTCAAGAAGAATATTATCAGTGGCGTAGCAACACTGCAACACTAAAATTTTGGTAGGAGGCCGCAGAGCTAGGGAGCCCCCTCGCTATTGTGAATATTACAATAATAAAGATGTAGATAAAGATTTTTCCAATGTACGGAAATTAGGTAGTTATGTTGTTTTTTTTTCAGTCAATCAGAAAGAAGGAAGACACATCGAACCTTCATCGGCTGGAACATAAACTAGCCAAGTTGGTAACACATACATAATAATTATATATGAGTATGTTGTTGAAAATACTTGACCTACATTGTTTTTCCGTGAAGCTAGAAAATAATTATGTGTTTGTAATAACCTTCTAAATGGTCAACAAAGAAAGAAACACCAAGAAGAAAATAAGGATACTAAATAAATATGAAGGTTTTAAAAAGACAGAAAATATAAAACATATACTATGATTTAAAACATATACTATGTTGAGAGAGTATTAGATGGATCAAGAAATAGTTGTTATGAGACACGAAAGACAAGCAAAGGAACAAACTTCTGCTATAAATAATCTAAGAGATAGACAAGAAGTACAGCGAGAAGTTAAAGATGAAGACAACGAAGTGACATAGCCAGGAAAACATGATCGAAGATAAAGAAAGATAAATAGAAAGTATGAAAACAATGACGATAAACTCAACAATCCTCTGCATTAACTATTTACTAACCTTGTTAAGAGTCAACAAAGAAAAGAACACGGAAGTTGATAGTATAAGAACTGATGAAGGCGTCATTTACATAACTATTATAACAGAAAACTTTATCTGTTGAAATAATAAAAGGAAATGTAAATTAACTACGTGAGAATATAGAGAAGCAATGTAACAAACCTCCTTATCTAGTAATCTTGACAATAGCTAACAGGAAGGAGAAGAAGAATAAAGCAAAAAAAATGTATAAAGCTCAAGTTGATTAAGTAGGTAATGAGATAATACAAAGAGAAATAAATTGATGATATGAGACTCGAGGGACAAGCAACATACAATCTTTGTAGATACTCTCCAGTAACCTTACAAACAGTCAACAAGGAAAAAAACACACTAGATGATGAAGATGATAATAGTTTACATAATATTATAACAGATAGATAATGAATATTTTTTTTGGAAGAAAGGAAAATGGATTACGTGAGAACATAGACAAGCAACGGAACACACCTATGTCAAATAATGGACATTTTGAAGATGCAAATGGTTTACATAATATCATTATAATAGAAAGATAATGAATTATTTTATGGAAAGAATAGAAAGAAAGGACATAGATTTTGTGAGGACAAAGACACACCTCTTTATCTACTATCCAGTAATATTACAATTACGCGTAGTCATAGAAGATGCAAAAAGTTTATACCTACTTTACATAAGAATACTATTAAATAAAAATAGGTTAACCTTTATTGTTTAATACAACATATCTATTGCAGTTTGTATACTTGGTCCATACCACTGACATGTGGTAATGTTCCAAGCATACGGGCTGCATTGCCGCGTTAAATCCCTACAGAAATTCTCTGGATCAAGAATTCTTTTGGCGCTTCTGGCGCCAGTGGCACGGATCAAGTTATCGCCCACAACATTCAGGAATTTTTTGGTTTCGACCGACCAAGATCCCATGATCATTATTAGAACATAAGAATATTATAACATAAGAACAAAGACAAGCAATTTAACAAACCTCTGTACCTAGTAGTCTTGCAAATAACTAACAGAAAGGAGAAACAAGATGAAGACAAAGAAAAAGAAGAAATAGAGGAAGAAGAAGAAGAAAGCAAAGATGATAAAGTAATGAGAGAATACAAAGATAAAGAAATGGATGATACGAGACGCAAGAGACAAGCGGGGAGAGAAAGCGAGCATTTCATTCCTACCTTCCAAATGATGCTGTAAAGACAATCCCGGACGGATATGAAAAACAGGAAATAAAAATAGAGGAAAAATGAAGAGAAAACTGTCAGATAAAATGAATGAGACGTTTCCTTGGCCTCTTTTTTCCCTGAATAACACAATTTAAGTTTATGGGCCCTGTTAAATTATTATTTAACAAATTTGAGGTAACTGTAAAACTTAGTGATTGAGTCAAATGAATTTTTAATTTAGCATGAACTAACCAAATGGCAAAGAAGTCACTCGTAAAATAGTATTTAGGATTGACGAAGTAGTGCAAATTTGGAGGGTTTTTTTTTTTGTCAGAGATTTTAGGTTTTAGGATATCTTGTAAATTGTAAAATATTTGTAAGACAGGTCCTAGAAGGAATTGATTGATTTGATTTGATTTTGAACATTTCATTTATTTATATTTATTTTTTTTGTACATATACATAAATAACATCCCCTAAGCTAATGCTAACTTTTTGGGGGAAGCAGGAGGTAATGCGATGACAAGTTGAGGAAGTTTGTTTGCAAGGTTCAGAAACAAGTTTCCAAGCTCTTGATAGACATATTATGAACTTTTGCGAGAAAATCAAGAAGTCCTTTCAATTAAATTGAACTTATAAAATTTGTTATCCAAGCAAATAAAATCATTGGCAATGAGACTTCAGCATCTATGAATTAATTATTGCTGACATGTTTCTGTATTTTTTTACAATAATTACAATAATTGAGTCAAAATCTCAAATGTTTTTGATACCTATTTCAATGAGATTGATACCTATTTCAAATTAATAAGATCGCAGGTACTTTGATGTCACTCGATTGCCAAAAAAATTCAAATAATATTGCTTTAAAATTTCCATTAAAGTAGATTTTCTAAGGTTTGGCTTCAAACTAACCAATTGAATCCTCCTAAACATCACAAAGTTGAACCATCTAAGGAGAATTTTTAAGCATTTCTCGTCTGTATGTAACGTGAAGGAAAGCGGAAAAATGGATAAAAGTACGTCAAGCCTATAAATCTGCAAGAAAATGTGATGTAAGTTAACTTATTTTGAGATATTTAACTCAGACCAATGAAATGAAATAAACCAAGCTCACAGAAAAGAATAGTGAAGAAATATCAGTACTCAAAGAGCTCATCTGAAAAGCTTCCATAGAAGCATATAAATCCATCTCTAAAATATCCATTGCAGGAATTTTAAAGCGTCAGATGGAGTACATTGAATGGTACAAGTCTTATTTCGCCAAGCTGCGAGAAAAAGACAAGGTATCCATCAATGAATCCTCATTCTCCTACACGAGAATCACACGAAATCCCTGGATTTTTTTGTCATCCAATGCAGAAAAAGACGTTAAAGTTATAGAAAAACTTTTTTCAAATTTTGTAAAGTAGACGAGAAATATGGGAGGCAAGGAGGAGGGAGAGGAAGAAGGGGAATGAAATGGGACTGAGTAAAGGAATAGGAGGAGGCAGAGAAAAAGCCATTGGAAGAATTGGAAGAAGTGAAGAAGGGAAGGGGGGTGATAAGATGAAAAAAGAAAAAGGTGGTGGAGGAAGCGCAGGAGAAGAAAAAGAACGATGGAGACTTAAAAGAAAGAGCAGGATAAAGAGCGAAGAGGGGGAGACGAAAAGTATTCGATAATTTATAGTGTAGAATAAAATAGATAATTTATCGCTCTACGAATACAACGTGTAATTCAATTAAGCTGAATCGAATACAGAGCAGATTAATTAGATAATTGGGGAACTAAAAACAAAATCTACCTAAGCGAAAAATATACAGGGTGTATCAGAGTCATTTTTTTTTATGTAAAGCTACCACACTATCAGCATTATTTAGAAGGAAAATATTGGCTTCGAGAATTCAAATCATGATTTTTAATATATTCACGGGTCAAAAACAATAAAACTTATCTCTCAAGTTACAATAAGACCTGTGAAATGATTGCAAATTTTAATATGGCTTCAAAATTTATCAAGAAATCAAGACCGAAATTTTTTGTAGAAAACACTTATACTGTCTGCTAACTCCAAGCAGACAAACAATTTTCACCTATACGCCTTTTGAGCTTTGCCATTGATGGAAATTTCTTGCCTCTTCACAGCTAGTAAAAAACATAAGTATTTTGACCTAAGTGTGGTCCAAGACATTCAGTGTCTATGGAGTAAAGAATGCTGTAACCAGTAGCTTTAACAGTGATCTCATGATCTCAAAGAAACATAGAAGGACAAAGGTAGTGATGGGGCAGAGCCTTTGAAATAGGATATGAATTATTGTTTAGATTCAACAGAGAGCTGCGTGTGTTTGGAATGTTGAACAAGAGGCTCATTATTTTTGAGCGTCCTGAGTAGAATTTTCCGAGAGTGCGTTGATTTTTTGCTGCATTTGCTCTTTCTTGGTTTATTCAAACTGTTGGGAACATATCTGAGGAAAAGAACCTGCCTAGCACAAAACACTGGAACTCTTCAGTGAAGTCCACTCAATTGATGAAAAAATCGATTGCCTTAAATGTAGTTTAAAAAATTCAACGTTAACACCAACTGTACCAAGTAGGTGTTGAATTGTAGATTCTTTAACTGAAAAATGTAGCCATGTAGCTGCAAAACTTTAGGTACTATCTTTGATGAAAATTTAGCGACCATTTCACCCTGTATATTTGGAACTGCTGCATTTTTCGGTTGATGATCCAATGCGCAATCGGCGACAATTGTTCACTGGGTCATCAACCCTCTCTACGGCGTGGTGATCGCACGATCGTTGCCAACTCTACCCATTCCAATTATTGTCATTCCATCAACAGTTTTTTACTTCATCAGCAGTGATTACGTCATCAATAGTGTTTTACGCCAGCGACTGATGCCTTCAAAAAAGCTTTTAACAGAAACAATAGAGGTTATCTACAAACAAAGTATAGAGTTTGATCTTCTGTTGGACGTAGCTACAAGCAACTTTATTAGTAAAGAGATCTTGGGATATAAAACTGGAGAGTTTCATTTGAGCAGAGGAGTCGCTCTTCTTTCAGCTCAAAATTCACTATGATATCTTCTTTATATATCCAGCCGAACTGAGCAGGAAATTGGGCATGTCGAGACAGATGAATCTCCTACTCACTTTTTATGCTACTTCTCCTTCTGATATGGAAGGACAGAGCAAAAGAATGAACCACAACCACAAAAGCTGTGTTTGTGGTTGTGAAGAAATGAGTAGACTAGAAATATTTTTTTCGACAGTTGTTTTACAATTTATAATGTATTTATTTACTTTGTCGTCAAATCCAATTCCCTGCTCACTTCGGCTGAATGTAAAAGTACTACGAGAGAGAGAGACACATATAGCCGTATCATTGAATTGTGGGACTGTCCCATTCAAAAAAATATTTTGCTGCACTTGTGGAACAAAGTACAATGAAACATTTCTCTAATGAAACATACTGTTGAGGAAAGAGAAGGGAGCATTTCTCTGAACAATTGAACGTTTTCTGTTCAAATGTTGTATGTAATGAAACAGTAGTCAAACATTAGTCGCTTGTAGCTAGTGACAGAGTACACGTGCCCTGAAGTTTGCTCACACAGGATATCTAAAAAGTTCTTTTATATTATTAGTAGTTTTTAATTGTGTTCCACAAAGGCTGTATTCCAGAAATATAAAAAAATATCTTTGCAAATAAAAGAACAAGAATGATGAAATCATCAATATACATGGGATAGTATCATATTTAATAATGATTTTGATAGCCAGGTTGAGTTACTCTTGCCCGGTTGTTTGATCACAGTGGGCGAGTTCTATCCACCAATCACAGGGCTCTATTTACTTATGATGGCTACTAGTTCAGAATAAGCAAGGACTTTACACCGATCACAGCTTTTCTTTCTTATTTTCAGTTACAAGCCTTCATGAGTTCAATGGAGACCTGTGATTCGTGAAAAGTTATTGCCCTCTTTGAGCTAATAGCCAGCATGATGGCTGAGTATCTCATCGCGGCCATTAAAGATTTTCCAGGTAGCATGGTGATTTTAAAATGTTGGTTGAATTTATAAATCGCCACGCTATCTGGATTATCATCGCCTTAGCCCCTCGCTCGCCACTTTAATGTGCATTACATTCTTCAAAATCAGTGACATGCGACAGATCGCTTTCCTTTTTGCTTCAGACAGGACGCATGGCGCAGTCACGTGTCTACGCCCCTGTTTACATAACCTCTCCCTCTTTAATTGAAAAATATACGGATTCTATTGTTTTCGCAAACAGAACTCGTGATATTGGCAACATTAATTTCTCTTTGCAATTTCATGACATTAATTTCTCTTTGGAAATCCTGTGGAGCTTTTATGGCTTCAATAGAATGACGTCGGCAGCCTTTACAACATTAATCAGAATTATGTACCGTGGGTTTATAAATTTACCGTTCAAAATAATTTACAGTTCAAGTTAAACGTTCGAAATAATTTACCGCTTAAATGAACGTCCAAAATAATTTACCGCTCAAAATGTACAATGTACATCCAAAATAATTTAAAGCTATAAATGAACAAACAAAATAATATACAGTTCAATAAATTTAACTGTTTAATGTGGGTGTGTATGCAGTACTCTTCCAACCCTGCGAGTTTAACAGTCTGTCTCCTGAAAAATCTGAAACAATAATATGAGAATCCAAAAACCTCTACTATAATGTTGTGTATCCATAAGTCTGAGTTGAGTAGAATTTTTTAGTAAAGGTACAAATTGATCCCATCAACTTAATACCTATTCAAAGACAGGTAGGCTGTTAGCTGTGCTATTTCTAGTTCAGGATCATTTAATTTAAAATAATATTTAAGGCGTAATTCTTATACAAAATAAGTAAATTCAAGAAAACATCAATAACGTAAACATCAATACAAATAAAATTTTACCAGCAGAGTTGGCAGAGTACACAACTACACACTACAAAAAGACTGAAAAAATCTTTTAACATGCCTAGCCATATTCTAACACTGAATATAATTTGACTTTGACTTGTATCTTAGAAGCCAAATTAATAAAAATGGCTTAGGATGTATACAAAAAATGAAAGATAAAACAAATGATTTATTATTATTATTGTCCTGATATGTAATATAAACAGCCATAAAGATAGAGAATAGAAATTAAATCTTGATTATTTTTTTTACCACCCAACATGCGTAATGAATCTGATGCGTTGTGGCTCATTTTTTTACCTCATTGAAAGAAGACTGAATGATTTTTTTTTCTTCATATTTTCAAACAGTAATAATATCTGAGATTATACTTGTAAATATGATTGATGCAACAGATTCATAGATGGGGACACTTTGAAGACTGAAAAAAGTTTTAAAAAGCATAGCGAAAATATTTGCTTTGGCCCAAAATAATTTACACCATTCCAATCGCAAGCATCTTGATTTGTGAAGAAACTGCAGAAAAAAAAACACAAAGTTAAAAATAGAAGAAATATCATTGAAAATATCATTATAAGAATAAAATATTGAAAATGGTAAGTGAACTTTGTACATTGTATCTACACAATACTCATGGAGATTGAAAGACTTATGTTGGCTTGTATATTATTGAATGAATTTTTATTTCGTGCTTTTATTTAATTACCTATATATGAGTCCATTAAAGTAAAATAGTATCTAATAACTTGATTATTATGATATTGTCTCTGTAAAAAATAATATTTTTAAAATTATGTTATGTACGTAGGTATATTTTATGCACAAAATATCATAATTGAGTGGAAATACCGTACTTTCCCAAGTATTCTTCATTATTCAGATTTGTGATAGGTTTATTATTAGTATATTGTTGTATTTTATTTTATCTTTTTACCGTACGTTATTTAAAAAATCAACTAAATACAATTTTTTACCATCCGCTTTATTAACATACTCGTATATGACTCAAAATAATTTATAATATGAATAATTATTACTCATAGCTCATTTTATTATTTTAATGAAGCAAACTTAAAATTATTTTTGGTATAGATGGAAGAAAAAAAATCTCATTTTCTTCTCTTTCTCAATTCCTTTTATCTTTCTCCTTGTCTTTCTCTGTTTGTCTTGTTGTTCCTCTTGCTTTCAGCTGATTTCTGATCTACCAATCAGTGATACACTATTCTCTTTTTCTATTGTGATACACTATTCTCTCTCTACCTTTTTCTTTCTCTTTCTCGCTCTATCTTCTCCATATTTCATTATATTTCTCTCTTTCTTACTCATTATCTCTCGGATTCTCTCTCCTATTTTCTTGCTCTCGTGTGTTGCGTGGTTTTCCTTTCCTGTAAATTAATTAGGTTTCCATGTTTTATTCTTGCACCGCTAATTTATCCTCACTCTCCCTCTTCTCTTCCTTTATTTGTTTCTTTTTCTATCTCCTAAATTATTTGGCAATGCACATTGAGTATGCTATCATTGGGAAATATTTTCATTTGTATAAATGAAAAAAAACCAAAGTTGCTCAGAAGGTTATAAAACGTCCGGAAATATGAAAAAAAAAATGAAAACGGAGCAAAAAAATATTTTTTTTTACAAAAACGAAGACAATACTTGAAAATTTCTTATATTAGAAATTTCTCGGAAGTAAAAACATTTTTTTGTTAGACATCCAACTTTGAATTTATGATAAAACACTGTCTTATTTACCAATAATATGATCAGGATTCAAATTTAATGTATCTATACCTAATTTTCAGCCACACTCTGTGGCATAATGATTGTGACTACTGCTAGTATTCCAGAGTTCGACTCCCGGTTCGGGCAGACTTTTTGACGAAAATTCTGTTCCATCCAAACACGAATTGCTGGCATTTCCCAGGCTGGGTGAGGTTAATGTGGGTAGCTGGTACAATTCCCAGCGAATGAAGTGTTGAGCCCCTGTCCTGACTACTTCAAATCAGGACGTACATCAGAATTATTAGAATCAATTGGTCACAATAGATCTAAATATAGGTCGGTGTGATAATTGGTGCTTCTCTTGTGGAACTCCAACCAGTCTATGTAAATAAAAATAAAATAAACAACCAGTCTATGTAAATAGAAATGAAAATAAAACTTTATTTTGTTAATAAATAAAAAAATACCTACTTACTTCCCGACTCGAGTTTCATCTAAATTATTATTAGTTTCCTGATTTATATGCACGCCGTGGAACTGTTTAAATTAGGCAATGTGCAGTGTGTAGTTAGTGGATGTGACGCATGCTCCATAGTTAACAATAATGGGCGCTTGTAGTTCACCTATATATAACTATCTTTTTTTTTAACAATTTTTTATAGATATATTTTAATTTATTATTCTACTTATACGAGTATCTATCTATGATTTCCTATTTCAAGTATGGTTTTTAAAATGTTATTGTTGTGATAGTTCAAATTTTGTTGACTCGTACGTTCTGATTAGTAGAAAAGGATGCCCCATTACTATAAATTTAAAAAAATCAAAAAATCTATGGAAGATGAATTGAGGATTTCTAAGATACGGCTGTATATTTTTTTTCTTATTCTTGGAATCGCCGACCTCAGTAGCTTGATCGATGAGGCGGTGGACTTGTAACATGGAGGTCGGTGGTTCAAGTCTCAAGTTCAGCATAGATTTAGTAAAGCGCGTTTAAATAGTTGTGACATCACGAAAGTGATTAACACAAATATAAAAAAAAACTTGTTCTCGGAATCTTTGTATCAGCAGAGCATCCAGCTTTATATTTTCGGTATTTCAGCAAGTTTCGTAGTTAAAGAGATTAGCTCGGAGCTAATTTGGAGAGCTTAATTTTGTAATTCGAAAAGGTGCTCTGTAGCAGAAACTTTTAAAAAGCAGTGAGGAAAAAATGAGGAGCAGTGAGGTGGAGATTAATTAGGTCAGAACAGTAAGGAGTGAGCTTCGGAAGAAATTCCATGACCTCTTCTTGAAGATGAGGCTACCCTCCTTAAGACTACCACTTTTCTTCAATGCCAATTACAAGGTCGATATCACAATGAAACTACTCTTTTTGAAAGCTTTGATGGCAGTATTTTCACACTGTGGTCTCTTCCACCCAACCAGATCAGATTTTTTAGAATTTGCGACCTTCGGAATACTCGAACCATCGTACTATAATTAACGATCTGACCACCTCAACTCTGATTTTGATTTTAATTATAATAATGTTTATTATTACATCTATTTTCTTTTCTTTTTTTGTGTTCCTTTATAGGTATATACTTTTGGGTCTGATTAAAGGTTTTTTCTGATTTAGTCTGATTTAGTATACACATGTTTGAAGCTATGTTTGCCGCACTGTGGTCAAAAAGGGAAAAAAGGCCACCAAAGAGGGCTAGTTTAATTTTTTTTTTTTTTTAATCCACCGATTGGGGTATTGAATGAACGGTCTCGATGTCCTGAAGCTTGATGTAACATTTATAATATAACCAAGTGGTACCCAGAAAAAAAAAACATTTATAATTCGTTAAGAGAATCAGTGTGAGAGTTACAGTTCATAGAATTACTAGTTAGTATAATGCCCAATCACCCATTACGATAGAGCCTTTCAAAAAAATCTTACTAATATTACAGAAAGCCCCCTTTTTTCTGACCCTGAACATACATTTGAGTTAGAGGGGTATAAATATAATTAAAGCAATTAGATGTAAGACTGGGGAATTAAGGTTCCAGATACAAAGACGAAGTTCAAGGAGATTAGAAACATTTCTGTCTGAGCACCTGACTCTTTCTATTTAGGTCACAGTTTTGTAATGTGAGACAAGTTTGAAGTAATATATTTACCGTTATATAAGCACTGTAGTTTCTGGGAGGCGTTCTCCCACGAAACAACCGTTTCGTTTGATCTGAATAGCTGATCCTTTCTATTAATGTCGCAGTTTTTAGACCGATTTGAATAGGATGGAGAAATGGTGAAAAAAACTAGAGCTCTTAATACACAACTACCAATACATGTCTCTACTACCTACGTACTATTATAATAATAATAATTTACCCTGTAAACGGGTGTTTTTAACGGAGCAAGTCTTATGTACAAAATATCAATACAATATGTTATGAAACATAAAGATTTTTTTTTTATATAATGTAGTGTTGATGTTTTGATTCATTTAGGTATACATATATGCCCGTGTATGTCAGATTAAATCAACAATAAATAGGTAGGCCAAAAAAAATCATATCATTTTTTATTATTTTTCCAAAATTTCAAAAACGTTTTATTTTAGAAAATTTCTGTGACTTCCAGGTTAGAAACAGTAGCTCGCTACTTTGCACAATAGGTATTACAGTGAAAACCCATTTCAAAAACGCTTTCTATGCCTAGATTACCATTTGATACGTGATCGGTGTGGAAATGGGAGTTTTGGAATTAATTTCGTTTCAGTGAGTGCTTACATGTACGTTTGTTCTTCTTCGCTTTATCATAAATATGTTATTATAATATATAATTATGTTATATATTTACCTATGAAACATAGGTGAAAATGACCTAACCGGGTAATATTGAAATTTACAATGTCGATTTTAATCCATCCTAACTCAACTGAAGATTAAAGAGACTTCCACGGATTGTGTGTTTAGTGTTAATTATCAGATCAATGATAGGTATAACAATAGTAATACTCTTTAGTAGAAAGTAACCACTAGGCAAGGTTAATGTTCCTTATATTTACAACCACCTAACCTACAGTCTCAAAATTATATGGTCACATACTGAAATAAAGCTACTCAATCTCTTTCCTTTTCTCGAACTCCCTCTATCTCTTTCTATTAACACAAAAAATGAATGAACAGTCTGATACTCTCCAGATGTGTTGCAAATCTTATTATGAAAACAATATTACATCGTAAAAATGTCGACACTGCGTCTTTTGGGGGGAAAACGCAAAAAAATCTCCAACGAAGAAATATTGGTGCTCTTTTTCAGGACGATTTTTTTTTTTTTTTTTTTTTTTTTTTCATGACGCAACGAAAAAACATAAAAAGCTGGGAAAAGGGCACGCTCACACATAGTAATTTTCTCCCGAGGAATTTTGGATGAGGTCCAAAAAGAATAAAAAAATCCTAATAGCTTATGATAACGACCCACTGCCGTAGGAAAAACAAATTTGTCTAGTGTGTACCTACCAGCAAGTCGGTGGTATACGATCTGGGATTGCGTCGCAAGTGTAGGAAATTTCATAATGTGTTAGGTAGTAGTTTTTTTTTTTTTTTTATTAATCAACAATATAAAATGTCTCCATCTTCATATGGTAAACTTTTAAGCAATCTTCGACTTACACGAATTCGAAGGGACACAGCTCGAATTATTGAGTATTGAGATCTCCTCTTGAATTTTTATCCATCCAAAAATTGGATGTTATTTTGGGCCATTGTTATTACATGTAAATTACAACCTCATGTTTCTGATGGACTGGTCTACCAAAAATGTATAATTGTATAATATTGGTAATACTTTTACATTTCTTTCTCTCTCTCTTTTTACTCACCACTCCATCATATTGTGACTACCTCTCCTATTTGTATACAGCCAAAGTAAATCTACAACCCACCTGATTTTCTTTCTCTCTCTCTCTCTCTCTCTCTCTCTCTCTCTCTCTCTCTCTCTCCTCCCTCTCTCTCCTCTAATCTCTCTCTCTCTCTCTCTCCTCTTCTTATCTATCTCCCTCCTCTAATCTCTCTCTCCTCTTACCAATGTCTCTTTCTCTTTTCTCATTCACTCTCATCTGACTTCCGCTCTCAATTCTCCCTCTAGCTTAACATTCCCTCCATTTCGTCTCCTCCCTCCAAAAACTCCCTCTCCAAGAGCCGCATTTCCTTTAATTTTACCTCTATCACAAAAAGTCCTATTTCTCCTTGAATCGCAAATATTTCCTCCTTTACTTGTCTCTCTTTCCCCTTTATTTTTCCCTTCACTTCGCTTTATTTAAAAAAATCCCTCTTTTCTTTCTCTCTCTCAGACCTAAAAAATTCCCTCTCCCAAAGTCGCACTTCCTTCATTTACATTTTCTCTCCATTCATTTGATGAAAACCTCTTCCTCTATTTTTATCTTGTGGGGATTTTCGGCTTTTCCCCGTCTACTTGTTTACTTTCTATTTTTATCTCCTTCTCTTCTTTGCCTGCTCTCATCTCTCTGTCTCATCTGTTCTCTTCTTCAGTCTCCGTAGTGTAACGGTTGTGACCATTGCCCGTCTTGAGTTCGATACCGGATTTGAGCAGAATTTTTTTACAAAAAATTGATGTAACGCTAATCATTGTTTGTGACCTCGTATTCTTACTCACTCATCCTGCTCTACTTCTATCTTCTCTTCTCTCTCTTTTTTTATCTTCCTTTTTTTTCTCCTATTTCTTCTTTCATTTTTTTCTCCCTTTCTTTTTTTCCGTCACTCTCTCTCTTTCAATGTTTCCTGTTTCTCAAAAGTATCCTTATTCTCTCCTTTCTATTTCTCAATTTTTTTTATCTCTCTCTTCCTATCCTTTTCTATCTGTCCCTTAGGCTGGGCCGAAAAAAAGCGAATTTTTGAATCGAGAATTTTAATAGCAAAAAAAAGTTGCAGCATGGTCAGACGTTTCCAAAAATATAACTTTTGTCGAAATTGGATGTTATCTTCCACTGCCGCAAAGCGGTTGAAGTTTGGCGAAAAAGTCGAAAAATGGCATTTTGGACCCCACTTTAAGAAAATTATAAAAATAGCAGATGAACATCTAAGAAGCTCAAATTTGTTTGAAATTACTCAATATCTGTTCTAATTTTATTTTTAGACTAAAAATAATGAGCTTTTTGAACTCTGTTCTGTATACAGGGTGATCCAAAATCATGAAATACCACTTTTTTATGTGATTTATATGGGGTATATTATGTTTATATTTATTGAATTATTTGAATTAATCCTTCAATATTGGCAAACAAAATCATCAAATATTAAATATATGATAGTGCTGGACAGTTTGGATGAAATTTACACTCTTCAAATGTACAGGGTGGCCAAAATTTTCATAAATTATGATGACTTTTTTATGTACTTAGTGCATGGTTTTTTTTACATTAGAACCATGTAAATATTATGCTAAGTAATTTTTAAGGGACATACAATTAAAATAAGGATTATAGAAAGCATAATAAGACAGTCTCTTATCCAAGATATTTCGTATGTAGCCCAGGTGATTGATGGAAAGTCTTGGATGGAAGGAAATTTTCACCCAACACAGTGCACCTTGCGAAATATGTTGTATAGGGAACGTATTCCCTTATCGTTGGTGCAATTTTACCTTATAGTTTGACCATTCTATTTCCTGCATTGTCATTATTAAAATAACTGTATAAGGTCTAGCTACCATGTGTATTAGGTGGCTACACCACGCGACGAAGCTCTCCCGAACCCTCCCAACAACGAATTTTTTTTATCGCGTCTTTTGATATCTTTCCGACCTAGTTCTTTGAGTCTCTCTGCATTTTAAGAGTTTTAATGGCTTAATATAATGGCGAATGGATTTCTGAGGTTATACATATACATTACACCTATTTCCATTCGGAAAAAAAGTAATGATTCGGCAAAAATAACCAAATGGGTTCATAAAATATATCATATTATGTATATTCAGCTGGTCTTTCATGCCTTTTGTGGTTTCAGAAAAAAATAAAGTAGGTAAGTACTTCAGATTAGAAAAATTAAAATCACTTTGGTATTGATAACAAATTGACAACAACAACTGGTAGCTCAAAGGTAAAAATGTACCTTAAACCATGGCTTTTCTCTCTCTGAATAGCGAGGGAATGTTACATGTATTTTGGGTAATGTGCCCAGTGGAAAATCATTGGAGGAGATTCCATATTTTATTGTCTAAAGAAATGTAAGCAAATTTCCTGAACTTCTACTGATGAGCAAACAAATATATCAATAAAAAAAAGTTACTTTACTTGTTTTAATCACTTTCATGATATCACAACTACTCAAAATCGAGTTACTAAATCTACGCTGAATCCAGGACTTGAACCACCGACTTCCAGGTTAGAGGTTACAAATGTGCCGCATTATTGATCAACTATATCATTATATTATGTATAGAGATAATTTGTTGATCTACTATTGTTAATGCTGCCACTCCAATGTTACTACGAGACATTTCCCAAGGTGCACTGTGTTGGGTGAAAATTTCCTTCCACCCAAGACTTTCCATCAATCACCTGGGCTACATATGAAATATTTTGGATAAGAGACTGTCTTATTATCCTTTCTATAATCCTTATTTTTATTGTATGTCCCTAAAAACTACTTAGCATAATATTTACATGGTTGTAATGTAAAAAAAACCATGAACTAAGTACATAAAAAAGTCATCATAATTTATGAAAATTTTGGCCACCCTGTACATTTGAAGAGTGTAAATTTCATCCAAACTGTCCAGCACTATCATATATTTAATATTTGATGATTTTGTTTGCCAATATTGAAGGATTAATTCAAATAATTCAATAAATATAAACATAATATACCCCATATAAATCACATAAAAAAGTGGTATTTCATGATTTTGGATCACCCTGTATACAGAACAGAGTTCAAAAAGCTCATTATTTTTAGTCTAAAAATAAAATTAGAACAGATATTGAGTAATTTCAAACAAATTTGAGCTTCTTAGATGTTCATCTGCTATTTTTATAATTTTCTTAAAGTGGGGTCCAAAATGCCATTTTTCGACTTTTTCGCCAAACTTCAACCGCTTTGCGGCAGTGGAAGATAACATCCAATTTCGACAAAAGTTATATTTTTGGAAACGTCTGACCATGCTGCAACTTTTTTTTGCTATTAAAATTCTCGATTCAAAAATTCGCTTTTTTCGGCCCACCCTACTGTCCCTCTTTTTCTTTATTCCTGTTCCTCAAGAATCTCCAACTTCTCTGTCTCCCTCTCTCTCTCTCTCTCTCTCCCTCTCCCTCTCTTTTTATCTCTGTCGCTCTCTTTCTTTATCCTTCCTATCCCTTAAGAGCCCACTTTTTCTCTCTCTTTCTCTCTCTCACTCACCATTTCCGTTTTATCTTTCGTTTCCTGGTTTGTCTCATTTCTCTCTCCTCCCTCCCTCTCTCTCTCTCTCTCTCTCTCTCTTTCTCTCTCTCTCTCTCCTCCCTCTCTCTCTCTCTTCTCTCTCTCTTTCTCTCTCTCTCTCTCTCTCTCTCTCTCTCTTTCTCTCTCACTCACCATTTCCGTTTTATTAGTCATTTGCTGGTTTGTCTCATTTCTCTCTCCTCCCTCTCTCTCTTTCTCTCTCTCTCTAATTTTCCATCCTATTCCTTAGTTCTCCCTGTTCCTCCTCTCTTTTTCTCTTTCTGAACTTCTCAGTTTTGGCTCTTTTTCTTTCCCTGCGCTCTCTCCCCCTATATCTCTCTCTCTCTCTCTCCTTTCTATACCTCAAAAGTCTCCCACTTCTCTTTCTCCCTCTCCTTTTCTGTCTCTCTCTCTCTCCTTCACCGTTTCCGTTTTATCTTCCGTCTGCTGGTTTGTTATCTTTTCTAAATTTAATTTTCGTGTTTTGACTCTAGGATTTTTTTCCTGTAAGAAATTGTGTCGCTATTTGCTTGAAATTTTATTATTATTATAATAGTTGACTGTTTGTTTTTTCTTCTTCTTTTTCCATTGAACTAATTAGATTACAATAATTACTCAGGTTTTTCATTTTTGTTTTAAATTATAAATAAATATTATACTTTCTTTTTTATTTTATTTAAATTTATTAGAGTGTATTGATATTATTGTATAAAATTCCATCCTCAAAAAATCCAAACAAAAAAATACCTTTAAGCAAGAACTTTGCTTCAATTACTTGAAATTTGCACAGAAAAATAAATACTGTGATTGAAATTGATTCAAAACAAGAAAATTAATTTCAAAGCTACTTATTATTTATAAGAAGTACTTATTATTTTAAAAAAAGATTTTTTGTTTGAAATTCTTAATTCCTCACCATGGATTAGAAATTTTCAGTTGCTTTTTCGATTGTAAAAGATAATTTTATGTTTGAAATTTCCAAAATGACGAATTGTATATAGGTAGGTACAATATTATTATTATTTGTAGAAGCAAACTGAAATATTTTTGAAGTAACGTATTATTACCGAAACTCGATTTTTTTTAAAACCTACGCTCTTATCATTATTAATCATTTCTCTCTATTTTCTTCAAATTTATTCTTGGGGAAAAATCCACGCACAGCAGTAAAAAATAATTCATATTTAAACAGCTATTATTATATTGGCATTCCCTATTCAGGTATTACTTTTTGTTCATGTTACTGGTGCAAATAAATACCTAATAGCAAATTTATTATTTTTTCTTTGGGCCGATTATAAAACAGGATTACCTAGATTTAAATTAAGTGGACATTATCCCTTAACTCAGGCTATAGTGTTTGGTTGATAGTGTCCATTTTGATTAAATTTAAAAAAAAAATATTCGGCCCTTAGAATATAAATGTACCTACCTATATATTTTTTTATTTTATTTTATTTTTTTTATTGTTACATGTTTTATTTATGTTTGAAATTAAAAAGTAGTTGTGATAATGTTCATATACCTACCTATAAAGTACCTAATCTAAAGTTTAATACATGTATTTCCACTCATTAAATTTAAATTAAGTTTTTAGAACTGAGAAAACTCAGACTAATAGGTGTCAATATGTATTTTACTATTCTGTCGTTTTTTTTTAATTAGACGTATGTATATTAATATTGTTACTTGAGGTAATTAATAGAATTATTAATTAAGCGAACTATTGAATAAGTTTGGAGATATTTTATTTCTTAACAATTTATAATAATTATAAAACTAAAGACTAGATTAATAACTATACTATCACTAGATACTAGTACTTTTTATTTCTAACTTATACATAATCTAGTTTTAGAATATGCTAGGCAAATTACTACGTCTTTGTATTGTAATATCTACGATCTAAACCTATACCTAAACCTACAATATATAGGAACATTCATAAATAAATACAGTCGAAACTGGATATAAGAGAACTTTATAATAATGTAAGAGAAACCTGGGTACAAGAGAAAAATTCCAAAGTCAAATTTACCTATCTTTAAACAAAAATAGCCTTTTTAAAAGAGAAAAAAAATCCGGTCCCCTGAGTTCTTTTATATCTAGGTTCAACTGTGTTACTAAGAAAATAAATAATAATAAAATATGTTGAAAATAGCATTGCGCAATAATCAAAAACATCGCAATTACGCATTTGTTAAACAGCACATGGAAAACGTCGCGTTAGAAAAAGCATCGCGCATAAAATATCGCGCACAAAATGTCGCGCATAAAAATTCGTCGCGCAAAGACTCACCCGCGCCGCAATGCTGGTGTTGGGTTTCTCCAGCAGGTCCCACACGAACTTCTGATACTGCGCGCACTGACCTTCGCCGAACTCCTCTTCGTCTCTTTGCGCAAGCGATTCCGCCTCTTTGCGCATCTCCTCGAACACGTGCTCTTTGCGCTGGTGGTACTTGTGCTGGCAGCAGGACTCGAGGTACAGCTCATCAACTCCCCAGTACTCAAGATCGTCGGAGAAAGAGAGGACGCACATTTCGTCCACCAGATGGAGCTTACCTGGAAATTGAAATTAATTGAAAAGTACTATTTATTTCATGATAATTATATTATTATGCTGGGTCCACACAGGTGCAACATGAATTCACTCTGTGTGGACGGCTTCTGAACACGAACATGAATGTTCAAAAATTATCCATGAGGATGTCGGTTTTCTACCGAACATCTTTGATCTTTGTTGCTACTATGTTGCACGTGTGTGGACGGCACCTGAACATAGAAACAGATTGGATCACTGACGAACACGAACTGCAACACGTTGCTGCAACAGTGTTCCGATTACCACACACATGTTGCAGCAACGTGTTGCATGTTGCACCTGTGTGGACCCAGCATTATGAAACAAATTTAATCAGTTTACAAATAAGCAAAGGAAGGAATCTAACAGATTACTCTGTGTTGAATCTCACGGAAGGGATCTAACATATTCCTCTGTGTTGAATCTCACGCCTAAATCCTAATTCAAAAATGAAATATCCATTAATACATTTTAAATAGATACATAGAATTTATCAATCTATACATAATTATAATATTTATCTTTATGTACTTAGTAATAAGAATTAGTTTTATGAAAATTATTATCCTATTGTATCGCGATTACTGAAACCTATATGTATATTTATGCTAGTATTGTTACATTTAATTCCTTCATTACTTGTAATGTTGCATATCTTAATTTCATCATCATAGGGTGGCGTTTTCGTGAACTATGGTAGCCAGACAGTGGAGGAATGACTCAGCACTTCTACCACTGTCTTTACAAGGAGGCTAATAATTGACAAGGGCCCCCAGAACCAAGCCAATGCTGGTCTACTCCCTGTTTATAGTCCCCCAACCAGACTGCTGGTCTACTCTCTGTTTAAAGTCCCCCAGCCAGACTAAATTTAAAAATTAAAAAAAAAATCATTTCATCCACCCACCTGTCCGATAGAAGTTGAGTATGGAGCTGAAGGACCGCGGGTGCCGGTCGAAGAAGTATTCGTTATCGCGCAGCGAGTAATCGTCGCACAGCTCCTGCAGAGACTCGTGGGTGTTGCAGTCGCGCAGCTTGCCCAGCCTCGTGTGGGGCAGACGGTCCAGGGTGTCCCACAGGACCTCGTGCTTGACCCCGCCCACATTCAGAAACACGCGGCGGTTCCCGGCTTTCGAGCTGAAACAAAAGAAGAACGGGCGTTGACACTTCAATGTTAAAAGTAAAAAAAAAAATATATATATCATATTTGTGTTTATCACTTTCGTGATATATTATCACAACTGTTTTACTAAATGTACGCTGAAACCGGGACTTGAACCACCGACCTCAAAGTTACAAGTGCGCTGCTTTATCGATCAAGCTACTGGGTATTGAACTTTAAGGTCGGAAATAATAGACAAAATCGATATCTAGTCTGGTAATCCAGGTAGCGTAGGGATCCGTTAGTTTGAATCCCACCCAATACTAGAATTAATCATTTATTTGAGACTACGACCACTTATTTAGATGACTCTGTGGGTTAGGTGGTAGAAATGCTTTAAGCATTAACTTCGCCTGGTATTATTGTTATTATCTTAATGAGTCATTACATGACTTAGGAATAGTTTTCCTCATTTAAGACAATCAAGTTTCCCTGAATTTAATTTCCTAAAAAGTACAAGAGTACTTCTAAAGGAACACGCAAGACCAAAACAAGTATTTATAATAAACATAGCTTACAAAAATAGCTCATAGCTCCACAGAGGTTTTACAAAAACGAATATTTATTCTTCCCTAAGGTATATTCTTTTGAATGTTTTTTTCTCTCGAAATGTGGTTCAAGTGGTTAAGGCGCTTGACAGGTAATACTAGGTCCACGTAGTTAGGACGCTAGTCTACAGGGTCCAAGTGCTTAAAAATATAAATAAATAAATTTAAAAAAAAAACGATAAGTCGGTCAAAAAAAGATAAGAAAGATTTTCTCATTTCAGAGTTTCAACCAATCAGAGCTCACTATAGTCTGTTTAACTAAATAAATGGAAGGCGAGGACTTCTCCTTGTTGGATAATTAATTGGGTTCTTCGAAATACATAACTCTCAAAAGTAGAAAGCTGTTCACAGTTCTGTTGTAAAAAGGCTGGCATACTTTTTTTCTATAAATAAATCAAAGTTGCCGAACTTTTTTTGAGATTTTTTTTCCGATTGATCACTTTTTCCTTGAGAAACAAGAAACTAGGTAACTTTATCTAGGTATTCGAGAATATTCTGAATGTCTTCTTTTTTCATTTTTAATTAGGTATTCAAAATCCTACAATTTTATCCTACGCTTTTTCTATATTTTACTCGAAAAAAGTTTCCAAGAAAAAAAAATAATTAATTTTTCAATCAAACTTTGTTTCCAAACAGCTTTGACCTGAATTTGACTATCAAGAAGGGATGGAGGTTGGGCCTGTTGTCTTAAATCTTTCATAAAATGGAAATTTCTATTCTACACTCCCGCTCAAAATGTAACAGTAAGTATGGCTATGTAAGTAAGAGTATGAACCCTCTTATATATTATTTTATTTTTAATTAATTATATTAATTATATAGTCGCAGTACATACTCGATTATTTGTTATCTTTTACTTCCGAGAAATTTCTAATATTAGAAATCGGAAGTATTGTGTTCTCTAAAATAAGCTCTACGATTTGCCGATATTTTTTTTTTTTTTTTTTTTTTTTTTTTTGTAGAATTTAAAATGTACGAAAAATTGTATTCTGCCATATGAAAGAAATTTTAAGAAAATTGGTTAAGCGGTTTTAAAGATACAACTGATTTAGTATAAAATCTCACAATTGCAACGTGTATACAATGTGAACCAATCACGAGGACGTATTGTGTCCATGTTCATGTAAAAAATAATAATAATAATAATAATTGGCAATGTATTTTTCTATTCGGTCCATCGTAGTCGCGGTCAAAAACTTCCATTTTTTGTAAAATATGTGCAAAAAAAATCATGCAACATGCCCTTTGCTTATATTAGCCACGTGGATTTTAAGCTTTTGAAACATAATAATATTTTCTAAATTAAGTATCATGAACAGAACACATTTTCTGTTTCTAAGAATCTACACTAAATCTTGGTGTGGGCCGAACTATAAAACAGGATTAAAGTTAAGATAAGACAGACCCTCCCTCAACCCTCAACTCGAGCTATAGTGCGCTGTGATTGGTTGAAACTCCGCCTTGAAGGAGGGTCTGGCTTATCTTAAAACTAGCGGGCTGTCGCCCGCTTTGCGGGCCGAGGCATGGCCGTGAAAGCAAAAAATCCTTTTTCGTCAATGGCAGGTGTTGTAGTGGGAGTTTCGAAAAATCCCGTCTTATTGCACATCTAGACTATAAGACAAAGCTACCTACCAAATTTCAGCTTCCTAGGACTTACGGTTTGGGCTGTAGAGCGATGATCAGTCAGTGGTCAGTGGTCAGTGGTCAGTGAGTGTCTTTGACATTTATATATAGAGATTAATCCTGTTTTAAAATTTGGAGCTAAGAGTTGTGTGGAAGTGATTGCCATGGGCAATACTCCCACCCTTTAGAAAGTTTTTAAAATGAATAAAATCATGAATGTATTATTATTTAGGTATTTACCTATATTATTTCTAATTGTATGTACCTCCAATTCAAATATTTTTCAATTTGTAAATAATTTCCTAACAACTAGACTACAGTAAATAATACGATACTGTTCAAACATAATAAAAAAATTAACTATGTACAAATTACCTTCATAAAAAGTCAATACATTATTTTTTATCACATAATTTTATTGTGAACATTATAAAATATTCAACGTACAAAGGAGCTCGTTTGCCAATCATAAATTTCGTAGAAAATTTGACAAGGAATTCCGGGAACCCAATGCGGGTAACCTTTCATGTTTTCGCAAATTTACGCTGCACAACTTATCGACATTTGAAAATCGAGGACAGCGCGGAAAATTGTGACCTTTGATCTTTTGAAAAAATCACATTAGAGAACGAATTTTTTTTCGAGAACCTATCGTAGCGTCAGGAAACGTAGTTCGTTTTTTTTTTTTTTTTTTTTTTTGTAGATCAAATGAGATCGCATCCCCCTTACAAAATTTCTTCGTAACACTTTTCAAAACACCCATTTTAAATTTCGCCCTAAAATTATGTGAAATGTTTCGAAATAAGATGTTGCAGTCAGTGGGATCTCGGCTTCAGACTTTCAAAAATATTTTTTTTATATATTTATTTAAAGACAGGTCTGTATCACTCAGAGTCCTTGCTGGTTTGTATTTTTAACTATGAACGATGTCATCATCTAAGAGTACTTCCTATTAAGTACTCTTGTAATTTTCAGGAAAGTAATAATGATGACCCAGCACCTAAATGGGAAGTATTGTATCACTTCCGGCCCATCAGAGGGGAGGCATATTACGGGATGGGCAAGCTACAACACAGACCCCAAGCGTCTACAGTAGCTATTATTTCACGACAACGAAATAATGATTATTTTTGGGTGATTCCATTACTTTACTTACTATATAGAATAACTATCTTCCCAGCTGGATCGATTCCCAGCGAATGGAGGGTAAAACCCCAGTCCTAATCGAGGACGTTAAATCAAAATAGAATCGTTGGCGTTAGGAAGGGCATCCAGCCGTAAAAATGTGCCAAAACCAACCAACCTCAATCATGAGGTTGAACAACGTCGACCTTACTTAAGCGCGGATAAGACTAAGTAAAAGAAGGAGAAGAAGAAGAAAAAAAGATTAAGTATTCTTGTACCTAAATGGGAAGTATTGTGTCACTTCTCGCCCATCAGAAGGGAGGCATACTATGGAATGGGCAAGCTACAACACAGACCACATCAAGCGTCTACAGTAGCTATTGTTTCATGGCTACGAAATATTTTTTTAGTGTGATTCCATTACTTTCCTTACTATATATTTTTTTTAACAAGATTTGTGCTTTATTTTTGTACATCACCTCATTACAATATTTTGAATAACAATAAAAAAATAAATATATAAGTACTTAAAATGAATCAAATAAAATAATTATGAGTATGCTCTTATACTATCACACTAAGGCACCTGGGGAACCAGGCACCTTGTTTTGTGATAGTATAAGGAAAGTAAAAAGGCTCTAAAACACTAAAAAAAAAATGAAAATAATGAGCCGTGGCGGCGGGCGGCGGGCACTCACCGCATGATCATGAAGGACTCGGGGGCCACGGAGGACATGGAGCGGGTGTGCGGCCGCCTCTGCAGGGGCAGCAGGGGCGGGAGGGACAGGGGAGGCGAGGGGAAGCGCACCTCCTTTCCCTCTGGAGGCGGCGGCTGCCCCCCTGCCACCGGCCCTGCCAGCAGCAGGCCCGGCAGCAGGCTCAGCCCAGGGGCGGGCGGAAGGGATGGGTCCTCCCATTTGATGGCTAGTGGGGCGGAGTCTGAGCGGGGGGGATCCATGCCCGAGCCGACGGGGGATCACCAACCCATCCTGGAAATAGAGGAGAAGAGAAGAAAGGAGTTAGAAACTTATTTATTTTATTTATTTATTTAGAAACACTTTATTAGTAGAACATATATACAGACAAATAATGGTAAAAATTAAATATAAAATTGAGAATAATAATAATATAAACAAGAAAAAAATAAATAATATATATACATAAGGGTTGGGTGGAAGAGATTGCCACAGGCAATAATCCCGCCCTTTAGGTAGGACATTATTGTTATTTTCTTTGTTTTTTCCTTATTTATTTTGTCATTTGTTTGTTTTTTTTTTATCTCTTTCTTTTCTTAATTTTATACTGTTGCCTGTTTGTCCTCCTAATAAAGCTTAAAAAAAAAAAAACTAAAGGGCGGGGTTATTGCCTATGGCAATCTCTTCCACCCAACCCTTTATTCGTCTGTCCCGGTAGCTCAGTGGTAAAGGCGGCACTCTGTGAATCCATAGATTCCAGAGGTCGCAGGTTCGAAACCCAGCCGGGACATGACAAGATATCTTCCCATTTGGGATTTTTACCACATAGTAATAAGTCTTGACCTTACCGCTGGAATAATGGGACTTAATGGTCCTAATCGGGCAGTATAAATAAGGCGATATTATTATTACTTAAAATGCTAGCAAATAGGAAATATTTGGTCTTACGCCGCGTGTTGGCAAGTTTACGGTGGAACCTTCGACTCTCACGATAATCGTCCATCCCAATAAAATCAGAAGTTCCTAGGAGCAACTAGAACTTCCTGAATATTTTTTTTTTTAATTTATTGTTACTTTTTTTGTTGTTGTGTTGATGATTGTTTTGTAAAAAAATAAAGTGTAAATAAATAAATATATAAAAAATAAATAATTAAAAATTCAAATCAGGAACATTTAAAAGTTCCTAAGTGCTCTAGGAATTGTGTTCATAAGTTCATAAGTTCCTAGGAACTTGGCAATGTTCTTATGCGCTCAGGAACTTCTAGAAATTCCTGGAATTGGGAAGTTCTTGCACCATAAATATATGTATACATACTATGTACCATTACTATGTAGTATGTACTATCAGATACTTGGTTATTTATTTTGTTTATTTAGACGTCATACTATGGACGTTCAGAAAATTATCTAACAATGAAATTTTCTGTGACCTCATTCCAAATGCATCGTGGAGACGTGCATCAAAAATATTTACTTCCTGTGAAATTCCCTTTTGTCAGTGGCAAATCCACCCTCCCAAACAAGAAACACATTGTTTTATTCATGGAATTCTTCGTCACCAGAACTCATCATGTCAAGGTAACACTAGGGTTGGTAAAGTTTGGGGATGATTCATTATTCATGAATACAACTCGGTGTAATTTGCAGACAGGGTTCGTCACTGGATATAAGAGAAACCTGGATATATATGCCAGCGTCGATGGCATGTTGAATACACCGGTTCCCTTCAGAACACCGAAGTTAAGCGACATCCAGCGAGGTTAAGACTTGGATGGGTGACCATTCAAATTCTAATTCTCGTGACGCTGGCTTTTCCCGGCCCCACTCAGGCTGGGTGAGGTCAATGTGAGTAGCAGGTTTGTGAGTTTCCTGCGAATGGAGGGTAAAACCCCCGTCGTGATATGACCATGGCAGTTGAAAGCGACGTTAAACACCACTTAAAAAAAAAAAAAAAAAAAAAAAAAAAAAAAAAACCGGGATATAATTTCTATAATTGGATATAAGAGAAAACTGGATATAATTTATATAACAGAATACAAGAGGAAACTGGATATAATTTATATAACTGGATATAAGAGAAACCTGGGTATAGGTGAACAATTTCCAGGTCAAGTTTTTCTCTCAGAAAAAAATAACCTATTTATTAGAGAAACCTGGATACAAGAGAAAACAAAACATTTACTTTTTTAGGGTTTAAAGTCGCTTTCAACTCCGTCGTGAAAATTCGAGTGCCAACCAAACCAACTTCAAAACCTCAGCCATGAGGAAGAGGTTGCCGAGTAGTTAGTTTTAAAAAAAGCTAAAGCAAAAGAAGAATTTTATTAATGATATTTATTGATTTGATAATTTATAGTTAAAAAAAAAACAATTTTATGTTTCCCTTTAAACCCTGTATGCCTCTACACACGCATCCTTCATCGTACCTACTTTTGTTTGCAGTTTGTCGACCACAGGTTTGAGGTAAGTTATCCTCGTTGGAAAGCATTCATGAGTATTTGCGTATTTTAGACTGGAGAAAGCGTTTTCTAAATTTAGTTTATCTTTACTTCGAGTAGATTCTGAAAACTGTGTGTTGTAAGAAATAGATTTTCTCCTTCTCCTTCTCCTTCTCCCTTCTCCTTCTCCTTCTCCTTCTCCTTCTCCTTCTCCTTCTCCTTCTCCTTCTCCTTTCCTTCTCCTTCTCCTTCTCCTTCTCCTTCTCCTTCTCCTTCTCCTTCTCCTTCTCCTTCTCCTTCTCCTTCTCCTTCTCCTTCTCCTTCTCCTTCTCCTTCTCCTTCTCCTTCTCCTTCTCCTTCTCCTTCTCCTTCTCCTTCTCCTTTCCTTCTCCTTCTCCTTCTCCTTCTCCTTCTCCTTCTCCTTCTCCTTCTCTTCTCCTTCTCCTTCTCCTTCTCCTTCTCCTTCTCCTTCTCCTTCTCCTTCTCCTTCTCCTTCTCCTTCTCCTTCTCCTTCTCCTTCTCCTTCTCCTTCTCCTTCTCCTTCTCCTTCTCCACTCCCCCTACACCTCCTCCTACTTACAGCACCAATAATATTATCTCCCACGCCTATCTCTTCATTACAAATGTTTGCTCCAAGTATCTCCTCATTGTATTTCCCTATCTTATCGGCTTTATTACCCTCCGTCACACACAGACAGCAAAACAAAACGCTTTCCAACTGGGAAGGTACGCAGGCAGTTTTTAATTGCTTTTTTTAATGGCGCAAACGAAAGTTTTCAGTCGTCATTAAAACGTAGACTGTGCTGTGGTGGGTACAGAAGTGCTCCAAAGTTAAAGTTGCAACCATTAAAGAGAGAATTTTTAAATCGATAGAAAAGAAATTGTTGGGGTTTCACTTCTGTTTCAAAACAATCAGCAACAACAAAAATAACATAGCCAGCGTTGCGCGTCGAATTCACCAGTAGCCCATTCCAGAAATACTTTCCACTCTCCAAATCCCCGATTCTCGGTTTCAACCGTCTCACCACGTACTCTGATTGGTTATTGCTTTCAAATTAACTAATCAGAGTGCGTTGTGTGACAGTTAAAAGAAAAATAGGGAGATTGGGAGATTTGGAGAGTACAGTTTCTGGAACGGGTCACAGTTCTCGTCCTCTCATCGAATTTACGAAACGCCCAGCGAGGAGAGGACTTCGATGGGTGACCATTCGAATTCGAACCCTCGTAAAGCTGGTTATTTTTGTGGTGCAACTCAGGCTGGGTGAAGTTAATGTGAGTATGATGGTAAGTTTCCTGCGAATGCAAGGTAAAATCCTCGTCTTGTTAAAAAGTACTGCCAATTATGGACACAATACTTCCTCGTGATTGTTTCACATTGTATACACGTGGCAATTTTGAGATTTTCTACTAAATCACTTGTTTCTCCAAAACCGCTTAGCCGATTTTCTTTAAATTTGTTTTCAATGGTAGAATACTATTTTTCTACATTCTAGATTCTACAAAAAAAATTGTATCGGCAAATCGTGGGCTTATTTTTTTACTTTTTGTTTTTTTTTTTTTTTTTTTTGGATTTTCTTAAATATAGGAGCTAATTCATAATTAATTTAAAAATAATAATATGCAATTATACCCAGGCCCTACCCAGGCTGGGTGAGTTTAATTGGGTAGCTAGTACGATTCCCAGCGCATGGACGGTAAAAACCCCGTCTGAATCCAGGACGTTAAATCAAATAGAATCGTTGGCGTTAGGAAGGGCATCATCCAGCCGTAAAAACCAACCTATCTCAACCATGAGGTTGAATAACGTCGACCCTGCTTGAGCGGGATAAGACAGAGTAAAAGAAGAAGAAGAAGAATATGCAATTATACATACAAAATTTCATAATCTATCAAATCAGGTGTAGTTTTGATACCATTTCCACAGGAGATTACAAGTAATAAGTAAAAAGATTAGTGTTTCCAGGCGCATATGTTCTTTCACCCAGAACCATGCAGTGCGAAGTGCCATGAATTTAAAAGGGACCATCTTAAAACGCTCCTATATAATGTACAAAATATCGAATCCATTCAGTGGTTTTCGATATTTGCGCGTTACAAGGAAATATATTTTTAACAGACGACCTGGACAGACAACACAAAACAAAGTTGTCAGAAGGTTTATGAAACGCCCAGGAAAATATGAGAAAAATTTAAATCGAAAGCCCTTTTTTTTTTCTCAAACAACGAACACAATTACTTTCGATTAAATTTAGATATTTCTCGGAAGTAAAAAAAATAGACCCTTGTGAAAGTAATCGCTAGATGATTTACAGCTGCTTGGAAATGCTATTTCAATGAAAATGGATTACATACTAGTCAATGAGACGAATCATGCTGTGGTTCTGGTATCCAATCCCCAGATCCCGGGAATTAACTTAATTACTTGTGGACCTAGACTTTCCAACTCACACCTACAAATCTTGTGTGAAGTCTGGATTTTCAAATATGTCTCTTCAATATTTCATTTTCATCCAATGGATTGCTCTCAAAATTATAGTAAAACACTCTTTTGGACTTTTTTTCATGCTCAAATCTAAAGCTGTAGATAAAGCTCCTTAGGAGCTTTAGCTTAGGAAAAATACCTTTGTATATGTTATCTTGTTAAAAAAACAGACTGACAGATATCTGACACAAAACGGAATCGAACCACAAATCTACGCACTAAGGAGTCCGCTGCAGATAAACAGCGCGGGCTTTTTCAAAAAGCAAAATATCCGAAGCATTTGTACACGTAGAATGGAATGAAAATCAATAAGAGCGAGAAGGAAGGAGATAGAGAGAGAGAGAAGGAGGGGAGGATAGAAAGGAGGAGGAAGAAGTAAAGTGGAGAAAGCGAAGACACAGAGAGAGGGACAAGGGGAGGTGAAATGTGGACAGACAGAGTGAGAGAGAGAGAGAGACAGTGAAAGATGGGGATAGAGATAAAGAGGAGAAGAAGAAGGAGAGAGAAAAGGAAAGAAAATAATGAAGTGGGACGGAGCAAACCGGAAGGTAGGGGAAGTGGAGAACAGAGGTAGAAGGGGGGGAGAGGTAAGAGAGGAGAGGGGAGGCAAAGAGGGGAGGCAAAGAGGGGCGGAGACAGACATGGCGATAAAGAGGGAAAGACAAAGAGAGAGCAAATAATGCAGGGGGTGGGAGCGAGACGGAAGGTAGGCGAAGGAGACAAAGATAGGGGGAGGAAGTTATAGGTGAGAGAGGGGGGAAAGGGGAAGCATAGAGAGGCGGGGGCAGAGAATCAGATAAAGGAGGGGGTGGTAAAGGAAGCGGGGGAGGCAGAAAATTCTAAATGTCAAAGGTCACGAGGATCACGTTATTCCACCTCGGCTCGCATCGGTTTCCCCTACTCAAAGGATTTCTCTCCCGCTTGCTTCCCCTACTTTATATTTTTTTACCAAATTTAATACGAGAAATCAAACGTCAAATTCTAACAAACAAATAATTTATTTTGATATTCGTAATTAATAATGTTTAATAAAATAAAAATAATGCATGCATAAAATAATAATAATAAAAAATTGTTTTAGTCACAGATTTTCAACTTTTACAGTTATATTATGATACTGTTATACAGGATGGAAAAATGCGAGCTAATTAGGGAACACTATTTTTGTCAGATATCAAAATTTACCTCAAACGAGGGAGTCAAACCTGTGAATTGATACCTACTATTTTCAGACATGAGCTTGATTTTCCTTTAACCAACCAGGCAAAAATTTAATGGACTATTCTGAAAGTGACCAACATCTTTACTTACCAAGTTATTCTTTTTGTTAATATGAGAGATCTCAGTGCCCTCTTTCCATAGATATGCATATATTGCATAACTCAAAATCATCAAAATGGACTTGGTCATTTGCTATTGTGGATGGATGGCGCTCTGAATGCACCGGATCTCGTCTGATCACCGAAGAGGAGCAACGTCCAGCGAGGTGAAGACTTCGTGATGCAACCCAGGCTGAGTGAGGTTAATGTGGGTAGCAGGTTTGTGAGTTTAATACAAATGGAGATTAACACCCCTGTCTTGATATGACCATGCAGTTGAAAGCAACGTTAAAACCAAATTTAAAAAAGACCCAAATAAAAAGTGAAAAAAATTGGTCATTTTTTAATTTGGCATCTCCAATAATTACTCAAATAATGTACCTATTTTTTTTCTAACCGACCTCAGTAGCTATATCAATAAGGCGGCGGCGGACTTGTGATCTGAAGGTCTTGTTCAAGTCCCGGTAGATTTAGTAAAGATAGTTAAGAAATCAAAAGAGAGTGATTGACACAAATATGATAACTTTTCCCAATTTCTTTTCTAATCCACAATCCACAAACATATTATTATTCTATATCGATTGTATCCATTGTTATAACGTTTATACAGCTCCTCTGACGTTTATACAGCTAGACTTAAGCTGACCTGAATCGACAGCATAATGGGTACGTCGTGAAAACATTATGCAATATTCGTCCCCTGTTAATAATGCCATGGGTATTTATGTCACGAAGACAGAAACATATTTCTTTTTTTAGCATGATAAATTATGTTCAATATTGTTTGTCACGCGTTCCTCTCTAGGGGAGGGAGGGGGAAGGAGAAAGAAGGAAGAAGAAAAAGGAAGAGAGATAGAGAGATTGGAGGACATATTTATGTACATGTCCCGGTAGCTCAGTGGTAAAGGCGGCACTCTGTGAATCCAGAGATTCCAGAGGTCGTGGGTTCGAAACCCAGCCGGGACATGACAAGTTATCCTCCCATTTGAGATTTTTACCACATAAAAATACGTCTTGGGCTTACTGCTGGAATAATGGGACTTTAATAGTCCCAATCGGGCAGCATAAATAAGCCGTTATTTTTATTATTATTATTATTACATATCTTATATGAGAGAAAAAGGGAGAGAACCAACCTCAGTGGCTTGATCGATAAGGCGGCGTACTTGTAACCTGGAGGTCGCTGGTTCAAGCTCGGAACTAAAATCATGATCTCCCCAACCACAGTGATAAAGGTTTCAATGCTGCACAGTTAGATGATAATGTTTTTTGTTGGGAATCTGTGAAAGTATCTACCTTCTCACTGAGTAGCGTCCTGTCAAAAAAATCATCTGCAATGCCCATCTCTTCTATTTATCATTAATATTAATAGATGCATTCACCTTTTTCTCTCGTTACGTTTATATACGGGTTTACATCCATCATTTGATGTCAAACCATATCGTTAAATAAAATAAAATGTTTATTTAGATGCTGCTGCTGCACAGTTCCTTGATCTAAATACCAGCAGAGATACCAGTCGTGCACTGGTAGTCAAGTGGTTAGCGCGCTAGTTTAATGATCCAGGTAGCGTAGGGATCCTTTGGTTCGAATCCCAGTGTTCGAAAGCAAGTCCACAGTGAATGAATTTTTCCTCATTAACTTGACTTTTTGACCACATAATAATAAGACTCTGAGAGTTCAGTGGTATAGAAAATGCTCTGAGCATTAACCTCGCCTGGTGGTTACCATCCACTAAAGAGTGTAATTATTATTATTATTATTATTATTATAGAGATGACGATGAGTGCCACAACAACATATTACATAGTTTATATACTTCTATAATGTATACGATTTACATTATAATGTATATGGGGTTGTCGAGATCAAGGTAGTAAGAAATAGGTAGACAAGGAGGTTGAAACAAAGAGGAAAGATTGTTTCATGAAGGCAGATGGTCAGAAAAGGGTGGCGGTGGAAAGCAAGATTGAGATAGTTGGGAAATAGGAGGGGACAAGAGGGGAGGGGATTATAATTCCCACTTTCACATGAAAGTCACGTAGCGTGATGAAACGATAGCCACTCCTTCCCTCTCGTAAATTGTACCTCCTCTACTGATGGGGGAGGAGGAAGAGGAATGTGGTACCTCCTATAGCCACGCCCTCTTTTTCATAAATTTTACTTCCTTTACAGAAGAAGGAGGGGGAGAACAATGTGCTACCTCCTATAGCCACTCCCTCCCTCTCGTAAATTGTACCTCCTCGATGATCCCGAGTGAAGGGTACCCTCAGGCTAAAGGGGAGGTCACTTAATCTATACACCCAGCCTATCCTGGACTTCCATGGAAGCGCTCTAGTACCCCTAAAGCCCTAAGCGTCCCTTGCCCTTAAGATATTAATACCACTCTCACATACCCCCCTATATTAACATCCTCTTCAGTTCACCCCCACCCCATTTGAACTACAATCCACCTTCACAACCCCAATATCTGCCTCCTGAACTGTACTATAATACCAACCCCCCTTCTTTCCCTCTACTAATACCACATTCACAAATCCCCCTAATAACTACCCTCTACCTTCCCCCAATGACGAAGACCCTCCACTACCACCCAGTTATCCCCCTTTTCGACCTCAGTAGCTTGATCGATAAGGTGGCGGACTTGCAACCTGGAGGTCGGTGGTTCAAGTATCGGATTCAGCGTAGATTCAGAAAAGCGAGTTTGAGTAGTTGTAACATCACATAAGTGATTAACAGAAATATAACTTTTAAACTTTCAAAAACTTTTCAGTCTTCCCTGAAAAGTCCGTCTGTACTTTTCCCTATCTTCTTCCCATTATAAACCACCCCAATAATACCCCCCCTAATCATATCTTTCAGTCTCGCTCAAAATCTGCGTCTAGTCAGACATGTTATAATTACGCCACACTCCACTTCATCTCAACCTCCTTGTTCTACTCCGAGGAGGTAGCTTCCGCTAGTATGATAAAGTGTATAATATATCATGGTATCTATGCAATGCAGCTTGGGATTCAAGGGTTTAATGCCACGTTTCCAATTATATTAGAGCCCCCTGTGTACACGCAGAACATAATTAAGCGGGTTCAAGTGGCAGAGAATGCCTAAGGCATTAACTTCGCCCCGGATTACAAAACAATAATAATTGTAGGTAATTCAAAATTAATAATGTTCTTTATTTTTTTGCACATGTGTATTTCTAAGTTTTTTTTATTATTATTTTTTTTAATTAATAACAATAAATAATTTTATTGTTATTAATTTCTTGTTGTTGATTGTTTTGTAAAAAAAATAAAGTGTAAATAAATAAATAAATGAAAACGCAAGATCAGTTCAGTTTTACTATCCTCGCTTACCATGCGGATGGTCGCGGGTTCAAACCCCAGAGTCAACAAAATCTGAGCGCACGGCAGTGCGCCAGGCCAAGTTCCAGCAAGCACGGCAGTGTATCTTTACACGAAGCGATTCACCCGGTTTTTCACACCCTCATATCTTCGGTTCAATTGATCATAGAGATATGAAATTTGGAACAGAGATTGTCCTAATATCATTAAAAGGACATTGAAAATTTAAAGACTCTATGCAAAAAACTTTCAGAGGAATGTAATTTTGAAATTTGCGATTTTGATACTGACTGACTGACTGACTGACTGACAGATCATCAAAATTATGAGGCACTTCCCGACTACCTAGAAAGCTGAAATTTTGCATGATGGTAGGGTTTAGTGTAAAAGTACAGGGAAAAATCTGAAAACCGGATTTTTTTCACTTATGATGGTGTAAAACGGTGTCGTTTTAGGGAGAACTTATATAATCGATTATGAATCTAAATTATGAAGCATTTCCCGACTATCTAGAAAGCTGAAATTTTGCATGATGGTAGGGTTTATTGTAAAAGTACAGGAAAAAATCTGAAAAGTTCTGCAAACTGTTAAACGGTGTCGTTTTAGGGAGGAAGTATACTATATTATGTATATAAATTATGAGGCACTTCCCTACTACCTAGAAAGCTGAAATTTTGCATGATGGTAGGGTTTATTGTAAAAGTACAGGAAAAAATCTGAAAAGTTCTGCAAACTGTTAAACGGTGTCGTTTTAGGGAGGAAGTATACTATATTATGTATATAAATTATGAGGCTCTTCCCTACTACCTAGAAAGCTGAAATTTTGCATGATGGTAGGGTTTATTGTAAAAGTACAGGAAAAAATCTGAAAAGTTCTGCAAACTGTTAAACGGTGTCGTTTTAGGGAGGAAGTATACTATATTATGTATATAAATTATGAGGCACTTCCCTACTACCTAGAAAGCTGAAATTTTGCATGATGGTAGGGTTTATTGTAAAAGTACAGGAAAAAATATGAAAACTGGAACTTTCGCACTTATCATGCTGTTAAACGGTGTCGTTTTAAGGAGAAAGTATACTCGATTATGCATATAAATTATGAGGCACTTCCCTACTACCTACAAATCTGAAATTTTGTATGGTGCTAGGGTTCATTGTAAAAGTACAAGGAAAAATGTGAAAACCGGAACTTTCGCACTTATCATGCTGTTAAACGGTGTTATTTTAGGGAGGAAATATACTCGATTATGTATATACATTATGAGGTACTTCCCTACTACCTACAAAGCTGAAATTTTGCATAGTGCTAGGGTTTACTGTAAAAATACAGGGAAAAATCTGAAAACCGGCACTTTCGCACTATTTCTGCTGTTGATTGGTGTCGTTTTAGGGAGCATATTAAAGTGACGGATCCTGAAGTTTTTATTAATAAATAATGAAACGTGCTGTGAAACGAACCATTTTCAAAAAGTAATGATATCCACAAAAAAACTACCGTTAAAAAAAGGGCCAAGTTCCAGAACTCCTATCCAAAAAGGTTTCGCCAATGAACGCAGTGATATCTAGTTTGCGGCCAAGTTATCTTGGTACTAAACTATTTCTTTTATTAAAACCCGTTTTCTGAGTTCCTCATTTTGTATGTTTTTAACTGCAAACTATCCTCTAACTTGGCCAGTTTTATGCCATCGGTTGTATGGAATATTACGACTATATGTATAGGTACAGAATAACAATATAACCATTTTTGTTTTCTATTAACATAAATATAATCTCTTACAGTGAAATTTCATGAATTAGTGTTTCCTTTAGCATTATTTCTGAACAAGGAGCGAAACTGGCGAAGTTAGAGGATAGTTTGCAGTTAAAAACATACAAAATGAGGAACTCAGAAAACGGGTTTTAATAAAAGAAATAGTTTAGTACCAAGATAACTTGGCCGCAAACTAGATATCACTGCGTTCATTGGCGAAACCTTTTTGGATAGGAGTTCTGGAACTTGGCCCTTTTTTTAACGGTAGTTTTTTGTGGGATAATCTATTAATAATATTTAATATTACTGCTGTTTGTAAGGGTGCACCTTTCATTGTGTGCACTAGTGCACCTCGTCAACACGGGTGAACTTGGTCAACATCCAGCACCTAAAAGGGACGTATTGTGTCACTTTTGACGGTCAGTGAAAGACAGTTAGTCTTATTATGCTAACAGTGTAATATATCATGTCATCACATGTAGTAAATAACTAAATTGTTTGTTCTTAGGGTGTAACGGAGACAAACTACCGGATGGCTAAGTAATAAGTAACATTCATTGCCGGTTGAGTGGTTAGAGTGCTAGGCTGCTAATCAAGGTAGCGGTGGGATCCGTCCACGTTGGTTCGAATCCCATAAAATGCATGTTTTTTTTTATTTGTTTAAGATGAGTGTTTCACAGCCTTTTTTATTTCGTAGCCATGAAACAGGAGCTACTGTAGACGCTTGTGGTCTGTGTTTTAGCCTGCCCATCCCGTAGTGTGCCTCCCTTGTGATGGGCGAGAAATTACACAATACTTCCCATTTAGGTGCTGGGTCAAAACTTTTTTCCTCAAGAAAACAGCCTAGCATCCTAACCACTAATGAATGTTACTTATTACTTGTCCATCCGGTAGTCAGTCTCCGTTACACCCTAAGAACAGTATAGGTCAGGAATTTTGAAGGTTTCTAATAAAATAAATTAATGTTAAATTCGCTGGCTTGCTTCTCAGAAAATCAAGGTCACAAAGTAGGTAGGTACTATTTATTATTTGAATGGGTGAGTAGAAGAACCAGGAATGTCAAAAATCGATTTTTTTTTTTTTCTTCGTAGAATTAGAAGGAATGTACTCTTTTCTATCATCTCTGTGGATATGAAGGAGAAATACCCCTTAAAAGTATATTTTTTTTCGATTTTAAAGTGGGGGAAGCGGAAAAAAAATCTGATGTAAAACGAGGAATGTAACAAAATCACTGACCACTTTTGCTAGCAGTATTAGTACCTAGTTGTGAGAATCTTGTCGAATAACAAGGAATGTAAAATTTAATTTTATTATACTCATTAGCATTAGGAAAGCAAAAATAAGACAAATCTTATTTTTGCTTTCCTGAAAAGTCGATTTTTGACATTCCTGGTTCTTCTACTCACCCATTCATTTTACGGATTCATCATAATTAACCGAACGCAGTGAGGGAACGAAGTGACCTCACAAGTCTGTTTTATCTTAGGTACTGGACGAATTGGCTTTTGTTTGTCTGTCTGTTCCGCGATAACTCCCGACCGCATTCTTCAAAATAAAATTGTTGAAATTTAGTATGCATATTTATTGGTTCATAGAATTATACCTATTAATTTTGGGCCGATTTCGTCCACTCGGGGCCATTTTGGTGATAGTTAAAAATGATTTTTCTAATATTATTTAATAAAGCAATGCTCTTAAAATTTCATAAAAAATAATAATTGATTTCAGTTGTGAAATTTTGTGATCGTAAAAGCTGTGGGTTTTTGGGGGCCCTTGTCAATTATTAGCCTCCTTGTAAAGACAGTGGTAGAAGTGCTGAGTCATTCCTCCACTGTCTGGCTACCATCGTTCACGATGACGCCACCCTATGATGATGATGATGATGATGATGAAAAGCTAAGGGGGCCTGTGTTGAAAAATCAAAAAAAAAGACCCCAAAAAAGGGCCGTTTGATATATTTTACTTAAACCCATCGAGTGGGGTATTGAATGAAACGTCTTGATGTCCTCATGATTGTTATGACATTTATAATTCGATAATAGAATCTCTGTGAGGTAAACAGTTTGTAGAACTCCCAGTTATTTTGTTTTTCCTATCTAGAGGTGTTTTCAGTTGTTCCCGATGAGTTTCTCAAGAGTTGGCTCATGAAATTTCATGTATTTTCTTCACATAGAATGTTTTATGTTCACATAGAATTTCCAAGCACGTGTTCCATTTATTCACGTAACCTAATTTCTCTCCATATTGGAAGTGAAAACAAGCACGATGTGCCAATTTTTACTACCCTTCTTTTCATTGTTGAAAAACAGCTGTAAAAACACAGACAGCTTAAGGCGCTGTCTGGCATTGAGGCGCTAAGCTATGTAGCTTTCTACGACAATTTTAGCTTTATTCTTCCATGGGAGCCAAGTTGGACTTCCTGGCTAGACACTGCTTGTTCGGCATCCTCGACGTAGCTTAGTCAGCTGTTCAACTAACTCGATATTGGTTATAATCGTCCTCGGTAGCTCTACTGTTAGGGCAGAAGACTTGTAACCTGGAGGTTGATGATTCGGGACCCAAGGATGGGCAAGGAGTAAGGCAAGTTAGAGTAATGTTGTGACACCACTTAAAATAATATTAAGTGATTATTATTTGATACTTTTTTAATATAGGGAAAAAGTTTTTTAGATACTATTCAGAGAATAAGTCGACCAAAAAAATAAAAAAAACAATTTATTAATTTTTTAATATATTAATTGCACGCACGGTGAATTGGGTTCGATCCCCAGCGGGGCAGGATTTTTTCTTATCTGTTCTTGGGTGCTTGGGGTCCACTCATACCTCGTGAGGAAAAATGAGTTGCTGCTTTAATGTGAGCAGCGACCAGTAGCGGAATTATAGGCTAAAATAAGATATTAGGATATTAAAAGATATGGAAAAGTCCTATAATTCTGCGCTACCCACTAAAAATTGTGATATAATATAATATATCAATTGCTTTTTTAGAAGTTGAAAGAATAACAAGCATGTATGTAAGTAATATATTTTCACCTTTTTTTAACCAAAATGGACCAAAAAATAAGTCCATACAGCCACTTTTTATTTTTAAAATTAAGTACAAATTATCTTTTCACTTTGACTTTTTCCGAAAAACTTTGGTCAACCTCGAAGTTGACCAACGGCATTGGTCAACCTTGTCAAAATTATTCAAGTTCAAGGGAATACTTTTCCTGCGAAACTTTTGAAGAAATACTCAAATAATTCGTCAGTCAAATTTGAAATTTCTTTTTTTTTAACTGGAGACACTAAATTCCAGGGAACCCTTAATTAGGCCGCGCAAAAGCCAACAGTAGGCCGGAAAGTCTTCTTTATGATCTGCCATAAAAAGTAATATGCTTGGGAGATTGTCACGGTCTATAAATTTATAGGCCGCACGGGGGGGGGGGGGTTATTTTGAATAGGGAAATTTTGCAGCTGAAACTTGCCAACATAAATCAGAAGGAAAATTTCCCCCTTTTTCATAAACTATGGTATTTCCACACACATAACAACTTATGTGTTACTATGTGGACTATGTTTGATGGGTTTTTTAATTTTTTCAGTGAACCCTTGTTTTTGTTGAACAAAAATGAACGAAAGGATTCACACCAAATACTTACAAATAAAATTATCATTATTATTATTTCGTACTCAAATCATAACCCTACAGAGAAAATAGGTATTAATCTTGTCTAATTATGACCGCATTCTAAATAAAATTACGATTAACATTAAGATTAATCATTAAAAATTCGGATGCGTACATCGTACAGACTCTTTTATAATATTATGTACCTACGCAAATATACAGGGTGGGGCAAAAGTCTGGAAACCCCTGAATAACTTTCGAATGGCTTCTTCGGTAATATTAAAATTTTGTATGGTAAACCGGGCTAATAAGACCTTCTTTTAGAGTCGGGTCGATTTTTGTTACCGGCCCCCATGTCGGGGCCAGGGGGGCCAACTTCATTTTTTTAAATACGAACCCCCACCTTGCGATACATTTTTGAAAAGGTCTTTAAATAACAAATACATTGGTACAAATTTTATTTTTTAAATATTAACTGTTTGCAAATGGCGTTCAACTTTGTGTATGCAGTAAAGTCTGGAAACCCTTGAATATCTTTCGAAAATGCTTTCTCAGTAAATTTAAAATTGTGTTACGGTAATCCTTGGTAATTAGACCTTATATTAGAATGGGACCGATTTTTTTTACCGGCCCCCATGTCGAGGCCAGGGAGGCCAACTTCATTTTTTTTTAATACAAAACCCCACCTTGCGTTACAAATTTGGAAAGGTCTAATTACCCCGACTTACCGTGCACAATTTTAAATTTACTGAGAAAGCCCTTTCTAAAGATATTCAGGGATTTCCAGACTTTACTGCATACACTAAGTTGGACGCCATCTGCAAACAGTTAATATTAAAAAATAAAATTTGTACCAATGTATTTCTTATTTAAAGACCTTTCCAAAAATGTATCGCAAGGGTGGGGTTCGTATTTAAAAAAATGAAGTTGGCCCCCCTGGCCCCGACATGGGGACCGGTAACAAAAATCGACCCCACTCTAAAAGAAGGTCTTATTAGCCCGGTTTACCTTACAAAATTTTAATTTTACCGAAGTAGCCATTCGAAAGTTATTCAGGGGTTTCCAGACTTTTGCCCCACCCTGTATAAATATTACTATGAAATAATAATAGATGCATTTATTCGGGAAAAAAGTAAGGAGTCAGATTTTTTGCAAGTCAGAAGATATTTGAAAAATAACCCATAACCTTCCTTCAACACTATTATTATTATTGTTGTTTATTTCCAAGCACAAATCATCAATCATAAATCACAATAGAAAACTTTTAAACTTCTGTTGAAAACTTTCTAGTGGGAGGCTCCGTTTCCTCCATGCCTCTCTATCTCTCTCTCTCTCTCTCTCTCTCTCTCTCTCTCTCTCTCTCTCTCTCTCTCTCTCTCTCTCTCTCTTACTCTTTCCTTCTCTCTCTCTCTCTCCTAACCTCTTCCCTATCTCTTACCCTATACATATCTCTTCCCCTCTCTCTCTCTCCTTCTTTCTCACTCTCTCTCCCTCTCTCTCTCTTCCTCTTTCTTGCTCTCTCTATTTCTCTCTCTCCCTCCCTCCCTCCTCTCTCTCTCTCTCTCTCTCTCTCTCTCTCTCTCTCTCTCTCTCTCTCTCTCTCTCTCTCTCTCTCTCTCTCTCTCTCTATCTCTATCTTTCTTTTTCTCTTTCTCTTTCTCTTTTACGTTATTGAAAAGTACATTGTGTACTAGAGGAATACAATATATTTCAATGTCATTTTAATGTATAATAAACAATATTATTTTTAATACCCTCATCTTCCTCCTATCCCTCCTCTGTCATTACACTACATATCAACCTCTCTTTATTTTCTTGATTCCTCTTCTTTATTACTCCTTCCATCTCTCACTTCCTCTTTAACCCTTTTTTATACACTCTTTGCTACTCCCCTCTCCCAGTGTCCATCCATTACCATTATAACAGTCATCCTCCTCCCCTCTACCATAAAGAAAACGGAAAAATCGCATGTGTGAAACGTTTATCGCACATTGTATAATTGCATTTAATTTCCAGGCGCACATAAAAGTTAAGCTTGCCAATTAATTGCATTATTAATGGCAATATGTTTTGTGAATGCTGTTACCGATATAAATGGGTACCACTAATTTCTGCTTGAATATTTCTTAAACCAAGATTGATAGCTTTGTTAGGAGATAGGAGTAACATGTTAGGGAAAAAAAATATTACAATGATCTTTCTCTAGGGATTTGTTTAAATTTATTATTAGTTTACAAGCATATAACTTTTAAAAAATAAAATGTTTTACCTAGTAGGATCATGATTAACTTTGCCATGAATTTAAAAAAAAAGTCAGAGGGACCTTGCAGGCCTGTATTGAGAGCATTTAGATGATGAAAAATGTCAGCTAAGTATAGGCAATTTAGTTCTCCACTCATCATTATTTTGTCAAAAGATCACAAAAACTTTCATTGTTTTCTTGCTTGAAATACACCAAAATTATAAAAAAAAAAAAAAATTAAATGAGGATTTGTAAATCTCGCGGCACCCCTAAAGGTGTCTCACCTATCTCACGGCACCCCAGTTGCGAACCACTGATCTAGGTAGTACACATTCACTTTACTACGTTGTTTCATTGATCAACACGTAGACAAGACTCACCTTGGACTGGTTAAGCGTTGTGCCCGGGCTGGTCAGCGTCAGCAGCTGCTTCCTCTATTGGAAACTATCAGCGGGAGCATTGTCTTCAGAGCAGGGGGAGCAGGAGAGTCAGAGGAAGGAAAGAGCAGCTAAGTCAGGACCTGAGGAGGACCCGGGCGGTGACATTCTGGCCTGGAAACAAAATATTCGGCTTTAATAATAAACGAGCGCGCGATTAGCAAATGGTTAAGTACTCGCTTGACATGGGAAAGGTCCCGGGTTCGATCCCCCGTGCCAAAAAAAAATTTGTATTCTTAATTTGGTTACAATTGTTTGTAACCTTCCGGTGCGCTCGTGTTGACCCAGCAATTAATTGGGAAGTATTGTGTCACTTCTCGCCCATCAGAGGGGAGGCATACTACGGGATGGGCAGCTACAAGATAGACCACAAGCGTCTACTATAGCTCCTGTTTCATGGCTACGAAATAAAAACGGCTGAGAAACACTCATCTTTAAAATAAATAAAAATAATTCTACTCAAACTAACCTTATCCAGAGATTATTGAACATGTTTGATCAAGTTTTATTTACAATAAAGTAAATAGAAATTGAAATTAATAAAACAAAACTTAATGAGGGGCAACAAAACTTCGTGCTAATGCCAACGGCATTGTCTTCCAATCTCAAGTTTGATTCCCGGTTGGAGCAGAATTTTCCAACAGAAAATTGTATTCCCTCCGAACAATTGAGGCTGGCATTTCCAGGCCTACCAAGGTTGTGGGTAGCTGGTACAATTCCCAGTAAATGGAGGTTAAAACCCCTTTCTTGACTACCTCAAATATGGATGTCCATACCAATTCGAATCAACAAGTCACAATACATGTAATTTGGTCTCATTAGTGTTAAATTGTAAGGGTTTCACAGAAAACCCTACAACCATGTCAGATAATAATAAACCTTATCCGGTCTGATTAGGGTCAGAATGGGTGACAACACCCATTTGCTAACATTAACCCTTACTTTCTGCAAATTTGTGCACATTTCCGACTTGTATTTTTCCTAACCCTGCCATACACAGGCTTATTTTCTGCTCTATTACGTGGGTATTTTTAGATATTTTTCAGCACAATCCTCCTGGACTAGTATTCGTTCAGGCATGACTCTTGAACAAAAATAAATTTTTCACTAACCTGAAATACCCGTAGGTACCTAGGTTATCCGTGTCTTTCTCAAGGACATAGATTTATTGTTAAATTTTTGGAGTTTTTTCCCGACAAATATTGGTTCAGTCATAGAGTCACACTAGTTCGCCCGCTGAGTGAATATTCAGTATAAAGTACATTAATAGGTAATATTTATTATTATGATATCTGGATTTTTACTGAGAATGTTCGGTTCGTCCCCCATCTTGCTCCTAACAACATCGACGGCGCTTTTATTCCTCACTGTATTCCTCATCCAGACAGGTCAGTGTTGTCTTAGCCATACCTATGAGAGTAGCTATCTTATTTTTAAACAAATAAATAAAATAATAATAATAATATCACCTTGTTTATACTGCCCATTAAGACTAGTAAGTCCCCTTACTCCAGCAGTTAGCCCAAATACGTATTATTATGTGGTAAAAATTCCCAAATGGGAGGATAACATGTCATATCCCGTCTGGGTTTCGAACCCGCGACCTCTGGATTACCGTCAATTAAGATTGTGAAATTCCGTAATTCCAGTACATAGTTTTTAAAGAAGAACTTATTTTGTTACTATTGAAGATAAAGTTTCTAAACAATTTTTCAATTAGAGATTTCTATTTTTCCAAACTGTCAGTAGTTAACAGTAGTTGGGCTGTACCGAGGTTTGTTTAGTGACTCTTTGATTCCTATATTCAGACGGTATAAATATTTGTCTTTATTAGTTATAACTGTGCACATCCATTCCTGCTTTGCTCAATGCTCACATTTCAGGACCAGCCGAAGCATCTTGTCAGTTCCTCTTCGGCAAATATTCAAGCGGCTCCTACCCGGATGAAATGGTGGGTGTCTGTCCCAAGAACCCCCACAACTGCACAGCTTTCACTCTTGACCAGGCCATTTCCGTGTGCAATAAACGAACCATCGCCACCAACGGCAAATACGTGTCTTTGTCGGCGATCAAAAGTGCGGTGTGCAGAAACGCTACTTGTCATATCGAGATTGGCATGGATCACGTGAACTTCCACGCCGCTATCGATTGCCAAAAGTTCGACCCGGTACTAGTGATGGTTCTCTGTGAGTGCCGGTTTTATGAGCTAAGGGACGACTGTTCAAACAGAACCTCGTAATCATAAGAGCTGTTTCTCTCCGAATACGAGGCACAAGATACAAGCTAACCTCGTATGGATTTCATGATGGAGCAGCGCTTTCATACATTGAAAATTAGATGATGAGAATGTTCTGTTCTTTTTTTTAAATAAAAAATATATCTAACCATGTTTTATACTACTATACAGCCAAAAAAACTATACTGGCACTCGTGGACCAAACCGTCCAAAAATCTTAATAAATCGAACCTAGATATAGTAGAACCCAAGGGACAAAGCAAAAATTCTATTATAAAAAGGTTTCGGCCAGCGTCGATGGCACGTTCCGCTTCTCATAGGATCACCGAAGTGAAGCAACGTCCAGCGAGGTGAAGACTTCGCGATGTTGGCATTCCGGCCCAACCCAGTCTGAGTGAGGTAAATGTGGGTAGCAGGTTTGTGAGATTCCTGCGAATGGAGGGTAACACCCTCGTCGTGATATGACCATGCAGTTGAAAGCGACGTTAGACCCATATTAAAAAAAAAGTTTCGAATATAGGCAGTTCTCTTTTTTTTTAAGTGGGGTTTTAACGTCGCTTTCAACTGCCATGGTCATATCACGACGGGGGTTTTACCCTCCATTCGCAGGAAACTCACAAACCTGCTACTCACATTGACCTCACCCAGCCTGAGTGGGGCCGGGAAAAGCCAGCGTCACGAGAATTAGAATTTGAATGGTCACTCATCCAAGTCTTAACCTCGCTGGATGTCGCTTAACTTCGGTGTTCTGAAGGGAACCGGTGTATTCAACATGCCATCGACGCTGGCTAGGCAGTTCTCTATTACACATAAACAGGTGACGCAGGGACCTAAAATTTTCTCTATTATAATTTTTTTCTATTATACATATCTGTGTTCATTATATCCCAGGTTCGGCTGTATGCATATAAAATACATTTAGATTCATTCAAAATCAACAGAAACTGCTGGAACAAATTACTCCCAATTGGCACAGAGTCTCCTTTTAGTATAATATATGTATACGTGCGTACTAAGAAGGATTTTAATACTTAGATGACCGGTATGGTTTTTCCTGAATTCTCTAGTGGGACCGGGGATAACACGGCTATCCGACCCCTTGTACCACCGGTGGTACACCCGGTCCGTTCCGTACGAACGTTCGTGTACCACCGGTGGTACACCCGGTCGTCTACGTGTTAAAAAATCTAAATAGAACGCCAGCAATGGGCGAAAACTTCAACGGCGACAAAGTGCCGGGTTTTAGCTAGTATATCATAAAATAGATTGTAGAATAAATAATAATATTCGTATCATAACGTAATGCTTATGTAAAATTTATACCTACAATAACCAATGGAAATCTGGAGAGAACAACATCTGTACACATAGAAAAAAGAGAACTTGTGTTTTATTGAAACTATACAATCTATACATAATATCTGAATATACTTGGACAGCTATTTCGAACTACTAGGCTCCCTTCAGCAGGCTTGTTTACTACAAATAAATAAAGTTGGTAAAAAAAAGGAAGTTATATTTGTGTTAATCACTTTCGTGATGTCACAACTACTCTATCTCGCTTTACTAAATCTACGCTGAAGCCGGGACTTGAACCACCGACCTCCAGGATACTAGTCCGCCGTCTTATCGATCGAGCTAATGAGGTTGGTAAATAAAGTAGGTATTCCAAACAAGAAAAATAAAAAGTTGCATTATAAAAACAACATGGTGTTTGTTTGTACTAATTATAATTATTGATTTGTTTGTCCTAAATATTTACCCACATTTTTTTATTTTTTTCTGGTATCCATATTTTTGAATTAGCGCGTATTTTTATTTTTTAAGATGAGTGTTTCACAGCCTATTTAATTTCGTACTCATGAAACATTTTTTATGGATAATCCTCAACCCATGGGAAACTAGCAAAGTTGTTGTTTAGATTATATTATTTTATAACCCTCTTTACTACTCAAATAGGACTATTGTTAGTTCTTATCTAGTCGTTGCACCACTACCGTGTGATTATTTTTTTTATATTTTTTTTAATATAATGAGAAAAAATCACGCATTGGGTGGGATTCAAACTCAAAAATATTACACAGGCTGGATTACCACCAATATCACACATTGACTACTTGACGGCAATAAGATTTTTTTAAATTATTATGTGACTAAGGCCCGAATTATGAAACAGGATTAGATTTACTAATCCTACAGCCAACGTCGATGGCGCGTTGAATGTAATACCGGTTCTCGTAGGGTCACCGAAGTTAAGCAACGTCCAGCGAGGTGAAGACTTCGTGATGCTGGCATTCCGGCCCAACCCAGGCTGTGTGAGATTAATGTGGGTAGCAGATTTGTGACTTTCCTGCGAATGGAGGGTAACACAATACCCCTGTCGTGATATGACCATGTAGTTGAAAGCGACGTTAAACCCGAATAATAAAAAAACTCGTTTTATCTCTTGGTAAATCTATTACCTATAATAATAGTTGGTAGGTAAACACATTTTACTGTTTAATCTTGACAATTTTTTTGCATGTGTCAACATACTGGTCAAGTTTTCATGACAGTGAAGTTAAAATAGGTACCTAGAACGCTTACAACAAAATTTCGTTCATTTTCAAAGATAGCTCCTTATTTAAAAATAATCTTATTTTGTTGTGTTTCAAGAAATTAATTCAGTCATGTGCTTAATTTAAATATACATAGAATCAGGTAGAACTTAAAAAAAAGTCCAGAATATTTAGGTAAAGTAGGTATTTACAAATAGCCAGCGGACATGAAGACATGCAAAGCATTCTGTTTTCAAATCCGTCCATTGTTGTCATGGAAATACAATACTGGTCCTCTCAGGCTGGGTGAGGTTAATTTTAGCAGCTGGGGTGATTGCCTAGGGAATGGTGGGTAAAACTCTTGTCTTGATAGCACCATGTAGTTGAAAGCGACGTTAAACCCCAAAAAAATATATATTCTTTTAGATTATCAGCTGAATTGTGTTGGTCTTCTCTGATTGGTTCTTCTCATTTCAAAAATAAATTTAAAATGCAGATTCAAAATTTGGGGCTCTCCTTTAATATTCCATGTATCAAAAGGACGCAGAATGCGAACCAATCGGAAGCTAGAACCATCCAATTGTCCAAAATTAATAAATTAAATACCTAGTTATATACTTTTGTGCAAAATAATATTTTTTATTTACACAGCCGGCGCGGCGCCGGCAATAGAATTGATGAGTGCTTTTTTGCCAGAATTTCAAACTAAGTCTCTTGTATTTCATATTTTTTCATTTTTTAAAACGTCGCTTTCATTGCTTGGTTATATCGTGACGGGGGTTTTACCTTCTTTTTGCTTGAAAATTACAAAGCCTCTACTCAAATTAACCTTACCCAGCCCGTGTTGGGGCCGGGAATACGGTTCGAAGAATAAGTAACAGAAAATAATAATAAAATACCTAATAATATATTTTTTTCAAAAGATTCTCGAAAATTCAACAGATTTTTTTTAACATTTCAAAAAAAAAAAAAAAAAACATCTGTAATGAATAATCGTGTATCTGTACTGAGAGTGTTCGGTTGGTCCCCCATCTTGCCCTAGCGACATCGACGGCACTTCTATTCCTCTCTGTGTTCCTTATCCAGACAGGTTAGTATAACTATGTATAATTTGTACTAACACTTTTTTAATAATAATAATAATATATTCCCGGAAAACGTATTGACGGAAAGAATCCTTGTACAATTTATAACAAATTTAACTAAAGGATTCCACGACTAAACATCTTACTAAGATTTTTAGCCATGGTCCTAACAATATTAATATTGCCAAGCTTTTTTAAAGCTTCAGATCATTTTTTTATATATTATATATTATAGGGTCTGATCGATTTATGGAAGGTTGATTTATACATCCCGTCTTTTAAATGTGACAAAAACCTGTGAATGTGTTACTCTCCCGAGGCATCTCGCCGCGTCTGACGCTGCGACGGGGACCCAGAAGTCATCGGACAAAGTCACCCAATCTAAAAACACATTACAGAATTGTTCAGCGGCTGGGCGCGCGACTTAGGCCGAATTATAAAACAGGATTAGATTTAATCTTAAGTGGACACAATATCCTTAACCGGGCTAAAGTGCGCTGTGATTGTTGTACAACTCCGACTTGATGGCGTGTCTGGCTTAGCTTAACTTTAATCCTGTTTCATAATGTGTTTCATTTCCTGTTTCATAAATCTTGGTCATTTTATAATAATAATACTCTTTAGTGGAAGGTAACCACCAGGCGAGGTTAATGCTCAAAGCATTTTCTACCACCTAACCCTTAGAGTCTTATTATTATGTGGTCACAAACTCAAATTAATGAGGGAAAATTCATGCACTGGGTGGGATTCGAACCAACGGATCCCTACGCTACCTGGATTACTAGACTAGCGCGTTAATCACTTGACTACCATACCATTTTCGTTTTTAGATCCAACCTACGCTGCGTGCGACCGTGTCTTGTCCCGCTACCAGAGCAATCTACCGAGGGGAGACATGAACTACGTGTGTGTCCTACCCAACTACACCCAACCCTGCACAGGATGGACCCTCAACTCCACGCTCGACGTTTGCCAAAACCCAATCGCCTCGAACGGCAAATACATTGGACTGACCAGGGTGACAAGCGCCGCGTGCAAGGACCAAACTTGTCACATTGAAGTCTCGATGAATGACACCAAATTCCATGCCGCTATCGATTGCAAAGCGGACAGCTCGAATATTTCGCATTGCCTGTGTAACTTTTATGAGAGAAGACAAGATTGTTAGATAAGACTGAAAGTAAACCAAGTCTAGCACACATTTTGCTATGTTTGCTAGAAGATAAATGATTATTAACATTACATTTCAAAGGTGGTGGTGCTGGCGAAATAGACCCATAATTATTATAGGTGTGTGGTGATATTTCGACTGGCTTCATACCAACACTCTTCGGCAGGTCTTAATAATTTGAATTTGCAAGATCAGTATTCGTTGTGTTTCTAGTTTCCACTCAGTGTAATTTTCGTTCAATAAATATTTATGAGGTATAAAAGTGTTATTTTTATTTCAAGGTGGATAAATTTTTACTTGATACCTACACAGACAAATGATACTTGATGTCACGCGCTATTGAGATAGTACAAAAAAACTCTTATTTTGATCTCTTTAGAACCCCGATACCCCCATTAGTTACAGGTAAACTCATTTAAACAGCTAAATGAGATAGTTTTCTCCACCTGTCTAAACAAAATGGCAATGGAAATAAAATTGGAACAGTTGTTCTTGAGTATCAATTTAATTGGTCGTTAAAGTCGCCTCGCAAACTCATTCATTAGATTGATTACTTTATTTTCCAGTAGAATTTTTCTAATACAATGGAATTTTCGTCCACCTCATTAAATTTCTTCGTTAAACCATTTTTGTGAAATTTCGAATCAATTTTTTTTTCCGCCCCTATTACTTTAACGCTGTTAATAGACAGGCGTTCGCGCCAATTCTTCTAGTGTATGATATTAATGTGTATCGGAGCAACTATTGGTCCCAGACAAGATCAAGAACGCCTATACAAAGAAAGAGATACGTATCATTAAAAATAATTTACGCTCTGACCGACCTCAGTAGCTTGATCGATGGGGCGGCGGACTTGTAACCTGGAGGTCGGTGGTTCAAGTCCCGGTTTCAGCGTAGACTTGGTAAAGCGAGTTTGAATAGTTGTGATATCACGAAAGTGATTAAACAATTATGATAACTTTTTTTTACTTTACGCTTTGAATAGTGGTGTCTGACTGGACCACTTGACATCTCCCAGTTAGGGACTAAGGGCCAAATTATAAATTAGGATTACAATAAAGATAAGCCAAACCTCAAGTTGGACTATAGTGCGCTGTGATTGGTTGAAACTACGACTTGAAGAACTCTGGTCTGGCTTATCTTTGTTAAAATCTTCTTAAATAAAATCCATTTACATTCATAATAATTAACAGAATTCCGAATTACCAGTATGAGGCACGAGATTCAAAGTAACCTCATATGGTTTTGATGACGGAGCTGGGCTCTCATTCATTGAAGACTGAAATTTATGATATATTATGAAGAATGTTTTTGTATTTTTTTTTAATTATTGAATAGGTATTTTAAAAAAAAAAAAAAAAAAAAAAAAAAAAAAAAAAAAAAAAAAAAAAAAACATAAGTCCGAAACGCCTAGACCAAATTAATCCAAATTTGGCACCGATAAACAATATTCTTCAGCAGATTTCGGTATATTTTCATATTCCTTTTGTGTTTCATTCAATTCAAACAAATTATTGTTTGGTCTCATTTTATCACATTAGATCGAAAGATTGTTCTCTAGGAATATATTCATCTTGAGATCAATAATGAGATCAAAATGGATAAAAATTCAAGAAGAGATCTCAATAATTCGAGCTGTGTTCCTTCATTAAAAGTTTACCATAATTATGAAGACGGACCAGCCATTAATTAATATATTGTTGATTAATAAATAGATAAAATAGATTATTATAATTATATATTATAAAAATAAAAAAAATAATGAAGAATAATATAAATATGAAATCGTTCGGTTCATCCCACATCTTACTCCTCTCGACATGGACGGCAATTTTGTCAGTCACTATATTCCTGATGCAGACAGGTTTGTATTTATCTTATTATTTATACTTTCGGCTACGACTATTAAGTGCCCGAACAGTGTTGATCTAATTAAATTGTATTGAGGAAAAAAATAGAATTGAATTGACTATACCCTCGTTGATTTTCAATTAATGCGAGAGTGTACCTCTTTTTTTTCGAAATTTTATGTATCATTTTTTTTCTATTAATTCTATTTCTATTAATTTTCATATTTTCCCGAAATAACAAAATATTATTCCTTCTCGTCATGCCGCCACTAGTCGACACCAGAGCACATCTTTCAAGTACCTACAGTGAACGCCGAACATCCAAGTAAAGAGCTTCCAGGTTCACGAGAGTTCCAATGTTAATGGTCACCCATCACGTTCTAACCACGCCGGACGTTACTTAACTTCAACGATACTTGGAGATCTAGGGCGGAATTAATAGACGTTTTTGTAATACCTCTGTGGCGCTAAGTCACGAATTGTGTACTGTGTAAGATAAGGAAATCCGACGCTTAGCAATGACTTGAGTTATAGAATTTGTCTATTAATTTCGCCCCTAGTGTTTCCTCTAACTATATTATTATTATCTTATATTATCTTAGAAGCTTTAGCTTAGGAAAAATACCTTTGTATATGTTATCCTGTTACTAAATAAATAAATAAATTTAAAAAAAAATCTTCTTCTTTATAAATAACTTTCTTTCTTTTTTTGCTATCAGCTCCAACCGATGCAACTTGCGAGTTCTACCTGCGCAAATACTCATGCGGCCTCGGTCTGCCCGAACTGAACGACACGTGCAACCCCAACCCGAAAGCCTGCACGGACTTCGCTTTCGACAAAGTCGTCGCCGTCTGTCAGAAGAAGACCGTCTGCTCCAACGGTCAGTACCCGACGCTGACCGCCGTCAAAAGCTCCCAGTGCAACGGCCAGACGTGTCACGTGGAGATCAGCATGAACATCACCAGCTTCCACGCCGCTATCGACTGCAAGATAGACCCGACGAAAGGAGGGTACCATTGCGTGTGCAAGTTCTACGAGACCAGGGACAACTGTAGTATCGTATAGTAGCTTGAAGAACTTTTTTTTTTTTTTTAAAACATTTTATTTATTTATTAACAATATTGGATATTTACAAAGGTTCTTTTCCTAAGCCAATAATAAAAGCTTCTAAGAATTTATGAACCCGGCGAAAGGAGGGTACCATTGCGTCTGCAAATTCTATGAGACCAGGGACAACTATAGTATCGTATAGTAGCTTGAAGAACTTACGCGCGTATTTATGAACCCATATTATTTTATGAACCCGGCAAAAGGAGGGTACCATTGCGTCTGCAAATTCTATGAGACCAGGGACAACCAGGGACAGGGACAGGGAAAGTATCGTATAGTAGCTTGAAGGACTTAACACCCGTATTTATGAACAGAAAATGCCGTCTCAGCAATGTCTCAAGCAAGGTATTGACCAATAATATTAGAGGAAATCATGCTTCAGACCCTGCTCAGACTGCTTTTTCTGTTCATAAATACGACTGAAATAGTGTTTTCAATACGCAACCACAGACCCACTTATAATAATAATAATAATACTCTTTAGTGGAAGGTAACCACCAGGCGAGGTTAATGCTTACAGCATTTTCTACCACCTCACTCTCAGAGTCTTATTATTATGTGGTCACAAACTCAAATTGATGATGAAAAATTCATGCATTGGGTGATATTCGAACCAACGGATCCCTACGCTACCTGGATTACCAGACTAGCGTCTTAACCACTTGACTACCAATGCACGGTACTTATAATAATATTGCCTTATTTATACTGCCCGACTAGGACAAATGAGTCACATTATTCCAGCAGTGAACCCAAGGCGTTCTATGTGTGTTCAAAATCCCAAATAGGAGGATAACTTATCATGTCCCGGCTGGGTTTCGAACCCGTGACCTCTGCATTACAAGACCGACGTCTTGACTACTGAGCTACTGAGACTTACTTACCTACTGATACCTGGATTGAAGCGGGTTGCGAGTAAGAATTCATCAGTTTATAAATTCTATACAGAATTCAGTTTATAAATAGGGAAGCATGCAGAATAGGTATACCACAGTACTCTAACTTACCACAGATGAGATGGGTGAAATATATCCTTTTAGGATCCGAAAATTGCACCACTCGTAACAAAATTACTACTAGAATATTATAAGAGACGATCTAAAGATAAAGTTACCGTCACTCTGTGATACGTCACTTTTTTAATATTCACTTTATTTTATCAATTCACACCTACCATATCAATTTATGATTTTTTCAAGCAAACAGCACTTTCTCATAACCTACTTCACAATAGAATACCTTGTTTTCCCGTTGATTTAAGTTCTTTAATAAAATTACAAACATGTCGGGATTTCTAGTAGATTTCTGTTGAACGATAGAAATAGTTGTGGTAATCGAAAAAATAAGTGTAGGTAGACAGAAATAATAGAATGTAATCTTTACTACAACTTAGAATTGCAGGTGTTTTGTAAAGGTACGTTTATAAGAATTTGTACTTACTTACGCGAAGAAAAAAATACCTAATCCCTGGAAAATACTTTTCCCTCGTCATCATGTATTGTATTATTCTAGGTACTCGAATTTTTCCACAACTTAGGTACCTCTTAAGATTATTATTTATTCTAATTACAATTATTTATTTCTTTACCTGTGTCACCTATTCCTAGACGTATTCTTACATCTTTCCTTCAAAGGAATCGAAGTTTATTGAACAAGATCACAGCAAACCCTAATTTTATTGTATTATTACTGTTTCCAATATTTTAATTTTCCAAAATGAACCCGATTAAAGGCTTCATTAAAATCACAATTATTTATTAATTTCTCATTTGTAAAGTTTAAATTTTATATTTCAGTACGTTTATCTTATCAGTTGTAGAGAAAAATAAATAGTAAAAAAAATAGGACACTTATTTTTCAAAGGGTAAAAAAATGCCGCGACAAAAAACTCGGGGTCCGCTCGCGAGAACCGACAAGAGAGTACTGGAAAGCTGCGCGGTTTTCCGGAGCTTTTCTTCGGTAGGAGGTGGAGGGAGGAGAAGAGGAGGAAGGGAGGAGGAGGAGGAAGGTGTGGGTTGTAAGAAAATGAAGCGAGAGAGGGGGAAATGAGTGTGTCTGATACTCTTCTACTTCTTGTAGGTAAATGAAGTGTGGTGAACGTTATGGGTTTTGCTTAGAACGGGTGACGCACGTCATTGCTACGAGACGAGGATCTATCAAGTTCGATTTTTTTTTATTTATTAATTTTGGGATTGGTTTTGTGATTCTGGATTATTAATTAATAGACAACATCAATAACTTAAGTCGTCGGTAAGTGTCGGTTTTCCCTATCTTAGGGCGGAATTAATAGACGTTTTTGTAATACCTCTGTGGCACTAAGTCACGGATTGCGTACTGTGTAAGATAGGGAAAATCGACACTTACCAACGACTTAAGTTATTGATGTTGTCTATTAATTCCGCCCTTACACAGTACGCAATCCGTGACTTAGCGCCACAGAGGTATTACAAAAATGTCTATTAATTCCGCCCTAAATATCTCTATTTCGTGTTTATATAATAATATCTCCTTTAGGTATTATGCGCGATTGGGACTAATGATGACTATGATGAGTCCTATGAGTGCTGAGTAAATTGACTTTTGAGTCTTACCTCGGCAGTGTAAACAAGGTATATTATATTCTATTATTCCAGCAGTAAGAATTAGTAGGTACCTATCTATTCAAAAAGTATTTACATAATATTATTTATTAGGTATGTGGTCAAATCCACGTTGGGACGATAGCAAAAATTGTCAATGTCCAATACACCTGATCAATGGTGATGGACAAGTATACTTAGAGCAAACGAAGATGGCACGTTGAATTCTCCCGTTCTCATCCGATCACTGAAGTTAATTAAGCAACCCCCAGCGTTTGTGAGGACATGGATAGGTGACCGTTCTGGGTTCGAATCAATCCATGCGGTCATCATGGGAATCCATATTCTCACGGCTATTCCCGGCTCCTCTCAGGCTGGATAAGGTTAACCACCAGCTTTGTTGTTTGTCCAGTGATTGTTGAGTAACCATTGTCGTGATAATAATATAATACCATGTACGAGTACTTGGTTAGTTGAAAGCGATCGAAAGCCCAAATAATAGTTAAAAAACAAGAATATCTTTTTAACTCTGGTTGGATCCCTCCCTAATTTGATGGGTCCTGAAGTCCGTGATTAACACCAAGGGCGGACTTAATAAACAAAATTGGATGAGAAGTCCGAGTCAGATTAATGATGTCCCCATTCCAAACAATACGCAAAATCTAAACTTTCTACGAAGGTATGATGAAAATGACTATGAAATCTATGAATTACATAATTAATTTTACTTTAGGTACCTACTCCTGACGTATGTAAATAGGTACCTACTCGCAGAAAATCTATCGCTGAGAAAACCAACCGATAAAATTTAAAACACGTACGCTAAAAAATTAAAAACTATTCTTAATTTGTAATACCACACAGCACACCTTTGAACATACCTAAGTTGTGAATGTGTACCTAATGCAAATATGTATTACAAAGGGCGTTAAAAACGAATTATTATTAAACTAGGTAAATTTTGTCCTAGTCAACATGGCCAAGTGATGTAGCGCTATAGGATATGGCACGTTCGGTGAACTATGTAGGTTCGAATCCCAGCAGAGTAGAAAATAATATATTCTACTTCGGATGTCCCCTCATAACTCGTGAGTAAAAAAAAATATGAGTAGGTAGTTACTAGACTTGTATGTGTGTAACGACCGGTGACGACATTACCAGAGTATGAATAAAATAATGTAGATATACTCGTACATTAGGTATTTAGAAAAGATAATGCTGTGCTACCTACAAAATTGTGACGAGGATCTTGTCTGACCAGAATTAAAACATAGGTACCAACGAAGGTATAATTAAGTACACCTCATTGGTTACGATATCGCCCCTGCGTAAAATTATGTAGGTATAATAATAAAATTATTAATTTTAAATAAAAAAATTAATATTTGTAAACGGATCTTACCTAGGGACGGCAATGTGCTACTCTTTCGCTGACGGCATTGCCGGCCAAAACATTGTTTGTTTACTAACAATTTTAGTGCGCGAATATTTGAATTTCACGATTGCCGCAATTCAAATTTTCTTTTCCGGGAAATTGTGGAGAACTTTCCCTGTAAATTGTGAATTTGCTGCTTGATTGCAAACTTTTTTGTAAGGATCTATCTACATATTTTTCTCGGATTTTTTTTTTCTTCTGAAAAATCGAGTGTAACTTGTTCTGGAAAGCGCGTGTTTGGACTATTAGCAGGTTATCATGGCACTCAGTGGACAGGACTTCTACATCCGGTACTATGTCGGACACAAGGGAAAATTCGGTCATGAATTTCTCGAGTTCGAATTCCGGCCTGACGGCAAGCTGAGGTACGCGAACAACTCCAACTACAAAAACGACACCATGATCCGCAAGGAGGCTTACGTTCACAAGTGTGTGATGGATGAGCTGAAGAGAATCATCAGTGAGTCGGAAATCATGCACGAAGATGATTCCCTGTGGCCACAGCCAGACAGGATTGGAAGACAAGAGTTGGAGATTGTCATCGGAGATGAACATATCTCATTCACTACGTCCAAGACAGGATCTCTTGTTGACGTGAATCATTCTAAGGACCCGGATGGTCTGAGGTGTTTCTATTATCTGGTTCAGGATTTGAAGTGTCTTGTATTTTCCTTGATCGGACTACACTACAAAATTAAACCTATCTAAACTGAAATAATTCTTGCATTTGCTCCTTTAAAACTGTTGTGGTTTCAGAAAGTATTAACACAATTTTAACCAATATTTCCTTGAGGTATTACCAAAACGTCTCTTAATTCCGCCCTTAGTGTCAATTTCTGTAGGCAAGTAATTTATTGTAGAAGTGCCTATTACAGCAATTGAAAAAGTAATATTTCAATCAAAATTTTGTTTACATACAATGAATTGAGGTAACACACATCCCTTAGAGTTGAATTTCTATTGGTACAAGTATTGATCTTTTCTAACTTCAAACCTCATTCCAACTATTGCAACTTAGTATGGAGTATTGTTGAATGACAACTAAGGACTGGGTGGTAAATGATCTCTTTGATCTTGAGAAGTAACTCTTTCCATGGGTGGAATTTCGACCTATGGTAAACCCATCTCCAAATGAGCTACTTATTTTTGTTTATTTTTTGTACACTTCCATATGGGAGAAACTAATATTACCTCTTAAATGGCTCCTTTTATTATAATTTACAAAATGCCCAGCTGCCATTGATGGAAACATGAATAGTTAATATACTAGTTCTTGATCTGTCACCAAAGTCAAGCAATGTCTATCAAGGTTAGGACTTAGATGGGTGACCAATCAAATTTTGATGATGCTGGCTGGCTATTCCTGGGTAGCAGATGTGCTGTCTCTAATGATCTTGACGTTAGAGAGACATTGAGCAAAACAAAAAAATGTATAAGTCTTGAACTTGTTGCTCAAGAAATATTGCTCTATTACATCAACTGTCCTTGACCAAATCATTTTTTTAATGCCATTACATTATTTTTTTCTAATTTAATTATCATATTCAGCCATCATAATGATTGTAAAATAAATTGTTCTCTTGTGTTTTAATTACAACAATGACAAGTTTGTAACATGGGTTTTGTAATTAATGAAATCTACCTACTTTTTGGTTCTCAATACTTCAAACTCATCTGCTGGGAAAATAATTTAATATAAAAATCTCCACTTCTTTTCTGTCCTGGTAGCTTAGTGGTAAAGACAGTACTGGTAGCTCTGGTAATTTAGAAGTTGTGGGTTTGAAACCCAGCTGGGACATGATAAGTTGTCCCCCCATTTGGATTTTTTACCACATAATAATATGTCTTGTGTGACCTAGAAAGAAATATTATGGTTGCCAATTTCTGAATGTATATGACCAGTCCTCAGTCAAGTTCAAGCTGCTGAAAGCTGCTTGTTAATCATATAACTTGGTGGTAATCATTTTAACTTAATAGTCATACTCAAATTAACCTAGCCTATCCTGTGTGGTTCCACGAATAGCTCTCAGAACCTGGATTACCATGATGAACAATTGAACATGGATAATTGGATACGGATACATTTGAGGCAAAACATTCTCCACTTCACGTCCTTACCATTTTGGATGTTGCTTAACTTCAATGATCACATGGGAACTCTGCTGGCTAGCTTTTTGTTTGATTAACTGATAAAACAATCACTGGTTCATAACAACAGAAAAGTCAATGGAACTAACCACCAGGATTTTCCATTGTGTTTTCAACCCGTAAAAAATGCCACTTGGACTAACTTCAGGCTGTTCCTCATAATTGATTCAACACATTTTGGAAAGCTTAGTTTGTTAAAAGAGGTAGAGGTACATACAATTTCTAAATTGAATGACCAAGATAAAAACAATGATTTACCGTTTGGTATGAATAATTCATTGTGCTTGACAGTTACAAGTGTTTATTAAATTGAAAATATAAGATTGACAGACAAAAGAAATTATGTAAGTATCATACAGATAATCTTAATGGAATATAATATATAATCTTACTTATACTGCCCGATAAGGCCTATCAAGTTGTATAATTTCATTAGGATATGAGGGAGGATACCTGTCATTTCCCAGCTGGGACATGAATGGTTTTTTTTACCAATGAGCTACCAAAAATATACTGAGTAGGTACATAAGCATGCGCGGATATAGGGAGGGGCACGGGGGGCACGTGCCCCCCCAGATTTTTTCGGTAAGCGGTGTTTCTCAATTTTCATTATACCTAATCCCGTTTAAAAAAAGATCTCAATGAGTTAGGGGGGCACGGGCCCCAAAATAATTCCCAATTCTAAGACTAATCCCGTAGAAAAAAAAAATCTCAATAAGTTAGGGGTGCACGGGCCCCAGAATAATTCCCAATTCTCAGACTAATCCCGTAAAAAAAAAAATCTCAATAAGTTAGGGGGGCACGGCCCCAAAATAATTCCCAATTCTAAGACTAATCCCGTTAAAAAAGATCTCAATAAGTTAGGGGGGCACGGGCCCCAAGATAATTCCCAATTCTATTAAGATTAATCCCGTAAAAAAAAGATCTCAATATATTAGGGGTGCACGGGACCCAATATAATTCACAATTCTAAGACCAATAAGAAATAACTAAATAATAAAGTTGTCAAATCCACACAGATTGCCCGAGAAACCTGAAATTTTACCTATAGGTGCATTTGGATCAGATAATATATCTCTAGGGTTCAGCTTCACAGGGTAAGGACAAAAAATGGATGCGTGACACAAAAAACCACATTTTTTTCTCAAAATTTGTCGTGACGGCGCCACGGCGGCGGCTTATCAACTCAATAAGAAAAAGTTTTAAGCAAGGGTTCAAGTTTTCATTAATTTGAGATATCAATCACGAAATTCTGATGAGCCGTTCTTGAGGTACGTTGAGTAAGGACATAAAATTGATGGGTAAACAAAAAGTATTTACGTTTTTTCACCTGAATGACATTTTTTTCGAAATATGTCGTGACGAACTATCAACTCAAAGCGAGAATGTTTTTGCAAGGGTTGCGTATTCTTCATTTGACATATTGATCGCGAAATTCTGATGAGCCATTCCTGAGCTCCAGTAAGGACAAGAAAAGGATGGGTGACACGAAAAATATTGACATTTGTATGTGTGTGTGTGATAGGCTTGCGAAGCGGCGGGTGCAACCCTCTAGTTAGGTATATTGTGCGATTGTGCCCCCCCAGTACAAGAGGGCTATATCCGCGCATGTACATAAGGTTTAATACAATTGATAGTTTCATCCTGTTTGCATGCCACAAAGACACCACTGGAAAGAATGTACTTAAAATACAAAGGTTTGATGGAAAGGACGTTAGTCTTTGACAGAGATGAAATGTGTTGGTCAGAAAACCTAATTGTTTCCTGAAGTCCATAATCTATCAGTCTTCTCGCCTTAGTTGAATTTTATTATAAGTTTTAAAACGGAGCAGCACGAACATATTTACATGTTCGGCGTATTTGATTGGTTGAAAAATGAATACTGATTGTCCAAAAATAACTGAGTGTCCAAGCTGTATGGAAAACTGTTAGGGTGTTAAGTTTAATACATTTGCGAGTAGAAAAGAAAACACATGTCATTTTATTATGATTTTGTGTTGTTTCAACACATACTAAAATTCAAATCTAGGAGCAAGGACTCTGATTGTTAAGTCTCCTCTGTAAATAAAAATCATTAAAAAAAAAAAAAAAAAAAATCAACTCTTGTCAGGCCGAAAGACCATTCAAATTTTTCAATAATCACTGAGCAAGGACTCTGATTGTTAAGTCTCCTCTGTAAATAAAAATCATTTAAAAAAAATCAACTCGTGTCAGGCCGAAAGACCATTCAATTTTTTCAATAATCACTGAGCAAGGACTCTGATTGTTAAGTCTCCTCTTCAAATAAAAATCATATAAAAAAAATCAACTCTTGTCAGGCCGAAAGACTGTTCAAATTTTTCAATAATCACTGAGCAGCGAGTCATATCTCTATCATTTAAAAAAAAATCAATTCTTGTCAGGCCGAAAGACCGCTCAATTTTTTCAATAATCACTGAGCAGCGAGTCGTATCTCTGGAGCAGAATTACCCACTCCACGCCTCTCGTATACGGGAACATGTCCACGGGAACCAGGCGCGTCGGAATGAACGGACTCTTGGCGAACTTCTTGGACGACGCATGCGCAAGCCCGTTGAACCCGGTGAGCACACTCTTGGGCTCGCAGGCCAGGTAGACGATAGACTCGAGGGGCGACGCGCGCAGGGTCGAGGCTAGACGATGGTGGATGCCCGCGCGCGGGGGATCAAGCACCGCTACCACCGGGTACTGAGCGCGGTGCAGCAGCTGACCGGTGAGATGTTCGGCCAGGCCGTGGTGGAACGACGCGTTGGTGATGCCGTTCGCCTTGGCGTTGCTGCGCGCGTCCGCCACTGCTTCCTCGTTGGATTCCACACCCAGCACCTCACCACACCGCTGGGGAAGGGGGAAGAGAGAAAGGGGAGGAACCGTTTAAAAAAATTTATACTACTAATTATTTATTTATTTAATGTTTCTACGGGAAATACCCATTTTTACAAAGTCCCAATGTCTCCTTATTTCCTTATTCATACTGTCCAACTATAACTAACAAGTCCCATTCTTCCAGCAGTAAAACAAGCACTCTAAATACGCACATCATACAGGGTGACTCATACTAGATACTCACATCATTCAGGGTGACTCATACTAGATACTCACATCATACAAGATGACTAATATCATACAGGTACATCACTCTACATCAGTGTTGTCAACATTCATGTCTGTGCCAAAGTGTCAAATTGATTCTGAGGGAGATCGGCTGGATATCTCTAGGTTTGTATGTACAGTAGAATGGGGGAAATAAATTTATGTGGTAATGTGGGGTAATTTTTTTACTACTTGACCGAAGTTGTCTCCTTTATGCTAATATTTGTTCATCTAGATACTCACATCATACAGGGTGACTCACTCTAGATACTCACATCCTACAGGGTGACTCACTCAAGATACTCACATCCTACAGGGTGACTCACCCTAGATACTCACATCCTACAGGGTGACTCACTCTAGATACTCACATCATACAGGGTGACTCACTCAAGATACTCACATCCTACTGGGTGACTCACTCAAGATACTCACATCATACAGGGTGACTCACTCAAGATACTCACATCATACAGGGTGACTCACTCTAGATACTCACATCATACAGGGTGACTCACTCAAGATACTCACATCATACAGGGTGACTCACTCTAGATACTCACATCCTACAGGGTGACTCACTCAAGATACTCACATCCTACAGGGTGACTCACCCTAGATACTCACATCCTACAGGGTGACTCACTCTAGATACTCACATCATACAGGGTGACTCACTCTAGATACTCACATCCTACAGGGTGACTCACCCTAGATACTCACATCATACAGGGTGACTCACTCTAGATACTCACATCCTACAGGGTGACTCACTCAAGATACTCACATCCTACAGGGTGACTCACTCAAGATACTCACATCCTACAGGGTGACTCACCCTAGATACTCACATTCTACAGGGTGACTCACTCTAGATACTCACATCCTACAGGGTGACTCACTCTAGATACTCACATCCTACAGGGTGACTCACTCTAGATACTCACATCCTACAGGGTGACTCACTCTAGATACTCACATCCTACAGGGTGACTCACTCTAGATACTCACATCCTACAGGGTGACTCTAGATACTCACATCGGCCAGGCAGAGGCCTATGGTCCCCACGCCGGAGCACACATCCAGCAGGGTGGTCTCCTTGGTAAGCTGGGCCAGCTCCGCCACGGTCTCATACAGGGTGACACAGGCGCCCGTGTTCACCTGGAAGAAGGAGGCGGGCGACACGGAGAAGTTGAGGGCGAAGAGCTGCTGGGTGATGGTGGGCGTGCCGGCCAGGAGCTCCACGGGCGGCGACTTCTGACCTGGCGCCAGTCTGGAAATTCAGAATTGAAATAATAGTCTTCAGTGCCGGGATACATAATACACAACGAGAAGCAATAATATTAGAGATTTAAACTAATAATATTTTAATTTTTTAAACACGGGGTTCGATCCCCCGTGCCGACAAAAATCTGTATTCTCAATTTGGTTACAATTGTTTGAAAGGAATACCTTCGGGTGCGCTCGTGTTGACCCAGCACCTAATTGGGAAGTATTGTGTCACTTCTCGCCCATCAGCAGGGAGGCATACTACGGAATGGGTAGGCTAGAACACAGACCACAAGCGTCTACAGTAGCTCCTGTTTCATGGCTATGAAATAAAAGTGGCTGTGAAACACTCATATTTAAAAAAAAAAAAAAAAATAGATTCAGAATGGTATTCGCACTGGTCATTTTTAAGAACATTACTGTTAATTTGAAGTGCATAATAATGATAATACTCAGAAAGAAGGTTCACGTAGAATATTACCAATAAATGAGACTTTGTTTAGATTGTGAGAGGCGGGATACATAATACACAACGAGAAACAATATTAGAGATTTAAAATAATAATAGATTCAGAATGGTATTTGCACTGGTCATTTTTAAGTACAATACACAAATTCGAACAACATAATGATGAGATACCCCAGGTACACTCAGCGCGGCAGAGTGTAAGGTGACGGAAAACATAGTTCCCATGTATGTACATTGTACAATACTCTGTTTATCCTGCAAGAATGAGACTAAAGAGTCCCTTTACTCTCACAGTCTAAGCAAGGTTGTTGTTGTTGTCAGCTTGGCTACAGCTGGAGGGGTGAGTGATGGTTATTTCAAAGTTGGCTCGTCCTGAACCACATATTTCTATGTGCGATCAACCATCATGAGGACTTGGGCTTTTTTCATAAGCTATTAAACCCTTTGGAAACTGCGAGCTAGCCTAGCTTGTAAGGGTTGGCTAGTCTGTTCTCTGTTTATAGTCCTCTAGTGAGACACTGGTCGTCTCCCTGTTTAACGTTCCCCAGCTAGACTATCTAAGCAAAGTCTCATTAATTGGTGTGAAGAAAAAGTATACTCTAGTGAAAAAAGAACCAACAATACCTGCGAGGCATCAGTTGGAAGTGGATGGAGGTGCAGTTGGCTCTCTTGCCCTCCTCGCTATTCTCAAAGAAATCTTTCAGCTCTGCACGCACTACGTCCAACTGTTCCTTGGTGAAGTTCTGCGGATCAAAACCTGTGGGGGAAGTAATGAATTCTCTTAGTAAGAACCATTACAACTTATCATCATAGGGTGGCGTCATCGTGAACGACGGCAGCCAGACAGTGGAGGAATGAGTTATCATATTTGTGTTGATCACTTTCGTAATATCACAACTACTCAGACTCGCTTTACTAATTCTACGCTGAAACCGGGACTTGAACAACCAACCTCCAGGTTACAAGTCCATCGCCTTATCGATCAAGCTACTGAGGTCGGATTAAAAAAATATCTTAGTAAAAACCATTATAACTTCATCATAGGGTGGCGCCATCGTGAACGATGGCAGCCAGACAGTGGAGGAATGACTCCGCACTTCTACCACTGTCTTTACAAGGAGGCTAATAATTGACAAGGGCCCCCAGAAGCAAGCCAATGCTGGTCTACTCCCTGTTTATAGTCCCCCAGCCAGACTGCTGGTCTACTCCCTGTTTATAGTCCCCCAGCCAGACTGCTGGTCTCCTCCCTGTTTATAGTCCCCCAGCCAGACCCAGCCATTATAACTTATGTCATTACCAAAACGAACACAATACTCCCGACTTCTAATATTAGGAAGTCGCCCCTTGGTTCACTACATATTCTATTTTGTTTTTTTTTTTATCATGTCCTATTTTGTTGAATGTATGTAGTTGACCAATAAAGTGTTAAATAATAATAATCACTTGAAGTAATGTGCCATACGGTTCGGTTGTGGTGATGGAGAGGAGGGTTTTAGCGGATATAGCGCACTGTTTCCTGTGCTGGAACCCCGCACTTCGTCTTGAACTATAGAAGATTTTGCCTCCTCTCACAAGAAATAATAATAATAATAATAGGACCACCAAGGGGGATAGCCACGGGAGAGAAAAAGATGGACTACACAAAGTCCATCATAAAATAACCTCCCCACATTATGAACCAAACAACTTCAGGAGACTTGATCTTCGGATCCGCTCCTGAAGTCAAAACACCAGGAGACTTGATCATATGATCCGCTCCTGGTGTACTACCTATTGAAGGGTAATAATTACCCTCCAAGGAGAGAAAGTGGAATAATAATAATAAATTTCTCGGAAGTAAAACTCACCGATCTTGATCATCAGCTGGTCGGAACTGTCCGAGTAGCGGCTCATCAGGAGCTTCCAGTGGCCGGTCTGGCTGACCACGTCAAAAATACCATACGAAGAGCGGCGCAGGTACCCCTCGAACACAGACACGACTGTTTTCATGCGCGCGTGTATGTGCACGAGCCCCGTGACACAGCCTATGTACACGGACCCGTCCGAGTACTTCCCGTAGCGGAACCCCACGGTGATCTCCTTGGTGCGTGGGTGAAGACCTGAAGATGAATATCATAATGATAGTGGTAATTAATCTATTAATCCATTCAACAAACTTCATGTTTCTGGAATTTACGGTTAACGAGTTATAGGTCAAAATATATGGATATTTTGCAGGACATCCGTAGGGTTAGGAATAATACATAGAAGGTCATGCCTCAAGAATATAGTAGGGTTAGGTAAGATACATAGAAGGCCATGCCTCAAAGGGTTGGGTGGAAGAGATTGCCACAGGCAATAACCCCGCCCTTTAGGTAGGACATTATTGTTATTTTCTTTTCTTTTTTACTTATTTATTTTGTCATTTGTTTGTTTTTTTTTTTTTTTTTTTTTTTCTTTCTTTTCTTAATTTTATACTGTTGCCTGTTTGTCCTCCTAATAAAGCTTAAAAAAAAAAAAAAAGAATATAGTAGGGCAAGAATATGAGCGGCGCAGGTACCCCTCGAACACGGCCACGACAGTCTTCATGCGCGCGTGTATGTGCACGAGCCCCGTGACACAGCCTATGTACACGGACCCGTCCGAGTACTTCCCGTAGCGGAACCCCACGGTGATCTCCTTGGTGCGTGGGTGAAGACCTGGACACGAATCATAATTTTTTCAATTTCAATTTATTTATTTTATTTAGAGTGCATTACAAAACAGTGGTTTCCCACCTATAACATCATTATTACACTTATAATTGACAAAAGTAAAATAATAATAGTAAAAATAACAGCATTTTTAAGAATAAAAGTCAGAACAAGCTAATACATTTTAAATAAATAAAATCATAATGCATAAAGAATATCTTTTAGATCTGCTACAAAGCACCCCATTCTTTTTGAGTAGTCCATATTAGGATAAACATTACACAAGTTCATCAACCTATTGAGGGGTATTAAATTAGAAGGTGAGGACCGAAAGGGCAAAGTGTGTCTAGATAATAATAATAATAGTGGTAATTCATTCCTTTAAATTTATTAATTTAAATTACATTAAAAAAGACTATAAACAGGGAGTAGACCAGCATTGGCTTGGTTCTGGGGGCTCTTGTCAATTATTAGATGCCTTGTAAAGACAGTGGTAGAAGTGCTGAGTCATTCCTCCACTGTCTGGCTACCATGGTTCACGATGCCACCACCCTATGATGATATGATGATGAATTAAATAATTAATTTATTTAAATTAATTTAGTATAGTAATAAGAAGCAAGACCATGCGCGGATATAGCCCTCTTGTACTGGGGGGGCACAATATACCTAACTAGCGGGTTGCACCCGCCGCTTCGCAAGCCACACACACACACACACACACACACACACACATACACACACAAATGTCAATATTGTGCTTGACATTTGTGTGTGTCAAGCACAACATTTCTTGTCCTTACTGGAGCTCAAGAATGGCTCATCAGAATTTCGCGATCAATATGTCAAATGAAGACTCCAACCCTTGCAAAAACTTTATCGCTTTGAGTTGATATTTCGTCACGACATATTCCGAGAAAAAATGTCATTCAGGTCAGAAAACGTAAATACTTTTTGTTTACCCATCCAATTTATGTCCTTACTCAACGTAGCTCAAGAACGGCTCATCAGAATTTCGTGATTGATATCTCAAATGAAAACTTGAACCCTTGCTTAAAAGTTTCTCTATTTGAGTTGATACGTCGCCACCGTGGCGCCGTCATGACAAATTTTGAGGGAAAAAAAATGTCATTTCGGTCGAAAAATGTGATTTCTTTGTGTCACCCAACCATTTTTTGTCCTTACCCCGTGTAGCTGAACCCTAGAGATATATTCCCTGATCCAAATGGACCTAAAGGTAAAATTTCAGGTTTCTCGGAGAATGTGTGTGGATTTGACAACTTTATTATTTAGTTATTTCTTACTGGCTTAGAATTGGGATTTATTTTGGGGCCCGTGCCCCCCTAACTCATTGAGATCCTTTTTTTTAAAACGGGATTAGTCTTAGAATTGGGAATTATTTTGGGGCCCGTGCCCCCCTAACTCATTGAGATCTTTTTATTACGGGATTAGTCTTAGAATTGGGAATTATTTTGGGGCCCGTGCCCCCCTAACTCATTGAGATCTTTTTTTTTAACGGGATTAGTCTTAGAATTGGGAATTATTTTGGGGCCCGTGCCCCCCTAACTCATTAAGATTTTTTTTTTTACGGGATTAGGTATAATGAAAATTGAGAAACACCGCTTAACGAAAAAATCTGGGGGGGCACGTGCCCCCCCCCTATATCCGCGCATGAGCAAGACAAGTTAGAATCACAGCGCACCAGACTGTCAAGTTAGAATCACAGCACAATAGACCACCTGTCAAGTCCGACTTGAAAGACGGTCTTTTGTGTTTATTTATTTTAAAAAAACGATCATAATATTTCTGCTAATAACTATCATGATGTCACAGTTACCAGTGGTGTCATCAACGAAGTTTAAAGAGAGTAATGTAGAGGATTTAGAAAAGCAATGATTGAGGATGGTGCAGGTGTAGATTTTATGTATATAAAAAAAAAACAAAAAATAGAAAAGAATATAATAACACTCTTTAGTCACTAAAGAGTGTTATTATATTCTTGTAGTTTTTGGTTACCTTCCTGGTGGTTACCTTCCACTAAAGTTTAGTGGAAGGTAACCACCAGGCGAGGTTAATGCTCAAAGCATTTTTATCTATAAGGAAAAATATTACTTCCGATTTCTAAAATTAGAAATTTCTCGGAAGTAATACCCTATTTCTTAGAGAAACCTGGATGTACAAGAAAACAAAACATTTACTTTTTATTATGGTTTAACGTCGCTTTTCAACTGCATGGTCATATACGACAAGGGTTTTACCCTCCATTCGCAGGAAACTCACAAACCAGCGACCCACATTAACCTCACCCAGCCTGGGTTGGGCCAGAATGCCAACATCACGAAGTTTTCACCTGACTGGACGTTGCTTAACTTCGGTGATCCTCCGAGAACAAGTGCATTCAATGCGCCATCGACGCTGACTAACAGAGTAGAGAGTAGGGTATTTAAAAAAGAAATTATTTAAAAATTAAGAGGCTCTTGATTCACAATAAGTGCACTGGTAGTCAAGTGGTTAACGCGCTAGTCTGGTAATCCAGGTAACGTAGGGATCCGTTGGTTCAAATCCCACCCAGTGCATGAATTTTTCCTCATTAATTTGAGTTTGTGACCACATAATAATAAGACTCTGAGGGTTAGGTGGTAGAAAATGCTTTGAGCATTAACCTCGCCTGGTGCTTACCTACCATGAGATGTTATTATTATTTTTCTTATTACATTTTCTTTTAACATAACACAAAAAAAACCTAAGGAACAAAATTTGTTCCAACCTCCGTTGTGTAATGGTTGACAACTGCTCGTTTTTCTTTCTTTTTTTTTCTTCTTTTTTTCTTTTAAAAGTAAAAAAAAATATTATTATTATTAAAAAAGAAATCAAACTCCTCATTCTCACCAATGCTAAACTCGCACTTGTTCCTGTAGCCCTCGCGCTTGAGGCATGGCCGTATCGGGTCCAGCTGCACGGGCAGGCCGTCGTACTTGGCTCTCTGGGAGTCGAACCAAGGCTTGAGCTTGGGCTGGTACTGCTCGATGCTGGCTACCATCTGGTGGATCTGCTTGCGGGCGTCTTCCATCTTCATTTCCAGCTGAAATCCAGCGAGCAAAAGACATTGCAGATCCCCAAGTTACAACAAAGTTACTATGGTTGGGTGGAAGAGCTTCTTGAAGGAGAATCCTGCCATATAAAAGAAAGCCCAAAAAAAACAAACAAACAAAAAAAAAATCGGAGCAAAAACATTTCTGTCGATTTCTAATAATAGAAATTTATCTAACATTTCCAGCTGAAATCCAGCGAGCAAAAGATTGCAGATCCCCAAGTTACAAATAGAAAATCGGAACAGATTTTTTTTTTTTTTTTTTTTTTTGAAAAACGAACACAATACTTCCGATTTCTAATATTAGAAATTTATCGGAAGTAAAATATCTGGCTAGGGGACGTTCAACAGAGAGAAGACCAGTGTCTCGCTAGAGGACTATAAACAGAGAACAGACTAGCCCACCCACCCTAAAAGTCAGATCTTGGAGTTGCTCAAGTGTCCTTCATTTTAATATTACCTGCTCTTCATAGGGTACATTCCAGAGTGGTACAGTGGTGTCCTTCATCTTAATTTCGGGATCCTCATCCACAGGGTCCGGGTTTTTGTTCTTGATTACTATGAATGGGTCCGGCAGAGCATTGGCTTTCTGAAAGCAAAAAATGTGAAGTTGAGTATGTATCGACCGACCTCAGTAGCAATCAAACAGGTCTTAATCGTCTAGTACAGCGGTTCCCAACTGGTGGGCCGCGGGCAGCTCGCTTCTGGGCCGCGGATGCTGGCCGAAACTTAAAAAATAATATTAAAATAGTGCAAAATAATCGGGGTGGGCCGCAAAATTGTTTTTAAAATATTATTGGGCCCTCAAGCTAAAAAGGTTGGGAACCGCTGGTCTAGTACATAAATATATATACTTTTTTTTAAGATGAGTGTTTCACAGACTTTTTTATTTTGAAGCCATGAAATTTAGGTGCTGGGTCAACACGATCGCACCGGAAGGTATCCCTTACAAACAACTGTGACCAAATTTTGAATACAATTTTTTGTCGGCGCGGGGGTTCGAACTCACGACCTTACCCATGGCAAGCGTGTACTTAACCACTGAGCTATTCGTGAGCTATTACATTCGTTTCTTTTTCTTTTAATTACAAAAAAATTATTGTTTCACAGCTTTTTTTATTTCCTGGCCATGAAACTACAGCAACTGTAGACGCTTGTGCTCTGTGTTGTAGCTCGCCCATACCGTGGTATGGCTCCTCCCTCTGATGGGCGAGAGTAATAATAATAATAATATCGTCTTATTTATACTGCCCGATTAGGACAATTAAAGTCCCATTATTCCAGCAGTAAGCCCAAGACATATTATTATGTGGTAAAAATCCCAAATGGGAGGAAAACTTGTCATGTCCCGGATGGGGTTTCGAACCCACGACCTCTGGAATCTCTGGATTCACAGAGTGCCGCCTTTACCACTGAGCTACCGGGACAGACATTTAAGGGAATTAATGACCACTATCACTATGATTCGTGTCCAGGTCTTCCTTCACCCGCGCACCAAGGAGATCACCTTCTCAAAATGGGCGAATTTTTTTTTTTGAAAAAGGTCGAATTGTTCTGAAATCAAGCACTCACCACAGCTCGCAGTTTTTTCCCCTTGTAACAGTAGCCATCCAGCTTGCTCAGGGCTTGGGTTCGGGTTTCCTCGTCGTAGAAAGTCACGAACACACCCGATTCGAAGGGGCTCTGTCGGTTGAACCGTCGGTTGGACCGGCGGTTGTCCCGGTTCAGCGGAATCACCTTGCACACTCTGGCGTTGATGAGGGCTTCGAAATGCTTGCGGATCTCCTGTGAGACAAAGATAGAGAACAAATGAGGAATAAAGGAGCGATAAGAAAGATAAAATAATAATAAGCCCGGTAAACGGGTGTTTATTAACAGAGCTAGTCCTATTTACAAATGTCAATATATAAACACAACAATAAAGCTAAAGAATATGTCAATAAAATTAAATATATCACAGTGTCAAAAAATGTAGTTAAAAATAAATGTAAAGATAATAGCAAAATCAAATAATAGAATAAAGACAAGGTAAAATCAAGTAGACAAATTTACAGCTGCAATAGATCACAGTAAACATTACATTATTTTTTTTTAAGAAGACATCAATAGATGATGTATTAGCTGCTCTCATCATTCTATTGATAGGCGAGTTATAAACGTAGTTAGTTCCACTAACAAAAAAGAGGAATAGAGGAGCGATAAGAAAAATAGATAACAAGTGAGTAATAAAGGAGCGATAATAAAGATAGATAACAAATGAGGAATAAAGGAGCGATAATAATGAAAAATAGATAACAAATGAGAAATAAAGGAGCGATAACAAAGATAGTTAACAAATGAGTAATAAACGAGCGATAATAAAGATATATGACAAATGAGGAATAAAGGAGCGATAAGAAAGATAGTTAACAAATGAGGAATAAAGGAGCGATAATAAAGATATATGACAAATGAGGAATAAAGGAGCGATAAGAAAGATAGTTAACAAATGAGGAATAAAGGAGCGATAATAAAGATATATGACAAATGAGGAATAAAGGAGCGATAAGAAAGATAGATAACAAATGAGGAATAAAGGAGCGATAATAAAGATATATGACAAATGAGGAATAAAGGAGCGATAAGAAAGATAGTTAACAAATGAGGAATAAAGGAGCGATAAGAAAGATAGATAACAAATGAGGAATAAAGGAGCGATAAGAAAGATAGATAACAAATGAGGAATAAAGGAGCGATAAGAAAGATAGATAACAAATGAGGAATAAAGGAGCGATAAGAAAGATAGATAACAAATGAGGAATAAAGGAGCGATAAGAAAGATAGATAACAAATGAGGAATAAAGGAGCGATAACAAATGAGGAATAAAAATAATAATTTCTAACTTAGAGTTTCAGCTCGTATAAATATAATACAAAGTTTGTATAAATTCAGGAGTATAAATTTGTGGGTGATTCCATTACTTCCCTTATGTTGATAGGATAAGGAAAGTAAAAAAATGCATTCGTAAGAATAGTTATATATCACAGTTACTCAAACTCAATATAATGCAAAAAATATTTGCCATACTTGGGACTTGAGCCACCGACCTCCAGGTTACGAGTACGTCGCCTTATCGATCCAGCTACTAAGATCGGTTTTAAGAATATAAAGAAAGCGTAACGAAAAAGACTGAAGCTTTTGGACAGAAAAAAGGAGATAAATCGAGTTTCCTTGAAAGAAACACAACTAACTTTGGTAGCAGATGTCTTAATACAGAAGTAAGTAGCTCGATCGATACTAATTGTAGTCTGGAGGTCGGGGGTTCAAGTCCCACTAAGTCCCAATCCAAGTTTGGCAAAAATTTACTCAATCGACTTCTAGGAATTGTGATATCACGATTGTGATTAACACAAATATCATAATACGAGGTACGTCCGGAAAGTAAGGGGACAATCGTCGTAGGGGTTGGTAGGAATGTCTTTTTTTCAAGGTTGGCATACCTGCTTGTAGGGGAACTCCTAACGGTCACAATGAGCCCTTGCCCATCTCAGTTCATTGGAAAATGTCGTCGCAGGAGCCCGTCGCGTCAACCTCTGCAGGTGCCGTTTGCTCCACCTACCGCAGGTGCGAGATTCGGGCAGTTTATCACTTTGCGTCGGAATTCAGCTGCTGAAATCCATCCTCAGCTACTGAAAACCTATGGACCTGAGGTGTTTTCACGTTCCAAGGTTTTCAAGTGGGTTAAGAAGTTTAAAGAAGGTCGCACGAACACACACGATGAAGAAAGAAGAGGCCGTCTGTCGTTTCAGAAGAACTTGTGCAGCGATCAATGAAAGTCAATGAAAAAGTCGCAGCGATCGTCGTGTGACCTCAAAACCGTATTCCTCTGACCTGGCGCCCTCGGATTTTCATCTGTTCACGAAACTGAAGGAGTTATTGGCTGGAAAAAGGTTTTTCAGCGACGAGGAGGTCAACGAGACTGTGGAGGAGTGGCTGTTGGAGGTGGAGCGGAGCGTGTATGACGAAGGCATAAAAAAGTTCGGAACCAGGATGCAGAAGTGAGTGGAGCTTGTCGGTGATTATATGGAGAAATAAAGGACTATATTTGGAACTTACCCTGTAAATTTTATGAAAATATATGCATTTTTCGAGTTTTAACATCAATTGTCCCCTTACTTTCCGGACGTCCCTCGTATGATGAACATATCTATATCTAATTCAGGAGAAAGGAATCAACGATGGACAATGAACTAAGATTTATTTCACATACTGTTAATAAAAATTAGCCGCGCGGCAGCTAAGCCTACAGCGCAGTGCGAATTTTGCACTTTTGACAGTATTCCCGGAATCGTACGTAAATTTCATTTGGGGTCAGCTCCCATCAATTTTTCGCTATCTCTTGCCGTTTTTGGTCTAAACAATAGGGACACACAAACAAACAAATATACAAATCCGCCCATATTTCTCTTTTATACACACATTGAGTCCATTGAGATGTTAATTTCCCGCTGCTCTGCCCAATGCATTTACAAATTGGGAATCGCTGATCTCGAGAAACACAAGAAATATCTCACAGGCTGTGAGATATCACAGGCATCAGATTGGTTAAAAATGTAAATATTAAAAAATACTACAGGAAAAAATCAAATATATGCACTACGGCTATAATTTTATAGATATAAGGTAGTACAATATATGTCTAAGTAAAAACTGGTTCTGACTTTTTAACCCGACACGTCATACATAATAATATGTAATAATTAACGCTCGAATGAAATTGCCTGGTCGATTAAGCGAATGAATTTTAATTAAAATACGCAAGAAATCTTCTTCTCTTTGTCCATATTACACTTCTTGCCATCTTCTCAAACAACTCGACTTCTTTTTCTTTTGGCATTGGTTGTGGCTATCAAGGCTGAGAGGACGGTACCGTCAAACTGTAGACATGCACTATTCATTCATCATTATTAATGTTAATAATTACTGACAAAACCGGTATTCATGACAAAAATTATTTATATTGCCCGCGGCATTTTTCCGATGAGATCGGGGTTTCCCCACGGAATCTTAACGTTAGAATAATTTACTATTAACTTATTACTCGAAACAGGGTTCTCTCTATCTAGAAAACCCTATGAGTAAATGGATTAACCATTTTTAAATTTAATTTCATTAAAATATCATATGCTCTCTAATATTCACTCTAATATAAAAGACAAGGAAGCATATGTGAACAATCAAATAAAATTAATATATTTAGTCAATAAAAAAAAATATATGTATAGAACATCAGCAAATCTTACTCTGATATATATTAAGAATCAGTTGAATATTTATGTCTTCAGTTCAGATTCTTTTTCTTATTATTATCATATTACGCTTTACTAGGTAAGACAAAAATATATACAGTAAAATACAATGAAATTATAAAGAAAAATAAATAGATTGAACAAAAGAAACAAGAACAAAAAAGAGAATAAAGCTAATGTCCTACCTAAAGGGCGGGGTTATTGCCTGTGGCAATCTCTTCCATCCAACCCTTTGTTGGAAGATGGAAGAAAAAAGTTTCTTACTTTTTTCAAATAATTTATTGATAGTAATTGTAAACTTATGAATGTCGAGTTTTGTAAAGCTTGCAAATTACATACCATCACCTCAAGTTCACGTTAATATCACAGATCATGTGCACGTGGTATGTACGTACAAGGAAATACTTAATCACGTGACTCAGACGCTTAGCTAAAGACCACCAGAACGTCTTTTCCTTCACGATTTCATTATTAAATCCGAGTTACAGTATCTTGTTTTTTCCTCTCAGTCTATAATTTCCGCATTATCTCAAAGGATCTTCTATTATCCCTATCCTAATCTGTACGTAATGTTTTTTGTATAAGTAGTGGTAAAGAAGTTTAATTCTTTAACACGGGTTTCTTTGCGTTTCAAGCTGATTTTTTTAAAATACCTTCTTGATTATTTTTTTAAGTTCTGAATTTTTTTTTTTTTTAAGTTTAAACATTTTTTTCTCTCTTTTAAATTAATAAAAATATCAAGTTCCGCACAGTGAGAATCATGGTTTTCAAGTGGAGGCTTTTTGGTCCATAGTCGATTTATTTATATTTAACCATCATTTTTGATTGTATGGTCTCAGCCCTAAGCAATATGTTTGGAAAATATACTCTCGTGCTAGTTATCTCAGTGCTGAGTGCCGAGATTTCTGGTGGTGCAGAGAATTCATGGTCCTCCTCCTCCCAGTGGTCTTTCTCTGGAAACTGGCCCCCGGGAAAACAGCAAGGAAACAGCCAGAATGGTAAGTTTTTTATACAGTGACACACGATTTTTTTGTGTAAATCTGATAGCAGTGTAGTCGTTAGTTGAAAAAAATTGAAATCGGAGCAAACAAATATTTTTTTTTTTTTTTACAAAAACAAACATAATATTTCCGATTTCTAATATTAGAAATAGGTCAAAATAAAATACGTTTTTGCAATATCTCTGTGGTGCGAAGTCACGGATTGCGTACTGTGTAAGATAGGGAAAACTGACGCTTAGCAATGACATCAGTTATAGAATTTGTCTATTAATTTCGTCCTTAATCTTGTCGAACTGAAGTAAAGGATTTGTTTAATTTGTCTCTCAATGTTTCTTTTTTTCAAGCACCCATACTCAACCACGACCAACTATTGTCTCTCATTTCCAATTCCGATCGACCGACATTCAACTCCAACCATCGGCCGGTGCGACAGCCCCAGTTACTTCAGGCTCTAGCACAACATGTCAACAATCAAAACCGACCGTTTGATGGTAGACTTGAACACGTCAATAATCAATTCCAACAGTTGAATTCTCAGGTGCTTGAGTTCACCAATCAGTTGCTCCAGTTTGGGAATCGTAGCCCAAATCCTGATAAACGCAGCCAAAACCAAATACGACCACCTCCGAATCAAGTACAGCAACTTGACTCAAGCCACAACAATCAAGGGCAAAGATTCGACAGTCAAGGGCAACGATTTGACAATCAAGGGCAACAATTCGACAATCAAGGTCAAAGATTCGATAATCAGGGGAAACAATTCGAAAATCAAGGGCAAAGATTCGACAATCAAGGACAACATTTCGACAATCAAGGGCAACGATTTGACAATCAAGGCCAACGATTCGACAATCAAGGGCAAAGATTCGACAATCAAGGACAACAATTCGACAACCAAGGGCAACGATTTGACAATCAGGGGCAACGATTTGACAATCAAGGGCAACGATTCGACAACCAAGGGCAACGATTCGACAACCAAGGTCAACAATTCGACAATCAAGGTCAACGATTCGATAATCAAGGCCAACGATTCGACAATCAAGGGAAACAATTCGACAATCAAGGTCAACAATTCGACAGTCAAGGGCAACGATTTGACAATCAGGGGCAACGATTTGACAATCAAGGCCAACGATTCGACAATCAAGGGCAACGATTTGACAATCAAGGGAAACAATTCGACAATCAAGGTCAACAATTCGACAATCAAGGTCAACGATTCGACAATCAAGGTCAAAGATTCGATAATCAAGGGAAACAATTCGAGAATCAAGGGCAAAGTTTCGACAAACAAGGACAACGATTTGACAATCAAGGGAAACAATTCGACAATCAAGGTGAACGATTTAACAATCAAGGACAACAATTCGACAATCAAGGTCAACGATTCGATAATCAAGGGAAACAATTCGACAATCAAGGGCAACAATTAGACCTTCGAGGATCACAGTTTGACAAAAAAGAGCCACAAATCAAAAACCAAGAGCCACAATTTAACAATGAAGAACCAAAATTCAACATACAAGAGCCACAATTGAACAATCAAGAATCACAATTTAACAATCAAGAACCACAATTTAACATTCAAGAGTCTCAGTTCGACAGCAAAGAGTCAAATAGTGAGTTACCACAATCTGACAATCGTGATCCACAATCAACCAATCAAAGACGACAAGTGGAGAGTCCAAGAGAAAAACCAACCAATCAAAGACAGTCAATCAGTCGGGTGCCAGAGGAAGTTGACGATCGCCCGGTGTGGGGTAACCATGGGGGAGCAGGAGAAAACAAGAAAATTGCTAATCCAAATTTCAAGTCGAAGCTAACGACATCAAGCGGCGAAGATGGACAACCACGAGCTAATCCGGCTTCAATCGGAGATGAGGAAGGGGATCTTTATGTTCCACCTAGCATGCGAGATTTTGTGAAAACTCGGAGTATGAAACGTAAGTTCAGTCAGCAATGAGATGCGTTTATATTACTTCCAAGTATCTATAGACATTTCTTGAACTAATTTATTATCAAACTTTTTGTAAAATGCTTTAAAATGCTTCTTGGTATCAAGAGTGATAGAATATTGTAACACTGCACAGCTTAGAAATCGAAAGTAATCACTACTTATATGCATGAACAAGTCACTAACTCTACACCATACTTTTGATACTGTTTAGTTACAGATATTTGACATTTCGGATTGGGTATAGTAAGATAACTTTGTGCTTATCAGATTGTCTTAGCCTCTTCGAATTCAAAATGGCGCTGTCCAAACTCCGCGGATTGTCACGAGGATATCCTTCAGCCGCGGGAGGGACAGACACCTTACTGCACGAATTTCCTCACATGGTAGGACAAACCACGCCTGATTTCAGTCACGACATTCTGCACATACGTTTTATCAAGTGACCATAAGATTTTAGTTGAAACAGACGAGAAGAGAATTTCTGTCTATTAATTTGGACCAAAAATTTTAATTAAAAAAATCTCTATATATAAAACAGAAAAAAGGACTACCTACCTACCTATGTTTGTTTGTCCGGAGTTGTTTAGCCAAAACGGTAAGAGATAGCGAAAAATGTCTCAGAATTGACCCCCCCCAAAACCATTATCGCTTTGTCCAGAAAAATTATAAAAAGTTCAAAAAGGCATTGCTGTCCAGCAGTACGGCCATGCCTTAGTAAATTTGAAATTTAGTCCCGTTGCAAAGCACGGGCAAACGGCTAGTAATACATAAAATATATAAGTTAAGGGAGTTTTCGAAAGTCAAATTCAATAGACAAAACAGGGATCACAAATTCAAGTCAGAACTTACATTTCCCCCTCTAAAACAATATGCAAAATCTATACTTAGGGTGGAACAAATAGACTTTTTGTAATACCTCTGTGGCGCTAAGTCACGGATTGCGTACTGTGTGAGATAGGGTAAACTGACGCTTAGCAATGACTTGTGATATGTCTAATAATTTCGCCATTAATAACAGAAACTTATGTCCATAGAGGTATTACAAATAGGTGTTTCTCATAATTTCACCTAAAAAATTGGACAAAATCCAACACTGACATTGGGAAGGACGCAGAACTTTTTCAATTGTAATAGAAAACAGTTATAAAACTTATGAAATACAGGATTCTTAAAAATCTCATTAGTCTCTTGTAGGTAATTTTTCAACTTTGATATACTGCGCTGTGAGGAAATTCGTGCAAAAGTGACACTATTATACTCTATGCCCTATTAGACTTCAGACTCTCATTTCAAATCTATTGCCACTAAACTACTAGAGCAAGCAGATAAATACGCCTGCTACGCGCTGCTAATGGGCTTTTGGTCAGCACCAAATTTTCTTTTGAAAAAAAAAAAAAAACATGGACTCTCTTGTACTCCTCAGATTGTAGAAGATACTGCAAGTTTCCGTACGGGGTTCCTGCAGTATCGGGGGGTTCCGACGCTCATCTACATGAATTTCCTCACATGGTAAGACCGATAAGCCCGCTGTGGGGTAATAATAAATCCTTGTTTTCTCAGTAAGGTTTCTTTTACTCTGTCTTATACCGCTTGAACGGGGTCGACGTTTCTGGTCAGTTTCTTCCAGTACATTCTATTTTGTACATCGCGGCTGGTCTCCACTCATTTTCTCTCATGTGCTCCAAAACACAATTTTTCTACGATTTCTTAGGTCTTCCTCTCCTCTCTTCTACAAAGGCAGGTTTTAGTCAAGCTGACATCACTTTTGTTATGAACACACAATCAACAAACTTTTTATCAATTTATATTACAATAGGTAAAAATGATATGGCTACAACGTGAAAAAAAAGGCATTCATGTTTTTCCTTTCGAAAAAAGGTGTTTAATAATGAAATAATATAAAATTAAATTCAAATTTACCTGTTCTAGTTGAAATTGGGTGAACATTGTCATGCAGATAAAAATGACTTCCTTTGCAGCAGGAAGACTATTGTTAGCTGGTTTATTGCAAGTTTGTAGCTTTTTTACAGAATATTTCTGCAGGTTAAATGTATCATGTGAGGAAATTCATGTAGCAAGTGAATGCGGCATTTGTCAGACACAGCTATTATCAAATTCAAAACCCTTTTTTCAACTCTTAGGGTCGAATTATGAAACATGATTAACTATCGAAGTGGACACTATCACTTAACTTAGGCTATAGTGACCTGTGATTGGTTAAAATCTCCACTAGATTGCGTGCTAAGGGATAGTGTCCAGAACTTACATTTACCCCTTTAAAACAATATACAAAATCTATACTTAGGGTGGAACTAATAGACTTTTTGTAATACCTCTGTGGCGCTAAGTCACGGATTGCGTACTGTGTGAGATAGGGTAAACTGACGCTTAGCAATGACTTGTGATATGGAATTTGTCTAATAATTTCGCCACTCATAACAGAAACTTATGTCCATAGAGGTATTACAAATAGGTGTTTCTCATAATTTCACCTAAAAAATTGGACAATATCCAACACTGACATTGGGAAGGACGCAGAACTTTTTCAATTGTAATAGAAAACAGTTATAAAACTTATGAAATACAGGATTCTTAAAAATCTCATTAGTCTCTTGTAGGTAATTTTTCAACTTTGATATACTGCGCTGTGAGGAAATTCGTGCAAAAGTGACACTATTATACTCTATGCCCTATTAGACTTCAGACTCTCATTTCAAATGTATTGCCACAAGAGCAAGCAGATAAATACGCCTGCTACGCGCTGCTAATGGGCTTTTGGTCAGCACCAAATTTTCTTTTGAAAAAAAAAACATGGACTCTCTTGTACTCCTCAGATTGTAGAAGATACTGCAAGTTTCCGTACGGGGTTTTTCTTGCATCGGGGGGTTCCGACGCTCATCTACATGAATTTCCTCACATGGTAAGACCGATAAGCCCGCTGTGGGGTAATAATAAATCCTTGTTTTCTCAGAAAGGTTTCTTTTACTCTGTCTTATACCGTTTGAACGGGGTCGACGTTTCTGGTCAGTTTCTTCCAGTACATTCGATTTTGTACATCGCGGCTGGTCTCCACTCATTTTCTCTCATGTGCTCCAAAACACAATTTTTCCACGATTTCTTAGGTCTTCCTCTCCTCTCTTTTACAAAGGCAGGTTTTAGTCAAGCTGACATCACTCTTGTGATGAACACACAATCAACAAACTTTTTATCAATTTATATTACAATAGGTAAAAATGATATGGCTACAACATGAAAAAAAGGCATTCATGTTTTTCCTTTCGAAAAAAGGTGTTTAATAATGAAATAATATAAAATTAAATTCAAATTTACCTGTTCTAGTTAAAAATGACTTCCTTTGCAGCAGGAAGACTATTGTTAGCTGGTTTATTGCAAGTTTGTAGCTTTTTTACAGAATATTTCTGCAGGTTAAATGTATCATGTGAGGAAATTCATGTAGCAAGTGAATGCGGCATTTGTCAGACAAAGATATTATCAATTTCAAAACCCTTTTTTCAACTCTTAGGGTCGAATAATGAAACATGATTAACTATCGAAGTGGACACTATCACTTAACTTAGGCTATAGTGACCTGTAATTGGTTAAAATTTCCACTAGATTGCGTGCTAAGGGATAGTGTCCACTTGGATTAAATAATACTGTTTCATGATTCGGTCCGTAGTCCTACAGACAGACCTCAGCTTAGTCAATAAGACGGGGAAATCCTAGCCCAGAGGTCAGTGGTTCGATTTCCAAGTACAGCAGAAAATTATCACTAGAGTGATTAACACAAATATGATAACTTTTTTCGACTGCTTGCCTTGCAGATTGTCTGAGCTACTGTCGTTACCCCGCCGGCGGTGTAGGTTTTGCTTCGGGTGGTCAAAATGCGCGCCTACACGAATTTCCTCACATGGTAAGAGTTTTCTACACGCTTACTCCAACAAGAACCCGGGTTCAATATCCGGTGACGTCAAAATCTTTTGCTTATTTCCTTGTCATGGTAAGATAGAATAAAATGTAAATGCCTTTGGCCTTAGGTGGCAAAAAATGGATAGGAGTAAGGAGTACATAATTATATAAGAGTATGTGGTACCTGTGTATTTTTTTTTTTTTTTTTTTTTTTGCACTTTGGCCTCCGTAGCGATAGGATTCACTGAAGAGAAGGAGGAGAGGATGGAGGAAGAGAATATCCAGATTTTGTGGAAGAGCACTGTCAGGGAAGAAATGTATTGATTCTTAGGTGACACAAGTTACCAGTTTTTGTGGTGTAACGATTGTACGCCCGTAGTCAAGAGATCCTGAGTTCGATTCCCGGAAACTTGAAATAATCCTCTCACCATGTACAAGCCAATGAAAAATAAATAAATTATAATAATGGAGCCATGTTATGACCGGTTGATCAATACATACCTGACATTTAGCTCCTTTTGTGCTGAGGAAATTCGTGTAGCGAACGGGTACGTAAATTACTTTCCTCGGTCAAGAATTCAGGATTGAGAAAGAGAAAAAATATTCTGAATGCCTATTTACTAAATATTGTCAAATCTCTATCATTAAGACATTCCCCCGCATTTTTTTTTTTTTTTTTTTTTGCTTGTCAATGGTTTAATAAATTACTAAAACATGGAAAATCTCTATCAATAGAACTTGATTCTGTGCCTTACAGACTGTCTGAGCAACTGCGTCTTTCCCAACGCTGTGCCTTACGTTTATGGTGGGAAGAATGTTCGCCCACACGAATTTCCTCACATGGTAAGAGTTTCTACACAGAGAACCTTATCCGGTTCGATATCCGGCGACGTCAATATATTTATCTGTCAATTTTTTTGACTGTCAATGAATTCGATTTTAAATGTCTAACAGTCAGTGTTTATTTTAGATATTTTGTTAGAAAAGTGACCCTATTCATTTATCAGTAAATTTAAAAATATTTATCCTATAAAATCTGTAAGAATTGTTTGACTGCTGGAGTAAAGGGACTTTTCAGTCGTACCTCGGCAGTATAAACAAGGTATATTCTATTCTATATTCAGGTTCACCTGTATTTCTATATTTATGTATTTTAATATTATTATTACATACATATTTGTAAATACACAATAAAAAAATCTTTATTTTCAGGCAGCTCTAGGGTTTGGTTCAGGCAGTTTTCAGGGACGATCACTTGTGGCTTGGAATAACTGCGGAGGCACTCTCATAAGTAAGGACTACGTCCTCACAGCTGCGCATTGTTTGGATAGCGATATGTAAGCGGCTGATTAGTAATTCAGTTTTAGGATTTTTTTTATGAAATCAATTTCATTAATTGTCCCACTGGGGACGGTACCAGCTTTGTCAGGACAAAGGGTTGGGTGGAAGAGATTGCCTAAGGCAATAACCCCGCCCTTTAGTTAGGACATATATTATGTATATATTTATTTATTTTTTCTTTATTTATTATTATTTTTTTGTTTTGTTATATTGTATTTTGTATTTTCGTTTGTAATTATTTGTATCGTATATGTCCTATTATCTAATAAAGTGTAAATAAATAAAAAAAAATAAAAAATAAAGGACAACACCACAAATCATTGGCACCCTTAACAAGGTTAGCGTGAAGAAAGTCATCCAGTTTTAGAATATGGAAGTAGGAGTGCCAGAACCAACCAATCTCAACCGTGAGGAAGAGGTTGAACAATGCCAACCCCAAATGGGTTTGGGAAAAGGCAAAGTACAAGAATAATAATCGATTTCATTTGTTGGTAAAAGGGGGCTTTTTAACACTTTAGAGCCTAAGAGATCGGCAAGTGAGCACGAGGGACCAAGGCAAAAAATGCGTTTCGTACCTTTCGTACCAAATTTTTTTTATTGTAAAATATTGTGTATTTTGTCGAGAAAATTTGATAAATTTACGTTTTTCAGCTGTACCTTTTATACTTTATGATTTAACTTCAAAGTAAGGAAGGTCGTGAATACCATATAGAGTACTCATGTCCACAGTCAAAATTCGGGTGAGGGTCATATATGGTACTTATGTCCTTTATGAAATGTCAACTGAGTAATATATGGTATTCATGGGCTCAAAGTGTTAAAGAGAATCAGATATTCATACAACCACCAAACTTTTTAAACCACCTGAATTTTCAGGGGTCCCCCCACTCAAGTTCGAATCGGAGAGCATGACCTAAGCCGACGCGACGAAAGTGCGTCTCTGCCACAAGACTACCCCATCCTGAGGATCGTTGTTCATCCCGGGTACGAGCCTAAGAAGTCTCTCTACAACGATATAGCTCTGCTACAGGTACTTACTATGAAAAAGGCTCTAGTCTGGTAATCCAGGTAGAATACAAGAGGCCAATGGAAAATTGTTTTCTCATAAATATTTAATAATACTAATATTGATTTATTTATTCTGCCCGACTAGAACTAATCGATTAGGCCCCAATATTCCAGCAGTAAGCTCAATATGTATTATTATATGGTCAAAGTCCCAAATGAAAAGATAACTCGTCATGAGGACATGTCTGCGTTTTGAACCCGCAACCTCTGGATTACCAAAAACAACACCTGGACCACTGAGTTACCTACTATTATAACCTGGACATAATAGTAATAAAGTAATAGGTAATCTAACAAGGGCAAAGAATAATATAATAAAGCTTTTAAGCCCAGAACTTTAATGAAGTGTCACCATTTTCGTGATGTCTTGGGACACACACCTCCTGGTTACAAATCTGCTGCCTTATCAATCAAGCTATTGAGGGCGGTGTATAGGAAAAAAGATGATTGAGAAGACAGGGAACACACAATCAATGAGTCACCTAGTAGCAAAAATAAGCATGACAATCCAGAGAGGTAATGCTGCCAGCGTGTTGGGAGCATTGCCATCAGAAGAATTGACATCCATATTCTATCTGTAAATTTTAATAAAAATATATATATTATGTATATATTGTATATATAAAAAAAATATTTTTACATTACAGCTCGTGGGGTCAGTGAACTTCACCCAGCACATGCGCCCGGCGTGTCTACACAATGGCAATGTGGTGCGGGACGAAAATATGAGGGCGATTAGGGAGCCCACTGCAGGGGTAGCCACCGGGTGGGGCAACACTGGCTTTGGTAAGACATAGGCGATTAAGGAGAAGAGAATGCCGTTGGCATTAGCACCGCCCTTGATCAAGTTTTGTTTTGTTAATTTTAATTTCTATGTATGTATATATTCTATGTTATTTTTAAATAAAACTTGATCCAACATGTTTAATAATAGGCCCACCATAATAGGATTTGAGCACAGGTTTGGGTAACACTGTCTTTGGTAAGACATAGGCCCACCATACTAGGATTTGAGCACAGGTTTGGGTACACTGGCTTTGGTAAGACATAGGCCTACCATACTAGGATTTGAGCACAGGTTTGGGTAACACTGTCTTTGGTAAGACATATGCAAACCATACTAAGATGTGAGCACAGGTTTGGGTAACACTAGCTTTGGTAAGACATAGGCCCACCATACTAGGATTTGAGCACAGGTTTGGGTAACACTGGCTTTGGTAAGACATAGGCCTACCATACTAGGATTTGAGCACAGGTTTGGGTAACACTGTCTTTGGTAAGACATATGCAAACCATACTAAGATTTGAGCACAGGTTTGGGTAACACTAGCTTTGGTAAGACATAGGCCCACTATACTAGGATTTGAGCACAGGTTTGGGTAACACTAGCTTTGGTAAGACATAGGCCCACCGTACAAGGATTTGCGCACAGGTTTGGGTGACACTGTCTTTGGTAAGACATATGCAAACCATACTAGGATTTGAGCACAGGTTTGGGTAACACTGGCTTTGGTAAGACATAGGCCCACCATACTAGGATTTGAGTACAGGTTTGGGTAACACTGTCTTTGGTAAGACATATGCAAACCATACTAAGATTTGAGCACAGGTTTGGGTAACACTGTCTTTGGTAAGACATAGGCCCACCATACTAGAATTTGAGCACAGGTTTGGGTAACACTGTCTTTGGTAAGACATAGGCCCACCATACTAGGATTTGAGCACAGGTTTGAGTAACACTAGCTTTGGTAAGACCTAGACTCACCACATACTAGGTCAGCTTACGCCATAATCAGATGGTTTGCCATTGCGGCGCACTATTAGCTACGTGGTAAGATACTCGCTTATCATGCAGACCGTCCCAGGTTTGAATCCCAGTGCTGGCAAAAAAAATTGTATTCAAAATTTGATCACAGTTGTTGGTAAGGGACTCAGCACTGTAATGGGAACTATTGTGTCACTTCTTGCCCATCAGAGGGGAGGCATGTTACGGAATGGGCAAACTACAACACAGACCACAAGCGTCTACAGTAATTAATAATTCATGTTTTTTCTTTGTATTATGTCACAAATTTAGTGGGTAGCGCAGAATCATAGGACGTTACCACTTTAATTTACAATATCTTGTACTATTTTTTTTTGCCTGTGATTCTGCTACTGGTCGCTGCTTCACATCAAAGCAGCTACTCATTTTTCCTCACGAGGTATGAGTGGACCCCGAACATCCTAGTACAGAGCAGAAAAAAATCCTACCCCGCTGGGAATCGAACCCAGGTCACCATACGTGCAATGCCTAGCGCTCTAACTCACTCTGCCACGGTGACTACTAAGCGTCTACAGGATCTGCGGCTTCATGGCTGTGAAACACTTCTCTTTTCTTAACTGATATTTAACTACATAGTAATCGCCATGGCCAACAGCTCGGACCAGCTGATGATCAAAATTGGTTAGTTCATTTAGCCATACCTCTAGTCAGCGCACTAGGATTGCACACACAGTAACTTGAGTTCGAATCCCTGCAGCACAGAAATTTTTTGCTGTGAACTTGCATGTTTGGCGTCCACCTATACCTCATGAGGAAAAATGAGTAGCTATTTGTATGAAGGAATATAAATAGATGTTAGGGAATGATGAAATTGTAATGCTGAGCTACCCACTAGATTAACATATGTAATAAGTATTAACATAAAAAAACCAAATACTATTTTCCATTGAAATATTATAGTATATCCATTTCAATATGATAGCTATGACTCATTAAAATCGTAGGCAGGGTTGCCAAAACTGCAAAGACTACAGAAGTAAAGAATCTTAAGTGCAGGAAGGTGCATCGCACAATACTTCCTTGTACATTTTCTTTCAACCTTAAGGTTAATACAATATAAATGTATCTACATATTATGTAGATTCAAACATTCAAAATCATAAATTTCTGATCGATAACCAAGTACCTAAGTAATAATATTATGTGATGCAGTACATTTAGGTTGAAACCTTTTAAATATTACCTGCACCAAACGTACCCTTCCGACCTTTGTATAGTAGAGCTCCTTTTACTCTTAACGAGTGAGAGAGTGTACTGAAAATAGATATTTTTAGGTCCGCAACATTGTAAGAAATTCTGGAATCTGATTGGTTCTCATATTTTGTCGTGATGAGTCATAGCTATCATATTGAAATGGATATACTATAAGTCTATTTATTTCGGTATTTGTCTTTTTTTTTAAGATGAGTGTTTCACAGTCGTTTTCATTTCGTAGCCATGAAACAGGAGCTACTTACTGTAGACGCTTTTGGTCTGTGTTGTAGCCTACCCATCCTGTAGTATGGCTGATGGGCGAGAAGTGACACAATACTTCCCAATTAGGTGCTGGGTCAACACGAGCGCACCGGAAGGTATCCCTTACAAACAATTGTAACCAAATTAAGAATACAATTTTTTGTCGGCACGGGGGATCGAACCCGGGACCTTCCGCACGGCAAGCGAGTGCTTAACCACTGAGCTAATAGCGCGCTGTTTTTTTTTTTTTTTTTTACATCTATCTGAATTCCAGTGGACGCCCCAAGTGACATCCTTCAGAAGGTGGACCTGGATATCATAGACACTCCAACATGTCAGCGATATGTCAAAGCAGACCAGTTCATTCCATCCGGAGTACAGGGTGACTCACAAGTGTGTGCGGGGGTCCTAGCTGGAGGCAGGGACACTTGTCAAGTAAGAACAATCACTCAAAAAAACTACCATAGAAAAAAAAGGACCAAGTTCTGGAGCTCATATATCTCTTATAAAAAACTGTTTTCAAAAGTTCCTCATTTTGTACGTCAAAATTGTATAAACTTGCCGATAGAAAATAATTGACTTTCCATTATTGCTATAAATATTGAGATTTTTACTAAATTGGTTATGTAGAAAGTTAGTAGAGTTAGTGTAGTAGAGTATAAATTATTAAACAATTTTTTTCCTATTTGTTTTATATGGTGGAATACTAATTTTTTCTACATTCTAAATTTTACATTATACATACATAGTAAACACAGTACTTGTCCTGTTAAATAAGCAATATACTTCGTAGTACCTACTTAAAAGACAAAGCTAAAACCAATCTTTTTTTTATATTCTTCTTATTTATACTGGGTGACACAGTAATTCACACAGATGATTTTTTTTCTTTTCAGGGTGATTCTGGGGGACCACTACAAGTGAACCACACCGTGTTTGACCCCATACGAGAGTGCCCCATGGAAATAGTCGGCATCACCTCATTTGGGAAAATCTGTTCCGAAGCAAACTCTCCCGGTGTGTACACAAGGGTGGCTCACTATGTGCCATGGATTGAGGATATTGTATGGCCAAGAAAATCCAAATAACTTCAGAATAGCTAATGAAATAGATCAGTCCAATTTATAATACCTCATATATTTAATATTAATTCTCAGAAGTAAAAGAAACCCACTTCAGGACTGCTCAGTGATTTAGTTGGGACTCATAATAAAAACTTATATACTTTTGAATATAAATTAAACATGTCATTAATAGCCTTGTAATTTTCTAGTAACCAGTATTATCAGTGGTTATTTCTCAAATAAATGATGAAAAAATGCTAGACAGACTGGGCTCTCAATATGAGGTTACCTCATTTTTAACTACTACCCAACAAACCCCATGCAATTAATTATAAATTATAATTAATATATTTACAAAAAACTTACCCCAATACCAAAAAATTTGGGCAGACCCTTCACAATAATTTTGAACACCTCAGATGGGGAAATCTCCACGCTTGCTGTAAGCATAGGCCTCTTTATCTTGCTCCTTTTTATCATCTTCCTTCCTCTTTCCTTCTTCTATTTTATCGGTCTCGTCCTTCTTTTCTTCTTCTTTTTTCTCTGCCTCATCCTTTTTTTCTTCTTTTTTCTCTGCCTCAGCTATCTTCTCTTCTTTAATCTTCTTTTCTCCTTGATTGTTCCCAGCTGTTTCCTCTTTATTCAGAGTTTCATCAAGTTTTCTCTTTCGGTCTCCATTTGTTTCCTCTACATTGGAAACATTAGGAGCAACTGTTGTGTCAGCTTGATTTGTACTGTCTGACAGAGTGTCGGCCAAATTGGTTTGATTTACATTGTCAACTTTTTCAGTTTTTACTGTGACATTGGCTTGATTTTCAGTGTCTGCCATGATCAAGCTTTTTTGGATACTGAGTGTTACACAAGTTATCTGTAAAGAAAAGCAGAAGTAGGTATTTTGACATTGTCTGTTTGGAAACATTCTAGCCAATTTTTAAAGAATTGTGTAATGAATAATATATATATTTGTGCAATAAACTTTTAAAAATTATCAAAAAAATTTAATGTTGCTTTGAACTGCATGGTAATATTACAATGTGGGTTTTAACCTCCATTTGTTGGAAACTCACAAACCAGCTTCTCCAATTAACTGCCCCCAGACTGAGTGGGGCTGGGAAGAGGGTTTCAATGGTCTTACATTTAAGTCCAAGCCTTGCTGGACATTGTTTAACTACAGTGACATATTTGACATAATGAGAACTAGTGTATGCAACATGCCATTGACACCCACTAATGATTAAGATGTATTTTTTTTTTTTTTTTTTAATATGATGAAATTAAAAATACAAATTGATACATTTTGTTATACATGGTTTTTTTATGAAGGTAAGGAGAAAATTTTACTTACAATACACAAGCTCTTGAAACCAATTGGTCTAACCATCATTGACACATGAGGATTTTACTTTTAATGTTTTGATTCCCTAATAAGAAAGACTGATTAGAGGTTATATCTTTGCTAGTCTACTTCCCAAGGGTTTAATTTTTGGTTCTGTTTGGTGGGGTTCTATGTTGTGGAGACGAGTGAAAAATTGTACAAGGTATATTTTATTTACCTATTCAGCTTCTGGTTCTTCAGGTTTTGCCACTGGTGGGTGATTTTTCTTGGTAGAAAGATGGGGCTTTTCTTTGCTGATGGCACGAGATCTTAATTCTTCTTCAATAGCTTTATTCACGTTCTTGGAAATAGTTTTTTGTATTTTGACTGACTCAATATTTTTGTTCTTTTTTGCTTGAATGGGGCGGTCTGCAGAATATGGAAAATAAAAATATCATTTTACTATTAATTTATTATACTACCCTATTTCAAGGAAGAGTAGTCACCTAATGTGTATTTCTAATACTTCAGGTAGGTACTCATGAAAAGATAATCAACAATCAAACTTACAAGGAGGCAACCTTACTAACAAATACTAACTATTAATTATTAGGCTTTAAGTATCATCTCACAAGGATTAAAACCAAACCAAAGATTATATTAGTCTCACTGTATCAGAAATAGAATGTCATCTAAAAAGGTGGTTGAAGACCGGCCATTTGAAATAAATGGAAAGTTAAACTCTTACTTTCCTAAATTGTGATTCTCAAGGGTTTTTAAGGGCAAAATTGGTATCACAAGTTTGGACTTAAAGGTTTTCTCTTAAAACTGTAATAAATTGTAGATATGTACCCATGAAATACATAAGACCTGTTTGACTGCAGGAGTAAAGGGACTTCTCAATTTTACCTCAGCAGAATAAACAAGTTATATTCAATTCTATTTTATTAAAGCATTGGTTTAATATAAAACAATGCCCAAAATCTAGACATGAGTATACTGAGGTTTAACAAAACCAATAAATTTAATAATTTGGCCCTAAATACACAAAATTGAGGGCACAATTTATACTCTATGGACTTAGGTCTTGATTTAAGGAGGAATTAATAGACCTTTCTGTAATAAATCTGTGGTTCTAAGTCATGGATTGCGTAGTGTGTAAGATAGGGAACACCAACACTTGGCAATAACTTGTGATATAGAATTTGTATATTAATTTTGCACTTTGATTATAGTTTTAGGACAAAATTAATAGACGTTTTGGTAATACCTCTGTGGTGCTAAGTCACAGATTGCGTACTGTGTAAGATAAGGAAAACTGACACTTAGCTATGACTTAAGTTATCAATGTTGTCTATTAATTTTGCTCTTAAATGGAGAAACTAATGCTTTAGGGCAGAAATAATAGACAACATCAATAACTTAAGTTGTTGGTAAGTGTCGATTTTCCCTATCTTACACAGTACGCAATCCGTGACTTAGCGCCACAGAGGTATTACAAAAACGTCTATTCATTCCGCCCTAAGTTTGTAATACCTCTGTGGCGCTAAGTCATGGATTGTGTCCTGAGTAAGATAAGGAAAACCAATGTTAAGCAATATCTTAGGTTATCTATTTTGTCTATTAACTTCGTTCTTGGACTTAAGTCCACAAAGGTATAACAATAATGTCTTTTTATTTCTTTCCTAAATTATACTACTTTAGTTTTTTACTACTTTAACTATGAATACATGAAGGGCAAAATTGAAATCACAAGCCAAAGATAATAATGAACACCGGTGACAGTTGATAGTGGTTTTAATAGCTCCAATGTATCATTTTCAACTCACTTTTCTTATAGGTTCCTCTGTTTGCGCCCTTAGTTTTGACACCCGCGGGTAACTTGGCTTTTACTTTGGTCTTTCCCTGAGGCATTTATGGTTCATAAAAGACACGAAACTGAAATAAACGGAGCAGACGAATTCAAGCTGGGTATTTCACACCAAAAGTCACTGAAAATCTACACATCTACAGAAAGAAAAGACTGTAATTTAAATGAATTGATCGATTTTTCATGCGCAAAATACAACCACGTCTTCGGTCTTTTTCTTTTGAATTTCAATTTTCTATTTCAAAACTTCGCGCTATCAAAATCTAGAGTGGACACACAGAGGTGAAAAGGTGTATAACAGAGAACTTGCTCTTTTGCCGTCATTCTTTGCCGGAGTTTTTACATTTTATTTTCAACAATCCATTCCCTAATATCTCTCATACAATTTTTTTTCTATTTGTATTATTAATTCAATGACATAAATATTTACATGATTTTTAATTTCCTTATCCTATAATAAGGAAAGTATTGTATTCGTCGAAAATTTGACCAACCCAGTTTTTCACATTTCTGGACGAATCATAGCCTCAAGATACCAAAAAAGTTGTTTTCAGCCATTGGTCCGTGCGTCGGTCTATCTGTCCGTCTGTGTGTGTGTAATCAGGATATCCTGAGAACGGTAAGAGCTAGAGACTTGAAATTTGGTATTCTAATTAATTTTATACACTAGGCGAACCACGAAACTTTTGGTTGAAATCGACCGCATTCTGCGGCCGCAGGGCCGCAAATACTGGCCGCAAGCGCCGCTTCTTTGAATTGGTTAAAGATTCAAAAAAAGTTAGAGAGCAACATTTTCTCGGATTAAAAAAATAATAGGGGTTCATTCCGATCATTTTTTTGATATCTTGAACTTTTTGGAAGCCGGCCCCAATTTACCGGTATTTTGGGGGGACCCGCTTGTACTAACTTTTTTATTAAATACAATGTTTTTTTAGGTGCTGATTACGAATTTGACATTTTTTTTTTTTTTTTGGCTTTTTTTAAAGTGGCAGGGTTCTCACATGTGAGCTCTTCCACTCAACCACTATAGAGAAAAGGAAAGAAAGAAGAATAAAATAAAAATATAATAATAAAGATAAATAAAAAAGAAAAGAAAAATTTAGTGGTGCTGCTCCAGACACAGCAGGGCGTCTGCCCTAAAACCATCGAGAAATAGCGCGTTTCTGGCTTTTAGCTAAATGTTACCTATGAGTGACCAGTGGCTTTTGGTCCTGTTCCTATTCCTCATATGATGAGGAAAGTCGTGTGATGTTTACACCAGATTTTTTATATTTGAACTTCGCCGATTAACCATTTGATCGGCGAAGTGCAAATAAAGAAAATGACCCACAATATCGTTTGAAAGGTTTAAAATTGTAAACGGATCTTTGCTATACCACAGAGTACTCAAAAAAATCTTATCATAAAAGTGTACCGCGAGATTTGAAAATCACAAATGTAGATTTTTTTCTTGGGAATTGTCAATGCTGTTAATTTTAATTACTTTAATAATTTCTTTCTTCACATATTAGTACTTTTTATCATTTATCCATTTTTGGGTGTATTCCGTCTCACCAGTGTTAGCCTTTGAGAGTTGGTATGTATTAAACTTTAAAATTAAATTTGTCTTTGCTTTCAAAGATAATCTCTTTTGAAGAACACCTTGGTTTCTCATCATTTTTGGTGTTTTCTTTTTATTGATCAAAGAAAAAGTTGTAATAATGTTACTGAAAGAGCAGCAAATATTATGATATCATGACCATATTAAGGACGGAATTAATAGATGTTTTTGTGTTACCTGCTAAGTCACGGATTGCATACTGTGTAAGATAGGGAAAACCAATGCTTAGCAATGACTTGAGATATAGAATTTGTCTATTAATTTCACACTATGTTTGGTAACAGTGCCCTTTGTTTGTGAACACAACAGAGCCCTATACTCTAGACAGGAAGAAGAGAGGGATTGTAAATGTAGCATACTAAATTTAAAACTTACCACTATAGGGGTTACATGAAATTCTGCTTATCTTATATTATAAAATGATTTATTTGTGTGTGTATGTTACATGAAATTCTGCTTATCTTATATTATAAAATGATTTATTTGTGTGTGTATGTTGGTCCATCTATGCCTCAATAAACTCACACTTGCCGCAACACATTTAGTACACAATAAAATGAATTAATTACTTAGCATTCTACACTACTTGACCCTCCAAAAAACATGTAATTCCTATTTTGTAAATTTTATTACCTAGATTGAAAAAAATCTATGCATAGGTTAGGATTAGGATTGAAACTTATTGATTCCTACTCTAGTTCTGAGGTGTTGAGATTAACAATAGTGCATGAACTAATACCCTGCTCTTTTTTGACAGGTCTTTGCATTAATGAATAATATAAGTCCCAGATTCATCATCTGTAGGTATTGTCCTACACACTACACAGCATAATTATGGTCAAGTAATGAACAAGTGTTCAATCATTTTAGTATACCAGAACAATGTTGCCCAAGTGTTGGGATTTTGTTTCCAAACTTGCCCCTGTCTTTCCTGCAAGAAGTGATCAGGTAAGCTCAAACATATTTCAAATAACTCATAGTGGTTTCCTGACAAGCATAACAATACAATAGGTATTAAATGCTACTGAGAGCAAAAAATTTTCCCTTACAAATACCTATTCTATTCTTGGAAAAATAGACTTTCCATTCTTGAAAAGTCTTATTTTTGTGAACTGTTTTAGGTCCAACCATGATCGAAAATTTACAACCTTATTTTGAAAGTTTTAGCTATGTAAAATGTATTTTTAGAGAAAAAAATTGTGTGAAAGAAAAAATAAAAATAAACCTTAAAAAAAACATAATATTAATTTTTCTTGGTTTCTTCCTAGATACGTCTCTTATCTCAACCTAATGAATTCTACTCAGAGCTTATTCATCGCATACAGAATGCGAAGTCCCGCATTATTCTCACATCTCTCTACATGGGCACAGGACCTCTTGAACAAAAACTAGTACATACTTTGAAAAGCACACTCTCTGATAATCAGGGAGTGAATGTGAGAATTTTACTGGATGCAAATAGAGGTAAGTCTTAAAATTAAATTAATCTATTCCAAATAACAAATTATTCTTATCTTCAAGACAAGAGAGCAAAAAATTAAGAAAAGAAAAAATCACAAGTGGGGCCTGCATTGAAATCATAATAATAAAATTGTAATTTAATACCACTGATAGATAGTGATTTTTGATTAAATTTATTAAGTGTGCTAAATAAAAAGCAGTTTACAAAAAAGCAATGGGAAACCCCAAGTAGGTTTTGGAGAAACAAAAGCAAGACATTCTACAAAAGTATGCATACTTATGTTATATCTAATAATTTTAACTGTAATGTTTTTTTTTTTTTTTTTTTTTTTTCTATCACAGGTACAAGAGGCACAGTTAACTCAAGAACTCTGCTATCTCCCATTGTGAAACAATTCTCTCAGAAGTGCAATGTCTCATTTTACCATACACCTGATCTAAGGTGGCCTCTCAATCAACTCTTGCCAAACCGATACAATGAGCTAATAGGGCTCCAGCACATGAAGTTCTACTTGATAGATGATTGTGTCATCATCACAGGGTAAGATTGTGTTAATCTTTGGGTTACGCTGGGTTTTTTTTTTTTTTTTTTTTTTTTTTTTTTTTTTTTTCAAGGTGTTGCATTAGAGAATACCAAAGGAACTAACACCACCATTGATCAGGCTTTGTTTATCAAACGTAAAATTATAATTATGTTCACTTTATAGAAGAAAAAAATATATATTATGTAGTATTATGCCAACAATTTATCCACCAGCTAAACACATCTTTTTGATTTGTAGATCAAAATATCTCTTCCACCAATTTTTACCTGAAAATATTGGTCATGTTTGAAGGCAAAGCGCTCTAGAGTTTACACCACTTGATGGCAAATGACTTGCCATCTTACACTACTATCAGTTCAAACTTTTAACTATTATTATTATTGACTAACTAATATCAACTATTATTATTATTGACTCCGTGGCGTAATGGTTGTGACTACTGCCCGTAGTCCAGAGTTCCCGAGTTCAACTCCCGGCTGGGGCAGACTTTTCGAAGAAAATTCTGTTCCATCCAAACACGTGAGGCTGGCATTTCCGTCCCTACCCAGGCTGGGTGAGGTTAATGTGGGTAGCTGGTACGATTCTCAGCGAATGGAGGGTAAAACCCCCGTCCTAATCCAGGACGTTAAATCAAATAGAATCGTTGCCGTTAGGAAGGGCATCCAGCCGTAAAAAATGTGCCAAAACCAATCAACCTCAACCATGAGGTTGAACAACGTCGACCCTGCTTGAGCGGGATAAGACAGATTAAAAGAAGAAGATTATTATTGACTAACTAATATCAACTATTATTATTATTGACTAAACTAATATCAAATTTAGTTTAAACTAACATGCATTTTGTAAACTGTTTTCTAGAGCTAATCTGAGCAGTGATTACTTCACAAATCGTCAGGATCGCTATCTTGTGATCGAGAACCATCGGGCTCTGTCGGATTTCTTCGACGATCTCTCCCGAGTCCTGTGCAAGATCTCGTTTCAGTTGACGCAGGATGGGTTCACACTGCATGAGGAGTTCCCGCATAGTCCTGTAGCCAGGGGAGGACAGTATGTGAAGGAGTCCAGACGTCTAGTGATGGACATGTATGAGTCATACAGGAGGGAGACATTCCTACCTGACTCAACAGGTAAACAATAGATTATAAGAATAGATTTTAGTTCAAAGTATACAATAGGCAAGGTTATTGATGTCATGGGAAATTATCTGGATCAAAGAATGTGTTACTTTTTCTTTATATTATTTTATATTACAAAATTATGACATTCTGGTCTGCAAATTTATATAAAACCAAACTTGAATCACAAAGTTTGGATTATTGAACTATGTGAAGACCACACGGGAAGAAAAATGAAGGTCCACAATTTTTCATTTCGAGAAAATTAATATTTAAAGTGCAAAGCTCTGTCGCAGTTTAATTAATTAAGTTTTACTAGATCTTTTTAAAGAATAAAAAAGGCTGTACATATGGAAATAGTATAATAGTAGGTGCATCATTCCTTCCGTGTATGGGTATTTTTTGGATTAAGATATCTCAGTACCCTCATTTTTTTGCAATTTTTGAATACTACACATCAAACCTACAGTACCCTAATATCCAAAACCACCAATAACTCATTTTTTTAATTTTTTGTACCCTCATCGTTTTTCCCGTGTGGTTTTCATGTACATTGTGCCTTGCTAATTAACCATCTCTAGGAAAGTTCGTTTTCAGATAAAAACAACATATTATTGTAGTTCTATTGATTAATGGGACTTTTGTCAATTATATAGTTATCTGTAGATAACCCTTCACTGTCTGCCTTCCATCGTTCACAGAGGCCACCAATTGTGATTCTTCTTTTTTTTATTCATATTGTTTTATTAATAAATTTAAATACCTGCATACTGCATACATATAATTGGGTTCTCCCCAAGTTAAACTAAGTAGTTGCTTTCTCTTTCTTCGCCAGATCACCCCCTCTCTCCCCCCGACACGTGGATATCGCCCCTCATCGAACTGCCTCCCCTGGGGATACAACGTGACTCACACGTGACCAAACTCGTGCTCAGTCACGCGCGTGACGGCTCGTGCGTGACGCTGGCTACCGGGTACTTCAATCTGACACGGGACTACGTGACCGCACTGCTGGCGAAACCCATGGTGAACTATTCTGTGCTCATGGCTCATCCCACGGTACGTGTGTTGTTGTTGTTGTAGACAGCTTGGCTACAGCTGAGGGACTGATGGTCTCCAGTTGTAGCCAGCTTGGCTACAGCTCAGGAACTGATGGTCTCCAGTTGTAGCCAGCTTGGCGACAGCTGAGGGACTGATGGTCTCCAGCCAACTTAAATGAAAAAGTTGGATTGTCCTGAACCACATATTTCTGCGATCAACCATCGTGAGAACTTGGGCTTTTTCTTCTTAAGCCATTAAACCCTTGGGAAACTGCAAGCTAGCCTGGCTTGCTAGGACTCTATAATATAATAAAAACTAGGTCATTGAAAAAATAAAATCGGACTTACCGATGAGTTCTCTCTATCTTTCTCATTGAAAGCACAATATCATCAATACTGAAATTCCAAAGATTCTTTACGAAACTCCCATTGATTTAAATAAGCAGTCGAAGGGCAATCTGCTTTGTAGTCTTTAAAGTGTAAACATGAAATTGAGGAATAGAATTGTGGTCTATATGTGGGGACTAAAATAAGGTACACCATCATCATAGGGTGGCGTCGTCGTGAACGATGGTATCCAGACAGTGGAGGAATGATTCATCACTCCTACCACTGTCTTTACAAGGAGACTAATAATTGGCAAGGGCCCCCAGAACCAAGCCGATGCTGGTCTACTGTTTATAGTCCCCTAGCCAGACTGCTGGTCTACTCCCTGCTTATAGTCCCCCTGTTCATAGTACACCAACAGTTCCTTGTTCTCAAAAATAATGTATTCCACTGCAATGACCAAATTTCAGTTTGAATGTCTGCAACTTTTTGCTTCCAAGCGATGATTAACGACTTATGAGAGAGACTTGGGGAGAATATCGACTTTCTTTAACATAAAGAGAACAATAAAAAAAAGGTGAAAGAATAGAATCGAATAGAATAGAAGAATAGAATATACCTTGTTTATACTGCCGAAGTAAAACTGAAAAGTCCCTTTACTCCAGCAGAAAGAAAAGAAGTTTTGACAAAAAATTACTTATTAGGACACAATATTTCAAAGTTTTATTTTATTTTACATCCGACATACTGAAAGATTTCAAAACACATGTTTTTTTTTTTTTTTCAACCAACGACAGCCAAGTGATTGATTTGAAACACCTTCCAGGCCAATGGGTTCCTGGGCGCCAAAGGTGTCGCGGGCGGCATTCCCTTCGCCTACACAGCGCTGGCGGCGCGGTTCCTGTCCCGGGTTTCCAATCTGAAGGTCGCCATGTTCGAGTACATACGAGAGGGCTGGACTTACCACGCCAAAGGTCTGTGGTATGCCGAGTCGCCGGCGAACAAACCCATGCTCACTCTCGTTGGCTCTTCCAATTTCGGTACGTAGTAGTAGTAGTAAAATTTATTTGTATTTAATTATAAAATAATTGTTACAATTGTGAGGTTGGCATTAAAGCTTAAAAAAAAATACAATGCAACTAATTAGTAACTAATTTACATCAGTTAAAATTGGATATTCAAATAAAAAAATTCGGTACGTCATTTTACCGTGAACTGGTAGTCAAGTGTTTAACGCGCTAGTCTGGTAATCCAGGTAGCGTAGGGATCCGTTGGTTCGAATCCCACTAAGTGCATGAATTTTTCCTCAATAATTTGAGTTTGTGACCACATAATAATAAAACTCTGAGGATTAGTGCCAGAAAATGTTTTAAGAATTAATCTGCCAGGTGCTTAGCTACCACGAGAGTGTTATTATTATTGTTTTTTTTTTTTTTTTTTAATGTATCACCAAAAAAATCTAAGGATCAAAATTTGTTCCAACCTCCGTTGTTAAATGGTTGACAACTGCTCGTTTTTTTTTTTTTTTTTTCTTTTAACAGTATTATTTACACAGGTCGTTCTGTTCATTGACAATTTCATGAGGCAGCAACTATCGAATTCATTAGATTTTATCCATCAATTGACTAAATACTGCTCCTGACACATGGTCCTGTATTTATGTTCCAATAACAAATCGGGCCAAATTTGCTAACAAATAAAAAAATTCGCGCTGGGGGTTTCTTCATTACTGGCCAACTTAGACTGGGTGAGGTTCATCTGGGAGCTGGAAATCTGTTGCGTCTCGAGTAAAGAACACGTGAACTTGGCAATTCCTGTCTGAGGTTCTGACTTAGCTTGTGAATGTTTAAACTCCAGGCTTTTTATTACTCATACAATAATATTATCTAGAACGTCAGCACGTATTTTTTTATATAATGTTACTGATGTCACACAAATTAACATAAGAAATAGGTATATTACTGAATGACCTCTTCATTGCAAACCTATTTTTTAGTCAAGTCACCAAAAATCAATAGAAAAATTGGGGTACTTTCTATACCAGGTAATGAGAATAATTATGGGTAAACTTTTTTCTTACCTTGAAAAGAGAGGAAAATGGTCGTTACTTACTTACTTACCTGTGTAATTTTGAGCAGGATACCGTAGAATTTTGGATGAGCAGATACTTTGTAGAATTTTGAGTCAGCAGATACTTTGTAGAATTTTGAGCGAGCAGGATACTTTGTAGAATTTTGAATGAGCAGATACTTTGTAGAATTTTGGATGAGCAGATACTTTGTAGAATTTTGAGCGAGCAGGATACTTTGTAGAATTTTGAATGAGCAGATACTTTGTAGAATTTTGAGTCAGCAGATACTTTGTAGAATTTTGAGCGAGCAGATACTTTGTTTTGTAGAATTTTGAGCGAGCAGGATACTTTGTAGAATTTTGAATGAGCAGATACTTTGTAGAATTTTGAGCGAGCAGGATACTTTGTAGAATTTTGAATGAGCAGATACTTTGTAGAATTTTGAGTGAGCAGATACTTTTTGTAGAATTTTGAGCGAACAGATACTTTGTAGAATTTTGGATGAGCAGATACTTTGTAGAATTTTGAGCGAGCAGGATACTTTGTAGAATTTTGAATGAGCAGATACTTTGTAGAATTTTGGATGAGCAGATACTTTGTAGAATTTTGAGCGAGCAGGATACTTTGTAGAATTTTGAATGAGCAGATACTTTGTAGAATTTTGAGCGAGCAGATACTTTGTAGAATTTTGAGCGAACAAATACTTTGTAGAATTTTGGATGAGCAGATACTTTGTAGAATTTTGAGTGAGCAGATACTTTTTGTAGAATTTTGAGTGAACAAATACTTTGTAGAATTTTGAATGAGCAGATACTTTGTAGAATTTTGAATGAGCAGATACTTTTTGTTGAATTTTGAGCGAGCAGATACTTTGTAGAATTTTGAGAAGACTGTAGAATTTGTTATTTGATTTGGTTACTTCTTAAATTTTATATGGAATCTGAAAATGTGTTAAAATAAACAATGATTCTTTTACAAAGTCAGAAATGTATTTGATTCTCTCTCTCTCTCTCTCTCTCTCTCTCTCTCTCTCTCTCTCTCTCTCTCTCTCTCTCTCTCTCTCTCTCTCTCTTTCTCTCCCTGCCTCCCTCTCCCTACCTATATTGTTAATTGCAAATATTTGATAAATAATTATAAAATGTCATAGAACTCACCTTATAATTTCTTTGCAATGTTGCAAAAACTGGCCATAGATATACCTACTGATTTTTGGTGACTTTAAACTATAAATTATTGAAATATGAAAATGCGTTATTTGAAAAATCTAGGGCGGGTAATACCTCTAAGTCACGGATTGGGTACTGCATAAGATTGGGAAAACCGACGCTTAGCAATGACTTGTGATATAGGATTTGTCTATTAATTTGGTCCCTAGGTCATTCAGTAATTTGAACTATGTATTATTGAAAATTAACTTGGAGAATAATCTAGGCTCGTTCAAAGATTTAAAAAACTATTCGTACTCCAAACTTTTTCGTCTAAAATGTGTCACTTGTAAAATAAACTATTAAAATTGTTTTTTAAAAAACGGGTCATGGTCAATTTTAAGAACTAAAGTGAAAGCTCATGAAGGTGTCGATTTTTGTTTTGCTCAACCCCGAATGCCAGTCGCCATGTTTGTCTACGCCTCTAGGCAATTCATCACTGGTCGTATCCAGTATACATTTCTTCTCATGATTGAATCAACATTTTATGCGGCCTGAATTTTCATAGAGTGGAATTTTCATAGAGTTCACATTCATCCGTTGTAAAGGTGAAAATCTGTGTCCTGTGGGTATGTCGCCCTACTCAGGCTGGGTGAGTTTCATGTGAGTAGCTGAGTAGTTTGAGCAGTTCCTGGGTACAATATCACCATAGTAGTTGAAACTGGTGTTGAGCCGCAATGAATAAGTAAGATACATCAAAGACTCCTTGCAAAATTCATGGCTGGCGTTGCTGCATTTCGAGATTTTAATTTTCTATTTTTGTAGGTCTACTAAAATTTTAACAGTGAACTTAAGATTTGAATGAAAATGTGTTGAATTTCTTTTTCGTGTTGGGTATTTGATAGTTTAGAGAAATTGATTTACTGGCTAAACTCAAGAGAAATTTTATTTAAAAAAATTACTTAGCGCATATTTAAATAAAAAAAAATACCGGGTAGAAAATGTCTACTCTGTACTTTACATGTGCTTAGTCACCGTGGCAGAGTAAGTTAGCGCGCTAGGCATTGCACGCACGGTGACCTGGGTTCGATCTCCGGCGGGGCAGGTTTTTTTCTGCTCTGTACTTGGGTGTTCGGGGTCCACTCATTCCTCGTGAGGAAAAATGAGTAGTTACTTGTATGAGTAACGACCAGTGGAGTGGCGGAATTACTAGAGTAAAAAGAAATAATTAGTGTAATAGAGTAATTCGAAATGTGAAGGAGGCTCTTAGTAATGCTGTGCAAGCCACAAAAATTTTACCATCCCTTCGCTGCAAACTCACAAACCTGCGACTCAAATTAACCTCACCCAGCCTGAGTGGGGCCGCGTGTAGCAAGCATTTTCACTTTGATTTTCCCTTGGCTATTTTTTCTAGGTATGAAGAAATAAGGTTGTCTACTTTCTATTACTTGATAAGTATAGAAACTATCGTTTTAAAGTACCTATAGAAACTATCGTTTGAAAAGTACCTATAGAAACTATCGTCTGAAAAGTACCTATAGAAACTATCGTTTGAAAAGTACCTATAGAAACTATCGTTTGAAAAGTACCTATAGAAACTATCGTTTGAAAAGTACCTATAGAAACTATCGGTTATTTTTCATATTTTTTTTATACAGAGGACCCATCCTGACCCATCCTAAGTGTGTGTTTCTTTTTTTCCCCCAGGCGAGCGCTCCGCAAAGCGAGATCTCGAGTGCTCGCTCCTACTCATCACCGAGGCTGAGTGTCTGCACACGCGGCTACACAACGAGCGGAGCGCACTCCTGGCCTCCAGTGTGCCCTTCACACTGGACCAGGCTCGGCTGCCAGACAGGAGACCGCCCCTGTGGGTGTACGCTGTTCTGGCGCTCTTCCGATACTACTTCTAGAATGGGCGTAGAGTGGGCGTTCGCTGAGAATCAGTTGAATGGGTTGTGTTGACGCACAATGTTTTATTTATTTATTTTTTTTACTCGGTACTACACTTCTAGAATGATACTACTTCTAGAATCAGTTCGCTGAGAATCAGTTGAATGGGCGTTCGCTGAGAATCAGTTGAATGGGCGTTCGCTGAGAATCAGTTGAATGGGCGTTCGCTTAGAATCAGTTGAATGGTTCGCTGAGAATCAGTTGAATAGGTTGTGTTGACGCACAATTTTTTACTCCAGTGGGTGTACGCTGTTCTGGCACTCTTCCGATACTACTTCTAGAACGAGCGTTCGCTGAGAATCAGTTGAATGGGCGTTCGCTGAGAATCAGTTGAATGGGCGTTCGCTGAGAATCAGTTGAATGGGTTGTGTTGACGCACAATGTTTTATTTATTTATTTTTTTACTCGGTACTACAGTCGAACCTAGATATAAGAGAATTCGAGGGAGTGGAAATTTTTGATTTTTTCAATACTTTTATTTTGTTTAACTATATTTCCATCTTCATAAAAATGTTTATAATATTTACAAGAAAAATTGAAAAAAAACATTACAATTATGGCAAGTTTGAGTGGGTTAAACTTAAATTTATATTCAGCTTTCTCTTATAAAGATATTATTTTTCCTTAGGAGAGATAGATTGGACCTGGTAATTGTTCTTTTATATCGAGGTTCGCCTGTATCTGTATTTATCAACAAAATTTTGAATCAATAATTATAATCAAAATATTAATATATCTGTAAAAATATATCCGACCTCAGTAGCTTGTTTGTGAAGGTAACGGACTCGTAAGTTGGAGACTGGTGGTTCGAGTCCGAAGCACGGTCAAATTCAGTAAGGCAGGTTTGACTGATAGCGACAAGATTTTGTGGTTAACACAAATATGATAATCTTTGAATCTACTGCCAAAAATGTTAATAAAAAGATTATCATATCTGTGCTAAACACAAGAGTATAGAATCAAACACCAACTTAATTATATTACCGTGGTGTATATAACTATAAATTTGAAAAACACCACTAATATAATAGAATATAAGTAGGAGATAGATAGAATTATATTGCCGATTATTATCAATCGATTACACTGCCTTATCAAATTACGAAGGTCCGGTAAAGTACAGTAGAATTGATAAGGCGGCGGACGTAACCGGAGGTCGCTGGTTCGAGTCCCAAGTTCAGCGAAGTTTTAGTAAATCGAGCTTAAGTAGTTCTGATTAAAACAAATATGATAACTTTTTTAACACTTTTTTACATATATTTATACATTAAACGGGAATAACCCAATATTCATAAATTACAAAATGTTACATAATGAGACAGTTAAAACATACAAAATATATTTAAAATGCAGGAGTGAGAGTGAACAGACTTGCATTATAATAAATAGGGTATTTCTTCGGAAGTCACACTGAAGAAAGAATTCTAACTGATTTGATTTATGAAATTTTGCTTTAAATCATTTTATGAATCTGTTTTAGGTAGTATAGTAAGTAGTAGTAGTTGTAGCAAAAATTTAATTAGATCAGTTGGGATCAGCAACGTTTGGTTTAGGTTGTTTATTATGTCAAGAACCAAGTGAAAAATAAGGGTGGTATGCAGAGTCCTCACTGTAGGGATGCCTGGGTCATTTGTCCCTTCAGCTGATTTTGATATGCAGAGACATTTGTTTGAAGCGCCTGTGCGCATGCGCATTCAGATGTCTCTTGAATTTTTTTTTGTCAAGGTCGAAGTTTTCCCTATAGCAAGCTCGGGACCACCCTATAGTGAACCCTATAGTGCCAAAAAAAAACGTCTCTGCATACCAGCCTAAATATTAATGGCGAAATTAATAGACATTTTTGTTAAACCACTAGATTTGAGTCTAGTTTTAATTGGGTAAATGTAGTTTTAAATAAGTTCGGAGAAAAAATTGTGATCTTGACTTTGTCTTATGTGGAGACTAAGGGCGGAATTAATAGACGTTTTTGTAAATCCTCTGTGGCGCCAAGTCTCGATTTGCGTACTGTCTTAGGGCGAAATTAGTAGACTAAGGGCGGAATTAATAGACAGCATCAATAACTTAAGTTGTTGGTAAGTGTTGGTTTTCCCTATCTTACAGAGTACGCAATCCGTGACTTAGTGCCACAGAGGTATTACAAAAACGTCTATTAATTTCGCCCTAAGTCTATATCTCAAGTCATTGCTAAGGGCGGAATTAATAGACAACATCAATAACTTAAGTCGTTGGTAAGTGTCGGTTTTCCCTATCTTACACAGTACGCAATCCGTGACTTAGCGCCACAGAGGTATTACAAAAACGTCTATTAATTCCGCCCTTAGTGTTGGTTTTCCCTATCTTACACAGTACGCAATCCGTGACTTAGCGCCACAGAGGTATTACAAAAACGTCTATTAATTCCACCCTTAGATTGGGAAAACCAGCGCTAAGTATTGACATAGGAACTCGATTTTGTCTATTGATTTCGCCCTAAGTCTAGATTTTGCGTCTTGTCTTAGATGGGGAAATCTAATGCTAAGTAATTACTTAAGATCTCTATTTTTTCTATTGATTTCGCCCAAGTCTATTAAGACACCAATAAGTGAAGGCTCAGTATTTTCATACCTTTACATGTGAACATATTGTGGCTCAATCTACGACCATGGTATAATTTGGTATGTCAGTTAAAAGTAACATCTCAGGGATATAATGTTTAAATTTAATATAACCGACTCAACAGTCATCATGACGCAATGATTTGTTTTCTTTTTCCTCTTCTTACTATTACGTATAACCCCGTACAAGATGGACTATCTCGTCTCACCAGAAGACTCTAAATTGTACTGTCTATTGTAACTATGTATGTATAAAGGGCTTGACCCGTAATTATACGTCCGTTCTGCGGATTATTATTATTATTAAACGGAAAAAAGACTAGCCACCCGTAGCTTGCACTTTCCCAAGGGTTTGATTGGCTTATAAGAAAAAGCCCAAGACGAACTCGTAAGACCGACCTCAGTAGCTTGATCGATAAGGCGGCGGACTTGTAACCTGGAGCTCGGTGGTTCGAGTTCTGGTTTCGGCGTAGTTTCAGTAAAGCGAGTTTGAGTAGTTGTGATATCATGAAAGTGATTAACACAAATATGATAACTTTTAACTTCTTTACTTATAACTATCATTTATGTGAACGCTACCGAAATGGCTGTGGCTGTACCTATTTACAGAAAAATGTAAGAATTCATAATTATAACCCATTATTCTAGCAGCAAGCCCAAGACGTATTATTACGTGGTCAAAATCCCATTATAACTTGTGATGTCCCGGCTAGATTTCAAACCCGCGACCTCTGGATTACCATACCGACGACACCTTGACCACTGAGCTACCGGAGAAATTTAAGAGAAAGCATTGCTCGGTCTCCTGGTGACCATACACACTTGTGCTTCCTCTAAATCCCGCGCTCTCAAGTTAGAGTAGCGCGGAACTTTTCACTCCTTCTAACATCTTTCCTCCTTCGTCTTGTGGCAGGCCCGTTTTACCGAATAGGCAGAGTAGGCACGAACCTAGGGCGCTAGGCAATTAGCATTTTTAAAGGGGCGCAAAGAAATGGAAAAACTAAAAAAAAAATATTTAAAGATGAATGTTTCACAGCCGCTTGTGGTCTGTGTTGTAGCCTGCCCATCCCGTAGTATGCCTCCCCTCTGATGGTCGAGAACTGACACAATTTTTTTTTTTACATTCTAGATATATTTTTTTATTTAAAAAAAAAGGAACAGAACATTCTCATCATCTAATTTTCAATGTATGAAAGCGCTGCTCCGTCATCAAATCCACACGAGGTTAGCTTGTATCTGGTGCCTCGTATTCGGAGAGATACTGCTCACGAGCGCACCGGAAAGTCTCCCTTACAAACAATTGTAACCAAATTAAAAATACATATTTTTGTCGGCACGGGGGATCGAACCCGGGACCTTCCGCATGGCAAGCGAGTGCTTAACCATTGAGCTAATCGCCGTGGTTGTATCTGCTACCGCCGGTTGCCAGTTTGGGACACGGCGGATCCATAGGTGGCGTTCCTCTTCGTTGTGCCTAGGGCACTGGCAGGGTGTATTAAACATATTGGATCAAGTTTTATTTACATAGAATATATACAATACAATACATAGAAAATGAGATTAATAGAACAAAACTTGATCAAGGGCGGTGCTAATGCCAACGGGCCTGTCTTGTGGCCTAGATTATTTACATACTCGTGAATTTTCCGTGTGTGACCCGTGACACATGTCAGTCGAAGAAGCTTTTCTTCATCCTCAATGTCGAATAGAAAGCTCGAATAGCCTGAAAGCTCAAGGAAGTCATTAGGTATTCTGGCGCGCTCCGCTCTCTGTTGTTCCTGCCGAAAAATAAACACCTGCCTCTACCTGACGGCCCTTTCAAATTTGTTTTTCGACGTTTTTTTTTTTTTTTTTTTTTTTTTTTTTAGAATGTAAATTTTTCGTAGCTGAATTCAAACGGTAAATAGTTTTCAGTTGTAAAGTTCCAAAGAGATAATTTTTGAAGGCGAATAGCTTTCTTATTAGTTTTACGTACTTTTTTTTGTACCCCCGGGTGAAAGATATTTTTATAACCATGTGAAAGCCCTGTGATTTTTTTTACTTTCGCTGAAAATGCTAAAAAATATTGTAGGTATTCGTGTATGACTTGATCGACAGGTATTCCTATCATATGCTTAATGTGGTCCCGATTAAATTTTACGGAAAAATCTTTGAATATGATTTTTGTTCGATTCAAATAAAGATATTTACATTTTTCCACGGGAAGCTTTTGAAAACTCCCTCGTATGATTGTTTGAAAAAACTTGGTGTTACCCTTTACCTAACGAATTTGACATTTTTTTTAATAACTTGCTCAACAATAAAATAAGTACTATCAATATTGTTGAAATTACCTTTTACCTAACGTATTTACTTTTTTTTAATAACTTGATTTCCTCAACAGTAAAATAAGTTCCATCAATACTGTTGAAACGAATAAAATTAATTCTACAATCAAACACATTCCGTTTCTTTCATCTTCTGTCCACGCAAGTGTACAATGACTCTGACTAGGACCCGGTACGACTTTTCGTTACCTCAATCCGTTTCGGGTGTCTCGCTCGTGTGCGTTGTAAACGGATCTTACTGGAATGCCGAGAGGGCGGGGCTTATCGCCGGCAGCTAAGAACTCAAGGTCACGGGATTCGAGCCGAGACAGTTTGAACCGCTCGCTCGGGAGCTCTGAGTAAGTAAAGCAGGAGGCTCAGGTTCGAATCCCGGCTGGGTAAAAACTTTTTGTTATTATATAACCTGGTTGTAGGGTTTCACTTTAAACTCCATACAATTAACACTGCGACCTCGTGAAATCTAGTGCGACCAATGGTCACATTAACAATCTATATTTCTATGGTCACTGACCATAGAAACTTTGTATTTTAAATTTCCGTGGCGGAAAATTGTGCGAAATGGTAGGGATGTAAAGGTAAAGTGCCCTGAAGTAATGCCTTTAAAAAAAGTATTCTTACTCTTTATGAAGAAAAAATAAGACAATCCTCAGTAAGTTAATGTCTTATCGATCGAGTGATTTAAACTTGAAAAAAAAGTTCACCAAATAATAGTCGATAGTACGATTAGCTCAGTGGTAAGGTACTCGCTTTCCATTTGTAAGGTCCCGGGTTCGAATCCCATAGCCGACAAAAGAAATGTATTCAAAATTTGGTTACTGTTCTTTCTAAGGAATACTTCCCGATGAGCTCGTGTTGACCCTGCACCTCCTAAATGCAAAGTATTGTGTCACTTCTAGCCCTCAGAGGGGAGGCATACTGCAGGATGGGCAGACTACAGCACAGACCACAGGCGTCTACAGTAGCCACTGTTTCATGGCTACGAAATAAAAAAAGACTGTGAAAGAATCAACTTGAAAAATCCATGTAAAATTTACCTGGAAAAGTTTCTTAGTTGAACAAACGAAAGTATTGGGGAAATAAGACAATAGCCTTTGAAAGCTATAATTTGAGAGAAGGTCAGACTATCGGCATGTCATTATTTTGTTCTAAATTCTAGAAATAATGAGGTGACGAACGATAATGTCGATCTCACAGTGATAGGAGTCAGGTCCGAGTGATATGTAGCAGGGACGGACAAGCACAACCATGCGAGCCAGGGTGATACTTTGATCAATCATACGACGAATGGTGGTAATTTGAACGAAGGATCATGATTATACACGTGCACTGGTAGTCAAGTGGTTAACGCTTGGGTCGTAGTTATTAATACGTATAATTATGTAAAAATTCCCAATGGGAGTGGCTATTGTCATGTCCCGGCTGGTTTTTGAACCCGTGACCTTTGATTTACCAAACCAATAACTCCTGGGACAAAGAAATAATCGCTAGACTGTAATCTAGAAAGCGCACCAAAGATTACTTTACAGTTGAACCAAATCAAGCTCGCCGGGAGGCGAACGCTCGTCAAGTAGCGCCAGCCATTGCCTATATCAACACGAAACAGAGTTTATTTGTATTTTGTTTTATAGAATAATACGTAAAAATGATGAAGAAGAAAAAAAAATACTTAATCGCTAGGATACAAAGACTTAATTTTGTTCTATTTGTCAGCATTGTTAATGAGTTTTTGGTAAAACTAAAGACCCTGTCACGTAGTAAAAGAAAAGTAGTCGAGCCGATAGATAAAGAAATAGAGGGGTGAATTCAGAAGAAAAAGAGAGAGAGGGGATTAGAATAATAAGAAAACGAAGGCCAAAGGTGATTGACAGTCGAACTTATAAATATTTTATGCGTATGCAAATACATAGATATCTACATGCATATAATTTCATGGATATACCAATGTATGCTCCATTGTAGAAATACGAAGGGCAGGAGTTTTCTTTTGTTCTTTTTTTTTTCTATTTCTCTTAACATGACGTGAAAGTAACATGAATTTGAATTGATCATGGTTTTTTTTTAATAGCTTAATCAATGTGAAGGACACTGTACATAGTTAATATGTAATTATGTACATATTATGTGCTGATTGAACTTCTGACTCTTCTATGACTATACTTGTTAATTTACAAGATAAATGCGAAAATTGGTGATAGCGACATCTTCACTAGATCTGTGTTTCGCACATTGCATATCTGAATGTATTTCGGGATGCATCGATTTTGGTACTGTCTTCTTTCAAATAAAGTTAACCCCTCCTCTAACTCTTATCTGACTTGGTCGCGCGAAATTTAGGCCTGGGAAGATGTGCGACAATGCCTCATTCTTTAGAGTAAGGTCATTAAAAATAAATACTGGGCCATGCCTCTGGCCTTGAGTCGGGTTGATCCATGTGAGTAAACTTGGGTAAATCCGAATATTTGGTGAAACCGACATTTCCACCAAAGTGATGTTTTAATATTCCATTTCATACCATCAGTGGGAATTGAACCCATGTTCTAGTTCTTTAATTTAAAAATATATTATGATGAATTTTGCCACTTATTTTTATTTCAATGCGATCGTTTTTGCCACGTTAATATTTTCAATCCTTAAAACAATAAATTGATAAACAAATAAAACAATAAATTGATAAATAAATAAGAACAGTGTGAGAGCTATCAAGTTGTCGTTTATTATTGTTGAGAATATTTGATACAGCACACAATGTCCTTTTCGTTTGCGATTCATCTTTCCTGTAGTTTGACAATTACGTTGTGAAAATGTGTCCACAGGTTGGTCGGTACTCTTTCAATTTTCTTCTCTAGTTTTCATTTATGTCAGGTGAAATACTGTCTTATTTTCTCGCATTGTTTTTCAATATCAGTAGTTCAATATCAGTACTTCAATTTCTCTCTTCCTGTCGATACTCTTTCAATTTTCTTCTCTAGTTCTCATTTATGTCAGATAAAATATTGTCTTATTTTCTCGCATATTTTTTCAATATCAGTTGTTGGGCTCTTCAATTTGCCTCTTCCTGTCGGTACTCCTTCAATTTTCTTCACTAATTTTCATCTATGTCAGGTAAAATACTGTCTTACTTTCTCACATATTTTTTTAATATCAGTAGTTGGGCTCTTCAATTTCCCTCTTCCTGTAGATACTCTTTCAATTTTCTTCTCTACTTTTCATCTATGTCAGGTAAAATACTGTCTTATTTTCTCGCATAGTTTCTCAATATCAGTTGTTGGGCTCTTCAATTTCCCTCTTCCTGTCGATACTCTTTCAATTTTCTTCTCTAGTTTTCATCTATGTCAGGTAAAATACTGTCTTATTTTCTCGCATAGTTTCTCAATATCAGTTGTTGTTCATTGTTCATATAAATGTTCATTGGAAACTTACAATTTTGCTATTTTTTTAACGATAAATTTTGATGTATTTAATTGGGAAATTTTATTTTTGTTGTGTAAATAACCTGTTTTCTTTGAATTGTCCAATTGTTAATGTTAATTGGTTTGGGTGGTGCTGGGGGAGGGTTTACAAGTCCCCACACGCACCTGACAAGTGTTTCAATGCGAAATGGCATCTTGTCAATCAATTATTGAAAATTAAATTTTTATTTGAAATTCAGGAGCAAAATTTGGTTTGGAATGATTTTCGATAAAATAATAAGAATGAGAAAAAAACCTAAAACATATATTACTGACCCCAAAATGTATATTTTATTTGTCTTTTTTTTAAATACCTACCTGGCTGATTAGATCTTTATAAAATATCGACTAAAATATTTCCAAAAGATAGTTTTTTTTTGCTTCAGGTCTCTTGAATATCCAGGTCATTCGAAACGGATGTTTTACCCTCCATTCGCTGGAAACTCACCAACCAGCTACCCACATTAACCTCATCCAGCCTGGGTTGGGCCGGGAACAGCCAGCATCAAGGATTCGAAACTCATCCTAATCCATACTTCGTTGAACGTTGCTCATCTTGTGACATATCAAATCCAATGATTTTGAGATGCTGATTACGAATTTGACATTGATTTTTAGCTATATGTTACCTTTGAGTCACCAGTGGCTTTTGGTCATGTTCCCATTCCTAATATGATAAGGAACGTCGTATGATATTTACACTAGACTTTCAAATTTAGCGTCGCGTCGATGACACTTTTAATTCACCTCACGAGTTCTCCTGAAATTTAAATGTGAGGATTTGGTGATACCGACATCTCCACTAGATCTTTACCTCGCACATTGCATATCTCAAGAGATTTCAGGCCGTAGTTATTTTAGGATTTCAATGTCACGTGTTTGATCTCAGTCTGAGGCATTAGTTTAATCACCTTTGTTAACTACTCTAATTTTGGGACATACCTATTTCCCTACACTTTGGAAACTTAAGTGTGCTGAAGGTTTGTGTACAGAATTATTTTTGTCAAATAACTTTCTACCCTCTTCTTCTATTGCTTTCTAAAGAAAGAGAGAGTGAGGTCTCTCGTTCTTTCTCCCTCTTCCATTCTCTTTCTTTACCTCTCTCTTATCCCCATTTCAGCATAGGTATTTACATTATTACATCAGCATTTGGGAATTCTTGTTCCCAAACATTCTTTACAACCATTTCAAAAAGATAAATGGATCGAGCTACTATTTACACACTTAAATATTATGACTTCCCGTTCTTCACAACGACTTTAACATCCTGTTGATACTCGACAAAGAAATATTCACTACAAGGAATATCGATTTTGAGAAAATGTCTATTGGCAAAAATTCTTATGCTATTATAATTTTATTGTCTGTTACTTTTTTTCAGGTCATTGAACTTGGGCTCAATTGCTTCCTCCGACTCAGACAAGGATAGTCCGGACGCCAAGCAGTCTGTTCCTGAGGACAACATCAACGTCGTCGTCAGGTGAGCACAGCTCTATGCTTTCTCTATAATAATTACGAGTATATCTTTATGCAGGTCAATCGTTTTCAGTGTCATTCCTAATGACAGCCAATTAATTTGGTCCTAGAAATACTTCTGAGGTTTATCTGAGGGTGAAGGAAGCCACAGCCTTTAACCTCGCCTCTTGGTTCACTAAACTACATATTCTATTGAATTCTATCATATTTCATGTCCTGTGTTGAAGTATGTACTACGTAGTTCGCCAATAAAGTAAAAAATAAATAAATAATAACACTTTAGTGGAAGTTAACCATCAGGCTATGTTAATGCTCAAAGCAATTTCTACTACCTAACCCTCAGAGTCTTATTATTATTTGGTCACAAACTCAAATTAATGAGAAAAAATTCATGCACTGGGTGGGATTCGAACCAACAGATTTCCACGCTACCTGGATTACCAAACTAGCGCGTTAACCACTTGACTACCAGTGGTCAGTGACAGGCTTTAACCTCGTAACCTCGCCCCTTGGTCTTCTATTATATTTCATGTCCTGTATTGCAGTATGTATTATGTGAAGTATAAAATTATAATAATATCGCCTTATTTATACTGCCCGAGTGGGAGTATGAAGTCCCATTATTCCAGCAGTAAGCCCAAGACGTATTATTATGTGGTAAAAATCCCAAATGGGAGGATAACTTGTCATGTCCCGGCTGGGTTTCGAACCCGCGACTTCTGGAATCTATGGATTCACAGAGTGCCGCCTTTACCACTGAGCTACCGGGACAGACAATAATAATAACAGCGTATTTGTTCACCCCAGATGTCGCCCGCTGAGCAAGAAAGAGATTGAGGAGCATGATCCAAGCGTTGTGCAGTTCCCAGGGGGAGGACAGATTCTGGTGAGGTCCAGGATAAATTCATTTTAATAATAAAATCGCCTTATTTATACTCTCCGATTAGGACTAGTCCCATTATTCCAGCAGTAAGCCCAAAATTTATTATTATAAGGTAAAAAATCCCAAATGGGAGGATAACTTGTCATGTCCCGGCTGGGTTTTGAACCCACGAACTCTGGAATCTTTGGATTCACAGAGTGTCGCCTTTACCACTGAGCACCCGGGACAGACTTTTAGTGAATCAAAACTATCTGGAGAGGAAAGCATTTCAGGACACTCCCCGAAGATAAGAAAACCACTAGGCAGAAACAGATATCCTGGGGTGTTTGGTGTTCAGTGGTCCGCTCCAGAAACACTTTCTACTCTCCAAATCCCTGAATATCCTTTTCAACTGTCACACAACGCACTCTGATTGCTTGATTTGAACGCAATAACCAATCAGATTGCGTTGTGTAACGGTTGAAACGGATATTCGGAGATTTGGAGAATAGAAAGTGTTTCTGGAACGGGTCACAGAAAATCAAAATCAGTAGTATGAAGATATGAAAGCCATTGTAAAGATTTTGGTTTGCACAGAATCTTTACTAAAGGTTGTACGGTTATGGTAATACGGTTGCTTATGGTTGTAATTGTAAAAGGTTGGTGGTAGGTATCTTAACATGTTTTTAAAAGAGATTTAACAGTTAAAGCTGGCACACAAAAGTAATACAGAAATAGATATAAGTAATACAAAATCGTATCTAACTCCAACCAGTCTATAATAATATTATTTTTAAACTCCTATACTAAAATTATTGAATTTACCAACATTTCAGCTTTCAGGCTTGGACTCAATCATCCACGGAGACAATGGTCCCAAAACCAAACAATTCTCGTTCAACGTGGTGTTCGAACCCCGAGCCTCCCAGCCGGACGTATTTCTCTACTCTGGTAATTGAAAACAAGTTGAGAAATTATTCAGAAGAGGTTGATAATAATATCGCATTTTACACTGCCCGAGTAGGACTATTGAGTCTCATTATTTATTATGTGGTAAAAATCATGAATCGGAGGGACATAACTTGTGATTTCCCGGCTGGCTTTCGAATCTGGATGACAAGACAGACGCCTTGATCACTAAGATACTGAAACAGACGTTTTTATACTGCCGGACTTGGACTTATCAGTCCCATTATTTGAGCAGTAAGCCCTAGACGTATTATTACGTGATTATCAAAACGTATTATCAAAATCCCAAGTGGGAGGATACCAAACCAATATCCGACCGACCTGACGCGACGCCTTACCCACTGAGCTACCACGACTAAGTACGCGTACACAACGGAGCCCTAGGGTGGCCCCGGTATTAGTACTTGGCCAGAACGAGGACCCTGGCCTACACTCTTGACTCTGGTACCTACAGCTAGATACAGACAATTTTCGGGACTCCGTTGTGGCCGCTTACATTCAATGGAGTCTCGAAAATCGTCTATATCAAGCTATAGGTACCAGGGTCTGGGGTCGAGGGTATAGGCCAGGGTCCTCGTTGTGGCCACCTACTTACTAAGAATAATCTAACCATTTTATTAAATGTAAGTGGTCTCAACGGGGTCTCAAAACTCGTCAATATCAAACTGTAGGTACTAGGGTCTGGGGTCAAGGGTCTAGGATGCGGGGCTCCGATGTGGGGCCGCATTAGGGACTAGGGTTCAGGGACTAGGGTCCAGAGTATAGGGTTCAGGGACTAGGGCCCAGGGTATAGGGTCTTCGTTGTGGCCGCCTACTAACACAATGGTTTCGTTCTCCACCAGGTATGACCCGGCTGGTGCAGATGGCTATCGAAGGATTCAGCACCACCTGCTTCTGCTACGGCCAGACGGGGAGTGGCAAGACACACACCCTCACCGGGCCTCCAGGCATGGTGAGTGGGAGGGGTGAGGGCAGGACATGGGGAGGGGTAAGGAGTGAACATGGGGAGTGGCAAGACACACACCCTCACCGGACCTCCAGGCATGGTGAGTGGGAGGGGTGAGGAGTGGACATGGGGAGTGGCAAGACACACACCCTCACCGGGCCTCCAGGCATGGTGAGTGGGAGGGGTGAGGGCAGGACATGGGGAGGGGTGAGGAGTGGACATGGGGAGTGGCAAGACACACACCCTCACCGGACCTCCAGGCATGGTGAGTGGGAGGGGTGAGGAGTGGACATGGGGAGTGGCAAGACACACACCCTCACCGGACCTCCAGGCATGGTGAGTGGGAGGGGTGAGGAGTGGACATGGGGAGTGGCAAGACACACACCCTCACCGGGCCTCCAGGCATGGTGAGTGAGTGGGAGGGGTGAGGGCAGGACATGGGGAGGGGTAAGGAGAGGACATGGGGAGTGGCAAGACACACACCCTCACCGGACCTCCAGGCATGGTGAGTGGGAGGGGTGAGGCCAGGACATGGGGAGAGTTAAGGAGAACGGCAAGGAGAGGACATGGGAAGGTGTGAGTGAAGGGCGAGGGGAGAATATGGTGAGGGGTGAGAAGGGGACATGGGGAGTGGGAGGAGCAAGGGGAAGACATGGGGAGGATCAAAGGGAGGGGAGGAGTGGGAGGGGCGAGGGGAAGACATGAAGTGGGTTAAGGAGAGGGGTAAGGAGAGGACATAGGAAGTGGCGAGGGAAGGACGAGGGGAGAATATGGTGAGGGGTGAGAAGGGGACATGGAGAGTGGGAGGAGCGAGGGGAAGACATGTGGAGGGGCAAGGGGCGACGGGAGGGGAGGAGTGAAGGGAGGGGCTACTTACTACTCTTATAGGTTGGCTTTATAGACAACAGTTTGGCTTTATATATAGATAACAATTCAGGTTTGTGGAACACGAAACATAATTATTTGCTAAGAATATACCATAATTATTATAATCACGACTTTGGCTTTTTAAGGATAGACTTTCCACCTCACAAAAGGACAGGGTCTTTTATTTTTCCTGCAAATAATTAGGGGTGAAAAACTTTTAGTTTAAAAATTGATGAAGACGGTAGAGGTGCAAGCCAGTGAAAAATCTACCTGTTTTTATAATATACATACTTAGAGGTAGTCACCGTGGCAGAGTGAGTTAGAGCGCTAGGCATTGCACGCATGGTGACCTGGGTTCGATCCCCATCGGTGCAGGATTTTTTCTGCTCTGTACTTGGATGTTCGGGGTCCACTCATACTGTAGTTATTTGTATGAGTAACAACCAGTGGCGGCAGTACCAGAGTAAAAAGAAATTAATGTACTAGAATTCGAAAAGTGACAATTTTTTTGAAGAGGCCTTGTGCTTCACCACAAATAAAATCATACATATACATACTTAGATTACTAGGTATCCTCCCCCTCCCCTCCTCCCCACCTAAAATATATTATTCCCTGATAGTTAGGAAAGAGCCAGATATTGTATTTATACATAAGATTACAGAATATAACTACAACATACCTACCACAGGACTAATAGGTAATATCTGCATGTCATGAAGTGATTTTCCATTAATTATTTAGCAAGGTTTTGAACTAGTTATGTTACATTCGTAATTTAGGGTAGCTATTCGTGTCATGTTTAGCTCGCTGTCTCACTGAAAGATGTTAAACATAAAAGACAATATACAAATCGTTGGCGTCTTTAAGAAAATTGGCGTTAGTAAGCTCATTTTGGCGTAAATTCTGGAAGTAGGTGTCGCGGCCTACGATCCGCTTTTGCAAACGGCCAGCACTTTGTGAAGAATGTACGAGTATAAATACCAGTTCTTCTCGAAGTACCAAACCAGTTCAAATTTAGACCTTCCACAAGTACCGTCAAATTGTTCTCAATAACTCCAGTTCAAATTTAGATCTTCCACAAGTACCATCAAAATTGTTCTCAATAAATTCATTACAAAGTTTATGTCTTACACATAGAAATTAATCTTTTCATTTCAAAAAGCAAGCAAGTTACAGTTAAGTACGTAGAATAACTGACTCCACCAAGGAGCCGGTCCAATCATTTTTGGTCCTTCGAGCCACGGATCAATCATTTTGGTCCAACGAGCCACATCATTCAATTTTTGCACCTTCAAGACACGATCAAGTGCCTTCAAGATAAGTTTCAATCGACATGACGGAAGCAAAGTTGAAGTTGCTGACTGCAAAAGCGGAGAACATATTCGGTAATGTACAAAGTACCTATGATTTTCTAGCAGTAGTAGCAGTTGACAAAACAAAGAAGTCTGCGCTTTTAAGTAAAGTAGCTCTTCTAGACTCTTATCATCAGAAATATGAGGCTATTATTAATGATATTCAGGAGCTCAAACTATCTGATAATAATGATTATGTACCAAACTACAGCCAGCTTAATGCATTTGAAGAGCTAGTAGGTATTATCAAATACAATGCTAGCTTATGCAGTAAATCTAGCCCTAGCTCAGAAAAGATAGTGCCAGAGCTTCCCAGACTGCCGCCATTAGATCTGCCCTATTTCGATGGCAATATTCAACTGTGGTCAGTTTTCTCTGAGACGTTTACATCTCTCATTCATTCTAACAAGAGCTTATCCAACGATCAGAAAATTCATTACCTAATATCTCGATTAAAAGGTTCTGCTCTCAGTGTTTGCTCAGGTATTCCCGCAGTCGGATCAAATTACGAAACAATATGGCAAGCACTGAAGGACAGGTACGAGGACAAGAGAACGATGGCAGGGAGCTACATGGATTCAATTCTCGATTTCAAGAATATCAAGTACGAGTCAATCGAGATGTATCAGAAGTTCATTGATGAGGTCGGTATGTCAGTTTTGGCTCTTAAAGCTCTAAAGTTGCCAGATCTAGCAGAGTACATTCTGTACGCACTCTCAGTCAAAAAGTTAGACCCTGAGTTGTGTAGAAAGTTTGAATCTAAAGCTTTCAATAGCCAAGACATGCCAAAGTTCACAGACTTATTAGCATTTGTTAAAGAACAAGTGCGCATTTTGGAGCGTATACAAGGGAGTTCGAGTCAGGTTAAAGAACCACTCAAAAGAGTCCCTCATACAACTCCACCTCAAAGTAAGCTCAGAAGTCAATACAAGGCTATCACATTAGTCTCTTCTGAAGATAAGAAAGTATGTCCAGCGTGCAAGAACGCAGGCCACTCTTTATTTCACTGCTCTTCATTTATCGCGCTCGACCCAGCAGCCAGAGCCGATTTTGTGAAAATTAATAAATTATGTTTTAATTGTTTGAGCAGCAAACATCAAGTCGCAGCTTGCAGCAGCACGAGCGGGTGTCGGAAATGCGGCTACAAACACAACACAATGCTTCATCGTCAATCATATGAAAGTGAGAGTACACCAGCACCGCCAGTTCCTGTCACATCGCAGCCGCATCCACAGCCGTCCAGTAAGAAAGATACGTCCGCCGCCGTCATATGTGCATCTAGTCAACATACAATACCTATGGCGAGTACTACAGTCCTGCTCTCTACCGTTCAGGTGTATGTAAGAGGCGTTCTGGTACGTATGCTTCTGGATAGTGCAAGCATGAGTAATTTCATCACACAAGCGTGTTGTAAGAAAATAGGAATAAAATATTCTCCTCTGTCAACGGATGTTGGTGGTATAGGAGGTATGAGTAGCCAAGCTAAAGGATTCGCGTCCTTCATTATCACATCAAAATTAGACGCAAGAAAGAGTTTTAAGGTAGATGCACTAGTCGTTGATAAGATAACCGACCAATTACCTGTTTGTCCAGTTGACACTTCAAAACTATTGCATATCAAACAATGCATCCTGAGTGATGATAAGTATCACTTACCAGGGAACATTGATGGACTGATAGGGGTTGAGTTATTTTCTCGTATCATTGGCAAGAAAAAGTTTGATAAAGGTCAACCTATTATCATGGAATCAGAGTTGGGTGATATAATAATGGGAAAAGTACCTACTCTCACAAATTCACATCAGAATATTTGCGCCTTCACAGAAACTCCTCTTTCATCTATTCTACAAAAGTTCTGGAACATCGAAGAAGTTTCGCCTCCAACACAACTGCTGTCTTATGAAGATAAGATATGCGAGGATAAGTTTGTATCTTCTCATCAAAGGCTAGATAATGGTAGGTACAGTGTATCACTACCATTCAAAGCTGACCCTAATCTTCTTGGTGATTCCTATGAAATAGCAAAAAAGCGTTTCTACAATTTAGAACGTAAGTTTTCACGTAATAAAGATTATAAAGAAAGTTATACTGCAGCCATCTCTGAGTACATGACTCAAGGTCATGCAGTGCTAAAAGATGATCATAAGAAAGATACTATCTCATTTTACATGCCTCATTCTAGCGTCACAAAGCTAGACAGTTTAAGTACAAAGACAAGAATTGTTTTTGATTTGAGTTGTTCAACAACGAGTGGTTTATCATTGAATGACATCTTATACACCGGACCCACCCTGTATAAAGATTTGTTCAAATTACTCACTTCATTTCGTATGTTTCCTATTGCATGTACTGGGGATATCAAGAAAATGTTTCTTCAAGTATACGTCCATGAAGAAGACCGCAAGTTCCAGCGATTCCTGTGGCGGAGTTCACCTGAAGAGGAGCTACAATGCTACGAGATGGAACGCGTGGTATTCGGCAACAAAGCTAGTCCTTTCCTAGCTCAGCGTGTGCTGGCGCAGCTAGCCACTGATAACAGCTCTCAGCATCCACTAGGCGCTCAGGAGACACAGCAGTTTTTCTACATGGATGATTATCTCTCCAGCTTCTTAGAAGAAGATCTAGCGTCAAGAACACTGATTGATCTCACTACAATGCTCGAGAAGGGAGGTTTTGAACTCACAAAGATCGCTACAAACAACAAGGTAGTATTAGAAAATATTCCTTCTTCTCGTCAGCTCATGAGTAATGTTCAGTGGGATCCAGACACCTACTTGAAGTTATTAGGTATTCAGTGGAATCCTAATGATGATTATTTTTCATTCACAGTCAATGTAAGTGACGTGAAATGTACAAAGAGAAATATTTTAAGTACAGTGGCAAGAATATTTGATATTCTGGGATTCGTAAGTCCAGTTATTATCACTCTAAAGTTATTTATCAAAGAGCTTTGGAATTTAAAATTAGACTGGGACGATAATCCACCTTTATCCCTCCAAGAAAGATGGTTTAATATTGTCACTGAGCTACCTGTACTAAATACATTAAAAATACCAAGACATCTATCTATTGTAATCGACTCAAAAGTCTCACTTGTAGGTTTCAGCGACAGCAGTGAACGTGCTATGGGCTCATGCGTATTCGCTCACGTATTACATCCTGATAATTCTACTCATGTTCATCTTGTTTGCGCAAAATCAAAAGTTGCGCCTATGAAGTACGTCACAATACCTCGTCTCGAACTTTGCGCGGCACTCATGCTAGCTAAGCTTATTTCAGTTGTAGCAGAAACATTTCAAGCAAGATATAATATTCAAAATATTTTATGTTTCACAGATAGTACTGTAGCACTAAGCTGGATAATTTCAGAACCATACAAGTGGAATACATTCGTCGCTAACAGAGTGGCGAAGATTCAAGATACTGTTCATCAGGACAACTGGTATCATGTATCCGGAGTAGAGAATCCAGCAGATGTTCTATCTCGTGGTACCACCCCTACAGAGCTCATAAGTAACACTCTATACTGGAATGGTCCAGATTGGTTGTCAAAACCCATTGACCAATGGGAACTATCTAGGTATGTGCCTAACTCTGACATAATATTAGAAGAAAGAAAAAAGTCCACTCTACATACAGTTGTTAGTAAGGAGACATCTCAAAACATTTTACTTGACTTAGCAAGTAGAATTTCGTCATGGAAAAAATTATTGCGATCAGTAGCAATGGTTTTAAAATTTTGTCGTCTTCTCCCTGCTGGCCCATGTACCCTGAGTGATTTAGAATACTCTGAAATTAGAATTTTGAAAGAACTTCAAAATGTTTCATTCAAATCAGACATTGAAAATATTCATAAAGGCAAGTCTTGTTCTCATGAACTCTTAAAGCTTAAGCCTTTCCTAGAAGATGGTTTATTAAGGTGTGGTGGTAGACTAGAAAATTCGAAATTATCTTATGAACATGTACACCCTATTGTGCTACCCAAATCACATCACATTATAAATCTACTGATTGAATATATTCACATCAAAAATTTCCATACTGGACCACATTTGGTTATCTCAATCTTACGTAAAAAATATTGGATTTTAGGCTGTCGAGACATTGTTCGTAAGCGCATTCAAAAATGCAACATCTGCTTCAAAACTAACCCTAAACCAATATTTCCGATTATGTCTAATCTACCTAGTCCGAGAGTAAAAGAAAGTTCAGCATTCTACAACACAGGCGTAGATTATGCTGGTCCGTTTCAGGTGACTATGACTCGTAAAAGAGGAGTGAAGTCACAGAAAGCTTATTTATGTTTATTCGTTTGTTTAGCTACAAAAGCTGTTCACCTGGAATTGGCGTCCGACTTATCGACAGCAACATTCTTGGCTGCTCTCAAGCGGTTTATAGCTCGCAGAGGCACTGTGAAAAATATTTATAGTGATCAAGGCAGTAATTTCATAGGTGCTGCCAATGCATTAAATGATATGTATAAATTATTATCTTCACAGGTGTTTATTGACAGCTACACCCGAGAGCTCCTGAACAGTGAAATTCAATTTCACTTCAATCCCCCGGCTGCGCCGCATTTTGGGGGACTATGGGAGTCTAATGTCCGCGCAGTAAAAATTCATCTTTATCGTACCATCGGAACACAGATCCTCACGTACGAAGAATTGAATACTGTGTTGGTTGGTATTGAGAGTATACTAAACAGCCGCCCGCTATGTCCATTGAGTTCAGAGCCAGGTGACCCTCTAGTTCTCACCCCGGCTCACTTTCTCATGCAGAATCCTCCTAATCACCTCCCTCATGTAGATCAAGATGTCAGTGTTAGATTGGGAGATCGCTATAAATTTATCCATCAGCTGTTATCTGACTTCTGGAAGCGTTGGGTTAATGAATATTTAAGCTCTTTACAGGAACGTTCAAAGTGGCTTAAAAATAACTCCGCCAAGCTAGAAGTTGGCATGCTGGTAATGGTGAAGTCAGAAAATACTCCTGTACTGTCATGGCCTTTAGCTCGTGTATTAGAGTTGTACCCCGGAGCTGACGGTGTTGTGCGAGTTGCATTAGTCAAGACGACAGGAGGAGTTTTCAAGAGACCTGCTGTGAAGTTATGTCCACTTCCTTGTCAGTGAAGGTGGATATTCATATGTTATGAAACCTGTTGTTTCATGGTGGGGAGTATGTCGCGGCCTACGATCCGCTTTTGCAAACGGCCAGCACTTTGTGAAGAATGTACGAGTATAAATACCAGTTCTTCTCGAAGTACCAAACCAGTTCAAATTTAGACCTTCCACAAGTACCGTCAAATTGTTCTCAATAACTCCAGTTCAAATTTAGATCTTCCACAAGTACCATCAAAATTGTTCTCAATAAATTCATTACAAAGTTTATGTCTTACACATAGAAATTAATCTTTTCATTTCAAAAAGCAAGCAAGTTACAGTTAAGTACGTAGAATAACTGACTCCACCAAGGAGCCGGTCCATTCAGTAGGAATGCCAGAACCAACCAATCTCAGGCCCATGACATACGGGCGAGTTTTAGACGCTTGACGCCGCGAGGGTTCTGAGAAATCTTGCGGCAGCGTCATGTTTCCATCTCCATGACACACGACAGCGTCTAAGTACCAGCCTATCACCGGTGATCAGTCTTGAAATAACGAAATAGAACAAACGATAAAATTCCCGCTGGCGAGAAGGTGTGTTACCAACAATGGTCGGTTGAGTACTGCTATAACGCCAAGCGTCTTTTGCCCGAAGCGAGTTCCCGGCAGGTAACAAGCGTCATACCCTCGCCCATTTTGTTGACGCGGCGGGTAAAACTCGCTACTTTCACTTCGCACGTCACGTGTGTTTCAACCCTATACCTGATAAGTAAGTACGGCTTTGACGCTGCGAGAAACAATCGCTGCGTCAAGCGTCTAAAACTCGCACGTGTGTCATGGGCCTCAAACATGAGTATGTCATTGAGCTATGCCGACCCCAAGTTTATTGGGAAAATGGACCATCCCGATGTGTTCGTATTTTCGCTCAAAGTCCTGAAGATGTATCACTTACTTTTATTTACCACTTGTTTTTAATAATGTAATTTTATAAATTTTCATTTATATCATGTACCTATAGCATACATACAAGAATGTATATTGAAATGCTAAAAATATAATTGATTTTTTTAAGTCAAACATTTTTACTAGGATTTGTAACTTATGGATCTATTTGGTTCCCAGTTCAACAGAAAGAAGCCTCCAGATCCGCTGCATCCAGAGCATGGGATCATCTTCCGTTCCTTCCTCTACCTATTCTCCCTCCTGCAGGATAGACGAGACATCCACTTCGTGCTCAAGGCGACGTTCCTAGAGATCTACAATGAGAAGGTAGGATACCGTCCACTAACCTTTTTTTTTTTTTTTTTTTTTTTTTTTTTAACTAATCATGCAGCGGCAGCAAAAATATACCCTGGAACTATATATATATTACTTCAGGGTATTTTGCTTTAGACTTTTCTTTTACATTTATTTTCTCTGTTTTCTTATTTATTTAAATTTTCTTTATTTTTTCATTTATTATTGCATCAAAATTCTTTTTCTTCTCCTGCCACTGCATGTGAGCTTGGAGTAAGCGAGGGAAATCTTCTGAGCTATGCGACACACTACGCCTACTCCTATACCCTAAGTGTCGCACGGCCTAAGACGCCCACCAGCAGCCGCGCCGTTGAGTAATAAGGGGCCTCGCCTGAAGCTCAGACCCGTAGCACTCGCCCGCGTAGTCGCCGATGGGGAGTGTGGGGTTTACCCTCCCCAGCCCTACAAGGAGACAGCATCCCGGGAGATCAGTGGTGTAGTGGGGGGACCACCCCACTCACTTTTTCTCCCAAACACTGGCACCCCCCTAGGCTGAGGACAGCGACCCACTAAACCTCCCTTACTTCCAGCTCATTACATAAAGACATATATATTTATTAACATACAGACACTTAGTACACGTATAGAACATTATAAATTTACAATTGAAGCATAAGATATTTTAGTACAGTCACTAACCTTATAATAATAATTATGTGCGTGAGAGAGACACAGATACCTATATGGAAGCCAGATCCGCAGAGGATAACCTTATAATAATAATTATGTCCGTGAGAGAGACACAGATACCTATATGGAAGCCAAATCCGCAGAGGATTATATGGACACCTAGATCCCATGTCTAGGCTCCTTTCATGTCCATTGATTCTATTTAGTTTCAACGTACTGATTTTAGATGTAGTCAGGACGGGGGTTTAACCGTCACGAGTACCTAATGTGTCTTATTTGGCAGTGTTTTTATTTTTCTTTTTTTTAAACTCCACTGTTTGGAAAGTGCCATTTTCTTCACCGCATTTCAACCACGTGCGGAAGAGAATGCCGGTGGTGCGGAAGAGAATGCCGTTGGCATTAGCACCGCCCTTGATCAAGTTTTTTTTTTTTCTTAATTTTAATATCTATGTATGTATATATTCTATGTCATTATTTTGTAAATAAAACTTGATCCAACTTGTTTAATAATAATAACCACAATCCGCATTCACCTCCACAGGTCATTGACCTCCTCAACAACACCAAGCGATCCCTCCCGGTGCGGTGGTCGAAAAAATCACGCAGCTTCTTCGTGGAGAATCTGTTCACGGTGGACTGTGAGGAGCTGGACGATCTGCTAGCAGTGCTGGAGGAGGGGATGAGGAACAGGGCGGTGGGGGCACACAGTATGAACGAGCACTCAAGCCGCAGTCACACGATGCTCACCATCAATATCACCTCCGAGCAGTTGGTAATAATAATAATAATAATAGAGAGCAACACCAGGAAACTTGACCATGGTTCCGCTCCTGATGTGAAGAAAAAAAAAATCAGGGGTTTTTTTTTTTTTCAACAAATAATTTTTATTTATTCACAAGTTTTTGTTATTTACAATGCATGAAGAGAATATAAATATCAAAAAAGACAAAGACAAAGACCTCACACTTTCGAGAGGAGATAGGTACTAAGTCCTAAATAATTGACAGTTGTTTAAGAGGATGAGGAAAAGAGCTATAGGGACACACAGTATGAACGAGCACTCAAGCCGCAGTCACACGATGCTCACCATCAATATCACCTCCGAGCAGTTGGTAATAATAATAATAAAATAGGGAAATGTAAGATAATTTCGCCCTTAGAATAAATTTAGTGTAAATAGGGTACAAATCAGTCGAAACCTTGATATAAGAGAACTCGATGTAAGAGAAACCTGGATATGAGAGAACTGGATGTAAGAGAAACCTGGGTATGAAAGAAATGGATGTAAGAGAAACCTGAATAATAGAGAAACCTGGATATGAAAGAAATGGATGTAAAAGAAACCTGGATATGAAAGAAATGGATGTAAAAGAAACCTGGATATGAAAGAAATGGATGTAAAAGAAACCTGGATATGAAAGAAATGGATGTAAAAGAAACCTGGATATGAAAGAAATGGATATAAGAGAAACCTGGATATGAAAGAAATGGATGTAAAAGAAACCTGGATATGAAAGAAATGGATGTAAAAGAAACCTGGATATGAAAGAAATGGATGTAAAAGAAACCTGGATATGAAAGAAATGGATATAAGAGAAACCTGGATATGAAAGAAATGGATGTAAAAGAAACCTGGATATGAAAGAAATGGATATAAGAGAAACCTGGATATGAAAGAAATGGATGTTAGAGAAACCTGGATATGAAAGAAATGGATGTAAGAGAAACCTGGATACAAGAGAAGAGTTTCCAGGTTTAATTTACCTCTATAAGGTAATAAAAAACATTGTTATAGGAGTAAAAGATTCCGGTCCCTGGAGTTCTCTTATATGCAGGACTGACTGACTGTATATAATATATAATAAAAATATTATAATATTTATATTATAAATATTATAATTATATTATAAATATTATAATAATAATATATTATATCCTTAGAGGCTGGTTATCAAATATGATAGACAGTATAACAAATTTGCATGCTTAGCGGATTCCTATAAACAAAGTCTGGCTGGAGGACTATAAACATGGAGTAGACCAGTATTGGCTTGGTTCTGGGGGCACTTGTCAATTATTGGCCTCCTTGTAAAGACAGTGGTAGAAGTGCTGAGTCATTCCTCCACTGTCTGGCTACCATCGTTCACGATGACGCCACCCTTTGGTAGCCCAGTCTGTCTGTCCCGGTAGCTCAGTGGTTCTGTCCCGGTAGCTCAGTGGTTCTGTCCCGGTAGCTCAGTGGTTCTGTCCCGGTAGCTCAGTGGTTCTGTCCCGGTAGCTCAGTGGTTCTGTCCCGGTAGCTCAGTGGTTCTAAGTCTCTCTACAACGACATAGCCCTGCTACAGGTACTTACTATGAAAAAGTCTGTCCCGGTAGCTCAGTGGTAAAGGCGGCACTCTGTAAATCCAGAGATTCCAGAGGTCGCGGGTTCGAAACCCAGCCGGGACATGACAAGTTATGCTCCCATTTGGGATTTTTACCACATAATAATACGTCTGGGGCTTACTGCTGGAATAATGGGACATAATAGTCCTAATCGGGCAGTGTAAATAAGGCGATATTATTATTATTATGATGATGATGTATGTTGTCTCCCCTTCAGATGGACAACGGCGTGTACATCACCAAGTCGGGCAAGATCAACTTCGTGGACCTGGCGGGAAGTGAGATGACCAAGAAGACACACAGCGAGGGGAAGACCCTGCGGGAGGCTAACAACATCAACAAGAGCCTCATGGTGCTGGGTAAGTCAGTGGTTGGGTGGAAGAATTTAATATAGCCCTATTCATACTGTCCGATTAGGACTAATGAGTCCCATTATTCCAGCAGTAAGCCTTACTGGACACGGAAGGAGCCCAGAACAATGGTTCTGGGCGTCCAAAGGGTTCACCCATATCAATCCTTCCACCACCATGATGACATCACACATGGACTCGGAAAGTAAAGTAAAGTAAGCAGTAAGCCCAAGGCGTATTACTATGAGTTCGAAATCCCAAATGGGAGGATAAAATGTCATGTCTCAGCCGGGTTTCGAACCCGCGACCTGTGGATTACCAGTCAGACCGGGACAAATATAACATCAATAATAAATCTAATGACGGTAATTAGTGAGGTATTTAACCAGGAACATCGATTCAAGTATGGAGAAATAAGTCTAATGAAGATTCTAGGTTCTGGGGGCGCTTGTCAGTTACTAGCCTCCTTGTAAAGACAGTGGTAGAAGTGCTGAGTCATTCCTCTACTCTCTGGCTACCTCGTATCGTATTCTTTATGTAAAACAACTTCTACCGGGCAGAAAAGTGGAGTAAAAGATCCTCTTGTTTCTTCCGCTCCAACATAGTACTTGTTGTGTTTTTCTGCGTCAACATTAAGGGCGGAATTAATAGACGTTTTTATAATACCTCTGTGGCGCTAAGTCACGGATTGCGTACTGTGTAAGATAGGGAAAACCGACGCTTAGCAATGACTTGAGTTATAGAATTTGTCTCTTATTCGCCCTGCGAATGGGGTTATCCTAGAACGCAACCCTCCCTGTCTCCCAAACACTAACACCCGTATTTATGAGCAGCAAATTTTGTCCAAGCAATGTCTCAAGCCGGTATTGGCCAGTAATAATAAATGATATCATGCTCCAGACCATGCTCAAACGGCGTTTTCTGTTCATAAATACGGCTGTAACTGCCTTGAAGTCCGATATAAACTGTATTCCCGAAACAATTTGGCCAGAAAAGATTTTTGAGGTTCTCTTGGGAACCATTACACAAGGCGAAAGCTCTTTCTTGTTTCACCAAATGACTCCAATATTTTACTTCTGAGAAATTTCCAATATTAGAAATCGGAAGTATTGTGTTCGTTTTTGTAAAAAAAAAAATATTTTTTGCTCCGATTTCAATTTTTTTTCACTGTGCATTTTACTAAAAATAAAAACGCCATTTTTTCGTTTTCGTTCGTCTGTGTAACTTTTGTTCACCAACCTAAGACTTCATTCGCGACAAAGTCAGCATGAAGTGCTGGCACATTATTCGCGGAATCTCGCATCAGTGGCTCTATTCCGATATTGTTCGCCAGATTTTCCATAGCAGCACAATGGTACCTGTGTGGGTCGTGTCCATGTTTTATGAGACCACCTTTTTGCAATTCATTTAATGGGAGATTCTGTGCTACATCCATCACATAGTTGTGGGAGATTCTGTGCCACAATTGCCACATCCATCACAGAGTGGAGGGAGATTCTGTGCCACATCCATCACATAGTGGTGGGAGATTCTACAGAGTCATTCCAAACCGGAGGGCCAATGCATCACGGAATTGTACAAAATGTATGCATGTGAAAAACCTGAAATTGTGTTGTGATATATTATATCTGAGTTATAATATAATGACACAATGAAACAATACACAAACAGCCTTCTGACAATAAATGCGTCAATGTTTTCATAGAAATATTCAAGCAGCCAGCCACTCGGAAAAAGTAACTTTTTCTGTGGGGGCCAGAACTATATTTCAGGTTTTCTTTCTCATTCTTAATAATATCTCGAAAGTCTTTCAAATTACATATTTCTCCTGCTCTTTTTCAATTTTAACAAACTTTTTAAGATAAGATGCCATTCCGAGTTGAAGGCCTTGTCAGGTGCGTGTGGGGACAAGTAAACCCTCCCCCAGCACCACCCAAACCAATTAACACACCAAAATGGATCATTAATAGACCAAAAATTATTTACACAGTCAAATACACAATCACATAATACTTCATCAAAATTTATCGTAACAATTTAATGACAAAATTTCCAGTAGGTACATTTAGTTTCAAGACAAAACTGAGAGGATCACCAAAGAAGCACCCTAACGAAAATGACCATCAGAAACTCGGGAAGAAAAATAAGATAAAGAGCCCCACCTTGACTGCCCTAGTCAAAATATGAGAGAAAATTATGAAAATATTGTACCTAATGAAATTTATTATAGATAAAAATAAAGTAAGAAAATCGAAGAACTACCAAGCTGACACATCAACAACATACGCCGAAGGTGTTTGGTTCAAGGAAAGCTCAAATGTAAATGAAAAAAATGCCAACAAAAGAGATATTGTATAATATACCGAATTTTTCACACACAATAAAACTGCACAGATAAAATTTCTGATTGTTAAAATAATTCTCATACTGTTCTTCTTTATTTGTCAACGAATTATTTTAGGGTTAGGAATATCAGTGAAGAAAATTTCCAAAAATCTGGAAAAATTTAAAGTTTCTCGGATGACTTTCCTTCTTTTCAATATTACCTATTTGTTATTTTTAATAAAATGGTTGATCAAACTGACGATGAAGAAGATGGCGGTAGGTTTTGCTCGGTTGTGAATCTTTCTCCTCCACCCCATTTTCACTCCTCCCAAATTCCCTTATCTTCCAATGGTGATCGCTTTTTAGAAGAAAATCTGACACGTGATCGAAGATATTATAGACCTAACTATAAATATGCAATCTGAAAACTCGTTGACCTCCTAAAGTGCCATACAAGATCAAAGCACCCCTATCATTCCGGTCATATCGTCATCGGTAGAACAGCCGATTCTAATACTAAACAATCCCAACACCAATATTTGTCCTCATTGTAACAGGAGCTTTAAAACCTTACAAGGTGTGAAAGTTCACATCGGTAAAGCTCTCAGAACCATTGCAAATCAAGCTATTGCCGATAAGCTTACTCAAAGTAAAAAGAAATCTGGTGAAACTGGCTATGGCAATAAGTCTCATAGTCCAACCAAAAGTAATGATGAAATCCATTCTGAAATTATTACACATATTCCATCAGAATCAACTAATACAGATGATACAGTCAAATGCCCTCATTGTGATAAAATCGCCGCTGCAAACACAAACTGTCGTATCTGCAAATTTTGCCATTTTCAGTTAAGAAGCGCACATTCTTCCTTTTTCACGTCACGAACTGTCGTATCTGTATCTCAACTCCTTCCCGAAGTATTCAAGTTTTAAGGTTAGTCATATGTGAGTTTCAAAGATTCTCAGCAAGCACAAACCACTATGTGCGCTTCTTAACTGAAAATGGCAAAATTTGCAGATACGACAGTTTGTGTTTGCAGCGGCGAAATGTGCAAAGGAGAGAGGGGCACAAATAAGGATCTCTAAAGCTCATCTAACAATTTACATTCAAAGTGTTGGAAAATCATACCAAACTCCTGAAGCTGATGATTTTACAAGTTCCACTTCCTTACAAAACTCGTCTGCACTTAGAGAAGTTTCAAATATTAACATGGAAAAAATCATCACATAATAATTACCTTGAAATTAAATAATTAGGCCGTGGCGCGTGGGTTCAATTCCCACCGAGAGCAGAGCTTATTAGACCAGAAGAACTAGTGTGTCCAACATGACAACAAGTGAGGCTGTCTATCGGAAATTCGGACACAAATGGAAACTTAGAGGTGTTGAAATGCAGTCAATGAGAATGTATCAACTCTTTGACCACAATAAAAGGGTCTACGGAATGCGGCAATGACAGTTTAGAATTCCTTGGTTCCGGGATCCATTCCGGAAATAATGTATTATTTTTAAATACAAAGATTATGTTTCGAAAGTAAACGAATAGTTTTTGAGGTCAATTATATATTTGTTTTTTCTTTTTTTTTTTCATTCTTACTATTATCTTGAAAATCTTTCAAATTAAATTTTGCTCCTGCTCTTTTTCAATTTATAAAAACTTTTTTAAGACAAGATGCCATTCCGAGTTGAAGGCCTTGTCAGGTGCGTGTGGGGACTAGTAAACCCTCCCCCAGCACCACCCAAACCAATAAACACACAAAAATGGATCATTAATAGACCAAAAATTATTTACACAATCAAATACACAATCACATAAAACTTGATCAAAATTTTAAATACCAAAATTTCCAGTGTATTTAGTTTCAAGATTATACAACAAGATTTGGTTTCCTGGTCGAGAGATGAAAACTTGGTTTGGGATTGTACCTGCGTCAACACCTTAGTAGGAACATACCTCCCTAAGACTCGACAAGAAGCTGGTTCTGCTGCTGAGGAAGCTGATAAAAAAAAGGTTGCTAATTATATCTTTATCCAAAGTCAAAATTGCATCTTCCAACCTTTGGCATTTGAGACTTTTGGTCCATAGAGTTTGAAGACAAAAAAGAGTTCTTCAAAAAATTAGTAACATGTTGGTTCGAGAGAAGAGAAGTGGAAGGAATGAGTGTGAAAGAAACATTAAAAAAGATTTACAAGAAACTTAATTAGTAGCATGTAATTATTCTGAAAATTAAAGAACTGAAAAAAATTGTGATGGAAAACTGGAAAGAGATTGAAATATTAAAAAAGAAACTTGACGAAAGAGAAGCAGAGAACAAAAGATTGAAAAGGGTATTAAAGTACAAGATGAAAATATTGGGGAATTAAATCAAAGATCGAGAATGACAAATATCATTATAAATGGAATAACAGATAATCAAAAGGAAAACGTTAAAAACGTAAAAGAGATAGTGGAAAATTTAAGAGATAGTGGATCATATTCAAGTTGCCCATAGAGTCTGATCAAAAACGAGTACTAACCGATCGTCGTCAGATTACTTAATACAAAGACACGTGACACATGGGTGAAAGACAACAAGGAAAACAAAATATTTAATAATATACAGGGTGTTACTAAATTACTGTCAGATAGAAAAGGTGCGTGTTTTTGGGGTCATTTTAGGGGGGGTTCGTTCTCTAAAAAAATCCCGAAAAATGCTTCCTCTCCCTTCCAGGAGCTGTGAAAGTTAAAAAAATAAAAGTGTTTTTTTACTATAACTCTTGAAATACAAGAGCTATCTTAACAAAATTTTGTGAACTTACCTTATATTATGCTCCTATTATTCCCACATAACTTGCATTTCGGTGACATTTTCAGGGTCGGCTGTATGGGGTCAAGCTGCAAAGAAAACCGCCATATCTTTTTGTATAATAAAAGTAGTGAAATAAAATTTAAGCCACTTTATTGTAAATGTTTTTTTCTACAAAAAAGCTCTGAATATTTTTTTTGTCAAATGCACGTATCACTCCAAAAAATCGAGTTGAAAAACTTTGGATAACCGCGTGTGTCCTTTCAACATTTTCCCTCTCTAAATCTGATCCCCTCACACATACCACTTTGTGTTTAAAAAAAGGAATGCCAAGAAAAAAATTCCAACAAATGACTTTATCTTTAGCATTTTTTATTTGTTATTACCTTGTTACTTGAATGGACCTCGTAATAAATGTCTGGCTTTTGTGTTGTTCAACAGACAATTTGTAATTATTCAAGAAAGGACGTGAAACATTGGTTTTCAGTAGGTAGGTACCTAAATTCAATATTCGTGGATGGTCTGGAAATTTTACCTGCACCTTACAGCAGGTGTTCGAAATGACTGCCTCCAGCTTCAATGCATGCTTCTGCTCTTCGCTTTACTGAGTGACGTACTCTTGCAGTGATACGAGGCCGATTCCTGATGGTTCCAAAGGCTTGTATTATTCTCTCTCTGAGAACTTCCACGGATGGCACAGGTGTATCATACACAAGAGATTTTACATCGCCCCACATGTAAAAGTCGATTGGGTTATGATCTGGTGATCTTGCGGCCCAAGGTACAGGTCCTGCCCGACCAATCCATCGTTGCGGGAATTCCGTGTTCAAATGTTCTCTCACTATTAACCGGTAATGCGCCGGGCAGCCATCATGCATAAACCATAATCGGTACCTGTCTGCCAAGGGAACATTTTGCAGTAAGCCTGGAAGCTCTTCGACAAGAAATTCCAAATAATTTTCTCCATTCAAAGTGGGAGGTAAAAACACAGGTCCAAGAATAAAGTCACCTACAATTCCGCCCCAAACATTCAGTTTGAAGGAATACTGATGCTTTCCTTCGACTAGCTCATGTGGGTTTTCATGTGCCCAGATATGATTATTGTGCAAGTTAATAATACCGTCTCTTGAAAATGTAGACTCATCAGTAAACAAGATCCTTTTCAAGAAAGACCTATCTTCATCTATTTTCCGTAGCAGCCACTGGCAATATTGTACTCGGGGCTCAAAATCTCTTTCAAGTAAACCCTGAACACGTTGAAGGTGATACGGGTAAAGTAAATCAGTGTTCAAAATCCTCCAAATTGTCACATGATCAACCTGTAATTCATCACTCATCTGCCGCGTACTTATTCTGGGATTGTTTTCAACTCGTTCTAAGACCTCTTCTTCTAGGCGCACCGTTCTTCTGGTTCTCGGCCGGCCAACATCCGTTCTCTGCGGGTTTACATTACCAGTTGCCCTTAAGCGATCATGGACACGCTGAAAAGTTCTTGGACAGGGTAAGTTTCTCAAAGGAAACAATTCGGCGTAAATCCTTTGGGCCTCATAAGTATTTCCCCTAGCTGCACCGTAACAATAATGGATGTCAGCCCATTCCTCATTATTATAATTCATTTTCACTTATTCCACAAAAATAATACAAAAATGACTATCTAACAGCAATAATAATAATGTAACAAAAAAACTGCAATAATACTTAGTGGAAATGATAATTGGTGAAAATTGCTATCCAAAAGTTACAACGAAACTGAACATAATGTTTGCTGTCAAGAAGTGAAAACAAACAATTAATTAAGTCTAAAAAATGTAGCTGGCCAAAAAAAAAAAAAAAATAGCTGAATGCATTTGATACCTAATACGCAATAAAGACTCTTACACACGGTTGTCAAAAGTTCTTTCACTTCGATTTTTCAACTCGATTTTTTGGAGTGATACGTGCATTTGACAAAAAAAATATTCAGAGCTTTTTTGTAGAAAAAAACATTTACAATAAAGTGGCTTAAATTTTATTTCACTACTTTTATTATACAAAAAGATATGGCGGTTTTCTTTGCAGCTTGACCCCATACAGCCGACCCTGAAAATGTCACCGAAATGCAAGTTATGTGGGAATAATAGGAGCATAATATAAGGTAAGTTCACAAAATTTTGTTAAGATAGCTCTTGTATTTCAAGAGTTATAGTAAAAAAAACACTTTTATTTTTTTAACTTTCACAGCTCCTGGAAGGGAGAGGAAGCATTTTTCGGGATTTTTTTAGAGAACGAACCCCCCCTAAAATGACCCCAAAAACACGCACATTTTCTATCTGACAGTAATTTAGTAACACCCTGACAAATATAAATGAACATCTAACGAATAGAAAAGAGATTTAGAGCCCCACGTCAACTATCGTAATGAAAATATGCGAGAAAATTATGAAAATATAGTACCCGATGAAATTTATTATAGAAATTGAAGAACAACCAAGCTGACACATCAACAACATACGCAAAAAGTGTATGGTCAATCTACTGTAAAGGTCAACTGTAAATGAAAAACATGTCATCAGAGGAGACATTGTAAAATGTATCAAAAATTTGAATAAAAATTCATATCTAAAATCATCAAAAAACAAATATTTCATGGTGTTCTTCTTTCATCATCAATTTAATTTTTTAAGATTATTAATAGGTATATTATATTGTTAGAAAACTACAAAATAAAACCAAAGTATTAATTGAAAAGAAAATGGAAAGTTGTACCATTTTATTTGAATACACAAAACTGAATGAAATCTGGAGAGAGGACACAAAGCTAGGTGAAAGCCTGGTAAATATTTAAGTGGCTGGAAGTACGACATCACAGAATATTAATATGCTTTATGCTAACGCAGCTGGCAAAATTATCATGTTTCGAACTTTACAGAGGTACCTAGGATGTGGGTTCGATTTCTAAATAGAGCAAATAATTTTGACAAACTACCCATTCTTTTCTGTATAAAATTGGAAAGGATCATTTAGATCGGAAAGTTATGCTTCTTTCATTCTTTTCTTTCTGATTGCTCGACTTATGAAGTGTATTCAAAACCGCATTGATTGGAGATGACAAAAAATATTATGTTTAAAAAATAAACGAATCAGTTTACATAACAAGGCCAGATACCTTGGAAAAAATAAACCTAAATACATTGCTATTATGTATATTTTTTTGGGGGGCCAATAATATATTTGATTTAATTTTTCATTCTTACTATTATCTCGAAATTTTTTCGAATTATCTATTTTGCTCCTGCACTTTTTCAATTTTCAAAAACTTTTTAAGACAAGATGCCATTCCGAGTTGAAGGCCTTGTCAAGTGCGTGTGGGGACTAGTAAACCCTCCCCCAGCACCACCCAAACCAATAAACACACAAAAATGGATCATTAATTGACCAAAAATTATTTACACAGTCAAATACACAATCACATAAAAGTTGATCAAAATTTATAATACCAAAATTTCCAGTACATTTGGTTTCAAGATTATACAACAAGATTTGGTTTCCTAGTCGAGAGATGAAAACTTGGTTTGGGATTGTACCTGCGTCAACACCTTAGTAGAAAACATATCTCCCTAAGACTCGACAAGAAGCTGATTCTGCTGCCGAAGAAGCTGACAAAAATAAGGTGGCCAAATACAGCTTGATTTTAAGTCAAAATTGCATCTTCCGACCTTTGGCATTTGAGACTTTTGGCCCATGGAGTTTGAAGACAAAAAAGAGTTCTTCCAAAAAATTAGTAACATGTTGGTTCGAGAGAACAGAAGTGGAAGAAATGAGTGTGAAAGAAACATTAAAAAGGATTTACAAGAAAATTAATTAGTATGATGTAATTATTCTGAAAATGAAAGGAAATGAATATTAAAAAAAAACTTGACGAAAGAGAAGCACGGAACAAAAGATTGAAAAAAAGTATTAAAGTACAAGATGAAAATATTGGGGAATTAAATCTAAGATCGAGAATGACAAATATCGTTATAAATGGAAGAACAGAGAATCAAAAAGAAAACGTAAAAGAGATAGTGGAAAATCTAAGAGATAGTGGATCATATTCAAGTTGCACAAAGAGTCCCATCAAAAACAATTCCTAAACCGATCGTAGTTTACTTAATACAAAGACATGTGACACATGAGTGAAGGCCGGCAAGGAAAGCAAAGTTTAATAAAATATATAAATATATTTATAAATGAACATCTACCGAATAGAAAACAGATTAAGAGCCCCACGTCGACTATCCTAATGAAAATATGCGAGAAAATTATGAAAATATAATACCCGATGAAATTTATTATAGAAATTGAAGAACAACCAAGCTGACACATCAACAACATACGCAAAAAGTGTATGGTCAATCTACTGGAAAGGTCAACTGTGAATGAAAAAAATGTCATCAAAGAAGACATTGTAGAATGTATCAAAAATTTGAATAAAGTTCATATCTAAAATCATCATAAAACAAAATTCTCATGCTGTTCTTCTTTCTTCATCAATTTAATATTTTAAGATTATGAATATATTAATTATATTATATTCTTAGAAAACTACAAAATAAAACCAAAGTATTAATTGGAAAGAATTTGGAAAGTTGTTCCATTTTATTTGAATACACAAAACTGAATGAAATCTGGAGAGAGGGCGCAAAGCTAGGTGAAAGCCTGGTAAATATTCAAGTGGCTAGAAGTGCGACATCTGTATATTTTAAATATATGAACAGTTTGTTTCTCTCTGCTAACGTAGCTGGCGAAATAATCATGTTTCGAACTTTAAAGAGGTAGGTACCTAGGATGTGGGTTCGATTCCCAATTAGAGCAAATATTTTTGACAAGCTATCCATTCTTTTCTGTCTCAGATTGGAAAGAATTAGAGCCCCTAAACCGAGACCTTCTTTCATTAGACATGACTTATTACTCTGTGTGTAGAGAATGTAACATTTCTTAGGGAATTGTATGTAATGCTTTGGGGGTCGATCAGTAAGCGATCAGTGGTAGTCAGGCGAAATTGCGAAAAGGAATATGGATATTTGAAAATGATGAAATCCGGAGTTTCGAAATAATATGATAAAACAATAGACATACAATCTTTTGACGATGAAGTTTAATAAATGCGTCAATTTTTTCATAGGATTATCTAAGCAGCCAGTCGCTAGAAAAAAATTAATATTTTTTTGGGGGTCAGCATTATATTTCAGTTTTTTTTTCTTCATTATTACTATTATCTCGAAAATCTTTCAAATTAAATTTTGCTCCTACTCTTTTTTAATTTTTAAAAACTTTTTAAGACAAGATGCCATTCCGAGTTGAAGGCCTTGTCAGGTGCGTGTGGGGACTAGTAAACCCTCCCCCAGCACCACCCAAACCAATAAACACACAAAAATGGATCATTAATAGACCAAAAATTATTTACACAGTCAAATACACAATCACATAAAAGTTGATCAAAATTTATAATACCAAAATTTCCAGTACATTTAGTTTCAAGATTATACAACAAGATTTGGTTTCCTGGTCGAGAGATGAAAACTTGGTTTGGGATTGTACCTGCGTCAACACCTTAGTAGGAACATACCTCCCTAAGACTCGACAAGAAGCTGGTCCTGCTGCTGAAGAAACTGATAAAAAAAGGTTGCTAATCATATCTTTATCCAAAGTCAAAATTGCATCTTCCAACCTTTGGCATTTGAGACTTTTGGTCCATGGAGTTTGAAGACAAAAAAAGAGTTCTTCCAAAAAATTAGACACATGTTGATTCGAGAGAAGAGAAGTGGAAGAAATGAGTGTAGAAGAAACATTAAAAAAGATTTACAAGAAAATTAATTAGTATGATGTAATTATTCTGGAAATGAAAGAAATTGTGATGGAAAACAGGAAAGAGATTGAAATATTAAAAAAAAAAACTTGACAAAAGAGAAGCAGAGAACAAAAGATTGAAAAAGAGTATCATGACATTAATGACAAATATTAATCTATATTTATGACAAGTTTATATCGTTATAAATGGAATAACAGAGAATCAAAGGAAAACGTAAAAGAGACAGTGGAAAATCTAAGAGATAGAGGATCATAATAAAATTATCCAAGTTGCACATAGAGTCTCATCAAAAACGAGTCCTAAACCGATCGTCGTCAGATTACTTAATACAAAAACACGTGATACATGGGTGAAGGCCGGTAAAGAAAACAAATTATTTAAAAGAGATTAAGAGCCCCACGTTAACTATCCTAATGAAAATATGCGAGAAAATTATGAAAATATAGTACCCGATGAAATTCATTATAGATGAAATTTATTATAGAAATTGAAGTACAACCAATCTGACACATCAACAACATACGCAAAAAGTGTATGGTCAATCTACTGGAAAGGTCAACTGTAAATGATAAAAATGTCATCAAAGGAGACATTGTAGAATGTATCAAAAATTTGAATAAAAATTCATAATATATCTAAAATTATCATAAAACAAAATTCTCATGCTGTTCTTCTTTCTTCATCAATTTAATGTTTTAGGATTATGAATATAATATATTGTTAGAAAACTACAAAATAAAACCACAGTATTAATCGAAACGAAAAAGGAAAGTTGTACCATTTTATTTGAATACACAAAATTGAATGAAATCTGGAGAGAGGGCACAAAGCTATGTGAAAGCCTGGTAAATATTTAAGTGGCTGGAAGTACGACATCACAGAATATTAACACTTAGACGACCGGCATGGTTTTTCGTGAATTCTATTGTGGGACCGGCGATAATACGGCTGTCCGACATTGTGTACCACCGGTGGTACACCCGGTCGTCTGTTAATATGCTATCGTAGCTGGCAAAATAATCATGTTTCGAACTTTAAAGAGGTACCTAGGCTGAGGGTTCGATTCCCAATTAGAAAAAAATATTTTTAACAGAGCTACTGGTCGTGGCTCATTCTTAAAACTACCTCAATTTTCTTCACGAGGCCATTGGTGTCAGATCTATTGAGTCAGATTAAAATAAAACGAATTTCAGGGTACTGCATCTCTTCCCTGAGCGACCCCAAGAAAAGGACTGGCCATATTCCCTACCGTGATTCCAAGCTTACCAAACTATTAGCAGACAGTCTGGCGGGCAGTGGAGTGACCCTCATGGTAAGTTTTTTTTAATATTTAATAAGTAGGTATGTTAATAGAATGACCTCATGAAAAAATCAGCTTAGACATCCAGAGAAGAAACGCGGGTTCTGGCATAGGTAAGTCCCTATCAGCTATGGACGAGATATTTACCTGTAAAAATGTTAGTTTAGTTTTTTAGTGTACAGTGTACAAGTTAACTAAACAAGTAGGTAAGTTGTGTGTGTAAGATCAATATCAATACTCATCCTATTTATAATGGTATATTAGATGTAAATGTTTACATCTAGTTGATATTAAAAGTTCACAATGACTTAATGGCCCAATACTTACCACTATTTGTTATTATATGTCCTGGGTGTAGGACTATAGGCGTAGCATTTCAGTGGAAAAGTCCATAATTAACGCTTCGAACTAATGAGATCAATTATGACCAGTTGATTCTCATTGGCTACTTGGTTTTATCGTATTGATTTCACTTATTCAGGACGAAAAATCCATTTTCTTTACCCTCCATTAGCTAGAAATCATACCAGATTTTAGATTGTTTAGATGTACGGGCGAACCCCGATCTAAACAATTTCTTGCCCAAAGAATTGGTCTGGCCATTCAGAAGGGTAATGCTGCATGTATCCTTGGGTCGATACCAGAAGGTCACGGAATGGAGGAATTTTTTTATTTGTAAATAAATAAATATTCTCTTATCAATAACTTAACTCACTTTTCCAGATTGCCACCATCTCCCCTGCCATGTCCAATATCTCGGAAACCCTCAACACGCTGAGGTACGCGGCCAGAGCCAAGAGAATTCGGACGAAGCCAATCATTGTCATGGTAAGGTTAACCAATAGCAGTATCTAGGTACACTGTGCAATTGTGCATAGTCAATATACGCTCTGGACGTATTCGTTTGGAATTTACCAAGCCAAATTGTGCAGTATACACTATAGTGCAGGGGTGCCCAACCTTTACAGAAGAAGATCTACTATAAAGTCTCAGATACTTTTTTTTTTTTTAAGAACATAACATTGTTTACAAAAATTACAATTGAAAACAACAATACTAATGTTCACTATTATACTTATAAATAGTTTTACAAGTTATCAAAATATAAAGGGTATCTAATATATTATATTCTACCATATGAGTGACAAAATATCTCTAATTTTCTTGTTGTATGTAGTCTAAGCATTTCATCTTAAACATTTCTTTTGGCAGTGAGAATTCACTGATGTCAATGTGAAGATAATTGCACAGTGTCATTGCCTTAATGAGGGGAGATTCATGTAATTTTGTAAACCTTGGGTGAGGCACTGTGAATGGCTCAATAGTCCTATTTCTAAGCAAAGGGTTGGGCGTTTTCTTTTCTATTATCTCTTGTAAATTAGAGCATTGAATATGATTGTTTAGTAGTTTATATACCAACATGATTGAATGTAGTTTACGTCTTGTTTCAAGAGAGCTTAAATTAATCATTTAATCATTTCAAGAAGTGTTTTATAAGAGATAGCTTCAGGATATTTGGGATGAAACCCATTTTCTTTTTTAAATAGATACCTTATAAAAGTTGACTGGATTTTTTCAATTGATTTTGATGCTTCTTTTGAGCTAGGGTCCCAGACTACAGAACCATACTCCACTGCAGATCTCAGCAAAGATAGAAATAGAGTCCTAAGTACATCAATATCCTCAACATACTTCCCAAATCTGATTATAAGGCCAAGCTTTTTAAATGCACGTTTTACCATATCGGCTCGATGTTTTTTGAATATAAAATCCTCATCTATAATGAATCCCAAATCTTTGTGATAACTAACTTTTTCAATATCTATGTCTCCCATTTTGTAGGTGAAGTCTAAATTATTAGATTTATTACGGCTTATGGTGAGTTGTTTTGATTTTAAAGGATGGAAACTTAGCCCTATGAGGTGAAGTTTTTCTTTGATTAAAGTGAGATCCTGCTGTAGTTGATAGCAATCACTGATGCATGTAATTTTTCTAAAAATCTTTAAATCATCGGCATATAATAGTATTTTCGAATCCGCACTGATATCTTTACAGACGTCATCATAGGTCAGAATAAATAGTAAACTACTCAATTTTGAACCTTGAGCAATTCCTGAAGTAGGGGTGAAAGTTTTGGATGCTTCGTCAATGTACTTTACTTGTAAGTTTCTATATAATAGGTATGAGAGGAAGAATTTTGTAGAAGGTAAACTAACGCGATCGACCCCCTTCCGGTGCGCTCGTGTTGACCCAGCACCTAAATGGGAAGTATTGTGTCACTTCTCACCCATCAGAGGGGAGGTATATTACGGGATGGGCAGGCTACAACACAGACCACAAACGTCTACAGTAGCTCCTGTGTCATGACTACAAAATAAAAAAAGACTATGAAACACTCATCCTTAAAAAAAAAAATAAAAAAAATACCCGAACAGAACTCTGTTCGGTCAATTAACACTCATGGACGAGGAAAGAAGGTAAACATTGCTTTGCATATCAACGCTTCCTGGTCTAGGACGGAAGTTTCTTTTCAATTCAGAGTTCATTGAACTTTCATGACAAAATATTTCGGGTTGTTTGCATTAAACCTTTAGGCCGCAAAGTTACTTCGAACAGATTGATATGCAGGGGAGTTACATATTTCTACGCTAAGCCCAGTCAAAGGCCGCACAGTTGAGTGTCTATTATTTTTAGAGCGTTTATCAGTGGTAACATTGATCAATTGATTTTATTTAATCAACACTTAATTTTAGTCTGAATGGAATTGCTAACTTACAAAGGTCTACTTACAAAATATGGTATTGATAAAGACACAACAGCACTAATCAGTTGTTTATATTTATCACCCCAATAAATGTGAATCGACCCAGCCTACCCAGGCTTGGTGAGGTTAATGTGGGTAGCTCGTACGAATCCCAACGATTGGAGGGTAAAACCCCCGTCCTAATCAGGATTTTAAATAATCGTTGACAAATATAATCGTTGGTGTTAGGAAGGACATTGAGCCATAAAAATGTGCCACAGCCAACCAAGCTCAACCATGAGGTTGAACAATGACGACTCCAAGTAGATTTGGGAAAAGGCAAAGTAAAAGAAGAAGAATAACGCCCCATAAAATATTTTTGTTCATTTATGTTTAACGTCAGTTCAATTAAAAATGCCCAAGCTTATTTGAACCACCTTCCTCCTGGTTCTGAGTCCAAACGATTGAGCCATTGAGGTCGGTTATAACAGGACATACATTTACTAAAATATGGAACTGTAGAACTCAAAGGGGCTAAGTTGTCAAGTAAATCGGACAGTTTTTCGTTCCGACAGCTTTTGTCCGAACCTCCGCTTTCTATTCCCTGTCCATTTCTTTGTTTCCGAACTTTAGAGTCGACATCTACAATGTGTTCAAAAGATTCTGAAACACAATAGTCTTCCTCGCTTTTTTATATGCACGCCGTGTATTTTTAATTATGCAATGTGCAGGTCAATGTAGTGGATGTGACTGAATTGCTTTTTACAGTATAAAGTTTTTTTAAAGATATCATATTTGTGTTAATCACTTTCGTGATATCATAACTACTCAAACTTGCTTTACTGAAACTACGCTGAACCGGGACCTGAACCACCGACCTCCCGGTGTCAAGTCCGCCCCCTTATTGATCAAGCTACTGGGGTCGGTCTTTTTACACAGTACCTATCATTAATGCAATAAAATTTAATATTATCTCTTAAATCCACTCATGAAATCAGGCCTTATGAATTACATTCTTATTATTTATTTATTTCAAGTTTTTATTTGATTCAAAAGCTATTGATACATAAACCTTACAGGTTTTTTTTCATTGGATTTCTCAATATTGAATTATTGCCGATTTATTAATAGATAATAAATTGTTTAGAAGAAAATTAAGAAAGCAGAAGTAAGTAGATCTATCAATAATAGGCAATAGACAAAAACCAAATAGAATCGATGGACATGAAAGGAGCCTAGACATAAGTGTCCGTGCCTATCTCACGGATATGAAATTATTATATACAATAGGGAATACATTGTTTTGGACAATATAAATATGGCCAATCTACATGATTTCATTATTTTAGTAGACATGTATCATCATTTTTTGGGGCACTTGTTACTTAGACAGCTAGACATAAAACTGACGTGAGATATCCGCCACTATTCCCATTGGATTGATAAAATGTCAGGAGCGTGGTGTATGAGTTTAGTTCTATTTTAGGATGATAAAAAAATCTAGTCTCATTTTAAACGAGATTTTTCTAGAGAAAGACATGTTTTAAGCATTGTAGAATTATTATCAATATTAACATTTTTTTGCAAAAAGATAGTACCAATACTAACATTTTTTTTAGCCTAGGTTTTCTAGATAAAAGAATTATTTTAATAATTTATTTTAAAATTCAATTTTTGATTGGGAAATTAAGAGAGAACCAATATATGATTATTTCTCATAGTTGAAAATTTTATTTCCTATTTTAGTGAAATTTATTTTGATTCTTGTTTTTTTAGACTAATAGTTGTCTTGGTTTTCTTTTCCAGGTCGTTCTCTTTTTTCTTATTATTTTTCATTTTATAATAATATAATCAAAAAAAATTCAGACCATTAGGACTTTTTTGATTTAGACATAGCTCAGATCATTTGTATTTTTCAACATAAAATATAGGTGCATTTATTCCTCCTTTATGACTTAAATATCTACAACTTTATCGACAAAGGAGTAAAAAATTCCAGTACCAAATAACTTAAATGAACTGAAAAATGACAATGGTCTTCTCCACTAACCAGAACAGCCAAGTCAAGCGACCTCCATCCAAACTCCTCTATGTGTTTGTGCGGGAGAAATATCTCGGTAACAAGACGGTAAGATTGATGAAATATCTCGGTAACAAGACTGTAAGATTGATGAGAAATTCGAGAAATAGTAGTTGTCCGAAACCCAAGCTGGGTGAGGTTAATGTGGGTAACAGGTTTGTGAGTTTCCTGAGAATTGGGGGGAAACACCCCCGTCGTGATATGACCATTGACCATGCTGTTGAAAACGACGTTAAACCCAAATTAAAAAAAAAAAAATAGTTGTCAGAATTAATTTTATAAATAGGTACCTTCAGATAGGCTTTTGGTCAAATGTATTGGTAATTAAATTTTATCTAACTGACGAATCTTTAAAATTAAAATAGAAATAATTTTGCAATTTATTTATAGCAAAGGGTGCCCAAACGCAGATTTTGATTTAAAAAAAAAAAATATTTTAAAAGTATATTTTTTTATTTTATCATCATAGAGTGGTGTCATCGTGAACAGTGGAGGAATGACTCAGCACTTCTACCACTGTCTTTACAAGGAGGCTAATAATTGACAAGGCCCCCCAGAACCAAGCCAATGCTGGTCTACTCCCGGTTTAAATTCCCCCAGCGAGACTGCTGGTCTACTCCCTATTTATAGTCCCCCAGCCAGACTACTGGTCTACTCCTTATTTATAGTCCCACAGCCAGACTGCTGGCCTACTCCCTGTTTATAGCTCCAGCCAGACTTTTTATTTTATTTATTACTACTAAATTTAGCGATGCTGCTCTTTGAGGTCATTATTTACCATTCAGTAGTTAGCAATCATTTCCTTTCCAAACGATAGCATTCTTTTCGTCACTTTTTATTTCTTTTTTTGGCTATCGACCTAAGATCTCTTCTGGTTTCAGGATCCCAGAGAGGCGCTTATTTTGAGTTTGAAGCGGGAAGTTGCGGCGCTACAAAGCGAGAATGAACATCTGCGAACCGCTCTTGAGTTGGAGGAAGGTAAGTTCTAACATGTCGCAGTAGACAAAATAGTTATTCATCCAAATTGTGAAATACAACAAAAAATTAGGTCTCCGATTTCTCACTTTACAACTAGTTAATTGACACTTGAAAAGACATACGTCAGTTCAATTAATAATGACACTCTTTGGTGGAAGGTAACCACGAGGCGAGGTTAATGCTCAAAGCATTTTCTACCACCTAACCCTCAGAGTCTTATGTGGTCACAAACTCAAATTAATTAGGTAAAATTCATGCACTGCGTGGGATAACCAAGATCCCTACGCTACCTGGATTAGCGGACTAGCCCGTTAACCACTTGACTACCAGTGCACTTGACTACCCCGTTGCTGTAGCCAAGCTGGTTACACCATCAACAACAAACTAACGTTCAGAGTCTTATTATTTTATGTGTTTACATTCTCAATTTTTTTTTTTTTTTTTTTTTTTTTTTTACTTTCTCTTTTCGCAAACCTAATAGGGGTCGGCATTCGCCGACTTCCTCATGGTTGCGGCTGAATCTTGTTCAGCCAAAGATTTGTGTAACTATCTTTAAGCCTGACAAGGTACCGCATCTGCTTAATGTCACATTCGTAATTCTCAAATAGGTCATTCTCGAATGAATGAGAAAATTTATTTGATTCTTGAGGAAATTTATTTATTTACACTTTATTTTTTTTACAAAACAATCATCAACAAAAAAATTAATAACAATAAATTTTAAAAAAAAAACTTAGAAGTATGTACAAAAAAAAAATAATAACGATCAATATTAATTTTTAATTACAAGAGAATTTAAAAATTAATTTCTTTGCTCTTCTCTTCTATTCTATTCATTAAATCTATTGAGGAAAGCACTTCCTTGTCCCCCAGCAGGCCACACGTTGGATGACCGTCGGCCGCGTCTGCGCACTCCCCCCTCCCTCGACCTCTCCAAGATATCCCACATGGAGAGCTCGGAACTCGGGGAGCTGGTCAAACACTACGCCAAGGAAAACGAGGCTCTGCGCAAGGAGAACGCGGAACTGTTCACATCACGTGACCTGTTGGTGCGGGATCAGGAATTGGTTTGTCGGGAGAACGAACGCCTGCTCAAGACATTGGAGGAGTTTACCTCGTGAGTATTCTAGGCTTTCTTTTCTTGCAGGAATCTCATTGGAGTGAACTCTTCCACCCAGCCATAAAGTCTCTGCTATTCTTATTTGTTGTTTGTTGGAATAGAAGACTATTCTATTCCACTTTATTATTCTCTCTTCTTTTCTGTTCATCTTTTTCTCTTTTTCATTATAATATTCTATTACATTCCATTCTATTATCTTCTTTTTTATTCTATTTTATTCCTTTCTCTCTTTTCTGTTCTATTGTATTCCATTCGAATCTATTCTCTTCTATTCTATTGCATTATTTTTTCTTCTTTTGTGTTCCAGTCCGTTCTTTTTCCTTTTTTATTCTATTCTATTACATTCCATTCTACAAGTATTATCTTCTTTTTTATTCTATTCTGTTATATTCCATTCTCTTTTTTCTGTTCCATTCTATTCTTTTCTTTTTTATTCTATTCTGTTATATTCCATTCTTTTTTATCTGTTCTGTTCCATTCTATTCTTTTCTTTTTTATTCTATTCTGTTTTATTTCATTCTCTTTTTTTCTATTTTGTTCCATTCTCTTCTCTTAATTTCTTTGCTCTTCTCTTCTATTTATGTCTGTTGGTACATGATCAAGAATTGGTGAGTTGTGAGATCAAATATTCTATTTATTAATGCTAGGCTCTTTTGTTGAGTGATTGTAAATAAAACGTCTTAATGTTTGATTACATAAATGGCCATCTGCGGATGCCTGCCCACTTTCCAAAAGTGGGCCGAATATTTATAGCCCCCACCGATTATGGTATTTTATGAAAGGTCCCTTATTTTTAATTCAATTAGAGGATCTCAGTGAGGTCTACCTTTCAAAGAACTACTATAATACACCCGGGACCGTACAATACGATTCCGGGCGTATCCGTGGGGGTAGAGAAGAGGATTTTATTTGGTATAGTGCATCTTAATAAGCACACAAAGCCTACTTTGTCTTGAATAGGTAGAAGCGTTCCTAATGCAAAGACTGTCCATTGCAATACAGCGCGGGAATGCGACTAGTGTGCTGGGTACACTTCCAGTTTGTTCTACTATGGAAGATGTGTATTACTGTTAGTAAATGTATTCAAATATACCGTCCTGACTTTAATAGGTCACCGAAAAAAAATATTTACCTCATCCCAGTGTAAAAAAAAAACTAGTTTTAATCTATTTTTACCTCTGATTTCAGGGGCCGTAGTAGAGGGGACTCTCTGCCCGCCAGTAGGTCTTCATCCAGCACCAGCTCCAATGACAGGGACCTAGTGTACTCCCCTGGGGGCAGTGTACTGCAGGGGCCCAGGTTCAAAGTAAGTAAAGCAGCTCCAAAGCCCAGGTTCAAAGTAAGTAATGCAGCTCCAAAGCCCAGGTTCAAAGTAAGTAAAGCAGCTTCAAAGCCCAGGTTCAAACTATAATCAATTTTTATTATACATTTTTAAACGGAACAGAGCAAACAGTCATAATAAAATGCACTGTTTATCGACTGTTGCTCTCAAAACGTAAACAAACAGTGGAACCGAGTCGGGTACTCGGTTATTGTTGTATGAAGATCACGGTTTCAGTTCCCCGAGCCGACAAAAAACTTGTATTCTAAAACTGTCGTATGGATTCCCACTGTACAAAAGGTGATACGTTACTCCACCTGATGAACACTTATCACTTCAGATTAATGAATGATCCTAATGAACCAACTTACTATGCACACAATGGAACCAGCACAATTGATTTACTCTTTGTAAGATCCAAAAAAATAAATGTTCTATACAATTTTAATGTATTAAATGATCCCATAAGAAAACACCAAAGAACTTTCTCAACCATTAGATTAAAAAAGTACATCTCAATAAAAGCAAATTCTAAAACAAAAATATCAAGAAAAGTAGATGAAAAAAGTATTGCACTTAATCCCATATCCTCAAAACTTCAACCAGAAAATATAAATGATATCATACAACTGAATAAAATACTTGTGAATTCAGCTAAAAAGAAGATCACCCAAAAGCATCATAAACCCTGGTTCGATTTAGATTGTAAAAATCTTAAACAAGAAATATTAGCAATGGTAAAACACACAACATATGGTCCAGAAATAACAGCTCTAAAGAAGAAATATAAAATTTTGATCAAACAAAAAAGAACGGCATATGAAGAAAACCAACTCATTAATAAATGCAAGTCAGCAAAGTCAAAACCATGGATCATGTTTGAAACCAAAGGAAGTAAACCTCACAATACCATAAAAATGAACACTCTCATAACACACTTTGAAAAATTATTCACAATAGATAACAATAACACCATAGAAACAATCAACACTACCGATGACACCTTGGACCCTGACAAATGGTATAACAAAGGGATAACTGATTTTGAAATAGAAAATGCCATGAAACTCCTGAAAAATAGAAAAGCTCCAGGCAATGATCAAGTATTTAATGAACACATCAAGTCTACATACAACTATTTCAAATTTTGGTGGCTTATGTATCTAAACAATCTATTTAATAATGCAACCATCCCTGATACATGGAGAACAGCAACAATAAATATTCTCTACAAAGGCAAAGGGAACTCATCAGATCCCAACAATTATAGAGGCATTGCCTTACTCTCAGTTACATATAAACTGTACACCAAAATTCTCAACATCAGAATCATGACACATATAAACAGTAAACTACCTCCTGAACAATATGGATTCAGAAATGTAAAAAACTGCCAACAAGCCATCAATATTTTACGTACAACTGCATCTGAAATACTCCACAAACCTAAAGGTTCATTATATTGTGTCTTTGTTGACTTTTGCAAAGCATTTGACAGTATCAACAGACACATACTACTAGAAAAACTGAAAGACTTTGATATAAAGGGAAAATTATTCAATGCAATAAGAAATATCCTAAGCATTAATTATTTACAGATAGATAATGGCATTGAAAAATCAAATAACCTTATCAAACAACAAATTGGTGTGATACAAGGAGACCCAATTAGTAGCACTCTTTTTCTCATTTATATTGCAAAAATCCCTGAAATACTTAATAAAATAGATACAATTAATGTTTTAATGTTTGCGGATGACCTTGTATTCTTCAGTGAACACCTAGAATCTATTCAAACAGCACTAGATGAACTACTAAAATACTGCAATGAAAACAAATTACAATTAAACACCAGCAAAACAAAAATAATTAAACTAAGAAAAGGAGGCAAATTGAAAAAATCAGATCCTGTCACTTATAACAAGCAAAAAATAGAATTTGTAAACGAATATGAATATCTAGGAGTCACTATCCAATCTACACTTGCTATTACAAAACACATAGAAAAGAAGAAAATAAAATCTAATCATGTGATCGGAACCATACAAAACCTTCAAAAACTAAGTATCACAACAATAAATAAAATATTCATGATCAAAATATGGCCTATAATGTGTTATAGTATAGAAACATATCTCGACAAAATATCATCAGCACACCTAATAGACTTTGACAGGGTAAAAGCAAATCTCTACAAAAGAGGTCTTTGCCTTCATAAGAACGCATCAAACACATTAGTATTTCATATGTCAAGTGTCAAACGCTTTGGTGAGGAAATAATTGAAAAATATAATAACCAGCTACTTGAAACCACAATACAAGAGTACCAATCCATAGTCGAAGAAAAAAATATGAAATTTGCAATAGAAAAATATACCGATGGACCAGCATTTTCCAACAACACCTGGAAAAAAGCAAACCAAGCAAACCGCCACCTCATCACCAGATTTACAGTACATGGGTTCCACCAAAAATTCTGTAAGAAAGCTTCCTACCACAACATCAACATTGAAGAATGCCAGTGCAAGATATGCAACGAAAAAATTGAAGACAGGTACCATCTATATAATCACATAGACCTACAATATAATACTCTCACCTCTTTCCTAGAGAATCTATCTTAGTACCTTCTATTATTGTAATATGTAACAACAACCCAAACTGTGTGCATTAAATTTATACATAAAAACATCTAAGTAACCCTATATGAATAAATAAGAAGCCAGTGAAAGTATTGATATATATTTTCCATGTTTTATGTAATTTTACTTTTAAAAATATGTCATTCACTCATAGAAATGAAAGAATCTTGTTTGGCCATTGAGAACTGAAGTAGGGAGAAATTGTTGCTTGAGTTAATTTCCATTATTTAATTACATTTATACATATATCTGTTTATACATATTATATCTGTTTATATCTGTATATGCTCTGTACATCTGTATATGCTCTGTACATCTGTTTATAACATTGAGAACTGAAGTAGGTGCAAGGTAGACTGAGAGAAAAAAAAAGAAGAGAGAATTGAGAGAAAACATTATTTGATTTAATTTCTATTATTTAATTACTTTTATACATATATCTGTCTATACATATTATATCTGTTTATATCTGTATATGATTATAAATAAATAAAGCTACAACTATAAGTTGTGATACATGTCCATAAATTTGGTTACAGTTGTTTGTAAGGGATACTTTATGGTGCGCTCCTAACGATCCAGCATTTAAATGTGAAGTATTGTGTCATTCTTCGGGATAGGCAAGCTACAACACGTAACAGTAGCTCCTGTTACCGACCTCAGTAGATTAATCGATAAGGCGTCGTACTTGTAACCTGGAGGTCGGTGGTTCAAGTCTTGGAATCAGCGTATATTTAGTAAAGCGAGTTTGAGTAGTTGTGATATCACGACAGTGATTAACGCAAATATGATAACGTTCAAAGCTCCTTCATGGCTACGAAAAAAAAGGCTGTGAAACACTAATTTTTAAAATAAAATTGGCAGACATCCATATTCAGAGAAAGTTTAGTACAGTCAAATCGGGATATAAGAGAACAATTTCCAGGTCAAATTTACCTCTTTATAATTATGAAAAGCCTGGATATAAAAATATTAGGGTCCTTTGAGTCTCATATATCCAGGTTTCACTTTAAAACCAGCATCAATGACAGAAACTAACACTTTAGACCAGTTCCTGTCATTGGAGCCTGACTTGAGAGACAGTCTGGCCAAAATAACGGCCCTAGGTATCAGTAGTCTACTTTGAATAATGAGTAATAATATTTATGCACAATTTTCAAGTGAGAAAAAGTTATGTATGATACTATTACTTATAATTAAATCATTTAACTACCAACCGACCTCAGTTGCGTGATCGATAAGGCGGCGGACTTGTAACCTGGAGGTCGGTGGTTTAAGTCCCGCTTACAGCGTAAATTTAGTAAAGCGAGTTTGAGTGGTTGTGATATCACGAGGGTGATTAACACAAAAGGGTTGGGTGGAAGAGATTGCCACAGGCAATAACCCCGCCCTTTAGGTAGGACATTATTGTTATTTTCTTTTTTACTTATTTATTTTGTCATTTTGTTTGTTTTTTTTTTCTTTTTTTTCTTAATTTTATACTGTTGCCTGTTTGTCCTCCTAATAAAGCTTTAAAAAAAAACAAAAAAAAAAAAAAAAAAAAAAAAAAAAATATATATAGTAACTTTTCAAATCATTTAACTACCAAATAATTTTCTTTCGCCAATAACGAAAATGCATCACTCAACGCACCGTGTATGACGGACGCTCATTTCATATAAATCTCTTCTCCGTTGCTTTCAGCCTGAAATCGTAGGCGCAAAGGATGACCCCAAGCCCCCTCATCGCCTGCCAGAATCTATACAGAAGGAGTTGGACAAGAGACGGATAGGAAAGTGAGTAAGAGCAAACTCCTGACCCGACATATCTTGTTCATAACATCAAGAAGACAGATTTACCATTCATCAATATTTGATAGAGATAAAAAAACATACTACGATCTAAGAATCAAGGATAAAAGCGAATCTCTACTTATCAATGACATATCTAGAAAATACCAACTAATTTTTCAAATGTCTGGACATACCTGTAGGTACTCATGGGAGTCAAAAATAAAATAAAAGTCAGCTAGATACTTTGTTGCTGTAGCCAGCTTGGCCACAGCTGGGGGTAATTTGAGCCCCAAGGTTGACCAAATAGTAATAACCCAATAAAAAAGTTGACCTAATAATAATAATAATAATAATAGTGAATTCCTGCAACTATACCCATTAGGTTTTTTGAGTACCATTTGTTGCTGTAACCAGCTTGGCCGCAGCTGGGGTTAATTTGAGCCCCAAGGTTGACCAAATAGTAATAACCCAATAAAAAAGTTGACCTAATAATAATAATAGTGAATTCCTAAAACTATGCCCATTACGTTTTTTGGGTATCACTATCAAGTGGTCAAATTCACTATTAAAATTTGAAATCGCCAGTGTCGATGGCGCGTTGAATGCATCGGTTTTTGTAGGATCACCGAAGTTAAGAAACTTCCAACGAGGTGAAGACTTGGTGATGCTGGCATTCCGGCCCAACCCAAGCTAGGTGAGGTCAATGTGGGTAGCAGGTTTTGTAAGTTTCCTGCGAATGAAGGGTAAAAGACCCGTCGTGTATGAACATGCAGTTGAAAAACGACGTTAAACTCTAATAAAACAAAATTTTGAAATCTTGCATTTGTTGGGATTCGAACCCACGGACCCCACGCTAGTCGATTCAGCAAACTACTTCCTTGAACCACTCAACTACTAATGCTTATAATCCAATGTCTGAAAAATAATTAATGTTTCAGGACTTCCAAATTGAAAAGGTGAAAAAGCAGTACTAAAGAATAACTCGAGAATGGCAACATAGGAGTACCTGTACGCATAATTCGCATCCTCGTCAGTCGCGGTACCTCAATTATTAAAGCGTCTGGTAATATAGAGTTCACGGGTTCGAAACCCAGCCCAGACAAGACAAGTTATCCTCCCATTTGGGATTTTCACCATAATAATACGTCCTGGGATTACTGCTGAAATAATTGGACTTCATAGCCCTAGTCAACCAGTATAAATAAGGTGATTTTATTATTTTTGAACTCTGATTTGTGACAAGGCTGGTTTAATTTGGACCTGAATTATTCAGTGAATTTTATGAGAAAAGCGAGATGAGACGAACAAATAAACACAACATCATTTTTTATAAATATTTATTTAATTATAATTAAATTTGTGACTAAAAATTTTTCTAAGCAAAAATACATAATAATAAATTCATTCTAGAATACAATCAACAAACAACACATGAAAAATACACGAATCCGTAATATAACACTTATCGCGAAATATAGACATAATATTATGGACATTCAAATTACCTGGTGATTTTCGAAAACTAACAAAAACAGTCGAAATCAGTCAAACATAAACAAAGTAAAGTCCATTAGGAACAAGGCATTGACCTACGTGCGTGTCTTTTAACTTGTTTTTCAAACGTTTCGATTCTACTTTACTTGAAAAGAAAAGAAAACACAATTCTGTACAAATGCATAACGGCATTACAACACACGGCTTTAAGCTTTTAAAATAAACATTCATGACCGGTTCTACGGATCCTGAAAAGCACCTAAAAAACACGGAACCGGGGATTGGGAAAGTTAACTATCCAAAAGGATTCGTCAAATTAGCACTAATGCAGTAAATCGATAATTTTGCTCGCCAAACCGAGGTGGCTAAACCCTCGATTTACTGCACGAGCGCTAATTTGACGAATGCTTTTGGAACTAACGTTCCCAATCCCCGGTTTCGTGTTTTTAAGGTGTTTTTCAAGATCCGTAGAACCGGTCATAGTTTTGAATCTGGCACGAAGAATGCGAACATTAATTTCGTGACTGCCCCAGGGACATGACTCAAAATAATGGATTTTCCATCTTAAATATATAAATTATCTTTCTGGTTTTGTCATGAAGGTTAGAATACTTGGTAGATATATCAAATACGTAAAATAAATAAAAGTACTATTGGAATTTTTCTTAAGAATATTAGTATTTTTTCTTTCTTCAAAGTCTGAACTTGATTCTATACAATATTTTGAAGCCTAGCAATATATGCAACGTAAGGTCCAGTATCTTCTTGTACAGGTAACGAGATGTAGTAAGTAACTCAAACTCACTCATTCACCCGCACACACAGAACTTTGCAAAATGGGCATGTGTTTCACTTCATAAACATATTTACATCTACTCACAGTGCATGATTTTATCAAAATGCGGCTTGCGCTTAGAATTAAAAAAGTGTGCTCAGTACTGGAGTTTTAGAAAACCTATTCATCATCAACTCTTCAACCTAGCACGGCCCGTGGCCGAGTGGTGTAGCGCACTATACTTGCACGCACGGTGACCTGGGTTCGATCCCCAACAGAGCAGGAATTTTTCTGTTCTGTACTTGGATGTCCAGGGTACACTCATACCTTGTGAAGGAAAACGAGTTTTAGATTTATTGTGAGCAGCGATCAGTGACGGAATTACGGATAAAACAAGATATTCGGATATTAAAAATACGGAAAAGTACAATTCTGCACTATCCACTAAAATTGTGATACAATAACACAAAGAAACAAATTTATTTATTGTTAAGTCCTTACGCCATGCTACATTGCGTTACCTGTACATTAACCTTTTTCTTATATGTGTGTTTATAATATTCAAATAAAGAAAACAATAATAAAGGCACCACAAATGAGAAGCTAAATTAAATGATAGTAGTAGAGAAAATACGAAATAAATAGTGTTCTAGGGCGCGTTTATCAATGGGCACAATAATCATTTCATTTTATTTAATCGACAGTTAATTTTATTCCGTGGTTAACTTTTTATCCATTATTATTAAATTAATGAATCAATGGTTCACGGGTATAAACTGTTACACAATTGATGTGATTTTATTTAATCGACAATTTTAATCAATGGTTAACTTCCAATACACACAAACAGAACTAATCAGTTGATTAGCTTTATTACCCTGTTAGGAGTGATTAATAAACGCACCCCTGACCCCCAAATAAGTTTCCTAAAGTCTCTTCAAATGAAACTGACACTACCGGGACATTGACCTTATCTCCGGGTCATTGACCTTATCGAACAATCCAAGGACCGCATGTGTGTAGAAAGCGAAAGCTTCTTAGGGCCGAATTCTGTTTCATAGAACAAAGGCGAAATTAATAGACATCTATGACCTAAGTCATTGCTAAGTGTCGGTTTTCCCTTTGTTACACAGTACGCAATCCACGACTTAGCGCCACAGAGGTATTACAAAAAAAAAATATTAATTTCGCCCTAAATATCTAGGATTTATTTATCCATCCAAGCCACCATCACATCAAAGCTGATATAAATGCGCTGTGATTGGTTAACATTCCTACAGGCGGGCGTGTTAAGGGATGGTGAAGGATTAGTTAATATAATCCTGAATTCGGGCCTTAGACTTTGGGATGTACAAATATTGTTCAATGTTGAAAATGTATAATTCTTTATCGATTTTTTTTACTGTCGTTCAGACCGCTAAAAACGGAAAAATCTTGTTGGGAATTACAGTAGAATAATTCTCTTCAAAAACTCTTCTTTGATACAGGTTCATTCTCTTTTTTCAATTAATACAGATACATATCAATATCTGATTGAAAAATATATTCAAAATTACTAACTCTCATTGTCCAATTATGAAACAGGATTTGTAGTTAAGATAAGCCAGATACATCCTCAAGTTCGAGTTTCAACCAATCACAGCGCACTATAGCCCGAGTTAAGGGACAGTCTGGCTTATCTTAACTTTAATCCTGTTTTATAACTCGGTGTCCTTACTACAGTAAGATTCTTTCAAATCAATAGTGTCACTTCATTTGAAAATACTTTAGATTTAGATTACAGGTTTTTTAGGGAGACAATGTTACTCCATGGACAATATTTAATTTCAAAAGTGCCCCCTAGGTAGTTAAATAACTGGAGAAGCATGATACTTCGAATGCTTTTATGCTCTTATAATGTTGTTACATTTATTTTTAATCGGACGCGATCACTTCACAACAATACCAACTGAACTCTAAGGTAGCAGAGATCAATTCAGAGAGTTCTTCTTCAGAGTCCGATATTTCAGTCTATGGTTGTATAAAAATACGTACAACTTATCAAAACACTGGTTTCAGTACTTCTTTTTAGTTTTTTTTTACTAAAATTTGTCCCGTATTAATACTGTTGTAAAACACCTAAGACGAAAATAAGTGTTTTCAACTGAACACTTTTTATCTACTTATGTGTTTCTAAACACTATATTTCCATTTGGTGTTTAACAACACTATATTTTATACTTGAAAAATACATGAAAATTTGAAGAACTTAACATTGACAATAATGTTTTCAATTTGAACTCACAATTCCTTAATGGTTCATCATCCCAAAATCAAGGTTGACGCTACCCCGCCTGTGTTATATATATGGTTTATTTCTGATGATGGTTCAACACTCGAAATGGTCAGCCCCTTGGCAAGTTTTCCTCAGCTAGAAAACCAACTTTAAGTATGGATTGTATTGTCACTAATGGACTCATTTATGGCCGGGTTGAGGTCATATCACGACGGGAGTTTCACGCTCCGTTTACTGGAAACGCACAAACCAGCAACTTAGATTAACCTGACCCAGCCTGACTTAGGCTGGGGGGAATAGCTAGCAACACGAAGATGGTTTGAATTTTGATGTTCACTCATTCAAGTCCTAACTTCGCTGGACGTTCCTTAACTTCAGTGACAAAACTAGAACTGTTGTATTCAACGTGCCATCGACACTGGCAGCTCGATCGATTGGGAGGCGGACTTGTAACCGGAGGTTCAAGTTGGTTCAAGTCCCGAGTTAAACAAATATTTAGCTAAGCGAGTTTCAGTAGTTATGATATCACGATTGTGATTAACACAAATATGATAACTAAACAAACATGATACTGATGATAGTGACAAAGTTGCTGATGTTGACGAATTAGCTGAGAGTGAAGTAGCTGATGGTGACAAAGTTGCTGATGATGAGAAAGTTGCTGATGGTGACAAAGTTGCTGATGGTGGCATAGTTGCTGACGATGAGAAAGTTGCTGACGGTGACAAAGTTGCTGATGGTGACAAAGTTTCTGATGGTAACAAAGTTGCTGACGGTGGCATAGTTGCTGATGGTGACAAAGTTGCTAATGTTGACAAAGTAGCTGATGGTGACAAAGTTGCTGATGGTGACAAAGTTGCTGATGGTGACAAAGTAGCTGATGGTGACAAAGTTGCTGATGGTGACAAAGTAGTTGATGTTGACAAAGTTGCTGATGGTGACAAAGTTGCTGATGGTGACAAAGTTGCTAATGTTGACAAAGTAGCTGATGGTGACAAAGTTGCTGATGGTGACAAAGTAGCTGATGTTGACAAAGTTGCTGATGGTGACAAAGTTGCTAATGTTGACAAAGTTGCTGAAGGTGACAAAGTTGCTGATGGTGACAAAGTTGCTGATGGTGACAAAGTTGCTGATGGTGACAAAGTTGCTGATGGTGACAAAGTAGTTGATGTTGACAAAGTTGCTGATGGTGACAAAGTTGCTGATGGTGACAAAGTTGCTAATGTTGACAAAGTAGCTGATGGTGACAAAGTTGCTGATGGTGACAAAGTAGCTGATGTTGACAAAGTTGCTGATGGTGACAAAGTTGCTAATGTTGACAAAGTTGCTGATGGTGACAAAGTTGCTGATGGTGACAAAGTTGCTGATGGTAGCATAGTTTCTGAAGGTGACAAAGTTGCTGATGGTGACAAAAGCCGTATTTTTCTTTCTAACCAAAGTTAACCAAACGGGAATAAAATGAACCAAACTGGAAGCAAGTCATTTTTCTTTTGGAAGAGGAAAAATTTCCTCTTCCAAAGTTAACCAAAATGGAAGTAGAAAATTCTTGCTTCCAGTTTGGTTCATTTTATTTCCGTTTGGTTCATTTTATTCCCGTTTGGTTAACTTTGGTTAGAAAGTGAAGTTGACCTTGGAATAAAATAGAAATATTTGGAAAAAACCTAACCTGGAATTTTTTTTGGTTAGAAAGAAAAATACAGCTAAAGTTGCTGTTGGTAAGAAAGTTGCTGTCTGGCTTCAGAAGACGGACTCGGCTGAGCGGGAGAGGTTGAGGGGGTGGGAGGGGGAGCGGGCGAGGGTGCGCTTCTTAGGTAGCTTCTCCAGGGACTTCATGAGGGTGATGAAGTCGGGTCTGTCGCCTGGCTTGTAGGACCAGCACTTCATGAGCACATCCTGGGGGACACATTGGATTGAGTTGAATTAAATTATGTAAGAGGGAATTGGATCGAATAGCTTTATCCTATAAAATATATACGACCTGTTTGCCTGCTGGAGTAAAGGGACTTTTCAGTCTTACCTCGGCAGTATAAACAAGGTATATTCTATTCTATCAAAGGGAAGATATTCAATATCATGAGGGTGATGAAGTCTGGTCTGTCGCCCGGCTTGTAGGACCAGCACTTCATGAGCACATCCTGGGGGAGACATTGGATTGAATTGGATTAAGTAAGAGGGAATAGAATTGAATATTTTTTTATTGTGTTTTTAGATTTAAAATAATTAAGTGGCAGAGAATGATGCCTAAGGCATTAACTTCGCCCCGGATTACAAGACAATTGTAAATTTAAATATTATTTTATTTTGTAAATATTGTTTAAATTTTTTTATCTCTGTTAATAATTTATTGTTGATTGTTTTGAATAAAAAAATAAAGTGGAAAAAAATCTATCAAAGGGAAGATTTTCAATATCATGAGGGTGATGAAGTCTGGTCTGTCGCCTGGCTTGAAGGACCAGCACTTCATGAGCACATCCTGGGAGAGACATTGGATTGAGTTGAATTTAATTATATTTATTTACACTTTATTTTTTTTATACAAAACAATCAACAATAAATTATTAACAGAGATAAAAAAAATTAACAATATTTACAAAATAAAGTATAGAAAAAATATTTAAATTTACAATTGTCTTGTAATCCGGGACGAAGTTAATGCCTTAGGCATTCTCTGCCACTTAACCCCGGGTGCCACTTAACTATGAAAGAGGGAATTGAATTGAATAATTCTATCAAAGGGAAGATATTGAATATCCTGAGGGTGATGAAGTCTGGTCTGTCGCCTGGCTTGTAGGACCAGCACTTCATGAGCACATCCTGGGGGAGACATTGGATTGAATTGAATTTAATTATGTAAGAGGGAATTGAATTGAATAGCTCTATCAAAGGGAAGATATTCAATATCATGAGGGTGATGAAGTCTGGTCTGTCGCCTGGCTTGTAGGACCAGCACTTCATGAGCACATCCTGGGGGAGACATTGGATTGAATTGAAAACGTTTACACTTGTTAAGCATTAATAAGTAATAACTAACGCAGTCATTCTTTCATAAAACATTATGGAAAAGGTCGGGTTTGTCGTCTAGGTACTCTAGGTCATTGTATGTTTTCATCGCTGTAATAATTGGTGACTTTAATGAGGGGTGTAAGCTATATGTTGGACAGCTGAAGAGTTTGTTTGGGTCCATTCTAAGTCTAGGGTCTGGTAGTTTGAAATCTATTATTGATATTATGTATGGACTGTCGATTCTGTTATGTAGGGTGTCACCGACCTCAGTACCTGATCGATAAGGCGGCGGACTTGTAACCTGGAGGTCGGTGGTTCAAGTCCCGGTTTCAGCGTAGATTTAGTAAAGCGAGTTTGAGTAGTTGTGATATCACGAAAGTGATTAACACAAATATGATACCTGTTATGTAGGGTGTTTAGCTTTGGGGGTTCGAACCCCCGTCAGGTGAGCGGCTTACCTTCACATCTTGCGAGGCTTGTAGGTTGGCCAAGGAGGGCTTCATCCCCTTCCCCACCTGGAATATGATGGACTCAGGACTCTGACCTTTGAACGGCCACTCCCCACACAGCAGCTCAAACCAGACCGTGCTGAAACGGTAGAGTATGAATTAACGGTAACGGTAAAAAACGGTAGATTATGAATTAACGGTAACGGTAAAAAACGGTAGAGTATGAATTAACGGTAACGGTAAAAAAACGGTAGAGTATGAATTAACGGTAACGGTAAAAAACGGTAGAGTATGAATTAACGGTAACGGTAAAAAACGGTAGAGTATGAATTAATAAAAATAATGTCTTTTTTATGACCCCACCTTTTAGGTAGGACATTAGATTTATTATCTTTTTTGTAATTTGTTCTCTCTATATTCTTTCGAGAAATTTCTAATGTTAGAAATCGGAAGTATTGTGTTCGTTTTTGTAAAGAAAAATATTTTTTTGCTCCGATTTCAGTTTTTTTTTTTTGAAGCTCCCGAAAAGTACAAATTAATGTACTTAGCGGAACTTTTAGCAATGACAATTATTGAAAACCGAATAACTTTATAATTATTATTATAATTTTATTGTATTGTACTGTAAATATTGTACTTTGTCTATACCTAATAGAGAGTAATATAATAATAATAATAATACTTGTGTACTTTTCAAGAATGTAGACCTATAGACTATGAAGAAGAAAAAAAACTCCCCCAGTATTAACATGAAGTCGTTGGGTGGAAGAGATTGCCACAGGCAATAACCCCGCCCTTTAGGTAGGACATTATTTTTATTTTCTTTTTTACTTATTTATTTTGTCATTTCTTTGTTTTTTTTTTTTTTTCTTCTTCTTAATTTTATACTGTTACCATTGTACTTAGTCTAATAAAGCTTTAAAAAAAAGAAGTCGGGGGGGGGGGCTCTCTACTCACCCAAAGGCATAAAGGCATACACATCCGAGGCATACACATCATCCATACACATCTACTCACCCAAAGGCATACACATTACACATCCGAGGCATACACATCACCCATACACACTCTACTCACCCAAAGGCATACACATCCGAGGCATACACATCACCCATACACATCTACTCACCCAAAGGCATACACATTACACATCCGAGGCATACACATCACCCATACACATCTACTCACCCAAAGGCATACACATCAGAGGCCTTGCCTTGCTGAAACTCCCCCAGTATTAACATTAATAATGTATTAACATTAATCAACATTATTAACATTAACACTTAGACGACCGGGTGTACCACCGGTGGTACACGCATGTACTACGCCTGTGGATAGCCTAAACATCGCCGGTCCCACGGGAGAATTCACTAAAAGCATGCCGGTCGTCTATGTGTTAATAATGAAGGGGGGCTCTCTACTCACCCAAAGGCATACACATCCTACTCACCCAAAGGCATACACACTCTACTCACCCAAAGGCATACACACTCTACTCACCCAAAGGCATACACATCCGAGGCCTTGCCTTGCTGAAACTCCCCCAGTATTAACATGAAGGCGGGGGGGGCTCTCTACTCTCTACTCACCCAAAGGCATACACACTCTACTCACCCAAAGGCATTCTCTACTCACCCAAAGGCATACACATCCGAGGCCTTGCTGATGGGCAGCTCCTCATCCTCGTACTTCTGGTGGGCGCGCAGGCTGCGGGTGATCTCGGGGGCTAGGTAGCAGAGCCACCCGCGGGGGATGCTCAGCCCGTTGCCCACCCTGGGGAACAGACACATATACAACATGGTCATAACTACCAACATTACCAACAGGAATTTATACCATCTTTTTCTTGTTCTCAATTGAACAATTAGCTGTTTATTTACCATCTTTTTCTTGTTCTCAATTGAACAATTAGCTGTTTCTTTACCATCTTTTTCTTGTTCTCAATTGAACAATTAGCTGTTTATGTACCATCTTTTTCTTGTTCTCAATTGAACAATTAGCTGTTTCTTTACCATCTTTTTCTTGTTCTCAATTGAACAATTAGCTGTTTATTTACCATCTTTTTCTCGTTTTCAATTGAACAATCGAAGGGTTGGGTGGAAAAGATAGACAATAACCCCGCCCTTTAGTTAGGACGTATGAGTGTATAATATATATTTTTTATGTATCAATTTTTTTCTTCTTTATATTGTTTATAGTGTTCCCATTTTTGTCCATTCCTTTGTAATCATTCGTACTGCACAGTGTACACAGTGTCACAGTGTACACAGTGTACATATGTCTATTTAATAAATGATTTTTTAAAAAAATGTGCCAAAACCAACCAACCTCAACCATGAGGTTGAACAACGTCGACCCTGCTCAAGCGGGATAAGACAGAGTAAAAGAAGAAGAAGAATAAATAATTTAACAATAATAATGGCCTCACCTCTGGTAGAGTTTGGAAAAGTTGAACAGGCCGAAGTCCGTGATGACCACCTTGTTGTTTTTCTCGATGAAAATGTTCTTGCTCTTCAGATCCTTGTGGAGGATGCCACGCGCGTGAAGGTAGCCCATCCCCTGCGAACAAGAGAAAATTGGGATTGGAATTATTTTTTATTCATCTGAATATATAAATGTCAAAGTCACTGACTGACTGATCATCACTGTTTCTCCGAACTGGTAAGTCCTAGGAAGCTGAAATTTGGTAAGTAGCTTTTTTGTCTTATAGTCTAGATGTGCAATAAGACGGGATTTTTCGAAATTCCCACTACAACACCTGCCATTGGCGAAAAAGGATTTTTTGCTTTGTGGGCCATGCCTCGGCCCGCAAAGCGGGCGACAGCCCGCTAGTTATTCATAATCGGGAGTTTATTTATTATTCTTATTTTAACATTAAAAAAAAAACTTTAACATTTTAACATTAAAAGAAGCATTGCAACTTTGCAGCATTGGCGAGAAATCGACAACGCTTGAAATCACGGGTCCATCAAGGTATCAAGGTATTAAAAAAAACTAACATTATTTTTACCATCTCCGTGTTGAGGTAATCGCCGGATTTTTTTAAAAAAGTTTGCAAGTTTGGGAATCGTACCAGCTACCCACATTAACCTCACCCAGCCTGGGTAGGGCCGGAAATGTCAGCCTCACGTGTTTGGATGGAACAGAATTTTCGTCGAAAAGTCTGCCCCAACCGGGAGTTGAACTCGGGAACTCTGGACTACGGGCAGTAGTCACAACCGTTACGCCACGAAGGCTGACTCTTATAACAATCAAGCAATAACTGGCATGATGTTATAGGGGATTTATCTAGTATCTAGATGCAGGGAGAATCTCGTCAGATGGGGATATGTTGAAGAAGGATACAATAAATGGGATTGTGGCGAAACTCAAACTCATGACCATCTCCTAAACTGCAGCCAATTGGAATTGGAAGAACCTTGCACACAAGAAGATCTCATGCAAGCAAATCCAAAAGCCATTCACGTTGCCAACTTCTGGAAATTCAAGATTTGACGTTCAAGTATGTTTCCGGACACGGAAAGTAAGTATAGGGGATTCGAGTATATTCTTGTATTATTTTTACCTGAGATATCTGCTGGCCCACCGTCGACATCTTGTTGAGCGCGAACTTCTCCTTGTAGATGTGGATGTTGGTGTAGAGGGTGTTTGAGTATATTCTTGTATTATTTTTTTTTTTAACAACTTATATCATCTAAGTTAAATTCTAAAAAATATATCAATTTATTTTATAAATGGATAATAAATTAGTATAATCCATGTTTTTTTTAAAAAAAATTTTTTTAATGGTAGCCATAAATGAGAGAATATTTATTTATTTACAAATAAAAAACCTCCTCCATTCCGTGACCTTTGGTATCGACCCAAGGATACATGCAGCATTACCCTTCTGAATGGCCAGACTTCTTGTATTATTTTTACCTGAGATATTTGCTGGCCCACCGTCGACATCTTGTTGAGCGCGAACTTCTCCTTGTAGATGTGTATGTTGGTGTAGAGGGTGTTTGAGTATATTCTTGTATTATTTTTCATCATCATAGGGTGGCGTCATCAAGAACGATGGTAGCCAGACAGTGGAGGAATGACTCAGCACTTCCAGCACTGTCTTTACAAGGAGGCTAATAATTGACAAGGGCCCCCAGAACCAAGCCAATGCTGGTCTACTCCCTGTTTATAGTCCCCCAGCCAGACTTCTACTCCCTGTTTATAGTCCCCCAGACAGACTCATTATTATTTTTACCTGAGTATTATTTTTACCTGTATTATTATTTTTACCTGTATTATTTTTTATTATTTAACAGGTATTACTTTTACCTGAGATATCTGCTGGCCCACCGTCGACATCTTGTTGAGCGCGAACTTCTCCTTGTAGATGTGTATGTTGGTGTAGAGGGTGTGGCCGTTGCACTTGCTGGTGACTATGGCCAGGTGGGGGGGCTTCATACAGGCGCCCATGAACAGGACCAAGTTCTCGTGACGCGTCTTGCGGAATGTGGTCACCTGGGCGACAGACATACATAATTTGTAGTTTTTTTTTTGTAATTATATATTTACGGGTCAAGCCCAGTGTAAAATCAAACATAAATACATGTTACTATAATGAGAAAAAAAAAACATAGATTAATTAAAACATATAAACCTGTTATCTAGGGTGGTGCGGAAGAGAATGCCAAAGGCGTTATTATTATACAACGCTTTATTAGGTATAAATGGACATTATGTACAAAGAAATAATTAATTTGACAATGAAAAAAATGGAAACAATATATACAATGAAAATGAAAAAGAATAGAAAATATAAAACAAAAACATAAGTCCTAACCATTATCACCACCCTTGATCAAACTTTGTTTATATTTAATTAATTATACCTTTTGATTGCACCTGTATATAAAAAATTGTAAATAAAGATTGATCTAAATTGTTGAATAATAATAATAAAACAAAAAACATAGATTAATTAAAGCATATAAAACAATTCCAGCATAAGTAGGACATAAGTCCTACTAATGGGACATAAGTCCCATTTCTCCAGCAGCAAGCCCAAAACTAATTATGTTGTGGTTAAAAACAAAACGGGAGGAGAATAACTGGTTTCCGAACCCCGACCGCTGGATTACTAGACCGACAACTCGACCACTGAGCTACCAGGACAGATGTGTTAGGTGGCAGAGAAAGCTACACCTCTTTTGATTTAGTACTTTTTTTATGGGCATTTTTGAGATAATTTTAATTTTCTTATATTAATTTGTAGTCACCATTCTCACAAGAGATCTAATTAGGTTGCAGAGTTAATTTTTGTAATTTTTATTAATATACGAGTATACTAAAGATACAACTAAAGATTCCTTCAAAGAAGGGGTAGAAGGACAAACAGACAGGCAAATGGAAGCCAAATCGTCAAGTACCCAAGTTAAATTAAACCAGAACCTCGCTGCGTTTAGTAAATAAAGTTGACCCCCCTTCGGCGCGAACGACCCACTACACGCCTAAGAGAAAAAAAAATCTATAAGTCCCATTATTAACATCTAGTCATATCAAAGCTTGTATCTAATCTAATATGTGTTTTTATACCTATTTTATTTATTTATTTTTATTCTTATATAAATATATATATATTTTATTATTATTATTTTTTTTAATCCGCTTAGTCCTGAAATGTACCTATCACTTACTTTTATCTACCACCTGGTTTTATTAATGTATTTTTTTTTATTATAAATTTTAAATTTTTCATTCATTCATTTACATCATGTACCATTGTACCATTAAAATCATATAGCATACATACAAGAGTGTATACCGAAATGCTTAAAATATAATAAAACTCACCTCCAGTTTGAAGGCCTCCCAGGTCTTCTCATCGTCCAGATAGTCCACGTCCAGCACCTTCACCGCCACCTCCCCGTGCCAGCTCCCGTTGTACACCGTGCCGAAGTGGCCCTTGCCTGGAGGAGTGGATGAGAAGACGAGAAGTGGATGAGAAGACAAGAAGTAATGCGGTAATTAACTTATGTACTGGGACATAAATAAGAAAAGAACTGATAAATGAAGGGGTTTTTAGACGGTAAAAAACCTTCTCGCTGGCTCACAGGAACTTACCTACGCCGGTGTTTGATGCAAATTTTCCCCTTCTCTAAAAAAAGAAAAAAAAAAAAAAATGGACATAAGCAGACTCGGCTGTTGGGTGGTTGCCAGAGGAAAGTATCTAATTAATTAGTCCATGTAGTTTATCCGCTTCAAAAGTCTGGTGAGGTCTTCAATCCTAAGAAGATGGACGGTATCGGGATCGGGGTGCTCCTCTAGCCTCTTTTGATGATTCAAGGCAAATCTATTCAGACAGTCTTTGACTGTCTTAATTTTCAGGTACTCCGTAAAATTTAAAACTATTATGAATCGGTCGGATGGACTTGTGCACCCCCATAGTTGGATGTCATAGGTACTGTGATTAACACTAAGCTGTCTACATCTGTATCTATAAAGTTATTTAACAAAAACCTACATGTTCTTTCAGCCAAAGAAAAATCTACATACTTTATACCTAGATATACGTATATAGCCGATTTTTGTTATTACTAAAATACAATACATTTCTCATTATAGGATAAGAAAAAAATAATTTTAGTTCAATTTATTTTTTAATTTTACTGGTAAATCTTGTTACCCATAAAGATTGCTTTGTTTATTTTACAAATTATAGACTGGTTGGAGGTCCACAAGAGAAGCACCAATTATCACACCGACATCTATTTAGAACTATTGTGACCATTTTTACCAAGAAACAATGCCAATCTCATCCACACTCACCTATCAAGTCTGGATGAGGGACGTTAAACAGGGAGAAGACCAGTGTCTCGCTAGAGGACTATAAACAGAGAACAGACTAGCCAACCCTTACAAGCCAGGCTAGCTTGCAGTTTCCTAAGGGTTTAATGGCTTATAAAGAAAAGTCTATGTCCTCATGATGGTTGATCGCACATAGAAATATGTGGTTCAGGACGAGCCAACTTTGAAATAAAGTTGGCTGGAGACCATCACTCAACCCTGCCAAACTGGCTACAACAACAACACTCACCTATCCGGTCTCCCATGTTGAGCTCGGGCCACGGGATGTCCCACTCCTTCATCGAGAGCGAGTTCTGCCGAGGCCACTCCCCCTTGCCCCCGCCCCCGTCTCCGCCCCCGCCGCTCTCCCCCTCCCCCCCTCCCCGTCCGACACGGCGGAGTCGACCGAGTTCACCCGAACCGGCGTCGAGCCCACGCTCCGCTCGTCGGAATCCTCGGTGCTCATGTGGGCGGAGCCACCGCCGCCCCCGCCCCCCACTCCGCCCACCATGGTCTTGTCCGAGTCCTGAGGGGAGGAACACAGAGGAAAGGACATGGAATTAGTATTGGTGGTGGCATAATACAATACTGTGTTTCTCTTAACATTCAATTAATTTATACATACATATATAAATAAACTAATAATAATAATAAATGCCTGCAGAACGGGCGTATCTCACCTGAGAATGATTGATTTTGATTTGATTTGAAAAAGTTCATAATATATTTTTTTACAATAATAAGCATACATAAATCACCTAAGCTAATAAATAATAACTTCTAAGGTGATTGATTGCTTCTATCTATTTCTCTTTCGATAGCCTATAAATTTGGTCTATGATTTAAATTGAAATTTTGTTCCTCATCATACAACATAATGTAAAATAAAAAAAGATATTTCCTAAAAACAGTAAATACTACTTCACCTGAGAATGAATACTACCTCATCTGAGAATGAACACTACCTCACCTGAGAATGAACACTACCTCACCTGAGAATGAATTTTTTTTCTTTTTTTTTCTCTCTCTTTCTCTTTATTTTTTTTTGCTCACTTGTTTAGATTTAAGTACCTTTTTAATTTTAACTTTTATTGTATATAATTTAGTATGTATTGACTTTGTACGAAACGAACGAAACCGGTTTGATTGACTTTGTACAACAATCACCTCAATATTTACTTCAAATCAAATCAAATCAAAGTTTTTATTAATGTTTATCAATTTACACAAATACTTATGTACAAATAAAACATTAAATTAAATTAAAAATTAATATCACCTGAGAATGAATGAGACTGGCGGCGCTCAGCGCACCGCTCGACGCTGACTCGCTGCTGATCACGTCCGGGAAGTGGAACTGCTGCACGTGCTGCTCGTGCTTGTAGTGGTGGCCTCCGCCCCCGCCGCTGCTGCTGCTGACGAGAGAGAGGGAGGCGGGGGTGGAGGGGGGAGGCAGGGCGGGGCTGGCGGCCGCGGAGGAGTTGCAGGAGGAGGTGGAGGAGGAGTCGGGCAGCGTCGCCTTGCTCGGCCTGTGGAGGCGGGGGAGGGAGTTATTATTATTATTATTATCTGACCTGGTTGCAGGGTTTTCAGTGAAACCCTTACAATTAACACTGCGACCTAATTAGATCTATTGTGACGAGTTGATTCTATTTGGTTTTAATGTCCTGACTGAGATAGATAGTCAGGACGGGGGTTTTACCCTCCATTCGCTGGGAATCGTACCAGCTACCCACATTAACCTCACCCAGCCTGGGTAGGGCCGGAAATGCCAGCCTCACGTGTTTGGATGGAACAGAATTTTCGTCGAAAAGTCTGCCCCAACCGGGAGTTGAACTCGGGAACTCTGGACTACGGGCAGTAGTCACAACCATTACGCCACGGAGGCTGAGGGGAAGGGGGTTGTTTGTATTATTTTCATCTTGTTGTAGCCAGCTTAGCTACAACTGAGGGGGTCTCCAGTCTCCACCTAACTTTTTTTTATCTCTGTTTACACGCATATATTATATGCAATTACGTAAACAGGTAACTGGATTTTAAATTTTAAAAATATTACAGGGGAAAAGATAAAGCCTCTTTACACATTTCTTTAAATGGGGTAACATTGTTACTAAGGTCTAAAGTAGAGGAATGTGCGTTGTAAGATATTATGAGGGAGGAAATCAATGGAGAGTCGAGGTATATTGTTGTGAAATATTTTTTTTATTGACATTTTCATGTCTTTGCTCTGGCACATAACCAAAATTATGTGACGAAATTATGTAACGAAATTATGTAACGATATTATGTAACGATATTATGTAACGATATTATGTAACGAAATTATGTAACGAAATTATGTAACGATATTATGTAACGATATTATGTAACGAAATTATGTAACGATATTATGTAACGAAATTATGTAACGAAATTATGTAACGATATTATGTAACGATATTATGTAACGATATTATGTAACGAAATATTGAATTGTAAAGGGAGAGAAGAGGGAAAGTGTGTGTCATGCGCACAATGGCGAAGTATTGAATTGTAGAGGGAGAGAAGAGAGAAGGTATGTGTCATGCGCACAATACGAAATTTGGTCAGTTGGGTTTTGGACCTTGAATAGTAAAGATGAAAATGTCCCAATGGTTGCAGACTCGTATGCAAGCGTTTTGACATTTTCATGTCTTTGCTCTGGCACATAACCAAAATTATAATTTAATATTTAATTTATGAAAGTAGTTGTAGACAGTGTTGGGTCTGTCTCTGAGAGATAGATTGTTTGGGACTCTAATACAAACTTTGTCCATTAATCCATGGTGTTATTTGTTAACTTAAATTGAAAAGTCGGCTCGTCCTGAACCAATATGTGGTTTGTTGTTGTTTTTTGTAGCCAGCTTGACTACAGCTGGAGGGGGAAATGATGGTCTCCAGCCAACTTTAATTCACGTTGGCTCGTCCTGAACTACATATTTCTATGTGTGATCATCCACCGTGAGAACTTGGACTTTTTTTTCTCAAGTCATTAAACCCTTAGGAAACTGCAAGGTAGCCTGGCTTGTAAGGGTTGGCTTGTCTGTTCTCTGTTTATAGTCCTCTAGCGAGACACTGGTCTTCTTCCTGTTGAACGTCCCTCAGCCATTGTATACATCGTGAGGTAAAGAGAATGCCGAAGGCATTATCACCACCCTTGATCAGGCTTTGTTTATATTTATTCCACAACTTGTTACCATGTTTATTGTATATAAAAAAATGTAAATAAAGCTTGGTCCAATTGTTTATAAATAAATAAATAAACCAACAATAAATATAAAATTATTATTATTATACCTCCTCGTCATGGCATGGTTGGGCGAGGGGCGACTCAGGTTGGGCGACTGGCTGGGCGCAAAGACCGGGTGCCCATTGGACAGTATCTCCTTGTAGGCACTCACTATCTCCTGGGTGAGACCACAGGAGGGCGGCACCTTGCTCTGGCACTCCTTGTGGCACTTGTACTTACAGTCCTTGCACTTCAGTCCTGGGGGATAAGTAATTTTTATTTTATTTATTTATTTACACTTTATTAGGTAATAGGACATATACAATACAAATAATTACAAATGAAAATACAATATACAATATAACAGAAGAAAAAAATAAAGAAAAAATAAATAAATATATACATAATATATGTCCTAACTAAAGGGCGAGGTTATTGCCTTGGGCAATCTCTTCCACCCAACCCTTTCTTCCACCCAACCCTTGTATAAGTATAAGTAGTGCTTTATTTAAACTGTCAGCGCAAGACAGGTAGTCCCATTATACCAACAGTTAAACAAAGCACCTCTTTATTTATCTGAGTATATTAGATACAATGTAAATAAAAAAACAATTAGAGGTAAGTATGTATAAGTAGTGCTTTATTTAGACTGTCAGCGCAAGACAGGTAGTCCCATTATGCCAACAGTTTAACAAAGCACCTCTTTATTTATAATAATAATAATAATATCGCCTTATTTATACTGCCCGATTAGGACTATTAAGTCCCATTATTCCAGCAGTAAGCTCAAGACTTATTACTATGTGGTAAAAATCCCAAATGGGAAGATAACTTGTCATGTCCCGGCTGGGTTTTGAACCCACGACCTCTGGAATCTCTGGATTCACAGAGTGCCGCCTTTACCACTGAGCTACCGGGACAGACATTTATTTATCTGAGCATATTAGATACAATGTAAATAAAAAAAAAAACAATTAGAGGTAAGTATGATAGAAAACAAGATAGGAAATAATAGTAAAAGACAATATGTGTATAGTAGAAAGAGTATAGGGGATGGGCAAACATTTTCAAACATGGCTACAAATTTGGTGAAAAACCTTGCAATATGTGACTTGTTTGTATAAATTAATAAAAAAAAAATCGGAGCAAAGAAATATTTTTTTTTTACAAAAACGAACACAATACTTCCGTTTTGTAATATTAGAAATTTCTCGGAAGTAAAATCTTCATTTTTTTTTTATCCTAATATTTTTAATAACTTTCCCATTTTCCATGGGAACAACAACACCCATTTTCCCCTGTGTACAAGTTATAAAGAGAATTAAAATGAATATATTCATAATAAAAAAAAAAACATAAATATTATATTCTATTCCATAAATAAGTAGTCACCGTGGCAGAGTGAGTTAGCGCGCTAGGCATTGCACGCACGGTGACCTGGGTTCGATCCCCAGCGGGGCATGGATTTTTCTGCTCTATACTTGGATGTTCGGGGTCCACTCATACCTCGTGAGGAAAAATGAGTAGTTACTTGTATGAGTAACGACCAGTGGCGGCATTACCAGAGTAAAAATAAATTAATGTAATAGAAAAAATCGAAATGTAAAGGAGGCTCTTAGTGATCTGCGCTACCCACAAAAATTTTGAAGAGGCCTTGTGCTTCACCACAAAGAAAATCATACATACACATATTCTATTCCATCTCGGAAAGAGAGCAGTGGATAACAATGAAAACTGGAATTCAGGATTTAGGCAGTACCTACTCATGATACTGAGGAAATAGGAATGGACAGGCCACTATGACTGCTGGAGTAAAGGGACTTTTCAGTCTTTTTTTTATAAATAAGTACTTTTTTTATTTATTCAAAATACAATATAAACAAGGTTTATTCAGTATAAACAAGGTTTATTCTATTCTATTATATCACAAACAGAGAGTAAAAGAAGCAATGTCCAGCGAGGTTAGGACTTGGATGGGTGACCAATCATATTCAAACCCTCGTGATGCAGGCTATTCCCGGCATCACTCAAGCTGGGTGAGGTTGATTTGAGTAACTGGTTTGTGAGTTTCCAGCGAATGGAGGGTAAAACCCTCGTCGTCTCATAACCATGCAGTTGAAAGCGAGGTTAAGCAACATATGAATAAAAAAGAGAGTGAAATTTTGTCAAGTCTCTAATAAAACATTATTATACTGCTGGCATTCCGGACCAACCCAGGCTGGGTGAGGTTAATGTGGGTAAACAGGAAGTAGACCAGCAGTCTGGCTGGGGGACTATAAACAGGGAGTAGACCAGTATTGGCTTGGTTCTGGGGGCCCTTGTCAATTATTAGCCTCCTTGTAAAGACAGTGGTAGAAGTGCAGAGTCATTCCTCCACTGTCTGGCTACCATCGTTCACGATGACGCCACCCTATGATGATTAAAATAGAAGTCATTCGAGACGCAGGAGTTATGGCTTACCTGTCTCTATGAGCATCTGTTTATCACAATAGTCGCAGGTCGCCTTCATCTTGAAAGTTTTGGTGAAGCGATGTGAAATCACGTGCACCATGGTTTTGGGAGTTCGCGGGGATTTGGGTACCTGAGGAAGCATCATTAAGAAAGAAATTAGGAGAGAAAATCGGATTCACAAATTCAAGTAAGTTCTTAAGAAATTTAATTATTTACCTAACATTTATTCTAAAATATTGTAATAATAATAAAGCTAATAAGGGCAAAGCATAAAGCTACTATTCACAGAGAACTATTCACAAAATCAGAACTATTCACAGAGAAATCTACTAAAATTTCTCTCTTATAGTCATAGTTGTAGTCACCTTGGCCCCGACATACAAATTACAGAGACGAAAAAATTACCACAGCACCAGGATTCGAACCCGGGTCACCTTGAGTGCAAGTTGGGATTGCTAACACTAGGTGACTAAATCTTAATATATAAATGTCAAAGTCACTGACTGACTGACTGATCATCGCTGTTTCTCCGAACTGGTAAGTCCTAGGAAGCTGAAATTTGGTAGGTAGCTTTGTCTTATAGTCTAGATGGGCAATAAGACGGGATTTTTCGAAATTCCCACTACAACACCTGCCATTGGCGAAAAAGGATTTTTTGCTTTGCGGGCCATGCGTCGGCCCGCAAAGCGGACGACAGCCCGCTAGTGTCTAATAAACTTGACCCACCTCCAGAAGGTTATGAATGTTATGTGTTATACCTTAAGGTTATAAATGTTATACGGTCAAACTTGGACATAAGAGAACTCAATTTTAGTTAAAAGGTTTTTTACAATATTTTCCCCTTTTTATTTTAATATTAGTGCCAGTAGACATAATAGCTAGCTTACATCCATCAAGGCAATTAAAATTGTAACCATAGATTACTTGGTTGAAATAGTATAATATGTGTTATATTATAGGTACAACTCTGTACAAGTATGTAATTAATTTGTAACATGTATATATTTTGAAAAAAATAAACAAGTCCCAACTTGTTGGGCATATCTTAAAAAAAAGAGAGAACTCAAGGGACTGCATTTTTTTTTCTCTTATTCTTTTTTAAGATGAGTATTTCACAGCCTTTTTTATTTCGTAGCCATGAAACACAAGCTACTGTAGACGCTTGTGGTCTGTGTTGTAGCTTGCCCATCTCGTAGTATGCCTCCCCTCTGATGGGCGAAAAGTGACACAGTACTTCCCATTTAGGTGTTGGGTCAACACGAGAGCACCGGAAGGTATCCCTTAAAAACAACTGTAACCAAATTTTTAATACAAATTTGAATTTCGTGTTTCTCTTATAAAGAGGTTATTTTCTATATGTAATTTTATATAAACTAGGATTCTTTAAAAAAATTAAATCCTACTTTTATATAAAATTACATATACCTAACATTACTTTGGATTTCTAATATGAACCTAATAACAAATAAGGTTATTTTCTTTTAGAAAGAGGTAATTTTAACTTGGAAATTTTGATCTATCGAAGTGTTACTGTACCTGGAGGTTACTCCCAACGGCTGACTTGTGGGAGCCGGTGTCTTCTCCGTCGGACCTCTGGTCAGAGTTAACACTCAGTGGCGGAGACTTGACCGGACTAGAGAGGAGGGGGGAGATGTGTCCGATCAGTGCCGGCTCTGTGGGGAGTCGACCCCGCCCCTTCTTGATGCACTGCAGCTCTGTGATACCTGCAAGTTTCATATTGAGAACAATTACCAACCTCAGTAGCTTGATCGATAAGGCAGTGGACTAGTAACCTGGAGGTCGGTGGTTCAAGTCCCGGTTTCAGCGTAGATTTAGTAAAGCGAGTTTGAGTAGTTGTGATATCACGAAAGTGATGAACACAAATATGATAACTTATTAAGAACAATTGCTCTCATCATACAATTTCTGTTAATTACGATGTGATATTACTCAAACTCGTTTTTCTAAATCTTTGCTGAACTTGGGACTCGAACCACCGAAATTTCGGTTACGAGTCTTTCCCAATGGTATTAAAAGCAACGTCAAAACCCAAATAATAAAGCAAATTACTGAACTCAGTAACTTGATCGATAAGGCGGCGGACTTGTAATCTGGAAGTCGGTGGTTGAAGGCCCAAGTAAAGCTAGCTTGAATAATGAATAATTGTGATATCACATCGTGATTACAACTATGTGATATGTCTGTCCCGGTAGCTCAGTGGTAGAGGCGGCACTCTGTGAATCCAGAGATTCCAGGGCGCGGGTTCGAAACTCAGCTGGGACATGACAAGATATCCTCCCATTTGGGATTTTTACCGCATAATAATAGGTCTTGGGTTTACTGCTGGATTAATGGGACTTAATAGTCCTAGTCGGGCAGTATAAATAAGGCAATATTATTATTATTGTGATAACTTTTTTTTAATAAACCAAATTTTTATCATATGGAGCGGAATAAAAACACTTGTACTAACCCTAACCAGTGTCTATCTTGTACTAACCAGTGTCTATATTGCACTAACCAGTGTCAATCTTGTACTAACCAGTGTCTATATTGTACTAACCAGTGTCTATCTTGTACTAACCAGTGTCTATCTTGTACTAACCAGTGTCTATCTTGTACTAACCAGTGTCTATATTGCACTAACCAGTGTCTATCTTGTACTAACCAGTGTCTATATTGCACTAACCAGTGTCTATCTTGTACTAACCAGTGTCTATCTTGTACTAACCAGTGTCTATCTTGTACTAACCAGTGTCTATCTTGTACTAACCAGTGTCTACCTTGTGCCGTATTTTTCTTTCTAACCAAAAAAAAATTCCAGGTTAGGTTTCTTCCAAATATTTCCATTTTATTCCAAGGTCAACTTCAACACATTCGTGAAAGAAAAATGCGTTTCTGTAATTTTAAAGATAAACAATGGACTTAACCTATAAAAGAACTGGAAGCAAGAATTTTCTACTTCCATTTTGGGTAACTTTGGAAAAGGAAATTTTTCCTCTTCCAAAAGAAAAATGACTTGCTTCCAGTTTGGTTCATTTTATTCCCGTTTGGTTAACTTTGGTTAGAAAGAAAAATACGGCTTTGTACTAACCAGTGTCTATCTTGTTGGCCAGCTGGGACTCGTGAGACTTGGACTTGGTGAGGGGTGTGGCGTCGGGTAGCAAAGTAGGCGTGGCTAGACCCGTGTCGTGCTTCTTACGAGGGGTGGGGGTGGTGGGGAACTTTATCACATTTCTTTCATCTGCGAGGCGGGAAAGTGGATTAAGAAAAAAAGATGAATTAATGTTATGTATGGTGCTGACAACTAGTATAATAAGATCTAGAAAAATAATGTTGACAACAACAATGTCACAAACAAATGATATTTATTTCAAAGAATTATTCAGGTTAAAACTGCACACTTGAAACAAGTTTTCTCCATGGACAATTGGACATTCAAAGGTGAAAAGTAGCCATTATCCTTGATTTTTTTTTTTTATTATTATTTATACAGAACAGATAGATATAAGAGAACGATTTCCAGGTCAAATTACTTCTCTATAACAGAAAATAACCTAAAAAAGAAATAATAGGTTACTGAAATTATTATTACTTTGTTAATATGAATTTAAAACATGAATTTAAACTTTTGTATATACAAATAAATAAATACAAAATATTTAAAGTTACTGAAAAAAAAAAAAAAAAATTAAAACATCAAGAATGATTTCTCCAATCTTACTTTTGCAAGACACAGGCGGAGTAGAGGGGGAGGCGTAGATCCAATTGGTGGAGTTGTACACAGTCATCTCGCTCTCATTCGCCTCCCCGCCCCACGACCCATCGCTCGGCTCATTGGCGTGCGAAACCGAAGTCACCCGAAGCTGTTCTCCCGAAGACGAACGCAGATCGTTCGATCCCGAAGTCGTGCGCAGCTCGGCTGTGTGAGATCCCGAAGATGAACGATGTGGTTCGCCCGACGATGTCCGAAGTTCGTTGGGTTGAGAGACGCGAAGGTCCCAGGAGTCCCAGTAGAGAGGGTAGGTGTCAGTACCGTTGTGATCGAGCTGGGAGGAGGAGCTATGCGTGTGAGAGTGCGAGGTGCTGTGCTGAAACTCAGCATCGTCTCGTAGAAGAATTTCTGGGAAAAGAACAGTGAAAATGTAGAACCTGGATATAACTGAAAAATTTATCTCGGAAAATGAACTCTTTGTAGGAGAAAAAAAAGATTACCAGACTAATAATAATAACACTCTTTAGTGTAAGGTAACCACCATGCAAGGTTAATGCTCATCCCTTAACCACTCGACAACCATTGTATATGTATGATTAAGAATTTCTCTGTTATAACAACAATAACAACAACAACAAAAGATTTTAAGATGTCAATTACCTCCAAAGCCAAGTAGAAAAGTTCCAAGCTATCTACAAAAAGTAGCTATTTCTAAAAGAGAAAATAAATTTTCAATTTATTGGGAGCTACAGTGGACTATTTATTTAGCCTGAGAGGCAATAGCAAAATTATCTGTCAGAAATTTGAAAGGCTAGAAAAAACAAAGGTATATAATGAATGATAAAGTCATTCGGTCTGAAGTAAAACACGGGTCTCCTTGTTGTAATGATAGTAGAGTAATGTAATGATTGAATTACCAGTGTAGTGTTTTAAATTATGTAAGGCATGGGTGAGTCTTCTCAGTTCTTCGTCACAACTTGGTATACCACCACTGACATCATCCCATCCAGTATCACCAGTGATCACCCGCTGCCCACCTGTCAGCACATTTCTGATCTCTGCATCTGAGCGCTCCTGCAATAGAAATAACAGAAATATGTATTTCTCATTTACTTTGTTTATGTAAATGTTACTATGAGTTTTGATAATCCTGTGACTATCAATAGTTGAGTGCAATTATCAAAAACAAATATCTAATTTCAATATACAGGGTGTCCCATTGTGAACGAGACATTCAAATATCTCAAGAACTACTGATGATAGGAAAAATCTGTTCATGATCACTTTCATAGCTCACATTCCCTAAACTGTGAAACTGGGTGTGACAATAATTCCAAGTAAGAATTTTTTTAACTTAAAATTAAAATGGCACAAAAAATATGGGGTGTCATTTAAATTTCCAAAGGTGACCTTGAAATAACCTTGAAGGGGTCATCTGAGAAACTTCAAGAGGTCACTAAATGTCACCTTTAGAGCTATGAAAATAATCTTGAACAGATTTTTTTCTATTGTCAGTAGTTCTCGAGATATTTGAATGTCTCGTTTATAATGAGACACCCTGTACCTATTTTTTATATTTCATATTTTTTATTCCTATTTAAGGCATGAAATGTAGTATTACCTGCAATGACTCCAATGATGACAGCCGAGAGCATAGTTTTTCTACTGAATCTGCCCCCAGACCAACAACAAGGAGCCATTGACGGAGTGACGGGATCACATCAGTGGATGGGTTGAAGTGACGTCCCAACTTTGCCTTTGTCACCAGTTGACGAGAGAACAATTTGATGAGTTTACCCTGGAAATAAAAAGGAGAGTTTTATTTGGGAAGGAATAAGAAGTGTAAATAGAGATATTTGAAGATTAATCACTCAAACATTATTTAGTAGTATGGAATAAATTGAAGAGGCATACCTATAGCCCATTTCAGAAACACTTCCTACTATCCAAGTCTCAAAATCTCCCTTTCAACTGTCACACAACACACTCTGACTGGTTATTGCATTCAAATTAACCAATGAGAGCATGTTGAAAGGGAGATTTGGACAGTAGAAAGTATTTCTGGAATGGGCTCCTAGTGCTTTCTTAAAAATTAAATAAATTTAAGTTGTACTTCTCTATGTCCATTTGTAAGTCCAGAACTATTAGTCCAAACTGTGCCATGGGATTCCTCATCAAAAAATACATAAGAAACAACCATCATTTTTTTTCATAACCTACAGTGAGGATATGCCATCCCATGTAACATCCTATGGAACAAGTAGAAAGTAGAGACCCTGTTTATTATGAAAGGTAAAAATAGAATTGAGAAAGTGCAATGACCAGCTGTTGGGTGTCCTTGGTAGGTACATTTAGCTTAACTTGCAACAAAACAATACTGTGACATCATATCATACATTCCTTGCATCAAACTTAATTAAAATATTCAGCTGTTTTCTTATTGCTTAACCCTTTGACAAACCTACTTCTACAAATAGGTGCAACCAGAAATTATTTTTTAGAAACCTTATTGCATGATAAGGTGTGACATTCTGTGAGATATGAGTGAAATTATAAAACAGGATAAAATTTAAGATAAGCTAGAATGTCACTCAAGTCAGGCTATAACACTGGGATTGGTTGAAACTCTGACTTAAGGGAGGTTCTGGCTTACCTTAATTTAATTTGGCCCTTGGTCAAGTGCTGGTATGTGACAGCTATAGGATATTTCTATCAGAGTACATAATGTCAAATTACTATGTGACATTGCCAATACAGAATGGGACTGAAAATGAATACAACTAGTCCATCAAAGGGTTGATCAATATGATAATACAAACACATGTGTTTTTTGCACTTGTTTAATTGCTCAATCTAAAAATAGCACATAAAAATTACAATATAAAATAATACCTATTGATTATTTTAATGTTCTTTAAAAATATTTCTTTTTCTTCCTACGTACAAGAATTTTACCAGAACAAACATACTAGCTTTACAGGGATTGCCATGTTAATCACAGATAGTTTGCAATCCAAAATGCAATACCAAAATATGAACATTGTCTGTTTTCATTGTTAAGTAGGTAAATAGGGGGTTCACTTGGGGTGTCGTGCAGTGCCAATTCTGAACCAATTTTTTTTAAATATTTTTTATTATTTGAAAGAAAAGAGTAGTCTTTTTTATTTAACACATTCCATGCCGTGTCAGGAGTTTTCACCTGACAGTAGTGCTAATGATTACATGAGTGTCATGCAAAAATGTCTGACAAAATTATCAAATGCGGCCACGTCAGGTGTTTTTGCTTGACAAAATAATCCAATATGGCTACATCAGGTGCTTTGCCTCACGGAAATTATCAAATACGGCCACATCACACATTTTTGCCTGACAAATAATTACCCACATCAGGCAAAAACGTTTGACATCATGGGCCAATTGGGTATGTCATATATGCTTTTATCCCTTGACAGGCAATGTGTTAGAGGGTAAGCTGGGTAACATGTTTGATTTCTTTCCTTTTGAATGAAAAGCTGAACTGCTCTGATGTGTGCATTTGACAGTACAACTTCCCCTCAGAGCCTATTTCAGTGAACAGGGATGGTTTTTATCAGTTGTCTCATTTTAAGCACTAGAGTACTAGCCCATTTATTGGTGTTGCAAGGTGCTACTTAGTAGTTTTCTCAGTTATTTGAGACTTTTAACCAAATTAAGGTTAGAAACAGAATTAAAGATAAGATAAGCTAGACACACCCTTCAGATGGGGTTTCAACCAAACAATGCACTATAAGCTGACTTGAGGGACCATTTGGTTAATTTTAACTTTAAAATTGTTTTTTTTTTTTTTTTTTTTTTTAATCCAGACCTTAAATCACATAAAAATGGCACCAAAAGAACTACTAAAACAAGGGGACTTTTAGGACAATTAGGGCAAATTTAATAGACAAAATCATAACTTAAGTCATTGCTTCACATCGGTTTTCCCCTTCTAAGGAAGAATTGATAGATGTTTTTGTAATACCTCTGTAGCTCTAAGTCATAAATTGCGTACTGTGTAAGATAGGGAAAACCAATGCTTGGCAATGACTTGAGATACAGATTTTTTCTATTAATTTAGACCTAAGACAGTATGCAATCTGAGACTGTGCCACAGAGGTATTACAAAAACGTCTATTAATTATGCCCTTAAACATTCATCAGACAGTATAAATAAGTCTTTATCATTAAAATTACTATAGCTAGAATTTGAATGTAACTTCCTAGCAGATCCACAATCCTTATCAGATAACAGGTTCACCTCTTACCTCAATAGTACGTATTTCATGTTGAGTCAGCTCAGCACTGGTAGCGCACTGAGTCCTTAGTCGTTCTAGCCGATCAGCAGAAATGTCTATCATGGATTGGTTCACATCTAGAGCTCTCTTGAGATCAGCAATTTGGGCATCACTGATCATACACATACTCTTTAGAGAATCAAGATGGAAAATCTGTCACAGGGAGTTGCTGTACTTCTGACTTGAAGGAATGGGTTTGACATTATCACCTCCTCTTGAAACTTAGAACCTACAAGACACTATTCCTTTGGGGTTTTTTGAGATAAACATAACTAAACAGACTACACGGGTTGATCATTAATTTTTTTATTTTAATTATATTTTATTTTTTAAAAAAATCCTTCCTGCAATGATCATGCTTGTAAAATCGATTTGAGTAAACAGCTGAAAACAGATTTTTGTTTTGGCAGGACTTTTTACCTCACGTTTAGCAGGAGTCAAAAAAGCGTATGTCCATAGTGCTCAGAAGGTCGTATCTCTGTGACGCGCCATCTTCAGTTGAATCGATCGCAGAGAAAATATTGAACATTGCATACTTTGACATTTTCAAGGCTGATTTATGGGAACGGTCAGAGGTTCAAGTCAGAACTTACATTTCTCCATTTCAAACAATACACAAAATCTAGACTTGTAAGTCCGCAAAGGTATTATAAAGCCATCTATTAATACCACTCTTAATCGCAGATTTTTGCGATGGATTAATATTCTGTTATAATTATTATAGCTACTCATTTTTCGTTGAACATCCAAAAGTTCCGGTAATTAGGTAGTTGTTGAAACAATAGCCATTGGGGAAGAACCTTTTCAATAACAAAGTTTCAGGCGTGAGTTGGTTCATTTCTATAATCCGATTTCCTAAGACCTTCCATAATGCTTAAGATAAGCAATAATAAATGAGGCAAAAAACATCACGAGTCAAAGAAAGAAACTGGTTCATTTTATTTTGACAAAAAAAATAGAAATAAAGTACTTTTAAGAAGTACATAGAAATTATAATAATAGGATTTCCCTTCATCTACTGACACTGTTAAAAAAATAAGGTTAGGCAATTCTAAAAGTCTGCAAAATTACACATTTTGTTCATTTGAGCGCACAATTAGCTCAGTGTTAGCTCAATTCGAATCCCAGGAGGGGATGCAAAAAAGGCTGTGAAACACTCATCTTTTTTTCTTTCTTTTTTATGATAAACATCGTGTCTCAATAAATATTTTTTTAAGTGATCATAAATAATATAAAAAACTTGTTTTTTACTACTACTCGTTCATGACAAAAAACACTCTTTATTCTGGGAGTTGTTTGGTGAAATTATTAAGTGGTCAAATTCACAAATATAGGATAAAAAAACGTGCACTGGAGTAGATGAGACAGGACCTCGTTCCAGAAACCACTCTCATACTCCCCAAATCTTTCTTTCAACCGTCACACAACGTTGGTTAATTTTAACTAAATAACCAATCAGAGAGCGTTCTGTGACAGTTGAAATTGGAGATTAGTTGGCGATTCACCGTGACAGTGTCTTCAGGTTTGAAGCACAGCCCACCAACTCAATCGAGTTATAGATTAAGAGATAATAATAATAGTTTATTTATTTATTTTCTTTATAAAGAAACATTTATACAAAGGTACTTCTCTCTCCTAAGCTTGGAAGGGCTTCTAAGAGACAGCGAGATTCGGACGAACACAGAAATACTTGTCTTCGGACATCGACACACAGGAAGGACAGAACCGTGGTCTCAGGCGAATGAAATTTTTGGAATCATGTTGCTTTTAAAACGTCTCCTACATATCTGACATATCTCGGTAGCTCAGTGGTAAAGGCGGCATAAGTGAATCCAGAGATTCCAGAGGTCGTGGGTTTAAAACCCAACCGGGACATGATGAGTTATCCTCCCATTTGGGATTTTTACCACATAATGATACGTCTTGGGCTTACTGCTGGAATAATGGGACTTTAGTAGTCTTAATCGGGCAGTATAAATAAGGCGATATTATTATTATTATCTCGTTCACTCGAGACGGTGGTAATTAGTTGAACTGATGAGTTTTCGGGTTTTCTCATTTGAAAGTCTTATCATTGAGTTTCTGAAATAGTTCTTGATGATTGCTACAATAAGTTTTGGACTATCATCATTGTGTTGGCTGTGTGCTGAAATCAAAAAAATGAGTGGCAAAATAAGAAAATAAAATTTGGTGTCCATAACCCTTCGTCGCGTTGGGCGCAATTAATCTGTGAGATAAAGTAACTACATTTTTGTGTGTTATGCAACTGTGATATACCTAGTAGAGGGGTGTGATCTCGCGACTTTTTCTTATTTCCCTTCCTTGATAATAATATGTAGTCGGTTTTTTTTCTTTATAATTTATATATATATTGTACTTATGTATCTTTTTTTACAAAAGGTAAATAGGTACCGAATTGTCTATAATGCAGTTTCCATACATCAATTTCTACATCAATTAATTTTTAGCTATTAATGTGATCACTCCATTGCGCAAATTTCACATCCGTTTTTCATACTGTGTAAAAACGTAATTTCTCATATTTTCCTTTTTATTTCTATAATGCAAGTCCAGGTTTGTTTTGCTATTGATTATTACCTAATTATCATGCGAAATTGTAAAAAAGGGGGGGGGGGGGAATGAAAGCATTTTTTCAACTTTCCAACATACCATTTTTGTGTGTCCCATTTATGGTGAACATCATTAATAAAGATATTTATGTTATAGTAACTCACCCATTATAAATTTAACGATGTTGGGAAAATCTCTTGATAAGGGCACCTTTTCTTGATTAGCCGTATAAGACCAGCTCACTTTGCAGCTCAGGGAATTTGAAAAAAATTGACGCATTAAACCTCTACAACTCTCTCGATAGTGTCCAGATCTCAGACATTTCATTTTGATCAGCTATGGAAAAAAGAAAAGATACACTGAGTTGAATACTATGTCAATAAAATTTAACAGTAGAATTTTCGGTCAAATATACAGATGTCAGAATTTTTTATCAAATATACAGATGTCAAATATAAATATACAGGCATATTATATACTTAAAGTTCTGATTGACGAAGTTTTTTTTTTTTTTTTTCAGCGGAGTAAGTTTTTGTTTCATGAACCTATTATATCAAAACACATTGAATTGATTTAATGATAAATCCGGTGCCAAAAAACGGATGTTTCATTATTTTTAAAACTGTTACAACATGAAGGGGTGGCCTTAACAGGTGGGCCTTAACAGACCCGTAGTCCAGAGATCGTGTGTTCGATCTAGGGTTGGGCAAATTTTTCGAAAGAAAAATTCTTCTTACTCAGAAAGCGTAATACTGATATTTTCGGACCAACCCTGGCTGCGTGAAATTCATGTGGGTAGATAGCTGGCTGAGAAATTGTTTAGATGTACGGGTGAACCCCGATCTAAACAATTTCTAGCCCAAAGAATTGGTCTGGCTTTAGCCCAAAGAATTGGTCTGGCCATTCAGAAGGGTAATGCTGCATGTATCCTTGGGTCGATACCATGAAATGGAGGAAGTTTCTTATCTCTATATATAAAAGAGAAATATGGACGGACTTTGTGGCTTTGTGTGCACGAATTGTTTAGGCGAAACGGTAAGAGATAGCAAAAAATTGATGGGAGACGACCCCAAGTAAAATTGCCGAAAAACACCAGGAAAACTATCAAAAGTCCGAAATTCCAAACCGTCCTTGAGTTAAGACCTTCCTCAAGTATTTCCTTGAGGAAGGGTCCGATTTTAAGACAGTCTTTGCCCTGGAACTTGAAATCTATCGCGAGGACCTATATTTTTTATTATTTAACAACAAATAAAACAAAATTAGCTTTCATATAATTCATTTTAGGCCACATTCTGACGTACCGTTCTGGAGATATAAGCCAGAATGTTCGAAATTTCGACCTTTTTTTCAGACTTTTCACGTTTTTTAGCAGATTCCAGCGCGGAACTTAAAATTTGTCGCGAGGACCTATATTTTTTATTATTTAATAACACATTAGACAAAACAAGCTTTCATTATATTCATATAAGGCCACATTCTGACGTACCGTTCTCGAGATAGAAGCCAGAATGTTCGAAATTTCGACCATTTTTTCAGACTTTTCACGTTTTTTTTTACAGATTCCAGCACGGAACTTGAAAGTTATCGCGAGGACCCATATTTTCATTGTAAAAACTGTCTGAGAACATCACATGATTTTATTTGAGCCCTTTGTTGCCATATTCTGACAAATCGTTCTCGAAATATGGGCCAGTTTGCTACATTATCAATATCCGCTATGATAGATTTGGCTCGGGATTTTGAAATTTACAGCGATGATGGTTTTGTGTGTGTGTGTGGTGATGTGTGTGTGTGTGTGGTGATGTGTGTGTGTGGATGTGTGTGTGTGTGTGTGTGTGTGTGTGTGTGTGTGTGTGTGTGTGTGTGTGTGGATGTGTGTGTGTGTGGATGGGTGTGTGTGTGTATATGTGTGTGGTGTGTGTGTGTGTGGTTTGTGTGTGGTGTGTTGTGTGTGTGTGGTGTTTTTGTTTGTGTGTGTGTGTGGGTGTGTGTGGGTGTGTGTGGGTGAGTGGGTGTGTGTGTGTGTGTGTGTGTGTGTGTGTGTGTGTGTGGTGATGTGTGTGTGTGTTGATGTGTGTGTGTGTTGATGTGTGTGTGTGTGGATGTGTGTGTGTGTGTGGATGGGTGTGTGTGTGTGGATGGGTGTGTGTGTGTGGATGGGTGTGTGTGTATATGTGTGTGTGTGGTTGTGTGTGTGTGGTGTGGTGTGTTGTTGTGTGTGTGTGTGTGTGTGTGTGTGGTGTGTGTGTGTGTGTGTGTGTGTGTTGTGTGTGTGTGTGTGTGGGTGATGTGTGTGTGTGGATGTGTGTGTGTGTGTGTGTGTGTGTGTGTGCGTGGATGTGTGTGTGTGTGGATGGGTGTGTGTGTGTGTTATGTGTGTGGTGTTTTGTGTGTGTGTGGTTTGTGTGTGGTGTGCTGTGTGTGTGTGGTGTTGTGTGTGTGTGTGTGGGTGTGTGTGTGTGTGTGTGTGTGGTGTGTGGTGGGTGTGTGTGTGTGTGTGTGTGGTGGATGTGTGTGTGTGTGGTGTGTGTGTGTGTGTGTGTGTGTGTGTGGATGTGGTGTGTGTGTGGATGGGTGTGTGTGTGTGGATGGTGTGTGTGTGTGTGGATGGTGTGTGTGTGTGTGGATGTGTGTGTGTGTTTGTGTGTGTGTGGTTTGTGTGTGGTGTGGTGGTTGTGTGTGTGTGTGTGTGTGTGTGTGTGTGTGTGTGTGTGGTTGGTGTTGGATTGGTGTGTGTGTGTGTGGTGATGTGTGTGTGTGTGTGTGTGGTGATGTGTGTGTGTGTGTGGTGATGTGTGTGTGTGTGTGTGGATGTGTGTGTGTGTGTGTGTGATGGGTGTGTGTTGGATGGTGTGTGTGTTGTGTTGTGTGTGGTGTGTGTGTGGTGGATGGGTGTGTGTGTGGTTTTGTTGTTGGGTGTGTGTGTGGATGTGGATGTGTGTGTGTGTGGATGGGTGTGTGTGTTGATGTGTGTAGATGTGTGTGTGTCAGGTGTGTGTATGTGGTGTGTGAGGATGGTGTGTGATGTATGGGTGGTGTGTGTGTGATGGCTTGGCGAAGCGGGTGCAGCCCGCTAGTTTCTAAATAAATAAATATACACGGTGTTACTAAAAAAAACCTCAAATTAGGACGTTGAAGCCAAATAAAATCAACTGGTCACAATAAAAATTGCCCGCAATTTTCTAAACTTGAAAATGACGAAAAAAGAATTGTTATTGAAAAATAAAATCCGTTTTTTTTGACCATCCGCATCCGACGTATTAGAATATGAGATTAGGAAGTATCTTTCGTAAAAATTTGCTTACCAAAGCTTTAAAAATATCTTCATCATTCAGTTTCTGCTCCAAAGATTTCATTTCTTTGATTGAATTCATAGGAAATTTTATGTCCACTGACATATATTCGTGGTCTTCCTCATCTTCATTCAAGGGCTGCAAAGCTTTGAGGAAGACCTTCATTTCGGACAGTTCTTTGCGAATCAAATTGAGACTTTGTCCTTCCTCAAGAACTACAAACTCTGAAATAAATAGAAATCTAGTATGTTTACTAGAATTGTGGTATCCCCAAATACCTGTCGCGGTATCTGCCAATCCTTAAAATTTCAAATATAAGTAAAAAAAATATAAGTAGTAGTAAAAAATAAGTCGTTTCTCTTTATTAATATTTAGTTAAATTTTGGTTGAAAATACAATATTTACAATAATAATAATGTGTTTCTTTGTGTTATTATAGAGAATTCCGTTGGCATTAGCACCGCCCTTGATCAAGTTTCTCTAGTTCTAAATCTATGTTGATTATGCACCCTAGGGATCAGTGTCCCATTTTCTTTTTGTGGTACGCAATGCCCGCCTTACTCGTCGCCCTATGACTACACGAGCCGCATTCAAATGGTTTCACTCCCGTGTGTTTGTTGCGCAAATGTGTTTTCATGTTTCCCACGTTGTACGAGTGGTATTCACATCCAAAGCACACGAACTTGTACTTGATGGGATTGGGGCGAAGCATGTATGCACAGGTTTTGCAGTGGAGGATAATTCGGGCTTCACAATCCGAATCGTCTGACCAGCGTGTGACGAACACGCCACAATGGAAGCAGAACAGTTCTGAAAGAAGAATAATTGTTTTTATTCTTCTTAAATACACAGTGTTATCATCGCCAATCTCCTATTAAGTAGTTAAGTACTCCTGTGCTTTTCAGGAGATGGGTAACTTCTTCTATACATCTTAAGGCACATAATAATAATACTCCTTAGTGGAAGGTAACCACCAGGCGAGGTTAACTCTTTGCGGCACAGCTCGGATTTTTTTGAATAACCTTTCCGGCACGGTGGTCCCCAGAAAGACCACTTGGAAAATGTACCTTACTGCACGGTGGTCCATATGAGAACTGTCTTTAGTATCGTCTCAGCACGCTTCACTCAGCCAGGGACCACTCAAGCTTCTTCCTATTGGATAAAAGTTTTCGGCTGTAGTCGGACATTGTCGTAGCTTTCACAGGGCACAACAAGTCAGGAGGGCCCGTGCAGTAAGGGTCCTATTTTATGTGGTCCTCCTAAGGACCACCGTGCCGCAAAGAGTTAATGATCAAAGCATTTTCTACCACCTAACTCTCAAAGTCTTATTATTATGTGGCCACAAACTCAAATAAATGAGGAAAAATTCATGCACTGGGTGGGATTCGAACCAATGGATCCCTACGCTACGCGTTAACCACTTGACTACCAGTGCACATAATATATGGCAAGTCACAAGTGGCACAGAACATATGGGAAAACTCTTGAGTTAGAAATGAAGTTCCAATGATCAATGCTACAAGTATGAGGATCAGAGGACTAGGATGGAGGATTTGTAGTATTTGAAGTGAGGTAATGGTGCAGGGATGTTTCACGTAGCCGAATTGTGATATTTGATTAACGCAATCCATTTTTACTTAACAGCATAATAATGAGGCTAATAACTGCCACTGTTTAAAGTTTAAATCAACACGAATATCTATATTTCCATACAATAATGAAGTTTTCGAGTTGCAAGAGAAGAAAATAAATTTTAGTGAACTTGAAAAAAAAAAAACCAAAAATCATTAAATGATGGGTTGTTGAGTAAATATATTTAGGTAAGAAGAAAATATCAAAGTCCCCGTGTTTTATTATTTTTTAATCATTTTTAAGCAGATATATTTGTGTAATCTTTCATTATAGAGTAGTTATTCTTTAGTAAAATGGCCGGTTTTCTTTTTGTGATAGTGTAAACCCGCTACGCTGGCAGAGCAAAATGAACAAATTTCGCACGCATATGGTTTCTCTCCCGTATGGGTATTTATGTGCGACCGCATGCAGCTTATGTTGTAAGAGAAATACTCGCAACTATAACAGCCAAATTTGTGTCGGAAAGAATCGGTGCGAGGCATGGCAGTGCAAGTTTTACAGTGTTGAAGTTGGGAATTTAAATCTGGATTGAGAGAAGTGTTACAGTAGATACACACAGGTTGGCGGCCAGTTTCTGAAAAACAGAGAAGTAAAATTATTGAGAGTGAATATTATATTTCAAATACAATCACGAGGTACATAAAACAAAACAAAATTATATAAATGTATATAAGAAGGAAAGGTAAATAAATTATGGGCCACTTAAACTTAATGTTCTTAATTTTTATTAATAAGTTTTTTTTACATTTAAATTTTTTAATCAAGATGAAAGTATTTGTTGAATAATTTTTTTTTTGTTGAAAGCACTGAAAAAAAAAGCACGGGGTCTTATTATTATTATTTTTTTTTTTTTTCTTTTTTTAACTAATTTTTTATACATGTGTGTAATCTTTCTATCATAGAGTAATTATTCTTCATAGTCTAATTAATAAATGACTTGAGACCGTATAGAATGCGTTAGAGTGCGACGCAACCAATTCCTTAAGATATTAGTTCAGGAGGGTGAGATGGTAAACACACATAAAGTCGGCTGGTGGACAGTGGACGTTAGTTTGAAGAAATCCGACACAATTTGCTTTTCATGGAGCGTGTATATCTCAAGAACAAACAGGATTTTTTCAAAAGCATTGCATCAAAACTATCCAAAATTATTTGCTTCAATTCTACTACATATAAAGCTTTTACAAAAATGTAGCGTTCTCGAGCTATAAGCTATAAGGAAAAATGGGACCTCTATTCACCTGCTTTGAACCACATTCAACCCCCCCCCCCCCTCTTAACACCGTTTCCTCCTGCGTCGCCTCTACAACTTATTGCTTAACTAGAATAACTAGCCTTTTACTCAAGTGGCCGGTTTTCTTTCTATGATAATGTAAGCCAGATGAACTGGCAGAGCGAAATGAACATTTTTCGCACGCATATGGTTTATGTCCTGTGTGCGTATGTATGTGAAACAGCATGCAGCTTTTTTGGTAAGTACGATACTTGCACATGTAACAGACATATTTGTGTCTGTGAGGATCCGTGCGAGGCATTTTAGTGCAAGTTTTACAGTGTTGAAGTTGCGACTTTGAATCTGGCATGATATAAGTGTTACAGTAGTTACACACCGATGGGTCATTCTCTGAAAAACAGAGAAGTGATGGTAGAGAGTTGGAAATATTTTCCAATCAAGTAAAAATGTCAAATAACCGTGTATTCTATGGCTAAATAAAAAATCTGTAGTTTTTTTTACTTTTTTAATCAGACTATAAGTATATATACTATAAGTCTGTTGTATTCTTTGATTGAATTGAGAGGAAATTTTATGTCCACTGACATGTACTCATTATCTTCTTCATCTTCATTCAGGGGCCGCAAAGCTTTGAGAAAGACCTTCATTTCGGACAGTTCTTTGCGAATCAAATTGAGACTTTGTCCTTTCTCAAGAGTCCTTTGTCCAACCTCTGAAATAAATCCTTTCTCAAGAACTATAACCTCTAAAATAAATAGAAATCTAGTATGTTTACTAGAATTGTGGTATCCCCAAATACCTGTCGCGGTACCAATACTTAAAATTTCAAATATTAAAAAATAAGTATTACTACAAAATAAGTCGTTTCTCTTTATTATTATTTAGTTAAACTTTGGTTGAAAGTACAATAATAATAATGTGTTTCTTTGTGTTATTGGCATGAGCACCGCTTGATCAAGTTTTGTTAAATTTAATAATTTCAATTTCTATGTAAATATTCAATGTACTTTATTGTAAATAAAACTTGATCTAACATGTTTAATAATTTATTATATCGCAATTTTAGTAGGTAGCGCAGAATTATAGGACTTTTCGTATTTTTAATATCCCAATATCTTATTTTTGCCTATAATTGCGCCACTGGTCGCTGCTCACATTAAAGCAGCTACTCATTTTTCCTCACGAGGTATGAGCGGACCCCGAACACCCAAGTACAGAGCAGAAAAAATCCTGCCCCGCTGGGAAGCGAACCCAGGTCACCGTGCGTGCAATGCCTAGCGTTAACGATTTCTTCAAGTTAACGTAAAAGTCCGCCAGCCACCAATCAGAGTTCCGCCAATGGCGGCTCAACAAATAACTTGTTTGACAATTTTTTCTTAGATTTGGGGGTTTTAATTATGGGAGTGGTCAATTCTCAAACATATCTTCAACAGTTAAACCATAAACCCCAAAATCCACAAAAAAACCACCAAAATCCATATTTTTGATAGATTTTGGAGTTAACGGCTAAGCGGTTGAAGATATCAAGAATTATTCGGGAGTCGACCCCCCTAAACCATACATAAAACCCCCTAATCCATGAGCAATTGTTAAATAAAAAGTAAATAATTGAGCCGCCAGTAAATAATAACACTTTAGACACCTCACTTAATCTTCAATGCCAAGTTAAGGACATGAAGTCGGGTCTCAAAGGATCCGTATGAAAAAAAAAATATGAGTCTTTCACGATTGTTGGAGGGTCTCGAAAATAGGGTTCCCGTTGGCCTAGAAAGTCAAACAAAAAGTCAAATCGATTTATTTTTCAACGAAGAGTCAATAAAATACATTTTACAATAATGTCAATAAAATTCAACAACAATAAAAATTTCAATTTTGGAAATTCTTGTTGAACTTTTCGCTGGCTGAAAGTACATGAAATGCATGGGAACTATGTTTTCCGTAACCTTACACTCTGCCGGGCTGTCTCTTTTTTTGTATGGGCGTTCTTCACACCTCGGCCGTGGTTTTTGATAACTAGCCTTTTACTCAGATGGCCGCTTTTCTTTCTGTGATAATGTAAACCAGATGAACTGGCAGAGCGATAAGAACATTTTTCGCACGCATATGGTGTATGTCCCGTGTGCGTATGTATGTGAAACCGCATGCAGCTTTTTTTGTAAGTACGATACTTGCACATGTAACAGACATATTTGTGTCTGTGAGGATCCGTGCGAGGCATTTTAGTGCAAGTTTTACAGTGTTGAAGTTGCGACTCTGAATCTGGCTTGAGATCAGTGTTACAGTAGTTACACACAGATGGGTCATTCTCTGAAAAAAAAAGAGAAGTGATGGTAGAGAGTTGGAATTATTTTCCAGTCAAGTAACAATGTCAAATAACCGTGTATTCTATGGCTAAATAAAAAATCTTAAGTTTTTTTTTAACTTTTTCAGACTATAAGTCTGTTGTATTCTTTGATTGAATTCAGAGAAAATTTTATGTCCACTGACATATACTCTAGTTCTTCCTCATCTTCATTCAGGGGCTGCAAAGCTTTGAGGAAGACCTTCGTTTCGGACAGTTCTTTGCGAATCAAATTGAGACTTTGTCCTTTCTCAAGAGTCCTTTGTCCAACCTCTGAAATAAATAGAAATCTAGTATGTTTACCTACTAGAATTGTGGTATCCCCAAATACCTGTCGCGGTACCACAATACTTAAAATTTCAAATATTAAAAAAATATAAGTAGTAGTACAAAATCAGTCGTTTCTCTTTATTATTATTTAGTTAAATTTTGGTTGAAAGTACAATAATAATAATGTGTTTCTTTGTGTTATTGGCATGAGCACCGCCCTTGATCAAGTTTTGTTAAATTTAATAATTTTAATTTCTATGTAAATATTCTATGTACTTTATTGTAAATAAAACTTGATCTAACATGTTTAATAATTTATTACATCGCAATTTTAGTAGGTAGCGCAGAATTATAGGACTTTTCGTATTTTTAATATCCCAATATCTTATTTTTGCCTATAATTGCGCCACTGGTCGCTGCTCACATTAAAGCAGCAACTCATTTTTCCTCACGAGGTATGAGTGGACCCCGAACACCCAAGTACAGAGCAGAAAAAATCCTGCCCCGCTGGGAATCGAACCCAGGTCACCGTGCGTGCAATGCCTAGCGTTAACGATTTCTTCAAGTTAACGTAAAAGTCCGCCAGCCACCAATCAGATTTCCGCCAATGGCGGCTCAACAAATAACTTGTTTGACAATTTTTTCTTAGATTTGGGGGTTTTAATTATGGGAGTGGTCAATTCTCAAACATATCTTCAACAGTTAAACCATAAACCCCAAAATCCACAAAAAAAACCACCAAAATCCATATTTTTGATAGATTTTGGAGTTAACGGCTAAGCGGTTAAAGATATCAAGAATTATTCGGGAGTCGACCCCCCTAAACCATACATAAAACCCCCTAATCCATGAGCAATTGTTAAATAAAAAGTAAATAATTGAGCCGCCAGTAAATAATAACACTTTAGACACCTCACTTAATCTTCAATGCCAAGTTAAGGACATGAAGTCGGGTCTCAAAGGATCCGTATAAAAAAAAAACAGAGAAAAAAAATATGAGTCTTTCATGTCTTTCACGATTGTTGGAGGGTCTCGAAAATAGGGTTCCCGTTGGCCTAGGAAGTCAAACAAAAAGTCAAATCGATTTATTTTTCAACGAAGAGTCAATAAAAAACATTTTTCAATAATGTCAATAAAATTCAACAACAATAAAAATTGCAATTTTTGAAATTCTTGTTGAACTTTTCGCTGGCTGAAAGTACATGAAATGCATGGGAACTATGTTTTCCGTAACCTTACACTCTTCACACCTCGGCCGAGGTGTTTGATAACTAGCTTTTTACTCAGATGGCCACTTTTCTTTCTGTGATTATGTAAACCAGATGAACTGGCAGAGCGATAAGAACATTTTTCGCACGCATATGGTGTTTGTCCTGTGTGCGTATGTATGTGAAACCGCATGCAGCTTCTTTTGTAAGTACGATACTTGCACATGTAACAGACATATTTGTGTCGGTGAGGATCCGTGCGAGGCATTTTAGTGCAAGTTTTACAGTGTTGAAGTTGCGACTCTGAATCTGGCTTGAGATCAGTGTTACAGTAGTTACACACAGATGGGTCATTCTCTGAAAAACAGAGAAGTGATGGTAGAGAGTTAGAAATATTTTCCAATCAAGTAACAATGTCAAATAACCGTGTATTCTATGGCTAAATAAAAAATCTGTAGTTTTTTTTTTACTTTTTTAATCAGACTATAAGTTGTATTCATCTCCGCTATGGCGGCAATCCTTAGGACAACTAAAAGTAAATATTAATTAATGTGGTCTAGTGAGTATAAAATCTGTACTCCGGTGACCAAACTCAAATGCTAGGAGGTCATCATACCCGACAGGTGGACCTGACCGGGGTGAATATAAACATTTTGAAGATATGGGCCTCGTTCCATAAAGCTTTTTCACTCTCAAAATCCTCAAGTCTCTCTTTCAACTTCACTCTGATTGGGTCATTCGGGTAAACAACACACTCTGATTGCTTTATCTCAACAAACGTTGACGGTTGAAAGGGAGATTTGGGGATTCTGAGAGAAAGATTGCTTTCTAGAATGAGGCTATTGTACGGTCAGTACTATTTCAGCAGATTTGTAGTCATTAATTGGAAAGTCCATCACAAAAGAGCTAGGAGATTGCACAATATTGAACCTAAAATATTTAATATTCTTAAAAACATTTTTAATAATATAACAAAGTTCATTATTAAAAATAATATACTTTGTCATGAAGAAAAATGGTAATTTTGAAATTCAGAATAACATAACAAGCCTAATAGGTAAATACAAAAACATTTTTTTTTAAAAAATACTTTAACTAGAAACAAATGTAAATAATTTAGCATCTTATATATATAAAAAAATGATCTATTTTACAGTATTGGACACCAATTAAAAGGACAGTTTTTATAAAATATAATTACGTATTATGTATTTAGCTAAAAAATAATAAATTGAACTTCCATCAGGCAGAAATATAGCACTGACATCGAATATTGTGTGTCATTACCTCATTACTTATGGCGAATGAATATGTGTCTTTTCAAATCACTGGATCGATTGCTAGAATAATCACAGAAACCACACTCATATGGTCTCTCTTCCGTGTGTGTTCGAATGTGCACTTTCATTCGATGTTTTATCTTTGAAGAGTACCCACATGCAAAACATACAAACAGATCATTAGAGGTCGTTCTTCTCATAGACTGACAGCTCTTGCAATGATCAAGCAACGACCTGTGGTCAATATGCTTTCCGCAAAATTTACAAGGATATATTTCTGAAAAGAAAATGTGTGTTGGATGGCTTCGATGTAGTATGAGTTCAGAACATTTTTATTAAACATTTATTTTTGATATGCAGTTTCTACAAACAAAAAGTATTACACAGTAACATAGTCTTGTACATCATTTATTTCTCGTTATTTAATATAATTGGAAACAACTCTTTAAACTTTTCTGTGAGTGAAGATAAATAAATCTTTTAAACTTACACATGTCATGTCCGTTGTGCCGTTGAAGTTGGCTTAGAGTTCTCGATTTATAACCAAAAATTACATTTGTATGGTTTCTCTCCCGTGTGAGTTCTGATATGGTAGTTCATGGGCTGACAATTGGGCGCAGGGTAATGGCAGGCAAAACACACAAATTTATAACCAAGATGTGGTCTATCAACAAAAGAACACGTTTTACAATGATCTATTAAATCTATTTGTTGAAGAGATTGACGGCAATGTATGTACCAGAAACTGACTGATATTTAACTATCCAATTATAATTAAAAATATCAATTTAGCTTAAAGCAATATTAGAATCAAATGGTTACTTTTACTTAGAGTAATAAAATGTTCAATAATAATTCTAGCTTTAGAATGTTTTATTGAAAGATTAATCAATCTACAATTGGTATAATGGAACTACCCGTCTTGCACTGACAGTCTAAATAAAGTTGCTACGACAAAAATTCAACAAATTTATTCATATCTTTTTTATAATTATTATGGAGTAACCTCAACTAGAAAGTTGATTTGATTCAAGTATGACGAATCCTAATGTGTCTATGTAAATTGGTAATTTGCTTGGTTTTATATGGACAACTGTCGCATTTAAATGGGTTCTCTCCTGTATGTGTTAACAAGTGACGTTCCATACTGTACTTTGCCGCAGTATGATACGTGCAAACAATACACATATATTTAAAGTCAAAGCTTGGTCTCTGAACATTTGTACACAGTTGACTATGATCAAGGATTTCTGATTTAGGTAGAGAAAAGCAACAATACTGACAAAACACAAAATCTGAAATAAAAAAATCTCAAGTGAATCACATGCATTGATTTCTGCTTGTGGCTTTTGAACACAAACAAATGGAGAAATAATCATGACAGATTTTTTATGATTTTAGCTAAAAACAAATTTGATGGACCCTAGTATTGTTTATTATAAATAAATAAAAATTGTGTTGGTATGGTAACTTAACTCGAGAACTAGTATTCCGATTGCCGATTGTGCTGAAATATGGCAGACGGACATTGAGAAAAGTAAATATAAGGTGCAAGGACTCTTTAATATTAAAATATACATATTTTATCTTTTATTGTGTCTGATTTTAACGTGTCTCGTTAGATCAGATGAATATTTAGATTGGTAGGGACAGTAAATGCACTTATGTGGTTTTTCTCCAGTGTGTAATCTGATGTGACCTTGCATGGCATACTGCTGAGAAGTATGATAGTCACACATGAAGCACACAAACTTGTAATCGACACTTGGCCTAACCATGAACAGGCATGTTTTACAATGAGTCATTAACTCAGAATGTGCGATAAAGACATTACATCTATTACAAATAATTGAGTCTGAAAATAATACAAACTAGTAAGCAAAAGAAATGAACAGAAAAATAAATAGAAGCCGAAGGTTGTGGTAAAAATAGATAAAAAAATATACATCAGTCTTTCATTTTATACTAAACGCGACTTTTTAAACTAGACGACAGTGGACGGAGAGCAACAAAAATTCATTATCAGCATTTGGAATTATTTTTCAGTTCTGTAATTTCCACAAATACATATTTATACTATCTAATACAGTCGTTTGATTCTCATAAGAATATCAACAGGAACTCATTTATTATTCTTGCGATTGTTTATTGTACATCTTTTAAAAACAATTATAAAGACATTTTTAGACTTTTGTCTGAATTGAAGGATAAACGCCGGTTTTGGATATTATTTATGTCTCCTTGTAAGAGAGCACAGTTAGTGTAAGATTTGATAATTTTATAAAGTTTCAAATAATCAGCACACATTTTAAATTCAGAAAAAGTAATAAAATAAAAAAACTTCGAACCTTGAGCAACTTCGGAGGTTGGTGTGAAGGGTTCATATTTGGAACTTTTATGCAAAAAATACCTAAAAATTTGTAAAATGTTTTGAAAAACCAGCATTATAACATGCACTTACTCTGGCATTATGAGAGAGGAAATCGAAACAACATATTGAAATATAGCACGTCGACTTGGTCTTTTTGTGATAAGGCATTTACAACAGTTAACTCCACGAAATTAGTAACTGATGATCTTCCCGAAACAAAACCATGTTCATTCTGTGTTCTGTGGTTAAAGATGTTTTTGCTAATTATGTCATAAATCATGTTTTCATATATTTTCGCTTATGTATTTAATATCGAAATCGGGCGGTGAAGCTCCACATTATCAACTGAGCTCTTTATAGGAACCGCAGTTATCAAGGCTTAGTTCAGTTTATGTGAAAATTCACTTGCTTTAAGACATAAGTAAGTCAGAGGAATTTTCATTTAGGGTAGATTTTTTTTTTTTTTTGAAGAAAATAGGCGGTAAACCGTCACTGCCGGGCGATTTTTTCTCTGGTATTTTTGTTGATCGCGTTTTCTATTTCTTGTATATGAATGTATGAACCAGATTCTTTAGAGTTTTGTACAATATCTATTGTATTGTGATCTGTGCATTTAAAAATGGTTTGCAAAGACATTAGTAATAGCAATTCGCAAAGGCATTATTTCAGAATTCTCAAGTACTTCGCCATTGTATTTTATGGTATTTTTGACGCATTTGTATTTTATAGTACATCATGACGCACTCTAACATGTGTTTTCAAATTATGATGCAGACCACATCGAAATTCACAATAGTTGCATTTATAAGGTTTCTCACCAGTATGGGTCCTAATATGACGAACCATTCTTTGATTTACATGGGTGTGGTAGTCACAAGCAAAACAAACAAATCTGAAGTCTACATTATTTGGTCTTATACAACCTGGACATATTTGGCAATGATTTACTATATCAGATTCAGATTGTGTAATCAATACATTGCAGTGTTTACAAGTAGCTGTGGTATGGTCTGAAACATTTTGTTAGGAATACATGGTTACTCATTATAATGTTACTATACATTTTCCCGTAAATATTGTTGTTGTAACAGGGTAGCTAATACAGCTTTTATTAACTTGTCATAGCTCATAGAACCAACCGTTCTAAATGACTAATATATAAGTCCAAAGAATGTACACATTTCCAGTAAAAAAAACTTTTTTGTTTTGTTTGTAAAACCAATTGAACTTTAATGTCGTATTTTTATATGTCTTTTTAGATGAGAGCTCTGTGCACTTGCATACGAACATTGATTGCACTTAAAAGGTTTTTCTCCAGTGTGACTTCTAAAATGAAGTCTCATTCTTTCGGATATGTGCGTGTGATACTCGCAAATTAAACATATAAACAAGTAATCATAATTAGGTCTTTGAGCAAATTGACAAGTTTTGCTATGGGTCAGATGATTAGATTGAAGAATTTGTTCTTTACAATACTGACAGAACAAGGTATGATGATTGTGACAATCTGAAAATATATTACATCAGTCCATTAAAAAAGGATTCTATAAACGTTTGTTATGTTAACGTTGAACTCTCCAGGTAATAAATTAAGGTTGAAGATCTAGTAATATGATTTTTTGTATTTCTTGTTTGTAATTTAGTAATAATTCAGTGATTCCAACAAACTTACATGGACATGCAACACAATCTCAAATATCTAAATGTATTGATTCAAAGCTACGAAATAAAAATGGTTGTGAAACACTTTCTTGAAAAAGTACAGTAATTTCTCAAACTGTTAGAAAACTGCACTTTTAAGTCATTACTGGATAAATTTAATTGTATTATTTTTACTGTCATTAGAGCTGACCCCAACAGTGTACAAGACTAATAAAGGACACCATATGGGAGACATAATTTTTTTTTTTTTTTTTACAATTCAACAGAGTCATTCTATAGATAAAGTGATCAGGCGTTGACTGACTATGTTAACGCATATGTTAGTCAGTGATTGGAATTCACTTTTAAAAATAAACTTATAAAGAGGAAAATTCTTTGTTTCAGCTTAGTTTGCTGGTTGCTCGACACATGTATTTGGTTTGTATATGTTTGGTTTGTACTTTTCAACGTAAAATGTACCTAGGTTTTTGGTAAATTTTGTAGTAAAAGTTCTTCTTTCTTTGTAAAGAGAATATGTTCTGTAATACAATAAAAAACGATATTATTCAAAATATGGTACTAGGAATGGCGGATTTGGATATGTTTTTTGAGGTCAAATGACTGTATACATTTATAAGAACAAATCCCACAACTATAAGGTTTCTCACCAGTATGAGTCCTAATATGACGAGTCATTCTTTGATTTACATGAGTGTGATAATCGCAAGCAAAACAAACAAATTTATACTCAAAAATATTTGGTCTTTCACAAGCACGACATAATTGACAATGACTCAAAATTTCCAATTGCGTGATTAATGCGTTGCAGTGTTTACATATAGCATAGTCTGAAACAATTATTTCAAAATGAATAATTAATCTTATAAATAACTGTATGATAGTCCGGAAAATTCTTGGAGTAGTTACTAGTAATGTCTATTTTTGAGAGAAAAAATGAGCTCTTTCACAAAAGTTTTTCAGATGTAAATTTTTTGGAGACAAACAAGAGGATATTTGTATGAAATTGAACAGTAAGCGAACTTCACTTATGTATTTGATAGTGTTTTTAATTGGGTTTGCAGTCGTTATAACACTTTGCTTTAGCTTCTGGAAAGGAAATCCACAAATCTATACTGGTAACGAAAATATAGTGATCTTTGGTCTGGAGTGAGAGTAACGTAATGTATTTAGTTTGTTCATTTTTTTATAAGAAAAAAAAATATATCCCACTTTAGTCCTATAGCTTCAAAGAACATCATCAAATATTTATTAATTGTATTTTATGTATGTTTGTCTACCTGCACTCATTTATGTATTAAAGTGGTGTTGAAAAACATTACTTTAATATAATAGAAGATAGATAGATAGATACATAAGAATGATATACATAGCTAGAAATGACGAATTTTCACATGTTTCTTTAGATCATTTGGCTGTATGCAACTGTATGAGCAATACGAGCATTTGTGAGGTTTTTCACCGGTGTGCCTTCTAATGTGATGTAGCATTCGGTGCCGCAAATGTGTATGGTAATCGCAGGCGAAACAAACAAATTTGTAGTCAAAACTTGGTCTTTCAGCTGACACACATGTCTTGCAATGATTTAATAGTTCAGATTGGTCAATATAAACATTACAGTATCTACAGGAAATTTTGTCTGAAAAAGTACACATAAATTATTACAAAGGGTTTTGTGAACTCACTGGGAGTTTTTTATTTAATTAAAAATGTCACATGGTGCACTAAACCATTAATCTCCTTTATGGATTTACAATAATAATAATAAAAATGCAATCGGCTTCTATTCTTTTTACGGTCACAAAATTTCTACTTTCTTTTTCAATTTAATTGTACTTTAGAGCAAGGCTGTTAATGAAAAAATAACATTATTATTTTTGATTCCAAGTCCCTTAAAAAAGGAAAATCTTTGTTATAAAAATAGCAAAATCCACTACTTACAAAATCCACAAATGATCGCTGAAATTTTGTATCAAGCTTCCTCTAGTTGTTAGATGTGCAATACGAAATATTTTTTCGAAACTCAGCAAAGAGGAAAATGTGAAATATACCACTCCCACTTATACTCGTTGTATTGGATACGTTATAATATAACTAAGAATGACGAATTCTGACGTGTTTCTTTAGATCATTAGGTTGTATACAACTGTATGAGCAATAAGAACATTTGTGAGGTTTTTCTCCAGTGTGTCTTCTAATATGATATAGCATTCCGTGATTCAAATGGGTATGGTAATCGCAGGCGAAACAAACAAATTTGTAATCAAAACTTGGTCTTTCAGCTGACACACATGTCTTGCAATGATTCAATAGTTCAGATTGGTCAATATAAGCATTACAGTATCTACAGGAAATTTTGTCTGGAAAAATACACAAACATGAATTATTACTGGTGGTTCACTCTCCCTCTCATTTTAAAATAATTCAAAATGACGCTCATCACCCCACTTAAAAGATATAGAATCAAAAATATCATGCAGCTTCTATACTTGGGTCACAAAATTTCAACTTATGCTCTAACATAGCATGATTAAGCTCATTACGGAAAAAATTCACTTGTTTAAATTCGTGCATTTGTTCAGAAAAATGAACAATAAATGTCATAAAGTACTTCACAATCAGTTATATTTAACAATAAGTTAACATTACTTAATGTGAAATATTATATAAAAAAAAACCAAGTCTTTAAATTGTTTGAAATTTTAGATTAGAGTTTAAAAATTAAAAAAAGTATGGCTAAGGATGGCGAATTCTGACGTGTCTCTTTAAATCGTTTGGTTGGATGCAACTATATGAACAGTAAGAACATTTATGAGGTTTTTCTCCAGTGTGTCTTCTAATATGATTCATCATAGCGTTACTCGAATGGGTGTAGTGGTTACACGCGAAACAAACAAATTTGTAGTCAAAATTTGGTCTTTCAGCTGACATACATGTCTTGCAATGATTCAATAGTTCATGTTGTTCAATGTAAACATTGCAGTTCCTGCAGGACATTTTGACTGAAAAAGTATGCAAAGAGAATTTTATTATTACTCATGATTCCTCACTCAGATATTTGAATTCAAAATATCTCTCATAACACCACTCAATCGAAAAATATCGGCGTCTGTAATTTAACGGTAAAAATTAACTTCAAATTTCACCAAAAAGGTCCAAGTCCAAATTATGAGAACTTTTCATACTTTGGGTGTGTGTGAAGAAGATGAGTGAAACACACAGAACAGTTATCATAAAATAGACAGATAACCAAGTTAAAATATATTGGGACTGAGTGCGGGAGGCGAATCGATCAATTAAGGGTAAATTTTAAGGCAATATTTTAAATTGCAAAATCTACTCACTGATAAACTGATCACTGAAAATGTGTATCCAAGTTTCACTAGTAGTTCAAATGTGTAATTTGAAATGATTTTTCGAAACTCCAAAGAGCCGTTCGCCATGGTAGAAATTTTCCTAAAAACTAAAATGGAAAATAACGCCAGCATAAATTTGGTTAAAAAAGAAAGAAAGAAAGAAAAAAAAAAAAAAAAAACAGAATAAAAATTACAACAATTTTTTTCATAAATTACGAAAATGGCCATTACATAAATTATGAGTAACCTGATGGGGCTTCAGAACTAAACAGTTTTACGATTTCAGTAATCAACCACAGAATTTCTCAGTATTTGTTCCAGCGCTATCGTGTGACAAACATAAACAGTCAGCTTACAGAAATGTCTATTCAAGACTAATACTTCACATTGTTCATTCAATATTTAAAAAAAAAAAAAAAAAATACGTTGCACACTATTTTCGACACCTAAAGGGACATTACAAACTGTCATTTTTTGTCAAACTGGAAATAAACTGATATGGAAAAATAGTTGAGGAATTTAGATGCTTGAATTACTACTGGTTATCAAAAATACCAATGTTATCAGTTCTTCTGTATGAATAGATGTTAGTGGTTTTAGAGGTATGGCTAGCGATGCCAAGTTCTAACGTGTCTCTTTAGACATTGTGGTTGTATGCAACTATAGGGACAATAAGAACATTTCTGAGGTTTTTCTCCGGTGTGCCTCCTCAGATGAAATTGCATTGCCTGGCTCGATTGGCTATGGTAATTGCAGGCGAGACATACAAATCTGTAATTGGAATTTGGTCTTTCAACTGACGTACATTCCTTGCAGTGAGTCAATAGTTCATGTTTGTCAATGTAAAAATTACAGTTTCTGCAGCAAATTTCGACTGAAAAAGTACACGAAGACAAGTTATTACTACTGGTTCTGTGAACTATGAACCTCGATTACAAAAGTCATTTTTTTTTTTCTTTTTTTTTTTGAGAGAAAAAAAAAGTGTATGACACTATTATTGAATTGTATGAAACTATTCATTGCGTTGTCAGTCCTTCACTTTGTACTGTCAATATGTTTTTATAATTCACTGTTTTCGACGCTGAGACATTATAAACTGGATTTTTTTAATGCCAAACCTCAAACACATATGTATGAAAGAAAAACATATTATGAGGTAAACAAGAGTTTTTCTATTTCCAATTATTTTGAGTTTATACATCAATTCAAGTCGCTACATATAGTTCACTTTTAACTATAAAAACTATGGCTAGATGTGACGAATTCTGACGTGTCTCTTTAGATCATTTGGTTGTATGCAACTATATGAGCAATAAGAACATCTATGAGGTTTTTCTCCGGTGTGTCTTCTCATGTGAAATTGCATAGCCTGACTCAAATGGGTATGGTAATTGCAGGCGAAACAAACAAATTTGTAGTCAAAACTTGGTCTTTCAGCTGACACACATGTCTTGCAATGATTCAATAAATCAGATTGGTCAATATAAGAATTACAGTATCTGCAGGAAATTTTGTCTGGAAGAGTGCATGAAATTTGGTATATCTATAAGTTTTACTCGTGTAATATAAGATATGTGTAAAAATAAACAAATAAAAAATTAATCCTAGAAACAGGTTTTTGAATAAGAAATTATCTGTACACAAGAAAAATTAATTAAAATATCATATAAAGTCTCAAAAAGTGAATAATTCAAAATATTATTTATAGATAATATGGACATACTCCACAATGGATGAATTTAAAATTCAGCGTTACAGCACATGTACGTTTATACTAAAAAAATCTGAACATTTAGAATAATGTTTTAACTAGGACTGATGATTTGAATCGATAATCAAACAGAAAATTACTCGAGTAGTGAAAATTACTTGATATATGTTTGAAAATGAGTGTTCAAAGTCTTCAATGTTCAAACTTTTCTTGTGATAGTTTAAACCACTATACTAGCAGATCTAAATTTACATGAGATGCAGCCATATGGCTTTTCTCCGTGTGTTGACGTAAATGATTTGCCATATTTTGAGCACTGAATGCATTTTTGTGACAAAATAGACAGACAAATTGAATTTAAAAATATCGGTCGAGCCATGTAAGGACACATTTTAGATGGTCCAACATTTCATTCATATTGTTCGAACGAAATTGACGACAGTGTATACAATCTTTTAAAAAGTATAAATTATGTGTTCAATAGTCTATAATTCAGTTTATAAAACTCCAACAGACTGATTATTGGTTGGAAAATTTACCTTACAGTGAAATTTTCATTAATCACTCAAATCAGTCAAAAATAAAACTGATACTACTATTCTCATAGAAACCAGCAATCAGTAATTCTCAACTACCAGTTTTGGGTATTTCATTTTAAAAGATTGATCTAAGTAAATTATTATGAGAAAGATGTAAATGAAGGACGCACTTTTCTCAAAATTCTAACAAAAAGTTGTTTTAACCTTAGACCTTTTCGAGCATTTAAATTATAATCAAAATTACGGCCGGGAAAATATAGAATACACCGAGTAAATTTTATTAAGTTTTATGGAGGATCCATTTTGAAGGTCTTACTTAACTATGATACTCGTAATATATGTGTGTATGAGAATAGATCGTAATCTATATTTTCAAAATTGTTATAGAGAATAAAAATTGATATTGAGAAAAATTCTAAACTGTAAATTGAAACTGTATAGTATTAAAAAAAAAAAAAAAACAGATTATTATTTGGTGATGGCGATAGATTAATATAAATATAACAGTTTAATATGTAAATAAATAGTGTACAATTTAACTATAATAAATGTATCTTTATAATTATACATCGAACATGAAATTTTACTTGTACTAAATGACTATTAATGGCTGCATTGGCTGTCACAACATCAACTATTTGATTGAATGGAGCGACAAACTCGATGTTTCTTCTGCATGTTTCAAGAACATATGTCTTTTTAAAGTCGTATTTTCCGCAAAATTTGCGTGACAGAATTGACATGTAAATGGTTTATCACCGGTATGCTTTCGCACATGTTTCCTCATATTGTTGCTGTTGTAAGAATGATAATCACAGCTGTAGCACACGTATCGATAAGACTGATCAAATCTTTGTGCAGTCTTGCATTGTTTACAATGAGTGAGCAGTTCTTCTGTGTTATTACTTAAGAATTCTTTGCAGTGACTGCATACCGAAACAAAATCTGTCATAGAGAATATATTATCTGAAATGAAAAGAGAAATAATTGTGATTAACATGAAACGTACTTATACTCGTATGCACTGATTAAATATCTATTGCTTTTTTTTAAAATTAGAAGTATTGAATAAAATCGTAAAATTTTGATTTATTTTGAGAGAAAAACTAGGATTAAGTTACAATTAATAATCATAAATAATTAAGTACATACTTAATTTAAAATTAAAACGCTATGGCACACTAAAGAAATCTTGTGATTACTGTAAAGCTTATGCAATTCGTGACCCAAAAAATATAAACATCAAATCAATGTTAAGGATATTATTATGTTCATGAAACAAGAGGGTCTTCGCTTGCATTACGTGCCCGACTTATCGACACAAGCTACTTTCTACGGTTGACATGATTTCTCAAGAAAATATTAAAAGTACTTTACCAAAACAGTGAGATAGAGAACACTAAAAAAATCTTGATCTTCCACAGTTTAAAAGTTATTATTTAAAATGGGACCACCGAGAACTCTTCTTCTACATATACAATTTTTTGTAAGGATGCAATTCATAGTCCTGTAGATTTGAGCGTTACAATAAATAACATGAAAAATGAACAGAAACACAAGTGTTTTGTCAAATTGTTAGAAAAAAAGAGATACAAAAACCAAACATAGGTGATCAATGTATGTATGGGTAAGCTTGTATGGGTAAGCTTGTAAACTGATTACGTAGTATGTACTTTTAAATAAAAATTAGTATTTAAAAAATATTATCAACAAAATATCAACATTGAAGATGTTATTAAAAAAGCGGGTTTCTGAACGATAAAAAGAAGAAAAAAATAATTTAGTACATAATAAAATAACTTACTAATATTAATACTAAATAATTCTATACTCGTACGTATATGGATTTTTTTAATAGGCCTGTCCAAACACTGTCATATACTACGTATTTTTGATGAATTATTTCTTCAATAAATTCTCCTATACTTTAGAATGAATTTTTAATATATTTTTTAATTAATACAATTTGTGAAAAAATGCAAACAGTTATGGTGTTCTTAAAGTTTTTACGGTAGATTTTTATTTATTAAAATGAGTGAAACATCAGCTTCTGTAGACGTTTTTGGTCTGTATGGCGAGTCACACAATTGGGTCAAACAAGAGCCTACTGGAAGGTGTCCCACAAACAACTGTGACCAAATTCTGCATTTTTTGATCCCATGAACTTCTCCTTCATAAACGCCCTCACATTACTGAATCCTATGTCAATTAAAGGGGTCAGTAAAAACTTGTCATCCTTGTTTTCCCTCTATTCCTAACCTCTAGGGTGGGTTTATTCTATTCCGCCAAAAATGGTAATGGTATGGAGCTAATCGTACGCTCAGTGATAAGATACATGTTGACTTGAAAAGATATGCTAATTAAAGATATCAAATCGTTTTTTCTATACTAGGTACAAACATTAAAGACATTATGTAAACTCGTGGACAATAATAAAAACAAAAATGAACTTTTTGAAGATACAAAAAGTCAAACTTTGAAGTATCTGACAAAGATAGTTAGTAATATCACTTTTGCATAAATTAGAAGTTGAAATGTCAATGATGAAGTCATCTTATATGAACTGTACAAGTGTACATACTCTAATTCTTGCTATTTTTAAATCCTGAGATTGAAAATAATGATAGTTGAGAAAAAGGAGTGAATCATATTAAAATACTATCACAATATTATAAATTAAATAGAATGTACAACATAACCTAAACACAATAGTTTAAAAATAATAATGTAAAATTGTAAACGTAAATCGAGATCTACTGTTACGAGATAAAATATCGGAAGTAAATTTTTCCCCCCATAAATATAAAATAAAATATAAAAAAGAAGTGAAGATGGCAAATTAAAAAGTAAAATTGAATGGCACAATGATAATAATGGGTTGAAAGTTAGAACACAATTTAAATACTGTTATATGGCATTCATAGAACATAATACATATTACACAAAGAAGTGTACGTTAGAAAACGAAATTTAAGGATATACAAAAAATACCATGTTGAAGAAATAGATTTTGCCATTGATAAAAACGCGTCAATGTTCAATTATTTCATTTTACAAAAAGCACATTTTTAAGTATTCAATTCTAACTTACATCAACAGAGATCAAATTTGATTCTCGAAATACTGATTCAAACCAAAAGGTTTCATTTCAGATATTCCCATTTCATTTTTGCTTTCTTTGTTAACGTTTTTATTGTTAGTTTTTGTAAAATTCTCATGTCTACCGTGTCCTGTAGTTAAAAAATGGTATTTGATTCCCGCCAAATTTGTCGAACCAAACAAACAAATCGAACATTTATACGGTCTTTCGCCCGTATGAGATCGCAAATGTACTTTCAAATGTGAACTTTGTGATGTACAATACAGACAATGTGGACACTCAAAAGGCTTATCTCCTATATGTCTTCTTATATGATTTTTCATATTATCTGAACGCTTAGTGTGATAGTTACAAAGGAAACACACAAACTTGTAAGTTTCATCTGGCCTCTGAACATGCTTACACACTTTGCTGTGTTGTGCGATATCTGAACAAGAACTTCTTAAATGGAGTTTACAATATTGACAGATCACGAACCCTGCGAACAAAAACGTATCGGCAAGGGAGAATGCCGAACTTAATACCATACAGAATATCACACAGGCAGTTATTTATGTATTAGACTTATTAGTGATCATCAAAAATGGAGCACGCATGTTAATCATTCCCCTATGATTCAGCATGCTGTTAGTAAGTTAGTACAAAAAATAAGCGATTTGTGGAGGAGTTTTTAAATTGTCAACTAACACAAACACCTTTTCAACAAAAAATATTTAAAGGTCGAATTTCCAGTTAGGATAAGTTAGTGAAAATATTGACCCACCCAAAATTCTAGGAGCTATTACAGATTAAAACCTGATGGCTGAAATTCTTATGATTGTTTTCCGTTTTAATACCATGAATATTTAAACAATGAAACTTCAAAGTCTTTGCACTTGTACAGCTATAGTTGCATTGATAACACTTATGGGGTCTTTCTCCAGTATGAGTACGCATATGTTTAATGAGTGCAGATGATTCACGAGCACTGTATGGACATTTTTCACATTTGAATGGTCTCTCTCCTGTGTGTACTCGAATATGTTTTCTCATATGATCACGAGAAGACGAGAAATAATTACAACCATAGCAACGATATCTGTGGGAGGGTCCAGATCTTTCAACACAAGGGCATACAAGACAATGTTGAGTCAAGTCTTCTATTGTTTTGACTAGAGATGCATTGCAGTGCTCACAGGACACCACATCTGAAATCAATACAAAAAATATGACTCCCAAAACAAATACAACGAACGTGGTATAGAAATTTACACGAGGAAAAGTTTCATCACATCTTAATTGCATTTTTATGCTCATATTTGGAATGGTTAGTGTTACCTAGAATTAGGTTTACTCAGATGTAAAGCAATTTTCAATAAATATAATATTTTCAAAATTGTGCCCATAGTCATATCAAATGATTTGAACCGAAAGATAATAATAGTAACTCTTTGTTGACAAGAACAATATTGACATAGGGCGTGATTATTCCCTGAAGCAATCTCTGCCATCAAACCCATCATCAACCCAAAGATATACAATTTGAAACACTAGATTGTAGGTGATATTTCAAAGAATGTAAAAAAATATTTTGTATTAATCATTTGATGAGAAATAAGTGGGAACATGTCTTTTACATTCTTAAATATTAAAACGTTGAAGCAAACCCCTTGGCACTTTGAAGACAATGGAAATCTAATATCTAAGTATACCTCATTTCAAATATTGTCAATAGTTTTTAAAAAAATCCTTCCGATATCTAATATTAGATGTTCTCGGAAGTAAAAAAAAAATAACAACTTGAAATTTTTAAGGAGAAGAAGGGTTTCACACGATATGTACTACTAAAGCAAAAACTTTTGTCTTTTGAAAAACTACGTAACACAATTCAATACATCTTGTGCAAAATACATGCAATCACTTTCAAGGATTTTGTACCACACTTCTTTCATGCAAGAGTAAAGATCAAGCAATAATGAGATTTTTTAACTGGATCATGCCAATAGGGTATGATACAAAGAGTAAAACTTCGTGACCAGAATTCAATAAATGTAATAAAAACCAAAGAGTTTAAAATTATAAAAGATAAAATATATTCTAAAGATTTTTTTTTAAAGAATAAATTTTAAAAGGAGTTAAAATATTTTTGAGCATATTTTTTTAAAGAAAACAATAAGAATCTACAAGTACTTATTTCTATGTATTTATTACTATATAATTATGTTATAAACTTCATTATTTCAAGAAATTTTCAATAAAATTGATCTGGAATGAGGATTGATTAAACTGAACTTGAGAGTATATGCTCCGATTAGTTAGCTGATATATTATTTTTTACCTAAATGTAATGATACTCAGAATTAACAATCAAATTATGAATTCAGGCCAAAAACATCTACTTTTTGTATGAGTTGACTGGGCGAAAGAAAAAAATCAAGCATGTTTAATATTCATATGGATTTTTAGATTACTCTTTTGTGCACATCTATAGGTACAAAAAGAACAACGATATGGTTTAAAGCCATAGTGCTTGTTGATATGACTTTGCATGTGACCACTGTGATCTGTATGATAATTGCATTGACAGACATATCGGTAAGAACTACTTGGTCTGAGTGCGTCCTCGCAGATTTTACTATGATGCATAAGCACAACTGAATGGCATGCTAATGTTTTATGGCAGTATCGACAGGAAATCGTATCTGGAAACGAGATATGGTGGTGTAAGCAACATTTAAATGCACGTTAACTATTATAAAATTAATATTCGAGAGAAGACGACATATCTGAACATAGAATGAACCAAATAAAACTATTTCACATAGGCTAATGAATCTATTTTACAGTTATTATTGCAATAAACGAAAATGCAGAACAACTAAATAGAGATAGAAATGTAACGAGGATTCATGATGCACTTAATAATTTTTCAAATACAAGTAATTTATTTCAATAAAATTGACAAAAAAAAAAAAAAATCAAAAATAATCAACAGCTATTGAGGAACACCAAGAGATCGTTAGATGGACAATTTTAGAAAATATTTAGTAGAAAGGAATTGCCTCTAAAGAAAGGAAAGATGTTTCTAAAAACAAATACTGATCGTTGAACAAGCATAACCATCATAATAAAGAAAATTAATATCATTTATTATATCTTCGAAAGGGCTTGATTTGGATATAGTTTAGAAATTTTGTACGGTAAACTAGAGTAGTACAAATTTCTTTTACAGTGGGACTAATTTTTTGGCCAGCCCCAATGTCGGGGCCAGGGGGGTCAAGTTCATTTCTTGCGATACATAAAAAAAATGAAGCCTCCTGCCCCGATATGGGGGCTGACCCTGAAAATTGGACCACTCTTTAAGAAGAGTTTATCGCTCCGGATCACTGTGCAAACTTTCATATATACTCAGTCAACCCGTTCAAAGATATTCAGGGGTTTCTAGACTATTGCCCCACCCTGTTTTTCACATGGTGGGTACATACATAATATATAAGTTGGATTACTACTGTTTAATATGTTTGTTTATGATATGAAGTTTTAGAGTAGTACTTTGTGTACAAGAATAATTACAGTATTTACATCGAAAGGGCTTTTCGCCTGTATGCAACTTCATGTGCCGAATTAAAGATGACGAATGCGCACACCTGAAATGACAGATTGCACAACTAAAAGGCTTTAAGTTAAAATGTGCATGCATGTGTTGTTTCATGTGTGTTTGATTGTAAGTATGTCGAGAACAAACAAGACAAGCATACTTATAGGACGTGTCGGCTCTTGGAGCTTTGAAACATGTTGCGCAGTGGTCAATGATAGAATCCATGGTGTTGAAAACATTTTGTTTGCAATATTGACAAACAATAAAATCTGAAAACAAAAATAGGTGAAAAGCATTAAATTAAAGTGTAAATAGTATTGATTTTTTCTTGATCAGTTTAAACCGAAATAGTTTCAGACTAAAGCCTTTATTTGTCTGCTGAAAAATAACAATATACTAGACTTGTACAAAATCATCTAGAAATAAACCACTTAAAAACCAAATATAGAGATATTGTTACAAGAATTTTCTACACCAGAAAAACATGGAGTAGAGCAATAAAATAATTTCACATACGTGTAGGTAGTCAAAGACAATCCAAAGACAGTCACAAAATAAAGTCTTGAACAACTGTATACACAGGATCTTGACATACAGGACAAATTTTAAGTCTGCAGCACTGAACCTCGGTAGCTCCCGGTAGCTCAGTGTCGGTGGTAAAGGCGGACACTCTGTGAATCCAGAGAATCCAGATGTCGTGGGTTCGAAACCCAGCCGGAACATGACAAGTTATCCTCCCATTTGGGATTTTTACCACATAATAATAAGTCTTGGACTTACTGCTGGAATAATGGACTTTAATAGTCTTAATCGGGCAGTATAAATAAGCGTATATTATTATTATTATTATAACCTCACGACGCGACGTTCACTTTATCTTCCACTGCACTGGAGACTAATGGCGGCATTCCAGTAATTACCCCAAACTGTAGAGGATGATCCAGAAAATTATACTCACCTGTTGCCCGCTCTTACAAAAACAACATCTCGTTTTCTGAATTGGATCACAAATTGGAAATAACCTGACTACAGACAGTAACTAGGCAAGCATATAGACAAATATAAATTTAACTGAGTGGTTTTATTATATAAAAAAATTAAATGAGAAACACCAGAAGGTAGAGGATTTAAACCAGTTTGTATTTATTTTTAAACACGGTCAATGTTTGGTCTGTATTTGTGAAACTTCATTCAAGTGACGCGACGGTTTTAACTCTATCTTGCGTTATTACCATGACGTATATTTATATGCTTTTTCAAATCACCAGGATATCTACTTTTATAAGGACAATAATTACATATATAAGGTTTCTCTCCGGTGTGAATTCGTATGTGGCGTTGCATGTCACCATAAAAGTATGTATGATAGTCACATGCATAACATCCAAATTTATAATGTGAATTCAATCTCTCCATATGAAGACAGGATTTACAATGATGCATCAATTCGTCTTTTTGTACAAGGAATCACACTTGGTGCAATTTATAATGTCTGAAAAAGAATTAAACAAAAATGTAGTTTTCTAATTTAGAGCATAAAAAGGTTTATTTTTATGAGAATCAGATAGTCATTCTATTGAACTAAAAGATGAAAAATAAGAACAATATTAAATATAATGAATAAAGAAAAAATCTAAAGTTCCCGAAAAGCAGATAAGTATTTATATAGGAACAAGAGATGACTATGTTAAAAACAAATTATAAAAAATATTATTATTATTCAAATTAGCCCAGGATAGTAAGAAGAAAACAAAACATACATGGGTTAGCACATATCAAACGCATAAATTTGATATAATAATATATGTAAATAGTATACATCTTTGATATTAAAAGATTTGAAATCGGTCCCAAAACAAAGTTTATGAATGGTAATTTATTTAATGTTGGATATTCCAATATAAAAAGTATGTTTATTAATAACGCAAATGATGTCGGAATATTTTAGTCCATTTCTGACAATGCATTTCTGAAGACAAGCTTGAAAGTTATAAATAACTGTAAAACCGAATACATTTCATTTGTTTTCAATTCTGATTTTAGTTCTTTAGACTTGAACCTACGATAATACCACAGAGTACGATTAATGTTGGATTGGATCATGCAGAACTGCCAAGCTTATCTTAGAATTTCTGCACGGTCAGAAAGGGCATTAATATTCGTTCTTAATAAACTTAAATGTCTTTAAACTTAAACTTTATTTTACTTGAGATTTTATAAACAATGGGATCAAGCTTTATTTACATTTTTATATACAATGAACATGGTAAGAAGTTATTAAATAAATATAAACAAAGCCTGATCAAGGGTGGTGATAATGCCTTCGGCATTTTCTTCCATTAAAATTGATCAAAATCAATGTCAACTATTTATCGTCTCCTTTCAAAATTTTTTTCATATCCAAATCATACACATACTACGCGCCAACCTCTACGGATATAAATGATAGTTCTATGAAACGATTGTTACAAGTGTTTTAAGTATTTTCAAAAAAAGAAATATTTTTGTGTTATTTAACACAGGACTAGCAATGACAAGTTTTTGTTTGAAATTATTTCCTTTGAATTGTATTAGAAATGTAATGTCTATTCACATGTCTTTTCAAATCATTTGAATATTTACTTTTGTATGGGCAATATTCACATTTATAGGGTTTCTCTCCAGTGTGAATTCGTAAGTGACGATTCATATGACTGCTAGAAATAGTATGGTAATCACATACAATGCAGACATATCTGTAACTAACATCATTTAGTCTTTTTATGTAAGAACATGATTTACAATGATGTAATATTTGACCATGTAGAAGGTAGGAATCACAGCTTTTGCAATGGATAGTTTCTGGAAAAAATCGGGATCATAGTAAATTTCTATTTTAATGACTCTTAATTGATATATGAATAGGGATAACTCGTTAAAAAAATCTATTTGGAAAAAAATAATACCCGAAGAAATAAAGAACCAGCAACTTCATTTAAAATAATATTACAAAGTTTTCGTACTACGTATCTTTTCAATTTAAGTTTTTTATTTTTTTATAACCGTGATTTTTTTCTTTTTCTAAATATACGTATATATTTTTATAAACATTTTTTTAAGGCTCAAAGAAATGACGACAAAAAACTTTGTATGTATGTATTATAATTTATTGAGAAGTTTGATTGTAAAAAATAGCTTGAGTTAGAGCCCTGTCACAGCCTACATGGCGTAAAGGTTGTGGGCTTACTGCCTGTAGTCATGAGTTCCCGAGTTAATTAGCCTGCTGGGCAGACTTTCGAAGAAAAATTCGTTCATCTATTACACGTGATCTGGTTTCTTCCGGCCTACCCAGGCTGGGTGAGTTAATTGTGGTTAGTGGTTTACGATTCACACGAATGAGGTAAAAACCCCGTCTTAATCTAGGACGTAAATCAAAAATCGTTGGCGTTAGGAAGGGCATCAGCGTAAAAATGTTGCCAAAACAACTACCTCAAACTTGACGAAACACGTCGACCTTTGAGCGGGATAAGTACAGAGTGAAAAGAAGAAGTAGAAGAAGATTAGAAGCTGTACGTACATTTTCAAATGTGGCATCATTCCGTTCTGAATAGATATGTTAAAATTTATTTGCTGCTAAATCTTGAGCCCTGCCTGAAGGGAAAAAAGAGTTAGGGATAGTTTTTTTTAGTTTATGATGATTTGTGGTTTTTTCCCCATACCGGATATCAAAATTTTTTACCATCAACCTGTTTTCGTTGAATTGAGTAATTTTTCGTTATTGTTTTATTTACTAGCGGGCGCACCCGCTTCGCCAAGCCATCACACACACCACACCCACACACCACATACACACACCCATCCACACACACACACATCCACATCCACACACACACCCATACACACACCCACCCATACACACACCCACCCAAACACACCCACACACACACACACCACACACACACCACACACACAGACACACACACACACACAACACAACAAACCACACACACACATCACCACACACACCCACACACCACATACACACACCTCACACACACACCCATCCACACACACACACATCCACATCCACACACACACCCATCCACACACACACACACACACCCACTCACCCACACACACCACACCCACCCACACACACACACACAACACAACAAACCACACACATACACACACACACATCACCACACACACACACACATACACACACACACATCACCACACACACCACACATACACACACACACACACACACACACACACACACACACACACACGCAACCATCATCGCTGTAATTTCAAAATCCCGAGCCAAATCTATCATAGCGGATATTGATAATGTAGCAAACTGGCCCATATTTCGAGAACGGTTTGTCAGAATATAGCAACAAAGGGCTCAAATAAAATCATGTGATGTTCTCAGACAGTTCTTACAATAAAAATATAGGTCCTCGCGATAACTTTTAAGTTCCGTGCTGGAATCTGTAAAAAAAAAAAACGTGAAAAGTCTGAAAAAATGGTCGAAATTTCGAACATTCTGGCTTCTATCTCGAGAACGGTACGTCAGATTGTGGCCTAATATGAATTAAATGAAAGCTAGTTTTGTCTAATGTGTTATTAAATAATAAAAAATATAGGTCCTCGCGACAAATTTTAAGTTTCAAGCTGGAATCTGCTAAAAACGTGAAAAGTCTGAAAAAAAGGTCGAAATTTCGAACATTCTGGCTTATATTTCCAGAACGGTACGTCAGAATGTGGCCTAAAATGAATTAAATGAAAGCTAATTTTGTCTAATGTGTTATTAAATAATAAAAAATATAGGTCCTCGCGATAGATTTCAAGTTCCAGGGCAAAGACTGTCTTAAAAGCGGACCCTTCCTCAAGGAAATACTTGAGGAAGGTCATAACTCAAGGACGGTTTGGAATTTCGGACTTTTGATAATTTTCCTGGTATTTTCCGGCAATTTTACTTGGGGTCATCTCTCATCAATTTTTCGCTATCTCTTACCGTTTCGCCTAAACAATTCCGGACACACAAAGATACAAAGCCCGTCCATATTTCTCATTTATATATAGAGATGATTCATAAAACAATCGAGAAAAATAATATCAAATAAACGAAAAACATGTTTGATGATTAAAAATGATATTTTGTAATAAGGAAAGGTCACAATTAGTTCCTACTGAAAGCAGTACCGCGAAACTTACCCAGAAAACTCGTAACTTTGGCTTGTAAGAGCGGAAAAAAGAGGTTAGGTCAAAAAATGATCTCAGTAAAAAATACTCATTTTCAGTGGTCAGTTCATTACCGTTCTCAAAAATACATGGTTTTATTTAAATTTCTGAAGTTGACCTCAATCTAACCTAGAAGGGCGATATTGAGAAAAATTTCGGGTCACCATCAGTTTTCCCTTTCTTTAAGATTTAAGGAAGATTTGGTGAGAATAATTTTTCTGTAGAATCAATAGTTTCGGAGTAATCAACTGTTTTCTTTAAAATGAGACACCCTGTATTTACTTGACAAGGCGCAACTTATTAACACATTAATGAATATGACGTATTTTTGTATGTCTTTTCAAATCACTAAGGAAACTACTTCTATAAGGACAATATTCACATTGATACGGTTTTTCTCCAGTATGAATTCGTATGTGTCGTTGCATAATTTGTGCAACACGATTGTGATAGTCACATTCAAAACAGACAAACTTGTAATCCAAATTCAATCTTTCCATATTAGGGCACGATTTGCAATGGTCTATTACTTCATGATATAATACGTAGGAACTACACTTTTTGCAAAATACCAAATCTGAAACAAAATAGTTAATATAAAATAATAATTTTGTAGATTCCTAAGAAGACTACCAATGATAAAGTAATTCAAACGACACTACAATAGTGTTTTTGTACAGTTTTTGGTACAGGAGATTTTCTGTTAGTATAATAAAAAATCTTGAGAGAAACAAAAATATATTATTCAAGGATGGACACAGTTCACACAGTATAAGGCAAGTACGGACTGGAGATTTATTTTTGCATTACATAAGACTAAACTCGTTTTTAATATTGACGGAATTATTTATTAAAAAAATGCTGAACTATCATGTTGGAAATTTTACAAATGGGGTCCAAACATGGTGCATCAAGTAAACATGACATGTAAAAAAAATGGTTCTAGATGAAAAGGCGGTGGAGACTCTTACACTACCATTGATCAATATTTAATGTTCATATACAGGGCTTCCGTAAAGTCTCACCTAGCCTGAGTTTCTTGGCTACTTAAAATATCAACAACAACAAAAAACCCTATCCCGTTATTTTCTGGGAAATTAAGTTTGGGTCAAAAAAAAAAAATAAATAAAAAAAACCTACGCAACCCATCCAGGCTGGGTACGGATCAACATTAAAATCTTATTCATCCGTGTCCTGTCATTTTTTTGGGCACATTTATCATTTTTTTACACAAACTTAATCACCAAGAGGAGATACGGGTTTTGAGTGTTTTTGATATTTTCAGTAGTTTTCAAGAAACCCAGGCTTAGGCGAGACTTTAAGGAAGCATTGTGTATGTATAATGTATATTTTGTCTTATAATGCATCGTATTTGATTTATTGTAAATAAAGTTCGTTTGAATTTCTTTAATAAATAATCAGTTACCAACAACTATAAATGTCAAAAATGAACTCTCTTAAACAAGAACTATAAATGTGGAAAGATGTTTTTCTATTTATATTGAGACAACAGTGTGTATATGCAAGATCTGATTACTTATCAATTTCATTTTTAATCGTCAAAGACGACACAACCTCATGTCTTGTCGAAATATGATATTTTAACTGTGAGCTTTGAGAGAACTTGAGATTGCAGGAAGAACAACTAAATGGTTTCTCGCCCGTGTGTTTTCTCATGTGCCTTATTACAGCGGAGGACTGACATGCCGTGTAGCTGCACTGCAGACATTTGTAAGGTTTCACGCCAATATGACCATTGATATGCTGTCGCAAGTGACACCTTTTGTACGTGTGATACTCACATCTGAAGCACACATATCGAAATGATATATCAGGTCTAGAGAAACCACTGCATGATTTACCATGACTTACTAGATTATTGGTTTTGTATGGAATAATACCTTTACAGTGATAACATTGTACAATTTTATCTAGAATAACAAAATAAAATGTTCATTAATTACGAATTAGTTTCGTGTGATACTGTAATATCAAATATATTATTGAACCAAAAAGGTAATTAAATTATTATATTTTTTTTTTTTGGTTTCAACATGGAAATATCATGGAATTGGAATTATACACGTATTAATTTAGAATAAATATGTACATTGTACATAGAATAAAGACTAGATAGGTTTTATTTTATAAGCATGTCATCAATTTATCACTAGTAAACTAATATAATTATATATAATTATCAAAAAAATCAAAACATACAAATAAAATAATTAATGACAGAATAGAGATCAAAGTAATTAAAAATTATAGACCGACACATTATACAAAATGGCCAAATTCTAATAAATTGTATGTTCGACTTAACCACTTGGAGATGGAGGTACATAGCTCTTTCTTAAAAACCTACATTATTTTGTTACAAAAAAAATTAAACTAATATTATGATGAAATTCTAAAAAACACATGAAAAAGGTGATCATAAATAACTAATAAATAAATAAAAAAAACACTTAAAAACATCAATAAGGAAAAAATAACGACTAGAAGCAAATGTTTTTCATTTGGTGATAAAATAAAGATCAATATCTTAGATGATATACAATTAAAAGTGAAATTGAGTCAGAAAAATGTAAAGCTATAATTTGGCATGGTTTATATATTTTGAGAAATGTTTCTATTATTATGCCATCGAGGGACAGAAGTGAGTATTATCTATAAACAAAAGTCATCGACAGAAAATGACCGATTTATATGACTCACTTTTGAACCAACTTAATGAACCACTAAAATTAGTAGATAAGTTGATTTTTCCCTTGCTTTCTTTTAGACCTGATACTTATCAGGTCTAAAACCATTTATTACTATAGTGTAAAATAGTTTCAATCACACACGTGAAAAAAATCTCAACTTAGTGGCTATCTACTTGCTAAATGACAAGTAAAATGATTACATAAGCTATTTTATAGCAAGGATATAATATTATCCCTTCAAACATTTTTTCAAGTAAGAAATTTCTGATTAAGCAAAAGGTGGACATTTTTAAAAGTTTTTAGCAAAACGCACTTCCTGAACGACACTTTCGTCTTACAGGACGAAAATGTCTAAAAGAGTGTTTAAAACTCTAGAAACATTTTGGATTTAAAATATACATCATTAAAAATATACCATAAGAGTTGAACCAAAGACTTAGCAATATTTTTTTCTTGTTAATCTTTACTCATTTTCGTCGTCCTCTTCAGATTCAGGTTCTGACCAGTCATCTGGTGTTAGAATTTCAATAGAAGTATTTTTCACTCGAGCTTTCGGTTTTGTCTGGTGCATTGAAGTAAAATGAGGTAAAGGATTTCCATTTTTCGAATATTTCACTACAAAATTACCATTGTCTTCACTATCAGCTCTTATGTTAATGTTATGTTTAGAAATAGAATGTGTTTGTAAGTTATATTTCTTGCTACACTGATAACCGCAAACCAAACATTGGAATTTCTTCTGAAAATGAGATACTTGAATATGATGTTCCAACGTGTCACGCCGAGACGCACTGTAACTGCAATGGGTACATTTATATGGTTTATCTCCATTATGCGTTCGGACGTGTTTCTTCATGCATTCACGAACGCTCGTGTGATAGTCACACGAAAAACAAATGTACTTGGATGAATTGTGAGTTCTTTCTTTTCCATCACAAACTCTGCAGTGTTCGAGGAGTTGTTCAGTTGTTGAGTTCAGAAATTTGCCACAATTCTCACAAATAAACAATTCTGAAATTAAATTTGAAAATTAGTTAATTTGATAAATATTTTCAGGAGATGAATAATTTTGAACTGAGAGTTGACATTTGAATGTTCTGTACCTACCTACCTACCTAATTATGGCCGGGTAAAGTAACTATCCTGGCTATTAAATCAAAGTAAGCAAGGTCTTTCCACCAATCATAGAGCTCCATGAAGTACTGTGATTTATGGAAAATCCTAGTCGACTTTGAGCTATTAGCCAGCATGAGCATCTTGATCTGGCCATTAGCTAAAAGTTAGGCTGAATTCTGGACTCCTTATGACTTTCATAGATTCAATATTGAAAAAAACTTGAGTTTGAAGTAATAATGCTTTTTACCACAGTTTTAAGTATGATATATGAGTTTGTTATTTGGTATGCGATAATTATAAGTGATTTATGGAAAATCCTAGTCGACTTTGAGCTATTAGCCAGCATGAGCATCTTGATCTGGCCATTAGCTAAAAGTTAGGCTGAATTCTGGACTCCTTATGACTTTCATAGATTCAATATTGAAAAAAACTTGAGTTTGAAGTAATAATGCTTTTTACCACAGTTTTAAGTATGATATATGAGTTTGTTATTTGGTATGCGATAATTATAACAAGTTCACTTAAGTAGTAATTTTTGACAAATAACTCTTTCGACAACGTGGTTGCAGCACCATATGAAAATTTAATACTTCATTTGGAAATTCTCAAATGCAACACGCCCACCATCATTGGGTATGTTTCATGCCGACCTCCGTGGCTCAGTGGTTAAGAGCATTGGTTGCTGACCCGGAGGTTGCTCGTTCGAATCCCGGCCGGAGCGGAAAATTTTAACCTAGTTTTTCCGTTTCCGGAATGGCATGGATGGGTAAAGTGCCGTGAAGTAATGCGAAAGCGGTTCCTGGGCACAACTACCTTCTTTTTTTAAAAAAAAAAGGTATGTTTCACCATCATAATTATATACTTGTAGAGTATCTTTTCTGGCAGAAGTTTGACTACAGTGGGATCATGTGTACTTTTTTACACCATGATGTCGAATCAAATGAAAATCCAAAGTACTTTTTCTTTTGAACTTTAATTCACAAAGAGAACAGTGAAACGGCCTCTCATTAGTGTGAGTTCGAATGTGTTTTTTAATTCGTTGGCGTTGCATTGAATGATATTCACACATGAAACATTGATAAATGTAAGTTTTGTCAGGACGATTCATGTTTTTACAATTTTTACAGTGGTCAACTATTTCTTCATTGTTTGCGGGTAAAAATTATGTTCTTATTACACACATGATTACACTAAAGCAATCTCAAATAGGTAGTGAGAAAAAAGAACCAAGTTTTTGTGAAATGAGAATTTTTGAAACTACATATACCACACATATATTTTTATGTACAAACAAAAATTATTAGAACTAAGGATTGAAAAAGAAAAGTTAATATTATTCCCGTTCATCAGATGATTTTTTAGAATTAATGATTAATTTTACACATTGAAAAACTTGGGCAGAACCAATATCATTTGATTCAATAAGTGCTGTTCCATGTTTTTTCAATATGTGATTTTTCACTTGAATTTTCTGAGTGGCTAGAAAATCACACGAAGCACATTTATACGGTTTCTCACCTACGTGTGTTCTAAAATGTGTTCTCAGGTTAGATTTAGAGTAGCTCTTATAAGAACAGTAAATACACCTATACATTTTTTCCCCGGAGTGAATTTTAGAATGTGTTAATAAGGAGGATGATGATTTAGTAGTGTATGGACAGTGGCTACAGATGTATGGTTTCTCTCCAGTGTGATTTCTAATATGTTTTTTCAAATCGTTTTCATATGCAGTTTTATAACTACACCATCGACACTGAAAAGACTTTTCACCAGTATGTTTCAATAAATGTCTTTTTAAGCGCCAAATTCCCATCTCATCATGACCACAAATACAACAGGTGTTCTTGAAATTTTCAATATTTGGACATGAATGTAACATTAAAGAGCTTACTTTACTTTCCAATTCTGCATCACAATACAAACAAAGTAACAATTCTGAAATAAAATGCTATGATTAATTATTTCTAAAATTAATAATAATTCAAACTAAGGACTGCAGGACTATAAACAGGAAAGAAACCAGCAAAGTTAAAACAGAATAAAGGATTTATTTACATCTTTTTTTCTTGACCTCTCTTTAATATCTAGGTCATTTGCAATATTTTATTTAATACATATTTATTTTCTCTTGAAGAATAATATTATATGGATAGTTTCATATTGTTTTGTGTATAGAGTGTAATTACGTATTAAATACTATATTTTCTTTATAAAGAGCTAGTTATTTGTGTAATTGTTTAAATAATTCTATTTGGTTTTTACCAGTGGTGGAATTGTAGACAAATGATACACAAGAAAATAAAAGAAAAAAAAAATCCTTCACTACCCACAAAAATTGGGATATAATAACACAAATAGCTCACATTTATATATTATTTGAATCAAGTATGTGAATCAAATTCAGGTTTCTATGCATTCAATATTCATTTTTGTCATATAATAGCATGTTTTATTCTCATATGGGATGTAACATTTCCAAGTTGGCAACTGCTGTAGCTACAGTGATTACATTTATATGGTTTGACTCCTAAGTGAGAACTAATATGTCTCCTAATATGACTGCCAAATCGCACATGATAAGGACACTCAAAGCAAACATATTCATATGTTCTATCAGGTCTGGATACATCACAAACTCTGCAGTGTTCAATTAAAAATGCTAGATCAACTATCAGATTTTCATTACAATGTCTGCAAAGTACAAAATCTGAAAACATTTAAGGTCAGGATGGGTAATATGAAAATATAGAAATAGCAACAGTATTTTTTGTGTCTTATAATTACAAATACTCAATTTAAACTCACAGCATGTTTCCTAGCAGTTTAAAAATTATACAACTAGTTCTCTCACTTGTGAGACAACTGGTCTATTCCATGATCTAGTGCTATAAAAATTAATACAGGAGTTTTATGATTGCACACACTGTAAATGGTGCTGATTAAGTATGTGTTAAACAAAGTCTCATTTATTGGTTCATAATATACAAATATAAGTAATATGACAATGGAACAAATTGGTTTGTACATGTTAATAATATAAAAAAGAATGGAAAGGGGAGGGGACAAAGTACCCACAAAAAAATTAAGAAAGTGCTTGATTTTTTATGATTCTATTTATTTTTTTATCAATAACAAATAAAACAAGATTTTTACATTTTGTTTGTACTTAATTTTCAACTGTAGGTGGGTAAATTTAACAGTTTCTGTTCCAAATACAGCAGAACGTCAATAAAGTGAATTCACTGTAACCATAACCAAGGAAATCAGTTTGTTTGACTAAGGTTGTTTGCTTTAATGAGGTGCCACTGTAATATGTAGACCACAGGTGGTCCCCTGTGCCTGATATTTCACACAAACACTTGTCTTCACAGTTTTCCTCACACTGTTTTCTGACAAAAGTTAAAATATGGACAAAACTGTCAAAAGTCAAAAAAATGGTGGTAAGAATGTCATTTTTTTACTTTTGACAAAGATTTTTTTGACAAATTCATTTTTTTATATTATTATTATAAATCAACAACATGGAGGTACCTATTGTTGATATAAAAACAATAGTTCTGACAATTAGATAAAATTTCCACCAAATCAGTATTGTATTTTTAAAATTACCTGCAAGTATTTTTCAAGGTTGTGGGTACTTTGTGCCCCCTAGGGAATACTAGGGTTAAATAAATTGTTATTATATATGTTTAAAAAATGTAAATTCCAAGTATGCCTTTGACATGTACATTGCAATCATGTGGGTCAAGTAACATGCAAGTGTAGGTACTTGCATTCAAAGTTTGGAATTTAATTTTCACAATTATATTTGATTAAGTTGATTTTTTTTTAACTACATAAATAACATAATTTTATTTTTAAAACTCTTGAAGTTGCTAAGATATAAAAAATAGAGTTGTACCTACATTGATTTTATCTGTAAGAAGGAGCAAACTTATCATATCTAAATATTAAACATGGTTTTAAGTTCTTAGTGACAGAATAGCTATTGTGACTTAACCAAATATGATGAATCCCTTGGTCCATTATGAACTAAACAGTAATAGTCTAGCAACTTACCCAGACAGAAGATTATGAAAACACTCACAAGTTAGAATGAATTTTGGGGCCAAAAACATATTTTGATTTGGTCTTTTCTGAACAACCAAGAATAACAGAGCTTTAACACTGGTTGTAACACTAGGAGGGCACTGAAGAAAAAATGAAGATATGTAGAAAGAACTAAAAGAGATAAAGTTAAGGATCTACTACAATATATCATTGTAGCATTAATATCAACAGCAAAAAGCACCCAAAACTATTAAAAAACTAACAAAAAAACTTTGGAATAGCATAACACATAAATGTAAGAAAACAAATTCAAATTTTCCCCCCATAATTTATGATATGAAAACATACGACCTTTTGCTCCTTACGACATACGCTATTTTATTTTATGAGGACTAGCATGAATTTCATGAATAGAGGGATGAGTATTTAAATTACGAGCACATTTATGTACTGTACATAGACATACAACAACACATAAATGACTATTGTTTGATCAAATGAGAAGATTTTTAAAAAAAATTATTAAGAAGGTATATGAATTTTGTGAATTAAAATGCATGTCTGTGCAAAATTTCATGTTTCTATGGGCAAAATTAATAGACAAATTCTATAACTCAAGTCATTTATTTCTACAGTCAATTTTCCCTATCTTACACAGTACGCAATCCGAGACTTAGCGCCACAGAGGTATTACAAAAACGTCTATTAATTTCACCCTATGTCTTTTCAGTGACGTCTCCTTGAAAACCCAGTAAATCAGCCATCAAAACCGATCGAGCTCAAATTTTCGCACCTTAGTTAGGATGGTCCAGACAAAATATAGACTTAAAAGACTTAAATCATTTAACCTAGCTTCATTAGAAACTAGACGTGAACGTGGTGACCTTATTTACTCATACATTATTTTAAATGATAAAATCAGTGTTGATCTTAAATACATGTTCACATTAAATAATTCTAGTAGGTAGAACCAGAGGTCATTCTAAAAAGTTATTTAAAGAAAGAAATAAAAAAGATGTTAGAAAATATTTTTTTAGTAACAGGGTATTTTGTAACTGGAATTCATTAACTGATACCATGATTAATGCTCCATCCACAAACTCATTCAAAGCTAAAATTGATGATTTTTTCTCTACTAAATAGTGCATCAATTGTATAACATAACCTCATAATTTTGTTCTGGGCTTAATAGCTTTACTTATAAAACTTTGCCCTTATAAGATTTTCTATTATTATTATTATTATTATTATAGCTCAAAAGGTTCAAGAGTTATGGCTTGTGACGGACAGCGTACGGAAAAGGGGTCGTTAATAGGATTTTCTCTTCATAAGAACAAAACCCTCAAATACAAAAAAATAAAACATAGAGATCGAGCGTTGAACATTCTAATTTTTAAGATAATGACATGTTTTAAAGTGCTCCTCAGCCAGCGTCGATGGCATGTTGAATACACCGGTTCCCTTCAGAACACCGAAGTTAAGCGACATCCAGCGAGGTTAAGACTTGGATGGGTGACCATTCAAATTCTAATTCTCGTGACGCTGGCTTTTCCCGGCCCCACTCAGGCTGGGTGAGGTCAATGTGAGTAGCAGGTTGGTGAGTTTCCTGCGAATGGAGGGTAAAACCCCCGTCGTGATATGACCATGGCAGTTGAAAGCGACGTTAAACCCCACTTAAAAAAAAAAAAAAAAAAAGTGCTCCTCCTTATTATTGCAAATTACAAGGCCGTTCACAGTTTAATAGTGAATACCTCAGTTCGATTTTTGACACTTCCTGCCAAGAAGTGTCATCCTGCCAAATATGACTACTAGCGCTAAAAACGCGAAACGGTTTTTTATCAAACAAAATTTACAAAACAAAACATGAAAATTAACCGCAATTTTTTTGAATTTCAGAAATGACAAACTATTCTTGAATCTCTTTAATTCTTTTCTACAGGCAAGTTTTCCTTTACTGGCCAATTTTTATGTGTTAAATCAAGTCTTTACAGTGTCTAATTGAATAAAATATTTGGTTTCAACCGTCTGTTTAAATTGATCAGCATTAGTTCAGTCCGAAACATGAGTGCCAAAGTTCCCCTGAAGATGTGTTTTGCTGAAACTCTCAATCCTTTTTGAGAAACCAAAAAGATTCTGTGTTCTATAAAAGCCTTTGAAAGTTTTATCTCACTGTGTAACTAAGTCAGTAAAATATAATAGTAATTCCTGTGTTTTCCCAAAGTCAATATCCTGCTGTTTTTGAGATAATTTATTTTTAGTATATCACATCCTGTTGAGAGGAAAAAATGTTTACAATAAAGCTTAACTTGGAAAAGGTACCTCATAAAGCAACTATTTAAAGTTCAAATGATGTTAAAATATAGATATCCCCAACAATAACAAGCCAACCCTAACACTAATTGATTAGGGACCTTACACACTTCACAATTTTGTTTGATGGCTTTTGGATGGGTCATAGTTTCAGTTTATTAAATAAGATGTAGATATGTAGGTATTATAAAGATCAATTTGTTCTAAATGGGTTTATTTAGTTAAAAATATTGAATTTACAAAGGTCTACTTTTATGTATGTGTTGCAGACATAAAATCTTTGAGCACATAAAAATACCTTCAAATAATAATACTGCTTTAAAAATGAATGTCTTTAAATTATCATCTTGTTTTGGAGGATAATCAAATAAACTTATATTTCAAAACAAAATGTGTCAACATACTAAAAATCTTTAACACAAAATGTTCTTCAGACTGTAAATTTTGGTTCTCGTCATATTCAAACTCCAGAGCAAGATTTCAAAATAACATGGACAATAATCTAAACCTAGTAACAAAAGCCCAACAAACATCACAGTAAGAAAAAAACTTTCAATTTAATGCCACTATGACTTGTAGGTTTAAAAGAAATTAATTTAATTGCTTTTACTAACGATTGTAAAGAACATACATAATTATAATAATGAAAACATTTTACAGCTTAGATGAAGTTCTACAAGATATAATGTAATAGTAATAATGTAGTACCCATATTTAAATATTTCAATTGTATATTTAAATATGAAATAATAACCAATTCCTTACCATAATTTAATAAATTGGAAAGAAAAAAAAAACATTAATAACAATGAGAGATTACCCTAGGAATTTCAGAGTATGACCCAATTACCAGAAAAAAATTCACAACATAATGTAAAATAAAAAACTAATCACAGTACTTCCAGTATCTTTACATATATTATGTGATTGGGGTTAAAAAGAAATCATAGATTTCCTCTTTTCCTAATATCTAAAAACCAAGCACCCAACAATAATTTTGAATGTATTAAATATTTATTCTTCAACTAAATAAATTCTCTATTAGTTCAAGTCTTGTGATGCAACATCATATGCATGATTATGGTTTTAAATCATTAAAAAAAAAATACCTACCTATAAATTTTTATAATCTTACAGTTATTTAAATGTCAGTGCTTCAAGTTTTTATACCTGCTCTTCCAAAGTGATGCAGCTGTCCAGTTACTTTTACTTGTGATTGATGCCACCTGAAATCAATGGTAAGTAAGGTACACAAGCTTTTAAGCTGTCTACACATGACCAATTACAAACAAGTTAGTAACTGGTTACCAACTCATTTAGGTGTTAATAACCATAAATTTGAAAAACACCACTTTCATATAATAGAAGATAGATATGTCAATAGACAAATTTATTTGAAACTTATTTGGCAACTGACATTCCACACTTCTGTAGGTTCCAATAATGTCTCAATTGCTGTTATGTGTATTTATTATAAAAATTAGGTACCTATTAAGTAATTTTGGACCTGTGTAGCCCTTGCAATTACTTTCTATTTTCAATGTTATCGAAGGCTTTAAGAAATCATAAGGCAATGAGGGTTTTACCCTCCATTTGCTGGAAACATTCAAACCAGTTAGGTGCCTACATTAACCTCACCCAACCAGGGTTGTGTTGGTCACAGTCAACATCACAAGGGTTTGAATTTGAATGGTGAACCATCCAAGTCCTTACCTTGCTGGGCTTGGCTAAAATTCAGTGACAGAACAAGAAATGGTGTATTCAATGTGCCATTGGTACTGGCTTCCAAAGTTTTCTTTGGGCCAAAAAGGTTGAGAACCACTAATCTAGAGGCTTGTTGGAAGCTAATTAGTGATAAAATTAAAATTGAATGCAGTCACTGTAGCCAAGTGAGTTAGGACGCTAGGCATTGAACACATGGTGATCTGGGTTTGATCCCCAGCAAGACAGGAATTTTTCTGCTCTGTACTAGGATGTTTGAGGTCCATTCATACCTTGTGAGGAAAAATGAGTAGTTACTTGTATGAGTAACGACTAGTGGCATCATTACCAGAGTAAAAAGAAATTCATGTAATAGAATTCAAAAAGTGAAGAAGGCTCTTAGTAATGCTGTGCTACCCACAATAATCGTGAAGAGGCCTTGTGCTTCACTACAAATAAAATAATACATACAATTAATAATTTAATAATGTTAAATACCTATGTAATGATAACTGTAACCTAAGTGTTTATGGCTGTTTTGAAATACTCTTGCTAGTTATTAGCTCAAAAAAGACTCAATACTTGAATTCAGTTTACTAGGACTATATGCCAATTACAGAGTTCCAAATGCCAAATTGTGATTATTGGAAATCACTCATGGACTTCGAACTAGTCGCTAGAATCAGTAGGTATCAAATTGGCATTAGTATCTTCTCACTCCTTGAGGTTTTTAGTGTGATCTTATATGTGAGATATAATTTATTATCATTGTATCAGTATCTACATATACAACTATGCACATTTAATATCTACAGTTGTCTAACATCTCTACATTTTTTTTTCTTCCAAGAAATTTCTAATATTAGAAATCAGAAGTAGGTATTTTTTATTATTATTATTATTTTTTTTTTTTGTAAAAAATATAAAATAGATACATATAGAAGTAGAGATGTTTTTAAAAAAATATCCTAATTTTTGATTTCAGATTTTCAAAATGATCTTTGGTTATGAAAAGTGGTGAGGCAACTTTACAACAGCTGGTCCAGGTAAGATTTTTCTGTGCATTTAATCAATCTAATTTGTTATTAGATGGTAATGGGTTTATTTCTCAGGATAAAGATAAAATAGTAGTCTGATTAAAAAAAAATCCAATCCAAGACAACACATCAAATTCTGATATTTTTCCATGGCCTGTAACATGTCAGAAATTAAAAAAATATTTTTTTTCCACTCATAAAAAATAATGGGTTGTTATTAATATGAAAATGATAAATTATATGTAATATATTTATTTGTAGCTCATTATTTACTTGACTACGTATTGCTTTTCTTAAAATGATAAATTTATGATATTAAGTTAAAAGCATAAATTTAATGTCACAATTTCTCATACCTAATACTAAAAATTTGCCTGTTTAAAAAGACCCATTCTAGCTTTATTCTGAGGGTTAACATTTATTTATTTTCAATATTTATCCAAGAGGTAATTGTTTGTAGGTAGGCTAAGTGGCTGCTAGAACTAACAATTTTTAATTTAGTTTGCATTTTTCACTAGTTGCAATTAAATAGTTTTATATATCATAACTTTTTTCTTTTCTTTTTCTATTTTGTAAATGTTGGTGCTAAAGTCATAGGTACTTAAGCATAGGTAATTCTAATTAATTAAATTATAATGCCAATTATTCTTCAGTACCTATGACCAAAAACCCAATTTTTTTATTAAAATTATTAATATTTTCTTAAGTTCTTCATATGTAGTTGTCCTTTTAGTTTTTACCTAAGATATTATATGCAAATAAACTTTTATTTCTCTCAACTCTAAGCTCCAGAATTGATGCACATCACTCCATTTGTAAGTAAACACTATTTCATTTATTTTATTTTCTGACTTTTTTAGCATGCTTTTTTTCAGCCTACTTAGCCTACCGAAAGTAATGAATTGTTCCTTAACTTTAACCCATAGAAAGTTGTCTCATTGATATTGTAATGTGCCAGCAAGTTACTGTTTAGTAAGAAAAAAATATTACTTACTAAACATTATTTTTCTGATGGCTGTTTTTCTTGTCTTCCTTTTAGGGATGACAAGATTTAGAGTTTTACTACACTCCATGAAGTATTATGCAGTGGAGACATTTTGTTTATTTCGTAATATTGTATTCATATGATTTCTTTGTCTTATTAAACAATGAGACTTTAATAAATTAAGTATTTGTAATTTTCATTGTAAAAAACGTTGGAAAACGTGCACATATAAATTAAAATTCTAGGCTATTTGCTCAAGAGAAAAAAAGAGAAAGATAAAAAGTAGCACTGTCAAAAAAACTTGTCTCGTTCACTTAGTACAGCCAGTTGAAAATATATTCCTCTTAGAATATTTGTATAATCGTAAAAAAAACAAGATATGAAATAAAACTCACAAGTCTTGAAAGTGCATATTGTAAATAAATAAATTAAATAGGACGAATTTCTAACTCTTATGAAACTCAAATGTCTCATTTACTTAATTGATTCTGCCCCACAAGTAACGAGGAATTAGTCACCATTGGACAACATACCAATGGTATTTGAGAATTAAGCGGATCTCATTTCCTATGTGTCAATGCCTACCTGTCATATCCACAAACTGTTGTTATAATGGGACCGCCCCTCCTACTTCTAGAGTCTAAATACTTAGAGCACCAGAACTATTACAACTTATTGACAATTACTGCTCTAAATATTGTTCTGTTTATTTACTAGACTTAAAATTTCAGAAACACTGGAATTTTATGGTTTAAGACAAAGTTTTATATGTTACTAAAAATGCTAGTTATTCTTATTAATAATCTAAATCTTAACAAAGTACATACATACTTGTATGTATAGTTTAGTACACTCCATGACCGACCTCAGTAGCTTGATCGATAAGGCAGTGGACTTGTAACCTAAAGGTCGGTGGTTCAAAACAAATATGATAACTTTTTTTTTAGTACTCTCCATGACCAAACGCTATTCATCCCCCTCCTCCCCTCCTCCTTCGATAACACGTTTTGGAGTATGATTTCCCGCGCTTTTTCAAATATAATTTATGTTCAAAATGGTGAATATCCTCTAAATTACTTACGGAGTATAAACAATTGTATTAGAAGATTGTCCAAGATTGTCAAAGCATATACAAAATAACAAATCAACGCATATACATAACAGCATATATATATTGATCACGATCAATCCATGGCTGGGTACCCATTTTCCTATTAAAAAAAAGTAGGTAAATTAGCCTATATATTTCTTTTACATTATTTTACTAAACTTTAGGTGAAAAAACCCTATTGTAGCTGACTAGACTTTACCTCGCAAAGGTATTGTGTAATATTACATGGAAATTATGTCATCTTGTTGTAAGGAAATTATGTGATCTTGTTGTATGTACGTATATCAATCATTACTTGAAAAAAGTTCTTGTTTTTTTATTTAAAACTATGTATTTTTTTTTATTATTAAAACTTGAAAAAAAACACAATTCAAAGGCCTCCTCTATTTAAAACTCTGTTTTTATTTAATCATGTTCATTGAGCAACCAACCATTGTGTGCAAAGCACTTAACACCATTTTGATTATTATTATTATTAAACACTTTATTAGATATACAGTACAAATAATTATTTCAAGAATGAAAAAAATGGATACAATAAAAAGAAAAAAAAGAATAGAAACATATGTCCTAACTAAAGGGCGGAGTTATTGCCTATGGCAATCTCTTTCATGCAGTTGAAATCGCTCTTCAAATCTCGTTTTATTTTCTGAGACTGCGATATCCTCTGAATCCTAGAGTATCTTCAGACGTCCAGGTAACTTGCGGTGGCTCTCGGTTTAGAGAAAAATACATTCTCAAGTTTGATTTGTAAACCGAGAGCCACCGTAAATTTCGCAAATTTTAGTATCTTTACTTGGCGCCAAATGGGTGGTTCATATGACAATGATGACATCCTACATCTTGTTACCTGTACAGTGGTACATATTGTCTAGTCATTCACAAATGAATGATATTTATTTTTATTTACTTATTTAGAAACTCTTTATTAGTTGAACATATATACAGACAAATAAAGGTAAAAATTAAATATAAAAATTGACAATATTAATAATATAAACAAGAAAAAAAATAAACAAAATATATACATATTCCCTAACTAAATGGCGGGGTTATTGCCTATGGCAATCTCTTCCACCCAACCCAATGATAAGGGCTGCATGTCATTCAGTTTTTTTTTGAAGTTGTTACTTTAGATTTTCTTATATTAAAATTAATAACAACCACCCAAATTTTAACAAACCATACCTATGTTTCTTTGTCAGAGAATTACATACCACCATTGTTGATTCATTGTGAGGTAACTGGAGGAGAAGAAATCCAGGTTAGAAATTTAAGAGAAAAACATGATAGCAAAGATTGGTTTTCGGAGCAGGAACGCAAACCTCCAATATCAATTCATCGGACTCATTACTTGTTTGACCGAAAGTCAAACGGAAAAAATGTGAGGAGAAGGTGCACTGTTTGCTATGCGAAAATAAAAACCGAGTCGGGTCTGAAAGCTGCTCGCAATGCCAAAAAGACGTACACGTATTGCAACGAGTGTCCAGGACAGCCCCAAATGTGTAGGGACTGTTTCAATGACAAGCACTAAAGGCGAAAGTATAAACTAAGGCCCGAAGTACTTATTCAACACAATCTAATCAAAAGGCTTCTCAAACTTTCTGAGAAGCTTAAACGTGATTAGATAACGAAGCTAAATCTTCCACACACAAAGGGCCCAATTTGGCTGAGGTGTATGGGCAACCCAAACCTATAAGAAGACTTGGCTTTATGAAATGAAATGAAAATGAAGGCCCGAATTAATGAGCGCTGCTGTGGTGGTCACTGTTACTATAGTATCTGATTTCAGTTCTGCGATTGGCTGTTACCATGGTAACAACAACATTATACAGGGTCCGCCAAAAAAAGGAGCCACTCGAAATATCAAGAAAACGGATTAAAAAAATTAAAAATGCTATAACACGTGTACCATTATATCGAGGGGGAAACCTTTTCTACTAGGTTTTGATTTGCATTTATTTAGCACAGATTATACCAAAAAGGAATAGTTTTTAAACAATTCAAAAAAATATGACCCCTTGACACCTCCCCTGATAAAGCTAATGGTATCAATGAGGCATAAAAAATTAATTATTCCAAATAGAAAGACATGTGTATAACATTTTTTACAAAAAATGTAACTTCTTATAATTTTTTTTTACTGAAACCTGTGAAATCAAATGTACGATATCTCCGGCCCTGTTTTGATTAAAAATCTCAAACTTGACTTGAAATACTTTTAATGTCAACTACTTTTCAAAAATGTATTGCAAGTAGGGTAGTTCCATTTAAGATTCCAAAGTTGACCCCCCTGGGGCCGCCCCTGGAAATGATAAAAAAATCAAAACCTCGTAGAAAAGTTTTCCCCCTTGATATAATGGTTAATTTATTTTAGCTTTTCTCAAAATTTAAATCTGTTCTCTAGATATTTCAAATGGCTCCTTTTTTTTGGCGGACCCTGTAGAATTGGCTGTTACCATGGTAATAACAACATTATAGGATTGGCTGTTACCATGGTAATAACAACATTATAGGATTGGCTGTTACCATGGTAGTAACATTATAGGATTGGCTGTTACCATGGTAATAACAACATTAGAGTAAATTAATGTCTCCGCTTTAGCGTCGTTCATTAATTCGGGCCTAGTATTATAACGGTGATACTTGGGAGACCGTTCCTTATTCGAGATAATATATTGCACTGGTGGAAAGCCCAACTCAAGGGACTGCCTTTTCTTTGTTGTATTCTTTTTATGATACCGCTCTTTGTGATTAATGTAAATAAAATTCAGTAAAGAGTACTATGTATATTTATTTATTTATTTATAAACAATTGGACCAAGCTTTATTTAAATTTTTTTTTATATACAGTGAACATAGTAACATGGTGAAATAAATATAAACAAAGCCTGATCAAGGGTGGTGAGAATGCCTTCGGCATTCTCTTCCACACCACCCTTGATTACAGGAAACAAAAACAGTTGGAAAAATACATAGGAAAATATTTACAATATTAAAATATATAAACAATTAAAATTTGGGGGGAAAAAAGGGAAGGGGGGGGGGGAATTAGCAACTTATAATAATAATAATAATAAATAAAAAAAAATTACTGATCCATGTCAAACGTATATTCTTTTAGTTTCATCTTAAACGACATACGACTTTCCGAGACTCTGAGTTCCTCTGGAAGTCGATTCCACAACCTTGCAGCATTAACAGAGAAACTCTTACTCATGAAATCTGTATAATGCATGGGAATGTTGAGGAGATGACGTGATCGTGTATTATGAGTGTGAAAACTTTGTAATGGATGAAATGAAGAATGAAGATATGAAGGTGATGATTCTTCGTTCATTGTTTTCCACAAAAGATATAATGTCTGATGCTCCAGTCTTCTCGTAATAGTCAACCACGTCAGCGATCTTCTGAGGTCAGAAACATGATCATATTTCTTTAAACCAAAGATATAACGTACGCAAGAATACTATAATCTTATGTACAAAGAGGAAATGTGGCATCCGTGTTGAGCACACTGAAGAAAGAATATGTTTTTAATGAAATATATTATATCAATTAACAAGTAAAAAAAAAAAAATCTTATGTATAATTTGTCCCTAAGGCACAGATTCATACCTCTCTTCATTATTTTTAGAACTTTTTTTTCAGATCCTTAACCAGCCTACAATGATTCCTTAATTTTAGGACCTTCTGGTCAACCTGCTTGGTGTAACGGTTGTACTATAGCCCGTGGTCCAGAGGTCCTGAGTTCGATCCGGGGTTGTTTAGTTTTTCCTAACAAAAATCTCAGGCAAACCCAGCCTCACTGAGGTTGATGTGGGGAGCTGTTAATATTCCCAGCGATTGAAGGGTGAAACCACCCGAATGAGACTCAAATACAGGACGTTAAAACCAAGTACAGTCGAACCTGGGAGGAAGAGAAACCAAAGAAACAGAATTCTTTCCGTCAATACATACCCGTTTACCGGGAATACTAATATTATAATATATTTTTTTTTATAATATATATATTTTTTTAAAGTATTCCTCGTTTTTTACAGATTATTGAGCATTTGCGCCGGACTAATTTAATAATGTTCACTGACTTCAAAATACCCACACAATCTTTGATGACTCAACAAAAGAGCAAATTTCATATTTTAATCCTTCAAAATTGATTGCACACCTTGTTTATTCCTACTTTTTTTTAGAACTAATTCTCGTACTAGTCTGTTTGAACGAGCAATGTTGTTTGAGTTTAATTAATAAATTATCAACACCTTTTATTCAGAATTATTTAATTTATTATTGTGTTTTTCTTATGTCTTAATTAAATTTCCTGTATGTAAAATTCCTGTATTTATTATACCGGGTGCCCAAAAAACCGTTTTCTTAAGTTTAAAAACTTTTTTTTCCCTTGAGGTACGATTTTGAGCATTCGCTTGGAAAAAGAAAAGTTGTTCCTTATGACACAGGCTAATCTGTCTTTCTGGATATAGCAATGGATATCCTTATCTGTAGAAATAACCAGAAATTTATGATTATTGTAAATAAGAGTATTGTCAAGAATCGCATATTTACTTAGTGAAAAATCACAAAAATCATTTTCAATACCTAGTGAAAAATTGGGTTTTAACACAAACCCAATTCTTAATAATTAGAACTGTTGGAACAAGACTAAGAGGAACAAAAAAAAAAATTCAACACAACAGAAGATAGAGCTATCATATGATCTATCAACACAACAGGTCCCGGTAGCTCAGTGGTAAAGGCTGCACTCTGTGAATCCAGAGACGTATTATTATGTGGTAAGGATTTTTACCACATAATAATACGTCTTGGGCTTACTGCTGGAATAATGGGACTTAATAGTCCTAATCGGGCAGTATAAATAAGGCGATATTATTATAATTATATTTGAAGAAAAAATAAAGTATGTAAGAAATGTTCTATAATAAAAAATAAAAAAAATATTTATGAGCTAAAAGATAAAGTTTGATATGAATTATTTCATTTAAGTAATAAATAATATTTTGTTGTAACTTACTTTAATTCATAAGCATTAAATTCCTCGGGTTGGCCGGAAGTCGATCCCGCGGACCATTGTTTACCAGACCAGCGACGGACCCAGGTAAACTGAGACTTCTGTTGTTCTGTCTCTATTTTCACGGTGGTTTGGTTGTTCAGTCTAGTCCACTCGCTATTACTCGTAATCTTTTATCGTACGATAGAACAGACCCAAAAATTGTGAGCTAATTAAAATGGAATTACCTCCCGTCGGGAATTTTCGATTTAAGTGAAAACTAGATTGTTTTCTATATCTCGTATTTATGATTCGGTAGTCTTTGTACATTGTTAACTTTTTTTATAGAAGGGTGGGTGGTATAAAAAAACCTCTTTTTATAGTAAAAATATATCTACCCATTCAATATCTTGATTACGTCTGTATATCTTTGAATGGTGAACTTCATTAGTAAAGTTAGTATTACGAATTTGTCAACATTCTTTAAAAAATGGCAAACACAATATCCCACAAGTTGTCAAACACCTTTAACAGAAAATTGTTATTGAACGCAATTTTTAGAACTTGTGCATGGTAAGCAATTCTATCGTACGACAAAACTTACATGAAGTTCTAGTGTGTGTGGATCCCATATTTCGGATCTTTTCCTTGATCTACAATATTTTCTCATCATAATCACGCCCTAATTTACATACTTTTTATTTCCAGCATCAACGTCTTCTTGTTTCTTTACATAGTATGCACCTTTTGAAATTAATTATCTTTCTCTTAAGGCGAAATTAATAGACTAAATCGAGCTCACAAATTCGAGTCAGAACTTACATTTTACATTTCAAAACAATACGCATAGTCTAGACTTTAAACTCAAAATCAAAAACCCAGCTGTTGTTTCATCAGCACCGTGCCTGACCGGTTAACTTACAATTGTTTAGTCTCATGTCGCCCTTTAATATGGTTTTACTAAATGTCTATTAATTCTGCCCTCAGTAAACTAGAATTATTTAGTTAGTTTTTCAACTTAAGGTGACAATCTTTCTTTTTGCCGAAGGCAGAATTAGTATCGTAGTAGGTATTTTCATGATACTTTTTGTCATATATTTTATCCTCCTTCGCCCCAACAATTTAAAGAGTATGTTGGTATCTTGAACCATTCTATAATTATAAGGGTTTGAGTTTTGAGTTATCTTCTTTATGTCTTTCAATCAAAACTGCCTCTCCTTTTACCCGATGTTGCATGGAGCCTCTGGACCTATACATCCCGTAAGTTAACTTATCGTACTTCATGAACACATCGCTGATAGTGTCTTCGTAATGAACAATGGTTTTCAGGCCCAGTACAAGTCATTAGGCAAAGCCGCAACACACCTCCCTTTAAAATTTCATTTTTCTTTTGTATTCTGTGAAGGAAATCTTCTATACAAGTTATAGACTTCTAGAGAGTACAATTGTGGGCTTTCTATTTTACTGCCACAATCAGTAAATTCGGCATTTAAATAATATTAAATGAGAATCAAAAGGCTTTGTTTTTTTCAAATTATCTGAATAATTTCTTTTTCTTTAGGACGAGGAAAATAAAATGTGTAAAATTTGATAAGGAAGAAATGAAGTGAGAAAATGGAACTCTTGACCCACTTATTATGCTTACAGGTAACATCATCTTCTGTGTTCACTGTCGTCACCCCCTCTTTCCATCGAACGTGGCGTTGCTTCACCACTGCGGCACTTGCAAGCTAGCACCTCGGCACGATCAATCTCACCGTTTCGTCTGCTACGCTTGCAACTATCATTCCCTCTCACCAGTCCACATGAGACTGCACATTCGCCGACACACGGGCGAGAAACCATTTAAGTGTTCCTACTGTGACTACGCCAGTTCCCAATCGTCGGCGCTCAAGACGCACACCCGTACACACACGGGAGAGAAACCGTTTAAGTGCGAGTTTTGTGTGTATGAGTGCTCCACGCGTTCCAACTTGAAACAGCATGTCCAAATGAAACACAACGTGGCCTGGGTTTAGTAACTCTAGGGGTTTTTTTAAATGTATATAAATTGATTAAATTGAATTGGGACAGTGGAGGTGATAATTTTAGTTAAGGAGTTTTTAGGTTTAGTGTTGAAGTTGTGATTAAAACGGTACTAGAATGTAAAAAAATGCCTGTGATGTGCTTTTGTCCTTTGTCAAATATGATGTGTTTAATTTAAAATCCTTCATGCTTGCGAGTTTGTTGTTGTTATTGTCCTTACGGAAAGTTGATATTAAACGCTGCATTGGAAGAAGGGATGGTGAATTTCTTTTGTTTTTGTTATCTCCTGTTCTCCGAGAGATGATGAAAACGTATTTGTAATCAAACTTGAGACTTATCTTTGGTTTGAGCTTTTCTTTTGTTGCTACAAATTTTTTTTTTAAATAATTGCCAAGATTTGAATGATTTTTGGTCTATTTTTTAAAAACTTTACTTTTCATTGTATTGAATAAATAAAAGTTCAAAATTAGTTTTAATTTTTTCAACCTACTTACATTTATTTTTATTTAACAATGTTATCAAAAAATAGGTCACGCATGTATCAACTATGTACCAAAAATTAGCCTAACAATATGCTATGAGCTATGTTACTATTTGGCCGTTTAATCTAGTAATTATATTGCAATAACCGTTGATTTTTCTTTCACTTCCAACATTTTCAGATTATTTCTTATGTACATATTGTGGGACAGTTCTACCAACCTACAACTCGTTGTATTTACTCGAACACACCAAGCTTTGTGCAAAGGCCCCTCGGAGAGACAGTTCGTACAACTATTGTTGCTGTATCTGTGATTATCATTCACCGTCCAAACCATATATGTTGTATCACATAAGGAGGCACAATGGTGAAAAAACCTTTTGAATGTGATATATGTACTTACCGTACAAACAGAGAAGATAGACTTGCAGGACATGTGAGATCCCACACGGGTGAAAAACCATTTAGTTGTACACATTGCAGTTTTACTTGCAGCTTGCCTGAAAACCTGAAAAGGCATATCAAAGGGCGGCATGAGACTAAACAATTGTAAGTGAACCAGTCATGCACGGTGGTTATGAAACAACGGCTGGTTTTTGATTTTGAGGTCAAGTATGATTTTCAAGCTTAATAATAAGTTTTTTTGTCTCGCTGGGGTATGTTAAACAGAGACAGTACCAGCCAAGTCAGGCCTGAACACAATAACACAAATCGTAAGCGCCTTTAACAGGGTTGGCGTTAGGAAGGGCATCCCCGCTTGCCAAAACCAACCTCAAACGTGAGGAAGAGGTTGGACAATGCCGACCCCAAGTTCTAAACTTTTCTTTATTTTCTAATATTTTAGGAACTCATATGTTTACAAAACCAAAAAAAAACGCTTTGTTTTCTTATATTTTTTAATTATCATTTTACGTATCTTCCCAGTGAAACATATAATTTAAAAAATGTCTTTTTCTTTGTTTATTCTTACAGGCTTTTTAAAACATTCAAAGATTGTTATGAATATTTTGTAAGTTCTATTCTATTATTGGTTTAAAAAATACAGATTAGGTTCTTATTTTTTAAATGAGCTTTATTTTCAACAATAAATATTATGTTGATTTTTATTTTTAAGATGAGCTTTAAAATAAAACATATTTTACTATTCAGTATGTACCTCCTAACTTAAACAATTAAATTATGTGACATGAATTCTATGCCTGGTACAATACAAATTTACCTCATACTTACAGGGTCTGCCAAAAAAAAAAAAGCCACTCGAGATATGTAGACTACGGATTTAAATTTTGAAAAATGCTAAAACACGTGTACCATTATATTAAGGAGGAAACATTTTCTACTGGGTTTTATTTTTTTATCACTACCAGGGGCGGCCCCAAGGGGATCAACTTTAGAATCTTAAATGGAACCATCCTTTTTGTAATAGATTTCTGAAAACTACTTGACATCAGAGGTATATTTAGACAATTTAGAGATTTTTATTTAAAACAGGGCCGGAGACAATGTACATTTGATTTCAGATGTTTTAGTATTTTTTATAAAATATTTATTTATAATATTAATTGTATTTTTTAAAAAAAATTGTTGAACACATGTTTTTTGAATTTGAAATAATTGAATTTTCATGCCTTTTAGATAACATTAGCTTTACAAGAGGAAGTTTTAAGTGGTCAACATTTAAAAAAAAAAATTGAACACTGAACACCTCCCCTGGTAAAGCTAATGGTATCAAAAAGTCATGAAAAATTAATTGTTTCAAATGGGAAAATATTTGTTCAACATTTTTTTGAAAACATACAATTAATTTCTTATAATATTTTTTTTTACTGAAACCTCTGAAACGAAATGTACGATATCTCAGTTTTGAAAACTTGTCTAAATATACTTCTGATTTTAGTAAATTAGAAAGAAAACAGTTTGCTTGGTAGTTTGACACTATCTTCATTCCACCGGAGACTGCATCTTTAATACACGAGTTCCCCGAGAATCATTGAATCACTTCGTTTTCGAATCCATATAGGGTGAATATGGAAATTCCTGTTTTGCTAGTATTCTGGCCCTACCCAATTTTAATGTGATAAGTCCTGTAGTTTGTGGTTAAGAGTTAAAAAATATCATCTACACATCGAACCCCTTGTATTTCCTCCTTTAATACTAATTTCTAAGAGAATTTCTTAATTAATAATAACTATCTTTAACGGAAGGTAACCAACCACCAGGCGAGGTTAATGCTCAAAGCATTTTCTACCACCTAATCCTTAGAGTCTTGTTATTATGTGGTCATAAACTCAAATTAATGAGGGAAAATTCATGCACTCAGTGGGATTCGAACCAACGGATCCCTACGCTATCTGAATAATTAGACTAGCGCGTTAACCACTTGACTACCAGTACAAGTTCATTTATTTGTTTACTACTTCTTAGCATACTATAGACAAAAATATAATACATCTCTGTGGAATCTAGTTTGGTCGTATTAAATTTTATATTTCAATTTGAAAACTATTTACAATCTTCAAGCTACCTAATTCCTACCGAATACATATTTCTGTTAAAAAGTCTTCTATGTTTTATTTGATCATTTAGTGAATATTTTTATAATTATGATTGTATTTTTATACATTATAACAAAATTATATATATTTTATTAAATAAAAAATATATTTATTAAACTCACAGAGAAGTTTTATTTCTATTTAGGTCATTTGATCTTCTTAAATGTGATTAATCTAGATAATACCTGTGACTAAAAAACTAACTAACTTAAGTCACATTAGTTCCCTGGTCCCGTGGATCAAGTTTAGTGTGGGATGCGACATGTGTCGATACCTTTGCCTCCACTTATATAGCAAAAACATCAAGAGAGGCAGGGGCAGCAGCTGAAACAGCTTCAAGATTGAAACATACAAAATACATTGAAATCAAAGAGAGAGGCTACATATTCCAACCTGTTGCTGTGGAAACCATGGGTGCTTGGAGCATCGAATCTAAAAAATGGTTAGACCATTTGGGAAAGAAATTGATTGGAATTACGGGTGATCCCCGTTCCAATCATTTTCTTTACCAAAAAAATTGGTCTGGCCATTCAAAGAGGAAATGCTGCTTGCATCCTCGGTTCCCTTCCAGAAGGACAGTCCCTGGGACAAGTTTTTTATATTTAATAAAAATAAATAAAACATTCCTCTTCCAATTCTAAAAAAAAATAAAAAAAAAACTAACTTAATACTATTACTTTTTCAGATAATGTTTTAATTAAAGTTCCAGTTTCATGGAAAATTGTACCAATAGTTGCACCTATGAGCTCATCTGAAAAAGAGATCGCACTAGCTAAGACCAAATCTACCTTAAGTCCTCATAAAAAGTCTGCAAAACAAAATGCTAGAAGTGTTTCCAAAAATAACATTTCAAATAAAATATACAACTTTAAAGAGCCAAAAGTTCCACAATCAATTACTCCAAGTTCAAAAGTTTCTCTCAAAACTTTAAACTCTATCTCAACTAATTCGTCAGTTGCTAACGCAAATACTCGTGTTCTGAGTCCTAATAAATTTATTAAACCCAACACAATTCACGCAGTGAATACACAATCCAAGAAATTGTTCATTTCCGATCATAAACAATCATCATCTGTAGATTGGAAAAATAATTCACCTAAGTCTTTCATTCTAGAAGATGTAATAAAAACAAACAATTTCAATATTACGAAATTTTCAAAAGTCATTTCATCTGATTCAGGAGCTACTTGTTTGGATAGTGTCACTTTAACGTACCCAGTTTCTGAGGTCAATGACAAAAATGATATTGTAATTGATAGTGGCTATAATAATGAAAAAAATCAAAGCTCTAACATAATTGTGGATACGGCTTCTTTAGAAAAATGCGAGCTGATTCCATTTAGTTTAAATATGGACACAAAATCAGATTCAAAACAGCTCGAATCAAGAAATATAAGTATCTCGGTGAACACAGAGAGTACTAAATCACCTGAACAATGTATTCTGAATCCGAAGAAAAAGCTCATTGAACGTGCGAAACATTCTATGAATAATTCCGAAGAAATATTTCTAGAAGATAAGAACAAAGCTAAAACAGTTTTAGAAAACCAAAATGTCAACAAAAACATAGATAATAACAATTTAAAATCCTTGAGTAATCTTTCTCAGCAGTCTGAAAAACATCCACCCTCGCAGAGTATATCTAAAGTGCGAAAGGTTTATAAACATTTGGCAACTCTAAAAACAAACTCGACGGATGTTAATAATACACATTCTTTTTCTCCAACTACAAAAAATGCTCTCGCTATTAATGGAAGAATTAACAATAGAAATAAAAACAACGTCAAATTTGCAGCTGTCAGCGCTCCTAATATTAAAACGACCAAACACAAGAAATCTACGAAAAAAGACATTCTCAACTTTCGTAGGAAGATGAAGAGTCCACCTATTCCAGAGTCAATAAAAAATATGAAAATCAAAGAAGTTTATCCTGACCATTGGAACTGTGTTTATTGTTCAAAAGATATTACTTACAATGATATTTATGAGCATTCAACTACATGTTTACACATTGATACGGACGAGTATGGCAAACATTTGATTTGTTGTATTTGTAAATATGCAACCATGAAACTATCAAATTTAAGAAAGCACATCTGGACTCATACTGGGGAGAAACCCTTTAAATGCAACAAGTGTTCTTATAATAGCACACAAAGTTCTAATCTAAGAATGCATTTGAAAATCAAACATGGTATTATTAATATTATCAACTAAAAAGTAAAAATTTTAATTAAGTTATTACTGTCCAAAGATATTTTTGTAGTCTTTCTTAAAAAAAAAAACTTTCTAGTCAATTTTTTCTCAAATTTTTTACATATCACATTTATTGAAACATATCATAAAAAATCAGTATTTTCAAAGAATATTTTTTAAGTTATTTATAGATTATTGAGATGAATATAGGTGAATATAGGCTAAAGATTATTGAGATGAAAGTAGGTTTAAATTTCTCAGAACCACTTGATTCTCTATGCTCTTTTAATTTAAGTTTGTTCATTCACTGTAACAGCACATCATTTGTTTTAAGAATCCCAAATTGAAACATAAACATATCACTATTTGAATTAAAATTTAAGCATATAGGTTTAAGTTAGAATTTAAGAATACCAAATTAAAACATACACATATCATTATCAACTTAAGACATATCATTATAGATAACATACACATATCATTATAGATACTTGAAAATTTTACTTTAATTTTTACAAGTTCAATTGTTTATTTGACTTATTTTAGTATTTATAATGACTAACTATTTGAATTCAATATACGTTGAAACATACCATATCAGTATTTTACATTTTGTCAACACTAAGTTTAGAGATCATTATTATAAAAAGTATTCTGAATTCGTTTGTATATATTTTTTCTCAATATTATTAACTATTACGATTATGGTTTACAAAATAAGATTACATTTTTTAAAACATATCTCTAAAAATTAAGATTTTTTTAAATAATATATTCAAGAACTCATTACATAAAGCTATTATTATAGATTTCTTTTTTGTTAGTAATATGTAATAACTTTTAGTAACGATACATATCAAATATTAATGTTATAATATAAGTTGAAACAAATAATATCGAAGAATATTGTAAGAGACGAGTAGATTTTATTAATAGAAGATCGTTCTTAGATTTATGTAATACATAGTTGTTAGTGTACCTTTATTTCCCAATAGGATTCATTATAAACTCTTTTTCCTCTCCCCCTCGAAAGTCCCTTTTAAATAAGTTCTAGATATATTCTACCAGTTAATCTAATTATAAGTACAATAATAGTATTTTTCTCTCTCTTTTACCTTCTCCTTCTTTTCACAATTTCAATCTCATCTATCCTCCCTTCCGAAAAATTAAATCATTCCACAACCACCCTGTAAATTATTAAACATGGATTAACTGATTCGTAAGTTCAACCGATCTCATTAAATTTAATACTATTTTCTAGTCATTTAATGTTTAAGTAACTTTTCTTGCAGCACAATATTTTTAAAACCATTTTATTATTTTTGAGGGTCCTATTATTATTTTTGTTTAAATTTTACCAAACCATTATATTTTAAAGAAATAATTCGGATGTATTTTGATTATTTCTTTTAGACCTGATTCGGAATCAGCATTACTATGTTTATTTTAGAAAAAATGACAAGCTTAGATTTATGCCATTTTAAAGTATAAGAAGTTATATAAAAAACAGAGTAACTTTTAAGTTGAAATGGAAATATCCTGTGTATCTAAAAATACGCAATTCAATAATAAATTGTTTTAATACTCATTACGCTTGTGATATGTTTGTCTTTTGATACACATCGTTAGAAATAATAATTTAAATCTGCATCTGTTGAATTTTGGAAAATTATTTACCATCTAAAATTAATATTGTCTTTTAAAATTTGCATAATTGAAATTTTCTTTTGTTTAAACCTAATCCTATTTGAACATTCTTGTATCATACATAAATACACAAGGAAAAGAAAACGAAAAGACAAAGAAATTCTTATTTAATTGTGTGTGGTAACGCAAATAAATTTTTACCAGTCGTGCAATATAAATGTAAGATTAGCAACTCGGCAATATTCTTAACCAGTTAAGATTAAAACTTAGTATCTACAATTCAATTCTAATAAAATGAATATTATGTTTTTTCTTTATTTTCGGTAGTCCGTTTTGAAAATTGAATAAATTCTTTTTCGTCTGTTGAAATTTGAAAACTTTTCATACATCTCATAGGGTACCTTTTCTTTAAAATATTCCTAATAACCATGTGTGTTTTATTAATAGCTATAAAAAAAAATAAAAACCAATATCTCTTCCATCTGTGTTTTTGTCATGAAATTGTTTTTTCTCTCTCTCCACCAACAGTGTCATGTTTTTGATTATGGAAACGATTTTTCCTTATGTACGAGGTACCAATGTATTATTATCCATTTATAGCACGAGAAAAAATGAACTATGTGGAAACATAGTTCAATAAAACGTGTTCAATATCATTTAAGGATTGGTTATTTTATTGTTTCTTTGTTTCTAGAAATATTTTATTTCTGTCGGATCTAAATGACATTAAATATTAAGTTAAAAATAATCACGGTTTAATTTAACTTTATCTTTTACCAATTTTATAATTGAAGTTTTATATGGTCACGATTTAATTTTATTGAATCATATTACGATCTAATTATATTGCATTCCGCCCCAACTCGGGCTGGGTGAAATTAATGTGGGTAGCAGGTTTGTGAGTTTCCTGTGAATGGAGGGTAACACCCCCGTCGTGATATGACCTTGCAGTTGAAAGCAACGTTAAAAAAATAATAAACATAAAAAATCTCGTTGTTTTCTGACTCATCTGTGGAAGGTCTTCAGGTGAGTAATTATTTATTCTCGTTTGTCGATAGTCTTTCTTCGTTGTACTTTTGATATTGAATCCCCTGAACTTACCTTGCTTACTTTTTTTCAACCAAATTATCAATATTTTTAGGTGCCATATATGAAAGACTACTTGCCAAACTCTTACCTCTTCCTGGACTTTCTCACTTTTTATTTTCTTTTCCTTGTTTGGAAATTTTTATTTATGAACGTTCAATGCGGTATTGTTCTGACCTTTTTCCACTTCTTCCTATTAATACTTTTTGGTTACGGTCTCTTCAATTCCTTATTATTCAACCTCTTTTCAAGCTATAATACATACTTCTCTATAATAATCTCTATTAAAAATCATAAAAAAACCAGTTTTATTCTTGTATGAAATTAGGTATGTATTTTGTAGGACTTTTTCATATTTATATGCAATTTTAAGATTGGGGTGAAAACTATTTGGTGGGGACCCCAAATACCCCAAAAGATGATGAAATTTAAATAAAAAAAATAAACCAATATGAACATAACAGATATTTTTAATATAATATTATAACTCAGCTTGTTTTTTTTTTCATGACCATGTTCTCAGACCTTCTCCATATTCTAGAACCCCTCTGCGATTTACAATCCCTGGACAGTAACGATGACTACAAAGCTCATTCAAAAGATTCTCCCAGTGGACTCAAACTTCACGGTACTGGGTTCCGGAACCCTCACGTGACGTGCATCCATTGCAAGGTTTTCTATTCAACTGTCGTCGAAGAACTGATCAATCACTGTCGAACCTGTGACAAGATGCCCCGAGAGGACCCGACCCAACAGAAATATGTGTGCTACGCATGCTCCTACTATACGTACATCAGTGGTAATATCAAACGGCACGTCCGCATTCATCTTGGCGAGAAACCTTATAAATGTAATTTTTGTAATTACCGAGCTGTCGAGAAAAAATCCGTCTTAAATCATATGATTCGACACCATAAAAAAATTGTACAGAAACTCACTGAAAAATGAAAATTACGTACTTCATGTGTAATACACTTTGAATAACCTATTGCAATAGACGTCAGGAATTATCTAAGAAAAATTGAAACAAATCGTATGTGACTTTAAAAGACATTTACAACAACAAAGAACCGAAATGGTTTGAACTTTTTTGGTGTTTATTATAAAATGTATCTTGTAATCACTGGATTTGTGTAACACCGAGACTTGGCGAACCATTTAGAATACATTTGTAATATTATAAGCAAGGCTCACTAAAATTTTGTAAAGTAATACATGTTCCTGATTTAATCTAGAAAGAATAAAGCTGCCATAAATTCAATGTTAACTATATTTTTTTAAATAAACATTTCTATTAATGATTTTTTTAATGGTAGTATCATGTCGTTAGTTAGAATCATACATACACATACCTCTCTCGAATTTGATCTCATTTTGTTCACCAAATAATTATTTTATTCGTTATTACAATGTAGAAGTTTTTTGTCTGACTTCGCATTTACTATGATAACTTGGCCCTTAAAAACTTCAAATTCAATCCAACTTTACTGTAAACGATACCTATTATTTTTATACAAAAGCATCTTTTTTATGTTTTTAAAACTTGATCGTCCATACAGCAACTTAGTTTACTATGGCTTGAATGATGGAAAAACATTTTCATTATTTTAATTTGAAATTTCAACATAAAATCTTATGTTTTTGTGTACTTTTATGTACTACACCGGACACTAGTTGTTTATCCATTTGACTCCATGTATTCCCGTATTTCCTGATAAAGTAAATTTGGCATAACTTTTTTTGTGGTTAAAATTTTCTAGGTACTTTTGTTTTGATAGAAAAGTAACAGTATGGAGATTAATACTGAAGAGAAGAAACATTTTTATCTTATTCGGTTATTTTTTTCTTGATAGAAAACAAAGAGTATGATTTTTTTTTTTAAAATAAATTTAATAAAACTTAGGCACTGGAAAAGTTAAACATGTGCCTTTTCTGTTCAGAGTAATCTCCATACTGTTGGTTGTCTATCAAAGCAATAATACTTTGAAATTTTTAACAAAAAATTAACCATGGAGTCAAATGGATAAACAACAAGTGTCCGGTTAATTTTGCCGGTTAGTATATTATGTACATTCTTAAATTGTACTTTTGTCATTATACGACACTTACGAGTAGATCTCATTTTATTCCTTTTTTATGTTCATGTGAATGGTCCTTTCACTAAATGAAACCTCGCCAATTTATAAACCTTTTAAGGATTGTACTATATGTAATTGTTTTAAACAATAAAACCGTCAAAACACTTTAATTTGGTCTTCTTTATTAAAATATCGTTTTACATAGCGTATTCCACTCTCAACTATTCTACTATACTAAATAATGTTTTATTTTTCAGTTTGCATCTATTGCTCACACTCAATTCCCAATGATCCTTGGATTCTCGCGAATCATTGTAAAGTTTGTGAACGTATGCCTCGAGATAGTCCAAGAGGTATAAAATACATGTGTTTCGCTTGCGAGTACTTTTCAGTACACTTTCCGAACATTAAAAAGCACATTTACAAACATTTAGATGAAAAGCGACATAAATGTGACTTTTGTTCCTACAGTGCTACCGAGTTCAAGTGTCTTCGAGTTCACAAGTCAAAATATCATGGTGTGATTTTAAATTAAACAGACATATAAAATTTACCTTTGTCTAAAGAAAGTTGGCCAGTAGTAATCGTGAGATTGCTTAAGCAAAATTAAAAAAAAAGTTTACCTGTTCAAGAACCCTGAAACACTGTTTGTGAAATTATAACGAAGGGAAGATAAAAAGCTATCGTTTGAAGTGAACTTCGTTAGAGATGAATTTACCATTGGAAGAAGTACAATAGATTGAAGAAGTGTGACCTCTAAATACATTGAAAAATAGCAAACAAAACTGCGTCCGTTCGTATACATTTTGAAAACCACCTTTCGCGAGTACTTTTTACTTTCTGAATAATTATTTTCGAGCAGCAAATAAGAAAAAATCTACTGTTCAATTTACGCTTTTTATTTACATTTTTTAATTGCAGATGAAAATGAGAAAATAGAGCAAAGAGTTAACACGTTGAACACCTGTCAACCGTAAATGGATGACAATCAAAGAACCTGTGTACCACAGCCAAAAGTCAGAATGTTCTCTGTATTTCACTTATTTATATTACACAACAAAATCAGAGGTATTATAAAAACCTACACTACTCACTTTCACCGCTCAAAAAAGAACGATTTTCGAGTAATCTACAATTTTCTATGTCAACCACAGATGTAAAATGTCTCTATCCTACCAGTCAGCCATATGTCGTACCAGTCAGTTATGTACCTACAACCCCAAGAGTTTCAACCAGCCACAAACTTGAACCGATTCCTGGCCCAAATGGTAAAGTACGAAGACAGTGCAAGCCCTGCTATGAAAGAATGAAACAACAGCGTGATAGAAAGTACGCAAGAAACCATACAAACAAAGTGGCCACAATGTGTATAGTGTGTGATGCAGTTATGTGCCTTCCTTGCTTCAATGCCAATCATTGAAGCAAGGAAGGCACATGACTTTATGGGAAAGTACTAGTGTACTTTCCCGAAAAGTATTCATGGGAACACAAAAATGTATATACAAAAGATAAAGAAATAAAGAAAAGATCATTATTATGTCATGCCAATAACTAGCCTATCTACATTTGTAGATTTCTTTTTATTGTGGTGAAAATAATTATTATTCACAGCTATTTTCAAAGGACAAAAACTACTCAAAATTATCCTCATTGACAAATATTCTTGCTACAACAGAAGAAGAAAAAAAATAACAACACTCATGTAACTAATATTTTAAGTTTAGAAATAAAAACTTGAAATTATTCCCATTATCAAAATGTCTTATACTCTTTATTAAATCAGGCATTTCCGAAAATATCTAGTATTCGATATCAGAATTATTATGTTTGTTTACTGTGTTAGTAGTGCTTGAATAATTAAAAGTCGAATTATATTTAGAAGTACTCTAAATATTTTTTATCGTCATAACGAAAAGGAGTTATTGGTACTTACTACATTGTTTGAAATTTTCCTCTGATTTCAGCATCTTATCAAACATGTCAGTATTGCAAACTTCAGTATTCCTCAGACACAAATAAATTAATTGAACATTGCAAAACCTGCACCTTTATGCCTAGAGAGACTGCCTTTGACTATTCAAAATTCATGTGTTTTAAATGTCCATTTGTTACACTTATCAACCGTAATATGAGAAGGCACATTAACAAACATATTGGAGAGAAACCGTATAAATGTCAACTATGTAAATATAGTGCCGTCGAAAACAAGTGCTTAAAGTTGCACATGTTTTCACATCATGGTCTTAAGACAAGTACCGGCAAAATGAAATGTGAAACAACTTTGTTACCAAAAAATTACAAAGAAAAATTTATGAAGTTTACAGATATAAAATCTGAAGATCATGAAAAATTTAAACAAGTTTAAATCATCTTCTACGTGGTTTAGATAAGTGATAAATCTAACTGCTTTTAAATTTATCTAATAATATAATGGAAGGCGTACTTTCATACATGCTTTTTAATTGCGTGACTGTTTTTAAATTCCCTCTGATTTTCCTCATCTTTATTCAGATATCTATGTGTTTTCGGTTTGTGTGTGTGACTCTTTTAATTTCTCATATTACATATAATATCATAATCTTTTTCCTAACTTCGGAGTTATTTACTCTTTGATTTTAAATTATAAAAACAAAATCCTTTGACAAATAGAAATTAATTAAATTTTAATATTTTGTTTTGTTATATAAGCATTTGCTTGTCTCATTATTTTTGGTCTTATTAAATAAATTTAAAGTTTAAAAAAGAGTAATTGCAAAAAATATTCTTATTTCTGTTCAACATAACAATGATACACATAATTACAGCAATTAAACTGTTATTTTTCTTTGTTACCAATGATCTTCTTTTCAATACTTAAAAATGCGAAAGTACATCTCTTAACACTCCGTACTAGGAAATTTCTGGTGGCTAAAATTTTGAAAATAGAATCGTTTTATGTTCTATACCTAGATGTGCCATGTGAAAAGATTATACACAGTGAACGAAAAGTTCCAGGACGGATTTTTATCTTTTTAACGGAGTATGTAATTGATTTTTTTTTTTTTCAGCGGAATCAAAATTTCTACAGGGTGTTTTTTTACATAAAACCTCCCATATATATATATATATTTTTTTTTTTTTTTTGATATTCAAAATCTACATATGTTAAATTTTACTCACAATTGACCCCTCACTCCATATTTTGATGAAACGCATATATTTGATCAACCCTAAGGAATCATGAACTTCTCCTCGGAATGAAAGTGTTAAAACCCAGAGTATGGTACTTCAAATCAGTGTAGTTTTTCATGCTAAATCATCTAGTAGCATTGGTTTTTCCATATTTTTCACGTTTGTTCATACAGTTCGTGATAAAACTGTTGATTGGTGAGGAATCAATAATGTTTTGTGTAGAATTTAAAATAGATTTTGAATATCAAATAAAAAATAGGTGGTTCTATTTAAAAATGGAAAGTTGGTGCCTATTTCACAACTTTTGGGACACCCTGTACAAATTTCGATTCCGCCAAAAAAATTAAAAACTTGGGTGAGAACTCCTTTTTAAAAAAAAATTCAAGGCTCTATCTTAAGCTGTTAAAAAGATAAAAATCCGTTTCGGGACTTTTCATTCACTCTGTATAGTATTCCAACTGGGACGATAGCTGTTTTCATAGCTGTTTTTCCGTACCGGTGAATTTCCGGTGGCCATAATTAGAATATATGTTCATTTAATGTTCTATATGTGCAAAAAAAAATCATATTTTTGTTAGTCATAATCGTGATGTCACTATAACACAGATCACTAGCATCTATAAAGTTATTATATTTGTGTTAATCACAATCGCGATATCAAAACTACTCAAAGTCGCTTTTCTAAATATTTGCTTAACTTGGGACTTGAACCACCGACCTCCGATTACAAGTCCGCCGCATTATCAATCAAGCTATTCGGGTCGGTCACAAGCGTCTATTGTAGCTTCTGTGTGAAGCCAGCCACGGAAGAACGCCATGTTTACAAACTAAAACCACAATGCATTAATTTATTTAAATCCAATATTTAAATTTATATTGTTCATATTATAAGTACAAATATCATACATTACATTACATCTCCGTACTGGTAAATATCCGGTGTGCAAAATGTTGTAGGTACATACGTAGGTTAGGTTCGTTTCATGTTCTTTAATATTCCAAATGAAACTGAAAGCTATCCATACCTCAGCTTAAAATATTTGTAAACGTAAATAAGCAAGGTTAGTCATCTTAATTGATCAGTTAATCATTTTGGTTGCTGTTATAATGAATTTAAAAAATAGTCCGAGCAGGAAATTTTTGTCCTATGAAGAAAAACTGATCACAATGACCTTGAAATCATTCTCAAGGTCGCTTGTTTTAGGTCAGATTATGGTTAACTTTGTTTACTAATTTTTTACCTACTTAATTTTTTACAGGAAAAAATATTCGATGTACCTACTGAAAAAGCACAATGTCTGCATTACATTATATTAGTCTGAATAATATCGAGACTCAATGCTGTATGACTGAAATATATGTAATTACTTTTTGGTGTTTTAAATTTGTTTTTTAGTTTTGTGATAGTGCGGGGAGAAACATTCCCATAAACATATTTGAATACTTTGTGTTAGAACCATATTTACTATTTTTTTTGTTATAATGTACTGATTCTCTTAATTTACATTTTTGTTTTTGCATGACCACCAAATTCATTTTTAAAATATTCAATGCACTCATCAGTAGTTACTGTCCGTCCCCTCTGTAGTCTGTAATCTGTAGGTGTATACATTCACTCTAGGGTAGACTTTGAAAATTTACCAGTTACTTTGTGGTTATTTTACATGAAATTGACAGAATTTAGGAATAATTAGCTATCTTCATAAAGTATTATTTTTAGGTATTTACACAAGTTTCAGTTTGTCTACTCTTATTTCAGATCGTGTCTGTTTGTTTTGCAACCAGGAACTGTCTTCAGATTTAAACGAGCTCTATTCTCACTGTAAAACCTGCATATTTATGCCCCGCGAGAAATCATTTGATCACAAGTTCATGTGTATTTTCTGTTCCTACTTCACTCACGTTTCGAGTAATATGAAGCGTCATCTAAAAAGTCATCTACAAGGAAAAACGTACAAATGCGAAGTCTGTCCGTATAGAACCAAGCAGAAATCTCTTCTAATAACTCACCGACACAGTCAACATGGTTATGTTTAAAGTTTTTTTTTTTTAACATCGCTTCCAACATGGTCATATCACAATAGGGGTTTTACCCAACATTTGTTGGGCAAACAACCCATCTACTCAAACAAATCTCACCCAGTCTGAGTGAGCCGAGAAAAGCCAGCAGAACGTGGAGTGCCCTAATGAGAATGGATGGATTCGAAACCAGAACGTTGCTCCATGTTCTCGCCAACTTGAGCTTTGCTTAACTTCAGTGATAGGATAAGAAGTTGTGTATTTAAAGACCATTGTCTGCCTGGTAATATTTAAATGACAAACAACTATAATATTTAATATGACCTATTTACTGAACTCTCCTTTTACCCAAAAGATTTTTTTATATGCTTGATAAATTATAGAGATAGACACAGCAGCGGCTGAAAAATATTGCTTTAAATGGGCTAACCTTTTTTTATTTTCATAAATCTGGATGTGCTTATATTATCCATTTACAATCTTTTTTCTAACTGAGGTTTAAAAAAAACTTTCCAAATTTACGTGTTTTTTTACCTGTAATTACAAATTTAATGAACCAATTTCTTTATATATTGTAATTTACATGATATTAGACCAATAAATGATATTTTTTTTAAACTAATAGCAAAAAAGGACTCTAGTTCCACGCCGACAGTATAAATAAAGTATTTGTAATTGTAGATGGCAAGTTCAGTAGCTAGGTCATATTTTAATCAACTGTGCAATATTCTGATCTCACATATTCCATGTAAAATAATGAATAATAAACCTTATGTATACTCCCAGAATAGGACTTGAGTGCAGAAGTAACTTTAGGTATTATTATGTGGTAAAATTCCCAAATAAATAGTGAAAAAAGCATGCATAGGGTAGGATTCGAACTCACAAATCTCCGCCTTACTTAAACTAACAGACCTTGAAGCTTGATTGTTAAAGCAACGGACTCGTTTTATGAAAATTGGTGGTTCGAGCCCCAAACACGGAGAATTTTAAAAGGTTTGTATTAGTAATTATAATATTACTCTAATACTCAAATGTGATAAGGCTAGAGCACGGATTTTATGCAGCCAAAAATGTCCAACCTATGAAATCGCAAATGCAGTCAAAAAGGAAGAAATAAATGCACTAAAACATGCAAAGTATATGCAGAACTTTAAGAAAAAATTAGTGCAAATATTGTATTTTTTTTATACAAAAAATGGTATCAACTAGAAATCACTAGAATACTAGATTTGGATATACGTTGCACCTGTTGTGAATGTACTTCCACATTTTCTCTTTGACTCTTTTTCTATAATCAGCTGCTGGTTTTACACTCGAAATGTTTACCCAACATTTGAGCATATAATCTTCGACTCTTTCTTGACCGAAAAATGTTGAAACTATGCAAAATTACCATTTTTAACCAAAGTATGCAGAACTTTGGTTAAAAATGAAATATCCAATTATAGACCAATTTCCATCCTTTCCACTATTCCAAAACTTTTTGAATCTCTTCTTCTTGATCAAATTTTGCCTTTCTTTCTTCGTTTTATTATTGTTAATCAACACGGTTTCGTTCCCAATAAATCTGTTACCTCTAACCTCCTTGTTTATTCTAATTTCCTCTTCAAACAGTTCTCCAATAATGCCCAAGTAGACACTCTATATCTAGACCTAACTAAAGCGTTTGATCGGGTAAATCACCGAATTCTGATTGACAAATTACAAGCCAATGGAGTTTCCGGAAATCTCTTAAAGTGGTTCTCTTGCTACCTTTCTAATAGAACTTCTTCTATTAGCACTGGCTCTTCTTCTTCTCATCCCTTTCCTATACATTCTGGAGTTCCTCAGGGCTCTCACCTTTGCCCTATCCTTTTCCTAGTTTTTATTAATGATGTCCACTTCTGCCTTTCGAAATTTAATATTGATTTTCTTCTTTTTTGTGATGACTTTAAAATATACAAGGCTATCAATTCCGTAAACGATCAAGTTCATCTCCAAGAGGCTCTGTCTTCCTTGTGTGACTGGTTTAAAATTAATTGCTTATCTGTTAACCCTTTAAAATGTCATAGCATCTCTTTCACTAGGTCTCATTCTCCACTTCTCTACTCTTACTCTATTGGCTCTTCAATTATTCCTCAAAGTGACTGTGTTCGAGACTTGGGTGTTCTTTTCGATACAAAGCTAACTTTCATTCCTCACATCGAAAAGATTGTCTCTAAATCCTCTAGTATGCTTGGATTTCTTTTTCGTTCTACCAAAGACTTTTCGAACGTTCTTCCAACAAAAATCCTTTATTGCTCTTTAGTTCGAGGAATTTTGGAATTTGCTAGCCCTGTCTGGAATCCTTATTACAATATCCACTGTACATCTATAGAAGCTATTCAACATCGGGCATTGAAATTTATGTCAAAAAAATTCCGACTTGGATTGAGTTCTTATGAAACTTTGGAATCTTCTCTCTCTCTTCTTCCATTATCACACCGTAGATCACTTTATGATATTATAACTCTTTTTAAAATATTAAATAATCAAATTGACTGTCCCGAACTTCTTAGTGAAATTAATATCCATACCCCATCACCTACAGCTCTCTCATTAACACGTGTACCTGTTCCTTTTTCAACTCCTCTTGCTCGCAGAAACTACCTTATTAACGCACCACTTCAACGACTTCAAAACCTTGCGAATGAACTATCTGATGATATCGATTTATTTTTTACATCTGTGCCACAACTAAAATCGTACTTCCATCAAAAATATCTTCAATCTGATAGCTTATTCTGATAGCCAATATTTTCTTTATAAAAATTTCCCACTTTTCGTTTTTTTTTAATTGAAATTAGTACCTGTTTTTTTTTTTTTTTTTTTTTTTTTTTTTTTGTCATGTCTTTAGTTAGAGAAAATGTATTGTATTAGTTAGTACAGGGTCCGCCCGTTTAAGTGTGTAATAAATAAATAAATAAATAAACTTTACGGTAAAAGCAAAATTTGTTAAAAACAATGCAATTCAAGCTATCGCATATTCCAATATGTAATTGCTTAAAATCCGAGCTCTAGTGATAACCTTTTACTTGGATTAAGAGACTCACGCTCAAAAAACTCAATCAGTCATATAATTGATTTAATACGATCTAGTCATATAATAGAATTGTCACATAGTTCCATAATAATTTGTATGTTGAAGATCTCATTGTTAGCTCCGCTTATTAGAATATTATTATATAGTTTTTCTATTGTTTACAAGTAAGCACTTTAAGAAACATTGGATCTTTAAATAGGTTCTCACTGGAATTCAACAGTGATCTTTCATTTTCCATAGACTTTTCTTTTATCGCTTAGAAACACCATGTTCAATGCTATTAAAACTGACAAATGTGTTAAGTATTAAGATAAGATATGTGTTAAATATTATCAAGTAATGTTATCAATTTAAACTTCCAAATCACGTGAAGAGTGATTCCTCTCTTTCAATTGCCTTAGTTACTAATGTTTCTATTTGTGCCAACTTGATTTTGTTACAGATCCATTTTGTATTCATTGTCGATCGACCTTCCTTTCTTTCCCCTGTCTGGACTTAAACACCGCACTAGTAGAACATTGTAAGACCTGCCCCGCTATGGGACGTCCCGACCCGTACCGCTACAAGTATGTCTGTTACGCGTGCTCTTACTTCACCTACTACATCAACAATGTGCGCAAACACATCAATATTCATACGGGTGAAAAACCATTCCCTTGCGGTTACTGTGATTATAAGGCGAGAGAGTCGCAAGCATTTAAAGTTCACATGAAACGATACCATCCTGGACTTGGATAAAAAATAGAGTAGATAAATAGCAATAAAAATCGATCTAGGAAAAGTATATTTAGATACCCAATCTCATCAAAACTATCAAACCATTCTCAATAATGCCAATACTGTTACTATATCGCAAGATTATCCGAAGATTTTAGCTTCAAAAACAATTTCGATGAATAATTTAATAAGTATTTGAATGCCTATTATATTTATCAAGCTATACCGATGCAAATTACATAATACATACATATAGAAAATAATTAGAGTTTTAATAAAGAGTTTTATACTTTGTATTTTTTATCTTTTTTCTGTATCTAATAATTTTTATGTAATTAAAATAGTTAATTCTATGAAAGTAAGTTTTGAATTAATCTTAAATATCAGAATACATTTACATGTTAAAAAATAAAATATCTTATATTATAAAATGATTCGTTTATGTGTGTATGTTTAACTCGAGAACTACAAGTCGGATTAAGCTGCAATTTTGTATAATTACAAATGACAGGCTCAGTAAAGTCATGCGCTATTCAAAAGATACATTTTTAAAAGTTGAGCTTTTAAGTGAACTTAATGTATGAGAGGTATTGAGATTCAAAATGTCCATTTTTTATAAAAAAAATTAGCTTATTCACACACTGGAAAAAGCTTAAGATTTATGGAATGAGAATTACTTGAACTGAACCTTTCTACTATTTTTTCATTGATTTTATCCTTTGCAAATTAGATTTTTGAAAAAAGGTCTCAATTGAAAAAGAGGTGTTATTCTTGGAAATATTTTTACCGCATTTTACTTTGTGATTATCTTTTAATCTTTCGTGTCGCAACAGAGAGAAGATAACATAATCTTACATATTTGTTTATTTGATATTTGATGGCCATAATTATGAAGTGATAAAAAGTAACTTGTCAAATTAAAGCGCGCGATTAACTCAGTGGTAAAGCACTCGCTTGCCATGCGGAAGGTGCCGACAAAAATTTGTATTCTTAATTTAGTTCCACTTTTGTAAGAGATACCTTCCGGTGCGCTCCTGTTGACCCACTCAATTGGGAAGTATTGTGTCACTTCTCGCCCATCAGAGGGGAGGCATACTACGGGATGGGCAGGCTACAACACGGTCCACAAGCGTCTAGAGTAGCTCCTGTTTCATGGCTACGAAATAATAAAGGCTGTGAAACACTCATCTTTAAAATAAAAGTTGTGTTTGTTGGTGGTTTAAAAAAAAGGAGAGTGTTCCTTTTTTTTTAACCACCACCAACTATCAAAAATTTTCTTTCGCCACCGAGGCCATTCCTCGGTGAACCTAGCGCTCCGCAAGCCTGGCTGCAACGCGGCTAGTATACTTATATTGTGATATCATAATTGTCATGTATCTTTATTATAATTAGGATGTTCATATTTTAATTTGATCTATTTAGTTTATTTTAATTTAATTTACATAATGAAATAAAATAAACACTCACTCTGATTTGTTTTTTATATTAATGTGTTCAATCTTGCTTGATTAAACTACTTAATAAGGAAGTAAGGTCTGAATAGAAGGAACATGCTAATAGCTCCTTTAGACTTAGCCACCAGGCTAAGTCTAAAAGAGCTATTAGGCTTTTCCTCACGAGATGTCAGTGGACCCCGAACATTCAAGTAGTGTACGGAAAAAGTCCTGCTCAGGGGATCGAACCCAGGTCACCTTGCTGGTAATGCCTAGCGCGCTAACTCAAGCGGTCACTTTGACAACGTGAATCTATATACAAGATTCTTTATGCTTGCCATGCGGAAGGTCCTGGGTTCGAGACCATGCTGGGAGTCAAACCCAGGTCAACATGCGTACAAGTCTAGTGCGCTACTACAGATTCCATATTATCAATGATAAAACATTTTTATCATCAATTTCTTAGCTATAAGGACACAATGTTTGAAAACTCTCTAAAGTTTTAAAGTCTTACCTTCTGTCCATGATGAATCCTACAATCCAGGTCTATTTGATGTTTTTTTAAGTGTTTTTCTGTACTCGAACCGTAAAATATTATTTATTTTCCTAGTGCAGGTACTCTTTAAATATGACCTCAGTAGCTTGAGCGATGAGGCGGTGGATTTGTGACCTGGAGGTTTGTGGTTCGAGTCCCAAGTTGGGTAAACATTTAACGGCAAGAGTTTGAGTTGTGACATCACGAAAGAGATTAGCAAATATATGATACCTTTTTTAAAAAGATGAAATCAAAAATATGCATTCCATTTAATGTTCGGAAGAGACGGACATGTACCTCCATGGAAACGCCGCGCGCCGTAAGGTGCGTTAGGCGAAGGTTCAAAATATGTTATTAAATTGTGAACATATATGATATAATAATAATAATGGCGTAGGGGTGGGCGATCCCATCGCCTAGATGGAAACATTTGCAATCAGCCCTCACAGGTCGAATGTTTCATAGAGACGATTCCTGTGAGCACAGTTCATAATGTGCAAAAGTGGCCGTTTGGAACCATTCCAAAATCCCAAAAGTGTTTTCAGATCAGGTTAATGATGGGACCACCAAGGTGAATGGCCACGGGAAAGAACACGGTGGACAATCAAGACCACCAACTTACATCCTCCCCATATTGCGAACAAAATAATACCAGGAGACTTGATTATAGATCCGCTCCTGGCGTAAAACCCTTTCGAATGTGCTTCAGGAAGAACCATGAGCTATGAAAACATTAATGATAGTAATACGGTGGAATTTTATTTTCAGATCGAACTTTCTGTGTTCATTGTAACGAAGTACAACCGTTTAACACTCTTGAACTTCTAGAACATTGTAAAAACTGTACTTTAATGTTTAGACCAGATGCGTATCGTCACAAATATGTTTGTTACAGTTGTTCCTACCATACCTACAATGTTGGTAATATGAAGAAACACATCAATATACATATAGGAGAAAAACCATTTGCTTGCGAATATTGCGACTATAGAGCTGTAGAAAAGAAAACGTTAAATTTTCACGTTTCTCGACATCACAGAGAGATACAGTAATTTATTTATTTTTAAAAGTTGTTGAGAACATCATAACTTTTTAAAAATATTTAACAACTTATGGTGTTGTTGTTGAATATTAAAATTTGAAAGTTTTTTTTTTAAACAATGTCAGGGGGTTAGTTTTGACATAATGAAATTGCGTTAGTGTTAGAAATTTCATTACATGTTACTTGGTATACAAACAAAATGTTTTTCAACATGCCTAACAATACAGCCCCTAATCAAGACCACCTACTCAAAACATGGTATCAATGAATTATCAAAAACCCAAATATGTATGATGATGTTAATTTCTCTATTTTGCGACACGGAAGGTTGAACAATCATAAAACAATAATATGGTATTGTAAATATTGACTTGTATATCTTGTAATCTGGAGGTCAGTGGTTCGAGTGGTTCCCAAATTCAGCATGAATTTAATAAAGATAGTTTGAGCAATTGTGATTATGTTAACACAGATAAATAATTATGTTAACTAAACTTGTTTTTGTATTCAACTAGTCCTTAAATTTAGAAATAAAGTTACTTCATGAGCAATTGAGCATTAATGATTATTGTTCCAAGTGACATTATTCACATTGGTGTTATTAGTAAATCTTTACAATATACAATATCTTTACAAACTATGGATTCACTAACAAAATATATAATTTGTATAAATTTTCTCATGACCTATTTACTTATGAATTACAATTATGTAAAATTGATTTCCAACATTTAATTTCATTGAATGGTTTGTTATTTTCCTTCTTTATTATTCTTCTTCTTTACGTTCATATATTCAAACTAAATGGTAATTATTTAATTAATAATATATTTTTTCCAGATCCAACATACTGTACTCATTGTAAAAAGCATTTGTCGTCTCAATGTCTTGAAATTCTGGAGCATTGTAGAACCTGCCCTTTCATGTCTAGACCAGATCCATTTCTTTACAAATACGTATGCTACTGCTGTGCCTATTGTACCTACAGTCTTACATATATGAAAAAACATATCAACATAAATCATTTAGGAGAAAAACCATTTGCTTGTGAATATTGCGATTATAAAACTGTAGAAAAGAAAAGCTTAATACTTCACGTGAATCAGCGTCATTTGAAAATTTTCTTAAAAGATTTCTTGAAAAGTAACACATCTCAATCAGAGGCCATGGTAGAGAGACTTGCAAATATCTCAGACAAGATCATCTAATAGAATTTTAAGAGAAAAAATGATAATTTAATCCTTCCTTAATTATACAGGGTGTCCCGTATACAGATGCAAATATTTTGAGGGTAGGTTCAGCCCACCGTGGACTATCATTTGAGCGAAACTTGCAGTGGGGCATTTTGCTTCGTTAAAGAGTTATGGCCAAATCCCTGTTTTTCCCACAGGTCTAGAGGTCACTTAGATCGATGCACGTTTTTAAAGAAATGGTAGCCAGTAAGTAATTTTTGACTTCTTGTATGGATAGTCATGCATATTTCCCTTGAAATGCAGTTGGTTGCATGAAAAAATATTGAAAGACCAGAGAGATATTTAATCATAAGTTCAATATTTTTCTAAAATTCGATTTTTCCCTGTTTTCCCTTTCGTGAATTTAGAGTACTTCTACAATTGCAATTCTGCGTATCACTAGGTAAAAAAATACCCTTTGCTGTTTTGTTTCAATAAATACAAAGTTCTTTCAGACGCGTGAAGGAATGAATGAGATACGCCTTATCAAACGGCACCAGAAGGAGAGAAACACATCTTTCAAATTTTGAATCTGGGCGCTATTGCATTTTGAAGAACACTCGATGCCTGAAGCGGTCTGTGTGACTATTTTTGTGCCAACTGCAAGTTATAAATGAAAATTTTCTGAGTACAATTAGTTCTATTAACCAACTATATCAATCAAATCTAATAGTTAAAATAACAAGGCGATCAATTTGTTCGGTGGAAGAGAAAGCCACAAGCTTTAAACCTCGCCCTTGGTTCGCTACATATTCTTTTGGGTTCTTTTCATTTCATGTCCTGTGTTGCAGAATGTATCATGTTTGTAGTTTATCAATAAACTACAAACATGTATCACTGTATCACCACCCTTGATCAGTCTTTGTTTATATTTATTTCACAAATTGTTACCATGTTCATTGTAAAAAAAAAAATGTAAATAAAGCTTGGTCCAATTGTTTATAAAATAAAAATAAAGTATTAATAATAATAGTAACCTTAAGGTTGGATGTTCGAGTTTTACCCAAGGTTAATTTTCGGCACTATTTGTTATGTTTTTGATATCATGATTGTGATAAACACAAAAATGATATTTTTAATTTTACTTCTAAAAATAAAATCATAATTTTTGTTGGTAGCGCAGAGTCTTTCTCCATGTGTATTCTTTTTCCATAATTACACCACTGGTTGCTGCTTTCGTTGCAGCCTCTCTCATTTTTCCTCATGATAACCCTGTGATTCCGTAACCCCATTCACATAAAAGTTCACACCGACCGACCACTGTGAATGATCAATTTCCCTCTGTTAAACATCCCAGAGCAGTGTATTTATACCTCAAATTACGCGCCAATTCTGTTAAAATTCAGCCAACTTTGAATTTTCCATCATGATTCAGAAGTGTTTTTTGAGCTTTGTGTGTACTGCGTTCCATGATCTTTAAAGTAATATAAATGAGCTTTATTTTTTATAAAACTAAACATAATAGGGTATTTTTTTAACTAGTGATACGCAGAATTGCAATTGTAGAAGTACTCTAAATTCACGAAAGGGAAAACAGGGAAAAATCAAATTTTAGAAAAGTATTGAACTTATGATTAAATATCTCTCTGGTCTTTCAATATTTTTTTATGCAACCAACTGCATTTCAAGGGAAATATGCATGACTATCCATACATGAAGTCAAAAATTACTTACTGGTTATCATTTCTTTAAAAACGTGCATCGATCCAAGTGACCTCTAGACCTGTGGGAAAAACAGGGATTTGGCCATAACTCTTTAACGAAGCAAAATGCCCCACTGCAAGTTTCGCTCATATGATAGTCCACGGTGGGCTGAACCTACCCTCAAAATATTTGCATCTGTATACGGGACACCCTGTATATGTGGTTTGTGGTTTACTAAACACAACAATAAAGTAAATGGTTTTTGCAAAATAAAACTAAAACATCAGATTAAAAGCGGTTCTTTTGGTGATTTTTAAGTGATAAAAAAAGTGATTTTTGGAACTCTGGTTTGTTTACATTAAAGTTATCGGTGTTTGTTTTTCTTCTTCTTACCGAACCAAATGCCATGACCGAACGAACGAGCCGGTCCACTCTGGTCAGGATTATTCGGTTTGGTCAAATAAAAAAAAGTGAATTTCAGTGACCAGGTCAGCTTCGGTTCGCTTCATTAAAAAAAAAAAACCGCTTTAAGTCTTGCTCTCTAAAATCTCATGTTTAATTCTAGTTTTCAAACGAAAATTATAAAAATTCAATAAAAAAAATCCAGTAGACAACTTACGTTCACAGGATTTTTCAATTTTTTACTGACCAAAAATTCACCAAAAGCGACTTGAAAAATCATAATTTCTTAGATTATACAGGGTGATTTACAGACGTAGGTAAGTCTGTTAACCACAAATATTATGGACCATTTTAGGGCGGATCAACTCAAGGAAAAAGGTGCGGAAATGCTTTCTAACGGAGTGACACGCCCCTGAAGTCGAAAAAAATATCGAATATTTTTAGTTACTCTTTACCTCTTTCAGCTATCAGAACAGGATAAAAAATTCACCCTCAATACAAGATGTCAGCTTTTTTTGACGTGAAAAGCATGTCCATTACATTTCGAGGGCGGCCGGAGAAGAAAAACTGAAAGGAAATCGGTTGTATTTTTTTGATTGTTGATTAAATTTGAATTTCCTTTTCATCCAATAGAACTATTGTTATAGAACAAAAAAGGTCAAAATATTTGTTTTCTCAAACCAACACAAGTACATACTAGAAAATTGAAACTAATGCAACATGCATGCTATTTTTGAGACAGTTTGAGCCACAATATTAATTAATGCTTTTGTTAATAACAAAACTATCCAAAAAATTCTCAAGATTTCCTTTAACAAAAGACATCTGGAGGATAACTTTGTCATTGATCTGTTCAAAAAGTATTGACCATGTTAAAATTAGGTAGTTATGAAGGTGTATCACTTTAACCCTTTCACTGAATTTGTCCTTGCTCAGGGACATCAATTGATTTTGCAAATACTAGTGCTGCATTCTATGATTTTGTTTCTGTACTTTTTGGAATTGTTTCTTTGTTCTCTTATCTCTCGATTTTTTCAGTAAAAACTGTTTAGTCTATAGTTTGAACTTCTGTTTGTAAACAAAAGATTTTTCAGTTTTGAAGATTTGAAAATTTAGAAAAATTGACTGTTTTGAAAGTTTAATTTGAGGTCGAAAATAGTGCAAAGGCTGGCTTTAGAAGTTCATTTGGGTAAGTAAAAGAGTTATATTTCACGTAATTACATTGCTTTTTTAGGGGGAAAAAATTACAAGTCCGTAAATTGACTGTAAAGTTGGGTGTCCCTCAGCAGGGACTAATACACTGGGAGATTTTTCTGGTACAGATGAGTTTATTTATTTTTTCTACTAAATAGCTGTACTTAGGGTAGTAAATTCAAGGAAACAGTAAAGTGAGTACATATTTATTGTATTTGGGTCGGCATTTGTTCCATGAATCCTTTCTTTCCATACCTCATCCACACACATCCACACAAACCCACACCCACACACCCCCCCCCCACACACACACACCCCCACACACACACAAACACACCCCCCCCCACACATACACACCCCTCCACACACACACACCCCCCCCACACACACACACCCCCCCCACACACACACACCCACCCCCCCCCCCACACACAAACACACACATATTTTCTATTTTTTTTTAGTTAAAAAAATTAAGTAAAACAAAAAAAGCCAAGTTTTTTTCATTCTTCAAAATATTTCGATGTTTATTTGTTTTATAAACCAAGTGTTGTATGTAATTATAAGTTTTTCCTGAGAACTTTTAAATTTCATTTTTTTTCTCTACACTGCATTTGTCCTTTCTCAGGGACATCTCATATCTTGGGGTTCGAACCACTTTTAAGATTTTTTTTTTTTGGTAACATTGTAGCGTGCGCCGTGATCGCCGTGTCATACTAAGTGCAGTACTATTATCTTTTCATGTTTGTTAAATGAACTTCTCACTTTCACATTTATCTACATTGTAATGAGTACCCAAACCAAATTGTTATCATTTAATCTTAATCTTAATCTGAAACTAAAACTGTATACAAATATATTTCTAAATCAATCTAAACAGTGCCTTCTCATTCCAACTCACTACCCTCTACAAAGTGGTGACCCCGACCTGAACAACAACCCCAGCAACCAGCCAACCTCCAGCAGCTCAACCCCAGCAACCAGCCAACCTCCAGCAGCTCCCAGCCCTAGCCAAGCAGTTCCTGGCCCTTACCAAGCTTCAACCATGCCTGAGGAGAAGAACCTCACAGAGCTCGCAACTCACGCAGACAACATCGCAGAAGCTACTCGCCCATTCGTGCCCCAAGTCTCAGAAACTTCAATACCAAGGGCTGATGACATACTTGCCCTCAAATTCAACCAACTTGCCGCCAACTTCAGTCAAGAAATTGCCAGTCTCCGTCAAGAAGTTGCATCACTACGATTTAACCATCAGAGCAGAAGTCAATCCCCAGCCTGTGACAGATACCAGAGCCGTTCCCAGTCCCGAGGCCGCAGCAGTTCCAGGCCACGCACAGACACTTGCTGGTACCACTGGCGCTTCGGACCCCAAGCAAAGAAATGTGAGCAGCCATGCAAGTTTCAGGGAAACGCCACGGACCGCTGATCATGACGGCTTCTCAGTCGAGTCCTACGCCCCGCCGTCTCTTCGTCACAGAGCATTCAACCAAGTTGCAGTTCCTCATTGACACTGGCGCCGACTTATGCGTTTTCCCACGTTCTGCAGCACCTGGTAGACGTGAGAAGACCGACTACATCCTGTCCGCAGCCAATTCCACGGACATCAACACCTACGGCACCATCACCTTGTCACTGAACTTTGGACTCCGGCGCGACTTCACCTGGCGGTTCGTAGTAGCAGATGTTTCGAAGCCAATCATCGGCGCAGATTTCCTCCACCATTTTAATTTGCTAGTGGACCTACGGAACCACAGACTACTTGATGGGACCACTCACCTCACTGCCCAAGGACATGTTGCTGAATCCAATATCCCGTCAGTCAAGACAGTCTCCAAAGCCTCTCCGTATCACCAGCTCCTCCAGCAGTTCAAGGACATCACACGCCCCGATGGTACTCCAGGCATCATCCGTCACAACACTAAGCACTTCATTGAGACAACTCCCGGTCCTCCAGTTGCCAGCAAACCAAGGCGTCTCGCACCAGCCAAGCTCAAGGCCGCCAAGAAGGAGTTCGACGCAATGTTACAACTAGGCATTGCTCGACCTTCCAACAGTCCATGGTCTGCACCCCTCCACATGGTCGAGAAGCCGCAAGCCGACACCTGGCGACCCTGCGGAGACTATCGAGGACTCAATGCCCGCACCATTCCAGATCAGTATCCGGTGAGACATATACAAGACTTCGCCCACATTCTCCAAGGCAAAACAATCTTCACCACACTAGACCTCGTCCGAGCCTACAATCAGATCCCAGTAGCCGAGGAAGACATCTGCAAGACTGCAATCACCACCCCATTTGGCCTGTTTGAGTTCCCCTACATGTCATTTGGCCTATGCAACGCAGCCCAGACATTCCAACGCTTCATGGATGAAGTTCTTCGAGGCTTAGACTTCTGTTTCCCCTACATCGACGATGTCCTCGTAGCTTCCAACTCAGAGGAAGAACACCTGGCACACCTCTCAATCATCTTCAAGCGATTCCAAGACCACTCTCTTGTCCTGAATCCCAGCAAATGTGTGTTTGGCCAGCAACAAGTCCGATTCCTAGGATACTTCATTTCCAAGGATGGGACAAGCCCGCTTCCCGACAGAGTCAAGGATATCCTGCAGTTCCCGCGACCAACTACAGCCAAAGGTTTACGACAATTCATGGGGATGCTCAACTTCTACCGCCGCTTCATACCCAGAGCATCCCACACCTTCGCACCAGTCAACGATCTCCTGACTGACAACATCAAAGGCAAGGCAGAGATTCAATGGACGCCCGAAGCAATCAAATCATTCGATCAGTGCAAAGAGCGACTCGCAGCAGCCACCCTCCTCGCTCACCCTCTCGATAATGCCCCACTCTCGCTTGTCACGGACGCCTCTGACACCGCAGTAGGCGCAACACTTCAACAACTGGTCAACAGTGAATGGCAGCCACTCGGTTTCTTCTCCAAGAAACTTTCCAGTGCCGAGCAGAAGTACGGTGCCTATGACCGTGAGCTCCTCGCCATCTATCTTGCTGTCAAAAACTTCCGACACATGGTAGAAGGACGCCAATTCACCATCTTCACGGACCACAAGCCGCTCACCTTCGCTTTCTGCCAAAAGCCAGACAAATGCTCGCCTCGCCAGTTCCGCCACCTAGACCTTATCTCACAGTACACCACCGACATCCAGTACGTCCCAGGCGATCAAAACGTCGTAGCTGATGCCCTGTCAAGGATAGAGCTCATCCATGCGACTCTCGACTACAAGTCCCTAGCAGCCTCACAGAAAACTGATGTCGAACTACAAGCAGCACTCAAAAGAACCGACTCCACACTTCAACTCAAACTACTAGAGATCCCCGGTTCCGGTGTCAAGCTCTACTGTGATGTGTCCACACCGACTGCAAGGCCCTACATCACCCGACCTTTCCGACGCACTGTGTTCAACATGGTACACCAGCTATCGCACCCCGGCACCAACACTACAGTCAAACTCGCACAGCAGAGATTCGTTTGGCCCTTCATTTCCAAGGACTGCCGCAGCTGGACCCAAGCCTGCACTGATTGCCAACGATCCAAGGTCACTCGCCACGTCAAGGCCCCACACGGTTCCTTCTCTCCACCAACGCAGAGATTCGAACATGTGCACATGGACCTCATCATCATGCCACACTCAGACGGATTCCGGTACTGTCTCACTATGGTTGATCGCTTCACACGATGGCCAGAAGTGATCCCGCTCCCAGACCAAGAAGCCTCCACCGTCGCCAAGGCATTCTACACTCACTGGATCGCACGGTTCGGCACTCCACTCCGCATCACCACCGACCAAGGCAGACAGTTCGAGTCCAACCTGTTCAAAGAGCTCAGCACACTCACCGGCTCACAGCACCTCCGCACCACGGCATATCATCCTGCAGCCAATGGAATGGTCGAGCGACTCCACAGACAGCTTAAGGCCGCAATCAAATGCCACCACAACGACCGCTGGACAGACATCCTCCCTACTGTCCTACTTGGAATCCGAGCAGCATGGCGAGACGATCTCAAGGCATCCAGCGCAGAACTCGTCTACGGTGAACCACTCAGACTTCCCGGCGAGTTCCTCACATCCAAGACAGATGATCCAGACCCCACAACAGAGTTCGTCAAAGATCTTCGCAGCCACATGCGCCAGCTCCAACCAGTCAGCGGAACACAGCACGGTGACAAGTCCCACTTCATATTCAAGGACCTCTACACCGCAGACCAAGTTTTCATCCGCCGAGAGTTTTCCAAACGCTGCCTCCAGATGCCATACGACGGACCTTACCCAGTCGTCAGGAGAAGTTCCCGAACGTTCGTGATTGACATCAATGGAAAATACACCACAGTCACCATTGATCGACTGAAGCCAGCCTACACCATGACCGACACTGCCGACCCACCACAGCACCAGGCAGATTGCACCAGCCGCAGCCCCCCGCTTCAACCAACCAGTATAACGACACGATCCGGCCGCAGAGTCCACTTCCCCAAGAGATTCCAGAACTAATCCCCACACCGATGAATCGTGATTACATCACTGGCAGGGGAGTGTGTAGCGTGCGCCGTGATCGCCGTGTCATACTAAGTGCAGTACTATTATCTTTTCATGTTTGTTAAATGAACTTCTCACTTTCACATTTATCTACATTGTAATGAGTACCCAAACCAAATTGTTATCATTTAATCTTAATCTTAATCTGAAACTAAAACTGTATACAAATATATTTCTAAATCAATCTAAACAGTGCCTTCTCATTCCAACTCACTACCCTCTACAACATCATCTATGGACTCCAACAAACTCAAAAAAACATGGTTCATATTTTTTTTCCAACTAATTCATGGATGTACAGTGAAAGGGTTAATTGATGCAAATGATGCAATAGATTTTTTCATATCTGTAAATTAGCAAAAATAGCATATTTATTCACACACTGAAAACTTAGTTTAAAAAATCCACTTCAAATTTCAAGCACTTGTGTCGGTGTAGAAAAATAATATTCTGACCTTGTTTGTGTATGACAGTGGTTCTAATTGAATGAAAAGAAAATTCAAATTTAATCAACCATTAAAAGTTCAAAAAATGATTAGATACTTGCATGTACAAATACTAACAAAATAAATTTTACACCAATTAATCAAATGGTAATTTTCCTAATAGATCTACCTTATTGTGTTCATTGCAATCAAGTAAAGACTTACTTTCTTAAATCTCATGTTTAGTTTTAGTTTTAAAAAAATAATAGAATCGATACAAAAATTTAGTATGATCAAACATTACGTTCACGGTACTTTTCCATTTTGTACTGACCTGAATAATCATATTTACTTAGATTTGTATATTTCTAAACCCAGAGAAAGCAAAAGTTTCTGAAATTGCCTTATTTAAATAAAAATTATTTGATTTTTCACTGCCTGATTACATCGCTGTTTTCTTTTCAAGAATGATTACTTAAGATAAGTTTAGTCATGTTTAATTAAACCTTTACAAAAATGAATTAAAAATATTTTTTAGTACACATTCTAACGAAACATATATTTACATCAATTAATTAAATGTTATTTTTCCTTATAGATCTGGCTTATTGTATTCACTGCAATCAAGTACTATCTTCGAATTTTCTTGAACTTGTGGAACATTGTAAAACCTGTGATCTCATGCCAAGACCAGATTCATATCGTAACAGATACGTATGCTACAGTTGCTCTTTTTCTGCATACCATAAAACCAACATTAAACGACACATCACTACACATCGAAAACCATTTACTTGTAGGTTTTGTATGTACAAAACTGGGGAAAGGAAATCCTTAGAATCTCACTTGAATAAGTGTCATAAATTGCCAATCAATGCACCAAAGTAATGGAAAATTGTACATCTCTAGTGCGTGCCATCCATCGAAGCTGCGGTGGAAATTTTGAACGATGTTATATTCCATACGAAATGGCATTTAAATCAATCAAACGAATAAAATATTTCATGATATCTCACACACACACACACACACACACTTTAATTTATTTGAATTTAAATATAGGAAGATCTTATGAAAGACACTGTACATAAAACTATACACTTACAAATATAGTCTTTGTACAAAATTTCTCATTCATTTAATCATAAATTCTAATAAATGGATTTCCAACGTCTATAAAATATATTATTCAGATAGGAGTATATAAGTTTTTTTAATTTGATCCAATAATATAATAGTTTATTTTATTTCATCGAATGGTCTGTTCTGTTCTATTTTTTTCTCTCTCTCTTTTTACTTTTTTTTTATATACAGGGTGTCCCACCAAAGTTGGACACCTCAAATTACTCAGCCCCTGATGGAGTTTTTATCAATAAAAAATCCAAGAGTACATGTCGTAATTGTGCGCTTTCAGTCATGAATTTTTTAATATAGGGTGGTTTAAAATTCAGTTTATGATCTTTGTCACACATTAGCTTTTTAAAAAAAATATATTTAGTGGACTGTATTTTTATAGGCAACATGGTTCATTGGTGGACAACTGGTGGACACCCTGAACGTGCAACCTAAATATTAATTCATACAACAACAACAAAAACATTTTCAGAACCAACATACTGTATTCACTGCAACCAAGTGCAACCGTCAAAGTCTCTTGAACTTCTGGAGCATTGTAGAACCTGCACTTTCATGTCTAGACCAGATACATTTCGTAACAAATACGTATGCTACTGCTGTTCCTATTATACCTATAGTCCTACCAATATGAAGAAACACATCAACATACATATAGGAGAGAAACCATTTGCTTGTAAATATTGCGATTATAGAGCTGTAGAAAAGAAAAGCGTAATACGTCACGTGAATCGTTGTTCGCTTAAAAGATTTCTCGAAAAGTAACACATCTAAAGCAGAGGCTTGGAATAGAGAAATTTTCAAGCATTCCAAACAAGATATCAAAATCTTAATAGAACTCGAACGAAATAAGGGAAAATTACTCTTCCTTGGTATTTCTTATGTGGTTTGGTATATTAAACATAAAAACATGGTAAATGTTTATGCAAAATAAACGTCAAACTTCAGATTCAGCCTTGCTTTCTAAGATCTCATGTATAGTTATAATTTTAAATAAAAAATAATAAAATCTTGATGAAAATTTCAATAAAGTCCAAACTTAAGTTATGTTTCTTAAACTGACCAAAAATTCATCAGAAATGACCTCAAAAATCATATTTTTTTAAATTATATACTTATTTCTGAACATCAAAAAACAAGTCGTGACCCTAATAAATGAGGTTTCAGACATTGCCTTCTTTATAGATTGATATTGTTTTTTCCTTTGGGAATATTAGTAAAGAGATCAGTCATGTTAAATCAAGGATTTACTAAAAATATAAACATTTTTAAGTAAATAATAAAACGAAAGAGATATTATATCAACTAATCAAATGTTATTTTTCTTTACAGATCTGCCTTATTGTATTCACTGTAATCAAGTACTTTCTTCGAATTTTCTTGAACTTGTGGAACATTGTAAAACCTGTGATCTCATGCCAAGACCAGATTCATATCGTAACAGATACGTATGCTACAGTTGCTCTTTTTCTGCATACCATAGAACCAACATTAAACGACACATCACTACACATCGAAAACCATTTACTTGTAAGTTTTGTATGTACAAAACTGGGGAAAGGAAATCCTTAGAATCTCACTTGAAAAATGTCATAAATACACCTAGATATTTGTTGACCATTTTTTACCGCATTGTGGTCGATAATGGATTTAGTGCGCTTACCTTGGCTCCTCGCATCTGAAATGTTTCTACAAATTTAATGAGATTGTTAGTTTGAAGCATTTTCTTACATCAGATGTAGACAGATGTTACGAGTGTGTTGATGCAGTATGTTCAAAGGGTCTTTTAAGTGCATTTCCTTTTATAATGGAATAGATATTTTTGTTTATTGATTATAAATACAATGTACAATTGTACATACATGAATCAAAAGTCAAACACATACAAACAAATAAAGGTAATGTAAAATGTATATTTGTATAGAGAAAAAAATTGAAAGGTTTCTTCAAAATTTGGGTCTGAATGTTGTGATGTTTGTTTTTAATGCATGTCTTACAAACTCATGCATTACTTGACCAACACTTAAAATTATTGGATAAGAATAAACAAATCTTTTCATCTTTGTGTCAGCCCTTTTAATAAATTTTTAAAAAAAATACGGACTGAATCCGTATATTATAAACAAACCTATTTGGACTCAATCCGCAGACGAGAACCACTCATAAATACCCCTCAATTTGTTATCATCCTTACTGAAGTTCTATCTATCTGGTTGACCCTGTAATTTTACAAGTGTAGTTTACTTTAATTTTACTTTCATATATTTTTTGATTTTTAAAACTTCACAAACATTTTTCTGAATGTTTTCATCCTCAATATGCTTGTCGCTATGCTTTTGCTTCCATTAATATAGTATGAAAGATTTGTAAGTTTATAATAAAAACAGAAATTATTCAAATTAATAGATCATGGATTTTTTTTTCTCCTTTTAGAAATAGTTCAAATTAAAATATTCCGTGAACCATTAACAACAGCTGCGAAGTTAATGACAATCATAAAAAAAATCGTCCTTCGGATATAGTTTTCGGATTGATTGCACGTCACTAATGTAAAACAACGCCGAGATAGGATAGTTTTACAAAATCTTTACAAGTATAAGTCTAATAAAGCTGTCTTAAAACCACTCAAACTACCTATTTTCAATATTTCCCAAAATTGAGTTTAAAGTTTTTTCTTAAGCCCCTTCCCCACCGGTGTTAAGCGTGTTGATCATCATGTTGATCAACAATGTTTCCTGCGGTGTGGACGTGTCGATCAACAATGTTGGTCGACAATTTGTTGAGTCGAACGCAACCCGATTCAAAGCGGTAAAGATCAAAGGAAATTTTGTTCAACGAAAAACATTCTGTTATTTCAGTATCTACTCAGCAGTCTAGAGAGAAGTAGATACGCATTTTTCTTTTTCTACCAAAAAATTAAATTCGTTTTTACTAGACTAAATTAAATTTGAAGTACTCACCCTGGGTGAGTGAGTTAGCGCGCTAGGCATTGCACGTATAGTCACCTGGGTTCGATCCAAAGCGGGGTATGAATTTTTCTGCTCTGTACTTGGATATTCGGGGTCCTCTTACCTCGTGAGGAAAAATGAGTCGCTGCTTTGATGTGAAGCAGTGACCAGTGGCGGAATCATAGGCCAAACAAAATAATAAATGTACCACACAACACAGGCCACATACCAACTTGAGAATACTAAAACGTTGAATAAACAAAGAATCGTCCACATTGAAAATTCTGGTGGGACGGTGCAATTTCGTTCAACATTTTGTCGATCAACACCGGTGGGGACGCAGCTTTACTGATCAGAACAATGAAAAGTTCCCGCGGTGCATTGTAAGACCATATGGATCTTACTTTCTTCAACCCGGTATTTTTAAATGGTATATTTTTTCAATTCTTTTGATCATTAAAACTAGATCATAAGGGAATGTTTTTACTATACATATACATACATGTAGCACTGTTTGAATTATAATAAAAAAAACACTTCATTCTTTCAATGTACTTATTTTGTTGATTAAAAATATACAAAGTGGTCCGCAAGTTTTTTTTTACCTGTAGGCAACTAACTAACAAATGTTTTTTTTTTCGTGAAATTCACCCGTTTTTTGAAGTTCACAGTTATAAAAACTATGTTATCATTTCAGAATTTACATTTTGTATTCACTGTCATCTTATTCAGTCTTCCAAGATTCCTGAACTTCTTGAGCATTGCAGAACCTGTGCTGACATGTTGAGACCAGATAAATCTCATCAAAGATACGTATGTTACAGTTGTACCTATTCTACCTTCTACACTGGAAATATGAAGAAACACATAAGTATACATATAGGAGAGAAACCATATGCTTGTGAATTTTGTAACTATAAAGCTGTCGAAAAGAAAACCTTGGTTCGTCACATAAGTCGAAACCACAAAAATAAATTGTTGCCATTGTGAGACCACGAAGTACCCAAAATTCTTACCTTCACGGCTTTTGTGTTTCATTTTGCGATGTATTGATCATTTGTGAGTCCATCACAATTATCACAACCTAACAGAATTTTTCGAATGTAATTTATAATGCTTTCCAAGGATACTTTTATGATAAGGTTTTGTGTATTGAAAAAGATAATTAGGTATATGGCTTTAAATTAATAAATAAGTACCCTCAAAGGGTGTGTATTTATGGCCAGAGTCCTAAATACAATAAGAACAAATGAAAAATTACAGTACAAATAAAATAAAAAAACACAGATTAGAGAAATCAGGAGTTCTGACTTGTGACAGACGGCGTACGGAAAAGGGTTAATAGGGTTTCTTCTTCATATGAACAAACCCTAAAAATATAGAAGTAATGTAAAGAGTATTTACAATATATAAAAAAGTCTAAAATAATAAAATACATTAAATGTCAAAAACTTAAAAAAATAAAAAATAATAATAATAATATAAGAAAAACATGGGAGACTTGTGAAGGTTCTTGGAGTAGATATGACAACTTGCAAGTAAAGAAGTTATAATTTGCTTTAAATTAGAAAGTGTTCTAAAATTTTAGTTTTGATTGTATACTTGGATCACTGGCCTACCAATGAATAAAATCGGTTTTTTCCACATAAATAATAATAATAATAATAATGTTTTTTCTTTGTGTTATTATGTCACAATTTTAGTGGGTAGCGCAGAATCATAGGACTTTACACCACTTTAATTTACAATATCTTGTATTATTTTTTTGCCTAAGATTCTGCCACTGGTCGCTGCTTTACATTAAAGCAGCTACTCATTTTTCCTCACGAGGTATGAGTGGACCCCGAACATCCAAGTACAGAGCAGAAAAAATCCTCCCCCGTTGGGAATCGAACCCAGGTCACCATGTGTGCAATGCCTAGCGCGCTAACTCGCTCTGCCACAGTGACTATTTTCCACATAAACGAATACAATACTTCCGATATCTAATACTAGGATATTTTTTGATGTAAAATAGAATGAGAACTACTTCTAGCTACCGTCTGAAATTGATTCAATTTATTCAGATTAAATCGTTTGTTTGTGCTTTAAAAAACGGATTGTGATGTCTATTTATTAGGTCCATTTATTAATATGAAATGTGATGATTTTAATTTAAAAATAAATTTGAAATAGGTATTACGTAAAAATCTATTAAGCTTCTTTTCTGAACTAGTGAGTCTAAATATGATTTTAATTAATTGGCCATCAATAAATAATCAGCCTTCCATTGTCAATTTTTTTAAATCAGTTTTCTAAATTTCTTCAACTTGTTAAGAAATGAATTACCTAGGTCCAGTCTTCAAAATTTGTGTTTGATTTGAAAATATTTAGTTTTCTTGCAATCCGCTGTATATTATTATTATTACTTAAATTCAAAATCATCTTGACCTTACATTGATCGATGCTTTTCATAAACAGACAAACTTACTTTCCAGATCCATTTGTATTCTAATTCGGACTTCAAACTTTGTCTGTATTATTATTATAGTTTGCTATATTAGGTAGGACAAAATATAATATAATATACAGTAAAATACAATTAAATTATAAAGAAAAATTAGTAGATAGAGCAAAGAAACAAGATAAAAAAAGAGAATGAAGCTAATGTCCTACCTAAAGGGCGGGGTTATTGCCTGTGGCAATCTCTTCCACCCAACCCTTTAAAGCACTTGATTTATTTTTATTCAATATAAAATGTAATTAACATTTTCAGACTTGACCTACTGTATTCACTGTAATAAAACGCAGTCTTCCAATTCTCTTGAACTCGTAGAACACTGCAGGACTTGCGCTCACATGTCGAGGCCTGATCCATTTCGTCAGAAGTTCGTTTGCTATAGTTGTTCTTTTTCTACTTATCTCCTTGGGAACATGAAGAGACACATACTCTTACATCTTGGCGAGAAACCTTTTGCTTGTGAGTATTGCTCGTACAGATCAAATGAAAAGAAAAGCGTTAAAATTCATATGGCTAATAAACACAATTATGTCTAAGCATAAATTACTGTGCATCTTTCTAAGTGTCATTTTTTATATATATAAAAAAATTGAGTGATTCATAGCCCTTTTTGTTTAGTAGCCATGAAATAGGAGCTACTGTAGACGCTTGTGGTCTGTGTTGTAGCTTGCCCATCCCGTAGTATGCCCCTCTGATGGACGAGAAGTGACACAATACTTCCTATTTAGGTGCTGGGTCAACACGAGCGCACGTATACCTTACAAAAAACTGTAACCAAATTAAGAATACATTAACCACTGATTTTTCTTGTTTTAATTGATTCTATTCCAACAATAATTCAAAATTTCAACACTGAAAATATTACATCCATTTTTCTTGTGTGTTAGAGATTAAAGTTTTTTCTGTCCTCAGTGTTGTTTGTTTTTTTTATCTCTTAGAAGTTGTTAATTTAAATCTTTTTTTCGAAATTGAGAAGACCCTTTCTTAGTTCTAATTATAAATCTATATCTATAAAAGAAAGCTGTCTGTATGTATGTATGTATGTATATACAAATCCACACCGTTTGACCGAGAAACCTGAAATTTTGCACATAGGTCCTTTTGGATCAGGAAATTCTTCTAGGCTAGATTATATCTCCCTGAGGTTAAGCTACAATGAGTAAGGATAAAAATGGATGGGTGACGCAAAAAAAAATTCACGTTTTTTGACATAAATGACATTTTTTCTTGAAATTTGTCGCGACGACCTATCAACTCAAAGCAAGAAAGTTTTAGGCAAGGGTTTGAGCTTTCAATTGACATATTGATCGCGAATTTCTGATGAGCCGTTCTTGAGCTAAGCCGGGTAAGGTAAAAAAAATGGATGGGTAACATGTAAAAAATTCACGTTTTTTGACATAAATGACATTTTTTCTTGAAATTTGTCGCGACGACCTATCAACTCAAAGCAAGAAAGTTTTAGGCAAGGGTTTGAGCTTTCAATTGACATATTGATCGCGAATTTCTGATGAGCTGTTCTTGAGCTAAGCCGGGTAAGGTAAAAAAAATGGATGGGTAACATGTAAAATATTCACGTTTTTTGACCTAAATGACATTTTTTCTCGAAATTTGAATTGACGACCTATCAACTCAGAGCAAGAAAGTTTTAGGCAAGGGTTTAGGCTTTTATTTGACATATTGATCGCGAAATTCTGATGAGCCATTCTTGAGCTACGCCGGGGAAGACCAGAAAATAGATGGGCGACAAAAAATATTCAGGTTTTTTTTCAAACCTAAATGACATTTTGTGGGTGTGTGTGTGTGTGTATGGTATGTGTATGGTGTGTGGTGTGTGTGTGTATGTGTGTGGTGTGTGTGTATGGTGTGTGTGTGTGTGGTGTGTGTGTATCGTGTGTGTGTGTGTGTCGTGTGTGTGTGTGGTGTGTGTGGGTGTGTGTGGATGTAGGTGTGTGTGGGTGAGTGTGTGTGGGTGAGTGTGTGTGGGTGTGTGTGTGCGTTGTGTGTGTTCGATAGGCTGGCGAAGCGGCGGGTGTAACCCGCTAGTAAAACCATAAAATAAGGTAAACAAATCCATTTTTTTCTTGTAATTGAGACCCTCCTTTCATTTTACTAGGAGACTCAGATTAAAAAAAAAAAAAAATCTTTCATTGTACACTGTGACAAAAAAATACTTTAAAAGACAGTTTGAATAGCGCAAACCCCAAGTGAGACTGCCATTGGTAAGCATCTAATGTTTTAGCGTAATCCGACTTGTGGTTATAACAATACAACATACAAACATAATATACAAAGCATTTTATAATATAAGATTTTGATAATGTATTTTTTTTTAAAATATTGTTCCAGACATACCCTATTGTATACACTGTAATAAAGTTTTATCCTATAAAAATGATGAACTTGTGGAGCATTGTAGAAGCTGCACTCACGTGGAAAGACCGGATAAATATCGATATAGATTTGTGTGTTTCAGTTGCTTATATAATACATACAACAATAGCAACATTAGAAGACACATTAGTTCACACCTTGGTGAAAAACCATTTGCTTGTAATCTCTGCGATTACAGAGCAGTTCGAAAGTTTTGTTTACAACATCACATGATAAATCGCCATAAACGTAAAATTTTGTGAATCTCAAACGTACCTTACTGCGTGATATAATGCCTCTAAAAATTATGCACTTACGAGTATGTGTCATATTATTGTTGGGTAAGATTTAAAAATTGGTTTACAAAAATCTATCAATTCTTCTTCCTTTAGTTCACATTTTCCAATTTCATGTTCCATCTTCTTTCTTTCGTTCACATTTCTCAACTTTATGTACCATCTTCTTTTATTTTCTTCCTTCACAAACTCTATCCAAAGCACTTTTCAATAATTTCTCTCTCAAATCCTCCTTTTCTTTAAAAAAAAAATCTCAAACGTCGTGATATGACCATGACCATGCAGTTAAAAGCGACGTTAAACCCAAATTAAAAAAAGAAGAAAAAAAAAAACGAATTAAATAATTTTTTATAGTTTAATTTTATAATATTAGGTATAAAGAATAATGTTTTTTTTTCGGGCAAACAAGTGGCTAGTCATACTAATTAGAAATGGTTGTTTCAGATCCGCCCTATTGTATTCATTGTAATGAAGCTCTCTCATCTTATACCGTTCAACTTGTAGAGCACTGTAGGACCTGCGTTCACATGTCAAGACCGGATCCATTCCGTCACAAATTTGTATGTTATAGATGTTCTTACTTCACTTACAATATTGGTAACATAAAAACACACATAAATACACATATTGGAGAAAAACCATTTTCTTGTAAGCTATGCGATTATAGGGCCGTGCGCAAATATAGTTTACAAGTTCACATTAAACAACACCACAACCACGCATGATCTATTTGTTGAACCTTAAACCCTGTATTATTCCAATAAATACAATGACACTTGGATGACGAGCAATTAAGTGACTAGCTTCGTAAGTTTACATGAATTATATCATGCGAATATTTGTAATAGTTTAGACTTTAATTGTCGACTAGTATCCCGCACCTGAAAACAAAAACTACTATGAAAACCAGTAATGAAAGCTATTGAAAGCTATACAAAACTTTTTCCGTATTTTCAGAGCAACAAAAAATTGTTCTGAAAATACGTAGTAAGATTCTTTTGCAAAGGAATACAATTGACGTAGCGTGCCGCACAAGATCTACAACAACTCGGACCCACGGAGCCTACCAAAACCGACAAGGCAAGACGTTTACACTTATGTATAATGTATATCATACATTTTGGAAATCGTAGACATAAAGCGCTGCCTGTTATTGAACTTTTCTCGATTTTCAAATACCCTTGAGGTGGAGTATAAGCCAAATACATAGTAATAAAAAAGGATTAATCATTTTAAAATTATTGATACATGCCTGAAAAGTTTTGTAAACATAATTTTTTTTTGTCTTTTGAAGAATGTACTCGTACATTTTAGCTTTTAATCAGCTGAAAAACAAAACATTAACTTTTGTATCATAATTTAGAATTTAACTTCTATTCCTTTCAGATCTTCAAACTTGTATTCATTGTTATCAAACTCTACCGCCCGCCATTGCTGAGATTCTGGAGCATTGTAGAACATGCGACAAAATGTCGAGACCAGATTCATATTTAAACAAGTTCGTATGCTACCGTTGCTCTTATTCAACATATCTCATGGGCAACTTGAAATCGCACATAAGTGTACATCGTGGAGAAAAACCATTTGCTTGTGAGCTTTGTGATTACAGAGCAGTTCGGAAGTATAGTTTAAAGTTTCACGTGAAAAGTCATCACAATTTTACAATCTAGTATCGCATAATCAAGCCTTTCTTTGATAGACATTGATTATGTAGGAACCATAAGATTAGTCTATAGTTCGTCCAGCAGTAGTGACCGTGGCCGAGTGGAGTAGCGTTTGCACATACGTTGGTTTGCACATACGTTGACATCTCCTCTGTAATTGGATGTCCGGTCCACTTGTACCCCGTGAGGAAAAATTAGTTTAAGAAGCTGTTTTTGTATGTATAGCAATCAGTGGCAGCAATACCAGAAGGAATATGGATATTTGCAAATGATAATAACAACAATGAACAACATACATACATAGTCCCTACAGAAACGAAAAATGATTCATCTTTATAAACATAGAATGAACATAGAAAACTCGTGTTTTCAGTGGTTTTCCTAACTCTTTGAGGGACGTCTTATGACGACCTTCAAAAATTAGAAAAGTTTGTATATGTCTATCAAGGTTATTTCAAGGTAACTTAAGAATTTTAAATGGACCTGAATTCTATTTCATTTTCAAATTCTCCATGAAATTTTGACTTTATTTCCCCAAAATTAGTCCTGAATTACAGTGGAAATCCGAGAAAACTTTTCTTTACCAAATTTTCGATCTTAATCATTTTTTTTTCTTTTCAGCAAGACGAGACCTTTAATTTGATATGTCATACTTGTAGATTAAAGTTTAAAAAAGAATCAAATTGATTTTTTTGGGGTTAATAAGTAAAATGAAAATGTGGTGTGAAGTTGAAAAAGGTTAAAGATTCATTGAGAATCTGAAACAACCTAATTAGATCTATTGTGACCAGTTGATTATATTTATGGACACCCTGCATAGTCAGGACGGAGGTTTTAGTTTCCATTCGCTGGGAATCGTACCAGCTACACACTTTAACCGCTTTAAACGTCACCCCCCCCCCCCCCCCAAACTTCCGTTTCTTAGCCGGGAAAGAAATGTGAGTTGATTCATGAAATTGAATTCTGATAAATGATTTGATTTTATTAAACGCTTGATTAATAAACTTCATCAAATTATTAAATTTATTTCAGATCAGACATATTGTATTCATTGTAATGAAATTCAGTCCGCCAATGCTCTCGAACTTCTAGAGCATTGCCGAACCTGCGGTCATATGTCAAGGCCAGATCCATTTCGCCACAAATTTGTTTGCTACCGGTGCTCATATTTCACATACAATATAAGTAATATGAAAAAACATATAAATTCTCATTTGGGAGAGAAACAATTTGCTTGTATATTTTGTGATTACAGAGCTGTTCAAAAACATCACTTACAGTCCCACATGGATCGTCACCACAAGTCTTCGTTGTAGTATGGTATTAATGAGCTTATTTCAATAAATTAATAAAATAATTAAAAGGAAGTACCATGCAAAAAGAATAATTTCAGGGTTTAATTATAATATGATGTATAACTATGAAATTATTATGAGGTACCTATCTATTTCAAACTTTTATAAATTGTCAAGAAATGTCAAATTGAACTCAATCCGTTAAAAGAAATTGTTCCTTAAATGGAAATAAAAACAGTCAGATGAATTTAAACAATGCTTCAATTTCAATAAAAAAAATATCATACTTTTTTATTTCTCAAATATTAGCTCCACAAATCGCTGTATTTTTTTTTTTTTTTTTAGGCACTTTAACCATTTATTGTATGGTCGTTCGTGCCGATCCTCTCAAGGTCTAGGTAGGTATTGCTAAGCGCGCAATAAATAAATATAAATATGTAGCTATTTTTCCTTTTTCTGTTTATTTTACTCATATTAGTATGAAATTTCATCTTCACAAAGTATTGATGTCTTTTACCTTTACTGCTGAGGCAAATAAAAATATGTCTGAGTTATTCAAGCTTCGTTATACTTTCCATATTTAATCATATTCAAGCTGCGCACAGAAATAATAACTTTCAAGTGAAAAAAGCAATGTCGAAAATCAACACATTTATTATTTTGGTTAAAATAAATTTATTAGTCATTTAGTACATACATGTCTTATATTATATTTCAATACTTTCAACAACAACAAAAGATCTCTGCACCGCTCAGAATTAAATTATATTTAGCTATTCTATCTTTAATCACATTAATACAATACAATACTCTGTTTAACAAGCAAGAATGAGACAAAAGAGTCCTTTTAATCTCACAGTTTAAACAAAATCTCATTTATTGGTGTGTTTTGGTGGTTGGTATTCGATTATACCTATTCTACATAGTCATAGAAAGTGAATTTTTTTTTAGTAATTTCTGTTCTACATACATAATTCTAATTCATACTAATTTATTCTCAAATTTTTCAGGTTTACTTTGTATTCATTGCAAACAAGCCCAAGCCTCAAATTCTCTTTCTCTTTTACTACATTGTAGAACTTGTCTCTCAAATGCCAAGACCAGACGCATTACGCTACAAGTACGTGTGTTATGCGTGTGTCTACTCTACATACAACAGTAGCAATATGAAAAAACACGTCAATGTTCATCTTGGAAAGAAACCATTTGCCTGTAAACTATGCGATTACAGGTCTGTTCAAAAAATTAGTCTTCAATATCACATGGATCGTCATCATAAGCTTGCCATTTTGCAACAAATACATAACTATGTACTTTGAAAATGAGAGAAATATTTCGTAAAAATAGTTTTGTGTAATGGAAAAGCTCTACAAACATAACAGAACAAAAAAGTACTTTCACTCTACAAATGTTGAAAAGAAAAGGAATAGGCCCCAATTTTTGATGCAACAATAGATGGAGAATTACTTTAAAATTAATTATCCTTTTATTATTCGAGACAAATTTGTGAATTAGATGTTATTATTGGAGTACAAAATGAATGGCGTGAATTTATCTTAAGCGAGCTGAAAGTTTAAATTATGAAATAGTAGACAGAACGACTTTCCTGTGTGCAAAAAGGTACAATTTTGATACAAAAACACGAGAATTGTGCTGTAACATCGATTCAGGACCAAAATATAAAAGACAGCTAAAATGGTACGGGCATTCTAAGTTAAACAATATAAAAACTATTTTATTCTCTTCTATGTACCTGATACGGTACAAATATGTCAAAATCAAAAGACACCAGCAAAGATTTAACAAAAAAAATACCTTTACGCAAACTAAAAGAGCTGACCTTATTACCTGTAATACTGATTTGGAACATTGAACACGGACATGGAAGCAAGAGAGTTATACAAGGTGAGTAAAAGGTCTCAGTCTGTTTCTCAAAATTGACTCAGAATAAAAAGAACTCAAAAAACCGACAATCCTTTTCTCTTTGGTAGACACATTTTGAAATACTCAAGACCTGAGCAGACCACTTCGCGAGTCGAGAAAAGCTCTCTCTACATCTTTATTTGTCTTCCACGAAGCACATCAGTATTTTTCAATTACGGAGCACATCATAAGACATTTGTTTATTTGCTTTAACGAATTAATGATGTCTTTAACATATCCCGTATTTGCATGTTAAATCAATTTTAAATTTAGTCTCGTGACTGTTATCGAGTAAACGCTTTCTTAGAACATGTCGTATTGTTAGAATACAACAAACTACTATTTTTTATTATTATTTTATGTAAAATTTTCCTGTTTCAATTACAAGCATTGTTTTAAGATTAAAGCATGTGATAGGGTTTTCTACCATCTAAAAAAACCCCCATTTTTACAAGTGGAATCGATAGACATTACTTCGGGGTAAACTACTAAGATTATAGTTCGATAATTGGTGGTTATGTTATAGTATGAAATTTTATAGCAACTCGGTGTCGTTTCTTAAATCACATATATAACATCCATTTATTCTCACTTTCAGGTTCGATTTGCGTTCATTCCAACCTGAAGATATAAAAAAAAAATCTGTGGTAAGATAGGTACACTTCTATACAATGCTTTATACGGTTCGTTTCTAAATAAAAGGATGTTTAATTTGGTGGTACCTCTTTCTTGACTTCCGATTTTTGGAACAAAAAAAAAAATTAAAACACACCTGTATGACAGGTCAGTCGTTACCATAAATATGCTATATTGTTATTGATTAATTTATAAATAAACTAGCTGCACCTCTTCGCAAGCATCACACACACACACCACCAACAACACACACAACACATAACAATGCTAAATTTCAATCCCGAGCCAATCATCATACGGAAATTGAAAGTACAAACTGGCCTATTTCGAGAACGGTTGTCAAAATGCAATAAATGCTCAAATAAAGCTTGATGTAAGACAGTTACAATACAAAAAATATGTCCTCGCAATTAAATTAATTCCGCCTGGATCTGTTAAAAAACGTAAAAGTCTGAATAAAGGTAAAATCGAACATCTGTTATAATCAAGAACTGTTACTTAGTCAATTTGACCCAAATGGTTAATTGAAAGCTTTTTGTCTAATTGTTATTTATAAAAAAATATAGCCCTCGCGACAATTTAAGTTCCGTGCTGAAACTTCTAAAACGTGAAGTCTAAAAAAAAAAGGTTCGAAATTTCGAAATCGGCTTATTTTCAGATGTACGTCAGAATGTGGCCTAAAATGATTTAAGAGATAATTCGCTAATGGTTATTAAATAATAAAAAAATATAGGCTCCTCGCGATAGATTTCAAGTTCCAGCAAGACTGTCATAAAATTTGACCCTTCCTCAAGCAATATACTGGAGAAGTCATAACTCAAGTGCGTTTGGAATTTTGATCTTTGATAATTCCTGGAAATTTCGCATTTACTTGGGGTCATCTCTCATCAATTTTTTGCTATCTCTTACCGTTTCGCCTAAACAATTCCGGACACACAAAGATACAAAGCCCGTCCATATTTCTCATTTATATATAGAGATTATCAAAATACTAAACACCACCAGCAAAAAAAAACACACATTAACAACAACTTTCTGCCTATTAACAGTAAAAAAAAGAAAAAAAAAAAAAAACGACCGTCAACAACAACAATAAACTGTTAAGTTTATGAGCATAATTAAAAAGAGATATTTGATTAAATCTAGTCCCCTCTTTAGACTACTACAGAGACTAAATCACTGAACAACGCAATAATTGTATTAATAAACATGTTACATTTTCCAACTTTCAGACCCAATATGCGTTCATTGTAACAGTTTCTGTTCTGTTGATGTCAAGGAAATTCTCCATCATTGTAAAACATGCACTTTCATGCCACGTCCCGATCCATTTCGTAATAAATATGTTTGTTATGCATGCACGTCATTTTCATCATACTGTTTAGGAAACATAAGGAATCACATAAACAAACATATTGGAGAGAAACCATTCGCTTGCGAAATATGTAATTACAGAGCTGTACAAAAAATTAGTCTCCAGAATCATATGGACCGATATCATAAAATTGCCTTGAAATTTTAGTCTTTTAAACTGAATCTTTGTTTGAGTTACTATGAATTCATACACATTTGGACATCCGCACAATGTTAAAAATATATTTTACTAGTGCTAGCAATGAAACAAAAGAAAAAAATTAATGGTGTTTTGTTGTTATTACTGTCAAACACCCTTATTTACGATGAAATACAATGGAAAACATAATATAAAGAAGAAAAAAAAAGTTAACATAAATATATTAATAGTTGAAAAAAAAAGAAGATAATTGTTTGTGAATCTGGGTCAATTACCTAGATATTCTCTGTAACTTAACCCGCACTGATCACAATATTATGTATTAAAACAACATCCCTTTTGCCATAGTCTGGGGAGGTATTATGGATCACTACAAAAATGAGGACTCAGATGAAAAAAACCATTATTATATTTATTATTATTTAATAATAAATATTACATTCTTTTTTTTGTCTTGTTTTTTTATTACTTTTTAATATCTTGTCTTTTTTATACTTTAATTCTATGCTTACTATAGGTTTGTGAACTGACCCTTAACCTGATGATTTATTCTAAATTCAGACCAATTTTGCATTCATTGTAACGGTTTTTTAGCTGATTCATCCAATATAAAGGTAATTCTTGAACATTGTAAAAGCTGCCCCTTCATGCATCGACCTAACCCTTTTCGCTATAAATACGTTTGTTTTGCATGCACCTCTTATTCGACTTACTATGTGGGGGACATGAAAAAACATGTCAACATACACATGGGGAGAAACCTTTTGCTTGTGATTTTTGTGATTATAGAGCTGTCCAAAGGACTAGTCTACGTTACCATATTGATCATTACCACAAAGATGCCTAATACTACGTAATTTGTCAAAATTTAAATTAAGTCCGTCTCAAAACAACTCGTAATTTTCTAATGTCATATTTCACAAACAAAACTCGTATTTATAAACTTTTACTTTTTGATGCGTTCTTTATTTTTTTATGACTCTTTGGTTTGGTTTGGTTAGTTTTTTTTTTTTTTTTTAAAAAAATACCTATCTTTTCAGAGTATATTTCTGAAAAGGTCTTATTTAAGGTAATTGGATATTACGGTAAATAAGAGCATGACGGTAATTTATCTTTCACTTGCCTTCACGGTCCTCCTAGTTGCTCCATATAAAATAAAATCTGTTTGGTCTGCTGCAGGACAAAGATGTTTTGGAGTGATATTCCTTATTAACACTTTGAGCCCCAAAGCTGGGATTGGAGAGTGGTTACGGGAACCAAGCCAAAATATGCTTTGGACCCGTCGGACCAACATTTTTTATTATAAAATATGGTGTATTTTATCGAAAAAATTCGATAAAGATACGATTTTCGGCTGTAACTTTTATACTTTATGAGTTATGACCTTTTTCTTTGAGTACCAAATATGGTACTCATGTCCCTTGTGATAAAACTGCATCAAAAGACACAAGTACCATGTATGGTATTCACAGGCAAATCCAGGCAACAAACTGCAAATCAATCAGTTTAAATGTAAGGTTGCAGAAGAGATGCTATTTCCGCATCCGGAACCCAAACCCAAACCGCAGCAGTCACCTCTCACAAACTGACCAAGTTCGCTGATGGAAAATCTCGAAGAAAATGCGGAGGTTGCTACAAGAAACTGTCCGATGCCCATGACAGGAAGTATGCTCAGAAACATGGACCGAAAGTGAACACAGAATGCCTTGCATGCGGAGGCAAAGCATTGTGCATTGAGTGTTTCAATGAGCTGCATCAATAGTTCATTTATTCATGCAGAATACAATATTGCTAGTATAAGCAAAATACAATTTGCTCATTTGATTCTTTGGTAAATTTGTTTTTTTTTTTCGATGGGGGTTTCCATATTATTAGGAACATACAAATTTTGTGAATTTATTTTGTCTTCATATATTAGTTATTCAATAAAGTTGTTCTTTTCAGCAGTGTTTCAATAATTGTAAAAAAAATCTCAAGTGTTTTTCATTATTCTAATAGGTAAAACTGAGTACCATATAGAGTACTCACCCCCCAAATTCCATGCCTATATATCCACCCTAATTTACACAAATTTCAGAACCAACACTCATACATTGTTCCCAGGGACCACTAGAACCTATTTCCCATACAAAATACATAGAAACGAATACCGTGGAGAGTATTCGTGTTGTCAAAGTAAGGAAGGTCGTGAATACCAAGAGGGTACTCATGTCCTCAGAGCAATGTTGGGTGAGGGTTATATATGGTACTCATATCTCTTATGAAAAGTCAGCTGAGGGTCATATATGATATTCATGGGCTCAAAGTGTTAAGCGTTAAATTACTGTCATACTCTGATTTAACGCCCTATCTTATGCAAACATTTCTGTACCTTAATTCATAAATATTTTAAATAGTCGAATTAGAAAGTCTTTATCGCCTGTCCTGTTTAACGTATCCTCAAATTTGTTTTAACGAACTCGGACTAAATTTTAAGAATTTCTATCGCTTTATTTCAATTTTTACTGAAAAACTCGATATCTCGAATTTTCTCGAGAAAAATCCAACACGTTAGAGAGAGAGTAGGAAAATGAGTCGAACAAAGATAAAAAAGTAACTAGTGAATAAGAATTCAAATACGCAATAGCTAAACACGATTGAAATTGAGAGTGCTGGCGGTAATTCAAATGAAATGTGTTTTTCTCAGTCACGCGTTTAAGTGAAAACACCTATCTGATTGGGATAAAAACACCAACCACTTATTCCCTAATTAGGTGTTTTCCACTCACCTCTTTTAGGTATTTTACAACAAGTATATATGTATATATTATTTGTGTTAAAAAAATAAATAAAAATATAAATAAAATAAATAAATTAGTGCTACAGTCAATTTTTAATGAGAAATGACGGTTGTTTCTTATCATAAACAAAACAATTTTTGCCTCGTTTTCAGACCAATTTTGCGTTCATTGTAACAGATTCAAAGCTCAATCTTTCAATTTATCGGAAATTCTTGAACACTGTAAAACCTGCACATTTATGGAACGCCCCAATCCATTTCGCTGTAAATACGTTTGTTATGCGTGTACCTTATTTTCAACATACAATCTGGGGAACATGAGAAACCATATAAACAAACATATTGGAGAGAAACCATTTGCTTGTAAATATTGTGACTATCGAGGTGTACAAAAAATTCATTTGACCAAGCACATATTAAGATTTCACAAGCAATGTTGAGTTTTGATACTTCAAGAATTTGATCATTCTTGATCTTGGCTTGGTTTTTTTTTTTTTTTGGTTTGTTTGGCATTTTTTGGCGTTAACTTGGCAAATTAAAATTTGTATGAATAATTAAAAAAAAAGACAAATCAGTTTTATCAGACAAATAAGTAGTATGTAATTTTTCATTGAGGTTTTTTTTATATAGAAATTTGACATTATTTTACATAGATATATTACTGCTACTTAGTACGATATCATATAGCGACAATAGCTATCGTAAATTGAGAGATAAATCTATTTAAAACTAAAATGTTGTGCCAATCAAAACTTGGTCTGGGAAAAATCGATCTGGCCCTCTTTCCAGAAAGCACTCTCACTCTTATAAACTTATAATCCCCAAATCTCCCTTTCAACTGTCACAAAACGCACTCTCATTGGTTAAGATGAATGCAATAATCAATCAGAGTGCGTTGTGTGACAGTTGGAAGGAATATTGGGGGATTATGAGAGATAGAGTGGTTTCTGGAGTGAGGGCCTGTTTATCTTTCTAAACACATTATTTTCTCATTTCAGATCCAATTTGTATACATTGTAACTGTTTTCAATCTTCAAATTTAGATGATATTATTTTACACTGTAAAACTTGCACTTCAATTCCACGACCCGATATATTTCGGTTTAGATATGTATGTTTCCTCTGTTCATCTTATTGCTCTTATCGTTTGGGAAATATGAGAAGACATTTGAAAAAACATCTCTGAAAATCTGGTTTCTAATTATTTTTATTATTCTGATTTTTTTATAATCCAAAAGTGTAATAGTAAATATAAAAAACCCGCAATTTATAGTACTCGTCACCTCCTATCATTCAGATAAATTAAAAACTAATTTAATGTTTCAACATACACTTCTGTTCAATATTTCAACATTCAGTGTTTAACAACATAAGAAAAAGAAAAATTGAGCTTTCAAACCAAATATTTATCAACCTGTTCAACCAAATGTAATTAAAAATAAATTTAATACAACACAAAATATAAAGGAAAAAAGAAAATGAAGTTTGATCAAGGGTTTGATTCTCCACCATAGATTAAAATAATCATACAAGATTGCCTTTGCTATCAAATTCCTTGTCTCTCGTGCAACGTCAAATTTTAGGTCAAATACGGTATTGCCTAAAAACCTGCTGAGGCATGTATAGGGGTGCTACAAAAATTTAATTTTTCACAATATATCAAATTACTAATATTATGTCGAAAAAATAATCATGGAATACTTTTCTGTAATTCACCTTCTCCTCATCATAACTATAAATATATGTATTGTTAAATTGTTACCATTATATTAGTAAATTTCATAAACACTATGATTAAAAAATGTTCAAATTTAAACAAGAAAACACCTTTTTTTAAATTAAAAGATACTTATTAAACTCTTTTATTATTCCAGATCAATTATGTATTCACTGTAGAAATTTTCAATCTTCGGACTCATCTGAAATCTTAAACCATTGTAGAACATGCTCATTCATGCCCAGACCGGATGCATTTCGTTATAAATTTGTCTGTTTTGCATGTAACTCATTTCATACCTACGGCAGCAGTACAATGAAAAACCATATAAATATTCATCTCGGAGAGAAACCATTTCCTTGTACAATGTGTAACTATCGATCTGTGGAAAAAAAGAATCTGCTCGGCCATATGAAAAGAATACATGGATACCAATAAAATACTTTCGTATAATGTATCATTATACCATTTTATATATACATGGTGTAAATAAATGTATGGACGATAATTCAGGAGGATGTTCTTGGGTACAAAAAAAAAAAATCATAAAAAAAAAAATCCCGAGAAATGTTTCTTCTCCCTTCTAACATAGGAGCTGTCAAAGTTGAGAAAAAGGTGTTTTTTTTTTGTTCTCTAACTCTTGAACAATTGAAGCTATTGTACCGACCTCAGTAGCTTGATCGATAAGGCGGCGGACTTGTAACCTGGAGGTCGGTGGTTCGAGTCCCGGTTTCAGCGTAGATTTAGTAAAGCGAGTTTGAGTAGTTGTAATATCACGAAAGTGATTAACACAAATATGATAACTTTTTTTATAACTTAACTATTGTAATGATATTTTGCGTACTTACATAAACTATTGATTCCATTGATCCTATATGACTAGCATACTAATTGATCAAGTTTCCATAGGCGTCTTTGAAGGGTCCACCTGCATTGAACATTGTAAAAACTCTTGGAGATCGAGAAAGCCTTGTTTTAAATAGCACACATCCCTGCAAATATCTTTCTGTACCACAAATCTCAGCGTGAAGTTTCTGCCAGATGCACAAGAAACACATAAAAAAACTTTATTTTTAGAAATTTTGTGTGTTACCTGTATTTATTCGAAAAAATATTCAGAGCTCTTTTCTACAGAAAAACATTTCAATTTATGTGTTTTATTTTGAAAGTAGGCTATTTTGACCACCAAAAAATGTTTTGACGTTTTTCAATGCTGGTGGACCCCGCACCGACGCCCCTGATAACTTTATCAAAATTCATCATGTTGGATCAATGTAAGTAAACAAAAAAATCATCAAAATATGTAAGTAAATAAATAGGGAAATTTAGGTAGTTTTAAAGAGCTAGAGAAATATAACACTTTTATTATTGACTTTAAAAGCTCCTAATAGGGCGAGGAAGCATTCTTCGGGATTTTTCATGGGAGTCTTAATTAAACCCACATACATGCTCCTGAATTATCATCCATCTCATCCATTCACCCTGTATAAAAAAGTTACAACTTGATACTTACGAGTATAATTATTCCAGAGAAAACTTGTATAACTTTTTAATAACTTATGTCTAAACTAACTTAGTAATAGTATTTTTTTAACATGGATTTCGATGCTCTGATGTGATGCAAGTTTCATTCTCAACCCCATTAAGCTTTCTGAAAATGAACTAACAAAAGCACTATATTTTGCCTTATTTTCAGAGCAAATTTGCGTTCATTGTTACAATTTCAGAACTCAATCTTTTAATATTAAGGAAATTCTTGAACATTGTAAAACGTGCAATTTTATGAAACGCTCCAACCCATTTCGTTGTAAATACGTTTGTTATGCTTGTAATTTATTTTCAACGCACCATCTTGGGAACATGAGAAACCATATAAACAAGCACATAGGTGAAAAACCATTTGCTTGTAAGTATTGCAACTATCGATGTGTTCAGAAAATTCATTTGACCCAACACATAATAAGATTTCACAAATAATGTTGAGTCTCGACTTGTAAGATTCATATACATAAAAATTAAATCTAATAAGAATAACAAATTAAGAACAACATTTGATCTGATTTACAGGGCAATTTATTTATCTTAATTTTTTTTTTCTTACCTTTTAAAGAATCACAAACCTAAAGTGGAATATTATAGGCAGCTGTATACTGCTTGGGTTTTTCTACAAAAAAAACCAAGATATCCGACTTGGGTAACGGGATGTTTTTTATTTGTTAAATTAAAAATACATAAAAGAAATTTACATCAAATACAAAAACAGAAATGTATTTTCCCAAAAGTATGGAATCGTGTGTAAACTTGCATCTTGGATTTATAATTATTATACTTTACACCTGAGGCATGGCCCTTGATGTATTTTTCCTAACCCTAGTGCTATTAAATCGAGGCTGGTCTTCTGTGCATTTTACCTAACCGTACTGTAAACCCGAGGCATGGCCCTATATATATTTCCCTAACCCTACTCTACACCCAAGGCATTGCCTTTTATTATTTAAAATATTGACATAAAAAGCAGATGCAGCTGATTTTCATTTTATTGTTGAAATAAAATAAAAATTGTGTAGTATTATGTTGTGATATCACAGATGACCAGAGAAAACTAGTTCAATTATTAATTAACGCCATATTATTCTAAAATTTATATACTTAATTTCTAAGTACTACCTGGCACCTAAGTAGTACATCTTCCCTACTAAACTAGTAATTTTTACCTGTGTCTTCGGTACTCAAGTAGTAGTTCTGTACCCAAGTAGTAAACACCGTTATAGACTTAGAGAGCGACAATATTATAATTAAATTATTATCATGATTTCAGAGCAAACCTGTGTTCACTGTAATAATTTTCATTCTCCTGATGTGAAGTCAATAATAAATCATTGCAAAACCTGCACTTCGATGCCTAGGCCAGACAGTTTTCGATGCAAATTCGTGTGTTGTGCCTGTACCTCATTTTATACATATAACGGTACTTCTATGAAAAATCATATACTTGTTCATCGTGAAGAGAAACCTTATGCCTGTAAAAATTGCGACTACCGCTGTGTGCAAAAAGTTCAGCTGAAATCACATGAAATCCGATGTATCAGACCTAGCATTGAATAATATCTTCATTAACCAGTACTCTTTTCAGTCATTTATTACATGATGCTTCATTTTAAATTTGTATGTGTAAATATTGTGATCATTATAAACTTATTAAAAATCAGCTTTTCCTAAATACAGGGTCCACCATTAATTATGTACCATTTTGAAACGCCTATATTTTCAGAACTTAAGTTTCAAATGAATTTTTATATGATGGAATGCTAGAAAATAAAATGTTATTTATTGTAATACTCACCTATTCACGCTATTAAGATCCTATCAATCACCATTGTGAGATGTTGGCCCTAATGCAGAATGCATGAATTCAAACATTTTCTCAAGGTTTGTATCTCGTGTACTGACATTTTTTTGGGATAGCATTGATTTTTTGCATTCTTGATCTGGGTTAAAAACCAAAAACCCTACAAGAACTGTAAATTGATATTTGACCTGAAAATCACTGCTATTACCGAATACATGTCTGACGGTAAGTATTACAACAAATGGCATTCTGTTTTCTAGCATTCTATCAAAGAAAAAATCATAATGAAGCTTCAGTTTTGAAAATGCAGGCATTTCAAAATGGTTCATAATCACTAGCAGACCCTGTATATTTGTATAAGACATAGGCAAGTCAGAAGTCTAGATAAAAATTTAGTTGTTCTTAAATTATTTATTTCACAATTATTATACTTTTACAAAAGAAAATATCAAATGAAAAAGAAAAAAAACCCCCGTACTTTCTTTTTAGGGTAGGAGGCTGTTAAACGACCTTTTCAACTGCCAAGATAATTTTAAACTAGATCTCTTTTAATAATTATATTAAAATAACCTTTAAAAATAATTTCAGGTCAAGTTTGTATGCATTGTCAACATTTCCAGTCTCCGGAACTTGAAGAAATTTTACATCATTGCAAAACTTGTCAGTTAATGCCTCGACCTCACCAATACCGTTGTAGATTTGTATGTTTAGCTTGCAATTCCTTTCATACGTACTATTCTACACCAATGAAGAATCATTTATATGTTCATATGGGTGTGAAACCATTCTGTTGCTCTGTTTGCAACCATCGCTTTGTAGAGAAGAAAAATTTGAAGCGACATGAATATCGTATACATGGAATAAATTCAGAAAATTTGCCTCTCTAAAACTTTAGTTTTACAATTTCATCTTTTTTTGACGATATGGTTTGACATCAATTGATGGATTTAAACCTATTTATTGTGATGTATGGATTTAAACCCATTTACCTATATCTAGTCCATTTATGTAATCCTTTGTACTCTAACGGCCAAATTATAAAACAGCATTAGATCTAATCTAAAGGGACACTATCCCTGAACTCGGGCTATAGTGCGCTGTGATCGGATTAAATTCAGACTTCTGGCTTATGCCGCGTCCACACTAAGCGAACATTGTTAGCTAACATTATTTGCGAACAAAATATGTAGCTAACAATGTTCTCGGAACAATGTAATTCTGAATGTTCAGCAAAGCCGTCCACACTATAATAACTTGAATAACATTGTCTTGAACGCAAACCATTTCGACGCATACAAATCTTGTGTTCCTGATCCAGACCTTTTTTAATCAGTTTCTTTCTCTTTATCTCGTCTATAAGCTGATAGCTGAAATTTCTTGACTAAATGGTTGATATCTTACATGACTGCATGAGTTATGACTTCTTTGAAAACGAAAAAAATTATCTTAATTTAATTCCTCTTTAAATTATATTGTTTTCTATACTTTTCCTAATTTTTCCGAACGTCACTATGCCTTAATAGAGTCAAATAACAAGATTTCTATTTCAATTACAGATCAATTTTGTGTATATTGTCAGAATTTTCAGTCTTCCAATTTGGCTGAAATTTTGGAGCACTGCAAATCCTGTTTGTCCATGGCTCGACCAGATGCATTTCGATATAAGTTTGTATGTTGTTCATGTCCATCTTTTTTCACTTATCTCGTTGGTAATATGAGGAATCATATGAATATTCATTTGGGCGCCAAACCACATGCATGTCTCCTCTGTGATTATCGATCCGTGGAAAGAAAATGTTTAAAGCTACATATGAAAAAGCATCACAGAACTCCATCTGGAATAATGAACAATTAAACATTCATCAACAGTGTAAGCTGTAAGCCAGTATACTGTACACTATTTCAAAATAAAATTGTAAACTTAAAAAAATCTGAATTTATATTTCAGTACTTGATCTTATTTTATAATTGTGGATTTATTTTTCAGAATCTATTGTCATATTTTATATTTTTAATACGAGAATGCTTGCACAGATGCACAGTGGAGCAGATTTTGGAATATTTGATAAAATTTCAAAAAAAAATTTCATCTTCTATGCGAATATTTTAAAATAATCAAATTACCATCACTTAGGTCTTAGGAGTTTATCAATATCTTTTTATTTATCAGAACGAAATTGTATTCACTGTGTCACTTTCAAATCGTCCGATTTGAATAACATCATGAATCATTGTAAATCCTATAATTTCTATTTGAATTATATTATTTTCTCTATTCTTTCCATTTCTTCCCTAACGTCACTATCTTTTAATAGAGCCAATAAAAAGTTTTCTCTTTCCATTACAGATCAATTTTGTGTACACTGTCAGAATTTTCAGTCTTCTTCTTTGGCTGAAATTTTGGAGCACTGCAAATTATGTTTGTCTATGGCTCGACCGAATGCAATTCGGAATAAATTTGTGTGTTGTTCTTGTACAACATTTTCTACTTACTCGTCTTATAATATGAAGAATCATATGAATGTTCATATGGGCGCCAAACCACATGCATGTATTCTTTGTGATTATCGATCCGTAGAAAGAAAAAGTCTAAAGCTACATATGAAAAAGCATCACAACAATTCATCTGTATAAGTAAACCATTGAACATTAGTGAAAACTAAGTCTACCCTTTCCATTTCTTCCCTAACGTCACTATCTTTTAATAGAGCCAATAAAAAGATTTCAATTTCCTTTACAGATCAGTTTTGTGTATACTGTCAGAATTTTCAGTCTTCTAATTTGGATGAAATTTTGGAGCACTGCAAATCCTGTTTGTCCATGGCTCGACCAGATGCATTTCGATATAAGTTTGTATGTAGTTCATGTCCATCTTTTTTCACTCATTTCATTGGTAACATGAGGAATCATATCAATGTTCATTTGGGCTCCAAGCCACATGGATGCCCACATTGCGATTATAGATCAGTAGAAAGAAAAAGTCTAAAACTGCATATAATTCGCTACCACAGTGGGGGTTCCAAACCACAAGCATATAAGTTCGTAGAATCGATCTGTAGAAAGAAAATCTTTAAAACTACATATGAAAAACCATCATAATATGTTTTTGTGATACAAATTAAATTAGAACTCTGGCTTCGGTTTCTGTTTATGAGTACAGAAAAAATCTTAAATTATCAGTACGAGATGTTCGTCTTTTGTACGAGATGTTTGATATTTGAATGTACTATTAATTATTTTGTTAGGTAAGATTTGCCAAGTCAAAAGACAATAATACAATGAATTGGCGCCCTTAACAGTGTTGGCTTTAAAAAGGGCATCCAACCAATGTGGCAGTAGAAGTGACAGAACCAACCAACCTCAACCATGAGGAAGAGGTTAAACAAAACCGACCCCAAGCAGGATTATGAAAAGAAAAATAAGAATTCTACTATTTATTGATTGAAAATTAAGCTCGAAAATAATTTATCTATAATTGAATACTGAATAACAAAATTATGTCAATAGTGACGATTTTTCCATCTAACCTGTGTGTTTCCCGTCACATTGAATTTTTCAGAAGTTTTCTGAATATAAATAGTTTTTTCAAGAATCTCTTCCAGGATTTGGACACTCTTTAACTAATATAAAATCCACATTTCGTCAGTGATGGGGGCAGAATATTTTATTATTTTGATAAAAAAAAGGATGAAACACACAATATAATATTTTCCTGCAAAAGCATTTCAAATAGCAAAACATGTGTTTAACAATTTTTACAAAAATACAATTCATTTCTTGTAATAATAATATTTTTTTTACTGAAACCTGTGAATTTTTTTTTAAACTCAAACTTGTCTCCCCTTTAGTGGTATAGCATTTTTTCTAAATTTAAAACCGTTCTCTATATATTTCGAGAGGCCCCTTTTTTTGGCAGACCTTGTAAAAAAATCTTGTTTAAAAACAAGAATCAAGATTAATTACAAAACTTGTAGGAATTAATAACAATGTTTTCTCTCTCTCGACAGATCAGACTTGTAATCACTGTAAGAAAATCCTATCGTGCGACACTCAAGAGCTTCTAGATCATTGTAAATTATGTCCTCAAATGGTCAGACCTGACATCTTCCGCTACAAATATGTTTGCTATGGTTGCAATTATTTTACCTACAACGTTGGCAATATGAAGAAACACTTGAATATTCATTTGGGGGAGAAGCCATACGTTTGTAAAATTTGCGATTATAGAGCTAGAGAAAGTCAAGCTTTAAAAGTTCACATGAGGAGGCATATGAATTCATAATTCACACGTTTATTTTTTTATTTAGATCTTCTTCTTACTATATTAGCTTTTTTTTAATTAGCATTTTATAAATGTTGTATGTGAAAAATTATGATTAGAAATTAAAGTTATACCTATGTATGTGTATTATTTTCCGAATTTGTATAACACGTCATTTACATTTCCAATTTTATAACAATTAGCTATCTAGATCATAGTAGTGCATGTCAACTTCTATACACACCACTACTTTTTTTCCAAACAATAAATTAAATTTAATTGGAATAACGATTATACATTAAAATTATGATTATAAGTGTTAAAATTATGATTATAAGTGCTGTAAATTACACAAATATATTTTATGCATGTAACATTCAAATTAGCTTGCGTTGACATGTTCTTATCCTATCTATGATAAGGAAAGTATCGTATATTTTCAATGATCAGTTTTCATCACCAAAACATCGGTTTATGCATTTTCTGTTTATACTGAATAGCTAGACTTGAAACATACAGGTCAGACGTATATAAAAAAAATCCGGCTTAACGATACGCGCTCTAGCTTTATTTTTTAAATTTTAGGGCCCTTTCGGAACTAAAATGCTTATTATAAATTCTAGATGGTGGTTGTGACTTGCAAAATCAAATGTATAAAACTTCCATAGTATTAATATTGTTTTAACACATTTATAACTTTTAACTACCAGTGAAAGAGTGCAGCTTTTTACGGGGATAAGTTAAGTTGTGTAATGTTTACACCAGTTTATTTTTGAAGTAAGAAATCAAATTCACCACCAACTTATTCACCTTACAGAGAAGAATGTCACCTTAATGTGTTCATTTTGCCATAGTTATTTGGACATGAACATTCATGGAATTCTTGAACATAAATGTTCGGATGTGCTGTGTCAATTCCAGTGCGTTGTTTGTGGTGTATCATTCAAACTCAAGTGGTTACTCAAGCGACATCTTTACAAACATACAGGTTTCAAAATGTACTCTTGCAAATATTGTGAGTACCGCAGTGCGTACACTGGCGACATCAAGAAACACACTAGAAACCACACTGGAGAGAGGCCGTATACATGCGAATTATGCTCATACCAGGGCAAGACATCATGGGACTTGAAGTTGCACGTAATTCGTCGACACGATAACTAGATGTTGTGAAACCAATTGATGTCAACAAGTATCACTTTGCTCTAAATTTGATAGAAGATGTTTCTAATACACTGGCCGTAATTAGATTACATACTGTATGTATTAGCTCTTTGGAGCTCATTTTGGACTGCGAAAATTATATACAGAAACGTAGCCTGATATTTTTTCCTGAAAGTGTATCGTACTATCTTAATTTATTTACAAACTGACTACTAATTGTAATATTTTTATCATGGACTGCTATCTGGAAATTCTGGTACGATGGGTCGGAATTCTACTAGAAGTTGAATACTTGTTAATGATACTGCACTTCTTTTATTAGCCAGGTTTGTGTTCTTAACAGCTAAGCTGGCGTCTCTACTCTCTCATAATACATGTATGTATGTATGAATAGCATAGTCTCCTTTCACTTAATGCTATCTTTTCTATCCAAAAACTCTACTAATAATTATTTTACGGCAGTAGAGGATGATAGAGGCGCCGTGATGTCTGAGTGGGTAGTGGAAATGGGAATGGAGGTAGTGAACGTCGGGAGTACTCCCACTTTTGTCCGAGGAAGAAGTAAGTCCATCTTAGATGTTACAATCTGTTCTAGAGGGATGATGAGAAAAGTTAAAAATTGGAGAGTAAGTGATGATGAAAATTTAAGTGACCACCAATATATTTTTTTATGAGATAGGAAACATAGATGAACAGGTGAATAATAATATAAGAGAGAAAGAGGAAAAGGCGAAGTGGAAATTTGAAGAGAGTAAAAAAGAGAGATTTCAAGAATTAATGAAAATGAAAATTAATGACTCAATAGATGATGCTGAGTTCTGTATTTTAAAACTGCAGGAATCATGCCAGGAAATTTTTCAGAGGGGGAAAGGGAAAGGAAAAGGTAAGAAAAGAATATATTGGTGGAACGAAAAAATAGCTGAGAAGAGGAAGGTATGTCACCGGCAAAAGAGAAAAATGGTAAGAGCAAACAAAAGGAGAGATTTAAGTGAGAGAGAGAAAAAAGAGGTGAGAGATTTGTATTTTAAATGTAAAAATGAGCTAAGGCAAGAGATAAACTATTCTAAACATTGTAAGTGGATGGAGCTTTGTAGTGATTTAAATAGAGATGTGTGGGGAAAAGCGTATAAGTTAGTGTGTAAGAAGTTTAAATTGTTCCCTACAATTCAATTAAAGAGTGAAGAGAAAATGAAAATAGCTATAGAGTTGTTCCCCCAAGACGATAGGGTAATATGGGAGAGAGTAGAGGTACAAGAGAGTGATATTCCTTTGTTTACTTTAGAAGAGGCAGGAGAAGCTTTTCTGGGATTAAAAAATAAAAAAGCACCGGGACCAGACGGGTTAAGCTCTGAAGTAATAAAAACATTTTTTGAGACAACTCCAGAAGTATGTTTAAACGTATGTAACAAGTTACTAGTTCAAGGAATATTTCCAAAGTGTTGGAAAACTGCGCAGTTAGTGTTAATTGAGAAAGGGAAAAAGGAAACTGGTAAAATGGCATATCGTCCTATCTGTCTTCTAGATGTGTTTGGAAAGGCAATGGAATCACTTCTGAAGATGAGACTAACTGAGGAAATAAAAAAGAGGGGAGATTTGTCTGACAATCAGTTTGGATTCAGATCAGGACGGTCTACCATAGACGCCATGAGTAAAGTGTTGAGTATAGGAGAGGAAGCAAAGAGGAAGAGTGAGTTATGTGCGATAGTGATGGTTGACATTCGTAATGCATTTAATAGTATCCCCTGGGGAGGTATATTGGAGGAAATAAAGAAGAGAAGAGTGCCAGGATATATTGTGAACATGTTGTGCAGTTATTTTGAGAGTAGAGAGTTGAAAATTGAGGAAGATAGAGCGATTGAGTTGTCCTGCGGCGTACCCCAAGGATCCGTCTTGGGGGTTTACTGTGGAATGTCTATTACGACCCGCTGCTAAATCTTGAGATACCACCCAACTCAAAACTTATAGCCTACGCGGATGATGTGGTTGTAGTCACGAGAGGTAAAACCAGTATTGAGATAGAGAGCGAGATAAACGAGGTGATGAAGATAATTTGTAAATGGCTAATGGAGCATAAACTACAAATAGCTCCACATAAAACCGAAGTTGTACTCCTAGTCGGAAAGAGAATTTGTAGAGAGATCAATGTGAGAATAGAGAATGTAGAAGTGAAGTCGACTAAATCAGCGAGATATCTGGGGGTTTATTTTGAACAAGGACTTAAAATGTCAGAGCATGTGAGAAGAGCAGTCGAGAAAGCGGGAAAAACAGCTAACAACTTAGCACGAATAATGCCCAACATAAATGGACCAGATAATGATAAAAGAGAATTGTTAGCGTCGGTTGTGTATAGTGTGTTGTTGTATGGTGCACCAGTATGGGCAGCAGTCACCAGATGGCAAAAGTATGTGACAGAGCTAGAGAAAGTGCAAAGGAAAGTTATGTTGAGACTGTGTAGATCATACAGGACTGCCTCTACTCCTGCGCTTCAAATTATTTCCCGAAGTTTACCAATAGAACTGATGGTACAGGAGAGGGCAGAAATGTATGCTATACAGAAAATTGGGGACGAGAACGAGAGGAGAGAAAAAGAGGAAGAGTTGAGAGAAAAATTGAGAGAAACTTGGATGGAAAAGTGGGCGAATGAAGGATCGAGAGGACAGTGGACAAAGAGATTAATAAGGGATGTTAGAGCGTGGATAGAGAGGAAGCATGGGACCGTGACCTACCATCTGAGTCAATTCTTGACCGGTCACGGTAACTTTGAATATTATTTAAAGAGAATGAGGAAAGTGCGAACAGAGAAGTGTAGGTATTGTGAAGTGAATAGGGATGACGCTGCCCATACCTTTTTCGTGTGTGAGAAATTTAAGGGACAGAGAGAGCAGTGTTGTGCAAAGTTAGGGAGAGTGCTAAATGTAGAGAATATAATAGAGGAAATGTTGAAGAGCAAAGAGAGTTGGGAGTGTATAGAGACAATGGTGAGAGAAATTATAGTGATAAAAGAGAGAGATGGGAGGGCCCTACAACGAAATCGGTAGGGTCCTGCAGCGCCGCACTTGAAGTAATGATATTTTTCGGTTCCATGTGCGGTTAGCTCTTTGAGAAGGTGGGTTTTTAGTGGGTGGAAATCCCACACCCCAAGTCAGGATGACCTGGGTGTCTTTGAAAGATTTTTTCCTGCCCTCAACAAAAAAAAAAAAATAATAATTATTTTACCAATCATCATCCATCCATAATTCACTCATGGTTAATTATTTTCTAGAACTGATCTTAGATACTCAAATTCATTTATACCAGGTAAAATATAGTCCACAAGTTTTATGTCCGGCCTTTCCCTGAACAAAAATAACTGAACATCAAACTATTACTTCGTGGTGTAAGGAAGGCCATGAGACTAAATAAAACAATATTTATAGTTATACTTTGTTCTTCCAGATGGACTTTTTAATATTGCCGAATACCATTGGTCAAACCGAAGTGGCAGAATACGGACACCAAATGTCACAAAAAGCTTCGGATGTGATGCTTGTGGAAAGTCTTATAAGACCAAAGGTTCCTTAGCGCGACACAAGAAATATGAATGCGGACAAGACTCCATCTTCCAGTGCCCTCACTGTCCTTATCGTACAAAGCATGCGTTCAGTTTGCGGACCCATGTTTCTATTAAACATGCAGGATATTGTTGATTTTTTGACCTGATTGATCGACTTTGTGGCCAACTTTGATCTATTTTTGCTGTTGAAACTATAATGGCTGCAGCTTCGGGGAAGTAGGGGGTTCCTCCAGACAACGTTAGTTGATACGTTCTGGACTACAGGACAGGACGTGTCAACTAACGTTGTCTGGAGACACATTTGCGATCAACCATCATAAGAACTTGGGCTTTCTCTTATACTTTTGTGAAACCGCAAGCTTAAATTAGTGTGAAGTAGTTTCCATCTACTTGCTTGAATTTTGAGCCACTCTGACTATTTTCCCATCTACCTTTATTTTATTTCTAGCTAATAGAAAATACAATACTACTTCCGATAAATTTGTAATCGGAAAAAATCTTTTTATAAAAAAAAAATATATTTTGCTCCGATTCAATTTTTTTCATATTTCCGGACGTTTCATAAACTCCTGAGAGTCCTGAGCAACTTTGGTTTTGTGTCTGTCTGTCAAGTACATTCCTTGTAACTGCTAAAGGGAATTCGATGAAATTTTGTACACATATTCTTGATGGACCCAATTTAAATTCATCAATTTCCCACTAGCGGTTCTTGGTGATACAGTCCATGCGCCTGACCACTAATGTTTTACTTATATTCTTATGTCTCGTGAACAGTAAACCCGATTTTGATGAAATTTTGCATGTATATGGGTGTTTTACATAGTGCATTTGTAATTATTTTTTAATAAAATATGATTTAGGTCTGATATTTAAGAAAATCCAAAATTTTGGACAAAAAAGTCCAGAAATAAGGACTAACACTTGCCGATACAGAATTTTTTGTAGGATTTATAATGTATAAAAAAACTGTATTCTACCACTTAAAATAAAATTGGAAGAAAATCGGTTTAGGGGTTTTCGAGATGATTTAGTATAAAATCTCTAAATTGCCAATTGTATACAATGTGAACAAATCACGAGAAAGTATTGTGTCCATAATTGATAGTGTATTTTTCTCTTTTGAGGATCCGAATGTCTGATTGTACATAAACGGCATTTCCTGTCTTAATTGTTTTTGATTCTAATGAGTGCTGTGGACAAGATGTTGATTGAAGTGTCACTTGTATGAAATCAAATTTTATTAGATGTAATCTACCTGCCCTTACAGCCTCTTTTGATTTTTTTTTTTTTTTTTGTGCTTTTTCACCTGACTATCGACAACCATGAAAATACCGGGAAGTGTAATACATTAAATTTATTTTGATACATTTAGTTTAGTAATGTTGAAATTTTATTATTGCATTTTTTATGTTTTGTTTTACATGAATATATTTTATGCTGTTTAAAATAAAGTGGATTGCCAAAATAAACAGATAATTTAAATTTTTACGTCAAAATAAATTTTACAGTGATATTGTTTTTTTTTCTCGGAAATGGCCTGGCCCTACATAATTTTTTCCTAACCCTACTCTACAGATGAGGCATAGCCATTATATTTATTTTTCTAACCTTACTATTGGCTTGGTTCTGGGGGCCCTTGTCAATTATTAGCCTCCTTGTAAAGACAGTGGTAGAAGTGCTGAGTTATTCCTCCACTGTCTGGCTATCATCGTGCACGATGACGCCACCCTATGATGATGAGCCTTTCTATGCGGCACTGAATCGGGGGAATTGACAACTATTTTCTTCTATCGGAGGAATTGAAGCTTAGTCTTATTTGAAAATTTAGGAAATACATTTTGCAATCGGGGTAGTTGGTATGAAATCGGAGAAATTGGCAAACGCCCTCCTAAGTACAAACTTTTGTAATATAAACACATTTTCCACTTTTAATAAAAATCACGTTCTATTTATATTTTTTACAGACCCCTTCACTCGTGAGCAGGGTTTCTCATATCCGGAATTAATGAAACTGCAGTTCAAGTTCACTTGTTTTGATTGCGGAAAGTCATACAAAAATCGGAATTCCAGGGATCAACATCGCAAGCGAGGTTGCGACCAGCTGAAGCGTGGTCCACCTACTTTCGACTGTCCATTATGTCCGTTCAAGTCACCACATGAAGTTGATTTTCGAACTCATTTGATCATGAATCACACAGCCCTGACCCCGTTGGGTACCGTTGTAAAACAAGAAAAAGATCTCACACCGTTGGATACTATTTCAAAACAAGAAGAAGCTCTTAGCCCTCTGGGTATCGTTGTAAAAAAAGGAGTTATAAGTGATGATGAACGCACATTGATTGAAAGAGATTCAAACCCAATTTCTGAGGCAAATATAACTCATGAACCAGTTGTGAAACTTGAAGTTGAAGATGATGAAAGCTATACAATGCAATAATGTGAAAAATGAATTTGGTCAAAAAAAAAAAAAAAAAAATTGGTCAATGTATGATTTATACGTTGTATATCGAAAATGATTTGGCTGGGTTTATATGCGATAAAGGGTTTATATACGTGTACAACTACTTGCGTTTTAAATACCGTTAACTGCTACTAATTAGTTTTCAATTTGTTTCCTTGATATACATACATATAGTATATTCTCCTTGTGGTTTTTCGTGGGGATAAAATAAAAGTATGATTCTTTTTTGGATGACGAATTCTCACTATCTTATATTGTCGGATGATTTTGAGATGAAAGGGATTGCAGTTCTAACTAACTTGAAGATTATGATATTGTATTATGTACCTCATAATCTAAATAAAATAGCAAGAAAATTCTTGCTTCTTCTTCTTGGAAGTTATGACATTTTCAATATGAATTTTGTTGTTTCATTTTGTATATTATAACTAATTAATTTACCTGAAAATCAGAATAAACTTTCTGATGTTTATTTTGTTTCAAGGATAAACTATGAAACAATATATCAAATTATTTCGTAAAGACAATGTTCTGTTTTCATCTTGCAGACTGCTCCTCTGTTCTTCCATTTTCCTTGCTTGATTCAATACAATATTGCGAGTCAGCCAGGCGAAAATCTTGTGAGTCAAAACGGCGAAACTCTTATGAGTCAATGGGGCAACAGCCAACCTACCCGTGCACTACTTGCGGCAAGGTCTACAAGCTCAAGAGATCTCTCTATCGGCATCGCACTTTAGAGTGCGGCCAGGAGCCCAAGTATGAGTGTCCTCACTGTCCGTATCGTGGCAAGCAAAAGGTACACCTCACAACTCATGTAAACATTAAACACTCGATACCAGGCTCTCATGATAGAAGTACGCAGATTTTTGAGGCACCGAACCCTCGTAAAGTCAGAAAGGAGGAAAGCAACTCAGAAAAAGCTCTCGTTTAAATAAAATTGACAAACCATCAATGTTATGATAATATTATAAAATGGATCCACATGAATCGTTTTATATAAATGATTATTTGTCATTTAATAAATTGTTCAATGGTCTGTACATAAAATGCACAATATCCTTTTCATTTTCACTGTAAATTTAGTAAAATGGTATTATGTTCTTTTCTTTTGTACTTACCATTTGGTGCAATTTTGATGGTTCAATCCACACATATTATTTTTTTTGTTAAAGTATTATTTTTTCGTTTTTTTTTTTTTTTTTTTTTCATATTAAATAAATCACAATTTTGTTCTATTTAAATCTTTACTTAATACAATACCATTTGATTTTTATATTTTCCTAAATTCCAGCATAATAATGAACTTGTTTAATTTTTCCTTTTTTCTTTTTTTTTTTTTTGTCATTTTTTTATTTTCGATCAAAAATCAATAACATATTATTGTACAAACAATACCCTAATCTCTTGAAGTTTTTTTTTTTTTTAGTTTTGAGCAATTTTTCACCTTTGAATACTACTTTGGTCAACAAAAATTTATGCATACAAAATATGTACATTAATCAAATTTATATTATTTCTCAGAAAGAAGAATTTGTTTTCCCTCTTCAATCAGCAAAGACCATTCAAAACACATTTGCATCGGATGCAGAAAAACATATAAGTTGAAGAGTTCTCTGTATCGTCACCTAAAGTTGGAATGTGGGAAGAAACCTTTGAATGCTTGTTCTTACTGTCCATACAGAGCTAAACAGAAAGCTAGTCTTAAAAGCCACCTTGCCGTGCGGCACAATGTCCTTATTCATAACCACTCTCTGATGGTCAAACCTTGAGGTTGTCTTAAATGTTGTTTTTAATGACAATATGACCCATAGGGCTGGGTTGCTTGGAATATTGAAATGCAAATGAAAAAGTTTTTAAATAGAATACCTTTGAGTTTATGTATAGGTCATATAATTCCTATATGTTTACTCAAAATCAGTGTCAGTTATTGCTAGTCTCTATCAGTATCAGTTATTGCTAGTCACTATCAGTATCAGTTATTGCTAGTCACTATCAGTGTCAGTTATTGCTAGTCACTATCAGTATCAGTTATTGCTAGTCACTATCAGTATTAGTTATTGCTAGTCACTATCAGTGTCAGTTATGTCTAGTCACTATCAGTATTAGTTATTGCTAGTGGCTATCAGTGTCAGTTATTGCTCGTGACTATCAGTGTCAGTTATTGCTAGTCACTATCAGTGTCAGTTATTGCTAGTCACTATCAGTATCAGTTATTGCTAGTCACTATCAGTATTAGTTATTGCTAGTCACTATCAGTGTCAGTTATTTCTAGTCTCTATCAGTGTCAGTTATTGCTAGTGGCTATCAGTGTCAGTTATTGCTCGTGACTATCAGTGTCAGTTATTGCTAGTCTCTATCAGTATCAGTTATTGCTAGTCACTATCAGTATCAGTTATTGCTAGTCACTATCAGTGTCAGTTATTGCTAGTGCTAGTGACTATCTACGTCACTATTGTCTTCACTATACATCTCCGAAAATTACTCAGGTTTTTCGAGCTATTATTCACTTGATTATTTTCACCAACTTCCATTGCTATCGCTCATAAATGATTAAATATTTAATTTCTAGTCGTTTATTATTCTAGTCCCCAGATTTTGTCGAATTATATTGTATATTGATAATAAAAAACAAATCTTCATAATTATACTATTCAATAATATAAAGGTTGATTCTCTTGATCATATTTTTTAGAATAAGTTGTACGAACTGATCTGTTTCAAACGATAGAAATTACTTTTGTAAATACTCGGAGTTAAAAAGAAATAATAATCGAAAAGTGAGGTTTGCATTAATAAATTGTTCTATTCCCTTATTTAATTCCAAAGAGGATTAATAATTTTATTTCACACTTTGAAAATTCTTGATGATGATGATGATGATGATGAATTTATGATTGCTATGGTATATGATTTGGTAATACTAAAGCTACCACTTAGTCTTGATAATTTAAAGAGTTATTCTCTTCATTGTTTAATGCAAATAGCAAATATTATGTCTGTTTATTCTAAGTTATTTATTCAATATATATTTGTTTCACACAAAAGGAAAGGAGAAAAATATTTCTAGAAAATAACAATAATAAAAATCAAAATAATCCAAATTTCTTATTTCTCAGACATTTTCTCTCCCCAATTTCCATGTACCCAATGTGATAAAACATACAAACGGAAAAGGTCGCTATATCGTCACCAAAAGTTCGAGTGCAACAAAATACCTCAGTTCAGCTGTACTTATTGTCCTTACAGGGCTAAACAGAAAGTCAGCCTTAAAACTCACCTTGCTCTTCGTCACAATGTCAGTCAGGGTCTCCAATGCTAGCCCTATAGGGCTAGATCTAGCCCTTTTGAGAAAAATCTAGCCCCCTAGCCCTTTTTACTCAAATCTAGCCCTTTTTTCTCAAATCTAGCCCTTTTCCCTCAAATCTAGCCCTTTTTTGAGAATCCGCCAAAAGCTAACAAATGAGTTAATTCTAAAGTTAGCTTCTCTCGAAAAAAAAAAATCCAATTTTTTTTATTTTTTGTAACGCCTACTATTCATTTTTACTGCAACAAGCCAAACTCATTTTTACTGAGTATCCTGACTCCTGAAGTGGCAGTTTATGGCAGTTTACCCATTGGCACATTATCATAGCGAATAACTAAATAATCACATTATTACTAACAAAGAACTAAAGAAAAAAATATCAAACAAAAACAATTAATACGTAGGTAAGTAAAAATTAATAAATCTACATTCAAAACGTACTCAAGTAGAGGCGTGATTTGGTAAGTTCTTTTTGCATTTATTTTTCCTACATTTTGATACACAAGAAACAGGAAATGATGAAGAATTAGCTAAACACTAACTATCCCGCTAGAGTGCGACTCGGTCTACTACAAATCAAGTGAAGAATAAATAATAAACCAAAAATAACACGTTTATATCGACTCAAAAGTACCTAATTAATAAATAAATTGTTAATAAAACGGACAGGTAAATATTACCTTAGTGCAGTGATTCTCAACGTGGGCGATATCGCCCCCTGGGGGGCGCTGGGGGGGCAAAAAGTACATTTTGGGCAGTCGGGGGGCGATGAAATTATTTTGGGCAATAAGGGGGCGATGGAACTGGCTTGACAAGCTCATCATCCTATAATCCAAAAATAACCAACTCCTGTTGCTTTTTAGTATTTTTCTTTACCCAAACTTTTTAGTATATTTTGTACCCAAAAGTACACTTGAGAGCAAAAAAGGGAATCAAACTTTTTCTCCACCAAATCTGCGATATTTTCGAAATTACTATTTCTATCGAGTCGTAAGATATCTCAAAATGTTGTAAATTTTGTTTTCTATAATTTGATTGTTAAAATGATTGTTAAAAAAAAACTTACCACAGAAGCCGTCAAAATAAAATTTTACTACAGGATGTCAAAAAGGAAGAAAAACATGATTTTTTTTTATTACAAAAGACGTTATAACCTGAGAAATCAACAAGATTCATTCATAACAATGGTGAATCAGTATTTTGTGTTGCCTCCCCGAGCTTTGATCACGGCATTCATTCGATTTGGTATTGAGTGGATCAAAGTAACCACAATTTCTTGGGGCAACCTCTCCCATTCTTCTGTCAGGGGGATCTTGAGCTCTGCTATAGTCTGGGGAGCCGGTATTCTGCCCCGAACACTTCGTTTGAGTTGGTCCCACAGATTTTCAATTGGTATGAATTCGGCACTAAGAGAGGGCTTCCAAAGTGTCAATATTCTCCTCACCCAAGAACTTCCGAACACAGTTTGCCACATGTAGGCGGGCATTGTCGTGCATGAGGAGGAACTGGTCGTCCATAATTTGATCGAGAAGAACCACATGGGTCTGCAGGATTTCAAGAAGCTAGAATTTAACCAAAGAGAACTTCAACTGGACCCAAACTCTCCAGAGAACGCAGGGAAAGGAGACTCACATTCGCCATAGAACACGTGGATTGGACACCCGAGCAATGGCGCTCTGTTCTCTTCACTGATGAATGCCGGGTGTGTTTGTTTGGTAATAACAGAAGGAAAAGAGTCTATCGAAGAGCGGGAGATAGGTATGCTGAGTAATGCATCACAGAAACTGTCAGTTTCGGCGGTGGTTCCTGTATGGTGTGGGGTGGGATTTCAACTGAAAGAAAGACTGAATTGGTTTTCATCACATGCGGTGCGGGAGGTGGCCTGAACATGAACAGTCAGCGATACATTGATAACATCCTGCAGACCCATGTGGTTCCTCTCGCTCAAATTATGGGCCACCAGTTCCTCCTCATTCACGAAAATGCCCACCCACATGCGGCTAACTGTGTACGGGAGTTCTTGGGTGAGGAGAATATTCACAATTTGGACTGGCCCTCTCTTGTCTCGACCACAACCCGATCCAGGATCTATGGGACCAACTCAAACGAAGTGTTCGAGGAAGAATACCGGCTCTCCAGACTGTAGCAGAGCTCAAGATCGCCGTCACCGAAGAATGGGAGAGGTTGCCCCAAGAAATTGTGGTTACTTTGATCCACTCAATACCAAATCGAATTAATGCTGTGATCAATGCTCAGGGAGGCAACACAAAATACTGATTATAACGTCTTTTGTTAAACCACTCAGGCTGGGTGAGGTCAATGTGAGTAGCAGGTTTATGAGTTTCCTGCGAATGGAGGGTAAAACCCCCGTCGTGATATGACCATGGCAGTTGAAAGCGACGTTAAACCCCACTTAAAAAAAAAATCATGTTTTTCTTCTTTTTTGACATCCTATGGTAAAATTTTATTTTGACGGCTTCTGGTAGGTTTTTTTTAACAATCAAATTATGAAATTGTAGTAAACAAAATTTACAACATTTTGAGACATCATATGACTCGATAGAAATAGTAATTTCGAAGATATCGAAGATTTGGTGGAGGAAAAAGTTTGATTCGCTTTTTCTGCTCTTTTTTTTTAGTGGGGTTTTAACGTCGCTTTCAACTGCCATGGTCATATCACGACGGGGGTTTTACCCTCCATTCGCAGGAAACTCACAAACCTGCTACTCACATTGACCTCACCCAGCCTGAGTGGGGCCGGGAAAAGCCAGCGTCACGAGAATTAGAATTTGAATGGTCACCCATCCAAGTCTTAACCTCGCTGGATGTCGCTTAACTTCGGTGTTCTGAAGGGAACCGGTGTATTCAACATGCCATCGACGCTGGCTTTTCTGCTCTTAAATGTAGGTAATAAATATGTTGTTCTTGGAAGATCAATATATTCTTGACAATATATTAATTTCTACTTACCTAAGTGGTTTTGATTTACTATGGATACTAATTTCAACCTACTTACTGATTGGGGGATTTTGGGGGGGGGGGGGGGCGATGAAAGGGATAATTTTCGCAGAGGGGGCGATATGCTACAAAAGGTTGAGAACCACTGCCTTAGTGAATACATACAAAAACACAGTTATTATTAGTATTAAAGGACATTTTTAAAATCTAGCCCTTTTGCCTCCAAATCTAGCCCTTTTTTTCCTCGAATCTAGCCCTATTTTAAATTGTGAATTGGAGACCCTGATGTCAGTTATTGCTAGTGAAGCTCATAGTCACTATCTACGTATATGTAATTGTAATATAAATAAATTAATTATCATGATGACAAATATAAAAGTACACATTAAAGAGAATAAGAAATTGTTAATGTAGGGTGTTTTTTAAAAGTTTTTTTTTTTCTATGATAAAATCTATTTTCATTTTATTGGATGTTGCATTTTATTGGATTTGTATACCTTTTGTGTTTCAAAAACATTTCGGGCTATAGACCCCACGGCTAGCTCAAATTTGACGACTTTTTCGTGCATCTGAGACCCAGTGGCGGCTCCTGACTTCAAGACTAGGTGAAGACAAATTATACCCAGAAGTATTGAAAAAATAAAATTATTAATTTATCAGATCTTAGTTCTTATGGTCTCATAAACACAGCCCATTGTAAGTTATGGCTGTTTCCCTGCAGAGCATGATTTTCTCTCATACCAGTTTTGCATCATATACGTTTTTATAGGTACTTCTTTTGGAGAACACTTGGTACTTAATAAATAAACAAGGCCAGCAGAACAATTTGTCAACACTTGAGCTGGTACACAGCCATTCATTTTTCATAAGCCATTCAGGCTTGAACTGTATGGCTGTGGGGCAGGCATTTGCTTTACTTTTTTAGTGGTGGTTATAGTAATTGGAGATCCAGTAATCATAATATCTTTCTTATCCTCATTACTTCTTAATCTGAATGGGGTTACTTTTAATGTTTGAACCCCATGATTTTGTGGGGATCTCATTGTTTCTTTGAAATATTGTTATTAATTATTCATCATAATAAAAAATATTAACTAAAAGTTGGTAAAAAGGAATTAAAATAAAAAAATTAGAATTATACCTCAGTAGTTAGAACTAGGAAGGAAAGAAAGTTAGTTGAAGACTAAAAATTACAATCCAAAACTGGAAGAAAATCCACCACCATATTACAAAATAAATCTAAGAAAACATACTTACTACAAATATAAAATCAGCTTAAATTTGTGTTACCATTGATGTTTAAATGACTAGGCATTTAAGAAAAACACAGATATTGCCTTATAATTTTAAGTACTTCACTGGAAGCTGTGTGCTTAGCTACCTGCAACCTGCATAATTATAATGTTATTTCTGACACTGAAAGAAGTACATAGCTACTTCATATTCAACTTATTATGAAAAGCACAGGTCAGATCAGGTAGGAATAATGTTTCTATCCTGTATCAAATACTGGGAAATAACTTTATTAACTAGTTACACCAATTAAAAGTCACTTGATTACCGTTGAAAAGATTTGAAAATGGTCTAATAAAATTTAAAAAGTGCGCGACAAGTTTTGTTTACATTCTAAAGATAAGAGATACAATGTTGCCAAGTTAATTTCATTGCTAAATTTCTACAAACTTCAAGAGCTATATTTTAAATTTAAAGAAATCCCTCAAATCATGTAAGATGTATTTATTTATTTAAAAAAATAATACTACACCGCCTGAACAGAATTTTCTCTTGAGAATTTCATTTCAACACGTCTAATTTCATGATTTTTTTTAAAGTGGTTCCATAGTCAGGATCTTAAACAGGACCACCATTGTCCCTATTTAAAAACTTCTTGGAACAACTAGATACCAGATTATCTTATTTGGCTCAATTTCGGTACCTACATTAAATAATTATTTCCGAGATTTGACTTCAATCGAGATGTCCTTTTTAATACTACATATAGTTGACAAGATACATAAAATATAGTTAAAATTTATTGGTATCGGCTATCGTTTAGGAACTATGTACAAAACTAGAACCCAAAAAATGAGAAATAATATCCAAAATTCCTGACACAAAATCCTGCTTTCCTAGCGCCTACGTTATTATTATTATTATTATTTTTAATATTACAAGATTGTGCTAGATATGGGAGGCTAAATCATTGACTGGTTTCCTAGGTCTGGCATAATGCTACTGGCAACAATGTTGATATCAAAAACACATGACATCGCACATGGTATGTGGCTTCGTGACATTTCGTATGAGGTCGTGTAGATAATGTAAACTGAATACAACTGAAGACTGTCCTCAGTAGCATATTACATAGATATAGTTCTTGCCTAATATTTCATGATACCTACTTGGAAATACTCAACTCTGATTGGTTGATTCAAGGACAACTGAAGACAATTTCGAATTGTCTTCACATTTGGTGTTCTCCTTGGAAAGTAACATGAAATGTTAAGCAGCATTGATCTATTTTACACAAAGCTTACTCTTTTTTTTTCTTTGAGTTGGATCAATTGTGCCATGTTCAAGGGATTATGAGTAGTGTTTTCACTGTTCAAAATTAGGTGAAAATGTCTTCAGTGTCTTCACCCGACGAGCCGCCACTGCTGAGACCTTATATCTGTAAGTACTCGGCAATTGTCTTTCATGTGCTCCAACTGTGGTTTAACAGCGTACACTATAGCCTTTTCACATCCCACAAAAAATTATCCATAGGTGTCTACCCACAATTTTGTAAAAAATAATTCTGAAATGTTGTGTAATTTGGCGGATTGATTCATTCGAGTCCTCTAAAACACTAAGCTACAGCAGCAATAACTTTCCGTTTGCACTGCACGACGTTTCTGAGGATGTCTATTATCAATCAAAGGATCTGGTACAGCAGAGATGAAATTTTAAATAATTAACTATTTTGGGTTGACGATTATTTTGCTCAAAAAAGGTCCAAGACATTTTTAGATAACCAAATAATGATATTCAAAATACACTGAGGGGCATAATTAAGAAACGCAAGCTGCCCTTGGATCTCATTTCCAGTATTCAATCTTCTAGTCACTAGGCACGAATCTTCATAATATGTGATTCTCTTGATTATACTTGTTAGAATAATTTGTGTGATCTAGTCCCTAGTGTAATTCTGAAAAATAATAATAATTTTATTCCTTTCTTTGAAAGTCGCTATAGTAAATGGACAAATGTCACCATTTAGTATACAAATTTTAAAGAGTTATTCTCTTGATTCTATAGTTCTACTATTTAGTATCAAATATTTCTGTAAATTCTTAGTAATCTATTCATTAAATATTTGTTAATTACCTGGATGTCTAAAATGAACTTAATAAGAAAAATTCTTTTGTTATAAAGAGGAAAAATACTTTTTTTATCTATGTAGTTGACACAAGAAAATGTCATTCGAAATCAAAATAATCCCAATTTCTTATTTCTTCAGACTTATTCTCACCCCAATTTCCATGTACCCAATGTGATAAAACTTACAAACGGAAAAGGTCGTTATATCGTCACCAAAAGTTCGAGTGTGGGAAGATACCTCAGTTTAGCTGCTCCTTTTGCCCTTACCAGGCGAAACAGAGAAGCACTCTAAATAGACATATGGACATCCGACATTCTCCGCATATCTTCTAGGACATAAAATGTACATACAATACATTGATCACTATTCTAAACTGCTCTATTCTAAAGTCGAACTTAACTAAAATATGATGACTTTTTATAAACTACATGAATGTCTACCAGGAAAAAATCCTAGTGAAGGCGAGAATAGACGTCAAATACTAGTAAATAATCTGAAAGTTTACATATTTATTTATTTTTTGTCATTATTAGAGTTATAGTAGAGATCACTTAATTTAGTGACAGATTAATTTAGTAGGTAATGAAAAACAATTATAAAATTGTTTTTAAATATTTTTTTTTTTCTTGTCGCCACCAAGCAAATCAGTAAGTCACCCTCAATAGTTACTTAGTAGTCATCAATTAAACTGTACCTCCTCTCTAGTCACATTAATGCATTTCAAATTGTTGTACATTAAAACAAAGTAGAAAATACGAGACATTAGATTGTTAAGTTTGTATAGAAACTAAAAGTTGCTTAAGATTTTTTTTTAAATAGGTAAAGTTTTACTCATATTACAAGGGTGTAATAAAAGTGCACTGAAACCATATATTCTTAAGACCAATTTAGTGTGGCTCATTGTCTAACCAAAATGGAAATTTGCCTTCTTTTATTCAGGACACTCCCCCAAAGTTAAAAAAATATTGTTTTTGAATCTATTTCCTAAGCAGTAGCTTTGATTCCCACGAAATTTTCACCACAGGCTATTGTGATTAGGGTGCTCATTATTTTCATGTAATTCCGGACCGTCAAAAATAATCGGTGGCGTAGATATGGGGGGTGCCTTGTGTCTTATTGCCACAGCTTTTTGGATTTTGATGGAAATGAAAATTTGATTTTTGATGCACACATATTGAACATTTTTTGTTTAAAGAAAACTTGTCAAAAAAGTGTGCGTGTTGGATTTCATCCTCATTTCCGGGCGCAATTAATACCATCTCAATTTTAAATGATTTATTTTTAGCCAATTTCATTCGTTTAACAGGAAATATTAACGGGTTGTTTAAACTTTAATTAGCAGTACTTGTGCATATGAAATCAAATTTGAAGCATCATAAAAATCCAAAAATCTTTGAGACATTAAAAACTGGACACCTTCATATCTACGCCCCTGGTTATTTTTGCAGGTCCGGAATTACATTAAATGAGCTCCAATTTTGTTGAAATCAGAAGTATCGCACAGAAAATACATTTATAAACACACTATTGAAATTTGGGGACGTGTAATTCCAGACCTACATTAAAGTGGCCTCTAAAACATAGGGTTTCAGTATTGACTATTGACATGTATTATTGTTAAAACCTGTATTTTCAAAATTGATGTACTAAACATTTCTCACTAATTATTTATATCTGCTTCTCGATTTCTTAGACGAATTTCCTTGCGCCACGTGTAACAGAACCTATAAGCTAAAGACATCGCTAAATCGTCACATAAAGTTGGAATGTGGTAAAAGCCCTCAGTATGCTTGTGATTTCTGTCCTTATAAATCTAAACAGAGAGCTCACCTCAAGAAACATATCGCTATTAAACATTCGGTGCCTCTATTCTGTCTTCAATAATTTTACTTTTTTTTTTCAAACAAGGAAATTATAATTTATTAAAAAGAAGAACATTCAATTCCATCTTCTAAGCCAACTCCGTCTAAATTTGGAACACGCCACATCTATCTTCAACTTCATACTTCCTCAACTTGTATCTTGTCCCTCTCAATCTGAGAGAAACAGCACGAATCAATGCAACTTGTATCTTGGTTTTAACCCAACTAACAATTCTATTGTATGGTTTTGTCCATTTGTTAGATAATGTGATTGCCATCTTTTTGAGGAAGCTATCGAATTCGTAGTGAAGGGCACCATCCACAGATATTATCAAGGGGGAAAATAATTTTACTGCCATATTTTTACAACAAAAATAGAAGTTTTTCTATGAGAAATTGACCTATTAACCTATAATCTTATTTTGATCGTAGGACATGTTTTTTTTTCCCTAATATTATAGTGACAAAATTAAACTTTACAATGACATTGTTTTATTATGAGAAAAATCAGACTTTGGTGTTTCTGTAATTTAGTTTTGAGGCATTCGGAAAGCGCCTTGGGCATCAAACGCTTTGATTTCCCAATAATTGTATTCAGGGTATTCTATTATCATTTCGATATTCAAATATCTCGAGAACTAATGAAGATAGAAAGTACGTGTTTTCATTTCCGGCTGGGTTTTGAACTCTCGATCTATCAATTATTACCAGACCGACGACGCCGAAATTTATTTATTTGAAAATGTTTTTTTCAGAATGTGATACAAATTACAATTTTGATATTAAAACAACAATTTTAGGCAACCGCTGTCATATGTGTGGTAAAGTTTACACTCAAAAGAGTTCGCTCACAAGACATCAAACATTTGAATGTGGAAAAGAAGCAAGGATAAAATGTCCTCATTGTCCGTATATTTGTAAACGGAGAGCCAACCTGAAATCTCACATTTACATTAAACACCGTGATTGAATGATTAATACATATGCGTTTGCACTTCTTATGGAAAAGACTTCCAGTACAGCACAAGATATCATCCATGTAGATCATTTGAAAGCCTCCGTGATGTAATGGTTGTAACTACTGCCCATGGTCCAGAGATCCTGAGTTCGATCCCGTGTTGGGCAGAATTTTGGAACAATTTTTTTTGTTGCTTCTGAACACGTAGGCATGTCCGGCCCAACCCAGGCTGGGTGGGGTTTATGTGTGTAGGTGGTACGATTTCCAGTGAATGAAAGGTAAAACCCTTGTCGTGAATAGCTCAAATTAGGGCGTTAAACCCAAATAGAATCAACTGATTTCAATACATATCATTAGGTCGTAGTTAATTGTACAGAGTTTCCACCGAAACACCACAATCAGATAATAATATACAGGGTGGGGCAAAAGTCTGGAAACCCCTGATTAACATTCGAATAGCTTCTTCGGTAAAATTAAATTTTTGTAAGGTAAACCGGACTAATAAGACCTTCTTTTAGAGTGGGGTCGATTTTTGTTACCGGCCCCCATGTCGGGGCCAGGGGGGCCAACTTCATTTTTTTAAATACGAACCCCCACCTTGCGATACATTTTTGGAAAGGTCTTCAAATAAGAAACACATTGGTGCAAATTTTATTTTTTTAATATTAACTGTTTGCAAATGGCGTCCAACTTTGTGTATGCAGTAAAGTCTGGAAACCCCTGAATATCTTTTGAAAGGGCTTTCTCAGTAAATTTAAAATAGTGCACAGTAAGTCGGGGTAATTAGACCTTTCCAAAAATGTATCGCAAGGTGGGGTTTCGTATTTAAAAAAATTAAGTTGGCCCCCCTGGCCCCGACATGGAGGCCGGTAACAAAAATCGACTCCACTCTAAAAGAAGGTCTTAATAGCCTGGTTTACCGTACAAAATTTTAATTTTACCGAAGCAGCCATTCGAAAGTTATTCAGGGGTTTCCAGACTTTTGCCGCACCCTGTATAAAGATTATATCATGTGAAAAAAAAAGATAAAATCTACTCAAAATGGCTTCTCAGAATCAGAACGGACCTATAAACTGAACGTCCATATTGCCAAAAAAAAAAAAACCCTTGTTATTGACAGTATGTACGTTAGTCTTAAGTCAATGTTTCTTAAGATTGAGGTACTCTAATTATTAAGATAAGATAAGATAAGATAAGAATAACTTTTATTTGGTATTTTCGCCACGAAGGCATTCCAATGGTCAGTACAATACAATAAAATACAATAATACAAATAAAATATATATATAAAAAAAAATTACAGAACATCATTTTACTATTATTTTTTCCTTTTTTTATGTCTGGTCATTTGGCCAATGATGATAGTATTCATCTTTGGTATATGGCGATATTTCCAGCAATAGATCACTGATCTTGGTTTTAAAGTTGTACCCGTCTAATAGTTTGTATATATCTGGCAGAGAATTATAAAGACATTTGCCCTCATAGTAGAAAGATTTTTGTTTGACATAAGCTGGGGTAAAGAGGTCTTTCTTATGTCTTGTTGGATATTTGTGATCTCTTGCTGGGTACCACTCCTCCCTCTCTTTGTGGATAATCACTAACAGCTTGAAAATATATAAGCCGTAAACTGTATGTAAAGCTTTAGATTTAAACACATCTCGACAACTTGTCCTATTCTTCAGGTTATATATAGCTCTTAATGCACGCTTCTGCAAGACAAAAATCTTAGTCAGGTCATGATCGTTTCCCCAAAATTCTATACCATAGCCGACTAAACTCATGAAAAGGGAGTGATACGCTATAATAGCAGATTCAACATCAATGTTGTATCTAGTGGATCTTATAGCATATATTGCTGAATTTAGTTTTTTTTTTAATTAAATTTCCTACAATTTATTAGTACACTACACAACCTATATTATTAATTATTATTTCTATTGCCATTTTCTTTCGGGAATAATTTCCGAAACGTGGACAGGTCGCTGGCTTTCTCTATGGAAAGGATGTTAGCGACTAAGAAAAACCACTAAGAAATCCACTAAGAAAATATTAATATACCAAAAAGAAAAGAAATGTAGGAGCCGAGTTATGATATAAATTAATTACTGCTTAAACTTTATTACTTTAGAACTTAAGAAATATAATTAAACAATTCACAATATTTTTACTGTGGTCAACTTAAAATATTAAATGGATCGACCTGAATTTTATTGCATATTTAGAATATTTAGATTCAAATATATTTAAAGGTGTCTGTTGAAATTGATTTCTGAAATAATGGTGCAATCAATTTGAAAAGAACCGAGAAATAAGTAAAATGAAATTTTGATGTAAATAATTGAATAAAGTGAAATTTTTATTGGCGAATATACAATAAAACTCAGGTTGATCCATTTAAGATTTTGAAGTTGACCTTGAAATAAACTCTTTTGAGCTATGAAAATGATCTCGGAATAGATTTTTTGTATTTCCAACAGGGGTCGAGTAATTCGGCTGGTTCTCTTAAAATGAGACACCCTGTAGACTTAAAAATAATATTGTGATTTGTTACTTCCGACAGTATTTAATATTAGATATGATAACAGAAGTATTGTTTTTTTTTTAAAGAAGAAAAAAAAATTGCAATAAAAGTTTCACGTTTGATTTTACAAAACTAATGATTTAATGTTGTTGATGTGAACGCTATTCAACTTCATTTAGTCAGTTTCTATGTCAAGGAAAGCCCCTGTTGCTCTGGGGTCCGTCCATAAGAAGGTTCGGTCCAGTTTGGTTGGATTCGCCGTACATTCAATTAGGTGAGGTACATCATAATTTTATATAGAGAATCTATTGTTTCTATTTAAATTGTGAACTTTTATTGTGTTTTATTTATTACTGATTATTTTTTTTTAACTTTTATTGTGTTTTATTTATTACTGATTATTATTTTTAAATTAAAACTCTCCTGATCTATTGTCTTTTTCAGATGCAAGATATTTCCGTCTATTTGGGGGGCCTCCGTCTACCACTTTTCCTTTCGTTTGTCCGGCTTGTAGCAAACGTTACAGAGTCAAGAGCTCATTAGATCGACACCAGAGAATTGAGTGTGGAAAAGATCCGAATTTCCAATGTCCACATTGTTCTTATAAATGTAAACAAAAAGCAAACCTTAAAACCCACATTACTATCAGACATAGTATTCTGTCATAAGATTTGAAGAGATTAATTTTCTGTTGGACGACCATTATTCAGGATGACAAATCTGAATGATAAAATATTATTAGTGACACTTTAAATTCTCTTGATTGCTATACAAATGTACAATAAATTATAATTGGTTTCTTGTGTAAAAAAATCCAAGACAATAGATTTTAGTTTGTACGAGTCATACACATACATATTTAGATTGACATTTCGATAGAATAAGTTGTGATTGCTTGCACTTATAGATAAAAAAAGAGAGAGATGTGGAAAAAGAAAGGCTAGGGAAAAAAGCAGATTTTTTTTTTTTTTTTTTTTAAACGAAGTAGCAGAAAATTTTCATGAGAATCTTTAATTCTATTTCTCACCATTTCTAATACGCCATGTTTAACATACTAGTATGTGTTATTTATACTACGGCCTCAACATTTTTTTAAATAATTTATTTTGTCTCCTACTTTTATTATACATATACAGTACCTACCTGGTATGGAACGTAATATTATTAATACTGTAGACTGTAGTTCACCATCAAATATGTGTTTTTCAATTATTGCCTTCAGTTCTTTCACAACCATTCCCTTTCACTCATATAATGAGAACTTTCTTACATTTTCAGTTGGTTTTTCACCAACGGAGCATTGTACTAGTTTTCAATGTCCGGATTGCGGGAAAACTTACCAATGGAAGGGCTCACTTCAAAGACATAGAAAGTTTGAATGTGGAAAAGAAGCGACCCTACAATGTCTTCACTGTCCTTTCAAAACAAAACACAAGTTTCATCTGAATACTCACAACGCAATCCGACATCAATCTTGATACTCTTTACCGTTTCTGTCTGCATGGATCTGAAAGTGACTATCTTGGATTCCTATATATTTTTAAACACTGATATTAAATAGGTACATGTATAAAATTTTCAGCCCACTCTTAGGTTTGTAAGAAAGAGCATTGTGTGGAAAATACTATTCTTATTTTTAAAGTTGTCTCTTACTCGTATATCAATATGATTGATTGATAATTTGAAATAGTATATTTAAAAATGTCTTTTTGTGACAAAAAATCTTTTTTTTTTAAACTAACCTTGAAAACTTAAAAATCTTTGTTTATTTAATTAAGTCTTGTGACTTATATACAGGGTGAGCATAAAGTCTCACCCCACCCCCCGTATCTCCAGAATGGCTGAAAATACAAGAAAACGCAAAAACCCGTATTCCTTAATTTTTAGGAAGATTAATGTTCAGCCAAAAAAAATTTGCCTACACGGCCCCAGTCAGGCTGGGCATGGACCAACTTTAAAATCTTAAATAAAATGGTATGTCTTGTGGCATATTGTTTTAAAGGTCTCATAGAGAGAAGTTCATTACAACAAATTTCAGTGAGCTACAACTTACCGTTCTCGAGATACAGGGTCGGACATCCTGCGTAATATCCATATATTTTGACCTATAACTCGTTGACCGTAATTTCCAGAAAAATGAAATTTGTTGATAATTACTCCTTATGGCAAGAACTTTTGAACAAGTTAAAACTGGATTTTTTTTTCGTTAAAAAATTTCGGACTTTTCGTCCGGGTGGCTGACGAAACCGACCAGAAACTAATATCAACAGAGTATGTCGAATTATAATTTTTTCGAAAGGGCTTGTCATAAGAAGATATTATTAAGAAGAAAAATTTTCTCCATAATTTACGGTTAACGAGTTATAGGTCAAAATATATGGATATTACGCAGGACGTTCGACCCTGTATCTCGAGAACGGTAAGTTCTAGCTCACTGAAATTTGTTGTAATGAACTTCTCTCTATGAGACCTTTAAAACAATATGCCACAAGACATACTATTCTATTTGAGATTTTAAAGTTGGTCCATGCCCAGCCTGACTGGGGCCCTGTAGACAAATTCTTTCTGGCTGAAAATTAATTCCCTTGAAAATGAAGGAACACGGGTTTTTGCGTTTTCTTGTATTTTCAGCCATTCTGGAGATACGGGGGGTGGGGTGAGACTTTATGCTCACCCTGTATATTATAAAGTACTTTCTTCTCTTAGTGAGTAAATCAGTGAGTCAATTGAATACCCATGACTGTTTAGCAGATACTCATAAATTTGTATTTATAAACAGTACTACTCTTACAATGAGAAAGCAATGTCTTAGCTGTGTAAAAATGTATTTCTATTAGAATTTCAATCCTTTAAAAATCTCTAAACCAAAGTATTAAGAAATATTACTTTTGGTTTCCTTTGAATCAGAACTTTTATCTCAAACCCGATTTTAACATTATATGCTCAAGTTTACTCATACGTACGTACTATTAATTCTTACCTAGTCTTCTTAAATTATTTTCTGAATCCTTTGAAACCTTTTCAAAACCATTTTCTTATATGTATTATAAAATGATACTGCGTGTTTGTGTTTGCATTGTTACCAATGATAATCTTATGCAAGTCGGGGGCTATCAAAAAAGTCCATGAAAACTTGAGCTTTTTCAAATTTTTACACACAAATCTGGCCAACCCAATTGCTCTGTAATGAGAATTCTTTCATTTGAACCTTCTATTTTAAAAGTTAGATTATTATTAGTTTTTCTGTCCCCGAGTTCCACAGAACAATGAAAGATTTTTTCTTTGGCAAACAGATTTTTGAAACTTTCCCCATATTTTATGTCAAAGACATTCATTATTCTAACTTTTATACTATAGCATCTGAGGGGCTTCGATTGGATTATCGCGGAAAATAAAAAATACATGGGTACTCACACGCGCCGCACGTCTGGTCACAACGCAGCTAGTTTATAATAAATAAATAAAATACTGTTGAAAAATTAGATTTTTCTTTAAAACTGCTTAAAAAACTAAAAAATAAATTACTTTAAATATTTACTATCAAAAAAGCTCATCGTATACTTCTTTTGGTCCAGTATTTTGACTATAAGCCTGTTGGATCTGCAATTACGTCTCTAGTTGTACATCTCTAGAAAACAAACACTGATCTAAAGAAGAAACTGTTGGTTAAAAGTGACAATATGTGCAGCTGTTGTATTATTTCTCTTAATAGTCCATACATTATTTCAGATTACATTTTGTCAGCCCAAGATATTCCAGTGTTTAACTGTACAGATTGTGGTAAAGGTTACAAATTCAAGAGCTCTTTGGACAGACATAGAAAGTTTGAATGTGGTAAAGAACCATCTCTGCAATGTCCTCACTGTCCATATAGGTGTAAACAGCGAGCACATCTTAAAAGACACAACGCTATCAGGCACAATTAATTTTGCCTCCGATCATATACAGGGTGTCCCACCAAAGTTGGACACCTCCAATTACTCGGCCCCTGAAAGAGTTTTTGAAAAGTAAAAAATCTAAGGGTACATGTCCTAACTATGCGGTTTCAGTCATGAAATATTTTTTGTACAGGGTGGTTCAAAAGTCAGTAATTCAGGTGTTAATTTTCGATTTCTAAATGGATTCAACCTGAATTTATTTGATAATTTTACTTCTAAATGGTTCCTGAGTACTTTTTTAAGCTAAAATATTACATACAGGGTGGTTTAAAAAATCACCCAGTATATAAAAAAAATTCATGACTGAAACCGCATAATTAGGACATGTACCCATGGATTTTTTTTATCTATCAAAAACTCTTTCAATGGCCTAGTAATTTGAGGTGTCCAACTTTGGTGAGACACCCTGTATATCTTAAAATGTTTAAATAAAAATGTGCTCATACGAGTATTTCATATAAAAAAAATCATACAAATGGATTTTTTGTTTACATTTGAACGTCCCTTTCAACTGCTCAGGTCATATCGATACAGGAGTTTCAACCTTCATTTGCGGGAAACTTACAAATTAGCTTCACTCATTAACCTCAACCAACCTGGCTTGGGTCGGGCATAGTCATCACGAAAATTTGAATTTGAATGGTCACCTATCCAAGTCCTAACTTCGGTGGACTCAATTTCAGTGAGAAAACGAGAGCTGATATATTCAAAGTGCCATCAACGCAAAAATGCGCTGGATTTTTTTTTGGAATTCTATAAACCTCTCAGTTATTTACTTCCCTGCAATTCACAAACCTCGAAAACGAGCCAAGGAATTCTTTCAAAATCTTGTACTTATGAATAAGATGGTCCCATTTTAAATTCATAAGCTTCAACTTCGATCCTATGTGGCATCTTGGAAATAAAGAGCTTGTGAACCTCGAAGTCCTTGAATTTCTCACACATAATTGCTCATATATCTTGTATGGTATACGGGATATTGAGTTAATTTTATTAGTAGATTTGTGATAATGTTTTACTACTCTAATCAAAAAGCTCTCGCAATTAATTTTTAACTTGCAATTTATTATTCAATATTTACGTGATCCCGTACAAATTATTCACTCTGGACTAAAATTTATTTGTTCTTCCATTATTCTAAGCCTCGAATTAATCTTGAAAGACATTTCTTGTGGTAGCCTCTTGCACTTACTCTTTCATCTCGTTCTCAATTTTTGGGGATAAAAAGTAGTCACTTGGGTTGGGACTATATCTAGATTCCAGAGTTGTCTGAAGAATAGGTCATTAAAGGGCCATAATTAAACAATTTTACACATATCTTTATTTTTTCATCTTTATAATTTTATTTTGGTTAAAATTTACAACTTCATGTCCGTTTTGTATTTACTTATCTCCGTAACAACATTATTTTAAATTTAGTCATTTGGGTTTTGCTCACTCTAATAAATTTAAATTCTCTTTGATCATACTTCTAGTCCATTTTTAAGTTAAATTATTTTCTAAAATATCTGTTTTTTAACTTACGATATCAATTCAATTATAAATATATGAATGCCAGGGTTGTAAAAAAAATGTTTTGAGATCACGGTAGTTAAAAGTTCTTATTAAACAAAAAATAAAAGCATTGAATTACGCCGGCTATAGATTTAGCGGTATTTACTTTTTATTTTTCTTCTTTTGTAAAAATATGGTTTTCTGTCCTTTAACACTTTGTACGCCAAGTCCAAAATCGTGATTTTCCCCTGAGGCCACGATACAAAGGATTGTCTCTCAATATGTGCGACGTGGCCCCCAGCAAGTTTGTTTTTCATGGGGGGCCACGTCGCTCATATTGAGAGACACTTTGTTACCTCTGTTTTTGTATTTTAGTTGACTTTATTTTAACTTTTTCTACTTTTTGATTGCCAATTCAACCAGTACAGCCACTTCCACAAGTTGAGGAAGAGCCAAATGCACATAGACTTGTCGATAGAGTAAATCCAGCTGGTGTAAAAATCAGGAGACGATGTATTGCGTGTTATTCAAGACTTCAAGACACTCTGGGACGAAGAACTGCCAAATCAAAGGCAAAGAATGCATACACATACTGTCCCAACTGTCCTAATCAACCCACTCTATGCTTACAGTGTTACAATGAAAGACACAATAATTGAAAAATGTTTTCAATTTTTCAAAAATAACTCCTTCTTCCTCAGATTTTTATGGCTACCCAGAACATCAATACCACTGTGAATATTGTGGAAAAGGTTACAAATTCAAAGCATCCCTTTACAGACATAAGAAGTTTGAATGTGGAAAAGAGCCGAGTCTACAATGTCCTCATTGCCCGTACATTTGTAAACAGAGGGCCAATCTGAAAACGCACATTTCCATCAGACACCGTGAAACTCACTGATATAAATTTATTTTTAAGAATGTTTTTTTAGAAATCCAATAGTATGAAGTCATCCATATAAATCTTTTAACCTCATATCTCCAATAATTGAAGAATGACACTGCATTGTTTAAAAAACGGTTAAAATTAGATTTATTAAAAATTGGTTCAAAATTTTGGAAAAATTGAGACAGCAGAAACGTGGCTTGTTTTATTTTGATCTACCGTTCTAAGAATGCTTCTTATTATCACGTTGTTCATAAAAAAGCTTCTATGATTTACATATTTCGAATATCTTTTACCAATATCTAGAGAATGTGTATTACCTTGGTGGACCTGTGATATCACCCTAGTCGATTGCACTTCTCCTGCCAGTTTTATCATATGCAATTATCTCGGTCTTCAGTAGGTCTGTATTTCGTATAGCATGTAATTTGCCCTAAAAAGTTTATTCATCATTCAAAGAAGTAAAAAATGGAATTTACGAAGATATTAGTTCAGTAGTTGTTTTGTCTTTCAGAATTTCAAATGAAACCTACTGTACTTGAAAATAATATCTATTACTTTTTCGGAATCACACTGTATATTTTCAACGATTTTTGGCATAAATAAATCAAATAAAATTACCCTGATAAGACAAATTGTTTCTTATTGGAGCAGAGTTAAATGTTTGGAGCAGAATTCTTCGATTTATGAAATCTATTGTTTTAAAATCTCAACTATACTACTTATTGTTTAATCTTGATTTATTTAATTTTCAGATATTTTGATACTGCCATCTTACAGCTGTAGGAACTGTGGAAAAATATACTTCAAAGAAAGTTCGCTACGGAGTCATAGAAAATCTGAATGTGGAAAGGACCCATCATACCATTGTACTTATTGTACCCATAAGTCAAAACGAAAATATGATCTCTCCAAACACATACATACTAGGCACTATGACCAATTGCATCATTAGAAATACAATCTCCAGAGCTCCTTGCGAAATTAAATCTTCGAGTCAATTCCAGAAATACGCGCTCTCACCTCACATTTAAACTCAAGAGAAGCCATTCTAACATGGGCGAATTCTCCCCAATGCAAAGGATTCAATCCATGGGGAACAGAACCGTTGATGATGGGCTTGATTTGTTTCACATTTCAAGCATTAATTTGCTAAAATCTAGGTGGGGTAATTTGCTAAAATTCTTAAGTTTTTTTTACATGTAAAATCGCGTTTTGTATAAATGGACACGAAGTCCGTAAAATTAAAAAAAAAACAATGTTAATGAAAACTTATGTATCTCTTTCGAATCTTCACAGTGCCTTCAAAAAAGTATGATTATGTTGTACAACACATATGATTCCTTAAATATTGGTAAAAAAATTCCAAACCTATTTATTTTCTAAAATATTACAAATAAAAAAATTCCTCCATTTTTTTATTACTTCAGATAATATTAGATATTATTTTAGTAATAAAAGATTTTTAATAACCAAATTATGAATAAAATTCTAAATATTTTTATCTGTTTCAGACTGTTGGTGGTTAGTAGGTGAGCAATTCACCTGTGAAGACTGTGGAAAAAGTTATAGAATTAAAAGCTCACTAAGTAGTCATAGGAAACATGAATGTGGCAAAGAACCATCTTATGAATGTACGCAGTGTCAGTACAAATTCAAACGGAAGAGTGACCTTAACAGGCATATAAGAACTAAACATTAAAATTTATTAATGTAAGTGCTCAAGATTTCTGAGATTCTGAGCATTTTGCCTTCTGAATAACAAATGTTGTTTTGGTCACTTGACATACTTGGTTGGTTAATGAATATTACAAAGGTTAATGAATATAAATTAATTTACTTCACTTTATTATTCTACAATCTAATTTTATTTACAAGCAATCAATATTACTTCCGATAAATTTCTAATATTAGAAATCGGAAGTTTTTGTAAAAAAAAAAAAAAAAAATATTTTTTTGCTCCGATTTCAATTTCTTTCCTTAATATTTCTGGACATTTCATAACCTCCTGATTGAGAAACTTTAGTTTTGTGTCTGTCTTTCAACTACATTCCTTGTAACGCGCAAATCTCAGAAAGTATTGAACGGATTTTGACAAAATTTTGTACAAATATAGGAGACATATTGTATATGGTCCCATTTTAAATTAAACTGTACATCACAACTACTTTTTATTTTCAAACATTAATAAAATTAATAAAACATGTAACAATATTTTAAAAAGGATTGATCCATAACTTCGTGGGTGGTATCTGGATCCCGGCAGCCTCACAGATACAGCTCGAATGATGGCGAACTGAATTTTTGTTTTAATCATCCAACAACTTGAGAGTATGAAAACTTTTTTCCACTTTACTGCTAATGTATTTGCCAATCTTTTTGCGAACTTTTCAAATTCTGTATGCAGAGCTCCATCACATGAACATACTAAGGGACTAAATGACCCTCTGATATCTTCCACAGCTCTGTCATATTTTCTGTGCTTCTCCTAGGCATGTGATTTGAATAGAAAAGACCATGTTTGAGATTCAAAGGAAGATGCGTCGGCATTGACGATGCGGTTTTCGAAAAACGCAGACTTCCCAGACTCCCAAACTACATTGATTTTAAAATCAACATCCCATGGTCGACCCCTATTCCGGGCCCAGCGTGGGTGAGGTTAATGTGGGTAGATGGTTTCTGAGTTTCTAGTGAATAGAAGGTAAAAAAACACGTCATTAGTATTTAAAATATTATTTGGCTATTTGTTACCTAACCTACACGATAAGTGTGGGTTGGGATATGTTTTAAAAATAAATATCACTTGTATTTCAAACTTTGTTCCGAACACTAAAAAAGTTTAAACTTGTACCTACTACACTATAATTGAAAATTCATATTGTAGCTTAGTACTTTTAAAATAGAAATGTTCAATGTAGGATCACTATGATGTTAGATTTAAAAGCAAGCAGGATTTTATTAATTCAATAACTTATTCTGCATGATACTCACATTTTCTTTAACGTTATTTTTCAGATATTGTATTTTCAATTGAAAAATGTTACTTTTGCAAGGATTGTGGCAAAGCTTACAAAAACAAGAGCACTCTTTCCAGTCACAAATATTATGATTGTGGTAAAGTCAAGTCCTATCAATGTCCAATGTTCATACAAATCAAAAAGAAAAAATGACCTAAAAACCCATATGAATATCAAACACAAATAAATTCAAACTTGGTAATTAGTTTTTTTACGTTTTTTGGATGGTATAGTTTTTGAGAAAAGTGTTTACCAATCTATTATGTAAACCCTGTTGGTGTGTCATTTTTATATTTTTCACTATGTACTCAGGCTGAAAAAAATCAATAAAATCTAATAGATAAGATAAGATTTTCTCTTCATACTGATCGAAGAGAAATTTTGATACTGCGAAAAATAAAAAGTCTTCTCAATTTTTGTAATTCCCTCTAAAATTTTGATATAAACACATAGAAAAACGCTTTTTCATGCATCAAAAGAGAAAACCAAAAATAAGAGAAGAGAAAATAAAAAGTTTGTAGAATACCGGTGAACAGATTAATACGTCAATATATTCTAGTAAAACGATTCAAAGTAAAAAAAAAAAAAAAATGTGAAGGAAATTTAACCAAAACAAAAAAGAATCATTTCGAAATCTTTATTTTTTCACTTATATTTCAAAAATATCGTTACTAAAAAAAAGGACATTTAGGAAATCTTCTGAAGTCGAGTAATCCGAAATTTACCTGTTTTACCTATTTTCCAGACTACATTCAGGGAACTGATGAATGTTATTACTGTGATAGCTGTGGAAAAGAGTACAAGAACAAATGGTCTTTAAAGAGTCACAAACATCAAGTATGTGGAATAGAACCGTCCTACGAATGTCCCCATTGTCCCCACAAATCTAAAAGAAAATCTGACCTTAAACGACATGTGATCCTCAGACACACATTATAGACTTTCATTGTAAGTTATTTAAACTTCTGTAACATGAAATCTATTTTGCTCCCATTTTTGAAGAATTAAGTGATAATAAATTATTGTTGAATGTTGAATTAAAAATAAACTTAAAAATATGTTAAATTTTGACAGAGAAAATGTATTTTTCTTATTATTAAAACTTCATATATAAATCTAAGCTATATGGCTTCTATTCCAGATCATTTAGAATTTTACTATTTTTTCAAAAAATACAAGAATACATTTTCTCTGTCACAATTGATTGTGATATAATAACACAAAGAACACACATTTCTTTAGTGGTAGTTATGTCACATCAAAACTTACTGTTTTAACCTATTTTCCAGACTACATTCAGGGAACTGATGAATGTTATTACTGTGATAGCTGTGGAAAAGGGTACAAGAACAAATGGTCTTTAAAGAGTCACAAACATCGTGAATGTGGAATAGAACCGTCCTACGAATGTCCCCATTGTCCCCACAAATCTAAAAGAAAAGCTGACCTTAAACGACATGTGATCCTCAGACACACATTATAGACTTTCATTGTAAGTCATTTAAGCTGTAACATGAAATCTATTTTGCTCCCATTTTTGAAGACTTAGGTGATAATAAATTATTGTTGAATGTTGAATTAAAGAAAAAAAACAACTTAAATTTATGTAAATTTTTTAGGACAGAGAAAAAAGTACTTTTATTATTATTATTAAAACTTCATATATAAATCTAACCTATATGGCTTCTGTTCCAGACCATCTTTTGCCTTCTATTCCAGATCATTTAGGATTTTACTTCTGTAAAATGTGTGGACGACATTATAAAAATAAGAATTCGTGGAGTTTTCATGAAAAATATGAATGCGGAAAGGAAGCATCGCACCAATGTCTGCTTTGTCCATACAAAACAAAAAGGAAACGTGACCTTGACAGACATAATAATAAGATGCATTTATTTCGAACACAAACTACAACATATTAACTGAAAAGCATAACTGTCTGTAGGAAATTTTGTGTGTGCGTGCCTGTGTTAGTGTGTGTGTTTGTCTGTGTGCGTGTGTGTTTAATTCGTACTAAAATAGTGTAATAAATCCATTTCTGTGTTTATTCATGTCTCGGATCTTGCAATACCAAAAAATGTGCAATACACATGAAGGAGAAAGTAATGGAGAACTCGCAATGTCTCCAACATGTTAGGTAAACAAACTGATTATTACAGAAATCGAACACGACTACCATTATTAACTTCAAAAACATGTAAAACTAAAAGAAGTATTTATTTGTTATTGTTGTGATTTCCATAGTGTTCCAGCTATGCAAAATGGTCGATTTTATGTGACAGGTTCACTATCCATAAGATATACGTTATATTCTTATATTCATTATGTATTTGTGTATCCTATATTAATTATGTATTTGTTTATCCCATATTACGTTGTGAGTTCTCCATTTCTTATTCATCCATAGCAGTACATGCTACATATTCACTGTTGTAGTGAGTCTGTTATAATTTTATGGACTAAAGAATTCCAATGAACTGGATTGCAGCTAGTTGTAAGCAGCTCCGTATCCACCTGTTGGTTCATTTCAAAGTAAGGTTTCTTTCAACCAGGTTCCAATAGATGCATGTGTTTTAAAAATGAATATATTGAGTGTAGTTTCAAAAAATCGGCTGACATGTTGCCTGGATCCCAAGTTAATGTGCCTTTCGATTAATTTTACTATGACAAGATTACCAGGTTCTTTTATGTTCATGTGAGCAGCAATTTGTGACGCAATAATAAGCAGCACAAGAGACTTGGAATGTAAAAGAATTGTAAAAAATTCTTAAAATATGTTTTGTTGAGATTTAGAGGAGAAGGAGAGAAGTTCAAATCAGCTGATAGAAGATGGTGCTTGAGAGTATTATATTATATTTTCCAATTATAAATACATAGTAAATTTTTTTGTGTTAATCACGAAAAATATTATTAATTAAAACACAATGTATCATTTCTTTCCTAGCACGAGTTATTGGTTTCTTAGTGTAATTTAATGGGTTTAAATATCATTAGTTTTCTGCTTTCTATCACTGGAGTTTGCCTTAAATGGATCCTTCTTATTTATTTTTACAGATTGTGCTCAGGAATGCTACTTTTGTGAAGACTGTGGCAAAGGTATAAAAATAAAAAGACTTTGAGAAGTCATAAGTATTTTGATTGCGGTAAACAAGCAGCTTTCCAATGTCCATATTGCTCTCACAAAGCAAAACGAAAAACTCATATTACTACCCATATAAAAATCAAACACTTTTAGATTCCGACGCTTCATATTTTCTTGTATAAGTAGTTTTTGACTATTAACTCCAGAGTCTGTGAACTATTGATAGCTATGTGCTCTATTGATCACAGCACCTGTAAATACATTTAAAAAAAGATATTTTTAAATTTATTAAAAATTAATTGTACTTTAATTATACTGTAGTTATATGTATAATAATTATAATAAATAAATTATAATGTTAATACTAATAAATTTGTAAAATTATTTAAGCCTCTCAAACAAGAATACATTTTGAATGGAACTATCACAATTTTTTTGAAGAGCATAAGAACAAAAAGAGCAAAAAGATCTGATATATCGAAAACAAATCAAAAGATTCAAAATATCAGAAAGTAAAAAAACGTGAAAGATTTCTGGCCCTACCCAGGGTGACGTTAATGTGGGTAGCTGGTACGATTCCCAGCGAATGGAGGGTAAAACCAGGACGTTAAATCAAATAGAATCGTTGGCGTTAGGAAGGGCATCCAGCCGTAAAAATGTGCCAAAACCCACCAACCTCAACCATGAGGTTGAATAACGTCACCCTGCTTAGGTGGATAAGACAGAGTAAAAAAAGGAAAAGAAAAAAAGGTGGAAGATTGAGGGCTGTAAGATCTCATTTGAATATTATACCTTAAGACAACCTAGTTAATTGTTAACTCGGGTTTTGTTTTTGGGTGTCAGATTTGAGGAATTTGATCGGATAGGAATTAAAATCTAGAAATCATATGTATTTAAAGTTAGACATTTTCTTTGGAATTTAAATATGAAAACATAAACACAAGTTTATCGTACTAGTATGATTTCTAAGTTGAACTGAATGTATTTTTCTTATTTTTGTGTAGGACCAATACTTAAAAAAAATAAGAATGTATTTATTGACCTTTTTATGGGTACCTGGTACTATAAAAAAAAATTGATCATAATAATGATATACGAATAAAACATTGTTTGAAAGGTCTATTCTTAGATATATTATTATCATATTATTTTTTTAACTCTTTTTATTCAACCGTGCGTGTCGTATCATAGAGAAGTACATAATCATACATATTTGGGTATTTGATGGCCATAGTTATGAAGTGAGATTAACTACCAATGTTAATCTTTTTTAACTACCAATGTTAACGCGAATAGCATTCACATAAATGAATTTAATTGGTACTATGCCAACCACAAGTAAATTTAGGGAAAGGTGTAGAAAAATAAATAAATAAATTGCATAGAAATTGTTTGAATTTTAATTTATTTATTTTACTTTTCAGTTTATTCACTACGAAAATGTTACAACTGCAATGACTGTGGTAGAACTTATAGTCATAAAAGTACCTTGAACCGACACAAAACCTTTGAGTGTGGTAAAGAACCAACTCACCAATGCCCTTATTGTTCTTACAGATGTAAACAAAAAAGTGCCCTGAAAAGGCATGTTTTGAATTTTCAACACTTTCAAATTAAAAGTGGTTAATTTTATTATTTTCTTCTTCTTTCCCTTCGCCTGTTTTCAAACCTTTCGTTTTATCAATTTTTTCTTCCAGTTTTTCTCACTTAGATCATCTTCAAAATTATTTATACGTTTACAATAGCTTTAGACTCCCTTTTATGTACTGCCCCCTCTTTTTATTAGATTTACTTATGTCAAATTCTTGTGATCCATTTCTTATTTCCACCTGTTTAAGAATTTCAATCTAGTCTCTTAATTTTTTTTATGACTTTTACCCTCGTGCCATACCACATTGTGAAATCAATCAACCATATAACTAATGAAATAAAACATGGTTGGTATTTTTATTTACTTTCCTTATTAATTATGCGTTACTATTTCTAGAATTATTCTTTTTTCGTCTTAAAGGATTTGAAGATACTCGCAAGGAAACGACTCTTTCAAACACAAAAGGTATTTTTTACTTTCCTTATTAATTATGCGTTACTATTTCTAGAAAGCTTTTTGTGATAAAAAGAAAACATCGAGATGTACAGTTGTACACATACAAACCGCAACAAAATAATTCATTTATGTAAAAAAATACTATTAAAAATAATAGATTATGTTTTATTTGGAAATTATGAGCTCCTTTTTTCACAAATCATATACATAATTACGTAGTTGGAGAATTTCAGAACTACACGAATTTTAATTCATATTAATTTAAATATTTTTTTTTTTAGTTGTTTCGTCTAATTTTTCGTTGTTGAATGTGAAAATGTTACCGTTTATTTTTTTCCCGTTGAATTTGATTTCCCAAAGCGAAAATTCTCCAGAACTTTCTTGACTTAAAAATACAAAAAAGCTCTTGAGAAATCTTATTAGAAAACTTGTAATTTTCATACGTTTGATTTCGTTTTTGAATATTGTTTATAGTGCAGTATTTTTTCAGTACTGTTAGGTTGCAATGGCGTTTGATATTAAACACGGTGATATATTTTAGTTCCTCGTCTCTCTTATTTAAAATTACTTTGAAATAAAGAAGAGCTTCTCTTGTTACTGATCGTTAGTCAGTTCGTTATTGTTAATCATTTTAATTAACAATAAATCCAGACGAGGCTATTCAGTTTCAAACAAAAGAAATCGTGAAAAAAGATAGATGTATTTTAAGCAATGGAATTAGAAATAGTTTTGCCAAGAAAATGTTTTTCAAATTTTAATTTCAATTCACTTGCGAGAATTGAACAAAAGTTTGTAAAGGAACGACAAAGTGTCCTCGAAGATGGACGTACAAAAAAGAACTGGAGTTACGGTACTTACGAATGAACAGAAATTGTTATTTTTAATTGTAATTGTTGAAACTCTTTGTAAATTTGACCGAATGTCATGTTCTGTTTTTACAATATGGAATTTTTTATGTCTGGTTCTTTCTTGCTCTCGAAAGAAAGCATTAAAATCAATATAATTTTGACTGCTGGTGATCTTTCTAGTGAATTTTTGTAAGTTTTTTTCATTTGTATTTTTATTTAGTATTATGTTTAGTAGTCGCAGTGGCCTAGGAGTGCACTCGGCTTGCAGGTTACCCTGGTTCAAATTTAGGGAAAGTATTTTTTTTTTTTTTTTTTTTGAAATATGACTACTATCGGGTCCTTTTATTTATTTTACGTCACTCATGTATTAAGTCATATGGGACAAGGGTTTTACCTTCCATTCTCTGGAACTTAAATGAAAACCGTTTATGGGCGAGTAATTTGTTAGCCGCTACTATAACAGCAACATCGGCAAGTAACCTTCGTACAAAGGTGAGTAAAGCACTCCCATTTCTCACCCAGCATCAGGAAGGTTTGAACCTGGGCTCAACTACCAAGACCTAATGTGATAGGACACTGCTGACTTTAGCAATCTTAAAAGAAACACTGTATTTTTTTTGTGCCATAAATTAATTTACTAACATTACGGTTTATTCAATTTTCAGAAGAGATGAGACCATTTCAAACGAAAGAAATAGGAAATAAAATAATATTACTGCAAACAAAAGAAACTCCTAAGAAAATTGTTTTCAACTGTGAACTTCGATTTCATTGTGAAAGCTGTGGTAAAGTTTATAAAAACAAGCGAACACTGCGCAGACACCAGACGTTGGAATGCGGAAAAGAACCATCCAACCAATGTCCTTATTGCCCCCGAAGAACTAAGCACAAAAATGACCTCAAGAAACATATACGCATCAAGCACTTTTGCTATTTATAACCTTTTATCTCTGTGACTTTTCAACTGTTTTTAATAATACCAAATAAGTCAAGTAAATCTAAATCATGTACAATTCCTTGAACTCTCTAGTTTTAGATTAATTGACCCCCCTTTATGGAGAAAGCTTTACCTCCTTGAAATACTGTCAGGAAAATGCCCTAAGATTAATCCCTGTTACCAGGATTGAAAAAAATTGCCAATTCATGATTTGACATAACACAATCATATTTTGAAAAACCTAATTCTGCTCAATTTGCCATATTACTTCCAAGTGAATCGACAGAACAATTCAAACAATAATTCATAATGCGCACACCTTAACAGTCGAGTCGTGAGGAATTATTATTGTACATGCCAAACCCTCACCTTCACAGAAAATGAAATATTTGTTATAATTTATTTATTGAACACGAAAAGCTCAGCGGTAAGATACTCGCTTGCCATACGGAAGGTCGGCTGTGGAACACCAGAGCTGACAAAAAAATTGTATTACAATTTTGGTTACAGATTGTTTGTAAGGGATACCTTCCGTTGCGCCCATGTTGACCCAACATCTAAAGGGGAAGTACCATGTCACTTCACGCCCATCAAGTATACTACGGGATAGTAATGCTACACAAAGTGTTAACACCCAGAATGTGAGATATCAATTTAGGGTATTTTTTATGCTAATCATATTTTACACGTCCGATCCTACAGCGAGTGTTCGAGCGAAATTCTCGGAGGACAACAGTTTGACCACGAGCTGTATAAACAGACGTGTAAAAAATAGAAAAACCAATGTTACCGCGTTATTTAGGATGAAAAATTACACTGACTTGATGTATCACACTCTAGAATTAAACACTTTTATTTTGAAAAAAAAAACAATGATTCGGCGGTGTTGATCGAGGATCCTTGTGATCAAATAATCAAGTTAGGGGTCAATTGTGTGTAGAAGGCGTAGATTTCAAGGTTCAAGCCCCAAGTTAAGCAAATATTTATTAAGTTAGTTTTAGTAGTTGTGATTAACACAAATTTAATTTTAAAAAATACGTAAAAGATAATGAATTTTAATTGTAAATAGGAAATCGAATTTTTACTGTCTTTTACTGAAAAACGAATTGTTTTTTTTTTTTTTTTTTTTTTTTTCCTTACAAATTAATTGTATTAATTAATAATATTGTTTGGTCATTCTCAGATGATGTTTTCTCAGTAATAATAGACAAGATTCCAAGAAAGAAAATTCACAACAATGCGCTTCGCTACGCTTGTGATGGCTGTGGCAGAAGTTACAAAGTTAAGAGGTCATTAATTAGACACAAGAGGTATGAATGCGGAAAAGAAAAAACCCATCAATGCCCTTACTGTCCTCGCAAAACACTTGTTGCAAAAAATTTGCAGAGCCATATAATTAGAATGCACTGATACAAAACATGGCATGTGAATCAGTCAAGTGTCTTATCACAATTTTTGAAGAATTTTTAAGGCCGGGGTCCCCATTGACTTCAACATTTTGGCTCGCAACGTTTCAGTACTCTTCCTTTAAAATCAAATAAGATCGAACCCCACTGACGTCGCATGCTTTGCAACACTTCCCGCTTTAAATTCTAAACAAAACTTTGCGTTGCGAGACAATCTGTTGCACTCAGTTTATCCAAGTGCCCAAGTTGTACCTTACTTTCCTTAAATGGTATTTTTTCCAAATACAAGGTAATGATAATTTCATTGTAAAATAGGAAGATCGTATTTTTACTGTCTTTTACTAAAGAAAGTTTTTTTCCTTTTTCTTACTAATTGGGTACTTGGATTTACTAAAAATACCGTTTGTTCATTTTCAGATGATATGATCATTTCAATAACAAAAAAGAAAATTCCCAAAAAGAAAATTCACAAAAAAGCACTTCGCAGCCATCACGCCTGTGCTCGCTGTGGCAGAAGTTACAAAGTTAAGAGGTCGTTAATTAGACACCAAAGGTATGAATGCGGAATAGAAAAAACCTATCAATGCCCTTACTGTCCTCGAAAATTACGTTATGAACATTATCTGCCGACCATATAATTCGAATGCACTGAGATAAAAGAATGGAACATTTGAACCTGGTTTATTTCACCACAGTTTTATTTGTCTTCGTTTTTTACTGTAAATGGTTTGAATTTCTTTTTTTTTTAACGAGTTATATAACATAATTTCTTGTGGAATGTAACTACCAGGCGAGGTTAATGCTCGAATCATTTTCTACCACCTAACCCTCAGAATCTTATTATTATGTGGTCACAAACTAAAATTCATGAGGAGAAATTGATGCACTGGGTGGGATTCGAACCAACGGATCCCTACGCTACCTGGATTACCAGACTAGCGCTTTAACCACTTGACAACCCGTGCACTTTTAGACTTCAACTAACATCTTTTAGACATCAGACTAATGTGCACTGGTAGTCAAGTGGTTAACGCGCTAGTCTGGTAATACCAGGTAGGCAGGGATCCATTGGTTCGAATCCCACCCAGTGCATGAATTTTTCCTCATAAATTTGAGTTTGTGACCACATAATAATAAGACTTTGAGGGTTAGGTGGTAGAAAATGTTCTGAGCATTAACCTCGCCAGGTGGTTAACTTCCACTAAAGAGTGATATTATTTACATCAATATTTGGACAAGTGAACAAAAAAATTATTTTATTTTTAAATAAATGTAAATATTTTTGATTTTCAAATAGATTAAGTATTTCTGACTTCATAAATTAGCTTTACTTGATATTTTTGTGAATTTTGATTATTGTTTTTTAATTGTATGAATTTGATATTATTCTACAGATCAGAGTGAACCCGTAATAATAAAGAAACTTCCGAAAAGAAAATCTTACTCGTGTGCACTTCGCTTTGGCTGTGAAGGGTGTGGTGGACGTTACAGAAATGAAGTGAGACTTGTATATCACGAGAAATACGAATGTGGGAAAAAGCCTTCACATCTATGTCCCTATTGTCCTTGTAAAGCTTTGAATAGAAATGAAATTCTGAAACATATACGTAATAAGCATAACCTATATAATATGTAATTCACTTGATGTCACAAAATTCGGGACAGTTGAAATTTCTAAGTGATTGATTTTTTTTTAATATTTTAAGAAGGTAATTTCTATTAACCATGGAAAAATCTGGTTTAGTTTTGAATAAAATAAAGCACCTTTAAAAGAAAAATAAATACAACGAACGGTCCAAATTTAAGAAAAAATATTCATATTCAATATCAAAGGAAATCTGTTTGTCTTGTACCTTAAGTAATCTTTTTTTCACCTCGAGACTGAATGACAGCTTAGATCCTATTCCTCATTGACAATATGAGATTTTGGACTGGTATTTGAGGAATCCCTTGCACAACTCCAGGAAAGCTTGTAATTTCCAAACAGACGCTTGGAAACAGTTTGCTTGTTCCAAATTATGCATTAAAAACAATAGATAAATCACTACTGCCTAGTTTATTTTTCAGATTATAAATGGTCTACTCAATCATGCACCCAGTGTTTGGATTGTGGCAAAGTTTACAAAAACAAAAAGTCCCTAACTAGACATAAGAAATTTGAATGTGGAAAAGACCCGAGTGCCCAGTGCCCGCATTGTTCTTATAGATGTAAACAGAAAGCCAACCTCAAAACTCACATTTCCATCAGACACTCTTTTATGTCATAATCTGATATCAACATTTAATGCCATAAATTTGAATTCAACTTGTAGCTCCATAAAATATCATAAATGCCTGCAATATTTCCACCAAGTCTTGGGGGGGTAGCTTGTTCTCGTTAAAAGAAGGAGTGTTCATCGTATTTTTTATGTATAACAACAATAAAAAAATGTTTGAAAAGCTAAATAAATCACTACTGCCCGATTTATTTTTCAGAATATATTTGGGCTACTGAATCATATCATAAGTGTCTGGACTGTGGCAAAGTTTACAAAAATAAGAAGTCCCTAATTAGACATAAGACATATGAATGTGGAAAGGACCCTTCCTTCCATTGTCCCCACTGTCCTCATAAATCTAAATGGAAAGATGGTCTCAACACCCATATACGGATTAGGCACTGTTAGCAAAAAATTTACACTCCATTGTTGATGATAAATTGTTAAGGAATTGTAAAAATGCAATATATTGAAGTACACAATGTAAGTTGAGATGTGGCAAATTGTATTGGTATTTCAATCCAGTCCTAACCAATTTTTGATAAAACTCACTTGAAAAACCTGAACCTGAATATTAACCAAAACGTAATTTCTAGATATTTTTCAGTCATCAGAATCATATTATAACTGTGAAGGATGTGGTAAAACGTACAAAAACAAAGGAACAATGACAAGACACAAATTTTATGAGTGTGGAAAGGAGCCGTCTTTTCAATGCCCTTACTGCCATTACAAAGCTAAACGGAAAAATCAACTTGACATACATGTACGTATCAAGCACTAACAAAACTATACCTACTTATGAATATCATTTGAAGCCAAAAATTCACACAAAATTCCAAAAATATCTACCAATGAAGATTGTATTATGTAATTGTTAGTAAAAGGGTGTGTGTGTGTGTGTGTGTGTGTGTGTGTGTGCATGTGTGTTTGATAAAATATGTTTTCTTTCATTGTAATTTAATTCAATTTTTTTTTCTTATTTATTTTTCATTTTTTACTTTTTCAGCTTTTTTTTTTAATAAACATGGTTTTTTTTATATATTAAATTGTAAAATATTTATCCTATAAAATATATAAGACCTGTTTGACTGCTGGAGGAAAGGGACTTTTCAGTCTTACCTCGGCAGTATAAACAAGGAATATTCTATACTATTCTAAAATATAAAGACTGTTCAATAAAAACCCTATCTATTTTTTGTTTTGTAAAGATTTTTTTTTTGTTTAACAGAACTTGTTATTTTTCTTTTGATTTGTTGTTTTTTTATTTGAATTTATTTGAATACAACTTATACACACAAATCAAAAACTTGATATATATTTTACCTATTCATTTTACTCTCGAACTTACTGTTGATAGATAGTAAATAATAATTGCCCTAAAATTTGACTTGATCTAATTTCTACAAAGATGAATGATATACAATTACATATTATTTTATTTTCCAGATTATTTTCAGGGAGCTACATCCTGTTACCATTGTCAGGATTGCAATAGAATGTACAAAAATAAAAGAACACTCCAAAGACACCAATTTTATGAATGTGGAAAGGAGCCATCCTTCCCTTGCCCTTACTGTAATTACAAATCTAAACGGAAAAAATCAACTTGACATACATATACGCATCAAACACTAAAAAATATTATAAATTTAATATAGATTTATCAAAATATATTTGCTTAAACATACATATGTTGATAAAATAAACATTATTTTAACACCCAATTCAATAATCTTCCTCGAAATACGAGATACTGCCTTATAATTTTACCGAAGAACGAAAATCCATACTATCTAAATTCGCAATGTTCCATCAATTAATCTTATGTAGGTACACTAGACTCAAAATACGAGTATTTGACTTTTCATTTTCCATAACCACTTTTTAATGAAAAATTCTCGTTGTGGATCCCATTTCAATTTACTTATGTAATAAGTTGATATATTCTAGGAAGCCAGCCTCCGTGGCGAAATGGTTGTGATTACTGGCCGTAGTTCAGAGATCCTGAGTTCGATTCCCGGTTTTTAGAAGAAAGCAGACTTTTCAAAGAAAATTCTGTTCCCTCCAAGCACCTGAGGCTGGCATTTCCGGCCCTACCTAGGCTGGGTAAGGTTAATGTGAGTAGCGGGTACAATTCCCAGCAAATAGAGGGTAAAATCCCCGTCCTATCTACCTATCTCACATCAAGACTTTAAAACCAAATAGAATCAACTGGTCACAATAGAACTAATTAGGTCGCAGTGATAATTGTAAAAGTTTCACCAGAAATCCTGTAACCTGGTCATATAATAATAAAATCCAAAGGATGCTAGGTCAGAATACTTCACATTATTTATAAATAAGTATTTCATACTGGATTTAATGAATACTTTTGTTCATACCTTTTCCAGGCTATGTAATTTCGAACCAAGGATATTACTACTGTCAAAATTGTAGCAAAGTTTACAGAACTAAGGGGACGCTCAATCGACATGAGAAGTATGAATGTGGGAAGGAACCGTCCTTCCAATGTCCTCACTGTCCTTATAGAGCTAAATTAAAATCTAACCTCGTCAAACATGAACTCATTATTCATTACGAACGTAAATCGTAGGAAATATATAATTCGAATCGAAGAATTTCCACATGCATGATGTTCTTAAAATATCAAATCTATTAACTTTTTAAATTTCAATAATAAATCAAACACGTCGGCGAGGTGTAAAGAATGCCTTATTTAAAAAAAGAGACAGCGCGACACAGAGAGAAACAAATTATAATTTACACCATTCAGCCCAACATAACCATAAAATCTACGTATAGTATACTATTCGCTAAAGATAAGTGGGATGCTGAAGAACAAAAGGACAATGGACAAAGAGGTTAATTAAAGATATTGAGAAATGGAGGAACAGAGAGCATGGGGCATTATCTTATGAATTGAGTCAGTTTATAACCGGGCATGGCAACTTCAATAACTATTTGTTTCGAATGAAAAAGGTACGAACAGATGTGTGTAGGTACTGTAGTGAGAAGGATAGCGCGGAGCATACAATGTTTGAATGTATTAGATTTGAGGAAGAGAGAAAATATGCTGAAGATCTTCTAGGGTTAAAACTATGTACTGTAAACATCATTGATGAAATGTTGGTATGTGAGGAAAAATGGGAAAAAATTGTAAATTTTATAAGGGCGGTAATGAAAAAGAAGGAAAGAGATGAGAGAGTGCAGGCCCCATGACGTTGTCCCATGGTGAGCCTTAAAAGATAATGCACCTGAAGTAATGTTATTAAACGGTTCCGGGTGCATCATCTTCTCCAGAGAGGTCTAGGTTTTTTAGTGGGTGGAAATCCCACTCCCCATGGTTTCCGGGTGTCTTTTAAAGATTTTTCTCCTAAGCCTCTCAAAAAAAAAAAAAAAAAAAAAAAAAAGTATACTATTCGCTATTGTGGATAGTATAAATGTTAAACCCAAATTAAAAAAAACCTCTATACAGTCAAACCTGTTTAATTTAGAATACAAGGGAGTCAAGGGACCAGCAGAATTTTCCAAATTATTGAGTTTTCTAATGTAAGGAGTTTCTAATATAGAGAGGTCTACCAATTCTGTATTCTAGAGAGAATACAGAATTGGTTTTCTAATTTTATATTTTGTTATAAATTAGAATTTATAACAAATTCTAAATTGTAGAGGTCGAGCAACTTGAAAAATTGGTTGATTTAACACTAGGTAAAGTCTCGGGTTCTATACCCCAAAGGGTTCTGCGAAAATAGCTCGTGAAGAGTTAGGTTTTGTGAATTAGTAAGCGATTATAAACTCTTTAACAAGTTGTTTTCCTTTGTGACTTGATAAAGTGAAATATTTATTTGTGCTATATTTGAGAGCGTTTTCAATCACAGCTTTCTTCAAACCCAGTCATCTTAATATATTACAATATTTTATATTACTTACTTACTTGCCGTGTTCGGCATCTCATCTACCATTCAATATTTATACATTCAATTCAATAAATTCAATAAAAACATTCAATAAAAATACCATCAATCTCACCAAATATTTTATATTTCAGATTATGAACTGTCTGCAGCATTTTATCATTACTGTCCGGTTTGTGGGAGATCGTATAAAAATAAGGGCACTCTGATGAGACACCAAAAATTTGAATGTGGAAAGGCACCTTCCTTCCAATGTCCGTACTGTCATCACAAGTCTAAACGAAAAAATCATCTTGATGTACATATACGCGTCAAACACTATTAATAAGAGTAAATTTAACTAGGGCAAAAGATGAGGTCATGTTAAATTTGATGGCTTATTAATGCGAGGAGAAGGGTCATCAATGTTACCTTTAAATGAGTTTGTAGATGGAACATTAAAATCATAATATCAGTTAATTCCATTGAAAAAATACCCTTACAAAATAATCAAAAATAACAAGATAATCAAGTTTCAATCGATCGAGCATTGCGACAAAAAATTTGTTAATTTTTTGCTAAAACAAATGAATAAAATGTGAACAATATTTTAATGAATTTTATGAAATCGTATTTCAATTATTGTACCTTACTGACACTTGCTGCAGGCCTAAAATTAAGTTCTCAATTGAAAATTACTATAGTTATAGATTCCGAAATATTTCATAAATAGGGTGAATCAAAATACGTGACCAAAATTCTAGAGTTGATAGAACATGACCGCTATTATTTTTTGTTATATGATAAAATTGTTTTGTTTTCGCCAAAATACTTTTAAAAATGCGACAAATCATCAAAAAATTGAAAAGTAGAGTGTCTTATTTTAAAAATTGAGCAGGGGCCTCTACCCTCTACATGGGGTCCGCCCCTGAAAATTAAAATTTTCCCCCAAAGTTTTTACAAACAATTTGACCATCAATTCCGTATCTAAATCAAATCGGAAGATATTCAGCCTTTGCCGAACTTATGCCGGTCCCTGTATACACAGTACACACTGTGTGCGTAGACCAGAAAGTCCAGAACTTGGCCTCACACAGGGAGCTGCTTACTTAATGGAAAGTTGCATATACTTTTTTCTATGATTAAGTATCTAACTTATTTTAAGGAAATGTTAAAAAAAAGTTATCGTAATGTGTTAATCAATTCCGTGATATCACAACTACTCAATTTTATTGAAATTTAAATGATTTTAGAAAAAAGAAAACATGTTAATAATCTACCTAATGAAATTAAATCGATATGCTGTGTATATGCAATCTTCAAATATGTTGACAGCACTGTTTTGAAAATGAAACTGTAACTCACTTTACAGTTATATAAACTTGTTTTTTTTTTTTTTTTTTTTTAATGGCATAAAATTTACACAAATCTAAAATTTCATAAAATTGTTTACATACGAGTATGTATATTGCAAATAGTTCATTTTGAAAATACTTTTCAGATCACGTATGGTTATTACCACAGGTCAATGACACTTTCGACTGCTCTGACTGTGGTAAAGTTTACAAAGTTAGAAGATCTCTATGTAGACACAAGAAGTATGAATGTGGTAAAGAACCATCCCTACAGTGCCCCATCTGCCCGTACAGAAGCAAGCAGAAGAATAACCTCAAGGCACATGTGTATATCAAACACCCCCACTATAAAATTTAATCTTTAATTTTCTTAGTCTTATTCATCCAAATTAAAATTCAAAATTATGTATTTTTTGAAGACAATATCATAAAGAATATTGAAAAAATATTTTTTTTTTTACAAAAACAAATAGTATGCTCCTGATATGCTCTGAAGTAATATGTTTCACTTGGTAGCGCGGTCAAAATTTCTTGACTTGGCGGGTCGGAGTGCTACCGCTCTCTTTAATAATGTACATGTATAGTTGTATACATTTCATGTATTGAGCTTTCTTGTAAACAACAACAAAAAAATCGTTGCGATTTTGATTGGTTGCAACGTTTCTGGACCGGTTTTGCAGCTAACTGTTCATTACCGACAGTATCTATTTATTTTTATCGCTCATTAATTGTAATGAGTAGTATAAGTTTCTATTACATATTGTTAGTCTTGAGATCATTGTTAACAATACAAGCTTGTCTAAAAAAATAAAGAGCTAGTTATCTGTGTTATTACCTATATCACAATTTTTAGTGGATAGGAAACTTGTATAACAAAAAAATTAAAACATTTGAATGGTTGATTGAACTTTGAATATTAACAATCAAATGCCCATTTTTGTTTCTGTTTTCAGACAATTGCAATGCCCTGTCAGCATCTAAACAGAAATCCCTTTTCTACTGTCCTGACTGTGGCAAAGGTTACAAATTGAAAAATTCGTGGCACAGGCATATGAAGTTGGAATGTGGCAAGGAACCTGGACTACAATGCCCTTACTGTCCTTACAAAACCAAACACATGTCTAGTCTAAAGACACACATGTCTATAAAACATCAGTGATTTGGTTTTTGGAGCTTCTTTAACATTGTATATTTATGATTGACGTGTACAAAAAATAGTTATGTAAACATTTGACTAGTCAAACTTGGTGGAGGAATGGTTGGAGGAATCTGAGAATCCATAGAAACATGTTGAAGATGGAACCTTTAATTTTCTAGTTTAATGAACCCAGATTAAATTTCACCATGGTGTGTTTTTATATTTATTTATTATTGAAGTACTTAGCTAGCAAAAAAAAATTATGATCAATAAAGTTGTTAGTTTCTTGTTGGTAACTTGACCATAGCCAAATAATCATGACGCGAAAGAAAAAAAATGCAATGGTTGTAATTATAATACATATTTTATAATTTTGTTTTTTTTTTTTTTTTAATTAAGTGGCAGTGAATTAGATTGGTGAGAAATATTGTTCTTGTCTTTAATTTTATTGATTTTAACGCAGGTATGTTTTGTTTACACTTCTTATTCCAGAACTTTTTTATAGCTCAAATTCAAACATCGACCAAGCCCATTCCTCACCTACTAGCTTCGCTTGTGTCACTTGTGGCAAGGCCTACAAGTACCAAACGAACTTGCACAGACATCAAAAATACGAGTGCGGGCAAGAACCGCAACACCAGTGTCCTGTTTGCCCGCACCGTGCCAAGCACAAGTATCATCTCAAGACACATATGGCCGTCCGACACTCCCAGTATTGATTGAATAGAATCAATTCTAGCATATCACAATGTCACGTTAGGTTACTTATATAAAAAAAAATCAAGGGGTCCAAAAAATATGTCTATTTCATTTGTTTAAAAGTCAGAAACTTTACCTCGTGAAGAAAAATGAGTAGCTGCTTTAATGTCAGCAGCGACCAGAAGCGGCATTATAGGCAAATGATACACTTGAATACAAAAGAAACGAAAAAGTCCTATAACTCTGCGCTACCCACTAAAATTGTAATACAATGACACAGATTTATTCATTTATTTAAGTATAATCATTCTCAATGGTCCCAAATATTGCATCATTTTTCTCTTCTTTAGTCCGTGAAATTCACGTACATTCTTCATTTGTCATTACTTTACACATTCCTATCAGGTAAATAATAACTTTTTTCTTTCAATATCTGTTAGTCTCCCACTCTAATTTATGGAATATATTTTGTCCTTTTTGTATTAAATAATGATATCTTTTTTTTTTTTGAACAGCCAACATATAAGGACTCTTTAGTACCATGTTGTGTATGAACTAATAAATTCACCTACTTGAATCTGTGTCTTAACTTTGGGTTATTACCCAACAATTGAAATACTATTCTTTTTTAATTCCTATTTGCTCAGTATTTTCAATTACCACATTCAAACAGTGTCATATAGAATTCTTAAATTTAGATCTGACACCTGCTTTCAGGAGTACGGCTGTTGTCTGTTATTAGTTATCAACAGTTCGATATTATTGCTAAGATAGTAGACATAATTATGTATGTAAATCGGTGTAATAATTGTAAAATTTGTTCCTAATTTGCAGACACATTTAGTATGCATCCTCACGTGTCACAATCTTTCTTTGGTTGTCCTGTCTGCGAAAAGACCTACAAAAATAAAGGCTCACTTGATAGACACCTCAAATTTGAATGTGGGAAAGAAGCTCGGTTACAGTGTCCGCACTGTGAATATCGGACGAAACACAAGTCGAATTTGAAAACTCACGTGGCCATTCGACATAATTCATCTGGCCGCTTTTGAACTTTTCAGAAAGATTTTTTGTGTTATGAAAACAATAATGAAAAACATGGTGTTTGGCTTTACATATAAAATTAAAAATAATTTAAATTGAAAGATTGTGTTTGCAGTGGTTTTCCTAACTTTTTGAGGTACATCTTATCTTCAGAATTTCAAATGGATTAACCTGAATTTCTGACACCTGCTTTCAGGAGTACGGCTGTTGTCTGTTATTAGTTATCAACAGTTCGATATTATTGCTAAGATAGTAGACATAATTATGTATGTAAATCGGTGTAATAATTGTAAAATTTGTTCCTAATTTGCAGACACATTTAGTATGGCGATGAGACGTATTCTCTTCCATCCTCACGTGTCACAATCTTTCTTTGGTTGTCCTGTCTGTGAAAAGACCTACAAAAATAAAGGCTCACTTGATAGACACCTCAAATTTGAATGTGGGAAAGAAGCTCGGTTGCAGTGTCCGCACTGTGAATATCGGACGAAACACAAGTCGAATTTGAAAACTCACGTGGCCATTCGACATAATTCAAAAGCGGCCTGCCGCTTTTGAAATTTTCAGAAAGATTTTTTGTGTTTCAGAATTACAAGAAAATAACAGTTTTGGCCCTTACGTAAATTGTACATTCATGACAAGTTTATGAAAACAATAATGAAAATCATGGTGTTTGGCTATGCATATAAAATTCAAAGTAATTTGTATTAAAAGTTCTTGATAATAATTATCTTTCATATTTTCCGTTTTACAAGGTGTCCCATTATAAACGAAACAATCAAATAACTCGAGAACTAATGAAGCCAGAAAGTTTGTGTTTGCAGTGGTCTTCCTAACTTGTTCAGGTACATCTTAACTTCAAAATTTCAAATGGATTAACCTGAATTTAGTTGCATTTTCAGATTACCCATGAAATTTTAATCTTATTTAACTATTCACATTACATTTACTTTTTTTGCCCAAAAATCTCAATTTTTTTTAAAAAATCTAACGTACATGTTTGTCGTATCAAATCAAAAGGTCTCGTCATGCTGAATGTTAAAAATCAAAAATGTGATAAAAAAAACTTTACCTTTTTGCCAGATTTCCATTACAAGCACTGTGATTTAGGACTAATTTTGGGGAAAAAGTAAAATGTAATGTGAATATTTAAATAAGGTTAAAATTTCTTGTAAAATCTGAAAATGAAGTAAAATTCAGTTTGGTTCATTTGAAATTCTGAAGTTGACTTTTAAATAATCTTGATCGACAACCTTGGCAGATTTGTAAATTTCTTCATAAGACGTCCCCTAAAAAGTTAGGAAAACCACCAAAAACGCATTCTTTCTTAATTATTTATCGAGATATTTGAATGTCTCATTTATAACGGGACTCCCTGTATGTAATTTAATATGTGTATAATTGTATACTGTATATTCTATGTCGGAAGAAGTATGTATGGTAACTAATATTTCACAATAATAAGAATTTTATTTATATTTATATCAATGAAAGTCATTACTGTCTGCACTCCTTCAATTCTATTGACTTCATTTTTCGTGACATATATTCATATGGTCATTAATAAATTCTTTTTATTAGTCTTAAATAATTACTATCTATTCCGCAATTATGTATGTTAATAAATCTGTTATGTCTTTCAGACCCCTTTGGTAAGGTTCATTTGTACAACTATCTACAGAGGTGTTCGCGGTATCAAGTTCAGAAAGATTTAGCTTTTCACTGTGCTGCATGTGGCAATTCCTATAAAAATAAAGTCTCACTGAATCGTCACCAGAAAATCGAGTGTGTGGCAAAGAGCCTAGTCTGTGGTGTACGTTTTGTTCGTACCGAACCAAACACAAGTCAAACCTAAAAAAGCATATTGCTGTTCGACACACGTACTATCCAACAGCATAGGAATATATCAGTGTTTTAAGTGAAACAAAGTTTTTGGTGCATACAATTAATACAGATCATTTATTGTACAATAAAATAAATATGTGACTATGTATGAAGTAAGTACTTAATGCATTATTGTTGGAGGTATAGGGTAGAGCGCGGAAGATGGATGGATTATAAAATGAAAAATTCTCAAACTTTTTATTTTTTCTCACATGTAAGCATCGGAAATTTAGATTTATTTGGTTTTGAACAGCTTCTCTGGTAAATGGGCAATGTCACTCTGAATGCACTGATCAAGCCGTTTCCTAAAATCTTCGTAAACTCTTTTGAGCATTTCCACAGGAATTTCGGCGATGTTGGTTCTAATATTGATTCTTGAGGTCTTCTTTGGTCCTGGGAGATCATTGTAAACCTTGGATTTGAGGTAGTCCCAAAGGAAAAAATCTGGTGTGAAACCACTTTCCTTATCACTAATTCCACCACTGGTGTGACTCAACGGTAAGAGTTAGATAAAAATCAATGTCAAATTCGTAATCAGCACTTCAAAATTATTAGATTTGAGATGTCACAAACCCCATCTAGAATGAATAATAAAAAGTTATTCTAAGCGGAACCCTCAAATACCGGTAAATTGGGGCCGGGTTCCAAAAAGTTCAAGGTATCAAAAAAATGATCTAAACTATCAAAAAATTGCTATTTTTCTCTTTCAAATGAACCCCTAACAGACCCCTGCTGCGCATGTGCAGCGCGCCTCTACCAATTCCATCCGTCTCCCTTGCTCCACCCTGTACTTAATGAACATACAGGGTGTCCCACCAAACTTGGACACCTCAAATTACTCGGCCCCTGAAAGAGTTTTTGAAAAATAAAAAATCCTTGGGTACATGGTCTAATTATGCGGTTTCAGTCATGAAATTTTTTTATACAGGGTGGTTCAAAAGTCAGAAATTGAGGTGTCAACTTTCGATTTTTAAATGGATCGACCTGAATTTTATTTGATAATTTTACTTCTAAATGGTTCCTGAGTACTTTTTTAAACAAAAATTTTACATACAGGGTGGTTTTTTTTCGACCAATTTTTTTTCTAAATCTCGAATAACTCAAGTTTGTTTAATTTTTTTGATAACAAGAATAGAGAGTGTTTGTATAATGAAAACACCCACTTTCAATTGGCATCAATTTTTTTATACAGGGTGGTTCACAAGTGAAATAATGACTTGATTTTTTTTAAAACTGAGTTTTTTTAATTTTTTATTTGGGATTAATAATTCTCGCTTAATTTTACACATTTTTTGTTAGTCATATCGAAAAACAAAACTAAAGTGTTGTACAGGGTGAGACATAATTTTTTTGTGACACCCTGTATATGGGCAGTCAAAGAGACGTAAAATTAAATATAAAAACTAAATAAGCAAGAAAAACTTCGATTTTTAATTATATAAAAAAGTTATGGTGTTTTAACTAATATTGTCACATGGACCACCCTGTAGATATTTTCTTAAAACATCATATGGGTAGTCGAAACTGTCTAAAATTCAACGAGGAGTCCAAATCTGAAAGAAAAAAATGAATTCAAAAAGCCATTTTCAATTTTGTGTCTACACCTACCTACTTTTTATTTCTGGTTTTAAAATCATTCAGTGTGTACACCAAATTGAAAATGGCTTCAAAATTCGTGTTTATTACTTGTTTTTCCCCACGATTCGAAGTCTTCGTTGAATTTTATACAACCTCGAGTACCCACAAGATAGTTTAAGAGAATATCTACAGGGTGGTCCATGCGACAATATTAGTTAAAACACCATAACTTTTTGATATCATTAAAAATCAAAGTTTTCTTGCACATTTAGTTTTTATATTTAATTTTACGTCTCTTTGACTGCCCATATACAGGGTGTCACAAAAAAATTATGTCTCACCCTGTACAACACTTTAGTTTGTTTTTCGATATGACTAACAAAAAATGTGTAAAATTAAGCGAGAATTATTAATCCCAAATAAAAAATTAAAAAAACTCAGTTTTAAAAAAAATCAAGTCATTATTTCACTTGTGAACCACCCTGTATAAAAAAAATTGATGCCAATTGAAAGTGCGTGTTTTCATTACACAAACACTCTGTATTCTTGTTATCGAAAAAATTAAACAAACTTGAGTTATTCGAGATTTAGAAAAAAAATTGGTCGAAAAAAAACCACCCTGTATGTAAAATTTTTGTTTAAAAAAGTACTCAAGAACCATTTAGAAGTAAAATTATCAAATAAAATTCAGGTCGATCCATTTAAAAATCGAAAGTTGACACCTCAATTTCTGACTTTTGAACCACCCTGTATAAAAAAAATTTCATGACTGAAACCGCATAATTAGACCATGTACCCTAGGATTTTTTATTTTTCAAAAACTCTTTCAGGGGCCGAGTAATTTGAGGTGTCCAAGTTTGGTGGGACACCCTGTATATGACCTTCATAAATATGCAACGGAGTCACAACTTCTGACTTGAATTTTTGTCAAGCATCCCGTAGAATACCGACTTTTTTTGATAATCTCTTTTCTTTTCACGGTGATTATTAACTATCCTCTCTGAGCACCTTTGTGGTTAAAGCTTTAAAACTAGTAATTATTTTTCTATAGTTTATTTTGAAAGAAAGTCGTGCTGTTAATTGTTAACAAGAAAAAATATCAGTTTACATTGTACAGTAATGCTACACTAAGCGAATATGTCTTTTTTATAAATATAAATTAAATTAATTAGTATTCCGTCCAACATATTTTTAAAAATTGATCTTGTTATTTTATTTTAAAGTTTATTGAAGTATAATACTATTTGATTGAAATTTTCTTGTTTTTTTACACTTTTTTATTCAAAACAAATTAAAAAAAAAAAAAACTTAAACATATGGATCATTATTTATTATAAGACTGGCTGGGGGACTATAAACAGGGAGTAGACCAGCATTGGCTTGGTTCTGGGGGCCCTTGTCAATTATTAGCCTCCTTGTAAAGACAGTGGTAGAAGTGCTGAGTCAATCCTCCACTGTCTGGCTACCATCGTTCCCGATGACGCCACCCCATGATGATATGATGATTAATATTATTATTTACAATTGTTTTACAATACGGGTTGAAGTTAATGCCTTAGGCATTCTGTGCCACTTAACTCCGGGTGTTAAAGCGTACTTTTCCTTTGCTTTTTTAAAAATTCCAAGTACCTGTGTTTTGAATATTAACTCGTTTATCCTGTGTCCTGAAGTGATGCGAAAGATGTTCCGGGGCACAATTACCGAACATCGGGATATGAACAAGTTTACGTCATATATTTGTTGAAAAAGAAAAATATAAATAAAAAAGACAATATACTTATAAAATGATAATAGTTGTAATTTATGTGTTGATATTTTTTTAAAATGTATTATTTATTAATTATGAAAACTCTCGACCTGTTTTCAGAACATTTAAAATGTAAACATTGTTCCATGTTTTTGTCAAATGACATATTAATGAAACATTGTAGAACATGTCTATTTGCTCCCAGACCAAATGCAAACTACAAGTTTGTTTGCTTTGCATGTAACTATAATACTTGTATTACGCACCATATGCAATCTCATATAAGAATTCACACGGGAGAGAAACCATATAAATGTGATCTCTGTATCAAGAGTTTCAAACAAAGTTCACATTTGAGCACACATGTAAAAGTAGTGCACCCCCAAACAATATTAAATTACAATATGTAACGATATTAATTTACTGAATTTGTAATAAATCTGTGTATTTCATATTGGTCTGGATTTTTACAGGGAAGCTATCATGTATTTTATATTCCCTATGAGGGAAAACTTGTATAAATGGGTAGTTCCCGTAAGTTTATATAAAATTTTAAAAAATGTAATGCTTAAGTCGCTTCGGAGGCACATTGAATAGACGAAACCAGTTCTCATTCAGTCGCTGAAGTTAAACAACGATCAGCAATGTTAGAATGGGTGATTTAAATGCGAACTCTCGTGATCCTGGCTATTCCTCGCCCAACCAAGGCTGTGTAAAGTTAATGTGGGTAGCTGGTTTGTGATTTTCCAGTTTTTGGAGAGTGAAAGCCTCGTCTGGAAGAAACTAGATGTTAAATAGACGTTAGGCCAAAAATAGTAATGCTCAATTTTTTCTTGTTATTATTCATTCTGATTTATAACCGACCTCAATTGCTTGATGTAACCTGGAGGTCGGTGGTTCAAGTCCCGGTTTCAGCTGAGATTTAGTAGTAAAGCGAGTTTGAAAAGTTGTGATATCACAAAAGTAATTAACACAAATATGATAATTCATTTTGAATTGTTAAAGAACTTGTGCTGTACACATTTGAAAGGTAATTGGTTTCTTACTCACTATTTAGCTTTATCGCTACTGTGTAAACATCTGGCCAACACACCGACGCTCTACAACCAAAATTATTACTCTCACAACTTTATAAAAATCGTAATTTTACTATAAGTCTTTATATTTTTATAAAAAAAAAAGTTCACAGGTTTACATCTTTGGTTAAAAAAAACCTTCTAAGTGGCTGTAGGCTAAAACCTGCAAGACCAAAAATAGGAGAAAAAATATTATTAAGAAACCAACAACCATCATTGGAAATTTTAAGGACTATCCGAGAGGAAGCAATTGGTGAGCCGTTCAATTATTATACAAGATCAACATGTACGGAAGTATAATCAGCTTGTAAAATATTTTTCAGAAGAATAAATATTGATTGAATTCTTATGTATTGAAAAAATCATTGCAGAATTTTCAGAATATTCCTCTTGCCGATATTGTCACAGTACCATTTCTCAACGGATTATGTCGAGCACTCGAGGGTTTGTTTCCACATTCCACGACCCAATAGCGATTACAGGTTTGTGTGCTTCTTATGCAGCTATAATACACCACACAAGCACTGTATGGAATTTCATTTTCGAAAACACACAGGAGAAAAACCATACACGTGCATTTTCTGTGATCGAAAATTCAAGCAAACTTCTCATTTGAGAACGCACATGAAAATCAAGCACTGACATGCTTAACTGTTCGGGGTTTTACTGATTTCAAGTTGTGCAAAATAGAAATAAATGACAAATTATTTTATTTTTGAAATCTGTATAATTGTATGTAAATCTCATTGTTTGTATTTTTACAAATTTGATACAACCAAAAATAAGGGTCCTTGGAATGTCATGACTCGTACGGAAACTCATGTTAAGCTGATGTCTTGTTTATTTTTTCACCTCTTAATTTGTATTCGAGAATACTAAAATATTTATTTTTTTTAATACCAACAGTTTCACATCACAGTTTACAACCGATGGTGAACAAGTACGGTACAAAAGTACGGAAGAGATGTCATGGTTGTTATTCTAAACTACGTAACAAAACAAACCTATCATCCAAAGATGCAGGAAATAAAGCCAAAAAAGTTAGCACTTACTGTGCTGCATGTGAAAATGCATTCTGCTTGACATGTTTCAAAAGGAACCATTGAAATAGACATGGGCTGATTTTTTTTCATACTGAGGAATGTTTAAAAAATATTCATGAATTGATTTAAAGTTATTAATTTGCACTTTCTATAAAAATTTCGTACATATGTTATTCTTTGTCGAACATAAGCTTCTTCTTTTCTTTCAGTTTTTTTTTATTATTGTTTTCCTTCTCATGTAGCGTGTCTTGAGAAAACTAGATTAGATCACCTCTTCTTTTACAGGAATATTTAAAAGTAAAGTCAGCCTTTGATCAAATAATTTATGACCTACGTCATTAATGGAAATCAAAGAATTGATTTACTCCGTTAAAAATGTCTAAAATAATTTTAAAAAATTGAGAAGCCAACAGTAAACTTTTGTTCGTTATCCATTCAACTTCAGACAGTTTCAAATTTTAGTGTCTTTGTTAATTTGTTTTTTTTTTTTTTTTTTTTCGAAATGCTCATTTATTTTCATTTTCAAATTCTAGGCAAAATTATAAAAATAAAAAATGATACAGTTGAGCCATCTTCAGCTGCTTCATATAAACAAAAAATTAGGGAACAAAAAAAATTATCCATGAGGCGAGCAAGAGCAAAAATCCTCTTGCATCCTGAGCGTCACGCAAAAATGAAAGCTAAAGAAGCAGGAAGAGTGAAAAAGAGTCCCACTATTCAAGTAGTTGTTTCCGTTATGTGTTCAATGTCTCAAATTAATGGGGAAAAGTTCATCCATTCTGTGGTATTCGAACCAACAGATCCGTATGTTACCTAGATTACCAGTCTAGCGCTATAACCATTTGATTGGGTGTGCGTTTGATGCCACAACTCTTAAAGACTAAAGACTGAAATCGACAATCTCGACCAGCAGTAGAGGTGTGACGTATTTAATGGCATTTTTTTTTTTTTTTTTTTTTTTTTTTTTTTTTTCCATGTCGAATAAAGTGGTAAAATTGTTTTGACTCAATATGACACAATTTTACTGTAATAGTAGATTTTAGACTTTTATATTTCTGACACCGTTCGGTGTCACCCTGTATGAACCACTTACCGGAACGTTTTAATATTAAAAAGTATGTAGAATTTCGAGGAAATTAATATAATAAAAAAAAATGGATATTGTAATTAGAAAACATGAAATGTCCTTTTACAATATGAAATGATTGAAAATATAATTTTTCTTGACGAAATTATTTCTGGTGAACAAGCTCAGGGCCACCTATCCCCTTAGTGTGGGATAGCAGAATTAATTGTTACCTTTTATATCTAGTACATAATAGTATGTACTATTATTCATGCAAATAAATTAAAAATTACAAAAAATAGAAATTGACATCGTTTGATCAGATTAAAAAAAAAAACCATTTTTTTTTTTTTCTTCATGAATATGTTGTTAATATTTACCTTCCCGAGCAATTTTTTACCCCCTTTCAGAAATGATTATTTGTCGTTACTGCCAGTGTCAAGTTTCATTGTCTGTTATGCTAGATCACAGCAAAACTTGTCAATTTATGTCTCGACCTAATATAGACTACACATATATGTGTTTCTGTTGTGAATACCACACGTTCACACGCGACTGTATGAGACGACATATTCGAAAACACACAGGAGAAAAACCATACTCGTGCAATTACTGTGATCTTAAATTCAAACAGACTGGTCACTTGAGAACTCATATGAAAATTAAACACTGAACACAGAGTTACGAGTTAATTATTGTCATCTACAAGTTTTTTTAACACCGAAAAAAACATAGTTTTTGCACATGTAATTTTATCTGGTCCATTTTTAGTCTTTGTATTTATATCCGTCCGCGTCACAAACTTTTATAAACAGCACTAATGATACAGGGGGGGGGGGGGGGCAAAATGGAAACCCTTGAATATCTTTGGAAAAGCTTTATGAGTTAATTCGAAATTTTACACGGTAAACCGGAGTAATAAAACCTTCTCTTCAAGTTGGTCCAATATTTTGAGCCAGCCCCCGCAGGTGAGGGGAGCCCAAGTTCATTTTTTTCAAATAGGAATTCCCCTCTTGTGATACAATTTTCATACATTTTTTTATACAAAAACTTTCAATTACAAACACTTTATAATAATAATAATTATTCGTTTAAATGAATTATTTTTATTGTAATTGCCTAATACTGTTTGATCTTTTTTTCAAGTGAAAGTAAGTAGAATATTATAAAGTTGCATTTCTAACTTTCCTTAGTCCCTTTTTCAGGTCATATTATGTGCGGTTACTGTCAGTATCAAGTTTCTATATCGGCTTTATTAGATCACAGCAGAAGTTGTCTTTTGATGTCTCGACCAAATGTTGACTACACATATATGTGTCTGATTTGTGAATACCACACGCTCGTGTGTGAACGTATGAGACGACATTTTCGAAAACACACAGGAGAAAAACCATACACGTGCAATTACTGTGATCTTAAATTCAAACAGACTGCTCATTTGAAAACGCACATGAAAATTAAACACGGAGCAGTTTAGTGCTAGTCAATTAATCTTCAAATTGCGACGAAAACTTTCGTATATTTCGTTAACTCTTCAGCTGGTAATGTATAATTATACAGGGTGAGCATAAAGTCTCACCCCACCCCCCGTATCTCGAGAATGGCTGAAAATACAAGAAAACGCAAAAACCCGTATTCCTTAATTTTTAGGAGGATTAATTTTCAGCCAAAAAAAAATTGCCTACACGGCCCCAGTCAGGCTGGGCATGGTCCAACTTTAAATTCTTAAATAGAATGGTATGTCTTGTGGCATATTGTTTTAAAGGTCTCATAAATAGAAGTTCATTACAACAAATTTTAGTGAGCTACAACTTACCGTTCTTGAGATACAGGGTCGAACGTCCTGCGTAATATCCATATATTTTGACCTATAACTCGTTAACCGTAAATTATAGAAAAATGAAATTTGTTGATAATAACTCCTTATGACAAGCACTTTCGAAAAAAATATAACTCGACATACTCTGTTGATATTAGTTTCTGGTCGGTTTCGTCAGCCACCGGACGAAAAGTCCGGAAAAAATTTAACGAAAAAACAAATCCAGTTTTAACTTGTTCGAAAGTTCTTGCGATAAGGAGTTATTATCAACAAATTTCATTTTTCTGGAATTTACGGTCAACGAGTTATAGGTCAAAATATATGGATATTACGCAGGACGTCCAACCCTGTATCTCGAGAACGGTAAGTTGTAGCTCACTAATATTTGTTGTAATGAATTTCTCTCAATGAGACCTTTAAAACAATATGCCACAAGACATACCATTCTATTTAAGATTTTAAAGTTGGTCCATGCCCAGCCTGACTGGGGCCGTGTAGGCAATTTTTTTTTGGCTGAAATCTAATCCCCCTAAAAATTAAGGAATACGGGTTTTTGCGTTTTCTTGTATTTTCAGCCATTCTCGAGATACGGGGGGTGGGGTGAGACTTTATGCTCACCCTGTATACAGTAAAACACATATCATATAGTTATACTATAAAAAAACAATGATTTTAGTCAAATGTATTGCTAGGGAAAAAACTTCAGTACCTTCTATTTAGATATGAAGAAAGAGAAATAATGAATACAATACTTCTGTATTCTAATAATATAATTCAGAGAAAAAATATAAGGAACCAACTTATCAAAAAAATATTCTCATTTTTGCAGCAAGCTTTTTCATTGGAGCATGGAAACAAATCATGCAACGTTATATTTTCTTATGACATTCGGTCACATATATTTTTTGAAATTTTGTTTTATTCTCAATTCAATAAAAAAATATAGTAAATGATTTAATACAAGTAACTACCACCTAATTTTTGTGATGTTATTATTAATAATATTGTTGATTAATTAGAAAAAAAAACGTGTTTAACGTGTTATTAAAGTAGCTGCTAGCTAGTACTGAAGTTTTTGCTAGAATTAAGTCGAACTATGTTAGCTATCTAATTATCGTCGGATATTATTATTTCAGAAATGATCATTTGCAATTATTGTTTGTATCAAGTTACACTCCCAGCTTTACTTGAGCACAGCAGAACGTGTCCATTGATGGCTCGACCAAATGTTGACTTCACATTTATGTGCCTTATTTGTGACTACCATACTGTTCTATGCGAGTCTATGAAGAGACATATTCGAAAGCACACAGGAGAAAAACCATACACATGCACTTACTGTGATCTAAAATTCAAAACAAACTGCTCATTTAAAAACCCACATTAAAATTAAACACTGGCCGGTGTAATGAAATGTATGAGTCAACTACACATACAGGGTGAGTCAGCATAAGTGAGACATATTTTAAAGGAGATATATCTCCTCAACCAGTGAAGCAATTTTGCCTATATTACTTATACTCGTAAACGAACAATAAACTCACAATCGCGGATAAAGAAATGCCTTTATTGCGTTGTGTTCAACCGATTTAAATGATTTAGGATTCCAAATTATAGTTATCTGTAGTGCAGAATTCAAAAATGACCTATTTTTTTCTAAGAATAAAACAAAATGTAGATAACCTCGAATGGTCCGTAAATTTTTGAGTAATGTCAGTGGTTTCAATGCCGTCCAAATTCAATGAAAATTATCAGATTTTTCATTAAAAAAAAGAAAAAAATTGAAAAAATAAAATTAAATTGTCATGAGAAAAAAAAATCGTCCAATATTCTGTCAAATTGAAATTTCAAAATCAATAGAAGAATACTGTAAAAGCATCACTGTGATATTGACCAAAGTTAATGCAATAATTTGAAAAAGTTTACTAAATTAAATTTACTAAAAGTTTACTAAACATTTTTTAAAGGTAAAAATCGATTTTTTTTGTTATTTATTTTTAGAAAAAAAAACTGAGGTTGTTTTAGAATTCTGCACTACAAGTAACTATAATATGGAACTCTATAAAACAAAGACCAATGACCAAAGTTAATGCAATAATTTGAACTAAAGTTAACTACATTAAATTTATTAATACTAAACTTTTTTTAAAGGTAAAAATCTTTTTTCAGATAAATTTTGGTAAACAGTGGAAGTTTCTTTTTATTCTCGTGACAATTTTTTTTGTCAAATGTTTCTTATATTTTTAAATGAAAAATATGAGAATTTTCATTGAATTTGAATGGCATGAAAACCACCGGCACCACTCATTTTTTTCGCACAATGCGAGGTTGTATTTTTTGTTTTATTTTTTGAAATAAACTGAGGTCATTACTGGATTCTGCACTACAAGTACCTATAGTATGGAACTCTAAATCATTTAAAACGGTTGAACACAATGCAATAAATATTGTCACGTCTTTATTGGTGATTGTGAGCTTATTGTGCGTTTACGATCATGTTATGTAATCTTGGCAAAGTTGCTTCACTGGTTGAGATCTATCTCCCTTTAAAATACAATACAATACTCTCTCTGCTTATACTTTTAGAATGAGACTAAAAAGCCCCTTTACTTTCACAGTCCAAACCAAGTCTCATTTATTGGTGACAGTTACAGGTATAAAATATTTACAAAAAACTTTGTTGAAAAAAAAAAAAATATGTTGATTTATGCTGACTCGCCGAAATGAAACATTTACATTAGTTCCTTGGGTTTTAGAACTTTCCCATTTAATACAATGCAATCGAATTATTTAAACTCAATAGAGCGTGTTGTTTTGTAAATTATTATTTTAGTAGAATTATAATGGAAGAATTACCTAATTGTCCAGGATTTCTTTCAGAAATAAATATTTGCCGTTACTGCCAGTGTCAAGTTTCATCGTCTGCTACGCTAGATCACACCAAAACTTGTCAATTTATGTCTCGACCGAATGTGGACTACACATATGTTTGTTTCATTTGTGATTACCACACTCTAGTAGGCCAGTATATGAAATGGCATTTGGGAAGACACACTGCACTAAATGACTGCTCAAACAATGCCTTAATTCACAAGAGGCCGGGAAAAAGCCAAAGAGCCACTTCCCAGTAAAGAAGCACCAAAAAGAAGCCTCGTTCAGAATAAACCACTCCAGAGCATTAGGGTGAGAAACTAACGGAGCAGAAGAGGTAGAAGATGCCAACAACCTCAACTATATTCTCTTGTAGAGGGGATAGTTCAGATAGATAGTTCAGAGGTGGCATTCGAAACTCTAACTGCTTTTCGAAGCTTTGCAAACGCCCTGAAGACTTTGAAAGTGGGAGTATTTCTGAAGAACTTCCCAAATGATCCCGGCCACAGTCAGGGAAAATGTTCACAACTCACTCCCCCAAAAGAGCAAAATAAAGGCTCTGTCTGAGCAAAGTGGAATTACAAATCTTTACTGGCTTTTTAACAGGTCACTGTAGCCTCAACCACCATCTAAACAAGGTGGACATCGCTCAAGACCCAAAATACAGTCTCTGTAAAGAGGCCGCAGAGACAGCCAAAAACATTCTCTGTTAATGTGGAGCAGCCTCTCACACTCAACTGAAACACTTCTCAAGGCTGATTCTAAAACCTAAAAAAGTTACTGAAATCAGTCCTAAAAGAATTTAAGCTACATTAATAGCTTTGATCTCTTTTACAAGGGCATGTCACAAAAGATCTATTTCAGGTCGCAATGACAAAGAGCTTTCTTAGCCGACAGCCCTACTTACACCAATACCAACACATTAATATTGATCAGAGAAGATTAAAAATGTGAGAAAATACCTATTTTTCCTGTGTTCAGCTGTTAACATTCCTATAGATCAGAGTTCTAGAAGCTTCTTGTTACATTAAATGTATTTGTTGTGAAACATTGTAATCTTGACCAAAATTTAATATGTAATACCATAATGTTTGCAATTTTCTAATTAATTTTGTAATTTTTAAAGATTTTTGTTATAATTCAACTGGTTTAAAAGTTCCAAATTTCAAGACAGATGTGTGAAAAAAAGTTACTTTACTTTTCTTTCTTTTATCTTTTTTTATCAAGGTGGTGCGGAAGAGAATGCCGTTGGGATTAGCACCGCCCTTGATCAAGTTTTGTTTTTTTTCATTGTAATTCCTATGTATGTATATATCTATGTTATTTGAAATAAATCTTGATCAAATATGTTTAATAATAATAATAATAATAATGATAACAGTGTTTGTGAAAGTATTATTGTCATCTACAAGTATTGAGTTCTGTTTCAGATGCACTTGAATGTATACACTGTCGTCAGCTTGTTCACCACTTTGAGCTGATGAACCATTGTAAGATATGTCCTTCCGTGTCTCGACCTAATGGAGATTACAAGTTGGTTTGTTTCGCATGTAACTATCACACGTTAGTATCACAAAGAATGGAGCGTCACGTTCGAGTACATACGGGGGAAACACCATTTCAATGCGATTATTGCTCATACAAAAGTAAATATCCTTCTGATTTAGTCAAACATGTGAGAATACGACATTAAATAACTGTGAACTTAAGCATACTGATTGTATAATTCTATAGATTAAAGGACAGGATATGGCTTTACTAATGGAAATTTATTTTAAATTTTAGTATTACCTTGGATAAATACTGTACAAATATATCAGTACCATTGTACTTTTGGACAGTATATGGTTTTTCTAATGAAAATTTATTTTAAATTTTATTATTACCTCAGGTGGATACTGTACGAATTGTATTTTTTGTCTTTGTGGAGCCCGCGCCCTTATAGGTTCATATTTTTGTACTTTCTTTAATATCTGCACATCTAAGATGTGAGGAAATATGTTAAGAGCCATCATCGATCTTTGTAGTACAAACAATCTGGTAGTTATTGAGACTGACAGAATGAACGTATTATGGAGAAAGAAAAAATAACTATTGTTGTGACGTTATGGAGTAAAATTTGATGTGAAAAAATATTTTTTCGTCACAAAATAAGTCATTTTTGAAAAAATAAATGACTGTTCATTGCAACATAGACTTTTCAAGATGACAAAATACATAAAAACTATTTTTACCGTTATGAGCATTGTAATTTCTCGGAGGCGTTCTCTGCGAAACGACCGTTTCACTTGATTATTTGTTTCTATTAGATTTTTGATCTGATTTATAACCATGACCTTAATTTTAGCTAAACTTTTTTGCAGATAAATTTGAATGCATCCATTGTCATTTTTGTGTACCTCGCGATTCGTTATTGATGCATAGCAAGACTTGTGAGAAAGTGGTGAGACTTACCAAGGACCACAGTTTCATTTGTTTCAAATGTAACTATTATACCCGAAGACGGGTCGAAATGGTCCGACACATTCACACACATACGGGAGAGAAACCTTATCAATGTGCTTATTGTAAATACGGAAGCATACGAGCTTATGACTTAGCTAATCATGTAAAAATACGCCACCAAATTTGATCGTATTATGTTTAATGAAAACTGAATTATTGTTTTAAAATTTTCATCTCAATCATCAACGAACAATCTATGTTATCTATGCAATGCGTTTCTTCAGTCAGACATGGAGTTTATCATGTGAAAATACGCCATTTTTTCCCGGATTTTTTGGTCCCTAAATCAATCCCCTTAAAATGACGCAACACGCATTTTACAGCTTGTCAAAATCTTGAGTAGTTCTTGAGATACAAGGGGTGGGGTGAGACTTTATGTTCACCCTGTATATTCGTACTTTGGACTACCACCTAACCCTCAGAGTCTTATTATTATGTGGTCACAAACTCAAATTAATGAAGATAAATTCATGCACTGGGTGAGATTTGAACTAACGGACCCCTACGCTACCTGGATTAACAGACTAGCGCGTTAACTACTTGACTACCAATGAAATTTTAATTAAAATTTATGTTATTGTAAAAATATAATCAGTGTAACGTGTTCAGTAAATTATCCTCAGGAACAATTATAATATATGCAATTGAAGTAAATTAATACTAACCTAATCTCACATTTTTTTCTTCAGATATTTTCCAGTGCAAAGATTGCGAAGAAATCATACCCAAAGAATTATTACTCAGCCACTGTCAGCAATGTCAACATATGTATAGAAGAGATGACAGTTGTACTTTTGTTTGCTTTAAATGTGATTATCACACACGAGTGAAACATTCAATGTTTCGTCATATTAGACGGCACACCGGAGAGAAGCCATTTGCGTGTATCTACTGCTCTTACAGAAGTAAAGATCAATCTGATTTGGTGAAACATATGAGAAATATTCATTCAGAGAGCTCTAAAATCAATAAAACTTACCGCATACAAGTTAGAAAATGAAGGAAATATACTTCAAACACACACATTCATTGTTTATTGTTGTGTATGTTTTGTGAATTTCTTCAAGAATAATTTTCTTCTTATAAAATTCTCCATTATAAAATCCAGGAATTTTCTAAATTTAGTTATTTCTACCTTCTATAAGGTATAAAAAGTACTGTTTTCGGTCAGATTTTTTTATACCAAATTGACCTCAAGTCCTTTCTGGGCGAATGAGACTCCTCTCCTGATTCCAAAACAGTAATTTTTATCAATATGTCTGGTCGTATGTGGTATGTATGTAAATGTATGAGTGTGTTTACATATACAAAATACAAGATCGGTAAGTAGTAGAACGATGAAATGTGGCATATATGTAGTTATAGGTCGTTAACAGTACGCGTTTCATGAAAATCGGCCATTTTTTGTTGTTGCTTCTATCTCGAAAACGAAATGAATTTCAAATATCTCGTAAACAATAAGAGATTTCGATTTTTTTTTTAAATATAAAACTTCTTTTATTGAATATCAATTTTCGATATTTTTCCCTTAAGCCGTGGGTTGAATTTTGTACAAACATGGATTATATTTAAATATCTCGTAAATAACAAGATATATTGAAAACATTTATACGGTAAAGTTGTTTTGAATGGTGAATTTACTAATAATTTTAATAGTTTGAATTATGTATTAATTTCCTACATTTTTGGAAAGTTTACCCTGAGAAATGAAGTGAGTTACATTATGAAAATTTTGACAAAACTTCCTCAATTGAAAAAGAATCGAAATCATCCTGTAAATTTTTGTTTGTACATACATTTGGATTTTTTTTTTTTTAATATCTGTGGGTACATATTTATGTTATTTATTTTGTAAATATGTAAATATTATGTTATTTATTTTCTTTTAAATTTCTTTATTGACAATCTCCTGGAAGTACAATATCTGTTGTGCCTTTTATAAAAAAAAGGTCCCTTATTTAATTGGTGCAGGACATAATTATGTTTGTGGCGACAAAAAAATAATTTAGAAGAATGCCTATTATTTTCGGTAGATTGACACGTTTTAGAGTCCCCAGAGCCTAAATTCAAAGTTTCAGCCATTGGTCCGTGTGTCTGTCTGTCGGTCTGTCTGTAAACAGAATATCAAGCTCGCCGGGAGGCGAGCGCTCGTCAAGTAGCGCCAGCCACCCGGCCTATATTAACACGAAACAGAGTTTATATGTATTTTGTTTTATTGTTTTCGCCCACTTCCCGCTAACTTTTATCAATTTTTATTTCAAATTCGTAATGAGACGCGAAAATAGATTGTGTTTCACGAAAGCGCGAGTTTCCTACGTACAAGTAAAGTCGTTTTCTTGCCACGCTGAAAATCTTGAATTTCATGAAATTATTCATACGGGTTTTTTTTTCAGACCAATTTTCTGTCAAGGGTACAGCAACGTGTGCTTATCGTGGAAAGGCGTGAGATACGTTTTTGGATAGGGAATTTTTATTTCTGCATACCTTTTATAGTTTCAAGTATTTATTTTTTATAGGATAGGAGATATAGCCTTCCAAAATAAAACCGGAAAGTTGCACAGAGCCGCCCCTGGTTATCTTGGAGCTGTGATTGTGGTATTTTTCGAAAGGCCTTATGATAGGAAAAAATATAAAAATATAACCAAAGTATTACATTGGACCAAACTTGAGTTATGGCCTTTGAAAGGAATACTTATTATCGAGCCCAGAGCCGTCTATTGTTATCCTAGAAATGTGTTTCTGGTGTTTTTAGAAAGGTCTAGTTAATTTCAGATGGTTGAAACAAGTAGAAAAGTATTTAAAGCTCTCTAAAGGAATATCTATAATGAACCCTGGAGCCACGCCTAGTTACCCCAAGTGGATGACTGAAGGTTCTTTCTAAAGGTCTAATTAAGCAAAATTATACAACGATGTAAATAAAATTTTAAAAAAACCAGCGACAGTATGAGACATAAAAAGAAAAAAACAGAATTTAATCTTATGAGAGTAACAAAAAATCTTTGCCTCACACAGCATTTGGGAGTGATACGTCTTCGCTTCATCCAAGCTGCCAACAGATCGATTTGTCAGAGTGGGAATAATAACGTTTTATAACTACATTAAAAGATTTAGTCTACATCACGAGGTGACCTAGATATTATAATATTATTATTAGAAGTGTATAAATATTGGCCAGTAAGAAACAAAAATATTGATTAATGTAGATCAAATCTTAATATAATAAAATATTATGTATTGAGAAGTCTCAATGGTCGTCGACTGGTGTAGGCAAACACTAAGTTTGCAAGGTGACCTGAGTTCGAATCCCGGCTAGGTAGAATTTTTTTTACTCTGTACTTTGGATGTCCGGTTTTCTCTTATATCTCGTGAGACAGTCTAAAACTCTAAATAAAGTATTTATTTGGATCAATACTTCAGTATTTTGAAGCGTAAATTACCTCGATCTTATTCAAAATTTACAAATACCTATGTAAAAATAAAAAAATACTGCCAATTATGGACACAATACTTCCTCGTGATTGTTTCACATTGTATACACGTGCCAATTTTGAGATTTTATACTAAATCACTTGTATCTCCAAAAATGCTTAACCCATTTTCTTCAAATTTGTTTTATATGGTAGAATACTATTTTTCCTACATTCTAAATTCTACAAAATATTCTGTGTCGGCAAGTAGTGGACCTTATTTTTTGACTTTTTTATCAAAAATTTCGGATTTGCTTAAACATCAAAGTTAAATTATAATTAATTAAAAATATATATACAGGGTCTTCATAAAGTCTCACCCAGGCCTAGGTTTCTCGAAAACGACTCAGAATATCAAAAACGCAAAAACCCGTATTCCTTTATATTTAGGGGGATTGATTTTCAGCCAAATTTTTTTTGCCTACACGGCCCCAGTCAGGCTGGGCATGGACCAACTTTAAAATCTTAAATAGAATGGTATGTCTTGTGGCATATTGTTTTAAAGGTCTTATTGAGAGAAGTTCATTACAATAAATTTCAGTGTGCTACGACTTACCGTTCTCGAGATACAGGGTCGGACGTCCTGCGTAATATCCATATATTTTGACCTGTAACTCGTTAACCGTAAATTATGGAGAAATTTTTTCTTGTTAATAATAACTCCTTATGACAAGACCTTTCGAACAAGTTATAACTCGACATACTCTGTTGATGATAGTTTCTGGTCGGTTTCGTCAGCCAGCCGGACGAGCAGTCGAAAAAAATTTAACGAAAAAACAAATCAAGTTTTAACTTGTTCGAAAGTTCTTGCCATAAGGAGTTATTATTAACAAGAAAAATTTTCTCCATAATTTACGGTTAACGAGTTATAGGTCAAAATATATGGATATTACGCAGGACGTCCGACCCTGTATCTCGAGAACGGTAAGTCGTAGCTCACTAAAATTTGTTGTAATGAACTTCTCTTAATAAGACCTTTAAAACAATATGCCACAAGACATACCATTCTATTTAAGATTTTAAAGTTGGTCCATGCCAAGCCTGACTGGGGCCGTGTAGGCAAAAAAAATTTGGCTGAAAATCAATCCCCCTAAATATAAAGGAATACGGGTTTTTGCGTTTTTTGATATTCTGAGTCGTTTTCGAGAAACATAGGCCTGGGTGAGACTTTATGAAGACCTTTATATAAATAGCCTATGTAAAACAATAATATGTATATTCATACAAAATTTCATCAAAATCGGATGTACCGTTCTTGAGATATAAGCGTTTAAGTAAAAAGTTAGTGGTCAGGCGCATGGTCTCTTTCACCCAGAACCTTTAGTACGAATTTCATGAATTTAAAATGAGACCATCTACAGAACGTCTCCTATAAGTGTGAAAAATTTCATTAAAATCCGTTTAGTAGTTTCTGAGATTTGCGCGTTACAAGGAATATTTTTTAACGGACCGACGGACCGACAGACGGACACAAAAACAAAGTTTCTCAGTAGGTTATGCAACGTCCAGAAATATGAAAAAATATCGGAGCAAAAAAATATTTTTTTTTACAAAAACGAACACAATACTTCCGATTTCTAATATTAGAAATTTCTTGGGAGTAAAATTAGTCCTTAGGCGAGAGTACTTATAATGTACTTATTGCCAACAATACTGAACCGGGGTGGTTTTCAGTATCTAGGTATTTAAAGTTTTTTTCTTTTATTTTTCTTTTTTTCTCCTTGCAACTCATTGTAATTATTTACAGATGCAAATTACTACACATAAATTTCAGAACAAAACTGTGTGCAGTTGTCAAGGACGTGGTTCTGTAATCATGCAACATTGTTCTTAAAATACCAAATCGAAATTTGGTCCAGGGTGTAGTGTTGTTGTAAGACTATTATTTTGGTTGAAATATCAAGACTAATTAGGTACGTGAAAAATAATTCCTTCAACCAAAGAAAATTGACGTTTTTGATATCAGTTCTTTTTGATCATTCCACACTTGACGACTGTTTTTACACGAAGTGTTTTTTGGGGGATCTCAAGAACGGCATGAGCTAGAGACTTGAAATTCGGTACAGAGGTCATAAATATACAGGGTGGGGCAAAAGTCTGGAAACCCCTGAATAACTTTCGAATGGCTTCTTCGGTAAAATTAAAATTTTGTAAGATAAACCAGCCTAATAAGACCCTCTTTTAGAGTCGGGTCAATTTTTGTTACCGGCCCTCATGTCGGGGCCATGGGGGCCAACTTCATTTTTTTAAATACGAACCCCCACCTTGCGATACATTTTTGGAAAGGTCTTTAAATAAGAAATACATTGGTGCAATTTTATTTTTTAAATATTAAACTGTTTGCAAATAGCGTCCAACTTTGTGTATGCAGTAAAGACTGGAAACCCCTGAATATCTTTTGAAAGGGCTTTCTCAGTTAATTTCAAATTGTGCACGGTAAGTCGGGGTAATTAGACCTTTCTAAAAATGTATCGCAAGGTGGGGTTTCGTATTTAAAAAAATGAAGTTCACCTCCCTGGCCCCGACATGGGGGCCAGTAAAAAAAATCGGACCAATTCTAATATAAGGTCTAATTACCAAGGATTACCGTTCTCAATTTTAAATTTACTGAGAAAGTCCTTTCGAAAGATATTCAGGGGTTTCCAGACTTTACTGCATACACAAAGTTGGACGTCATTTGCAAACAAATAATATTAAAAAAATAAAATTTGCACCAATGTATTTCTTATTTGAAGACCTTTCCAAAAATGTATCGCAAGGTGGGGGTTCGTATTTAAAAAAATGAAGTTGGCCCCCCCGGCCCCGACATGGGGGCCGGTAACAAAAATCGACCCCACACTAAAAAAAGGTCTTATTAGCCCGGTTTACCGTACAAAATTTTAAGTTTACCGAAGAAGGCATTCGAAAGTTATTCAGGGGTTTCCAGACTTTTGCCCCACCCTGTATAGAGGACGCAGCACGAAACATTTGAGAGAAAAAAATCGGTGCCCCCAATGGCGGGGTTTGGCGGTTCTGGCTAAACGATGAAAGATACGAAAATTTTATACAAACAACTTTTTCTTATAATTAAAAATAACAGGGGTCTATTCTTATCATTTTTTTGATATCTTGTCGTGTGGTATCACACCAGATTTTTACTTTCCTTATCCTATAATAAGGAAAGTTTTTCACATTTCTGGACGAATCATAGCCTCAAGATACCAAAAAAGTTGTTTTCAGCCATTGGTCCGTGCGTCTGTCTGTCTGTGAACAGGATATCTCAAGAACGGTAAGAGCTAGAGACTTGAAATTTGGTATGGTAATTAATTTTATACACCAGACGAACCATGAAACTTTTGGTTGAAATCAGCCGCATCCTGCGGCCGCAGGGCCGCAAATATTAGCCGCAAGCACCGCTTCTTTGAATTGGTTAAAGATACAAAAAAAGTTAGAGAACAACATTTTCTCAAATTAAAAAAATAATAGGGGTTCACTCTGATCATTTTTTTGATATCTTTAATTTTTTGGAACCTGGCCCCAATTTACCGGTATTGTGGGGGACCCGCTTGGACTAACTTTTTTATTATTCATCCTAAATGGTGGTTGCGACTTATCAAATTCAATGATTTTGAAGTGCTGATTACGAATTTGGCATTTATTTTTATTTATCTGTTACCGTTGAGTCACCAGTGGCGGAATGCGACTCCTTTTTGGGGGATAAGGAAAGTCGTGTGATGTTTACACCAGATTTTTTAAGTATAATTTTTGATTTCGATAAGAAATTGATGAAAAATAATCCAATAAAAATATACGATCTTTGGTTTATAGATATTTGCAGGCATACACATTGTAAATTATATTAATTAATAAATATAATTATTATCATTTGTACAATTTATACAAAAAAAAAGTTTTATTCAGTGTGCTTAAAATCATGATTTTATGAAAAATAAATTAGCTTTCGTGGTTAAAAAAATCGATGAGAGTTTTAATCAATTCTTATTTATTTATTATTATTTTGACAATATTAGAAATCGGAAGAATTGTGTTTGTTTTTGTAAAGTAAATATTTTTTTGCTCCGATTTCAACTTATTTTCATTGACGTTTCACAACCTCCTGAGAAAATTTTGTTTTGTATCTCTCTGTCTGTTTCTTAAGTACATTCCTTGTAACGGACAAAAAATGCAAAAATAAGGTCTACGACTTACCGATACAGAATTTTTGTAGGATCTAGAATGTAAAATACCATATAAAAATTTGTTATACGAGTATATATTATGGTATTCTAAAACTACCATATAAAACAAATTTGAAAAAAATTGGTTAAGCGGTTTTGGAGATACAAGTGATTTAGTATAAAATCTCAAAATTGCCAAGTGTATGTACTCTGTGAACCAATCACGAGGAAATATTGTGTCCATTATTAGCAGTGTATTTTTAAAAATACTGACGAATAGTGTTTTAATTTCAATTTATAATTATTATCTTCTAAATTTATATCTTCTAAATTTAAACATTTGCAGAACTTTTTTTATTATTTTTTAAAATGATTTATTATTAAACATTAGTGTTTGTATAAAGCAGAAGAAAATATATCCTTGATTCATATGATTTATATTTCCAGAATATTTCGATTGCAAGCATTGTCACAAATCTCTTTCTCAGTCAGTGTTATTAGAACATGCACAGTACTGCTCATCTGTGCTTAGACCAAACCGTAATTACAGGTATATACAGGGTGTCCCACCAAACTTGGACACCTCAAATTACTCGGCCCCTGAAAGAGTTTTTGAAAAATAAAAATCTTAGGATACATGGTCTAATTATGCGGTTTCAGTCATGAAATTTTTTTAATACAGGGTGGTTCAAAAGTCAGAAATTGAGGTGTCAACTTTCGATTTTTAAATGGATCGACCTGAATTTTATTTGATAATTTTACTTCTAAATGGTTCCTGAATACTTTTTTAAACAAAAATTTTACATACAGGGTGGTTTTTTTTTCGACCAATTTTTTTTCTAAATCTCGAATAACTCAAGTTTGTTTTAATTTTTTCGATAACAAGAATAGAGAGTGTTTGTGTAATGAAAACACGCACTTTCAATTAGCATCAATTTTTTTTATACAGGGTGGTTCACAAGTGAAATAATGACTTGATTTTTTTTAAAACTGAGTTTTTTTTAATTTTTTATTTGGGATTAATAATTCTTACCTAATTTTACACATTTTTTGTTAGTCATATCGAAAAACAAAACTAAAGTGTTGTACAGGGTGAGACATAATTTTTTTGTGACACCCTGTACATGGGCAGTCAAAGAGACGTAAAATATTAAATATAAAAACTAAATGTGCAAGAAAAACTTTGATTTTTAATGATATCAAAAAGTTATGGTGTTTTAAACTATATATGTCGCATGGACCACCCTGTAGATATTCTCTTAAACTATCATGTGGGTACTCGAGGTTGTATAAAATTCAACGAAGACTTCGAATCGTGGGGAAAAAACAAGTAAAAAACACGAATTTGAGCCATTTTCAATTTGGTGTACACACTGAATGATTTTAAAACTAGAAATAAAAAGTAGGTAGGTGTAGAACAAAATGAAAATGGCTTTTTGAATTCATTTTTTTCTTTCAGATTTGGACTCCTCGTTGAATTTAGACAATTTCGACTACCCATATGATGTTTTAAGAAATATCTAACAGGGTGGTCCATGTGACAATATTAGTTAAAACACCATAACTTTTTTATATCATTAAAAATCAAAGTTTTTCTTGCACATTTAGTTTTTATATTTAATTTTACGTCTCATTGACTGCCCATATACAGGGTGTCACACAAAAAATTATGTCTCACCCTGTACAACACTTTTAGTTGTGTTTTATCGATATAAACAAAAAATGTGTAAATTAGGTTAGAATTATTAATCCCAAAAAAAAATTAAAAAAACTCAGTTTTAAAAAAAATCAAGTCATTATTTCACTTTGATAACATCCCTAATCAAAAAATTTGATGCCAATTGAAAGTGCGTGTTCATTACACAAACACTCTCTATTCTTGTTATCGAAAATAAAAAACAAACTTGAGTTTTTCGAGATTTAGAAAAAAAATTGGTCGAAAAAAACCACCTGTATTGAAATTTTTGTTTAAAAAAGTCTCAGGAACATTAGAATTAAAATTATCAATAAAATTCAGGTCGATCTTTTAAAAAATGAAATTACACCTCGATTTCTGATTATGAATCCACCGTAATAAAAATTTACTGACTGAACCGCATTTACACATGTACCTATTTTTTTATTTTTCAAAAACTCTTTCAGTGGCCATAATTTGGGGTGTCCAAGTATGGTGGACACCGTATGTTTTGCTTGTGACTATCACAGTTACAAAAGTCTAAATGTGTTATATCATATGAGAAAGCACACTGGGGAGAAACCACATAAATGTAATCAATGTTCTTATAAATCCCAACACCCCTCCAACCTTAAAAAGCACTGTTTAATACGACATGACATGGACTTGTAGGGCCATTTATGTCGATATAACTGTCCTTTTTTCTCAAACGATCTACCATAATTTATTTCAAGAACGTGGATTTGTTTTTTTTATTTTAATATTGGATCTTAGAGACCTCAGCCTCCGTAGCTTAACGGTTGTGACTACTGCCCGTAGTCCAGAGATCCTGAGTTCGATCCCCGGTCGGAGCATATTTTTCACACAGAAAATACTTTTCCCTCCGTACATGTGAGGCTGGCATTTCCGGCCCTACACAGGCTGGGTGAGGTTAATGTGGGTAGCTGGTACGATTCCAGCGAATGGAGGGTAAAACCCCCGACCTAATCCAGGACGTTAAATCAAATAGAATTTTTGGCGTTAGGAAGGGTATCCAGTCGTAAAAATGTGCCAAAACCAACCAACCTCACCCATGAGGTTGAACAACATCGACCTGCTTAAGCGGTATAAGACAGAGTAAAAGAAGAAGAAGAAAAAGAATAGAGACCTCTTGTAAAAATACCACTTGTTTTTAATTAAAAGTCATCATATTTGTGTTAATCACAACTACTCAAATAAATCTCCGCTGAACCTGGTTCGCCCTCGATCGAGCTACTAAGGTCGGTCATTATTTTTTAACTATACAAAAATGTTACATTCAGAAAACACTTTTCTTTGTATCAAATTGGTTAAAAAAAAAACAAGATTCGCAATTGATATGTTTTGTTTTAAAGGATTTCCCATCTTTTTGATTTTGTGATAACATTACAATAATAAAAAAAAATCTTGAGAATTGTTGAAAAAAATGAGAAATACTTTTTGGAATTTTCTTTTCTTCTTGCATGGAATACTCCTGACTATATTCACATGAGTTGACTTATATTTCCAGAATTGTTTGAATGCAAGCATTGCCACATTATTCTCTCTCAGTCAGAATTATTAGAACATGCACAGTACTGCTCATCTGTGCTTCGACCAAACCGTAATTATAGGTATATATGTTTTGCTTGTGACTATCACAGTTACAATATTTATAATATGGTTTATCATATGAGGAATCACACCGGAGAGAAACCACATAATTGTAATCAATGTTTTATAAATCCAAACACCCCTCCAACCTTAAAAAGCACTTTTTAATACGACATAACATGGACTTGTAGGGCCAATTATGTCGATATAACTGTCCTTTTTTCTCAAACCATAATTTATAATTTATTTCAAGCACGTGGATTTGTTTTTTTTTTTAATATTGGATCTTGGAGACCTCAGCCTCCGTGGCTTAACGGTTGTGACTACTGCCCGTAGTCCAGAGATCCAGAGTTGATCCCCGGTCGGAGCATATTTTTCACACAGAAAATTATGTTCCCTCCGTACATGTGAGGCTGGCATTTCCGGCCCTACACAGGCTGGGTGAGGTTAATGTGGGTAGCTGGTACGATTCCCAGCGAATGGCGGGTAAAACCCCCGTCCTAATCCAGGACGTTAAATCAAATAGAATTGTTGGTGTTAGGAAGGGTATCCAGTCGTAAAAATGTGCCAAAACCAACCAAACTCACCCATGAGGTTGAACAACATCGACCTGTTTTAAGCGGTATAAGACAAGTAAAAGAAGAAGAAGAAGAAAAAGAATAGAGACCTCTTGTAAAAATACCACTTGTTTTTAATTAAAAGTTATCATATTTGTGTTAATCACAAGTACTCAAATAAATCTCCGCTGAACCTGGTTCGCCCTCGATCGAGCTACTAAGGTCGGTCATTTTTTTTTAACTATACAAAAATGTTACATTTAGAAAACACTTTTCTTTGTATCAAATTGGTTAAAAAAAAAACAAGATTCGCAATTGATATGTTTTATTTTAAAGGATTTCCCATCTTTTTGATTTTGTGATAACATTAAAATAATAAAAAAAATCTTGAGAATTGTTGAAAAAAATGAGAAATACTTATTGGAATTTTCTTTTCTTCTTGCATGGAATACTCCTGACTATATTCACATGAGTTGACTTATATTTCCAGAATTGTTTGAATGCAAGCATTGCCACATTATTCTCTCTCAGTCAGAATTATTAGAACATGCACAATATTGCTTATCCGTGCTTAGACCAAACCGTAATTACAGGTATACGTGTTTTGCCTGTGACTATCACAGTTACAAAATTTATAATATGATTTATCATATGAGAAAGCACACTGGGGAAAAACCACTTAAATGTAACCAATGTTCTTATAAAACCAAGCACCCGTCCGACCTTAAAAAGCACTGTAAAATACGACATGACATGGATGTATCAACACATGATTCATTGCAAATTTAGTTGTTTTGTGCGAATAAATTATGCTCTCTACTGCCTAACAAGTTTGCTAATATCTGCATATCTGGTTTGCTAGTATAAAGGGATAAATTTAAGGAAGATATAATTTATCATCAAAATTGAAACGAATTTGGACACTTGGTTCGCATTTTAATATAATCTTTATTACATTCATACCTTTCATAGTTTACATTTTAGAATTAATTATGCAGTTGAGAATTCAATTTATTAAAAAAAAAATTCAGTCTCTGATGAGCTACGATATTTGACAGTGCTATTTTATTATTTCATTTGATTTTGAATGAGAAACGGATGAACTTGATTTAATCTCAATAATATCCAATTATACTTATCAAGTTGCTCAATGTTGCTATTAGCAACATTTAGTAACTTATATTCGTCATTTTCACGGATCATAAATAACCTACCTATGCTTTTTTTCTTCTTTTATGCTTTTTTTCCTCCTGTATGGAATACTCGGAACATTATTCACATAACTTTTATTTCCAGAATTATATGAGTGCAAGCATTGTCACAATTTTCTCCTACAATCAGAATTATTGGAGCATGGACAATGTTGCTCATTTGTATTCAGACCTAACCGTAATTACAGGTATATGTGTTTTGCTTGTGACTATCACAGTGACAAGAGCTATAATTTGCTATATCATATAAGAAAACACACGGGAGAGAAACCACATAAATGTAACCAATGTGGTTATAAAACCAAGCATCCCTCTGACCTTAAAAGACACTGTAAAATACGACATAACATGAATGTATAAGTACATGATACAATGTCGATATAATTTTTCATTATTGTTGTCTTAGATTTGCTAAAAGAAATATTGAGAAATGTGTTGCAAGACATCTCATTTTTTATTCAGATTTTTGAGGTTAAGTTCCTTCTTTGATATTCTCATACGATTAGGATTTGCATTTATTACAAACGGTAAATTGTACCAATACAGACCTAGAAAATGTTGAAAACTAACTGACACATATTAAATAGCTATCATTTAAGTTAAATTGACTATGGAATAGGATTTTTTTCATACTGACAATTTTTGCTGGACAATTTTTAAATTTGGGTTTAACATCGCTTTCAATGGCGTGGTCATATCACGACAGGGATTTTACCCTCCATTTTTTGGAAACTTACAAACCATCTACTCAAATCAACCTCAGTTATGCGAGTTATGGTATTAGTTACAAACTATACAAAAAAGTACATAATATTTTTTTTTTTTTAATTTCAAGACTAACTGATATTAATTAACTTTTGACTAGCAATCATTTACGTAATTGGCTAGATATCTATAGTTTTAAATCTCTGTTTGGTTTTCAAGGATTCCCATCTTTGTTAATTACCTTGAACTACACAAAATAATTAGAAGTAATATTAGTAGGATTTTGGTTGTCTTATTTTAAAGCTCGGTCTCATAAGCAGTCTTTCAGTATTATTAATTTAAGCTCATAAGGTGGTAGTCTTGAATTATTATTTCATTTGATTTTCGATGAGAAATGGACAAACATTATTTTAATTTCATTATACAGAGCAAAAATTTGTAACTTTTGTCCATCATTTGTTCTGATCATAAAATACCCCTTTCGTTATATGTTTTTTTTTCTCCTTGTAACTTTTTTTTCTTGTACTCCTAATTATACCAGCATAACTTATAATTCCAGATGCAAGTATTGTCTTTGAGTGTAAGCATTGTCACAATATTTACGATCAGTCAAAATTATTGGAACATGCACGATTTTGCTCATCTGTGCCTAGATCAAACCGTAGTTACAGGTATATATGTTTTGGTTGTGACTATCACAGTTACAATAGTAATAATATGATTTGTCATATGAGAAAACACACTGGAGAGAAACCACATAAATGTAACCAATGTATGTATAAAACCGAGCAACCCTCAAACCTTAAAAGACACTGTAAAATACGACATAACATGGATGTATAAGTACATGATACAATGCCATCATAATTTTTCATTATTGTTGTCTTAGATTTTCTAAAATATTGAGAAATGTGTGTTGCAAGACATGCAAGACTTTTTGATTTTTTATTCAGAATACGATTAGGAATTGCATTTATTACACGTGGTAAACTATAATAATAGAGACCTAGTACATATAGAAAATGTTAAAAACTAACTGACACATATTAAATAACTATCATTAAAGTTAAATTGACTCAAACCTAAGGTTTTCAAGCTCCACGTTTTCTTTTATGCTTTGAAATTTTTCGAAATAATCTGTAATTTGATAATTCAATTTTATTTTAGCAGACAGATTCTGAATCATTTATGAGTAGAAAATTTGGCATTCTTAAATTTCAATAAGAAATGGATAAATATTATTTCAATTTTAATAATACATACAAAACACATTTTTGTAAGTTTTGTTCGTCGTTTGCACGGATCCTAAATTACCTATTTCATTATGCTGTGAACTTCTTGTAACTTTATGTTCTCCTTGTATGGAATACTCCTAACTTTTTTCACATAACTTATATTTCCAGAACATTTTGAGTGTGCGCACTGTCACAATTTTCTTCCCCAGTCAGAATTATTAGAACATGCATAATATTGCTCATCTGTGTCTAGACCAAATGGTAATTATAGGTATATGTGTTTTGCTTGTGACTATCACAGTTACAATGGTCACAATTTGCTTTATCATATCAGGACGCACACTGGAGAGAAACCACATAAATGTAAAAAATGTATTTATAAAACCAGTCCGACCGACCTTAAAAAGCACTGTAAAATACGACATAACATGGATTTATCAACACATGATTCAATGGAAAATTAACCCATGTACTAGGGCCACCTAACCCTCATAAAGCTCATATTATGCGGTAATATACTCAAATAAATGAGGAAAAATTTATGCATTGGGTGGGATCCCTACGCTACCTGGATTATCAGATTAACGCCTTAACCACTTGCTATCAATGTATGGTGGTCTGTTTAATGATTTGCTACAAATAATATTGACAAGGAGGAGTAGGATTTTTTTGATATTGGATGCTGGACAATTTTTAAATTTGGTTTTAACGTCGCTTTCAACGGCGTGGTCATATCACGAATTAACTTCAGTTATGCGAGTTATGGTATAAGTTACAAACTATACAAAATAGTACATATTAAAAAATAAATAATATTTTTTTCAAGACTCTGATATTAATTAACGTTTGACTAGTTATCATTTATTGGCTAGAAAACTACAGTTTTAAATCTCTGTTTGGTTTTTAAGGATTCCCATCTTTAATAATTATCTTGAACTATACAAAATAACTAGACGTAATATACTAGTAAAACTAGTAGGATTTTGGTTGTCTTATTCTAAAGCTCGGTCTCATGAGCGGTCTTTCAGTATTATAAATTTAAGCTCATAAGGTGGTATTCTTGAATTATTATGTCATTTGATTTTCGATGAGAAATGGACAAACATTATTTTCATTTCATTATACAGAGCAAAAATTTGTAACTTTTGTCCATCATTTGCACTGATGATAAAATACCCCTTCATTGTATGCTTTTTTTCTCTCCTTGTAACTTTTTTTTCTCGTACTCCTAATTATACCAGCATAACTTATTATTCCAGGTGCAAGTATTGTCTTTGAGTGCAAGCATTGTCAAAATTTTCTTACCCAGTCAGAATTATTGGAACATGCACGATTTTGCTCATCTGTGCCTAGACCAAACCGTTGTTACAGGTATATATGTTTTGCTTGTGACTATCATAGTTACTATAGTCATCATGTTCTACATCATATGAGGACGCACACTGGAGAGAAACCACATAAATGTAAAAAATGTTCTTATAAAACCATTCATCCGCTCAAACCTTAAAAAGCACTGTAAAATACGACATAACATGGATATATGAACACATGATTCAATTAAAAATTTACCCATGTAATAGGGCCAACTAACTCCATAATTATAATCACAATAATAATCTTTAATGGAAGGTAACCACTAGCTCAAGTTGAATTTAGACTCACCTCGTTACTATTCGTTCGCAATAAGGTAATTACTTATCTACTTGTTTTATATTTATGTTATGTATTATTTTCTTCTTATATTTTGTGTTTTGTTTCACATGTCCCCTTACATGGGGAGACCTCCGATATTAATCTGTTTTTTATTTATAGAAAACATAGTAAAAGATATAGCCATAGTCATATAGTCATCAAAATAGCACAGAATCGTAATTCTCCCAATTTAATTTTCTTCCATTTTACTACCTCGCCTCTAACGCTTTTTACAAATTATTCCTTAACTATCCTCATCCATTATTGTTGACTAGTTGTAAGGCAATGTAGGGTTTTCAAAGAAATCCTTACAATTAACACCGCAACGTTCTTAGATATATTGTGACCAGTTGATTCTATTTGGTTATAACTTCCTGATTGAGATAGAGTGTCAGGACTAGGGTTTTACTCTCCGTTCCCTGGGAATCGCACCAGGTACCCACATTAACTTCACCCAGCCTGAGTATGGCGCCGATCTATTGAATGAATGCTTCACGCAGCAAATGACTGCGTCTTAGGATATAGTCATCTTTTATTTATTCTTATATTATTTGTTGGAAGAGCTATTGTTGGTTTACATTTACATGACATTAAGATTGTTTAAATTATAAATAACTAACTAAAACCCAATTTTGGATTTTTCAAAATCCTTTTAAAATCTTAGACTCTGTGCCAAATTGGCAGTCATTTGCTGCAGTCGTTTCGATTGGTAAGTCATAGAAATGAACTGAAAAGACAGAAGTACTTAGGTTAGGTTATATCTTGGCGTAATGACTAATTTCTTATACCGAGCACTGCTAACTGTATTATCATGATTTATATTAAATTCCAGAATTCTTTGAGTGCAAGCACTGTCACGAATTTATTCCTCAGGAAAATTTACTAGAGCATGGACAGTTTTGCTCATATGTGTTTAGACCAAATCAGCATTACAGGTATATGTGTTTTGCTTGTGACTATCACAGCTACAAAAGTCTAAATGTGTTGTATCATATGAGAAAGCACACCGGAGAAACACCATATAAATGTAAAAAGTGCGCTTATAAAACCAAGTTCCCCTCTGATATCAAAAAGCACTATAAAAAACGACACAGCATGGATTTATCAACACATGTTTTCAAATGAAAATTTCAGTCGATATTGGTAATGAATACTAAGGGTTGGGTGGAAGAGATTGCCACAGGCAATAACCCCGCCCTTTAGGTAGGACATTTCTCTTTTTTTCGTTCTTGTATATATGTTTAATCTTTTTGTTTTTCTTTATATTTTATTGTGTTCTACTGTATATATTTTTTGTTCTATCTAATAAAGCTTAAAAAAAAAAAGAATTTAACACGTTCAAGTTGACAGCATAATACTTAATTTCATAAAATATTATAAATAAACAAACCATGTATGTATACCATTACAAACTTGCATAGGTTTAATGAAAATTTACTCAAGAGTCTAACTATCTGGACGTAATTTTTCATAAATTTCGATTGTCAAATGAATCACTGTAATTTATATTTGGATCGTGTTACAGGATTATTTTGTGTGTTTATCATAAATTTTCGTGGTTACCTGAAGCAAATATTTTCCTTGAAATTTCAAGGAATACCTTGGTTTATAGGAACTCTGGACTACGGGCACTAGTCACAACCATTACGCCACGGAGGCTGGCCTCCGTGGTGTAAATATTAAATAAAATGTCTGTAAATTTTTGGGTCTATAAAATTTATGTTATTGTTCTTGTGTAAATCAAAAAAATCTGTATTAAAGTTAAATTATTTTTCAACCACTTATTACAAATTATTTTAAACAATTTGTTTTCTTCTTCATATTATTGTGATCTTTTATTATGTAGCACGCATTATTACTATTATGTATGCAGGAAAATAAAGGAATGATATATTAGAGAAGGGAATACAATTGTAAGTACTTTATTATGAACAAGAATGAAGACTGGGAAAACAGGCAGAAAATCTAGGTAAACAACTGAGGTTGCTATAGCAACATAAATACATAAATACATGGACATAAAATATACAACAGTCTCCCCCACTAGTGATAGGTCACCACATAGTCAACATAACGGACTGGAGGACGTCTGTCCCTCTGAGATCTCCTGACTTCTTGAGGAGGATGAACTGGTGGCAATGCTGGTGCTGTTGAAGAGGGTTGACTTTCATGTGATGAGCAACTAGGTTGAGGGTTTGAAAGAATAGCATGATCAGGTTTGTTCCACCTTGGAATTTCGAAACTTTGTAATGGTCCAAATGACACTGATTTCTTTTCGACTAATGTAGAATGAAGCTGATTGATATGTCGCTTGATTGTTCGACCAGAGTCAAGAGTTACCAAATAATGACGATAACCAAGTTTTCTTTTGATTACACCAAACTGCCATTGACTCATCACGCGTACCTGGACTCTCTCCCCCACTGATAGTGAACGGGCAGGTTTTGGAACAATGTTTGAAGACTGTGGATGATACGGGAAGATTGCATCCATACGAATTTTCAGCTTCCTGTGTAGGTTCAGCTCGGCAGGAGAATTTCCACACGAGAGAGGAGTTGGACGATAGCGTAATAAAATATTTTCATCAGTTTTGGTAAGGTTGATCGGTAGTTTTTCGTTTGATACTGCTTTGAGACGATGTTTTAAAATATTGTCGATAGAATTATCGTGTTGAATGTGTAGAGTTGGAAAATTATTTTTGTTATTTGAATCAATTTTTCCAAGTTCGATCGCAAGTCCTCTAATCCATTGTCTACCCAATATAGCATCATGACCAGTTGGCACAACATATAAATCACCAATAATTTCTTTTCCTCCATAGGCCACTCTGAGATTAATTTTGCCTAGAGGTGTTATTATATTACCTGAGTATGAGCGAAATGATACGTGTGACTTTTCTAATGGTAATTTTAAATTCAATTTTTGAAAATCATTCTGAGATAGCAATGAGAACTTAGCACCTGAGTCAACTTCGAATCTTTGAATTTTCCCATTGAGGAAAACATCAATGAGATACTTGCCGGAGTCGGATACCTCAAATAAATCCAAAATTTGGGGTTGAATTATGTCGACTTTACTAAGACCATATTGCGTTGAAGAATAATTATTATTATTACAAATGGGAGAGTGATCATCAACCGTGTTTGTAGAATAGTTTGAATTCTTCTTTTGTGATAGCATTGTAGAGAGACATACCTTTGCAACGTGTCCTTGCTTATGACAAAAATTACACTTAAGTCGGGCTCTATCCGTCCTGCATGACGATACCTTGTGATTATTTCTTCCACACCTGAGACAGCAGTTTTCTATACCAAGGGCTTTGAAGTTGACATTACGGGGATTCGAACTGTGACTGTGATGTGTAAGTGACGTACGACTGGAACTTGAAGAATAACTGGATCTGGGCTTTCTTGTACGTGATCTACTGCTGTTGGAAATTATATTGATATCATGAGCATTTGAACTAGCATAAGTAGTGTTGTTACAACTCGAATTCGTAGATTTTAATTCTCGGTTGTGTATCTTGGACGCTTCAAGAGCTGTTGCTTTGAGCACAACATCTTCAAAAGATAAATTATCAGACTGGAGAATCTGTTCTCGCACCCAATCGTCTCTAAGACCTCTTATAAATTGAGCACGGAGAAAAATACCAGAAATGGAGTTCGATTTGTTACATTCACATTTAACATTGAATTCACAATCTGCAATGTCTCTTTGTAATGACGAAACGAAGTCAGCTATGTTCTGACTCTCTTTCTGAAAAATATTCAGGAAATAGTGTTGAGAAACAACTATGTTTTTCTTTGGAATCAGAAGTTTCTTTAAACAAGATAAAAGCTCGTCAAATGTTAATTTCTTTACTGGTTTATCTGGGCCTAAGAATGCTACTAGGTTATTGTAGTGTTTTGAACCTATTGACACACAGAGTAGTTGAGCGATCTTGTCTTTTTCTGTGACATTTTTCATTCGACAGTAATTTTCAAAACGTTCAATGTAGTTTAAAAATTTCTCCTTCTCTGTATCATAATTTTCAAACGGAGCAATACTTGAAAAATTAGACTGTGAACTGGGCTTGAACTGTGAGACTAGTTGATTGATAAAAGCTGTTTGCTGTTCTTGAAAAGATTTTAAAATTTGTTTGAGTTGATCTGCATCCATATTGAATTTGAAAATCTTGAAATTGAAATTTGAAGTTGAATCGAAAATATTTTAGTACTTATCTGGAAATTGATACATCTGCATACACAAAATCTTCTTCACTCGTCGCCAAACTATTGTGATCCTCGTCGCCAAACTATTGTGATCTTTTATTATGTAGCACGCATTATTACTATTATGTATGCAGGAAAATAAAGGAATGATATATTAGAGAAGGGAATACAATTGTAAGTACTTTATTATGAACAAGAATGAAGACTGGGAAAACAGGCAGAAAATCTAGGTAAACAACTGAGGTTGCTATAGCAACATAAATACATAAATACATGGACATAAAATATACAACACATATTGTATCATACCTTGAGTTCTATGAACTTCTATTGATAACCTATTTCCTATTTCATATCAATCTGTCAATTTAATTTGCTACATTACTAATTGGTATATGACACACTATGATACACAAATATGATAACATTGACAACCTATAGTAATCTTTAATCCTTTTATTTTTTCTCAGTATTTGTTTTATTATGAAACTAATGATTTCCTACACTTAAATTTTTCAGAAGCAGACTATCTCTGTATCCATTGTAATAACTGGTGGCCGGCAGACTACGCCACACTGGTTCAGCATGGTAGAGACTGTTCTGGAGCTGTTCGAACTTCCGATCTACAGCGCTTTATTTGTTTCGCTTGTGACTACTTCTCGCCGAATGCGAATCATATGAAACGACACATTTTACGTCACACAGGTGAAAAACCTTATAAATGTACGATGTGTGACTACAAATCAACACAGAAAGACCGTTTAAATAGTCACATGAGGACACATACAGGTGAAAAACCGTATTTTTGCAACACACCGGATTGTGATTTTCGAAGTTCTAGTAAACAAGGACTTTATTATCATAGCAAAACGAAAAAACATCCTCTTAATGGTCCTACCACCGTTGTAATAGAAGATGAACCTTTATACATTACTGGTGACGATTAATATTAGTATGAGTTAATATTTAGTTACATAGTGCCTTAATTTAGCTGTTGAAAATCTTGGTTTCAAGCCATCTAGACCGTCTTTAAACCTAGAATCAAATGAAATTGGACAAATTGATATCCTTTTACCAAAAACATTCACAACTCTATACAGAGTGTCCCATTCTAAGCCAGACATTCCATTATCTTGAGAACAAATGAAGTTAGAAAACTCCTGTTTTCTTTGGTTTTTCTGACATTTTAATGGACGTCTTATGAGGACCTTTACAAATCTGACAAGGTTGTCCGTCAAGATTATTTCAATGTCAACTTCAGAATTTTAATAGATCAACGTGAATTTTATTTTATTTTCAAGTTCTCCATGAAATTCTGATCTTTTCCTTTTTCCCCAAAATTAGTGTCGAATTACAGTGCATGTAATGGAAACTCAGCAAAAAGGTCAGGTTTTTATATCAATTTTTTGATTTTAACATTTAGGATGACGAGACCTCAAATTTGATTCATTAGACTTGTAGGTTAACGTTTTTTTTTTATTAACTTGAAAATTTTGGGGAAAAAGGAAAATGAAATAAAATTCAGGTTGATCCATTTAAAATTCTGAAGTTGACTTTGAAATAACCTTAATTGACAAACTTGGCAATTTGTGAGGCGGCCATAAGATTTTCCCCAAAAAGTTTGCCCACCGAAAACACGAGTTTTCTATCTTCATTAGTTCTCGAGGGTTGGATGTTTTGATTACAATGGGACATCCTGTAGTTGTGAAAGTTTATAGTAGGTATAAGCTTATAAAATAGAATTAATACTCTTATAATTTTTATTTTTAATTAATCTACCAAGTTTTTTTGTACTCTCTTCCTGTTAATAAGTATGTCGTATTTAGTTTGTATTAACCTCTTTCTTGTAAATGGTAGGAAATGATCTTTTTTTAGTGTACGGTCATTGAATCAAATTGCTACTGAACAATATCTAGAAGATTTCACATTATGCTCGTTACAGTGTTAGGAAATTAACTGTGAAATTATCAATTTGATTGACTTTGATTATCAATCGATTGCGCAAAACATGATTCTTTGAAGACGAATGCAAAAACCACGTTATTCAGCACGGAAAAACCATGCAATTTGATATGCCGCACTTGTATTTTTCGTTGTGATATCGATTTTAGAATTCTTTCACCGAATGCGCACCCTGAATGGCACTGATCGCAATGCAACGTTATCAGAATATAAAACAAAAATATGGTTTCTTTAAAAATCAAAAGTTGACACCAAAAAAAAAAACAGTTTTTGAACCAACATATCGATAAAATTACCATTGAAATAAGCGCAAATAAATTCAAAGAAGAACAAGTTTTTTTTTTTTTTGTTACTTCAATATTTCAAACGGTGACAAAATTATTTCTGGTGGACAAAACCCCAGGGCCTTCCTGTATGTTCCTTTTTTAAATTTAAACTAATTGCTCTATTCAAATCTAAATTAACTTGTACTTAAATATATGTAGATTTGAGAAATAGAGCATTTTTTCATTCGTTGAGTGGCTTCTTATCAAAGGACTCCACAAACAACATGATAAATTTAATTAAAAAAGAAACTACCCAATTTTTACCGAGCCGATTAAATTAGTATTATATATTTTTTAATTCGTTCTAACTAAGGAAGTAGATAATGTGTATTAATAGATTTAATTGTATTGTATATATAAATATTTAGCTACATAATTTTATTTTATTTTCATAATTAACATTCCTTTAATTCAGAAACTAATAGCTCACGATAAAAAATAATCGTTTTTTAATATGAAATTTTAGTATAGGTACATTAACAAATTGTTCTGCAAATAATAAATAATTTACTAATCTAGTTTAAGATTTACAAGAATCAATGTTGTTGTATTTTTTGTTTTCAAAGATTGACTTTTCCAGAAAAAACCACACGTTTAAAGCAGGTGCTCTGTGTTGATGAATATCAATTGTAAAATATGTGTATGATGATTTTTTTGATTTTATTTTTATCTGTGGTGAAGCACAAGACCTCTTCACAATTTTTGTGGGTAGCGCAGCATTACTAAGAGCCTCCTGTACTTTTCGAATTCTATTACATTTTATTTTTCTTTTTAACTCTGGTAATGCCGCCACTGGTCGTTACTCATACAAGTAACAACTCATTTTTCCTCACGAGTTATGAGTGGACCCCGAACATCCAAGTACAAAGCAGAAAAATTCCTGCCCCGCTGGGAATCGAACCCAGGTCACCATGCGTGCAATGCCTAGCGCGCTAACTCACTCTGCCAGGGTGTAAAATATGTGTATTCCTTAAAATTGTATCCAAATATATTTGACAGGGTTTACATTTTTTAGATTCAAGGCTATACTAATATTATTATACTTTTATTTTTATTCAGAACTATGCATTCACTGTCAATGTTATATTCCGGCTGACTTGGACATTTTAGTGGTGCATTGTAAATCCTGTACACGTATGGATCGCCCACATCCTTTCCGATTCAAGTTTGTGTGCTACTCCTGTGGCAGGAACTTTTATCAAATTTGTGACATCAAACGTCATATCATGACACACCTCAAGAAGAAAGCAGCTTAGAAAGTTTGGCCTTTTCATATTTAATTACAAGTTTTTTCCAATTTCACAACAACAAAACACTTTTTCTACCATTAAAATTATTCATCTTGACTTCTGCAGTAAAGATACTTTCCCTTAGTGTTCAATTAGGTTTGACTGTACTTTCAATGTAAATACAACATTGTAAACAGGAAAATCCCAAGTTCGCTTCTGAGGATTTTACGGCAATTCCTGCCTCGTAAAGTAAACTCGCTTGTCTATTCGTTTGTTTTATAAATAAATGTGTGTTATTATATCAAAGGTTAAGTAGGTAGCTCAGAATTATAAGACTCTTCCGTTTCTCTTATATTCTTGTGTGTCATTTGCCCACAATTCTGCATCTGGTCGCTGTTCAGATCAAAGCAGCTATTCATATTTCCGTATCATGTATGATTGGACCCCAAACATCCAAAGTGCAGAGCTGAAAACTCCTGGCTCCTCTGAAATTCAAACACAGATAGATCTCCGTGTTTGCAAGCTACACCACTCGTCCACGGTGACTACGTTTGTATAAAAACATTGATTTCACCATTTTTTGACATTTTCATGTCTTTGCTCTGGCACATAACCAAAATTATGTGACGAAATTATTAACGAAATAGTATCTAATTTGTAACGAATATTGAATTGTAAAGGAGAAAGAGGGAAATGTGTGTCCATGCGGAACAATGCGAGTATGATTGTGAGGAGCAAGAGAGAGGTATGTGTCATGGCACAATACCAATTGGTCATGGTTTGGACCTTGAATAGTAAAGATGAAATGTCCAATTTGCAGACTCTGCAAGCGTTTTTTTTATTTTTTTCTTTTCTTTCAGAGCTTTGTATTCACTGTAATTCTTACATATCCGGAGAACTAGTTGACGTGGCGGAACACTGCCGATCTTGTGCTCACATGAGCCGTCCGAACCCTTACCGGTACAAGTTCGTGTGTTTTGCTTGCGAAAAGAACTTCTACCAGATGTCGGACATCAAGCGACATATTGTGACTCACTGGAAGAATAGGCACCGTCGAGGAAGAAAATGATGAATATCCCTTTATTTAGGTCTTATTAGTTAAAAATAATTGCAAATATAATTAGTCTCTTTGTGGCCCACTGCAGTAATCCCAACATTCAAGACAACAAAAATAAAATCGGCATGATATACATAATGGGTTCGTGAAGAGAAAGCACAGGGTTAACCTCGCCCTGTTCACTACATATCTATTTTGTTTTTATCATTCCTATTTTGTGAATGTATGAGTTGACAATAAGTTAAATAATAATAAAAATGTATGTATTAGAAAAAAACAGTAGTCACGATGGCCGAGTAGCGCACTAGATTGCAGCACGGTAACTTGGGTTCGATCGCAAGCAGCGAAGAAATTTTCTGCTCCGTACTTGGATATCCAGGGTCCACTCATACCTCGTGAGAAAAATAGGAGCTATTTGTATGAATGGCGCCATTACGAGAAGAAATATGGATATTGGAAATGATTTGGAGAATTATTTGGTTTGGAGAAAGGTATTCCTTAAATACTTTATTCTTCCTCTATCAAAAATTCAACTTACATATATTGGTAAATCATCTCTCTCAAAGCAGTTAAGGAAAAGGCTCTGCTACGCAATTTCCTTTCGTCTTATGTAAATTGTTGTCTTATTTTTATCATTAGTTTATTCTGTTAAATATACATTGATTTTTTGCATTTTTAACCACTGTAAAATACACCACCAATAAAAAAAAAAATGCTAGCTGTGTTCTTGATTTTACTGTATGAATTAAAATTAAACTTGAGAAAAAAAATCGATACCTTTAAAAAAAGTAAAACGGAACTATCCTGGTAGAAGAAAGTTTTTCACAATAATGGTTATCGATTTGAAAATTTCACGCATTCCAAATAAACGAGGAAAATTTCACGTATTGCTTGAAATAACAAAATAGAAAGATCACCATAATAGCAATTTTACCATACAAGCACCTCAAGATATATTGTTTTTCCCCCCAGAATATTACAACTGTATGCACTGTAAAAGTTTTCAATCTTGTGACGAGAAGAAACTTGTAAAACATGGAACAACATGCCTTCTGTCTTACGACCTGATAAATTTCGTTACAAATTCATCTGCTTTGCATGTTATTATCACACGTATAATAAGGTGGCCATCTTAGGTCATGTGCGCCATCATATGGGCAAGGGCAAGAAACCGTATAAATGTCATTCATGTGACTACAAATCAGCTTATAGTGGCAGCGTCACCAGACATGAGCTGAAAATGCATAGATGCTCGACCCCTGTTGAATCTATTTTGCCCTAAATATTGTTTGAGAATAGTACCTACATCATTAAAGAGAAGCTTTACCACAAGTTCCAAATGAAAGTGTGAAGTAATAATTTTTACTATAAACATGATATTATTGATTTGAATATCTTCTTTATTTTATAAAATAAGCACGATTTATCTCACTATACAATTCAACCTGTTAAACCTTCTTAACCATATTATTTCCACAGAATATCATACTTGCATTCACTGTAAAATGTTCCAGTCCTCATCTGTCGAAGAACTAGTAGATCATGGACAGAAATGTACTCTTGTTCCTCGCCCGATGAATTCCGTTATAAATTTGTTTGCTTTGCCTGCACCTATCACAGTTATGGTAAAGGAAACATAAATAAACACGTCAGAATACATTTAGAAGAGAAACCGTATAAGTGTCGTTCATGTGACTACAGATCAGCTCACAGTGGCAACGTTAGCAGACATGAGCGTAGTAGACATGGAGTCTTGGACATCTTTTAAAGATATTCAACATTTAAATATTGTTTGAAAATATATAGTCAATTTCAAAGGTTCATTATGCAACAAAATTTAAATAATAATATAAGTTGAAATAATTTCAATTCAATTATTGAATTTTTCAATTTCTAAAGACCATATAGTAGCAATGTAGAATCAAATCAAATCTATTTTTTTTACATTTAGCTTAATTTATCACTACAATTTATATATTTATGCGATATTTAACCTCCAAGCAGTTTTAACGGGTTTTAAAAAGTGCATTATACTATACAATTACTGTTCAACCTTCTTAACCATATTCTTTTCCACAGAATATCATACTTGCATTCACTGTAAAATGTTCCAGTCCTCATCTGTTGAAGAACTAGTAGATCATGGACAGAAATGTACTTTTATACCTCGACCGGATACATTCCGTTGTAAATTTGTCTGCTTCGCCTGCTCCTTTCACACCTACTGCAAAGGAAACATAAGTCAACACGTGAGAATACATTTACAGGAGAAACCGTATAAGTGTCGTTCATGTGACTATAGGGCAACTCACAGTAGCAACGTCAGCAGACATGAGCGTAAAAAGCATGGAGGCTCATTGACCTCTGCTGAAGGTGATTTTGAGCCTCCTTACTACTGAGTTATTTTAACTCTGTTGTTAAAATTCGATGATATCAGAAGTTATGAATTTTTTGTATGGAAGGTCATATCTGTTATTTTTTTTTAAGTGGGGTTTAACGTCGCTTTCAACTGCCATGGTCATATCACGACGGGGGTTTTACCCTCCATTCGCAGGAAACTCACAAACCTGCTACTCACATTGACCTCACCCAGCCTGAGTGGGGCCGGGAAAAGCCAGCGTCACGAGAATTAGAATTTGAATGGTCACCCATCCAAGTCTTAACCTCGCTGGATGTCGCTTAACTTCGGTGTTCTGAAGGGAACCGGTGTATTCAACATGCCATCGACGCTGGCTCTGTTATTTTTTGTCTTATGTATTCACTTACTAAATCCATTTGAAATTTACCAATATTCTTATATTTAATTTCCTTAAATTAAATATTTTTTTGACTAAAAACTAAACCTACCCCGAGTTCGCCCGAACTCCAAGGCTCTGTGCTCAGCAAACAGCAGAAATATTTTTATTTGAATGATTGCAGTGACGTTAAATATATCAATGTTGTAAGGGTGGTTTCCTATGGTATTAAGAAAAATTTAACAATTTCATCCTATAAGGTAGCGTATGATTAATTACTATCAGTTTCGTTGATTCTAAGAATGGTTACAAAAACAAATACTTTATTTATACCACCGTTGCGGCGTAGGACTAAGTTTAATTTATTGGTTAAATATTTATGTGCATCTAATAAAACTTTTAACTTTACTGTTTATACTGATGATACTGATATTGATATATTATACAATTATAGGTAAATACAATAAATTGGTTCATATATTGGTAATTTACCGGCATTTTTGAGGGTCCCCAATTAAACCAACTTTTTTTATTATTTATCGTAGATGGGGTTTCTGACAATTCAAATTCATACTATGATTTTGAGGTGCTGATTACGAATTTGACATTGATTTTTAGCCAACTGTGACCATTGAGTCATCATGCGGAAGGTCCCGGGTTCGAACTCCCGCACCTACAAAAAATTGTATTAAAATTTTGGTTAAACAACTGTAACCTTCCTTACCTGAGGATATACAACTTTTCTACCTTCTTTACTTTATTATTTTCCACAGATTATCATACTTGCATTCACTGTAAAATGTTCCAGTCCTCTTCTGTTGAAGAACTAGTAGATCATGGACAGAAATGTACTTTTATTCCTCGACCGGACACATTCCGTTGTAAATTTGTCTGCTTTGCCTGCTCCTATCACACCTATTGCAAAGGAAATATTGCCAGACATATACGTATACACTTGGGAGATAAACCATATAAATGTCATCTATGTGACTACCACGCGACACAAAGCGGTACATTGAAAATCCACTTATCTCGAATGCATAGTGTCCAGGGTGGTCTGCCACACATGTAAGATTGTTTATTAAGAATATTTGGATATAAAGGCCATGAGTATAATTTGGGTATTGCCAGATCGATCGTTGTGATTTAATATAAAGCCACAACCATTTAAAAAAAGATTAATTCAAAACATTATTTTAGTGAGCAACTGGGGTGTAAGTACAACTTACTAGTTCATTTATGAAGCAGATATTTTTATTTTCAGCATTTGAAATCGATGTATCAGTTATTATCTCATTATACATTGCTAGTTCAATTTAATCGGCTAACTTGATACACACTTTTTTGACTTAAATAACAAGTTTAAAGGAAATTATTGTTTTTGTAAGAATCGATTAGTAAAAATAAAATGTGCTAACACAATATGCTCTTCTCCTATTTCAGAAATTCATACTTGTGTCCATTGTTTAAAATTCAAGTCATCCGATGTAAACTCTCTTATTCAACATGGCAAAATCTGTGCATCAGTTTTTCGACCGGACCCGATCAAATATAAATTCGTTTGTTTTGGCTGCAACTACTTTACTTACCAGAGGGGAAACATTGTGAATCACACGCGAAGACACTTGGGCTGGAAACCATTTGGTTGTAAGTTATGTGATTACCGATCAACACAGAAAATCCATCTACAGACACATATGAAAGTGCATGATCTACAGACACACGCAAAAGTGAATGTCAAAACTAATTGACAGTATCAAAGTGGTGGTGGAAATTTGCATCACCTCAGAATACCTAAATTTAGACAACCTTTTACGAAACAGCAGGATTACACAATTGTAATTTTTCATCATTTATATTTAGTTAATCCAGAAAACAAAATCTTGGTTCTGTAATTTCCGTTTACTTATAATGACTTTTTACTTTATTCTTACTATCAGCTAAGACTGTAAAGTCCCACCCATTTTGCAAGCAGTTCCATGATACATAAAATATTTTTATCATGTTATTATTAATTTTGCAATAATTATATTTCATATTAATTTTATGATATATCAGTGAAAACCCTCTTTTACAAGTATAGATTTTTTTGTAAAATTATAGATAGAAGTTCTAAAAATCCTGCTTTACGTATTTTTTCGTCTCTATTAGTTCGGCTTTTAGTCGTATAAATAAGAGATTACCTAATTGTTATATACTTTTTCGTTATTATTTTTATAAAATTTTATTTGGTAATGAATCAAACTTGAAATTATTTTACCTACTAATTTTATAAACAATTTAATTTCTATCAAGTCTATTGTGAAAATTTAAAGGTTAACTATTTGGCGAGGAAAAAGATTTTTCTTAGTTCTTTATTAAATAATGTAAAAAATGATGATTTATCTACTCAGAATAATTATCATAAATTTTTATATCTATTAGATTATATTTCTGTTTTCCATGTACTTACTTGATTATTTAATATATTATTTTTTTTATACAGTATGTTTCTGAACAGGTGGCTCGTTAAAACAATTCTTGAAAGGGCCCAAAAAAAGTATGACCACTAGGGGGTGGCAACCTTTTCAGAAACATACTGTATATGTATAATTTACTGTCACTGCGACCTTTAATATAGTACGTATTTATTTGTCTGTACATGTTCCATATTATTGTTTTTAGTTTTTATTTAAAAAAAAATAACCTACTAATTTATTTCAATTTTTATTACATATTACAATAAACATTTTTATTTTTGATAGTAAACACTTCTATTTTATTCAATGCATTCCAAATCGTTAAAACAATTCTTGCTTTTTAATTTTGAATTCAACCCCCAGCTCATAGACCACTAAAGGTGTAACTAGTAGACTGCGCCAGAGGCGACGCAGTCAATTCCTTTGAATACTTGTTTAGGACATCTAGGATGGGAGGAAACGGAGTTAGAGGAGTGAGAAAAGGTGAAAAGAGGCCCCATTTTTGGATTTTTTTCTATCTCAAAAATAATACAATTTTGTAAAAAACATTGTACATATAAAGTAATCAAAATTTAGGAGAATTTTGATCCTGTGGTGGGTGAATTTAACTTTGAAAAAATCGTTGCACCAAAAGTCTGAACGCTCCATTTTTTGATATCTTCAACCATATACATAAAAAACCCAAAATCGACAAAAATGTGAATAGTGGCGTTTTTCTTGGATTGTTTTTGGAATTTTTGGAATAGAATTTTTCAAAGTAGCATAGGATCAAAATTCCCCAAAAAAATATCTACAAAATTCTCAATCCTCCTAAAAAAATTATTCTAAGGTGCCTCTCACGCAATCTACACCTTCTTCTATGTCATTTATTATCAGACTGATGGTTTTAACTTTCCTTCTGACAAACTATACAAACGACAATCTACTTTATTTACTTATTTTATTTTTATTTATTTTAGTCTTTATTTGTTACAAGTAATATAATAAAATTTATCTTAAAATATAAAATGTTGGAAAATAACAAAATCAGTCCTGTTGGACTGAGACCTCCCTAACCAGAGTATAAAACTCAAATTAGGGGTATTTTTTTGATTTCTACTTTATTATATTAATTCGGTACATTTCAGAATTTTCCTGTATTCATTGTTCAGCATTTCGATCAACCGTTGTAAATGATTTGATTAAACATACGAAATCTTGTTTTTCTAGTCCTCGGCCTGACCCTTTGAAACATAAATTTGTATGTTTTGCTTGTTCGTACCATACATATCACAAAGGTAACATGTCAAAGCATGTGCGAATCCATTTTGATGAAAAACCATTTGAATGTCCTGTGTGTAATTATTGCTCGACTCAAACCAGTACTCTCTATAGACACATAGCTCGAATGCATAAATAAGCACCTGAATCAACCTGTAGAGTAAAGAAGGTATATTAAATAAACCAGAGTCGTAAGTGAGTCAAAAATATGTGTTTACTTTAATACAATATGTACCAATAATTTAAAAGTATGATTTATTTGTGGTGAAGCACAAAGTCTATTCTCAATGTCTGTGAGTAGCGCAGCATTACTAAGAGCCTCCTTTACCTTTCCAAAAGATTGTACATTGTTTTCTCAAGAGTGGACTCCGGACATCCAAAATACAATGCAGAATAATTCTTACCCTACTGGGGATCGAACCCAGGTCACCGTGCGTGCAAACCTAGTGCGCTATTCCACTCGGCCACGGTGACCACTTTGTACCAATAAGTTTTCAGTCTTAATAAACAGACGATCATTAACTTATTACACTTTTTAATGTGTATGAAATACGCTTGTAACAGTAAATAAACTAAGTTCCTCTTATTTTTTATAAATTTAAACAATACCCATTGCAATCATTTGAATATTTGTTTATATAAAATATTATTTTAATATGTTTATTTGCAGAGTAATTCATATACCCAAGTTATCTTCATTTTGATTTTAGTATAAACATATTTTTTTGTATACCAAACATGTGAGAACCCATTGTGAATACACAGGGGTATCTATCTACCTGAAACAAAATCAACTTTTCAGTTATCTACATTTTAAATTTAATAATGGAGAGACCTCTTTCTGCACTGACTGAAATGTTCTGTCTTTTTGGAATTGAATATTAATCATTATTTTTTATCGTTCTAGATAATCCAGATGGTCGTTGTTGCATTCATTGTTTCAATTTCCGATCTTCAAATATGAGTGACCTAATTGAACATTGTGAATTATGTCCATCAAGCTTCAGACCGGACACATTCAAGTACAAGTATGTTTGTTTTGCTTGCTCATATCATACATATCTCAAAGGAAACATAATGAAACACATACGAATACATTTAGAAGAGAAACCATACAAATGTCATATCTGTGATTACAGCTCTACTCAAAATATAAATTTACAGAGACATATGAAAGTTCACAACACATTATACTGAATATTGTAGAATTCATTGGTTATGGGACTTTTGAAAATCAATTTGGAACTGTTTGTGTAGAAGATTTCTTTTTTTCCAATAGTTTTTTGATCAGTATTGTTGATTTTAATTCGAAAATAATTACTTTTTTCTTACAAATAAACTATCAAAGAAAGTTAAAATGTATACCCTACGAAATTGTTACCATAAAAAATTAAAAGTAAAATGGTACTTTGTTTGTAAAACAGCAGTGAGATTAAAAAGCAATAGGTAATATAAATTATTTTATTCTAAAAGTAATATTTATTTAGATTTACTTTTAAACATCTATTTCTCATTAATTTCAGAGCATCTTACTTGCATTCACTGCGGGAGTTTCATATCACTAGATGTGAATTCCTTGGTTTTGCACACGGAAACTTGCCTATCCTGCCTTAGACCAGATCCATTCAAATGTAAATATGTGTGCTTCGGTTGTTCCTACTCCTCATATCACAAAGGAAACATCACAAAACATATCCGAATACACTCGGACGATAAACCGTTTAAATGTCCTGTCTGTCCTTACCGCTCAACACAAAAAATTGCCGTACAGAAACACTTTCTGACACATAGGAAATCTGGTATCGACTACACACACTAAAAGACGCCAGGTACTGGAAAAACTTTTGTGGTGACCTATCGCCGGGATAAACTTCTTAGAAGCCAAATAAAAATGACTTAGGATGGGTCCTCTGTAAAAAAAATATGAAAAATAAAGCAAATGATTTAATTATGTGTGTACAATGTAAATAAATCGTCATGTGTTCGTCACGTGTTGATCAAAATCACGCATTATCTGTGCAGCCTGAATATTTCTATCATTTTAATTTTCAGCAATCTTCGAGATATGTACGAGTATGTGCAATAATTAGAATATCATGTGAAAGCACTAATGTAGTTACATATATTGAAGACTTCTGTCGAAACTAGGGGACATTTTACAATACTTCTGTGGCTATAACCGAGACTTTAGGTTTGCGTTCTTAAAAATAGCAAAAAATTACAAGAAAAAATAAAAAGACATTTCAGTAAATCTGAATTGTTCTATTTTTTCTCATTTTGCTCTTAGTTTGAGATTTTTTCAAATAAATATGAATATGAGGAACACCCCTCCAATTGCATATTATTTACGTCTTCCTCATAGTGATGCCATTTTCCAAACTGATAGCGATATGGGACTTCCTGTCTTTGAAAGCAAAGGGAATCAGTCTCATTCTTGCAGAATAAATAGAGTATTGTATTGTCTCGGGTCGACAATCTGAATAAAGCTCTACTATTCTAAGCACTATCCACTGGCTGGCTGGGGGATGTTAAACAGGAAGAAGACCAATGTTTCGCTAGAGGACTATAAACAGAGAACGGTTTCACTAGGGTTCAATGGTTTTTAATGAAATAGCGCAAGTTCTCACGATGCGCGATCACACATAAGAATATGTGGTTCAGAACGAGCCAACTTTTCCACTGAAGTTGGCTGCAGACTATCACTTCCCTCAGCTGTAGCAAAGCTGGTCACAACAAACACTTTTTTTTTGGGGCATTGGTTGGCAAGGCCATTCCATACAGCCACAACAAACACTTACCACCCGCTGTCTTCATTCACAGACTCTCTCGTTACGTGCATCTATTGCGCCAAAGTGCTGACGTACGAAACGGAAGTCCTGACGGCTCACTGCAAGCACTGCCGAGCCGTCACGCGGCCCACCAAGTTCCAGCGCTACGTCTGCTGCCTCTGCACCAAGTATCGGCATTCCGACGCGAGCAAAATGCGCAGTCACATCCGGACGCACACCAAGGATCGGCCGTTCAAGTGTGTCCTGTGCGAGTACCGCTCCAACGAGCGAAGCAACGTGAAGGCGCACATGATCCGGCGACATGCTGTCAGGACGTAGACGCCGCGCCATGTTGTAAAAAAAAAAAAAGTTATCATATTTGTGTTAATCACTTTCGTGATATCACAACTAATCAAACTCGCTCTACTAAATCTACGCTGAAACCGGGACTTGAACCACCGACCTCCAGGTTACAAGCCCGCCGCCTTATCGATCAAGCTACTGAGGTCGGTACACAAAAAAAAAGTACTTATGATGGTTCATGAGAAGATTGTGTACATCTTCATACAAGAGAAAATGACTGCCTTATTAAAGTACTGTAAATTGCAGTTATAGAAATCTGTCATCATTAACACTAGCCCTACACTGACTACAAGCTCACTAAATCCATTGATCAAGCCATGTTGTATGTTCACTCTGTGCGCACGTATAGCTCAGTAATAAGTGCGCAAACGCAATGGAGCCCTAGACCCTAGTGCAGCCCCGGTACCACGCAGAATAATCTAACTTTGGACATTAGTCTGTCCCGGTAGCTCAGTGGTAAAGGCGGCACTCTGTGAATCCAAAGATTCCAGAGGTTGCGGGTTCGAAACCCAGCCGGGACATGACAAGTTATCCTCCCATTTGGGATTTTTACCACATAATAATACGTCTTGGGCTTACTGCTGGAATTATGGGACTTTAATTGTCCTATTCGGGCAGTATAAATAAGGCGATATTATTATTATGTTCACTCTGTGCACACGTATAGCTTAGTAAAAAAGTGCGCAAACACAACGGAGCCCTAGATCCTAGGGTAGCCCCGGTACCACGCAGAATAATCTAACTTTGGACATTAGTACTGTCGCGGTCGTGTGGATTACTTTAAAGTATTAAAGTTCTAAATGATGTTATGTCCATTAAAAAAAAACTTTGTTATTAAATGTAAGCGGCCTCAACGGAGTCCCGAAAATAGTCTATATCTAGGTGTAGGGACTAATCCTGGGTCCTCGATATGGCCGCCTACCAAGATACTCACCTAATAAGAAAGCACAGATCTCAAGCGTCTACAGTAGTAGCTGCCATTTCATGGCTAGGAAATAAAAAAGGCTGTGTAACACTCACATTTAAAAAAATCAAGGATCTGTTTTTGTTGTGGTTTTATTTGTGTTATTATGTCACAACTGCAGTGTGTAGCTCAGCATTAAGAATCTTCAAATGCACCTGGCAGTTTAACTTTATAAACAGGGAAAAGACCGGTGTCGACCCTAACAAGCCAGGCTGGTAAGCTTGCCAGTCCACCACTCCCCGCAGCTGTAGCCAAGGTGGTTACAACTTACAACCACAACAATCTCCAAAATTTATCATTCTTCTATCTATCTTTTATTAGATTATAGTGGTGCATGTCAACATCTATGGTCATACACACCACTTATCATTTTTCTAACATTCATATAATTATATTCACCAAGGCCAAAACAAAAGCTGTATTTCTTGAACCCCCATTACTTGATATTTACTCTATGTAACAAATATTTCATTTCACCTGTGGATCTCATTTTTTATGTTCTCATTTATAAGGGTCAATCATTTACTATAGCGAGAGCGTCAAAAGTGAATAGCTTATAACGTTGAGTGAGAGTTAATGGGACTTTGAATACACCAGTTCTCGTGCTGTCACTGAATTTAAGCAACGTCCAGCGAGACTAGGACTTGGATGTTTGACCATTCAAATTCGAACCCTCGTGATGCTGGCTATTCCCAGGCCCACCCAGGCTGGGTGAGATTCAGCTGGTTTGTAAGTTTTTAGCGAATGGAGGGTAAAACCCCGTCTTCTTATGACCTGAGCGATTATTGAAAGGGACGTGAAAGCAAAAAAAAAAAAAAGGATAAGCGTCAGACAAAATCTACATCAAAGCCACCTCCAAAATATTGCCACATAGTTCAATGTGTACTAAAAGCAATGGGAAATATAAATAATTTGCAAATTTTAATATATAAATGTCAAAGTCACTGACTGACCACTGACTGATCATCGCTCTACAGCCTAAACCGTAAGTCCTAGGAAGATGAAATTTGGTAGGTAGCTTTGTCTTATAGTCTAGATGTGCAATAAGACGGGATTTTTCGAAATTCCCACTACAACACCTGCCATTGGCGAAAAAGGATTTTTTGTTTTCACGGCCATGCCTCGGCCCGCAAAGCGGGCGACAGCCCGCTAGTTCTTAATAGTTTGATGTGACATTACATCCTGAGTAACACAAATAATTATGATAAATTTATAAGTATGTATTGAATTTTGATACTCTCATAGTTGTGCCCTATTTCTAATACCCAGCAGTTTCCTTAACTTTCATAAACTCTTTTGTAGTCATCTAAGATCTCAATATTTCTAGTCAATTAATTTGGATTATTTTGTTTATATCATAAGTCATGTTTAAAGCGCAATTCGTTTCTCTGTTTACATTTTAAGTCATTTTAAAAGGGCAAGTTGTATTTTTGTTTATATTTTAAGTCATTATTTTTGTTTATATTTTAAGTCATTATTTTTGTTTATATTTTAAGTCATTTGAACAGCGAGCGCTGTTTCTTCCTGTAATTTTTTTATTAACTTTTTCAATAAAATGAATCTTTCTATCTATTGAAAATCACATTACACTGTACTATTTTTCTCAGTCGAATAGTAAAAATCCCTCTTTGACACTTGTTCATGATTAAGATGGATAGTTTCTTTAAAAATGTGCATTGTTTGAAGATGCCACACAAAATTTAAATTATTTTGATGCACAGTCTTTGATAGGTAGTCATTAGTATAATAATATTCTTCTATGGAAGGTAACCCCCAGACGAGGTTAATAAATACTCAAAGCATTTTCTACCACTTAAACATCAGAGTCTGATTATTGTGTGGTCATTTACTCAAATAAATGAGGAAAAATTCATACATTTGGTGGTATTCAAACGAACGGATCCCTACGCTAACTGGATTACCAGACTACCGCCTGAACCATTCGACAACCAATGCACGGCATTCAATAGAACCGAGTTGTTTTTTACCATGGCTAAGGTTGAGATTCGTGCCTTAATAAAGTTTATTTTTCTTCAGATGTCAAGAGTCTTATTTTAATTAGATGTAAGAGTCTTTTTGACTCTTACATTACAACATGCCTTAAGATTTTTTGACTCAAGACCTTGACCGAAATAAAACACGACTCGATCTAATATTAGGACTCTGCTCTTTCAAAATGAATGGTTTGCAAGGGGGTAGGGGAGATTAAACAGGGTCGCCCGAGTTGTATTGATGAGTAGCGTAGAGCACGGGTACCCAACCTTTTTGAGCCGCGACCCCCTTCGGAGGGGGAAAAAAAATCGCGACCCCCCCCCCTAACAAAAAAAGTTAGTACAATTCAAGGGAGGTAAGTTTTTTATTGGAAGTTTAAATGTTTCGATACTTACTAATAATTCAATGTGAACCCTGAGCTTTTTCCGCGACCCCAGTTCAGTGGTTGGAGCTTTCTCACGACCCCCTGATGTAGCTTCGCGACCCCTAGGTTGAGCACCGCTGGCGTAGAGGAGGCCCGGTGGAGGTGACGACGCGGACGAAGTGGTGGAAAAAGTCAATGACCTCTTTCTAGAAAAATTACGAGACATTTCCGAGTGTGCACGGATGGCAGGGTGTCCACGCGTCAAGGAATAGTCAGGGAAAATGTTTGAAATTCCCAAGAAAACAGGGAGTACACCAGCATTGGCTTGGTTCTGGGGGACCTTGTCAATTATTAGCCTCCGTGTTAAGACGGTGATAGAAGTGCTGAGTCATTCCTCCACTGTCTGGATACTATCGTTCACGATGACGCCACCTTATGATGATGATTAAAAAGCACTATTAAAAAATATTCAACTTCGGGGCATAGAATTATCTACTAATACTCTAAGTGTATCATTTGTCACCCACAGTGTGCTAGGTGTACCCAAATGGGAGTACTGTGAAGGGTATTCTCAATGTTCGGGTTACTGTACCTGTAGAAGGAAATCCCAGTACCAATACCTTGATTTTTTTTCCAAAAGATGAGTGTTTCACAGCCTTTTATATTTGGTAGCCATGAAACAGGAGCTACTGTAGACGCTTGTGGTCTGTGTTGCAGCCTGCCCATCCCGTAGTATGCCTCCCCTCTGATGGGCGAGAAGTGACACAATACTTCCCATTTAGGTGCTGGGTCAACACGAGCGCACCGGAAGGTATGCCTTACAAACGACAGTAACCAAATTATTAATACAATTTTTTGTCGGCGCGGGGGTTCGAATCCGGGACCTTCCGCATGGCAAGCGAGTGCTTAATATGAATCCATAATAGTAGTTAGACTCTTTACTGGGAGGTTTACCTAGAGACTGAGCTGGTTCTCTACGACACAACATTACTTATTACTATGTGGTTTAATAATCAAATGTATAAAGGTAATGTCGGTTTCAATTGAGATTCAAACTTGCATTAGAAACCATATATACACCCTGCTTGATTATAAGGCGGCTGGTGTTGGGACCACTATGCTATCCATGGAAACATATGAGAATACGGTTCTATTTAAAAATATTTAGTTACATCTTATTCTTAGATTATCCTCTCTCTTTTTTAAAAAAAATATATATCCCAAACCGTATTCCCTGGCCAACCTAAGCTGGGTGAGTTAAATGTGGTAAGCTGATTTGTAAGTTTCCAAAGAATAGATAAGCTCCCGTACAAATGATTGTTAGAAGACGTTAACTAAAAAAATTGTGCTTATAAAATAGTCAGGGAAATTTATAAAGCGAACCCTTACCTATCTAAGTGAATTTACTACTGATATGAGTTCTGCTGCTGCTCCATTAAAACATTAATAAAAAATAGATTAACAGATAAACCTATAGCTAACACTCTCTGTGGATGAATTATTTTGTACAAAAAACAACAAAAGGTTTTAAATTAACATTATTATAATACAATTTGTATCAACCATACAACGGCACAGAAAATGTGATAGAACGATTTTAAAAATAGCACATTAAAAAAATAATCAATTTATATTAATCTTTAATATACAAAATTTATTTTACTTAACTTCTCAAGTTACTTAAATTTTACTTTTTAACAACAAAAAAACAACTATCGTACATATTATGTACAAATATTTTCCTGTAGTGTCCCATAAATTGTTAGGTTTTTCCTCCAAATTTATGAAATGTTTTTCAGTTGGCTTTAACTGTATCCTACAGTAACAACAGTAGGGATTATGACTACATATTACAAGTCAACAAGTTCCTATAATTTATTTGTTGGTTTGATGACATTTTTTATTTCAATTAAGGTAAATAAATTGATTGGTGTAATATTTAAGAAAAGGATTAAAGCATTTAGTGCAATGGTTTTTATTCATGCTACTACATTTTTTTTTTGGGAAATTTTAAAAATGATTCCAGTTATGATATCTGAAAATCTAAGGGATTCATACAATTTCACCTACATTACGTATGTAATTCTTGAAAAAACTCCTAATCATATAATTTTCGAAAATTACACATTCCTCTTTGTAATGCTGCCACTGGCTGTTACTCATAAAAATAGACCATGGACATCAATTACAGGGCAGAAATTTTTGTGCCCTGCCGATAATCAAACTCAGGTCACTGTGCATCTATTTGGCAAAAGTTACTAACAATTAAATTATCTTACTGATCTATATGTCTCAGTAGACCAAGTTGCCAATCCATTGCTCATGTGTCAATGTATAGTCTGGAGTTCTTTCATACTCTTCCAAACTCTGCAGAGGTTGGACTTCAATGGGTTCTGATTTATGGACCTCTTGGACCACAGCTTCAGTCTTCAATATTTGCTTGCTGTCCTTGCTACGCCCCTTTGCATTGCGTTCAAGTTCGTATGGCTCACCTAGGCCCAAACTCACACGAGAGAAACTGAAACAGCTGTCTGTGAGTGACGGGAACTGTTCCCGATACTCTTTAGCCAGGACTGAAACAGAAAATATTAAAGTTTTTCCCCCGTAGGGTAAAAAACTATTATTTTGGGTCTTGCGTAAGCTTGACCCAATGAGATTACGCTTTGGTCTTTTGATCTAGTAACTGTGCAAACGCGCCTTAACTTTCTCCCTTTTCCGTAGATTTCCCCTCTTTTCTCCAACAGTGCTGCTCCTAGCGGAGGAGCTTTTGATTATGACTAGAAAGCTTCTGAACTTCAGTATCTTTTGCCAGAGGCAAGAGCTTTTAGCTGGGTCAAGCTTACGCAAGACCCAAAATAATAGTTTTTTACCCTACGGGGGAAAAACTTTAATATTTTGGGGTCTATGCTACAGCTTGACCCAATGAGATGTGTTTTCATTCTGCCGGTTGGAGCAGAGTACTGTGAGAAAAGAAGAGTATGCGGAATATAACAGGAACAAAACAAAGATCGTATAGTCTTTAAGTGTATCTTAAATAATGTTTTGTCTTTATCCAATTAATAGATAGTACACTTGAAATAAGCTGTTCTACACAGCCTCGAAGCATGTGGTGGAGATATCTGGACACCTTTGCGGTGTCTTAGCTATCGGCCTCAAATAGTGCATATGGAAGGTTCTATCACTCTTCCAGTCTCCTATTTTCAGAATAGAGCTCAAAGAAAACTCAGAATTCATTCGTGAGGTCCCCACCGCAGACCTAAAAGACCCGGCCGAAGCATTTATACCTGCTCCACGCAGGGCTGTTCTGAACCACCCTGCGATTACAAATCTAGAAGCAGGGTTTACTCGTCCACGTGTAGTGATAAAGAGAGAATCGCAAGACTTGGACTTAGAGCGGTTACCAGATAACTCGATTAGTTTTCAAATCCAAGAGACGGGATCAAGGTTGGGATCTGAGTTATTCTTTTTAAGCAGCCAGCCAGACAGTACGTGGGAGGCGAAATCTGATTTAGAACCAAAAGCTGGCCAAAAACCATCTCGTCTCCTTGGTCTTGGAAGAGATCCTGAGAGGAGCGCAGGAGAGTCAAATCGTGAACCCTTCTTGCAGAAGGTAAGAGGACAAGCGCCACATGGCGACATACTTCGAAAAGTTGAGTTTACTCGTGTTTGGTAGGTGGTTAGTCATCCAGGAAGAGAGAGTTTCAATATTCCAAATCTCTCTAGGTTTGGGGGCCACCTCCGTGGCTATAACCACTGCCCACAGTCCAGAGATCCCGAGTTTGATTGCCGGTTGGGGCAGACTTCGACGAAACTTCTGTTCCCTCCAAACACGTGAGGCTGATGGCATTTCCGGCCCTACCCAGGCTGGGTGAGGTTAATGCGGGAAGCTGGTACGATTCCCAGCGAATGGAGGGTAAAACCCCCGTCTTGACTACGTCAAATCAGGACGTACATCAGAATTAGAATCATTGTTCACAATAGATCTAAATAGAGGCCGGTGTGATAATTAATTGGTGCTTCCCTTGTGGAACTCCAACCGGTCTAAAATAATAAATAATTAGGGGCCACCTTCAAACTCACAGGTTTTAGTACGTGTTGTACGATTGGGCGGTAACATATCTCTGTGTGTCTAGGTTGACACACCCTAGGTTAACACAGGGGTCCGCAAAGGTTGACACAACCGATTTGTGAACGAGAATTATACTGTACGCAAAGTTTTCAGAGTGAAGAATGCTCAAAAATCTTGCGACTTCCTGGGGGAAAGATTGTTTCGAGAAACATTCTTAGCTGACGACCATGAGAGCCACCTTTCCCAAGGGACCTTGTAGGTTTAACTTTTCCTGTGGACAGGTCTACTAGGCACTCGTTTAGATCCTACAGAGTGATGGGTTAGCAAACTGCTCTCCTCAGCAGATCTGGGCGCCAGACCGCGTTTTCCCAGGACTGAGCAATTATGATAAATGCGCCATAAGCTGAGTTCAGGTGGTTCAGGACTCGAGGAAGCAGGGGAGGGGTAGGAATACCCATGCTAGCGGGAAGTTCCATTCTCTGAAAAGGATGCCTTCTTCAGAGACCTTGCTTGAACATCTCGAGCTGAGCGAGAAACGTAACACGGAACGACTGCCGACTTTGCTGACGCAAAGAGGTCTATGACCGGTTTTCCCCAGACCCGAAATATAGGTGCTGTTAGCTGGAGGAGAAGGTGCCATTCGGTAATTAGATTTGAGCGAAATAGACTGTCTGCGATGTTGTACATCTGTGGGATGTACTCTGCTCAGAGAACAATATTGACTGACGCTATCCCGTAGATTTTCTCTACTCTCCTATCGTATGTAAGCCACTACCGTTGCATTGTCTGTGAACAAGAACCACTTTGTTCTGAAGATATTCCAAATGTGTTTCAAAGGACATATGCACTGCGAAGAGCTCTTTGACATTGATATGCCACTCTTTTTGGCTCCTTCTCCAAGAATCTTGGCCATTTGATTGACTTCATCACTCCCCATCCACTGGAAGATGCGACGTTCGTCACAAACACTTGAGGTGGACGATGAAAAATTGGAAGTGGAAGATGAAGCGTTGAGATCCACCAACGAATCGAGATAGGACCATCGAAGGAATTTGACACAACATTAGGGGTTTGGGTCTTGGGAGTCGCCGACTAAGTTTTCGGGTTGAAGACCTCTCACACCCAAATCTCTTTTCCTTGTGATACCCGAGTTGCGGTGAGGGTGTTGAGATCGGGGGACAAGTATCCTCGTAGTGCGGCTTCTCTGAGGTCGTGGGCGAGGTTGAGAAGAAGAAGAGTGTGATTTCACAGCTTCGAGTAAGGCCTTGGGCTCAAACAATTAGTCTTCCGAAGGGGGAATATCCTTCAGAATCCGACGCGGGACCTAAATCGCTGGTACGAACAGGCTTCTCCGACTGGCAATAGTTTGGGATCTCTTTCCGCTTACGCACTAAAGAAGACTATCGGAGGTCTTCTTAAAAGCAGAATCTTCCGAGGTCAGTTCTTTTATCAGGTCGTTTTTCAACGACTTCACAGATGGATGTGCCGCAACGATCTGGTTCGAGGCGTCTGCAGTGCAGGACGTTGGAGAATTAGGCCGTGGGATAATATCCCAAAAGCTCCGTCCATATTAGCCAGGAGATCCGCTCATGCACTTTAGTTCCGCTGGGCCATCAGTTCCGAATTTGGCTGCAGACGAGCAAAGATACCATAAGCGAAGATACTATGTATCTAATGCTGTTCCAACTTGTAGAATTGAGATTCTGACATTTGCGGCCATTTATTTCGGCTTCAGGAGATGGAAGAGGAACATCCGGCTCACATTCTTTTACGCAGGGGGTAAAATCGAACGGAAGGTCTGGAGTCGCTATAACTTCCTCGTGCTCGCCATACAGGGGACGAGCTTCCGGGAGAGAATAGTCACCCACAGAATCCGAGGCTTCCGAAGGGTCAGACGCCGACAACTCATCGTTCTGGACGATCGGTTGAATATGAGTCGGCCGGAGCCTGGTGAAGAGAAAATTCATGGCGTCATTCATCCTTCCCATCAGCCTGTCCTCTTGTACTTGGAAGCGTTTGTCAAGAGTTTTTTGTGTCCCAGAATCTTCCGGAGACTCTGTTGACAGGGACGATTATCTGGAGACTGGTATGGAAACATTTCCAACCAGGATTCTGTCCGCTGCTTCACGAGAAATGAGCTCCGATTTTAGGGGAGCTACAGCCTGAGCCATGATATCGTGTGACTGCGATGATCCACGGATTTGCTTTTTCATATTCCTATAGTGGTATTCCTTCAAGACTGACGCACTTGGATCAAAGGCCCGAACTATATTCAGCGTGGGGAGGGCGAACCGAAGCTTGTTAAGGACTGTTGCATCTACTTCAAAGCCTAAGTCGATCGAGTTGATCAGCGTCCAATCGCTCCAGCCATCAGGTAGAAACTTCTTTGCCGCATGCTTCAGGCTAGACAGGACGTCATTGTCAGACGGCAGGTCACAGAGGGCTCCCAAAGACTACCGAGCATTGGTAGTCAAGTGGATAACGCGCTAGTCTGGTAATCCAGTTAGCGTAGGGATCCGTTGGTTCGAATCCCACTCAGTGCATGAATTTTTCCTCATTAATTTGAGTTTGTGACCACATAATAATAAGACTCTGAGGGTTAGGTGGCAGAAAATGCTTTGAGCATTAACCTCGCCTGGTGGATAACTTCCACTAAAGAGTATTATTATAAAGATGTTGCCGTAGCCATCTGACAAGAATACTAGGCAAACAGTGAGTATTGGCAGTATTTTATCTCTTGAACGGCTTAAATTATTGAGCAACGATGCAATATCCGAAGCAGGGCTCGACCAGAAAGGAGAAGGGGATCAGGGAGACGCGCCCAAGCAAAAGGCAGACGAAGAATCACTTCACGGCTTAAATCATGAGCAACGGCTCGACTGGTTCCAAAGGTATAGGTTCCAGGAGATAGGCAAGGGGTCTAGAGAGATGCACCTAAGCAAAGGAGGGAAAGAGCCCAGCCCACGGATCAAAAATTTGAGCAACGGCTCGAATGATTCCAGGGGTCTAGGCATCAGGAGACGGGCAAGGGGTCTGACGAGACGCACCCAAACCAATTAAGGACCGAGTTCAGCCCACGGCTCAATATTTTGAGCAACGGCTCGAGTGGTACCAAGGGCCTAGGCACCAGGAAACAGGCAAGGGGTCTAAAGAGACACACCCAAGCCAAGGAGGACCAGAGTCCAGCACACGGCTCAAAATCTTGAGCAACTACGCAACATCTACCGATGGCATAGGTACAAGAAGACAGGGAAGGGGTCTAGGGAGACCGCACCCGCAAAAAGGGACAAGGTCCAGTCCACGGCTCAAAATATTGAGTGACGGCTCGACTGGTACCAGGGGCATAGGTACCAGGAGACAGGCAAGGGGTCTAGTGAGACGCACCCAAGCCAAGCCAAGGAGGGGCAGGACCTAGTCCACGTCTCAACTTGTATCGAAGGCATAGGAACCAGGAGAAAGGCCGGGGGTCTAGGCAGACGCACCCGCAAATGGGGAGGACAAAGTCCAGTCCATGGCTCAAAATCTTGAGCAACGGCTCGACTGGAACCAAAGGCATAGGTACCGGGAGACAGGCCGGGGGTCTAAGGTGACGCACCCGCCAAAGAGGGAGGAAAAGTCAACTCCACGGATCAAATCTTCAGCAACGGCTCGCAACTCCACGGATAAAATCTTCAGCAACGGCTTGACTGGTACCAAAGCCATAGGTACCAGGAGACAGGCTGGGGGTCTGGAGCGCGAAGACGGACTGGAACTTATCAAAATGTCACTTGAAAATATATGGACACGGCTCGGAAACGGACCGCAAATTGATTAACTTTCACCATATAAAGACAAAATATTTTGCACAATAAATTGTTGTTACTAGGTCAAAGATCAAAAGAGTACTGAAGTTCAGAAGCTTTCTAGTCATAATCAAAAGCTCCTCCGCTAGGAGCAGCACTGTTGGAGAAAAGAGGGGAAATCTACGGAAAAGGGAGAAAGTTAAGGCGCGTTTGCACAGTTACTAGATCAAAAGAACAAAGCGTAATCTCACTGGGTCAAGCTGTAGCATAGACCCCAAAATAACGTGTTTTTTGCATTCTATATTTGTTTGTTACCAACTTTTTAATCTAAAAGAGAATAATGCATAACACAGAAGATATGAAAGTAGCCTGGCTGTACCCAAGTTCCAGCCAGAGACATGGCCGGAACTTGGGTATTTTACCTAACCCTACTCTACACAATGGGGCATTGCCGTACATTGTTTCAGGCATGAATTCCAGCACTAAAGTAGCCTAGACATTTTGGATCCAATGTTTTCTACTAGTACGCTTAACTATTACCTTCTAACTTCTTGTATCAAAATTTGAGTCTGTCTCAATTAGTGTTGCTAAATTATTTACATTTTTGTATTCACTCAAATGAGAAATGGATTTTCTCAAGAGTGTTCAGAAAATCCATTTCTCACTGTTGAGTCAACAGTAGAAGTATCACATTGAAAGAGTGCACAGAGTAGTGTGCCAGGCCAAGTTCCAGCAGTCACTTGAGTGTATCTTTACACTAACCATTTTACCCGGTTTGGTACTGGGTACTTATAATAAATCCAGGATCTATGGCTGTTCCCCCCAATCATAAGAGTTGACTAACCGGAACAAACCCTAATCAGCCCAGCTAAAGTACTCATTATATGTGGTCCTGCAAATAATTTACATATAAAATGCAGGCCAGGACGAGCTGGGAATAGGAGGACAATGCTCCAAAAATGCTTAAATTAATTTCATAGGACCCGTACTTGATTGATCACCAAATTTTGGGTTAAATAACATAAATGAAGTAATATGTATTTAGAAAATGTATTTTTTCCAAGTTGCTACAAACCATGAAAATATATCTACTGGATGACGAAAACAATTTACTTACGAGCATCTCCAATTTCCACTTTAGATCTGAACTTCTTGTTGAAAGGAGGTGGTGATCGGTAATATACATCTGCATGTACTCCTTTACCTTGTCTATAGACAATCTCACGACGCCAACCATACTTGAGCAGGGGAATACCAAGGATTTCCGCATCCTCTGGTACATGCTTGAATCTTCTTTTTTGTTTGATTACTGTGTTCTTGGCTTTGCCTTTTGCACTAGCACTATCTGCAGTCTTTTTTATGTATTTGCGTTTAACTTTAGCACTATCCGTCAAGTTTTCCCTGGCTGTTGTACTAGAATTGGTTTGAGTCTTTTCTTTTTTAATACCATTTTCAAACTTCTCCTGATACGATGAGTTTGTTTTTGATTTCTTCACTGGAGCAAAAGTTTTCCTCTTTCTTTTTTTTTGCCCCACTTTGAGAGTGGGTTTAGATTTTTCACCACTTTTTACTTGTCTATTTACCTTGTCTTTTAAGTCAGGTTCTTTTATCACAGGTGTGCTAACCATACGTTCACTATTCAGCCAGAATCTCATGTAGTTTATTTGATTATCATTTTTATTGAAGTTAACAGAGTTATTTGCAGGTGATTTTGGCTTGCAAGGACTTGTTTTGACATCAACACTTTTACCTAGTTCTAGGTCTTCATTTACAGCTAGTGTGACATTATTTTCTGAAATAAAAAATCCACTAAAAACATTAGATATCTGATATACAATAGATAATGAAAAATGACTTTCCATCACATTGAAGGCCTGGAAAGGTTAAAAAATGGAGTGTTTAAGGAAAATTACTGTGTAATTAATTACTCTAACATAAAAGTAATTCTATTCACTTTTCTTAATAAAATACTGATTTCTTTACTTTTATCAAGAGTACATTTCCCACATCTTAATGTTTGCATAGGATTCAGCCTACAAAATATAGTTTGCAAAACATTACATACCACATATTAATTTACCAAAAAAATACACTTCATCCGTAAAAATATGGGAAAAAATAGTATAGTATAGTGCTATTCACAAGAGAAATGTCACAATTATTCAAATCCACTTTCCTAAAATCACTCAACCATACTCCAAAAGTATTTAATTTTCCCAGCAATAACTAAATAGGATGTCTATGCTCAAAGAAATCTCAACACAGTCTGTACTTCAGATCTGGTGGATTTCATTCAAGGAAACCTATTAGTTAAGTGCAAGGAATTTTAAATCAACGTCTTATGTTTTCTGTCTAATCTTGAAGTTCATAAATAAGAATAGTACGTATCTTTCAGATACAAATAAAATACAAGTTTTCATGTTGTAGATATTTATATAAATTTATTCAAGGTCAAATTCAACCACATACTAATAATTACAAATCAGAGAAATATATTACAATATTTGTCAAAATGGTCATTCCACACTTTGTATACTAATACCTACTCAAAATGACCCAGTCATGATCTCCGACTCCCCAACAAGAATTTCACTATAACTCACTTACTGATGTAAACTGCTTTTTAATGCACATTGATTTCATGGCAACATTAGGCATCTCTTTACTGTGCAGCTTTGCTGCAATTTCACAGGTAACAAGAGTAAACTTGTAACGGGTGTTTCAAGAGTCTTTATTATATCCAAGACAGATGTCTGAGATTATTTTCTATGAACATATTTTTGGAATATTAACAAAAGTGATACTAGGGGCGGAATTAATAGACAACATCAATAGCTTAAGTTGTTGGTAAGTGTCGGTTTTCCCTATCTTACACAGTACGCAATCCATGACTTAGCACCACAGAGGTATTACAAAAACGTCTATTAATTTCACCCTAGAAGTTCTGTTTTTTTTTTTTTTTTTTTTTTTTTTTTGTGGGGTTTAACGTTGCTTTCAACTGCCATGGTCATATCACGACGGGGGTTTTACCCTCCATTCGCAGGAAACTCACAAACCTGCTACTCACATTGACCTCACCCAGCCTGAGTGGGGCCGGGAAAAGCCAGCGTCACGAGAATTAGAATTTGAATGGTCACCCATCTAAGTCTTAACCTCGCTGGATGTCGCTTAACTTCGGTGTTCTGAAGGGAACTGGTGTATTCAACATGCCATCGACGCTGGCTAGAAGTTCTGTGAATTGTAAAACTTTCACGTATTCAATCACCACATTTTAAATGTCATATCAAGCATATATGTAGAATCGAGACCTTTCATTCGAGACCCCTCTCAATGGGTTTTAAAGAAAATATCAAGTGGCCTACTTTTGCAGCCCGTTTTTGATTTTTCTATGACAGTGTGGTGCCCCCCTTAGTGTTCAAAATCACAATAATTCACTACTGAAATTAAATATTATATTATTAATACTTTACAATTTTTTATAAGCATAGATAGGTATATTGCTTTGTTAAATAAAATTAGGAAAATCATTTTTAATTTTCACCAAAACAGCCCCCTTACGGCCTAAAAGGGCCAAAAACAATAGATAAAATTTTAGGACCCCAATGAACATGTATACTAAATTTTATCAATTTTGAAGAATTCGGTAGGGAGTTATTGTGGAACAGACAGACAGATAAACAGACAAACAAAGGCAAACCATCCAGTACCCAAGTTAAAGCAGAAGAGAAGGTCACATTGCTCCCTCACTGTGTTTGGTTGATTAAGTTTAGCTGAAAGAAAATTCAAACTTTGCCCAATTAACTCAAGTATTGATGTACTTACAACTATCTCAAATCTAGGGGGAAAAACTCTTTAGCAACATAACCACAGATCAAGGAATTAGCAGAGAAGGAAATTGTTACCTTTATCCACTTTTATAAAAATTAAAAAGTTCATTGTTGATTTATATAAAAAAAAATATTAGTAAATTAATTTTACTCAAGTTTGCAGCTCTCATTGTAGTTCTTGTAAAATCGGTGAAGTGTAGGAATGTCCAGCTACCCAGTCTGATAGAAAATAACATTGTTGATTAATAAAGAATTATTGCTGGTGAATTCTTTTACTTTTTTTCAAGTTGGGTTTCAGTCGCTTTCAACTGCATGGTCATATCACGAAGGGGTGTTACCCTCCACTTGCAAGAAATGCACAAACTTGGTACCCACATTAACCTCACCCAGCTTGGATTGGGTCAGAATCACAAAGTCTTCATGCCACTGGACATTGCTTAACATTGGTCATCCTACAAGAACCGGTGCTTTCAACACACCATTGACACTGGCTAAATTAAATTTTACAAAGTGATTTCAGTGCCGAAACACATGCAACTCTGTAGAAATAACTATGTCATCAGCTATGTGTAGTTCACTGACTACTTAACCCTACAATGCATGAATTTTTTGATTTCGATGAAATTTTGAGATTTGTTAGCTTTTAGGTTGTACATAACGGGAAAAATAGTGAAAAAAATCAATTCAACTGTTTTTGACCGTTCCTCGCCAAAAAAAATCTTGTTACACTTGTGTAACACTAGGCATTGTGAGGTAATTTTAATCATGTACCTACTTGATTTTTTTGTTGTTGAAAATGTACCTTTTTGAGCAATAAATACGCAATAAATAGTTTTTTCTTATTCATTTTAAACAGGCAAAAAAACAGACATTTGAAAACTCCACTTTCTATAGAATGCAGTACACACAGAAATCTCGACTAGAATGAGTGATAACAATTTGTAAACAATATTTTCAAAAAGAAATCTTCAGAGCTCACGTCTCAAACATATCAACAATGTGTGTGAACACAGCCAACACTAAAAAAAAAAAAAAATCGCAGTTCATGCTACTGTTGTAAAAGTAACTTGTTACGTACGTGTAACATTATGCACTGTAGGGTTAAGGGGGGGTCAATATCTCGGGATTGGTAGTGGTACAAAACAAAGAAATTTCGATACTAAAATGGTAGGAAACATTGATCAAAGTAGTGACCAAATAGCTTTTGGTAGTCAGCCAACTTCACATAGCTTATGTCATCACTAGTACTTATCCCCTATTTTTTATTAAGCAACTTTAATAGTTATAATAAGGTCTTTTGCATTTGTTTTTTGTGGTTTCAATGGCAAGAATGGCTTTTTCTGGTATATTATCAATAGAACCAGTCATTTGCTCATTCACTTTTTTTTGTCATTTAAAAGTGACTTATTAATCAGCAAGGCTACTTGTATGGATGACCATTCTAAATGGTGGGTAAATCCTCCATTTCCTGACATACCTATGAATTGTACCATTTTTTTTTTTTTTTTTTTTTTTTACACGTTCAATTGATATATTTCCTTCACTTAAATGTTTAAATTAAAACGTTTAAAATTATTGCTCGTCTCAATTAAATTATTAATAAAATAATTAGAGACAAGTAAATGTTTAATAAGACAAGCTAGTAAACATCTCAAAATTCCTAAAGTCTCAAAGCCATTGACACTGCAGTGTCAATGGTACGCACCGTTGAATGCACCAGTTCGAATTCTGTCACTGATGTTATGTTCAGCATGGTTTTAAGACCTATCTAATTTGAACAATGACACAGGCAATTTCCAGCACCACTCAGGTTGGGTTAGGTTAATTTAAGTAGCTGGTTTGTGAGTTTCCAGCAAATGGAGGGTAAAACCCCCATCGTAATATGACCATGCAGTTGAGTTGAAAGAGTCGTCAAACTTAATTATTACAAGAAAAGATATTTCTGTAAGTAGGTATCCATGGTCTCTAGTTGGTGAAACCTAGCTATTACTTTTATACTTAAATCCTCTTTAGAAGAAGAGAAGATGGATTTATTTTACCACAGTTGATGGCTCCTGTGATATTTCTACAGCAGTAGGCATGTGGGGTACACTGCCTACAGAACAGATTCAGTTCCTCTTTTCCTCATGCAGATTTTTGATCGGCAATCTAGCTGCTATCTGCCTTGTCGCGGGTCGTCTTGAAAAAAAGTTGAAGTTGAAGGTGAAATGAGAGCAGCACTAAAGTTGTTTTCTGGCGAACTTTTCGATTTCGATCCTAATATAAAAGGCCCTAAAAAATATTAGGGCCGAGCCTCACCCGTAGTTTTCCCGCTATTATTTCAAAATGTAATAACGATTATTTTACTTGGGTTTAAAGTCGTTGCTTTCAACTGCATAATATGACCCCCGGTTTTCATATGACAACCGGGGCAGGAAACTCACAAACCTGTTGCTACCCAAAATAACCTCACCCAGCCTGGGGTGGGCCGGTATGTCAGCATCATGAATTCATCACCTCGCTGGACGTTGCTTAACTTCTGTTGCTACCCAAAATAACCTCACCCAGCCTGGGGTGGGCCGGTATGTCAGCATCATGAATTCATCACCTCGCTGGACGTTGCTTAACTTCGGTGATCGTACGAGAACCGTTGCATTAAACGCTTAACGAAATTTTGCAGAGTGCTTTGTTTGCAGTACCAAAACACGTTAAAGGTAGGTATATAAAAAATCTTATAATTTCGCCCCAATTTTCGGGCACGCAATTTTACCCTAAAATTTCTGGCTCTTTGATCACCAAAGAGGAATAGCAAACTTGGCAAGTTATTCTGAACGATCTGTAGCAGTCTTATTTTTACACTTCGAAGAAACAATCCAATGTAGTCAGACAGACTACACACCTCAGTAGCTTGATCGATAAGGCGGCGGACTTGTAGTCGGTGGTTCAAGTCCTGGTTTTAGCGTAGATTTAAAAAAGCGAGTTTCAGTAGTTGTGGTATCACGAAAGTGATTAGAACAAATATCATAACTTTTAGTTAGGCAGACTGATTAGCTGAAAATATCTTATTCAAAAATGAGCTCGTCATGTCAGAAATGTTTATATTGGCACTTGACTACTCAAGAAAAATATCGATCGTGTTAATATCAGTGGTTAAGCACTCGCTTGCCATGCGGAAGGTCCCGGGTTCGATCCCCCGAGCCGACAATTTTTTTGCATTCTCAATTTGGTTACAGTTGTTTGGATACCTTCCGGTGCGCTCGTGTTAACCCAGCACCTGAATGGGAAGTATACTTCTCGCCCATCAGAGGGAAAGCATAATACGGGATGGGCAGGCTACAACACAGATCTCAAACGTCTACATCTTCTGTTTCATGGCTGCGAAATAAAAAAGGTTGTGAAACACTCCTCAAAAAAAAAAAAAATCTTCCTGATTTCAAATTAGTTCAATCTTTAGTCAGTGGCTCGTTGAATTCACAAATACTCGTCAATACTGAAATTAAGCAACATCCAGTGAAGATAGGACTTGGCGGGTGACCTCTCAAATTCGGATACTCGTGTGATAATAGCTATTCCTGGGACTGTGTGGAGTTAATGTGACATTAATGTAGGTAACTACACGCTAAGTTTGGAGGGTAAAAAACTCAAGATTTGTCGAGCATAGCAAAATCTAAAGACACCCAAAAACAAATAAAAAAAAAAAACGCTTGCATACGAGTCTGCAACCATTTCGACATTTTCATCTTTACTATTCAAGGTCCAAAACCCAACTGACCAAATTTCGTATTGTGCGCATGACACATACCTTCTCTCTTCTCTCCCTCTACAATTCAATACTTCGCCATTGTGCGCATGACACACACTTTCCCTCTTCTCTTAGGGTTGCAATATCGAAACGAAAATATCGATATTAGGTATATCGATAATATCGAAACCATAATATCGATATCCGATATTAGAAGACTTCTCTCCCTTTACAATTCGATATTTCGTTACATAATATCGTTACATAATATCGTTACATAATTTCGTCACATAATTTTGGTTATGTGCCAGAGCAAAGACATGAAAATGTCAAAAAGACTTCACACCAAATCGACGTTATCACATCGTGAAACACGACAAAAAATAAGGTCTCCAATTTATCACTTTACAATTACTTAATTGTCACTTGAAAAGACATACGTCAGTTCAGATAATAATAACAATCTTTAGTGGAAGGTAACCACGAACCAAGATTAATGCTCAAGCATTTTCTACCACCTAACCCTCTAAGAGTACTCTAGACTCTTATTATTTTGTGGTCACAAACTCAAATTAATGAGGAAAAATTCATGCACTGGGTGGGATTCGAACCAACGGATACCTATACGCTACCTGGATAACCAGACTAGCGCGTTAACCACTTGATTACCAGTGCACTTCTTTTCAGATGTTACTGAAAATAAAAATAGTACAAGATTTCACTTTTGCGAATATTTTTTTGTATTTTTATTGATTTTTTCCAACAGTTTTTAATTTTTTTATAAACACTTTTTTCCTTCAAATTTAAATTTCATCTAAACAGGTATGTAAAACATGATTTATAATACATTTTTAATACAAAAGAAAAGGAAGAAGAAATAATTTAAATTATATGGGGAGATTTTTTCTTGGAATTTCAATCCATCAATCTGAATTTATATATTTAAAAAAACTGCTGGAAGAGTGATAACTATGTTAAGAGCTAATTATTCCAATGCCTGGGTCGAGATGCTCTTGCTAGGTCTATGCTCATGTACAGTTAATATACAGCAGCAGGACCCAGCAGGCACATCTTGAACCGACCATTAATGTGACAGTGAGGTTTGGGCTATTTGTGAAATTATTTGGGCCATGTTGCTGGGAAGAAAAATTAAACATCAAAAACTTCGACAGTCATTTGCTCAAGTAACATATTCTTTCACATAATGTCACTACTGATCCCTAGCCATGAAAATAGCAACTATGAGTGAACGCCAGGCATGTAAGTACAGAGTAGAAAATTGTCTACCCTGCTGGGGATCAAACCCAGGTCACTGTGCATGCAAGTCTAGGCTCCTGATGAGTAAAATATAAATTCAGATCGATTGAAAAAACCTCTTATGTACAAAATTATCAACAGGTATATCAGTTTATCTAAGTAATCAATAAATAACGTTTAAACTAGGCATTATGATATGAGATCATTTTGTTTCCTTGATAAATCCTTTAAGGAGATTCCAACCGGATCAAAACGTAGAGCAGTTCACGAGGAACTGAATTATTGAAAAATTCACATTTAGAATAGGTAACTTTTTGGGAAACTTTCTTGTTAGTAAAAAAAATAATCAGTGATATTTTAAATTCAAGTATTTCTTACACCATGAATAACAAACATATTTGAATGTAGTTCTAGTGTAATGTTTTTTACATTGTAACCTAATTATAGACCTTCCCTTCAGATGCTCAATTTTTTGTGTCCAATTTTTCTTTCTTTTTGGAAAGGAAAAATGGGAGAAGAAAAATATTTGTTGGGTCTTGAACTAGCAGACTGTAAAAGATTACAGGACCAAGGCCCGAATTAAAGAAATCTGAAATGACTCATGGCTGAAATCTGATACTACAGTAACAGTGAACACCACAGCAGCGCTCATTAATTCAGGCCTTTGTTCGAGCAGCATAAACATTATAAACAAGGTCTACTTATTTATGTCTAATATTCCAGTTCATACAATAGCAGAAATTAACTCCTAACTGTAATTAACTTAAGAAAGAGTGGTCTTTATAATTAATTTAATGTGTCTGGTTCATCCTTAAAGTTTAAAGTATTTATCAAATGGGAATGATTGTTTTTGAGGATTTCGGCCTAAAAATACTGTGAGCAGAACAAGAAGAACAAACTACAACTATGACTTTATTTGAGACCATTTTCATTTCGAAAACCAGTACTGAAAAAGCAAATGTACATTTATTGTTTAACCGAAAAAAAAATTGATTTAGTTATTTTTCGAGCTGCTTTGATGGATAATTTTTAGATTGGTCAACTCTAAGAACTTCTTTGATGTCAGTGTTACTGTTTGGAATATAATTCACAATAAAGGTTCTGAGTGGCCAAAAAAATGTGAGTTTTTTATATACCTATTGTGTAATTGAATCACATTAGAAGATAAAATATACTTCTTCTTGACCAAAAATTCTAGAGTGAAAATTTACCCATTCTTTGTAAAGCCTTATCAATAATTTCATTGGTATTGTATAAATAAATAAAAATATCTGGAATCCCGAAACATACAAATTAAAAAAAAAACCATTATGGAGCAATCTAGGTTAACATTTTTATAACCCAATATTTAGGGTTCGCTCAGTCTCGATGTGTCCATTCAGTATGTACGTTTTCTTTTAACCATGTCAAAATTTTACTTTGTGATTTATAAATATTATTTTACGAATCTTAAGAAAAAAAAATCTGAAAATTTGGCATTCTTTGAAGTGATGGTAAATAAAGAACTATATATGAAAGAAAAAAAAAAAAAAATCATTAGTTATGAAGAATCGGTATCATCGGCGACCAAGAACAGTTGCCCAATAGAATGATTTCTCCGAATTCTTTTACATAATTATAATTCATTTTTACCTGAAAATACACTAAAAATGTACATTTTCTCTTTCCTATTATTATTTTTTGTTCCTCATGTAGACAGGTGGATTTACTAATCAGGAAAAATTAGTGGAAGAAAGGCCTTTAAAAAATTGATTTCATTAATTAAATTTTATCATTTTCTTAAATAGTCTGACCTATTGAAGTTTGAAAATTGTCACATTTCAAATACATAAATCTGAAAAGATTACAAGCACACTAGTCCATGAATATTACGATTCCTGATACATATTACATAAATTCTTATTTTATAATTACGAGTATAAGCCTTCAATCTATTGTGAATACATCTACTTTAGGTTTTTTTCTTCAAATTAAACCAAAAAGGGGACTAGTACAGACATAGAGATAATCCCTTTCACTTTTCCATTAGTTATAGACCTTTTTGTAAATGCTTCTTTCATTCAGACGTTCTGTGTGGTGCCATTAATACAGGGTCCAAGTCTTAAAGTTATTTAATAACTTTATTTTTGCCAATTAAGTATTGCAATGCTGTGATAATATACAATAATTTACAAAGTTAAGAACGACCTAAACCCAGAGTTTCCACAGTGAAGACCCAGCAGGTTTAAAACGCAGCCTACCCATGCAATTTTGCTCTTGTTTTTAACACATAATAATTTAAAACAAGAATTGGATTAAAGGAACTCCTATTCAGGGCCCAATTGTAACATAAGATTACATCAAAGATAAGGGAAAACTGTCACCAGTAGTACAACATCTCACATAAGGGATGTCCACTTATTCTTGTTGTAAAACTTTATAATTTGGTCCTTAGGCATTGTCATTAAGTCAACTCAACTATAGAAAATCTGAAGTTTTGGTCGTCTTGTAATAATAAATAAATAATAATTTAAAGAGTGTACAATTAATGTAGGTACATGGTTACCGAGAAGCTTGAAAGAGGCGGAGACAGCATGTGACAAAATGTCATTGAAAATGGAAGTGTCAAAAGTGGTAAAAAAAACCTCAAGTCTAACCTTAGAATAGGTTAGATTTTAAACATTCCTCAGTGCAGAGGACTTTGAATCATGAGGTTGTATTTCGAGTCCTGACCATGAAAATGTTAAAAATAATAAAATGAATAAAAATATCCAAATCATCATTGATCTTAAATGACAATAAATACCTCATTAAAAAACACAACAAAGACTTAATTAAAACAATAATATTGAAAGCTCAGAGTTCCAAATTAAACTAGGCCAATCCTGGTCTACATATAGCAATGTACCACCATTCAGTGTTCAATGATGTAAATATTATTCCATTTGTATATGAAATAAGAAGCCAATAAAAAAAAAATGAATAGTGCTGTGCTGGTTCCCCGTTACTTCCAATCTTCTCGATTATTTATTACAAATATACTATATCAAAATAAGCATACATATTTTCTCGAGTTTTTAATTTAAATTTATTTGAGATCCAATCTCAAAGTTGATATGAAAATGAGCGATTTGATAAAATAAAAAATATATTGAAAAGTAAAGAACATGATCAATAGTAAAATCAATGTATAACTCAAACTATACACTTCTTCTGACAGTTATTAGAACTGTATTTGGGATGAGCTTTGAGTACAATCATGAGAAAAATCTAAATTTTTCCATAAAAAATCGAAGTGAAAGGAGAAAATAATTATATTCCAACTTTCAAGAGCAAGTGTTAAATATAAAATATTTAAATAAAATTCATGTATTAAAATAAAATTCCCATGGTCCTCACAGATCCTTCTGTAAAACAGGGTGATATAAGAGATATTCATGTCACAAGCATTTTTTCTCCAATCTTCTTTTCTATTTTGAACCAAGCATCTTTTCATGCACTAGCAATAAAAGAACACGAAAATACAAACATAAATATAATTAATTTCTTTGTAGATTTAGTCTATCAATTTCATAATATTTTCAACAACTTTTGATTGACAAAAAGAAGATTTTTTTTTGAAACAAAAAATATGGGACTTTCATATCATCACTTTGATTGATTGCACCACTTAAAAGAAGTTTGCTGGAGGTACTGACTAATGCAGTTATATTGAGTACTTTTGTGAAAATATTCCTGGACCATCAATCAATAAAAACAAATAAACATAGCTAATGAATAACTTCGTGTTATCCGAGTTCAAATAAAATTCATGCTATAAAGATTAAAACCACATAATAAATTAAATTATCGTATTGTTAAAACATCATGCGACCAGACGTTGAGCAAAAAGAGGGGGAAAAAAGAAGAAAAAATATAGAATTATTTAGTAACAATAAATTAAAATCTCATTTTCATTCAAACTATCGAATACGTCCATTTTTTTCATTTTTAATGTATTTATATTTTTTTTTTGTTTCCTTTAGTGGAATTTTTTTGTAAACATTTTGGTAAAAAATAAACGTAAAGTTACTTACAGTGTTTGATACCAAGACATTTGTTTTAGAATATTAATTTATCATAAATATGTACACTTATTTTTTCTTTTAATTTAAGCAAATTGAGAACACAACAATTTATCACACATAGGTAGGTAGAGCTTGGGGTATTGTAGTCAAGAGAGAAAGGGAGAAAAGCACAAGCAAGATGATGTTTTTTGTAAATGGTCACAAATACCTTGGTCTGTACTGCTCACGGCTAACTTAATAATATTGTGAGCTCACACAAATCACAGATGTTATAAGTTGCCTAATCTTAAAAAAAAAATATAAAAAAAACGATGAGGGAAATAATTATAATTTGTATTCATATTCATAGATAGATGATCGAATTGATGAAAATATTCTAGAGAAGACCACAATTCACTTAGTAGTGGTTAGTTGCTTTGGTATTTCTTGCAGTAAAAGTTGTTGTGACTTTAAACAAAAGATGAATATTAATCCTTTTGGGATCTTCCTCTCTCCCTATACTCAGCTCCCAAGCTAGGAGATTTAGGAGAACACATAGGCTAGCACATGATTCGCGCTCAGTTATGTGCTATGAAAGCTATGGGCCTTCCTGTGGTAGTTACTGCCGGGGGCAGAGGCTATGGCAGAGGCAGCAGCCAGGTTGTTGTTTGTCTTGTTCTGCTGTCGACTAGCGTTGCGTGAGGTGTTCTCAAACGTGATGGAGTGGAACTGGTTCTGGTGGATGTACGGCATGCTGGCATAGTGGCTGTGCACAATGCTATCGTCCACGATGTTGGAAGGGGGGAAGTACTTGACACGGCTGTTGTTGTTGTGGTGAGGTATCCTGAAGTCATCAAAGTACTGCACGTCACCCTTCCCATTGTTGCTGCCATTGTACTTGCGATGGTGGCTGCCTTCCATGCTGTTGTAGCGGTACGGTAGTGTGTGGAACATCTTGCTGTTCTGTCCCGGATGCTGCATGTGTTGCACCTGCTGCTGCATGGCTTGCTGCAGGTTCTCCTTCTGTTGCTGCACGTGATGATGCGTCTCCTTCCCCGGGGTGGCGGCGGCGGCTAGAATGTTCTCTTTCTGTTGCATTTGTGCGGGGGTGAGCAGGAGGTTTTCTTTGGAAGCATGCTGCAGCAGCGGCAGCTGATTGTCTTTCTGTTGGTTCTGAAGCAGCGTGTTCTCACGCAGCTGGGGGGAGGCGAGATGCAGGGGTTTGTCTCGGGGGTGGAGGTTCTCTTTGGACTGGTGGAGCTGGGGGTGATGATGAGGTGTCATGGGAAGTAGCGGAGGGGTGTAGATGAACTCTTGCTGGTTCTCTCCATCTGAATCACTAGGGGACGAGGAGATGGTGTCACTGCTATTGTTTTGAATATACGGCGAGTGCTGGGGATACAGGGGCATCTCGTACAGCTGCTTCCTCTGGTCTAGAATACCATTGTCCATTGCATTGATGATCCGCCCTAGTATACTCTTCTGATGACTGTACAGGATATTGGTGAGTGGGTTGCTGATCTGGTTCAGTGTAATGTAGGCCTGTTCGAATGCTCGTTTCACATTCATCACACCATAGCAGCCTCGCCCTATATCATTGCCGGGTGTGAGAGGATCCTCAATACACAAGATAGATGGAGGGAAGTCAGTCACAGCCTTCTCTTTGGATATGTATGTCCCATCACCCTTAATACTAATGGCTGTCTTCAGGTAATTAAACTGACACCCATAGAATTCAAAGAACTCAATGAGCAGAATGGCAAGGTTACAGTTTACATACCTTGCGTCTATCCGTGAATGCAACTGGAGGAAACTGATCACCATGAGGATCAGACTATAAGAGCTGATTCCACCATAGAAGACTTCGTTCAACTTCTTTTCAAGTAAATACTGTTTGAGAACAATCACTAGTTTTTTCAGTGGTGGATAGGTCATTGAGAACTTCTTGATGAGATCTATTGACTTGAGACCACTCTCTATGTTGAAGCTGATGTCAACTTTGATTCCTGTCTGGCCATGTGTGAACTTGACAATAGGAACAGAGGCTTTGTCAATGACTTGGACCTTGTCCGGGGAACACATGTGAGCCGCTAGCAACTCATCCTCCAGCTCGTGCAGGGGGGGCTTGATCCAGTCACCTATGATGACCAGGTCTATGTCACTTGTAGGCAAATGAAAACCTGTGCAATTATAAAGAAAAGTAAAAATTAGTGCTTTATTCTTACAAAGAATTGCATAACAGTATCATACCTCTTGAATTATTTGAGACTTTACTCTCTTAGCTAATACCTATGTACATTGTACATAGCCAACTTGTGGAATTTTTAGTACACATTTTCAGTATTAATTGAAAATTATTAGAGTATATTCTTCAAGATGTATAGTTTTTATATTTGCTTGTGTGTACAATTGACATGTTGTTATCATACCAAACAAAACATTAAAATTTGCACCCTTAGTTCTTTGTTTTTTTTTTTTTTTTTTTTTTTTTTTTTGAAAGCTTGTTTCCACAGGATTTAAAATAAATTTAGAAATCACTTGCCTGTACTGAAACTGCCATAGATTTCCACCTTAGCATTAGCCCACTTGCTTGCCACAACTCCGCGAACCTTGTCAACAACACTCTGCCTCATCTCATCTTCCTTGGCGGTGGGGGCCATGTAGTAGCAAAAGTCATTGATCTCATAGTGAAGTCTTGTGATGTTGTTCATCATCACTGGATTCATGAGACTTGTTACTCTCTGGACTGAAGACAAATGGTTTGATTTCACTTCAGATCAATCTAGGAAGAAAAGGAAAACATTTTTTATTATAAACAAGTTTGATAATTGACACTGTTCATCTCATAAGCACAAGTACAATACTTTCCTTATTAGGAATATGATAAGAACAGTAAAAAAAATCAGGTCTTCAGCCTAATTTTTCCAAGTAAATAAAAACACACAAAAAAAGGTTAAGAAATGAGTTTATGTATATTAGCTTTTAATAAGAAAACAACCTATGGTTTCTTTAGATTTTGATAATAGTTTATAGATTTATTGAACTAATTGTGATATTTGTTGTATACCTACCTACTACTATATCATTTCTTATTAAGGCTATTCTATTCCATGCATAAAATTATTTTTTACTTTCCTTATCCTATAATAAGGAAAGTATTTTTTTTATTGAGGTATCCATTATCCATACATTGTAAATTGAAAACTTTATTTGTTCATTAAGTATTTTATACTAGGTATACATTTTTACAGGTTGAATTATAAAAAAGAAAAATAAGTGAAGGCCCAACTTAGTGTGGGTAAGGTAAATGTGGGTAGCTAGATGTTAGGGAGACTTTGTACACAAAAAAAGTACTTATGAAACACACTTATGATAGTTCATGAGAAGATTGTGTACATCTTCATACAAGAGAAAATGACTGCCTTAATAAAGTACTGTAAACTGCGGGTATAGAAATCTGTCATCATTAACACTAGCCCTACACTGCCTACAAGCTCACTAAATCCACCATTCTAGTCCTTAATAGAGAGGCAAATAGTGATTTAAAACTGCACACAGGAAGAAATTTGATTACATAGACTTGTAGTAGACAGTTTCATTCATCCATGTAACTACCTTGTTAACCTGATTGATATTCCTTAATTTGCTCAAATACATAATTTGGTGAGAACTAGTTTTTGAATAACTGAAACATTACTACTGGGTTTCCTTGATTGGAATTTGATTCCTAGAAAGTAAAACTTTACAAATTCTAATTATCTTAGTTGGGACTAATGACTTATCTTTGGTATTTGTCATGGTTGGGAAAGTAACATAATATTCAGAAATGGTATTTATTACCATTCATCATATCTCCTGACTTTATTTAGAAAAAGAAATGGTACTTGAGAGAGGCACCTAATTAATTGAATGCCTTGTGAGAGCAAAGTTCTGTTTTAATGAGCTGTTCCACAGTATGTGATGAAATATTTAAAATTATTAAATTACTGTTAAATTTGCCACTATTTTTTTATAATTTTAGTTTAACATTGCTTTTAACTGTATGGTCATATCAAAACAGGAGTTTTACAAATAAATTAACATATCAAATTAACCTCACCCAGCCTGAGTGAGGCCAGAAATAGCCAGCGTCACAAGGTTTCAAATTTGAATGGTCACCCAGTGACAGAAGATGAACTGGTATTCAACATGCCATTGATGCTAGCTAATTTGCCACTTGTGATCAATTTTGAGACCCCATGCCTTACAAATGACAAAGACCTTGTACAGGCTTAATCTAGCGCTGGTTGGCAAAGGATTAATTGAAAAAAAGAACTCAAGGTAAGTATTTTGTGCCTACATCAGTAATTATTAGGTGGTAGAAAATGCTTTAATCATTAACCTGGCCTGGTGGTTGACTTCCACTAAAGAATATTATTATATTAGTCCTGCAACTCCTGCAGTAGTAAAGTTTTTTTTTTTCAATTGCATAATATAATAGAGAATACATAGCTCAAATAAACCCCTAGATTATTGCTAGTTATTTTGCTCTCAAGGATAGTTTTATCTCAAGGACAGGAGTCAATCAGAGTATTTTTGAAATCTGAGAGTCAATCTTCATGAAAAAAGTTTGCCCCCTCTGGTAAACATAGTGATATCTTCAACAAGGTGCCTATCCAACAATGAAATTCCTTGATATTCATTTTAACAAATTTCCATGATTTTTCCCTAATATTAGATATAATATCCATTATAAATTTTTCTTGTTTGTCAGAGTAGATAAGTGGTCAAGGCATTGGTCTGGTAATCCAGGTCTTGGGTTAGAAACCCAGCCAGGACATAATTATTATTAAGTTATCATCTCATATATTTTGACCACATAATAGTATGTACATCTTGGGCTTACTGATAGAAAAATGGGGCTCATTACTCCTAATTGGGGCAGTAATATATAAAACAATATAATTTATTATTTTCTGACTGACCTTTGAAAACTCTAAAGTACAGACTTTTTATCTACGGATGATTTTTTTTACCATTTATAACCAGTGACAGTAATCAGATCAGTTGTCCTTCATAAAAACACCTTGCAATAATTAAATTGAGAAGAAACACCCATCTTGTGTTCTTTCAAAAATAATTTTGAATGGAAAATTATTTTAAACTTCATTGATGAAAATCAGACAAAATGATTAGGAAAATAAAATCAATTTAAGATGATTTGAAAAACCTAACCCTAAAATTTCACTATCTCCTTTTTCAGTCTTAACAAAAAATCAATAATTTTAACAGACTTTTCTGGAATTTCAACAAATTAGAAGAGAAAATGATTTCAAGGCAAAAATCTCAATTAATTTTGTGACACACTTTCAAAAGTGAATTTGGAATTTAATTCACTAGTTTTTCACAGATTGGGAGGTATTGAATTACATGAAATTTATTATATAAAATAATAATATGTAGTTATTCATACATGATCTGATACCTTGAAATGAATGTGTAGAGCAATAGGTTTGAAATTACTTACAACATATAGAGTATTTCTTTGGATTGACACTATGTTGATATTGTTGACGACGGAATCTATTTCCACAACTTCTAGAACAACTTTCACTGTATGGAAAATTAAATAGATTAATTTCTATTGAAAACACAAAAATATATAATATTCAGACCAAAAAATTAGTCGTCAGGAAAGGGAAAATTTCCAAACTCCCAACTGAAATATGTAAACAAATATGGCGGATTTTTTAAATTTGAAAAAAGCCACCCATCCAAAGAGAAAAAAGTCTTGCATTCGAAAAACTTTCACACAATTGACAATATAACAGGGGCGGATCTTGATTTTTTTTTAAATCTTGATTAATGTCCTTTTCACAACATCTTTCAAAAGTACCTACCTACTTCAAAACCATTCTTAATTATTCCGCTTTTGACATCAAAACTGACTTTATTGGTTTTAAAAATGTTCGAGAACATTTTAAACTATAAATCAATTAATTATGTTAGACTGAGCTGCAGACAAGGCATTAAAATAATATTATTTCACTGACAAAATAATTATTTTATATCTTTTCTCTGATATTATAAATAATTATGTAACTGCATATTTTTGTGTGCACGCTTCTTTATCATTTAGCCGTCATTCGAGACGAGGGTTTGACCGGTGCGCTCGTGTTGACCCAGCACCCAATTGGAAAGTAATGTGTAACTTTTCGCCCATGAAAGGGGAAGGCATAATACGGGATGGGCATGCAGCCTACAACACAGACCACAAGCGTCTACAGTAGCTCCTGTTTCATAGCTACGGTAAAAAAAAAAAAAATCACATCCCAGCCAACTACATTAAAATCGCCCAGTCCCGACATTCCATTTCAGCGACAGATGACAGAACGAGAACCTACCAATGGTAACGGCATAGTTACTATACCCGTTCAGCAATAAAAGTAAGTTAGTGTGAGGGACCAAGCTTTTTTTTACTAACTATTAGTCATCAATAAAACACCTCGGCCGAGGTGTGAAGAACGCCTACACAAAGAAAGAGACATCCATTATACTACATGGGAAAACCGATCACTGTATACAGCTTGCTCGCAGCTACGTAACCTTGATGAACAAAAAATTAACAATGCAAGTTTAGTTTGAGTAAACTTTTTTTTTACTAGGTGGGGTTGTGACATGATTATCTATACTACTTATAAAAGAAAGTTTCACTCACTGACTGACTGACTCACTGATTCATCACTGTTTCTCCGAACTGGTAAGTCCTAGGAAGCTGAAATTTGGTAGGTAGCTTTGTCTTATAGTCTAGATGTGTAATAAGACGGAATTTTTTGAAATTCCCACTACAACACCTGCCATTGGCGAAAAAGGATTTTTTGCTTTCACTTCCATGCCTCGGCCCGCAAAGATTTCACATATAGAGAGGTTAAGTTCGACTGAGTTAAGTGTTAACGCGTACTGCTGCACTGTCTGTAATGGTGCGAGGTGCAAACCTACATATTCTAGGAACCTTGGAAATTAAAATCGGTTTATTTTAAAATCGATATTTGAATTTGGTATTCTTATCAGTTCTAAATTTTGGAGGGAAATTTCAAACTTATGTAAAATAACTACTTTAGACTTTAGAATTTCAAAATTGAAATGAAGAAGAATTAACTTGATGGTTATTCACCATTATTAGCTTATTCAGAATTGCAAGATTGTCTCCTTTTCAAGCTGACACTGTCAGGTATCGTTCACACTAGATAGTGAAAATAACAATTATTAATTTTTGTAATATTTTTCCGTACCTAGTAGGTCGGTAGTGTTTCATCAAATCAGCAGACTTCTCCTATTTGTGTTGAAATTTTGTTAAAGTCTCGAGTCTCAGATCATAAAAAAGTCATGGACTTGCAGTCTGACTGAATAGAAGGCCCAGGATTTTTTCATTTTTTGAAAAAGCTCAATATTTGAAAAACAGTTCAGAGCAGTCTAGATTTTTATTGACAACCCTACACCAAATTTTAGCTCAATTGGAATTGTGCTTAGTGTTGTGTCTTTTGAAGCTGCTCTGGGACAGTGCTTGTAAACAGCAAGTTTGATAGTACCAGTTCTTTGATATCATAGAGTGGTTGCTAAACAGTTGTTTTTTTTCTTTAATTTGGGTCTGCATGGTCATATCACAACAGTCCAAACAGTTGGACACATATAAAAGCAAAACAAAATTCTCAAATGGACAAGAAGTGTAGTATATCTATATTTTCTAAAACCCAAGCAGTATGTCTGTATCTAAAACCTCCACATTAAATTGAAAGTTTTTTTTTAGAATCCTGAATAACTAGCTTGTTGACCTGTGGCCTATTCCATAAATCAATTCTTCACTTATTTCATATCTCAAACACTATTGTTTTTTTTGAAATGACACAAGAATTTTGGTTGTGTCATTTTGACAGATATGTCAAAATAAAAACTTTTGGTTCTTCCATTAGTGTCACATAGTTTTTTTTTTTCAGAAGAGGAAAATTTGCATCAAACACCGGCATAGGTTAATGCCGGTGAGAAGGTTTTTTACCATCTATAAACCTCTTCTTGTTTGTGTTTCTTTTATATGTTGCCCTGGGACCTCCGTGTGGCATTACTTCAGGGATTAGTGTTACATAGTTGGTTGTTGTATGTTAGGTACCATTATGATTCAAAAACACAGTTCTATGCAGAGTATGTGATTAACATTTTAGTAAATAACTTTTTTCTTCTTCTTTTTTCAGAAAAACTACAATGAAACTTAATGAAGATAAAAATGCAGAACTTAAGAAGTCAGAAAATGCTGTTGATATCAAAAGACTGGCTGATTTTCAACTGTTGGAAATCTATGAGAGGCAGTCCAAAATAATGAAGAACAAGTATGTAAAACATTTCATCTATCAAACTAAGAATTGTGCTTTAAAACACTGTGTTACATATTGTTTATAACATACTATGTTGATACACAATAATCAAAGAAGATTTAATTATCTAAGAATAATTATATGCCTTGTACTTTAGTTTTTTTATTATTATTCTGTCAATTCTGTCATATAATTGTGTTATCTAAGAAATATTGCTGTTCTTCACTGTCTCTCTATTAGAGAACAATTTGTATATAGTGACTGACAATTAATAAGAGGGTTTCTTTTTGTATAAAGAGGATCAACAACATCCTTTGTTTCATTATGATGAATAAATAAACGCATACTTGGCGCCAGGTTATAAAAATAACCAAACATACTGTCTTGATTCCAGAAATTTGCTGTATAAGTTACCAGATAAAGGTAAGAAGATCATAGAAAAAAATAAACAAATAGAAGATGAATTAGAATTAAGGAAGAAAACAACAGATGATATTATCACAAGTATAAGTGAACTCAGCATTGGCACAAAAGTGAAAGACAAAGAATTGAATGCTGAGAAGAAAAATACAAGTGTGTCATCAAGCTGCTCATCTTTGTCACATGAAGGGTAAGAAGAATTGGTTGCTGACCCAGAGTTTTGGTTTCAAATACAAGCCAGAGCAGAAAAATCTGCCTGTTTTTTCGTTTTCAGAATGGCATGGGTGTAAAGGTAAAATGCCCTGAAGTAATGTGAAAACAGTTCCAGGGCATTATTTCCTTTTAAAAAAGTATGACGCTCCTCAGTGAAGAGAAGTTAATTTTTAATTGAGTAGATATTAAACTATAAGTGGATGTAAGAAAGTTTATTTCTTTTACATTTTGTTAAGAAAAGTTGCCTTGAAGTATTTTTTTATACGTTTATATGAGTATTTGTTAATATTTTCTTCTTTTTTGGGGTTTTTAGTTTTTTAATATAGTTTTTATAGGTGTATAATGTATTTTTATATTTCACTATTTATTCAATATCTAGCTGGGGGACTATAAACAGGGAGTAGACTAGCAGTCTGGCCGGGGGACTATAAACAGGGAGTAGACCAGCAGTCTGGCCGGGGACTATAAACAGGGAGTAGACCAGCATTGGCTTGGTTCTGGGGGCCCTTGTCAATTATTAGCCTCCTTGTAAAGACAGTGGTAGAAGTGCTGAGTCATTCGTCCACTGTCTGGCTACCATCATTCACGATGACGCCACCCTATGATGATGATGATTCAATATCAGACAGTAAATTGCATATTCTTTGTGACACTTACAATGAAAAAAATATTGAATTTTTTGGTAATGCTCTAACATCTACATTGAAGTGATAAAAACAACATGACCCATTATAATACTCTTTTGTGGAAGGTAACCACCAGGGAAGGTTAATGCTTCTACCACCTGCTTCAAACCTCAAGAGTCTTTTTATTATGTGATCACGTATCAAATGAGGAAAAATCCAAGCATTGGGTGTGATCCAAGCCACAGATCTATGTGCTAGTTTGACTTTACCAAGTCTAGTAATGTAAACACATCAACTACCAATGCTTAGTAGTCAATGACTACCAAATCCATAGACAGTGTGTGGGTATACAGAGAATTATCATGTATTTTTTTTTTTTTTGTTAACAAAATTTCATTGAAATTGTTTAAAATAATAATGCAATCATCATAATTTAACTTATCAATTTTCAGATCATCTGCAGTGGAAGTACCCATGAGTGATGGAACCCCTTCAACAACGAGGGTGGATAGGTTTGCTTACCAGCGATCTGACCGACTTGACCATGTGACTCCAGCACAGCGCTTCATTCCAAGCCATTCCGCCAAGGTGAAAGAGCCGAGTAATAAAGAGTACGAGGACAAAGACTTGAGTGCGGCCTGTTTACCTCGAGGGAAGTTTGATGTGGTGCAGGTGTCTTTAACAGAAGTTGTTAAGTTGAAGGGCCGAGAAACTGTGTACCTGAAGGTATGTTATTTTTTCTGTTTCTTAGGTTAGAAGACAGATAATACCTCTGATATTACACATGTATTGTTTTAATGATACAACTGATACACAGATGGTAAGTAGAGACGGACTTATTTAATTAAATCCCACTAAACTAGGATTTAATCTTGAATTCAAGTACATTGTAACACTGTTGTAGGTAATAATTTCCGTTTGTGGGTTTTGTATTAAAAACAGCTTAGGAAGTTATAGATTCCTCTCTTCCCCACATCTAAAAACTCATTAGTTTTAATCACACAAAATTCCTCCCACGTTTTTTTTTTTTTTTCAAAATTAATTTGCAAGTCTATTAATATAAGCTTCTTCCTTACCTACGCTAATGCTTTGTAAAATAGTAGTTTGGAAAATAGTAGTTTGAAAAGGGAAATATTTTAAGTTTTAGGCAGTCTGATTAGTCTTGTATTTTCATGTTCAAATCCTTTTGTAGTCAAAGAAAACAGTAAACCTGGGAAATAATTTTCACAACTAAAACTGCATTCACAAAAGCAAATTGTCTTTTTTCATGTTTAAAATTACTCATCCGAATCTTTTACTTACGGCCTCAGTAGCTCGATCAATAAGGCGGCGGACTCGTAATCTGGAGGTCGGTGGTTTGAGTCCCTTGCATGGCCGATATTTAGTAAAGCGGACTTTGAGTAGTTGTTATATGGCCATTGTGATCAAACACAAATATGACATTTCTTTTAATTACCACGTTCCTCTTTCACAGGAACTTGAAATCAAGGAGGCCCAAGAGATGTTGACAAGTCTGGAGTTCGGAAGCACCACCCTTGTACCAGGGGCCACCCTATCCTCCTCGCCCATGAGTTATAGGGCGCCCCCCGATCAGGACTCGAGTGATGAGGAGAATGAAGAGACGCCCGTGTTGGATGAAGAGAGCCCGTGTTGGATGAAGACGGAGGATGATAAGAGTGGGAATAACTGTCAGTCACAGGTGCAGGAATGAAACCACTGTGGAGGAAGGAACTGTGAAATGAAACAGTTTGTGGACTTGCAAAATGAAACAGTTTGTAGGAACAGAACTCGTGAAATGAAACAGTTTGTAGGAATAGGAGTTGCAAAATGAAACAGTTTGTAGGAACAGGAGTTGCAAAATGAAACAGTTGTAGGAACAGAACTCGTGAAATGAAACAGTTTGTAGGAACAGAACTCGTGAAATGAAACAGTTTGTAGGAACAGGAGTTGCAAAATGAAACAGTTTGTAGGAACAGGAGTTGCAAAATGAAACAGTTTGTAGGAACAGGAGTTGCAAAATGAAACAGTTTGTAGGAACACAACTTGTGAAATAAAACAGTTTGTAGGAACAGAACTTGTGAAATAAAACAGTTTGAAGAAACAGGACTTGCGAAATGAAACAGTTTGTAAGAACATGAGTTGCAAAATGAAACAGTTTGTAGGAACAGAACTCGTGAAATGAAACAGTTTATAGATGAAGTATGGATTGCATTTTTATGTCATGAACTCAGTTGGGCATCATAATACTCTTTTTGGAAAGTAACCACTAGGCGAGGTTAATGTTTAAAGTATTTGAGTTTTATTATTATGTAGGTCACATACTCAAATCTATAATGAAAAAAAAAAAAACAAAGAATTAGGTGGGATTTTATCCAGGTATCCATGCGCCAGCTTATTTACATTACACCAGTATAAAGCACAGCCATTTGCTTGTGTCTAAAGTTTTTCGTTAAGTACATGATTAAATCTGTCTATTGGTAATCATGCAATTTTGGTGAAAACTATCTTGTAAGAAATGAACTGTTGGAAGAAATATCATTTATGGAGTAAATAATTTGTAGAGGTACTTCTCAAATTGGGAACCAGCCAGAGTTTATCTGTACAGAAAAAGAAATCAAATTATTCCTTTATGGCTCAGGTCTCACATAAAGAGTGTTGTCTTTTTTATTTAACAAATTCAATCAAGTTTTGTTTTGTGTAGGTATATTAATGTATACATATGTATGTAGAAAAATGTAAATACTGTATCAATATAATTGATTAAAAACAAAAAAAAAATACCCTCTATCAGTCTTGTCCATCAAAAACTCAAAACATAGTTAAATCAAAAACCAAATCCTTTGACCTTGTAATGGTTTTTAATTTAAAAAAATATTAATTATAGGAGGTTCTCAACCTGAGAAGATTTAGGCCCGAATTAATGAACGTTTTTGTGGTGGACTTTCTTACTACTATAGTATCTGATTTCAGTTATGAATGTTATGATTACCTGGTTGCTACATTTTTTATTAAACTTGTAAACAAAACCTTGGTTATCATTTTGAATAGGTATTTTAAAAACCAGTAGTTCTGTGAACTGTAAACTTCACACAGATTGTATTATCGAGTTATAAATGTCATTTCAAACATGAGTACATCGAGACCTTTCACTCAATACCGCACTTGATGGGTTTTAATTAAAAAATATCAACTGGCCCACTTTTGGAGCCCCTTTTTTTAATTTTTACCACAAAAATATTTTCGAACGACTACAAAATTTCAAAGGCATTGCTTTATTGAATAAAATTAGAAAAATTGTTTTTAATTTTCACGAAAACGGCCCCAAGTGGCCTAAAAATAATAGGTAAAATTCTAGTAACCCAATGAACATAACTAAATTTCAACAATTGAAAATTTATCAGACATCACTTACACTGGTTGATGAGCAAATACAGGTAAGAACGGCTAATTTTTTTTCTTTCAATAATCCAACATCTATCTTTTTCATAATTTAATAATAATATAATTAATTAACAACTTTAAGTACATCTGCTTTTTTGCTAAAAAAAATATATCACCTATCACTTTCATTGTTTGATATTCAAAAGAAATCAAAAGTCCATATTTTTTACGGTTTGTTCATCGCAGTCCTGAGTCGATTTTTAGATTGAGCGAGCCACTCCCGCATAACTTGATGTATTACAGGGTCCGAGATGTCCTCACCAAACAACTTCCGATTGGCAGCTGTGAAAATAAACACAGGCTAGATCAGAATCGTGTAGAGAAATTTTTACAGTTTGCGCAGATTTGCTATACGTTACGCTAATTGAATTGAAAAACTTCTTGATCGTATCTGACGAAAACTCGAGAAGTGACACAATACTTCCCATTTAGGTGCTGGGTCAACACGAGCGCACAGGAAGGTATCCCTTACAAACAACTGTAACCAAATTAAGAATACAAATTTTTGTCGGTAATAGGGATCGAACATGGGCATGCGCGGATATAGCCCTATTGTACTGGGGGGGCACAATCGCACAATATACCTCACACGCACACAAAATGTCGATATTTTTCGTGTCACCCATCCATTTCTTGTCCTTACTCGACGTAGCTCAAGAACGGCTCATCAGAATTTCGCGATCAATATGTCAAATGAAAGCCCCAACTCTTGCAAAAACATTCTCGCTTTGAGTTGATAGATCGTCACGACAAATTTCGAGAAAAAATGTCATTCTGGCCAAAAAACGTATATATTACGTCGGCGTAGCTCAAGAACGGCTCATCAGAATTTCGTGATTGATATCTCTAATGAAAGCTTGAACATTTGGTTAGAACTTTCTCGTTTTGAGTTGATACGCCGCCTCCGCGGCGCCGTCACGACAAATTTCGAGAAAAATGTTATTTAGGTCGCAAAATGTGATTTTTTGTGTAATCCATCCATTTTTTGTCCTTGCCCCGTGTAGCTTAACCCTAAAGGATATATTCCCTGATAAAATGGACCTATAGGTAAAATTTCAGGTTTCTAGGACAATCTGTGTGGATTTGACAACTTTATTATTTAGCTATTTCTAATTGGTCTTAGAATTGGGAATTATTTTGGGGCCCGTGTCCCCCTAACTAACTGAATTTTTTTTTACGGTATTAGGTTTAATTAAATTTGAGAAACACAGCTTGCCCGAAAAACTGCGGGGGCACGTGCCCCCCCCCCCCCCCCCCTATATCCGCGCATGAACATGGGACCTTCTGCATGGCAAGCGAGTGCTTAACCTACAACACAGACCACAAGCATATACAGTATTTTCTGTTTCATGGCTAGGAAAAAAAAGTAACTAATAGGCCATACAAAGTGTTCATAAAAATCTGATTTGTAAAAATAATAATAATAATAAGCCCTTCGCCACCCCTTACGGAGCATGGGCCTCCTCCTTAAGGAGGGTGTTTATTTATTTAATTTTATTAAAAGACATAGTTACAATTATACCAAATTTGTAAAGATAATAATTGATAAAATCGAACTAAAATTTCCAACTTTCAGGGACCGTTTTTTTTTTTTTTTTTTTTTTTTTTTGCGCGCGCTCTTTTTTATGACTACTCTTTGCAACTTACCATACATGAGTTTGTAAAGCTCCGTTCCAACAAACGCACTCTTGTTGTGGATGCCACGACCTTTCAGACTGAAAGCGGACGCGATCTCATTGGTCAGGGTTTTCCTCAGCATGTCCAGTATCGTGCGTCTCGGATTATTCTTGTTGAATGTCATCAGAAGCACCTGGTACTTGGGAGAAAGGATAATAATAATAATATCGGCTTATTTATACTGCCCGATTAAGGGCGGAATTAATAGACGTTTTTGTAATACCTCTGTGGCGCTAAGTCACGGATTGCGTATTGTGTGAGATGGGGAAAATTGACACTTACCAACGACTTAAGTTATTGATGTTGTCTATTAATTCCGCCCTAAGACTACTAAAGTCCCATTATTCCAGCAGTAAGCCCAAGACATTATTATGTGGTAAAAATCCCAAATGGGAGGATAACTTGTCATGTCCCGGTTGGGTCTCGAACCCACGACCTCTGGAAACTTTGGATTCACAGAGTGCCGCCTTTACCACTGAGCTACCGGGACAGGATAGTATTCTTTGGATAGAATTCTTTGCTCATAATTGACTAATATTCTTCAACAATTTTGATCAATCTTTATTTACAATTTTTATATACAGGTACAGTGAAAGGGTATAAATATGTAAAAGTAAACAAAGCCTGACGAAGGGTGGGGATAATGCCTTTGGCATTCTCTTCCATTAATACTGGTTCAACTATAGTAGTTCTGACGTAGTCACCGTGGCCGAGTGAGTTAGCGCGCGAGGTATTGCACGCATGGTGACCTGGGTTCGATCCCCAGCGGGGCAGGAATTTTTCTCCTCTGTACTTGGATGTTCAGGGTCCACTCATACCTCGTGAGCAAAAATGAGTAGCTGCTTTGATGTGAAGCAGCGACCAGTGGCAGAATCATAGGCAAAAAAATAAATGTGTTAACATGTGTCAACGCAATGTGTAGTGGTAAAGTCCTATGATTCTACGCTACCCACTAAAATTGTGACATCATAACACAAAGAAGAAACATTTTTTATAGTAGTTCTGTAAACCTCAAAAAGATTCTCTTATCGAATTAAAAAATCAAGTATCAGAGCATCAAAACCTATCATTCAATACCCCCCACTCGATGGATTTCAATTTGAAATAAAATATCAACTAGCCTATTTTCGGGGCTGCTTTTTTTTTATCACAGTGCTTTCACGATCACAGCTTTCACGATCACAAAATTTCAGTAAGAAAATTGAATAGGTATTTTTAACAAATTTAAATAATTTTAAGAGTTTCGGTCAAATAAATAAAATTACAAAAAGTATTTTCAATTTTCACCATAACGGCCCCCATAACATTTTTGACGAAATTTACACCAATAAATGAAACTTTGCCTTTTTTTTTAAGTGGGGTTTAACGTCGCTTTCAACTGCCATGGTCATATCACGACGGGGGTTTTACCCTCCATTCGCAGGAAACTCACAAACCTGCTACTCACATTGACCTCACCCAGCCTGAGTGGGGCCGGGAAAAGCCAGCGTCACGAGAATTAGAATGGTCACCCATGCAAGTCTTAACCTCGCTGGATGTCGCTTAACTTCGGTGTTCTGAAGGGAACCGGTGTATTCAACATGCCATCGACGCTGGCAAACTTTGCCTTTAATTCTCGGGATAAACACAGTGTTAATAAAACAGTATACCTATTTAGAAAATAATAGTTAGAATAATATCGCCTTATTTTTACTGCCCGGAGAGGACAAGTCCCATTATTCCAGCAGTAAGCCCAAGACGTATTATTATGTGGTCAAAATCCCAAATGGGAGGATAACTTTTGTCATGGGAGGTGTAATAGTTGTGTTTTATTAAGATGGTCGGCTCAGAAGAAGAAGTCCTACAGTAAACAAATCAACTAACCAAACTTTTCTTGTGCTGCACACTTTCGACTAGGAGTTTCTCGTTCTGCTCAAAAGCCTGCACTGTGCTAAGTGGTAATCGGTTAATGACCTTTCCATCTCGATCACACTCAAAAACATCATCTGTTGTGGATGCAGAGAAGACCAACTCAAATTTGGACTCAATGGAATTGATGCAGGTGATAAAGTTCGAGTTCAACAGGTTGATTTGTTTCATCATGATCTTTTGATTATTCTCAATATCCACCAAGCGTTCTGTCACCGATCTTTCGGACTTGGGACTCTCTGGAAAGAGAAGGGAGAGACGTCCTATTATAAGTGTTATAGGGAGGCAATACCGATCCGTTTGTAAAAACTTTTTGTTTTGCCCTACCATAACTTTACACTCACGGTAGATAAGAAGACGAAAAAGTAAGTACTGCCCTACCAATCAGGTTTCCTAGAGAAGCTATCTGCGAATGAACCTATGAGTATGTTAATATTATCATGACTTGTGTTAATCACATATACTGAAACTAACTTGACTAAGGTTTTGCTTTACCTGGGACTCGAACCACCGAGTCCACCGCCTTATCGATCAAGCTATTGAGGTCGGTAACCTATTCATAAATATCTGAAATGTGCACGTGTGTTCATTAAAATTCAGTACCTTAAATTTAGGTACGACTCAAAGCCTTTTACTAGCATTTCCTTCATGTAATGAGTCTAACAGTTCTTAAAAAGATACATCGCGAAAATTTTTTACTAAAGGACTCATTCCACCCTCACAAATACATCTCTATGGAAATAATAAATCAATTCTTCCAAAAAAAATCTGTTTAAGAATGCTAACATAGTAAAAAAACAAGTAGTCTTTTTACTATATTAAAAAAAGAAATAAATAAAAAAGAAAAAATGCGAACATAGTAAAAAAAAACAAGTAGTTTTTTACTTTATTAAAAAAAAAAGAAATAATGTTTTTTTCTTTAATAAACCAAACTGAAAACAACAAATATACAATAAAATTCATCAAACTTTTTCAAATTCATCAAACAAACATTCAAATTAATAACACCTACGAGAAATGAGGCGCTAGAGTACAGCCATGTTGGAAAAGTTTTGGTAGGAAGGATCCATTAAAAATGGCCGCGTCGAGATACGGCTGCCAGGTCTCGGCTCATATAGATTTAAGATCACGTGATCAATTTCCACCAGATAACTTCAAAGTAATCACGTGAACTTAAATCTACATGATCCTGGTAGCCGCATCTTGACCCAGCCATAAGAACAACCCAAGAAAAAGGATAATTCAATAGTAAAAAGAACTTTCCTATTGTATTAATTCCCACATAAATACAGTTGGTAATCACTTTCTCGAACTTAGCACCATAAATCAATAATCAGGATGATGAGCTACTACGAGAACTGGAAGAGGAAGAAGACCTGCTCCTACTAGAAGCGGAAGACCCTGAGGAACTGGAAGAACTAGACCGCCTTCTTTTTTTCTTTGCTCTCCTCGCTGCTTTGATTTTTTCCTCAATTGCCATCAGCTGTTTCCTCAAACGATTCTTCTCTACGTCTCGCTTCGGATCTGGTTTCTTTTCCGCAGCGTAGACCATTTCAATGTCATCATCATCAGCGATTTCTTGGATACTTCCATCGGAGTCGTCATCGTCAACAATCTCTCCTTCTTCCATTTCTTCTTCGGATTCTGCAACTTGTTCAGCAGGTTCTTCAGTTTTTTCTTCTGTGTTGTCATTTTCAGCGTTTTCTTTCACTATGTCTTCAGCATCCGATAATACCTCTCCATCTTCAGTATTAGATTTCTGATCATCTTCATCAGATCTAATTGTTTTGTCATTCAGAGGTTCTGTAATTGTTTTTTCACTGAGCTGTTCTGTATCATGCTGGCTTGTGTCTGCTCTGCTTCCTAAGTTTTCCTCTTTATTGTATTCTTTACTATCTGAAATCTCCTTAGGTTTCTGGTACTGAATGTTCACGTTTGTCTCATTTGAAGACACTAGTTCGTCTTCAGCAATTATATCCTTAATGCTTTTGGACCGATGGATGTATTCGTGTAAATTTGACACAGGTTTAGTAGTAGTATCTGTAACAGAAGTAAGCATGGTGTCATTAGTAGTTTGTAACAAAATATTTGACGCGTTAACAAAATCAATGCTTTTAATGTCACTAAGATTCATTTGGATGTTTCTCCTCTTCTTTTCAGCACTATCGAATGCCTTGGTGTTATCGCCTTCATGTCTCACAGTGGTCTCCTGTTGCACATTTGTTCGTTTAGTTTCTTTCAAATTTCTTTCGTCTTCACTGGTTTCGTCACTTGACTCAGAGCTACTACGGTTAAAATATTTGTGCACCAATTCATCATGGCCAAGACCAGATTTTGTGGAGGAACTTTTTGGTTCTTCTTTGCGTCTAAAGAAAAAGCTCAACTGTTTCTTTAGTCTTTCTTTAACTTTCTCATCGCTGACAAGAGTATATTTATTGATTTCATTATCCATTGATTCATTTTGTAATTCCATTTGATTGGAACTAGTCACTGTTCCAGGAATATCAAGTTGCGTTGGCTTATCTTCTTTCATAACGGAATCATCTTTGGAGTCTTGTGTGCTTTCTGAATCATAACTTTTATGTCTTAAATATTTTTCTTCTTCATTTAAACGTTTGTGTGACCTTTGTTCTTTGGGGGAATCTGATCGATATTTAGCATATTCCCAATAATATGCTCTGTTATCTTTCGACAATTTCTGTCGTTTATTACAGAACTGCTTATCACGTTGCTCAATTCTGTAACGTGATGGCTTACTTCTATTATATCTCTGACTAGGTTGATGGAGATTTTCCGATTGCATTTCTTTAGGACTAGATAGATTCAAAGAATTGTTAGCTCCAGTGTAATAGAATGAGGAATCGTCTTCGTAAGTGTTGATAAATTCCATACCCTGTGGAATGAAATAATTCTTCACCATATTGATTAACCCTATCATTCGGACATTGTGAGTGTTTTTTTCATACAGTTTTTCTACATTGAAAGCCCATTCGGTTTCAGGTTCGAGCACATAGAACTTATACCAGTTGTAGTAGCTAAGATCGTAGTATCGTTTGAGATCTTCTTGCCTAACATTTGTGTTGTCGATGAAAACAGGGGATTCATGGTTAAGAAGACATTGTTGAGCAAGCTTATAGCAGCGATTATGAGCTTGTCCTAGTTTAGTTTTGTCAAAGATGTAACCTTTTGAAGTCATGAAAAAGTCATCAGCAGAGAATATTTTGGGATTGAATGTTGGGTTCTGCAAGACGTTTCTCATTTCCTTGATCAAGTTCTGAATTCTTGTTGACTTGCCAGAACCAGGTAGTCCTCGCATAACAATCAACATTTTGACGCCTTGTTTGATGTTGTTAAGAAGAGTAGGAATGATTTGTTCATTCAGTTGACGATATTTTGGCAGAAGTCGGTTCAAAGTATCTTTTTTACAAGAGAAATCAAAGTCTGCAAAAAAGACAGCCAAGTGATTAGGACATGTGAGGCGTACCAAGAACCCAATCTGAAAATAAATTGTGAAGGAAAAAAATCATTTCTAAGAAATCAATTATATTTATTTTTAAACTCAAGAATAAATATTTTTTTCTTTTTTAGAAATGGGTTATTCTAAGCGAGGAAGTAAAATAATTAGGGTAACGCTGGTGACAAAAAATATTGCTATTAGAAAAAAATATCATAGTAAATGGACATTATCCAAGAAAAAATATGCATGAAATAATCTGTAAAGTGTATAAAAAGGGAGCAAAAGAAAAAAAAAAAAAAAAAAAAGAGATATCTTTAACGAAAAATAAACAAAAATCAAAGAAAAAAATAGGCACAATAATTGATTTAGTCATATGGCAGAAGTATTTCTTCAGGAGTGAATGGACTTTTTGTGTCAGCCTCAAGGATCAATTTGCTCTGTGAATCTTTCTTGATAACATCAAATTCCAATTTACAAATGGGATCTTTACCAGTAACCTCAAGACTTGATTCACTAATTTCACTTATCCCTGTAGTATCACTATCTTGTTCGCCAATCATATCTTCTGTTTTGACTTCAAAATTCAATTCGCTGATTGGCTCTTGTACGTTCTGAGAATTCAATTCGCTGATTGACTCTTGTGTATTTTCAGAATTCAATTCGCAAATTGGGTACTTAAAATCTTCAGAATTCCACTCATAATTTGGCCGGTTTGCTTCATCAATTGAATTTTGGGTATCTTGACTATCTACACCCTGAGTAATTCTATTTTCTAAATGAGAAAAATTGGTATTACCGATAGTATTTTTTACATCCTGATGGTTCATTTCAACAGGTAAGGTCTCTGTATTTTTCAAATTGCTTTCACTGTTACACATGCTTGAGGTGCAATGTCCAGTATCCAACGCCATTTGAAGTCGACTTACATCAAAGAGTGGGTCATCCATCATAGGATGCCCCGGGAACAGATCCACCTGTTCCATTGCACCCCTTGGATTAAGATGAACAGATTCGTTATGTAACTTCATGTCTTTCATACAATTTGTGATGTAAGTGCAATGAAAACAGGAGAACTGTCTAGGTTTCTGCTCGAAGTTATTGATGTGGATGTTCTTTACGTGGTGCTTGACGTATTGGATGTTGGTTGTTTGGAAGTTGCAAAGAGTGCAACGGAACTTTTTCTCATCGCACGGAGCCACGACTATATGTGCAGACAGCAAGTGCGATCGTAGACCAGTTGTGGTGCCCGAACGATAGTTACACATCGTGCAGGGGTGAGGTTTCTCCTTGGTATGCGTTCTTACATGTGCGAGAATACGATAAGTATGCCGGCACGCATAGTTACACGCGAAACAAACAAAGTTCTTCTTGGATAATGGTTTCTTGCGACTGCGTCGACCACACGAGTAACAATGAGTGGTAGCGCGGCCATGGTGATATCACTTTTACAATGAATGCAATGGACAATATCGTCATCGTTTTCAAATGAAGATGCTCTGTGGGAAAGGAAGACTTACGCACATAAGACAATTTCATTTCTGAAATATTAATAATAGTAAAATTGGGCATCTACAGAGACTACTCGGAATGTTTCTGCAAATGGATATGGTCAAAATTGTAAAGGTGCTTCATAATGATATTTTGAGTCAATATGAAATATTATCAACTTCTTTCCGCAAAGGAGAAAGTGGATATCTCTACAATGTGACCCTTGTAACTTCACCAAAAAGTGATGTGTCAGATGAAATTTAGGCAGAATAAAAATAAACGTAATAATGTAATCAACATGGACTAGAACATTAATTTAATTGTTGAAATATGTTACACATACATCTTAGATATTACTAGTCTAAAGGTATAATTTCACGGCAAGAAGAGGAAAAGATATCACAAAACAATAAAGAAACGAGTTACAACAAAAACACGAGAAGTGCATATTTTTCTATCAACTTGAATGTTCAGTCTAAAATTGACAGATAAAAAGAATCATTTGAAAATGTCATAGAACTTGATATCTAATATAAATTGTTCTTCTTAGACAAATTGTGCACATCTCAGGTAGGTATAAGAAATAAAAGTAAAAATACTGAAAACACTTAAACTAAAATCAAACAAACAATAAACAATCACTACAGACTGGTATCTGGTATCAAAGTACTTACAATGGCTTTATAAATTCAAGTAATGATTGTTAGACCATCATTGCTTGAATTTCAACTCGATAATTAAACTCGCTTGAGAAATACTAGAGAAATCCAGCCTGTATTTTTAAAAACTAAATAAATTATGTTTAACATTTTTTTTTCATTGTGAATTACAATTTTACCCGACTAGAAAGACACAACATAACATTTCTGCAAGTAGGTAATTATGTAATTTCAGTTTGATACATGGAACAGTATCGAGAAAATTATTTTTCATGTCGATCTTCCCTTCAACTATATCCAGAGATGTCCATTAGGTTTGGCAATGTTATTTATAAATAAAAAAATCAAGTGTTATCTCCTATTGAAAAATCGCGTTACAATATCACAGTTTACAAATCTTCGTCATCACACAATTCAATTCCAATCACAAGTTCTCCTCCTAACATCACATTGTAGATCATTTGAACCAGGGCAGTAGTTGTTGGAAAAACAGATTTAATTCGACTAATGATGGTAGTCTATTTTCAAGTTGATTTTTTCAAACAATAATCTAGTGCTCCATTATTTACTCTCTCTTGTCTATTAAACGTTAAACAATCTGAAAAACTCTTTCTTTTCAGTGACACTTCGTCAAACATGTTAAAATTAGATTCATTTCCATAGACAGAATAAGTACTTCTGCTTAGGTCACGAAGCGTTGAAATGTGAGTATCCAAGGTGTTGCTCTGATTATTGCTAGTAAGATCAATTGCATTGATGCTTACTTTTTCTTTTGTAACTCGCTCAGGATCTAGTTTGTCATATGCATGTGCAGAATTATTGTTTGAGTCATTGTGAACGTCCTCTTGTTCCATATCACTGGCATATACGCTCATTGTCTCAACAATTGATCACTTAGCACGCCAACAGTTGGATCTATTTTGTGAACAATAGTCAATTGTATTGGATCTATCTGGCGTTCCCTGAAACTATCCTGTTGATCTACATTTGTGTTATCTTCAATATTCTTTTCACCGAGTCCAGTAGTGTTGTCAAAAGTTTTTATGCAAGTAAAACTATTTTCACTAGCGCCAATACTTGAAAGTGTGGTGTTCATGGTCAAAAGTGTCATCTGTAAAATCACTTAATTCTGTGCTGTTTTGGCTGAGATTGTGACTTTTCTTCTCTTCGGACAAACTCAATAATTGTTCCATGCTGTGGGTTTTCATGTGTAGCTTCAGACTTCTGCTCACGATTCCACTGAACGGACAAATGCTACAGGTGTATGGGCGAATATTCAAATGTCGCATGATATGGCGTTTGATACCTGTGCGGCAATGTGTGTTATATAAGCACATGTAGCACATATACTTGATATTGATGGGCCGCAACATGTACACACAGAGACGACAGTGTTCAATAATATTAGAGATATCCTTGGGTAACTTCTTATAGCAATAAATACACACAGGATCATCTCGGATCAAATCGTTCTCAGAACCACTGAAGTCATCTTTGGAGGACTTTTCAGAAATCTTTGCTATAGTAGAGCTAAGCTCTAAAGATTCTGGATTAGGAAAATGTTTGCTTTGATCGTGTTGGCTTTTAGAGGAGAATTTTCTGTCAATTAATGGAGTAGACTGACTCTTAGGGGTTTCACTTGTTGGACTGATGGATCCCCTAATCTCGGAGGAAAATTCCGATTCGGGTGTAATCGAAGAAATATTTCCCTGTTCAATTTTCAATGATAAATTTATAGGTAACTTTTCATTTGAAGCATCATCACTGAACGAGATTTCTTCTAGCTTTAATGATGGAGTATTCCAAAGCTCTTGTTTTAGATTGGATGAAAAGCCATTTGACTCAGGTAGTAGACCAGTATAACCGACGTTCGAATTGCAATGATCTTCGTAAATGTGATCAGACCCATTCTGACTTGATTTTTGATAGTGTGGTGGTACCAAAAGTTTAGATAATTTTCTTTGTCTGGTTTTCTTCTCAGAGTTTATGTTATTTTCTTGATGGGATTTTTTAACTTTAATATGCTCACTTGGTTCTGAATTCGTTGAATCTTTTTTATGGTGAAGTTGAAATTTATCAACCAACTTGATGTTTACTTGATCTGTTGGGAGATGATTGCTTAGAGTTGATCTACTGTCAAATCTCTGATCAAGTTCCAAATATTCATGGCTTACACTAGGTTCCTTTGATTCATGATGTTTTTCTAGGGATATATTCATTCTGTCTTCTTCTTTTACATCTCCATCTCCAATCAACTTGTCATTGTACAAGTTCACTGAAATTTTAGAAAGTTTGCTCGATTCTGTTTTCGTTTTTCTTTGGTCTCCTGAAATGTTCATTTGTTCTTTGAAACTAGATGTGAAACATTTTTTGCTTCTTTTTTGGATAATTTCTGTAATGGTATGTAGAAACGTGCATTAGTTAATTATTTATAATACATATGTACATAATTACACAAGGTGTCCAATATTTTTTTTTTCAAAGAAAATTTGGTAGAACACTCTAAAATATTCTCAGATCGTTACTCGAGAAATGGCACCAAACCGAGATATTGAAGTCGGGAATTTTCGATTAAAGTGCGAAATTATGAAGAAGAAAAAAATGGACACCCTGTATAAAAAATACCCAGAGAAATAGATTAAAAAAGTACAATATTTTCAATACTATGGACAAAAACTGGCGACCTTTCAGTAATTTATAAAAGAAAATATTTATTTTTTGAATAATAAGATTTTATTTTTATTTTACAATACGGAATTTAGGAAATAACATATTTACTTTTTGAGCAATAAGATTTCATTTTTATTTTACAATACACATTTACAAACAACAACAAAAAGTTATGTACAATATAAGAACCAGTATAGTGACATTATTTTGTTGAAAAATACATAGTTGAAAAATCTTCAATAAAGCTGTATAAGAAAAAGAAAAATAGTGAATTATGAGGATCCTCTCTTTTTAATTTACCATGGTAGATTTTAAAAATAGAAACTATCCGAATTTTAGGCAAAATTAGCCGGAAACAATCGCTTCAGGTGACTCATGACATGGGTCTTCATGTGCGAAACCTGATAAGTGGGATGTGGACAGGCAAAGCATACAAACTTTTGCTTGAATGGGTTTGTACGGACAAAGCCAGTACAAAATCGACAATGATCGGTAATGGCTTTCATATCATCCGTAGCAATTAGTTGCTGTTGACAGTGAATACAAGTGACATAATTTTCCATCTGACTAAGACCTGTAGATAGAAAGAGAACGTTTTTAGATAAATGCCACCATAAAAGAACTTTAATAACTACGATAATGGAGGTTTTTCTTATGTGTTTTTATCCAAATTGAAAAAAGGTTGAAATAGAAGCAACAGAGAAGGACAATTTTAACAAGTGTATGTACGCGATACCTGGTTTTACCATTTTATGAACACTGATATTGTTTAATAAAAATTATTCAACGAATATCTGTGAAGGGGCAAAATAGAAGAAAACAGGAAATTAAACAACACGAGACACACTATTTGACTTAGGTACAATGGTACACATTTTTTGGTAGTTTTATTTAGAATTTCAATTTAAGGTTTTAGAAAAAATAAAATAAAAATACACTTATTTAGACTACCGCATTAGGACTAAAAAGTGCCTTTACTTCAGCAGTAGTTTTGGTGCCATTATTTTGTGGTCAAATCCTCACATATATATGAGGAAAGAATTATGCATTGGGTGGACTTGGATTACCACACTAGTGCCTTAACCACTTTGACTACAAATTATCAGTACGACTAGGTATATTCAGAAAGTGTATCAGTACGACGAGGTACATTCAGAGAGTGCATAAATAAACGGGATGGTATATTTTCAATACAAATGCAAAGTCCCTAACTTCTCAATACCACGTGTTCCCTGGTTCGTACAGATTCATGCGTTTCAAATGTGTGGAAATGTGTTTTTTAATATGGGTTCGACCACACGTATTATCAAATACGTAGACTTTGCATGCAAAACATAGGTATTTACTCTCTCTAGAAAATTCGTCTTGGTCTCTCACAATAGTTTCACAAGTTTTGCAATGATACAGAATGCAGTCCATTTAACATCCATAATAATGTTGCAATGGATGCACTTGAGTTTGGTCGGCTTGCATTTACAACAGTCTGATGGTTTTGCACACTTGTGCTCTTTCTGAATCAGTTCTTTTGATTTCAATTGGAATTCTTCTCTCAGGTAAATCTTGGGCTTGTTTTCCGACAGTTTTTCAGTCGAGGCAATGGTTTTGAGCTCTTCGGTACGGACATGTGACACAGATGTAGAGGGTGGACTGATTCCTATCATGTCCGCTGTGCTTCTTATCTTCTCGTTTTCTCAACGAGGTCAGAACATCTCTTAGCAGTGAGTCTTTTGTGTCAGTTTTATTTTCACTTGAGCTCTGACAAGGATCCTTAAGTTTTCCACTCTTTCTGGACTGATCAATATTTGTGTCTAGAGGAAGTGTTTCAGCTCTTTTAAAAACCATCTGCTTATCGTCTTGAATCATTGCTTGGTGTGTCTCGTTATCTAAAGATTGTTGAAGTAGGATTTCAGTTTCTTGACTGTCTTCTGCATCCTCCATATCAACATCATCCTCTGGGGGTATCATGCTTTCGATTTTGACATCAACAACTATATTTTCTACCAATTCTTCTTGAGGAATTTCTATGGCAGGTGTTTTCTCCAATCCAGTAACATCTGCTAATCAGGAATATTACTTGTGGATCTTTCACTGTTACTTCTTTTGAGGTTTTCACTTTTAATTTCCTCAATTCTGTCTGAATCATTTTTTCCTGCAAAAGAGATAAGAAAATACAGTGTGATTAATTTTGCTCGACGATTTGTTTTCTTGTGATAATTATTGTACGTTGTAGATAACTTATCCAAATGGTTTATTAAAAATCTTTTTTGTTTTTGTTGCAAAAACTCATCTTCGAATTACCTAGTTCAAATAATCTGCCTAAAACGAGCTAATTGAATAATATCAATCAATGTTGATTGACAAAGACATTGATTTTCACAATTATTGTGCAGTAGAATGTCAACTATAAAATCATGTAAAATTGTAGTTGATCACTACAATTCAATAGATTTTTTTTTAGGAAATAAAAACAACACAGAACAATATCTTAAGTTTGTCTTGAAGAATGCAAACGGGGAATGGAGAATATTTATTAATAGAATTTGAAGTTTTATATTATGTTTATTGAAAAGCAACTACTAACTACGGAAAAGTAATAAATGTGCGGCAGTAAGAATACAGTACAATCTTCATATATCATTTACAGAAGAGGAATGTAAAATGAAAAAAAAAAAAAAAAAAAAAATATGGGTAGAAAATTTGACCCACACAAGGCTAATATTTTTTGTTGCTGTTGCCGAATCATAATTTGGGTGCAAAATTGGCTGAATATAAGAGGTTTATACTGTACAGAAAACGAAATAAATTTGTTTTAAGTATAAATTTAACTTGTTTGACATCCAATATGTAACAATTATATATTCATAATATTAGACTAGGATTCATTGTCATCTGGACTAATTCATAGTCACAAGATTATAAGGACGTCCAAATAAGGACGAAACTAGTCTTAGACTGCTCTCTAAATCTTTTAAAGTCTATGATATAGTCAAGTCTAAAAGCTTGACTTGTCTATCTTGTGACTATGAATTAGCCCAAATGACACTGAATCATAGTCTCTGATATTATGAATATATAATTGTTTTAAATACAAAATTATGTATTAACGAGTGAAGTACTGTGATTGTACTGTTATATTACTGAAATAAAATAAATGTTTACGAAAAAAGACATGTATTAATGATAGTATAATTATTATGGTAATGCCCAGCATTAAAAATAAAAATTCTAAATTAGCAATAATTCAAATATCAAACAAAAAACAAAATACAAAGGTGTATAATTATTAAAATGATCCAGGGTTTCAAAAGAAATTTATTTCAATAGAACCATTCTTGTAATGCCCAGTAGACGTTATAAGGTACAAAAAACTACATTATTAAATATTTCTTATATCTATTTCATTAATATACAATTACAAAGATAATGCCCTGAGATATTTAGGTAGGTGTATGTATGTTAAATGATACCTATGAAATAATTAAAAAGAAAATAAAATTGAAAAACAACTTCAACTTTATTGAGAAAACAATTCAGTAAACAAATATCATTAATTAATTGCAATCAGATAAAATTGATAGAAATGCTTTGATTTTGTAATTTATTCAGAGAAGCAATCAGAATTCTATATGGAAGCAATCAGAATTCCATAAATGAACATTTTAACTGTAAAAGCTAGAGAACGGAAACCATTCTTTTTTTTCTGTGACGACATGACTAAATTTTTAATCAGTCTAAAAATTCGTCTAATATATCTAAATATTATAATCATTTTATTATAACGTATAATCATTTTTTTCTCTTAAAAATATATTTGAGAGCATCAAAATATTCATAAAATTTTGAATTATTATTGGAAACCTCTAGTCAGACTTTCAAGTTTGAGAGACGATATAAAAAGCATTTTGAAAGTTTTTCAATTTTATTTTAATTTGTTAAATGTAAATAACTAACAAAATCGATACAACATGAAACCAGTTCAGTAGTAATTGGTACTATAGTATCAGTACAAGGTATGGAAAAACTGAACTGGGCTAATAATATAAAATCATTTTTCATCATATTCAATAAAAGCACCAATATCATAAAATCTGATACAAATCGTATATAGTTATAACAAATAACGGTCATTATGGATTAAATTAAATAGATTTCCAGGTACAATATTTAACTAAGTGGTTGTACATGTACAGAGTGGCCACAGAGTCTTTGTAAGGTTTGATTTTATTAATATAAGAGTGGTGTGGTCTTCTGTCAAAACGGTAAACCTCCATGAGACAAATCTGTTCATGTTAAACTTTATTAGATTATGTTATTTTAGAGGTAAAATGGTTTGTACTAGATGAATATTTAAATAACAAATTCGAGGGATTGTTTACTATGCTATCAGAAGCTAAGATGGTTTCTACTGAATGCCATAGAGGGGGTGATATTCTTCTTTTACATTTCATGAAGGTACAAAAACACTTTCTAACAAAAATATAAAAATATCAATAATATATAGTTTTACACTTTAAAAAGACAGAAAAAACAAGTCCCCAAGGCATGTAAACATGAGGTAGACAATGAGTCTATTTGGTAACAGATAACAAGTATCTGGGGCAAAAGTCTGGAAACCCCTGAATATCTTTGGAATGTCTTTCTGAGTAAGTTTGAAATTTTACATGGTAAACTGGAATAGGAGGAATAAACTTTTTTTGAAGTGAGGGCCAATTCTTTGGGCCAGCCCCCATGTCAGGGCTAGGGGGGCCAAGTTCATAAAAAAAAAAAAAAAAAATGAAATTCGAACTTTCTCAGTAAGCCCTTCCAGAGATATTCAGGGGTGTCCAGACTTTTGCCCCACCCTGTGTATAGAATTATACAGCGTATCCTAAAAGTCAATAAAATTAAAGTACTTTGCAAAAAAATTCACATTTTTCTAGCCTGTTTGGTTTTAAAATGGAGGCCATTTGAAACTTCCAAGAGTCTCTAAAAGTAGGCGAATTATTTGAAATCAGATATTATATAATTGCATAGGACATTAGTGTAGAGGAACCTGAATTTTTAGACATAATTATTTTTCAGGGGAGGAATCTATGTGACCCCAAGGAGGCGATTGTTACTGCTCGCACCTCATCAAGATATTAAGGTCAAAAAATTGTATAAACTTTGCATGAATGTATCAATAATTTACTGATGGGGTGCGTTCAGTAACAAGTCACATATTTCAGTCCATGAAAAAAAAAATCATGTAAAAAAAACAGGTTTCTCGACATTGGTGTCTTCTGCAATTATGCAATATCTCATTGCAAAGAGTTGGGTGAAAGAGATTGCCATAGGCAACATTACTTGTTTGTACATAATTATGTCCTATTAATAAAGAATTAAACAATAATAATAATTCGCTTAGTTTTAGACACTCTTGGAAGTCATGTCTTGGAAATTTAAAATAGATGCCATTTTGAAACCAAACACGTTACACGTGTGCTTTTTTTTTTGGAAAGTACTTCTAATTTTATCACAAGATGGGGGTTCGAAAATGTATCACAAGATGGGGGTTCGTTTCGTTACAACTAAAGTTGAAACCTTTGGGCCACATGGGTGGGACCATACCTTAAATTGGTCACATCATAGGTGGTTCAATTTGGGATATATAACCATGCAAATATTCAAAACACCCACTAAAGCTGTTCACAGATATTCTGGTGGTTTCGGACTTTGGGACATGGTTGTATAAAGCAATTTTGATACAAAATAAACATAATTTTTCGAATTCAACTACCTGTGCATACGATATATACCCTGATTTTTATGTGTACATTAAAAAAAAAAAAAAATCCCTTTGACAGTGGTGTTTGATATGGGAAATTTTGATAGAGCTCTCTGGTCAGCTCTAATTCAATACTTGAAAAGTTCACTGAATGCAAAATGATAAATTGACACTGGTCATTAACCTTTTCTTCCAATGCTTTAAAAAAAAAAATTAAAGTGTGAAAACAAGTATGAAAACAGAAAGACCAAGAATTTTCTGAGTTGAAGCACAAGTAGAAGAGATTTTCAACAAGGTATTTGCGCTGGAATGATGCACCACATATTTGTACTTTTCAATAATAATAAAGTTCCATGTAAAAAACTTGAAGTCTTTGGTTTTTATAATTAAAATCATATAAACTAGGATCTTTGTGATTAAAGCTGTTCCCAAATCCTAGCAGAGGCCCTTTTTATAGGGTTAAAAATTTATAGGGCTTCCACTGAAACATTTGGGACATAGTATAAGTATATGTATGTACATATAATTATATAAATATGGACTTAAATCTTAATCCTAACTTTAATTAAACAATAATAGGTATAGATGTGACTATGAATGAGTCCCACCTATTTAGGAACGTATCTCAAATGAGCAGTCAAATGTCGTTTTAGATGTGACTTTTGATTAGACTTGTAATCACACGTGAAGCAACCGAATCTGTACTTTGTAGCCTTATCCTTCCGGTTCATGCGGGGGCAAGTCTTACAATGAACAGTCACTTCATCAAGCTCCACGCTAATCTTTTCGTGACAAAAAGAACAAATCAAGTACTCTTTAGATTCTAGGTTAAACTTGAATTTGGATTTCAAATATTTTCCTTTTGAAGGTTCGATTGGTCCATCACTAGATTTAGGTTTTTCTCTTATTTGGTGAGGTTTTGCTGATGTTACTTGTTCAGTCAAGACTTCTCCGTCGCCCATAAGAACCAACAGTTCTAGTTCATCCGATTTATCAAAGTCTTTAGATAGCAAAGCATTGGTGTTTGAAATCTTAGCAGCCGGCTGTGATTTACATCGAACATCAAGTACATCTTCATTGGAAGTGTTGAAACTAGGGGACATATTTTCGCACAAAAGCACTGGAGAATTGAGATCAATAAGTTTGGAATTATTTTGCATGCAGGGTAATTTTGAACCATTATTTGAGAAATTAATATCTTCACAATTTGTGACATTACCATTTAGATTGGGTACTGTCCTAGAACTATCAATTGCTTTGGAGTTGTATTCATTAAGTTGAATAGCATAATTTACATTCTGTGAATTCCAAACAAAATTTTCAATAAACATTTCTTGTTCCTTTGATGAAGGAACCGATAGGGAATTGGATGTAATTTCTGTTTGCAGACGCCTTGGACTGTTTTGTTGAATGTTAATATCAAAGATTTGTTTTGTGTTTCTATCTGTGGCAGAGTCAAGAACGATATCACTACTCAATGAAGGAACCAGTGTTGTTTGGTCGTAGTCTTGTGAACCATGTGACATAGGTATCTCTGGCAACTGAGTTGGGGTAATGTCCGAGAGTTCAATACCCTCAATTTCTGGATGTAGTTCCAAAAGAAGGCTTTCAAGTTGTAAAAATTGATTGATTTCGGTGAAGTTGTGAGAAGGGTCCGTAATCTCTTGTGACTGATCATCTATGTTGTGTACTTGACAAGATATATTGCTGTGATTGTTATGAACTCCACTTAAATCTTGTTTATGTTTCTCAAGTAAACTGATTGGCACCGTTTTTGTCCCAGGTGAGTCATCAATGTAAACCTCCAGTGCTTTGGTATTTAACAAATGGTTTTTATCTTCTTTCAAAATTTCTCGTGTACCTGAATTGTCAGTTAAACTTTGGCCACAACTCGTTCCAGAACTTCTTGATTCTTCATTTAGTCCAGATGAAACGTCCTTTTTTTCTTTTGGTGATCTGGATACAAGACTTCGAGTTATGATAATTTCTGAAAATAATCATCAATACTTAATTAATACCAGAACAATAACAAATAAACGTTCAAGATTAATTCTAATAAATAGTGGCTACATAATATTAACCACTATAATCACGTTGCTCAGTAATGAACTGATTTTATTAGCAAGAGAGGTGATATTCTTCTTTAATTTAAGTGAAATTGAATAAAAAAGAAAATTCCAATTTTATATTCAATTAAAATTATGAGATTCATTTATTATTTTGATCAAATATCAGTATTTCAAGGAAGGAACAAAGGCATCAAACTTAAAATATCAGAACAAAATAAGCATTATAAAACAAAATCAGTCAATTTTGAAAAATAAAATTAGAACGCAATAATCTACAAACTATGGCTCAAGATAATCACTAAATTGAAGGAAAATGGTACTTATAAAATAAAATAGGGTAGCTAAAAATTATAAAGTTCATGAAAATATATTAATTCTTTTAGGAAATATCAAAAGATTTTGCTACAGGTTGTGACAAATTTATCTTAAATAGGCCCAATAAGATATAGACAAATTAAAACAACCTTAGTATTCTTGGGAACTGGTTGTAAGTTATTCAGAGAAAATTTGAGCATTGCTTACATTGAGTCCCCACTTAGCAGTGCATTGTAAACATTCAGCTCTGGTATGGAATAATTTGCATTGACTATCTTGTGAATGTTCAACAAATGTTTCTTAAGAGTTTCAGTCCGCGAGCTCTTGTAGTCACACAAGTGACACGCGTATGGTTTCTCTCCCGTGTGCTTCCGTAGATGTCTCTGAAGATCACTTCGCGTCACGCATGTATACTGGCACGAATCACACGCGAACGCTTTGTGTCCTAGATGCGTAAGGAGGTGTTTTTTCATGTTCGTACTCTTGTAAGAATTGTATATGCCACACACGTAGCAGATGTAGGTGAACCGTCCGTGCGAGCGATCCAATGCCAGACACTCTCGACAGTGCACGAGCAATTCACCCATGTTGGACATGTTTAACGAGTTAGAGCAAAAGTTGCACCGACTGAACCACGCGATCTCTTCCTGAGTCAAGTTTTTGAGGAGGTCCATATCCGCAACATCATGAATCTCTGAAGCATCGATTTTTTTTGGATTGGCAATATGATTGTCACTTATTTTTGACTTTGATATTTCCACACTTATTTCGGTCATTTTTTGCAGTGCATTGGACGCGATATGCGTCGTTTTGGAATTGTTACAGTGAGACTTTAACACTTGACTGTCTGATGTTTGTTTAGGCAACTCCTGATTGTAGAGTTGAAGCTGATGGTTGTACAGTTCTAATAATTGCCTTGTTGGATGGTTGGTCGAAGGAGTCTGTAATGTTGCACTGTAAAGCTCAACATGTGCTACACTCTGATCTACAATACTCCTTAATTTTTTCAAGACATCATTGGGGCTAGGACTCATTGTTTTTATTGGCTGAAAACTCCTTTCACTTGTGTTATTAATTCTACATTTATCAGTAGCTTTTACATATTTACCATTAATTTTCACATAAGCTTCATCGTCAATGTGGCTCATTTTTGTGAAATCTTTGCCTTGTAGTACATATACAGCACTTTCAGCATCATTTAGCATAGTTTTATCTAGTTGTAAACCTTTCAAATCAGTTCCTGTTTTGATTTTATTACTTTTTTCCGTACGAATGATTTCTATTTCATTTAGATTATTCACTTTGTTTTCTACATTTTCTTTAGCTGTTCTCATTATTTCATTTTGTCGAAATTCAGCCAAATTTTCATATTCTTTATTAACTTTCGCTACTTTTTCGTCACTTTCTTTCTTGCAATCTTCCATTAATTCTTTAAAATAAAATGTTTCTAAAGCTTTTACTTCTTCTTGATACTTCTGATATTCTATTGCTTCGAAGTTGTCTTCAAAAAGTTCATCATTTGCGCTTGATGGTTTTCTATAAGCCTTGTCATTTTCATTATTGTTTCTATTTGAAAATGGCTTAAGATAAAGGATTTCCTCGCTCTCTGACTGCATTTTCTCTTGAGCTAAAATCAAACATTACAAAATAATGGAAATGATAATATTTTTAATATAAGGTACCACCATTTGAGCTTTTTTTCAATTGCACAAACATGACCAAATTTAGATACCATGTATAAGTAAAGAAAAATGCTTGGTAAAATATCTTTTAAATGTGAAAATCAATAAAGTATTTGATATTTCTAAAAACTCAGCTTTGTTTCAACATGGATCTCATCAATATTAATTTAAAACCTACAAAAGCAGCAGTTATTTTTATTTAAAATTACGGTAAAATATGTAATAATATTTTAAACGAGTGTAAAAAAAAAATATAAAGTGTAGAAAGAAAAGGAAGAATAGAGTTGCCAATATGCCATTAATTCTTTGATGAAATTAAAAGAAAAAAAAATATGTTAGTGGCATTGCAATAAGTAATTAATTACTTCAATAATGGAGGAATAATACAGACTTGCTCAAGAAATATGTTATTCCATAGAGTATATATTATAACAGTGTCTCATGAAACAACCTGTTATGTAACACTATGTAACAGGTTAAATCCATTTAAAGAGCTGAAAAGTTAAAGAATGATGAACAGCATTATGTATCTTTCAAAATATTAAAATTTATTTACAAGGAATTTTCATTTACAATATTTACTTAAATCAAAAAGGAGAAGAATTAGTCATTTATACAAAATAAAATCAGTAGAATATAATTATTATTCAGTTTTTTGTTTGTTAATGGCTTGGAATAGAAAGACTTTCGACTTCTCCTTAGAAAAAAGAATATGGTGTTTTCTCATGTTTGAGTATTTGATAGTAAAATCGAGGTTCAAAGGTAAAACATTTCTTCAAACTCACTTTTATGTCGACTAAATAAAATAAATAAATGTTGACAATCTTGTAGATTTTTATCATATAAAATTCATTATTAAACATGAAACTGAAGTCGGTGTTGTTTCAATGCCGCATTTCGTGTAGTCGTGTAGTCACACAGGTCACAGGCAAACGGCCGGACGCCCAAATGCGTGACAATATGGTTCTTTAAATTGCCCACTGCATATGTGTTAAAGTTATAGCAGAGAAAACAGACATATTTATACTTGAAAGGAGAAGGTCGGGCCATATGTGGACAGGTTTTGCAATGATGTAACTGTGTGTAAAGGTCCGAGGAAGTAAATACTCCGCAGTGAATGCATGTTTTGTGCTGTCCCTGTTGATACAAATTGTTGATAGTTTGGTGTATTAGGTCTGAAAAGTAAAATTGGATAAAAAGGCTTAGATGACTTGTAAGTTAGCAAGAAACATAGGAAGAGTTATTTTTAAAAATAAAAAACGGGCTGTATAAAGTATAGTCAAGAGAGTTTTGTACTGTCCCTCCCAAGAGAGTGAGAAGAGATATACTGTTTGAACATTACCAAGATTTAGAGACAAGGAACAGAAAGAATGCAAATGAGAAATCATGGATAGGAAATTTGGCTAAGGAGGGATTAAGGAAGTAGGTTCAGCTCTATGAAAGGACATAAAAACAAAATAGTTTACATACACAAAGAGCAAAACCCAAGAAAGAAAAGGATCACGAATTAGATTTTTTACATGGTATGCTCTTTATACATCCTAAATATCTTTGGGAACTATTTTACTTTCCCCATTGACAAAATAAAATGGCAGTACTAGAACACAATAGCCTTGTGTATAGCATTGCTATGCACTATCCATCTGGGAATTGAGATACAAACTACCCAAACTGTAGCTCTACATCCATCTACATTGGAAGAGAATGCCGACTACCGGACTACCCATGATCAAGTTTTGTTTTTAATAATAGGTGCAACATGTCGTCAGAGGAACAAATATTAAATAATTTCAAGTCAATAATATAAATAACACTTTTTTCTTTATTTAGACAAAAAATATGGAAGTTTCTAATTATTTTCAAAACACAAACAGAAGAGGTGAGTTCATACATATGTATATCAGCATGACAAGTCCACATAAAAGTTAAGAGAAGCTGTACGTCAATGCTTGTAGATATAAAAATAAATCTTTGTAACAAAGAGAAAATCAACAATTAAATAAAAGTACTTATTATTACTGAAATAGTTCCTTTACAATTTACACAATAAATGTGTAATAGTGCCCAAAAGAGCGTGTTAAAGCTTTTTCGAAGTATGAGTATTTAAAATAAATAATTGTTTTAGGTACAATTTTTTTTTACGACTATCGCAGTTTTCCCACATTAAGACTTTAATTTCCCACTTTATTAAAGAATATTGATTGCAATGTAATATTAAAACAACTTTTTTTACCAAGCATTAATTTTTCATTAATCTCATTTCTTTTTTTGAGGATTTGAACCGACTTTTTGCATTTAATTAATCAGCCAATAGGAAACCTAGGTTATGAATTCAGTCATTTTGAATGTGTTGAAATTATTTTGTTTTAACACAAGTTATTTAAATGTCCAAAACTGTTTCATCAGATTGAAAGGATTCATGGGAAATCATCAGCTTCATACACAAAATATCGTCTCTGAAAAGTTTCAAAGAGTGTCAGGATCGGATCGGATTCTATCATCAGGCCAGAGTAGCTGATTTAGGAGATCCGAATGAATACTTTTATTGTACTCAATCTCCTTTAGTTTTAAAAACACGCTTTTAGCAAGTTCAGTTTTACCCTGCGAGATATGCCATGATATTAACATTTGTATCATTTCAGCAAGCAGTGAAGGTGTTTTCTGTAGATTGGAGTGTAACCACTTAAACATATCTTTGAAGCATTCATTGACAATCTGACTATTACTGCTCTGAATGAGCACTTGAGAGCATGCTCGAGCAAACACAGTCAGCAAAGTTTTAGTTATTTGAAGTGAATTTGATGCCTTTTTTAATAGTTTCAGAAGATTATTTGTTTGTGGTCCAAACAAGCGGATTGCTGTAGCAAAAAGCACATGATACATGTCGGGAGAAGCTTTGAGACGTGGACTTTTATCAATACTGCGGAAAATCCTCTGTATCTTTGAAATCGCCAAACTATTATTCTCAAGAGTTAGTTGCTTGAAGTAGAAGTCTACATGCTCAGGAGTCAGGCACTGGTAGTAGAGAGCAGTGTCGAGAGTCAGGTATAGATACAGGCGCACAGGCGTTGAGTCATGGTCCAGGGAGCGGAATGTTGCTATGGCGCGATGTAGAATTTCTGGATTTTCATCATTTTTAACAAAATAATCCAAGTAAGTTTTGAAGATCATTGCTAGTGTCTCCTTTATGTTGTTTTCAGTCAAGGTGTCCAATAAGATGCTAGCTTCAAGTGAGACAATTTCTGCAACAGCACGCTCGGGACAGTTTTGTTTCCAGTCTTCAAGAATATTTGACTTGAGCCTTCGAACAGGTGAGCAGGGAAATTCATCACAGGAATCTTTCACTAGTTTGTCAAGTGCTTGTATGACGTGGGATTCTTTAGTGTCAAAGTTCAAACAAATTTCTTTGTAAGTTTCCAACATATGATTTCCAAATATAATATCTTTATCCTCTTGTGTGTATACTGTTGTTGTAAGAAAGTTACATCTTTTAGTGTAGCATTCTCCTATCTCTAATGTCAGGCGTGTAGTATACAACTCCAGACAATCTTTATGTTTTTTTAACCCTTGTGAAAGATAATTCCTTACTTTGGCATAGTTTCCAGAAATCTCGTGTTCACAAAAACTCATTAGAATATAAACTTTCTCAGGGATGTCCTCAGCAAGAATACTTTCAAAAACTTCGTCGCGCAGTTTGTTACAGTCATAGGTGAATTCAACACAAAATTGTACTAACTCATTCCAGTGTTTAATTTCTACTGGGTCGTTTAAGATTAGTTCTAAACAAAATGAAGCAATTAGTTTCTTCACATTAATCACATAGGGATTTTGTTCTACAGTTGAATCACACAAGAGTTTGTGTCTTGTGAGGATTTTTCGCAAACAGGAGATTTCTTGCTGGATGAAATTCAAATACATCTCAGTAGTTTTGATATCTGTTTTTAAAAACTGATCACGTTGCCGTGTTAGGATAATAAATTCAAGTTCTGTGAGACAAATTCCATCCATGTTATCTGCACATCTGTCTTCATCTGGATTTTTTGTGATTATAGAGTTAGAAGTGCTCTCCATTATAAGAAATGCAATAATCTTTTTTGATTAAAAAAGAAAGTATCTTTTAAGGTGAATATGGCAGCTTTGTTAGCAGAGACTGTAGAGATCAGATACCTTCAAGCTGAAAACAGAAACAGAGAGCAAAGAACCTAGTCATAACACTAATTTCACTCCCATTCTTTGCAGTAGCCATTCATGGTTTTGTTTCATCTCCTACTGCTTAGTAATTTTCTCAACTTTGGGGTTCATCTTGCTATATTATAAATTTTGAAACACATATAGATATAAATCTGAATATCTTCTGAATGGCTTCATGTACCAAATTAAAACTTTATATGGTCAAACTTTCAGATGCATATTGTGTTCACACACAGGCGGACGGACACACATACCAATGGCTGAAAACAACTTTTTTGTATCCTGAGGCTAAGATTTGTTCAGAAATGTGAAAAACTGGATAGGTCAAATTTTTGACAAATACAATACTTTCCTTATTATTGGATAAGGAAAGTAAAAATAAAAAGATTTCAAAATATGTATTGCAAGGTAGGGGTTCCAATTAAAAAAAAAAAAATTGACCTGGAGCTTCTAGCCCTTACAATCTCTACGTACACTAGCCCACCCTTGAAAATTCAAAGTATCCCCAAGGTAGTTTTTTTTTTTTACAAACGGAGACAAACCGTTCTACCATGTTTCAATGCTGTACCTATAGCCAATCTGAAGATATTCATCTTTTGTTGGACTTATGTTTGGCCCTGTATAAAATAAGAAGAAAAATAACTACTCAGTAGTCAGTATTAATGCAGCATAATATTGTGTTCAAACAGCTGGTCTGCTTGATCTTTTTTTTTATAAATGAAAAGGGATTAAAGAAAAGTCATTAAAAGTAATTTATACAATAGATGGATATTGAATTCACACAAATGTTTTTTGCTACTTTCTGTTGGATACACTTGTCAAAAGTTATTAGCAAAAATCTCCAGTGTGTATTTTGCAGTTATTGTGAAAGTATAAAAAAAAAAATACAGAAAAGTTGCAGACTGTCTTTGATTTTTCTCTAATAATTTGTAAATCAATACAGGTTAATTCCATTTAGTTGTGATAAAAAAAATATGGTAAGTTCTGCACATCAAGGCCCCATTTATTTATTTGATGATCCTAAAAAATTACCATATGGGGTAGAAGATTTTTTGTTGTTGCTCTTTTGTTCTCATATTTTGCACCAAGGTGTGAAACAGTAAGATACATACAGGGTCCCCCAAAAAAAGGAGCCACTTGAAATAACTAGAGAATGGATTAAAAAAAAAAAAAAAAAAAAAAAAAGGCTATAACATGTGTACCATTGTATCAAGGGGGAAACCTTTTCTACTAGGTTTTGATTTTTTTTTTTCATCATTACCAGGGGTGGCTCTAGGGGGGTCCACTTTAGAAGCTTAAATGGAACTACCCTATTTGTAACACATTTTTGAAAATTTGTTCATTTATTCATCACAGATTATGCTAAAAAAAAAGAATAGTTTTTACACAATTTAAAAAAAGATGAGCCCTTTGACACCTGCCCTGGTAATGCCAATGGTATCAAAAAGGCATGAAAATTCAATTCTTTCAAACAGAAAAACATGTGTTTAACAATTTTTACAAAAATTGTAATTTCTTATAGTAAAAAAATAAATGAAACCTGTGAAATGAAATGTACATATCTCCGGGCATGTTTTGATTAAAAATCTCAAACTTGTCTTAAAATACTTTTAATGTCAACTAATTTTCAGAAATGAATTGCAAATAGGGTGGTTTCATTTAAGATTTCAAAGTTGACCCCCCTGGGGCCACCCCTGGTAATTCAAAATTTAAATCCGTTCTCTAGATATTTTGAGTGGCTTCTTTTTTTTTGGCGGACCCTATCACTGGTATACACAACTTGATACAGTCAAAAAATACTTCACTAGACAAAAAAAAAAAAGAGAAAGAAAGTAAGGAAAAAAACATAGAATCTTTTTTACTCCTGTAAGGAATTCACATTAAGTATTTTTGTTTCTTTGTTTTTTTTTTTTTTTTTTTTTTTTTTTCATCACAATATTTTTAAAGCAGTGAGTATGGTAAAGCTTTTTGCTTCCTCTTACCTATAAGGTCTAGAAAGTATTGTTTTCAGTTGTTTTTTTTTTGTATACTGATGTCTAACTTCATTGTATCAAATCGTGCAAATGGTACATGTACCTTGAAAATTCACAATTGTGTACCTAATATCAAAAGAAACAATCAAAATTAAAATATACAAAACAATAAAATTCCACTACACATACAGAAATTTTTCACACATTTGTCCTGGTGTGGAACAGTATTCTACACATCTGGATGTGTAGAATTTGCCATATTTTTTATGTCACCATTAAATGGATTCACCCTGTATTATTTAGACTAATGCAGTTATTGGGAGTAAATTTACAGCTATGAATAAAAAAACAAATTACAAAAAAATTAAAGAAAAATCAATTTTTCAAGGTTTTAGTGACTCAAGAAAAATTAGATTGAAAATTTCCAATTATGCCATAAAGCTTCATCAACTGCAATTTTGTCTAGTTAACTGCAATTTTTCTAGCCAGTGACAGGAGATTTAAAACTAAAAAAGCTGATGATGAAGTACATTCAGAAACCTTCTAATTATGATTTGTTTATTTAACTTACACAAATTTCATAATCAAAACCTCACTACTGTGAACAAGAAACAATTTGTGAGAATTCACCTTGATCTTTTGTACCAATAAACTCTTAAAAGATTCTTCTACTGCACTAGATTTACAATCATTTATGAAACTATATTCAAGCATTGATGAAATCTCATTGCACTTTTGCATTTTGTTATAATTATGTGAGCATTAAAACATTCCTTTAAAAATTTGATACCTTCCAGTGTGCTCGTGTTGACCCTGTACCTAAATAAGAAGTATTGTGTCCCTTCTAGCCCATCACAGAGAAGCATTCTGGTGTATTCAATGTGCCATTGCAGCTATTATATATTAGAGGGTTGAATATACCTTGAATATTTAAATATGGCAGAATAAAGCACTCTGTCTAAACTCTAAAAGGTAAAATGAACATTTACCAAAAATACATCAAAATACCAGCCTCAGGCAAGAATCAAACATATGAGCCAGCATTTATATTACTTCATTTTGAGATTCTTTCGTCTCAATCATCAATTCAAAGGTCATGGTGGTTGTCATCATAAAAAGCAAAAACAGTGTCAAATTTTGGGAGCAAAATTTGACATTAGATCCTTGAGTAATGTGTCACACAGTAAGTTTACCTACTGAAAATTGTTTTAGATAAAAGTGAAATTAATCATGTGAAGATAAAGTACAATACAACACTCATGTGTATGGAAAACAAAAAAATAGTCTAAAAGATACACAAACCTTGAGGGAAACATATACCATCTTCAGAACTTGAGGAGCACTTGAAATTGGTACTTCGAAAGGGTTAAACTGATAAAGACCTACCAGAACCTAGGATAAGCTGCATTGGAGCACTGACTGATGAAAATGAGACCACTTCACTTCAAAAATTATCACGTAATATAGAAGGGGCACTGAAAATACACTTGATGCTACTATAACTGACTGATAAGGCTAGAACAGGCGATATTTAGCCAAAAGTTCACGGACGGCAAAACTCCGCTTTCCATTTCAAAAATTCAAAACAAAAACAATGCAAAAAACATTTTTGGGTGTGCGTTCGTTCAACACAAGTTCATACAGCATAATAATCGAAATCGATTATGTTGTGCGACCGTTATGCTGAGTGAATTTGTGTTGAAAGAACATTATGTCCTGCGAAATTGTGTTGTACGAACGTTTGAAATGGTTAAAATCCATAAACTCTTTCCATTTCCCCACCCAGAGCTCAAAAGTTTCCCTTCAGAAGAGAATAGAGAAATTTTATCTATGAAATAGGGAATTTTGCAGGGTGGAATAATGGAATAACCTTAACTCAATTTTTATTTTTTACATTTCTAGTTTTCTTTTTTTGTAGTTAAGAGTAGTGTATAATTAAAATACAGTGAACTAACAATCAAAGGATTGGAAATTTATTTAAAAAAATAATATCAATGTAATAAGAAAAGTTTTATTTGAACAACAACAAGCATCGACAGCTGTACTCACATTACTGAAGTGACTGAAGTCCACAATGTTGAACTATGGAAACTAGAGTGTCACCAGCCTTTGATTGAATCTATTGTAATCTATAGAAATGGGGATATGAAGAGAATAATGACTGCCACTGTGGACAGGTGCAGACAAATGAATATCTCCTTGTCTGTAATCAATTGGATGAACCCTGTACCCAACAAGATCTAACCCTGGTTACCCTGGTCAATCTAAGATATAAAAGATATTATGTTGTTCCGGACATGAAAAGTAAAGTAAGTAATGTAATAAGCATGAATGGTTTTATGATCATCACTATTGTGAGACAGCAAGCCTGTCTAGTTAAAAGCTTGTTTATCCCAAAAAATTTCAGTTCCCTTCTTTGCCACTACCATATCATTGTGCTATTTGTGCCTGTATCACTAAATCCCAATGAAAAAACAAGGCTTGTGTCATCTGACCCTCATCTTTTCTGTGGAGAGCCTCTAGATATCTGGGACTTGGACTTAACACTATTTCCATATTCCCAAATCCACTGCAATGTTGCATTGATTTTTTTCCCCTCTGAGATTTTCAATTTTGTTTCTTCTTTCATCATCAATAAGGAATTCAAGAATCTGGAATTATAAATCTAAAACCCTTGTAAAAATATCTATTTTTATAAACATCAAGTCTATTAATTAATAATGGATTAGTTGACACAACTAGAGGATGGCTGAGGCCAACCCAGGTATCCTGTTTCTGGTGTGTCAGATCATAACATGCTGAAGTGTGATATCATCCCCCCACTAACTATCAAAACACCAGCAAAGCTCCATTACCATGAGTCCTAAATTATGTAGACTAAAGCAACAAGTTATTTCTGTTTTCTGAGCCTATTCCTTTGTCTTCTTGTGTGAAAAATCTTGGAATACTTTTAGATCCAGATCTTCAATGGAACTCTCAGGTTGTTCAAATTGGTAAAGAAAAGTATCAAAAGTTTCATTCCCTGAAACATTAGCAAAGATTTTAGCCCTGCAAACAAAACAGCTCCTATGTACTTCTCTTATATTTCCTTTGATTGAATACTGGAGCTGCTATGTCAAACATCAAAGGGAATTTACTTCAAACATTTCAGAATGCTTGTGTTGTGTTTCAGTTATTTGATCATGTTTCAGCTAAATGAAAAAATCTTCAATGGTTACAAATTGAAAAGAGATTAGAACATCTGAGATTGGGCTTACTGTGGAGAATTTTGAATGAGGCTGCACCTCCATATCTTCACTCATCATTTCATACACTCTTCATTCCACAGTCATAATACTCGCTTCACTTATCTCTCTATTCCACCTCACAATAAGAAGATGTCTTCATGCATGTACGCTTGGAGCTGTGATTATCAGTAGCAGCGTTGCTATGCACCTATTCAATAACAGCGTGTTTTTTTTTTTTTTAATCTGGATAATCAAGTATCCGCATGGTTGAGGATGGGATAATCAAGGTTCTACTGCACTAACCATATGGGGAATAGTTTTACTGTTAATGCTATAAGATCATGGAATCAATTGCCTGATGAACTATGGGGAATCAAGTTTCTCATAGAAACATTTCTTGGAAAATATAAATTAATTTTAATTTTTTTTTTTTAACATGTTGTTTGTATATATTTTTATTTATTTAGCTTCTTTTTTATATTATTATTGAAATATCTAGATAGGGAACTCCAAATGTTGGGTGGAAGAGATTGGCATAGGCAATAACCCCTCCCTTTAGCTAGGACACATGTTTATATATATTTTTCTGTTCTTTTTCCTTTTTATTGTATATTAGAGTGGATCAAAAAATCATTTTATTTTATTTAATTAACGCTATACCTCGGAAAAGTTGTGGCTGTTCGAGATAAGACTTGTGAGCTAAAAAAAAAAAAATTGGACCACGTCTTCCGGTCGCCCAAAGGCTTTCAAAATGGCGAAAAAAAAAAATAAGAAATTTTTAAAAAAAATGTAAAAAAATTGATAATTGATTTTTTTGGTTTGCTATAGAATATACTAGTTTATAAAAAGACTAGTATAAAGAGTTCAAAAAAACACCAATGAAACCACCTTTACCAGTCGCGCAAAGGCCTTGAAATTTGTGAATTTCACGAAAATTCACTATAATTTGCCCTTTTTCAAGCAATTGAAAAATATAGGTAAAATTTTTATTTATCTGACTCCCCATAGAAATTATTACTTGCATGAAGGTCTGAAGAATCCACAGAGACCAAAAAAAATATAATCGGACCAACCCTTCCGGTTGTGCAAAGGCCTTGAAAAGTTATCCTCTAAATATATGTACTTACATTATGTATATCATTCAGACCAGCTTAAAAATTGACCCAGAACTCACGAAGAAGAGTTATAGGTACGAGTATACGACGAATTCCATCCAGACCCTACCGGTTCGAAAGGTGACCGGTAAAGGTGGTTCATTGGTGTTTTTTTTAACTCTTTATACTAGTCTGGTCTTTTTATAACTAGTACCTATATGCTATAGCAAACCAAAAAAAAATCGATTATATTTTTTTTTACATTTTTTTAAATTTTCTTATTTTTTTTTTTTTTTTTTTTTTTTTTGATTTTCGCCATTTTGAAAGCCTTTGCGCGACCGGAAGACGTGGTCCAAAAAAAAATTTTTTGCTCAAAAGTCTTATCTCGACCAGCCACAACTTTTCCGGGGTATAGCGTTAATTAAATAAAATAAAATGATTTTTCGACCTACTTCTACTGTATACATTATTTTTTTCCTTTCCATTATTTAATTCTTATAATAATTATTTGTACTGTACATAATTATGTCTATGTATATCCAATAAAGTGTTTAATAATAATAATTATCTATATTTTTGCTTTCAGAGACTTGCTGTGCAAATCTTTAAGTGACTCCCGCTGCATCTGGACATCTGTCTTTTCTGCTGCCTCCGGCTCTTCTGTTGCCTCCGGCTATCTGGCTCTTCAGCTGCCTGCGGCTTTTCTGCTGCCTGCCTGTATTATTATTCACTTATTTATTTACACCCTGATTGTCTATTTAGATTGTCTAGGCAACCATGTTTCATGTCAACCCACTTCTAAACAATGTAAACTTAATTATTACAATAAAAGAAAATATAAAAAAAAATTGAAATTCTGATGTTCTCTATTTCCCAGACAAAACAAATAGCCACCACCTATAGTTTGTAAAAATACAGTTGCATTTTTGTTTTCATAGGTGGAGAAAATAACCTGGTTCCCAATTAATTACAGACTGTAAAATTGACATTATCAGTGACACTTCATTCGTCTGTCACTGTTAATGTCAATTTTACAGTTACCAGAGCAGCCAGAAAGATAAAATGGCCAAGCAGTGGTTCTTAACATTTTTAGCATCGCGGCACACTTAGCATGAATAAACCAAAGATATTGGACTTAGCCGCAGACAAAATTTTGAAGATGTTTATAAAAAGAAAGAGATTTTGTATTGAACCCAACTAATAATGAGGGCTTTTTTTTTTCTTCAGAAATTCTATAGCACATCAGCATTATAGGATGGGAATCACTGTGCTTACTTTATTAAGTAGTCACTGTGGCCGAGTGGAGTAGGCTAGCAAACAGGGTGACCTCGGTTCGATTCCCGGCAGCGCAGAAATTTTCTGCGTGGATATCCGGGGTCCACTCATACCCCATGAGGAATAAGCGACCTCACTAGAGACGAGGTTCTGTTTTAACTTGGGTACTGGACGATTTGGCTTTCGTTTGTCTGTCTGTTAAGCGATAGCACCCGACCGGATTATTCAAAATTGTTATTAGTATGTGTTCATTGGGGTCTTAGAATTTTACCTATTGTTTTTAGGCCGGCTAGGAAAGAACACTCGACCGCAGCGCAGGCTCCTACCTAGTAGAGGCAGACCTCAACTCAACCAGGAAAAGTCTATCCTGCTTGCTAGAATACCTCGATACTGGGCAAGCTAAAGACGACTCTAGACGGGAACCTCAATTATCCATCACTATACCTCCATTCGTCACACCAGAAAGCCTTAAGTCTGGACGGCAGTCCACAACTTCGGCGATGACTTTTTGAAATAGTGTGATCGGTTGAGGGGGAGGGGGGTCGACAAGAGTCAGATTTTGCCCATCTGTTACCGTTTCGGCTGTAGAAATATTTTACGCCTGAACCTTCGACTCTCACCCGAAGTACGGGCAAATGTCACTCGAGTTGACATTACTTACTTGTAAATTAGGGACGGGTTCTAAAAAGCTCGAGATATACAGAGTGTCCCACCAAAGTTGGACACCTCAAATTACCCGGCCCATGAAAGAGTTTTTGAAAAATAAAAAATTCAAGGGTACATGTTTTAATCATACGGTTTTGGTCATGAATTTTTTTTATACAGGGTGGTTCGAAAGTGAAAAATTGAGGTGTCAACTTTCGATTTTTAAATGAATCGACCTGAATTTTAATTGATAATTTAACTTCTAAATAATTTCTGAGTACTTTTTTAAACTAAAATATTACATACAGGGTAGGTTTTTTGACCATTTTACTTCCGAGAAATTTCTAATATTAGAAATCGGAAGTATTGTGTTTAGTTTTTGTAAAAAAAAAAAAAATTTGCTCCGATTTCATATTTCGTCATTTTTTTCATATTTCTGGACGTTTCATAACCTCCTGAGCAACTTTGGTTTTGTGTCCGTCTGTCGATCCGTCGGTCTGTTAAAAATATTCCTTGTAACGCGCAAATCTCAGAAACCACTGAACGGATTTTGATGAAATTTTGCACACATATAGGAGACGTTCTGTAGATGGTCCCAAATTCATCAAATTCGTACTAGCGGTTCTGGGTGAAAGAGACCATACGCCTGACCACTAACTTTTTACTTAAACGCTTATATCTCGTGAACGGTTCACCCGATTTTGATGAAATTTTGTATGTATAGGTATGCATAATTATTATTGTTTTACATAGACTATTTATATTTATTTTTAAATTACCTAATTATAATTTAACTCTGATATTTAAGAAAATCCGAAATTTTGGACAAAAAAGTCAAAAAATAAGGACCACGACTTGCCGATACAGCATTTTTTGTGGAATATAGAATGTAGAAAAAACGGTATTATACCATTTAAAACAAATTTGAAGAAAATCGGTTAAGCGGTTTGGAAATACAAGTGATTTAGTATAAAATCTCAAAATTGGCACGTGGTCGTGTATACAATGTGAAACAATCACGAGGAAGTATTGTGTCCATAATTGGCGGTGTTTTTTTTTTTTTTAAAATCTTGAATAACGATTTTGTTTAATTTTTTCGATAACAAGTAGAATAGAAAGTGTTTGTGTAATGAAAATACGCATTTTCAATTGGCAGCAAAAATTTTCATACAGGGTGTAAAATAACTTTACTTGTTTTTTTTTTTAAACCGAGTTTATTTTACAAAAACTCTTTCAGGGTCCGAGTAATTTGTGGTGTCCAACTTTGGTGGGACACCCTGTATATACATATATCTATTTATAAAATGTTTGAAGGTAACCTCTGTCATTTTTTTACTTTCCTTATCTTATAATAATAATTTAACACGTTCGTTACCGAACGGCCATATGTGGATGTTTTTGTGTTTTTCTTTGGGACCGAAAACACACATGTGGCTGTTATCAAAATTTTAACGAGGGACCGGACATCCATATATGGCCTTTTGGAGGTAGGTTGTTAGTAATAGAACAGATATAGGATCGATTCTTGTACAAATACGATGCCAAATATGCAAAAAAAAACCTGGGGACCAAAATTTGGTCCCCAGGATGCAACAGCAACTTTACCGCCTGGTCCCTACGTAAAACTTGAAAAAATTGGCTTGGTAACGAACGTGTTAAATAAATGTGTAATAAAATAAAAGACCAGAATTATAGGACTTTTTCGTATCCGGTATAATCCTTATCTTATTTCTGCTTATAATTTCGCCTCTCTACGCTGCTTATATTAAAGCAGCTACTCATGTTTCCTCACGAGGTATGAGAGGACCCCGGACATTCAAGTACAGACCCGAAAAAATCCTGCCCTGCTGGAGATCGAACCCAGGTCACCATGTACGCTGCACGCAAGCCAAGAGCGGTAACCCACTGGACAACCGTGACCACCCTTATCTTACAGAAAGGACAATTTTTGCATATTTGTAGACTTCTTTTAGGAAGAGGATGTAAAGAAAAGACCCAATAAAGGAAAAAAAAGACCCAATTTACCCGTCTTTCAAAAATTATTCCACGAAATCAATTCAAAACCCAAACCACTTTAATATGCTCTAAATTTCTAATGGGTTATTCAATCATTCTTTCTCCTTTTATCACTCTCTCTTTCGCTCACTTACTCTCTGTCAGGTTGTCTTTTTAATTTTCTCTTCTCTCTTAATTATAAAATTTAAAAACTCAAATTTTCTCTCATTCTTTTTCTCAGGGTCGGACTTAAGTCCTGTAACCCCAGCGTCAAGGGTACGTTGAATAAACCAGTTCTCGTTTTGTCTCTAAAGTTAAGCAACGTGCAGCGAGGTTAGGACATGGGGGAGTGACCATTCAATTTAGAACCCTCCTGATATTGGCTATTCCCGACCTCACTGAAGCTGGGTGAAGTTAATTTGCATTGCTGGTTTGTGAGTTTCGAGCGAATGGAGGGTGAACCAACGTGTGAAATGACCATGCAGCTGAAAGCCATATTAAACTCAATTTAAAAAAAAAGATCCTGAAATTAAGCAATGAAGTTAAAAAAAGTCCAAGACTTGGATAAGTCACCATTCGAATTCAAAAATGCTCGTGTTGCTGACTATTCCCGCCCCACAGTAGTCACCGTGGCCGAGTGAGTTAGCGCGCTAGTCATTGCACGCACGGTGATCTGGGTTCAATACCCATCGGAGCAGGATTTTAGCTCTGTCCCGGTAGCTCAGTGGTAAAGGCGGCACTCTGTGAATCCAGAGATTCCAGAAGTCGCGGGTTCGAAACCCAGCCGGGACATGACAAGTTATTCTCCCATTTGGGATTTTTACCACATAATAATACGTCTTGGGCTTACTGCTGAATAATGGGACTTAATAGTCCCAATCGGGCAGTATAAATAAGGCGATATTATTATTATTATTAATGTTAGGAGCGACCAGTGGCAGTATTATAGGCAAAAATAAGATATTGGGTTATTAAAGATATGGAAAAGTCCTATAATTCTGCGCTACCCACTAAAATTGTGATTTAATAACAAAGAAACACATTATTATTATTTCCGCCTTACTCAGACTGTGTGAGGTTTATTTGAATAGCTGTTTGTGAGTACCCCTTTATATCTTATTTATAAGTGCCGCACGCGACAGAAATGAATAATAGTAATTTTATTTATTTTTACTGGGGTTTAATGTCTATAATTTTGGGGTTCCATATCTTTAAGGTCGTTTCTCACATTAAAAAAGCTACTCATTTTTCCTTACGAGGTATGAGTGGAAAAAATCCTGTCCTGCGGTGATCGAACTCAGGTTACCGTACGTGCAAGTCTAGTGCGTTACCCACTCGTATCCATTTCGATTTTGTCTTTTAAATTACCCTTAAAATTAGTTAAATAATTAATAAAATAAACATGTTCCAGGTCTTATTAAGCTTTTGCGATATTTACTTTTAAAGGGTTTTTTAAAATATCGTGGGATATTTTACTAGAGATTTGGGAAAAATCCCGTATGTCTACTTCCCCTACATCCATAGTCTATACAATGAAGTTTTTTTCGATTAATCGGTTATGCTGTGCGTTCATTGTGCTGTACGAAATTGTGCTGTGTAACCGTTGTGTTGAATGTGATTGTGTTGTACGAACACGATTTTTCAAATGTGAATTCGATTATCGATATTTTATGCTGAAAGACCATTATGCTGTGCGAACTTGTGTTGAATGACGCCGCACCACATTTTTGTTTTTGAAACTTTTGTACTCGTTGTCTTTCATCCCAAAGTTACTTCCTCATTTTCAGTTTACGAGATATCGATTATTCAATTCAATATTGAAGTTCGATGCACATTTGAAACGATTTAAATTTTTTGAAATGAAAAAAATGAAGCTTTCAGTTTATCTCTTATCAGTGGAATCAAATGTATCATTTTTTACTACAATTCGTGAGTACTGAGTTCTAATTCCTTATAACTTCATGTTATACCTGCTAATTTTAATGGTGTTTTAATGTATAATGAGTACATTAGAAACAACAGGCTAAAAATTCGAAAACAGAACTTAGAGACAGTCCAGCCTCGAGCCAACTATTCATCACTTGTTCAGCTATGTTTTAGTAAGCACCTTGGACCTGTTATACTCTGAGCTTGTGAGAAATTCTTGTTAAAATCTCGGGCACCTTTAATATGTCTGGAAAGCCAAATGGTGAAGTTCCGGGCACATCTTCTGGCTCTTCTGTGCAACGGCTACCTCATGGAAAGCACCAAGGGATCTCACTTTGGCCAGCTTGTCCAACAATTTAAAAGCCTCTGTGAATCCCACAGCTAGCAAGAAGACCTTTGTGCCTAACTTGAATGTTCAGAGAAAGAAGAATGCTGAGTAAGTGTAATGATACAGAAAGAGGGAAATAGCATAATAGTATTTCACATATTGGTGGTCACAGTGGTTTGGCTTCTGTTATCCGTGATGAGATGTAGACAACTATAATAAAAAAATATAATATTAATACATTCTATACCTTATAAGTTATAAGATAAGTAATAGAAAGTAAAAAAAACATTTTAGATAATCAGTAGTGTTGCAACTTGAACTTAACAAATTATTATTATTAGGGATAGTGTCATGGGCACAACCATGTTTATTTTTTATAAAGTGTAAAATACCTAGGTACTATGTACTTTTAAATTCTATCTTACTTTTATTGGATTATAGTGGTTTTCATGTCAGCATCTAAATTTGTCATGGTTATACACACCACATATTTTATATATTTATTATTCTCTTTTTTTTTCTTGCATTAAGACCTGTGCCAGTAACCAAAATCAAAGGGAATTTACTTCAAACATTTCAGAATGCTTGTGTTGTGTTTCAGTTATTTGATCATGTTTCAGCTAAATGAAAAAATCTTCAATGGTTACAAATTGAAAAGAGATTAGAACATCTGAGATTGGGCTTACTGTGGAGAATTTTGAATGAGGCTGCACCTCCATATCTTCACTCATCATTTCATACACTCTTCATTCCACAGTCATAATACTCGCTTCACTTATCTCTCTATTCCACCTCACAATAAGAAGATGTCTTCATGCATGTACGCTTGGAGCTGTGATTATCAGTAGCAGCGTTGCTATGCACCTATTCAATAACAGCGTGTTTTTTTTTTTTTTAATCTGGATAATCAAGTATCCGCATGGTTGAGGATGGGATAATCAAGGTTCTACTGCACTAACCATATGGGGAATAGTTTTACTGTTAATGCTATAAGATCATGGAATCAATTGCCTGATGAACTATGGGGAATCAAGTTTCTCATAGAAACATTTCTTGGAAAATATAAATTAATTTTAATTTTTTTTTTTTAACATGTTGTTTGTATATATTTTTATTTATTTAGCTTCTTTTTTATATTATTATTGAAATATCTAGATAGGGAACTCCAAATGTTGGGTGGAAGAGATTGGCATAGGCAATAACCCCTCCCTTTAGCTAGGACACATGTTTATATATATTTTTCTGTTCTTTTTCCTTTTTATTGTATATTAGAGTGGATCAAAAAATCATTTTATTTTATTTAATTAACGCTATACCTCGGAAAAGTTGTGGCTGTTCGAGATAAGACTTGTGAGCTAAAAAAAAAAAAATTGGACCACGTCTTCCGGTCGCCCAAAGGCTTTCAAAATGGCGAAAAAAAAAAAATAAGAAATTTTTAAAAAAAATGTAAAAAAATTGATAATTGATTTTTTTGGTTTGCTATAGAATATACTAGTTTATAAAAAGACTAGTATAAAGAGTTCAAAAAAACACCAATGAAACCACCTTTACCAGTCGCGCAAAGGCCTTGAAATTTGTGAATTTCACGAAAATTCACTATAATTTGCCCTTTTTCAAGCAATTGAAAAATATAGGTAAAATTTTTATTTATCTGACTCCCCATAGAAATTATTACTTGCATGAAGGTCTGAAGAATCCACAGAGACCAAAAAAAATATAATCGGACCAACCCTTCCGGTTGTGCAAAGGCCTTGAAAAGTTATCCTCTAAATATATGTACTTACATTATGTATATCATTCAGACCAGCTTAAAAATTGACCCAGAACTCACGAAGAAGAGTTATAGGTACGAGTATACGACGAATTCCATCCAGACCCTACCGGTTCGAAAGGTGACCGGTAAAGGTGGTTCATTGGTGTTTTTTTTAACTCTTTATACTAGTCTGGTCTTTTTATAACTAGTACCTATATGCTATAGCAAACCAAAAAAAAATCGATTATATTTTTTTTTACATTTTTTTAAATTTTCTTATTTTTTTTTTTTTTTTTTTTTTTTGATTTTCGCCATTTTGAAAGCCTTTGCGCGACCGGAAGACGTGGTCCAAAAAAAAATTTTTTGCTCAAAAGTCTTATCTCGACCAGCCACAACTTTTCCGGGGTATAGCGTTAATTAAATAAAATAAAATGATTTTTCGACCTACTTCTACTGTATACATTATTTTTTTCCTTTCCATTATTTAATTCTTATAATAATTATTTGTACTGTACATAATTATGTCTATGTATATCCAATAAAGTGTTTAATAATAATAATTATCTATATTTTTGCTTTCAGAGACTTGCTGTGCAAATCTTTAAGTGACTCCCGCTGCATCTGGACATCTGTCTTTTCTGCTGCCTCCGGCTCTTCTGTTGCCTCCGGCTATCTGGCTCTTCAGCTGCCTGCGGCTTTTCTGCTGCCTGCCTGTATTATTATTCACTTATTTATTTACACCCTGATTGTCTATTTAGATTGTCTAGGCAACCATGTTTCATGTCAACCCACTTCTAAACAATGTAAACTTAATTATTACAATAAAAGAAAAATAAAAAAAAATTGAAATTCTGATGTTCTCTATTTCCCAGACAAAACAAATAGCCACCACCTATAGTTTGTAAAAATACAGTTGCATTTTTGTTTTCATAGGTGGAGAAAATAACCTGGTTCCCAATTAATTACAGACTGTAAAATTGACATTATCAGTGACACTTCATTCGTCTGTCACTGTTAATGTCAATTTTACAGTTACCAGAGCAGCCAGAAAGATAAAATGGCCAAGCAGTGGTTCTTAACATTTTTAGCATCGCGGCACACTTAGCATGAATAAACCAAAGATATTGGACTTAGCCGCAGACAAAATTTTGAAGATGTTTATAAAAAGAAAGAGATTTTGTATTGAACCCAACTAATAATGAGGGCTTTTTTTTTTCTTCAGAAATTCTATAGCACATCAGCATTATAGGATGGGAATCACTGTGCTTACTTTATTAAGTAGTCACTGTGGCCGAGTGGAGTAGGCTAGCAAACAGGGTGACCTCGGTTCGATTCCCGGCAGCGCAGAAATTTTCTGCGTGGATATCCGGGGTCCACTCATACCCCATGAGGAATAAGCGACCTCACTAGAGACGAGGTTCTGTTTTAACTTGGGTACTGGACGATTTGGCTTTCGTTTGTCTGTCTGTTAAGCGATAGCACCCGACCGGATTATTCAAAATTGTTATTAGTATGTGTTCATTGGGGTCTTAGAATTTTACCTATTGTTTTTAGGCCGGCTAGGAAAGAACACTCGACCGCAGCGCAGGCTCCTACCTAGTAGAGGCAGACCTCAACTCAACCAGGAAAAGTCTATCCTGCTTGCTAGAATACCTCGATACTGGGCAAGCTAAAGACGACTCTAGACGGGAACCTCAATTATCCATCACTATACCTCCATTCGTCACACCAGAAAGCCTTAAGTCTGGACGGCAGTCCACAACTTCGGCGATGACTTTTTGAAATAGTGTGATCGGTTGAGGGGGAGGGGGGTCGACAAGAGTCAGATTTTGCCCATCTGTTACCGTTTCGGCTGTAGAAATATTTTACGCCTGAACCTTCGACTCTCACCCGAAGTACGGGCAAATGTCACTCGAGTTGACATTACTTACTTGTAAATTAGGGACGGGTTCTAAAAAGCTCGAGATATACAGAGTGTCCCACCAAAGTTGGACACCTCAAATTACCCGGCCCATGAAAGAGTTTTTGAAAAATAAAAAATTCAAGGGTACATGTTTTAATCATACGGTTTTGGTCATGAATTTTTTTTATACAGGGTGGTTCGAAAGTGAAAAATTGAGGTGTCAACTTTCGATTTTTAAATGAATCGACCTGAATTTTAATTGATAATTTAACTTCTAAATAATTTCTGAGTACTTTTTTAAACTAAAATATTACATACAGGGTAGGTTTTTTGACCATTTTACTTCCGAGAAATTTCTAATATTAGAAATCGGAAGTATTGTGTTTAGTTTTTGTAAAAAAAAAAAAAATTTGCTCCGATTTCATATTTCGTCATTTTTTTCATATTTCTGGACGTTTCATAACCTCCTGAGCAACTTTGGTTTTGTGTCCGTCTGTCGATCCGTCGGTCTGTTAAAAATATTCCTTGTAACGCGCAAATCTCAGAAACCACTGAACGGATTTTGATGAAATTTTGCACACATATAGGAGACGTTCTGTAGATGGTCCCAAATTCATCAAATTCGTACTAGCGGTTCTGGGTGAAAGAGACCATACGCCTGACCACTAACTTTTTACTTAAACGCTTATATCTCGTGAACGGTTCACCCGATTTTGATGAAATTTTGTATGTATAGGTATGCATAATTATTATTGTTTTACATAGACTATTTATATTTATTTTTAAATTACCTAATTATAATTTAACTCTGATATTTAAGAAAATCCGAAATTTTGGACAAAAAAGTCAAAAAATAAGGACCACGACTTGCCGATACAGCATTTTTTGTGGAATATAGAATGTAGAAAAAACGGTATTATACCATTTAAAACAAATTTGAAGAAAATCGGTTAAGCGGTTTGGAAATACAAGTGATTTAGTATAAAATCTCAAAATTGGCACGTGGTCGTGTATACAATGTGAAACAATCACGAGGAAGTATTGTGTCCATAATTGGCGGTGTTTTTTTTTTTTTTAAAATCTTGAATAACGATTTTGTTTAATTTTTTCGATAACAAGTAGAATAGAAAGTGTTTGTGTAATGAAAATACGCATTTTCAATTGGCAGCAAAAATTTTCATACAGGGTGTAAAATAACTTTACTTGTTTTTTTTTTTAAACCGAGTTTATTTTACAAAAACTCTTTCAGGGTCCGAGTAATTTGTGGTGTCCAACTTTGGTGGGACACCCTGTATATACATATATCTATTTATAAAATGTTTGAAGGTAACCTCTGTCATTTTTTTACTTTCCTTATCTTATAATAATAATTTAACACGTTCGTTACCGAACGGCCATATGTGGATGTTTTTGTGTTTTTCTTTGGGACCGAAAACACACATGTGGCTGTTATCAAAATTTTAACGAGGGACCGGACATCCATATATGGCCTTTTGGAGGTAGGTTGTTAGTAATAGAACAGATATAGGATCGATTCTTGTACAAATACGATGCCAAATATGCAAAAAAAAACCTGGGGACCAAAATTTGGTCCCCAGGATGCAACAGCAACTTTACCGCCTGGTCCCTACGTAAAAACTTGAAAAAATTGGCTTGGTAACGAACGTGTTAAATAAATGTGTAATAAAATAAAAGACCAGAATTATAGGACTTTTTCGTATCCGGTATAATCCTTATCTTATTTCTGCTTATAATTTCGCCTCTCTACGCTGCTTATATTAAAGCAGCTACTCATGTTTCCTCACGAGGTATGAGAGGACCCCGGACATTCAAGTACAGACCCGAAAAAATCCTGCCCTGCTGGAGATCGAACCCAGGTCACCATGTACGCTGCACGCAAGCCAAGAGCGGTAACCCACTGGACAACCGTGACCACCCTTATCTTACAGAAAGGACAATTTTTGCATATTTGTAGACTTCTTTTAGGAAGAGGATGTAAAGAAAAGACCCAATAAAGGAAAAAAAAGACCCAATTTACCCGTCTTTCAAAAATTATTCCACGAAATCAATTCAAAACCCAAACCACTTTAATATGCTCTAAATTTCTAATGGGTTATTCAATCATTCTTTCTCCTTTTATCACTCTCTCTTTCGCTCACTTACTCTCTGTCAGGTTGTCTTTTTAATTTTCTCTTCTCTCTTAATTATAAAATTTAAAAACTCAAATTTTCTCTCATTCTTTTTCTCAGGGTCGGACTTAAGTCCTGTAACCCCAGCGTCAAGGGTACGTTGAATAAACCAGTTCTCGTTTTGTCTCTAAAGTTAAGCAACGTGCAGCGAGGTTAGGACATGGGGGAGTGACCATTCAATTTAGAACCCTCCTGATATTGGCTATTCCCGACCTCACTGAAGCTGGGTGAAGTTAATTTGCATTGCTGGTTTGTGAGTTTCGAGCGAATGGAGGGTGAACCAACGTGTGAAATGACCATGCAGCTGAAAGCCATATTAAACTCAATTTAAAAAAAAAGATCCTGAAATTAAGCAATGAAGTTAAAAAAAGTCCAAGACTTGGATAAGTCACCATTCGAATTCAAAAATGCTCGTGTTGCTGACTATTCCCGCCCCACAGTAGTCACCGTGGCCGAGTGAGTTAGCGCGCTAGTCATTGCACGCACGGTGATCTGGGTTCAATACCCATCGGAGCAGGATTTTAGCTCTGTCCCGGTAGCTCAGTGGTAAAGGCGGCACTCTGTGAATCCAGAGATTCCAGAAGTCGCGGGTTCGAAACCCAGCCGGGACATGACAAGTTATTCTCCCATTTGGGATTTTTACCACATAATAATACGTCTTGGGCTTACTGCTGGAATAATGGGACTTAATAGTCCCAATCGGGCAGTATAAATAAGGCGATATTATTATTATTATTAATGTTAGGAGCGACCAGTGGCAGTATTATAGGCAAAAATAAGATATTGGGTTATTAAAGATATGGAAAAGTCCTATAATTCTGCGCTACCCACTAAAATTGTGATTTAATAACAAAGAAACACATTATTATTATTCCCGCCTTACTCAGACTGTGTGAGGTTTATTTGAATAGCTGTTTGTGAGTACCCCTTTATATCTTATTTATAAGTGCCGCACGCGACAGAAATGAATAATAGTAATTTTATTTATTTTTACTGGGGTTTAATGTCTATAATTTTGGGGTTCCATATCTTTAAGGTCGTTTCTCACATTAAAAAAGCTACTCATTTTTCCTTACGAGGTATGAGTGGAAAAAATCCTGTCCTGCGGTGATCGAACTCAGGTTACCGTACGTGCAAGTCTAGTGCGTTACCCACTCGTATCCATTTCGATTTTGTCTTTTAAATTACCCTTAAAATTAGTTAAATAATTAATAAAATAAACATGTTCCAGGTCTTATTAAGCTTTTGCGATATTTACTTTTAAAGGGTTTTTTAAAATATCGTGGGATATTTTACTAGAGATTTGGGAAAAATCCCGTATGTCTACTTCCCCTACATCCATAGTCTATACAATGAAGTTTTTTTCGATTAATCGGTTATGCTGTGCGTTCATTGTGCTGTACGAAATTGTGCTGTGTAACCGTTGTGTTGAATGTGATTGTGTTGTACGAACACGATTTTTCAAATGTGAATTCGATTATCGATATTTTATGCTGAAAGACCATTATGCTGTGCGAACTTGTGTTGAATGACGCCGCACCACATTTTTGTTTTTGAAACTTTTGTACTCGTTGTCTTTCATCCCAAAGTTACTTCCTCATTTTCAGTTTACGAGATATCGATTATTCAATTCAATATTGAAGTTCGATGCACATTTGAAACGATTTAAATTTTTTGAAATGAAAAAAATGAAGCTTTCAGTTTATCTCTTATCAGTGGAATCAAATGTATCATTTTTTACTACAATTCGTGAGTACTGAGTTCTAATTCCTTATAACTTCATGTTATACCTGCTAATTTTAATGGTGTTTTAATGTATAATGAGTACATTAGAAACAACAGGCTAAAAATTCGAAAACAGAACTTAGAGACAGTCCAGCCTCGAGCCAACTATTCATCACTTGTTCAGCTATGTTTTAGTAAGCACCTTGGACCTGTTATACTCTGAGCTTGTGAGAAATTCTTGTTAAAATCTCGGGCACCTTTAATATGTCTGGAAAGCCAAATGGTGAAGTTCCGGGACCATCTTCTGGCTCTTCTGTGCAACGGCTACCCTCATGGAAAGCACCAAGGGATCTCACTTTGGCCAGCTTGTCCAACAATTTAAAAGCCTCTGTGAATCCCACAGCTAGCAAGAAGACCTTTGTGCCTAACTTGAATGTTCAGAGAAAGAAGAATGCTGAGTAAGTGTAATGATACAGAAAGAGGGAAATAGCATAATAGTATTTCACATATTGGTGGTCACAGTGGTTTGGCTTCTGTTATCCGTGATGAGATGTAGACAACTATAATAAAAAAATATAATATTAATACATTCTATACCTTATAAGTTATAAGATAAGTAATAGAAAGTAAAAAAAACATTTTAGATAATCAGTAGTGTTGCAACTTGAACTTAACAAATTATTATTATTAGGGATAGTGTCATGGGCACAACCATGTTTATTTTTTATAAAGTGTAAACATACCTAGGTACTATGTACTTTTAAATTCTATCTTACTTTTATTGGATTATAGTGGTTTTCATGTCAGCATCTAAATCTTGTCAATGGTTATACACACCACATATTTTATATATTTATTATTCTCTTTTTTTTTCTTGCATTATAGACCTGTGCCAGTAACCAAAATCAAAAGAGAGGTCATTAACGCCAAACAAGAGAAAAAGTTTGGAGGGAAGAAAAAAGATGCCAGAGCTACAATACAGGTAATAAATGTTGAAGATAAAATATAAATATTTAAATGTGCTAACAAATTAATTCTAGATTTATCTACAGAAGTAGGAAAAAGAGAGTTTTGTGAAAAGGAATATAGGTATTGTGATACAAAAATAATTTATTTGAAGAAAAAACATTACATTGTTTTGGTGAAATTTACAACAATAAATTACATTAATTTTGCAATATTTTGTTTTTCAGACCACTTCAGTATTCTCAGATGGGATTGCTGCTTCAGAGAAGAAAAAATCTGGAATCTCTTATCGGGATGGTGTTGGCGAGAGCAAAGCCAATCTTCCTCCACCCAAGTTAAACTTAGAAGTAAGAATATTGATGTGTATTTTAATGGAAATATTGGTTCTTGAGTTGAGTGATTAACTTATTTGAAGAGAAAAACCAACTTCTTTTTATTTAATTATGAAAAAAAGTTCAAAACTTTTTGAAGAGATATTTCACACTAAAACTATTATAAAAGAAAAATCACTTATATCTTTTTTTCTTTTCATTTTATAATTTTGTAGGTATAGAGAAATTTCTTGCAATGAATTGAAAATGGTTGGGTTGTAACAGGTTTGTAAATGTAATGTAATGTAAATAGCCTTTATTTGTACAATTAAATTTAAACATTTTAACATAAATACATAAAACACAATAAAGTTGTACAAAATCAGATTGGTATCTGAGGCCTCTCCTTTTATAAGGAGGCATGTGACAAATTGGTCCAAACCCAGGCTACAGATTAAAATAAAATTAAAATTACTTTAATTTAAATTTAAATTAAATAATTACTTATATATATATTTTCTCTCTCTCTCTCTCTCTCTCTCTCTCTCTCTCCCTCCCTCCCTCCCTCCCTCCCTCCCTCCCTTCTTTCTATCTTTTACACACATTCACTCTCTCTCAATCTAATTTCCTCCTCATCCATTTCCCTTTCATTCTCTCTGATACTCCAACCATACTTCTCTATACACTTTCCCCATTCTCTTCCACTCACTTCTCTCCTCAGCTACTCTCCTCCATAATACTCCTCCACACTCTAAACTCATTTCCTTATCCCATTTATCTTTTGGTCTACCTCTTCCATGCCCATGGTCTCTGGGATACCACTCTATTAACTTTTTCGTCCACCTATCATCCTTTGTTCTAGCTATACAAGTTTAATACAAATTAATACAAAGTAACAGGTTTAATACAAATAATTATATCTCTTTCAGCGCAACAAACTTGTGGACAAATCCGTTGATGAGAAAACCCTGCAAACATTGCTGCGAGATGATTTCATTAATGATGATTTTGATGAACAATATCCTGAGAGCAAGGCAGACATCAAAGATAAGAAAGCACCCATTCAGCTACCTCTAAAAGTCAAAGAGGAGCCCAAGAGTGAAGAAGATAAGAAACTAGCAACCTCAAGCGGGAAGCTCAGTCATTTGCTTGCGGAGGCAGATGTCCTGGGCCAGTCTACTGAGAGTTTTAATAAGTTCTTGTTCTTCCAAGTGAGTTTTCTTGCTTTTGATAATGAAAAAATCTCCAAGTTCTAGACAGCTCCCTTTATTTTTAACCTTGCAATTTAAAATTTTATGTATGTTATATTCAATTTGATAATAAGTATATGTATTAAGTAATAATAAGTTCTTTAAATCTAAAATTTTGAATTTGATTTATTAGAAGCATTAGGATTTGAGTATTAAAATCAGTAGCACTCACCCAAAATAAACTTGAAACCCTTCCTTATTTTATTTATTTCTTGAAGTGTTCACCTAAAGTTCAGCTCATTGTGTTTTCCAGTTTCCTGATAGTATTGCCGTCTCCTGTACCACACCTGAGAACAAGGAAACTGCCAGCTATTCCATGAAGGACATTAGTTCAGGTTTGACACTGTCTTTCTTCTACTAAATATATCTTTGGGGTGGAAAATATATAAATAATAGGTACCAGCAGACAAGTATCCACTTAAAAGAGAATTTAATATAAATAAATAATATATTTATATTCTTTACAACACTTATGGTTATCGTCACATGGCTGATTGGAAAAATAACTTATTTAAAACCATTTTTTTAAAACTCTTTCTGATCATTTTTGTAGCAATAGCTGCACAGTAGTCTAAATATTTGTCTTGCCTTAGTTTAACACCATAGGAGACTTGATAAAAAGAAATCATTTCCAAGTGATTAGATACACATTTTTTTTTAAATTATATTATATAATCCTTTTTTTCCATTTCTTACCAATAGCTTTACAAAGTCCTAAATAGTAGTGTTGTTTCTCAAACAAAAACTCCTCATTACAGATTAGAAATGTTTGTTTTTTTTTTCAATTTCCAAATGAAATATTCTGGTTTAAGTTTTCTGGAAATCTATCTCTCTTTATCAGTGGCAACTATGATAATAATAAATAAACATAGCTGGTTAAACAGTATTTCTCTATTGGTTCCAGGTCGACTAGGAACAATTCAAATCATGAAGTCTGGCAAGGTGCGGTTAGTGCAAGGGGACAAGACCTACATCCTTTCTCAGAGCACCGGCACTTCATTTCATCAGGTTAGATTCGTTCTACAATTTTGACCCTTTTGGGTTGTATGCAATCAGAAAAAGCATGGAAAAATGAGGAAATCTTTAAATAAATGTTGGGGAATTTTGTTTATGAAGAAAATCAGATAATAATTTTAATTGAACCCTATCAATTGACAGTAAATGTAGCAACTCTAGAATTAGGATACTTGAACTACAACAAGACAGAACATTTAAAAGGGCCCAAAAGAATTCATGGTTCCTTGTTGAATTTTGGGAAATAGGTACCAGCAGACAAGTATCCACTTAAAAGAGAATGTGCCTAAAGACTTATTTTAATATTCAGAACAACTATAACACCTGTGAGTCCTAGCCTCTGCGGTGTACGGTTGTGACTACTGCCAACAGGTTGGGTGGAAGAGATTGCCATAGACAATAACCCCGCCCTTTAGTTAGGACAAATGTTTATATATATTTTTCTATTCTTTTTTATTGTATATATTATTTCCATTTTTTCATTGTTATAATAATTATTTATACTGTACATAATATATGTCTTTTTATATCTGATAGTGTTTAATAATAATATTAATAATGGTCCAGAGAAATATAACCAAATTTTGAATACAATTTTTTTGTCGGCTTGGGGGATCGAACCCGGGACCTTCTGCATGCCAAGAAAGTACCTTACCACTGAGCTATGATTGTATGATTGTAAAGAGTATTTTTATGAAATAATCTAAATATATTGGTTTGAGTTATTAAATTTAAAAAATAATAATAAAAAATACTCTTATTACATTATCTTATTGGAATTATCAGCTTGTTTCTTTTTCATTTGCTTTCAGGATGTCGTGAGCTGTCAGACCAATGCAGAAACTAAAACAGGCACCCTTGCGTCTCTAGGGCCTGTCATGTCGAGATTCGTCGTGGCCCCTGACTGGGACTCTCTGTGATATCACCCCTGAGACTCCCTGTGATATCACCCCTGAGACTCCCTGTGATATCACCCCTGAGAATTAATGGTGAAAAATTGACTCCTCAGTCTCTACCCGGTAGCTCAGTGGTCAAGTTGTACCTGGTAATCCAGAGGTCGCGGGTTTGAAACCCAGCCAGGATATGACAAGTATCCTCCCATTTGGGTTTCTGATCAATTACTTACTAATCTTAATATACAGGGTGAGCATAGTCTCACCCCACCCCCCGTATCTCAAGAATGGCTGAAAATACAAGAAAACCCAAAAACACGTATCCCTTCGATTTTAGGGGGATTAATTTTCAGCTAAAAAAAAAATTGCCTACACGGCCCCAGTCAGACTGGGCATCGACCAACTTTAAAATCTTAAATAGAATGGTATGTCTTGTGGCATATTGTTTTAAAGGTCTCATAAAGAGAAGTTCATTACAATAAATTTCAGGGAACTACTACTAACCGTTCTCGAGATACAGGGTCGGACGTCCTGCGTAATATCCATATATTTTGACCTATAACTCGTTGACCGTAAATTCCAGAAAAATGAAATTTGTTGATAATAACTCCTTATGGCAAGAACTTTCGAACAAATTAAAACTTGATTTGTTTTTTCGTTAAATTTTTTCGGACTGTTCGTCCGGCTGGCTGACGAAACTGACCAGAAACTAACATCAACAGAGTATGTAGAGTTATAACTTTTTCGACAGGGCTTGTCATAAGGAGTTATTGTCAACAAATTTCATTTTTCTATAATTTACGGTTAACGAGTTATAGGTCAAAATATATGGATATTACGCAGGACGTTCGACCCTGTATCTCAAGAACGGTAAGTCGTATCTCACTGAAATTTGTTGTAATGAACTTCTCTCTATGAGACCTTTAAAACAATATGCCACAAGACATAAAATTCTATTTAAGATTTTAAAGTTGGTCCATGCCCAGCTTGACTGGGGCTGTGTAGGCAATTTTTTTTTGGCTGAAAATTAATCCCCCTAAAATCGAAGGGATATGTGTTTTTGCGTTTTCTTGTATTTTCGGCCATTCTCGAGATACGGGGGGTGGGGTGAGACTTTATGCTCACACTGTATAAATGTCAAAGTCACTGACTGATCATCGCTCTACAGCCCAAACCGTAAGTCCTAGAAAGCTGAAATTTGGTAGGTAGCTTTGTCTTATAGTCTAGATGTGCAATAAGACGGGATTTTTCGAAACTCCCACTAGAACACCTGCCATTGGCGAAAAAGGATTTTTTGCTTTCACGGCCATGCCTCGGCCCGCAAAGAGGGCGACAGCCCGCTAGTATAATATACGCCTTACTGCTGAAATAATAGGACTCAATAGTTCTAATCAGGCATTATTATCTTCTTGTCTGAAAGATTCATTAATGAGGTCTAATAAACCATGCACACAAAGATAAATGCATCCGATTTATCCGTGTGAATGAATTGCATCATTATATCCTTGCTTGTATGGCAGGAATTTTTTTGTTGTTGTATATCCAGATCTATTCATTAATATTGGGTGCATGTCTGGCTTAGGAGGGTACTCGATATTATTCTTAGAAGAATTTACTGTGAAAATTCAACTTTGCTGTTGCCTATTAAAGCCAGTATCAGCGCAGCAAACTCAGACTAGGTGAGTTTAATGTGAATAGCTGGTTCGTGAGTTTTCCGAATATAGAGGGTGAAATTGTGTATCTCAATTGACCATTAATGTAGATATAGAACAAAGAATAAGCATCTGAAAATTTATATGTTGCTTAATACATCTATGTTATTCAAGATGGGGACTTTACCCTGCACTTGCTGGAAACTCACAAACCAGCTACCCACATTAACCTCAAATTAACTTCAGCGTTTTCAACGTGCTCTGGACGCTGCGCTGGCTAAAGAGTTATCTGAAAAACTAAGAAATTCGAGATACCTGCTTTTTTATCATTACCAACCCTCAGATGCTAGGGTCGGAATAAATAGACAACATCAATAACTTAAGTCGTTTGTAAGTGTCGGTTTTCCCTATCTTACACAGTACGCAATCCGTGACTTAGCGCCACAGAGGTATTACAAAAACGTCTATTAATTCCGCCCTAGGAGTATATTTAAAACTTCAACTCTGGCTGTGGATTTAACATTCAGGGCGGAATTAATAGACAACATCAATAACTTAAGTCGTTGGTAAGTGTCGGTTTTCCCTATCTTACACAGTACGCAATCCGTGACTTAGCGCCACAGAGGTATTACAAAAACGTCTATTAATTCCGCCCTTAGTGAAAATAAAACAAATGTAAACACGTGTAAATATATAAAAACAAATTGTTTTTTTTTTAATGTATAAAAGAAGTTTTGACCTCCATATTTCTTATTTATTTAGTAATTATTTGATTAACAAATATAGATGAATTTACAAAATTACGCCTCTTAATGTTTTAGGCATCACTTTTCTGACTTGAGGTTTGGGTTCGATTTCCACAGTAAAAACACAATTTTAATGTTCATGACAGGAATTGATAGATGCGCTTAGCTGTCGAGTTTTGACATGGAAAACACAAGTTTTATTTATGAAGAGTCTCTGAAAGTAAATATACATGGTTCTGGCCGGAAAAAATATTGAGAATTGCTTGGGAAATTCTCAAATTAACATGACTTTCAGATATGTATGAGTATTAGCTGGGCAACATAGTATTAATTGGGACAGGCAACCATCATTGGGGATAATGAGTCTTTCTTTACAATTGAAAATGAAATTTTAGTGTGATGCATCACAACCCATGGCTCTTGTATAATAACACGATGGACCCATTTTTGTTATTGTTGCATTAATTGGTTTCAGTATCCCTTGAAAAAAGATTATTATTGGTTGCACAAAGTTTATTCCCAACCATGCATAAGTAAGAAATTATTCAAGAGTCTGGAAATGCACGAAGAATACAAGGATTCCGATGAAACTTGAAATTATTGAAGAATAAAAAGGCTGAGAGTGATTCAAGAGGAGGACGAGGAGCTAGCACTGGCAGCTTTGGCCTGTTTCTCCTTCTCTTTCTCCAGCGCCTCATTCTTTTCGTGTTCTGCTATGAGAGTCTCCACCTGCTGTGCCGAGAGAATGCGGGTCAGTGTCTTGCCGTCTTCACGAGTGAGAGTGGCCAGCTCAACTGAGAGGAAGAAAATCGAAATATTATTATTAGAAATATACAGAGTCTCGTTCGAAAAAGCACTCACTCTAAAAATCCCCAAATCTCCCTTTTAACCTTCATCACCGTAGGGTGGTGTCATCGTATATGATGGTAGCCAGACAGTGGAGGAATGACTCAGCACTTCTACCACTGTCTTTACAAGGAGGCTATAATAAATTGACAAGGCCCCCCAGAACCAAGCCAATGCTGGTCTACTCCCTGTTTATAGTCCCTCAGCCAGACTGCTGGTCTACTCCCTGTTTATAGTCCCCCAGCCAGACTGCTGGTCTCCTCCCTGTTTATAGTCCCCCAGCCAGATTTTTTTTACCTTAGAGTTTTGCTAATGTCTTCAGAGAGTGCATTTTTTAAACAAAATTTGACAGTGGGAAGATCTGGATTTCGAGAGTGAGAGTGCTTTCTTGAATGAGGCTCAGGTCTGAACTTAAACTGAACAATAATGAAATAGCAAGAATTCCTTCTGATTGGTTCACATTGTATACATGTGGGAATTTTGAGATTTTATACTAATTCACTTGTATCTCCAAAACCGATTAACCAATTTTATTCAAATTTGCTTTAAATGTTAGAAAACCGTTTTTCCTACATTCTAGATCCAAAATTTTGGATTTTCTTAAATAATTCCGATTTCTAATATTTATTAGAAATTCATTGGAAGTAATACCACTATGGATCTGTGGTATCAATACTGTCTCTCTTTCATACATGTAAATACAAAAAAATATGAGTAATAAATATACAAAGAAGGCTTTCAAAAAGAAAAGGGTCTATTCCACCAGCTGGACAGAGACCATCCTCCTCTGGGGTGGCGATCTTGACTAAAGGGGGGAAAAAATTAATTAAAAACTTTTCTTACTTTTCTCTGGAGTGAGCTTGGTCATGTCAAGGATTTTGCTCAGAACTTTCACAGCCAATGCCTGGGCTTCTTTCAGGTTAAGCTGAAACAAACAGATAAGATGAAAATTAAGTGTCAATTTTTAGAATTGATTTCTTGTTTAGTTTGAAAATTAAAAGTCAATTTTTAGAATTGATTTTTTTTTTAATTGGCTTCAACGTCGTTTTCAACTGCATGTTCATATCATGATGGGACTGTTACCCTCTATTTGCAATGTGTTACTCACATTAACCTTACCAAACCTAGGTTGGAACGGAATGCCAGCATCATGAAGACTTCACCTCGCTGGAAGTTGCTTAACTTCGGTGATCCTACAAGAATCAGTGTATTCAACACACCACCATGTTTTTCTTTTTTTGGTTGGGTGCCTATCAAAGTAATGATCAAATCCATGTTTATATAACTCTCCCTATACTGCTTGCTTTTCTACTCTCTGGTTATAATACCCTGACAAGATCATCTGTTTATTTTTTAATTTCCACTTTTCTTATCTATTAGTATAGTTAAAAAAAAAAAATCTTTGTGGTGAAGCTCAAGGTCTGTTCACAATATCTGTGGGTGGTGCAGCACTGCCAAGAGTCTCCATCACTTTTGTAGACCAATTATAATATATTTTTTTCTAGTAATGCTGTTACTCATACAAATACTCATTTTTACTCACGAGGTAAGAGTGGGGTGGACCCCAGACATCATCAGAAAAAATAATCCACTGGGGATTAAATTCAGGTCCCCATGTGTACAAGCCCAGTACACTATACCAGTCTGTCATGGTGACTATTTGTCTCTTCCTCTTTTCAAGTTTCCCTGGCTGATTAGGTGGAGAATTCTTACCTCTTCTTTGTATTCCTGTTTCAAGCTTGAGATGGCAGCAGCACTATTGTTTCCAATGCAGGTGGCTTTCCATCCGCTGTAGTTTCCGCTAGGGTCAGACTGATACAACTGGTAGCCATACTGCTTGTCCCATCCCATGTACAGAATGGACACACCAAATGGTCGCTTACCTGGGGAAAGAAGAGGATAACTATGTAAATATCAACTCATTCATTACATATTGTCAAAGAGGGGTTTTGTTATGTAGTAAATGTTAATTTTTTTGGTTCCAGACTGGCTGTCATTAATTCTATAAATAAAAAAGTATAATATTCAAGCAAGGTTTCATTTTTTTTTTTAATTTTAATATTGCACTGTTTTACAATTAAGTATGTTGAAAGTACAATTCAAGCATGTAATTTCAACCTATCATGTTTGCATAAATTAATCAACCCCACTCAGAGAAAAGGGTAGAAAGTAAATATTCAAGATTTTTTCAATTACTTATTTTGTAATTAAAAACCATTATTTGTCAAATATCTAAGACTTTGTTTCAAATGCTGGTAAATAAAGACCCTATTATCTTGATGAAAATATCAAGTTTGGTACCATCAAACATGATGATACTACTCAATGATGATGAGTCCTGCACCAACAGGATAAAGAAAATATGGCAAATCTCACCTCCATATTGTGTGTATCCTTGTTTGATATCACAGAGCCAAGAGACAAGTTGCTCACAAGGTATGGGCTCATTGTACTGAATCAAGTACCGCTGGGCTATCAGCCGAAGCTCTGATGTGAGAACATTGGCATCTGATGTGATACCAGCAACACTACACACCATGTTGCTGAGAAATAAGAGAAATAACTCACAATACGAATTCATGACATAGAAAAGCAACACTAATTTTAAAAAGGGATTTTTTTTTTTTTTTGCAAATCAACATATCAAAAAGAAATTAAAAATTGTCTCTTGAACATATAATACATTTCCAAGCATATAAATCACTTCCAACTAATTTTAAATTTTAAAAACCACCTAACCAATGAAATTCTACTCTCATGATAGTGATATACAATTGATTCTTTGTAATATGTGTTATCTTTTTTAATGTCAGGGCAAACCCTCAAAGAGGTGCTATATTAAACTACTATCATAGTGGGACTCCCTTTCTTGAGCCAACAGTCTAAATACAGCACAACTAATACTATTGTCAAGACAATGCTACAATCTTTTCTTGTAGTTTTGATCATACACTGGTTCTAAATAAAACAAAAGCTTACTCATGTAATTTGTAAATTTTCTCTGAGGTATTTCCCTCATCCAGAAGCTTGTTGGTGTTCCGTTTCTCTGCTGCCAAAAGGATGCCATCCTTTGCTAAAATACCTAAGCATGTACCAGCATGACTGATAGCTTCCATGGCATATTCCACTTGGTACAAACGCCCTGAAGCAAAGAAGAAGAAATTTTTTGTGAAAAATATAAAAAACAAACAAGTAGGTACCAAAAAATCTTGTCTATATTTGATAGTTTATAATCAAACATGGAAAGCAAGAACTTTTGCTTGATAAATGACATAGTTTAGTGAAAACATTTCTTATATTAAAGGGAAAATTGTCATAGAGTTGAGTATGCATGAGTTTTCAAGAAAGTCTATATCATGATAACTTTTCAAGTTCTTATGTAGCTTTCAGGAACATGATAAGTACATAAGTATGATTATTGATTGAAATAGTGAGGCTTTCTAAAATATTGAAAAATGCAGAGGGTATTTTTTGGGAGCTTGATATTTTCAGTTAGCCATACATTAAAGAATCACAGATCATGTAATTTTTATGATAGATCTATTGGTTGTAAAGTAATGATTACCTTCCGGGGAGAAAATTGTTGTTCTTGAATCATATCTCCTAGCCTGAAAAAAAGAGAAAAATATGACTAAGATTGTTAAAAACACCAAAGAATCTCAGAGTATGAAATCTTTTAAGCATTAAACCCAATCTGAGTAGGTAACCTATACAATTATTTTAACAGATAGCCTCACAAAACTCTTCCTGCAGTACCTACCCAACCTAGACAACACCACATCATCTTCAAACCAAATTGCAAGATTTCTTAACAAAGTAAATAGAAGTGTCAAGCAATTATTCTGCTTATACCATGCTACACACATTATCCTCACACAGCCTGGGTTGGGCTGGGAATAGCCAGCCTTATTAAATCTTCACGTCACTTCAATGATGTATTCAATGTACCATTGACACTTGCGTTTAATAAAATCAGGGTACCACTGTTATGCTATGAACTGGGACAATAAATAGATACCTATGACATGTCATTTTCTTCAAGACTGTTAAGTCGACAATATCAGATAGGGACAACTGAGATGTATGGAATATAGCAAAACTCAATACAACCCTTAATAAATCCGTAGAGATTGTTCAAATTGGGTTTGTTAGGGTCTCTGAAATAGACCACTGACTTGCATGTTGGATACAGGCAACTACTTAGATTGGGCAAAGCAACATAACTATACCAGCAAAACCGAAAATGATCTTACCATTTTGAAGCAGAGTTCTTCAGCTACTAAAATTGACACTCCTGGGGGAAGGAGAGGGTTTACTTTTACTATTTAATTGAAGGAAATTTGCTTCAAATTACAATTTCTTGACTTTTTTTCCAATTGCTATAAATTCAAATTTCAGAAATATCATTGTTTACATTCGGTGGACTGTGTTCGAATTTTCTGAATTTAGGCAAATTGCATAGTCAAACAAAATTGCAGGCAACAGAATTGCAACAAGAGTTCCATGTTGCCTATCCAAATGTTGATATGCGGCAGCCAATATACCATGGGAAATGGTTGATTTTTTATGCATTGGTGGTTTGGCGCTAAGCTAGGTGACGAGGAGATCCGATAGTCCGCATTCCAACCAATAAATGGATATTCCTACTGTTGATTTGAGGATATGACCACATTTTACAAATAGATTATGAATAAGTAAACGTAATATAAGTTCAATAATTTGTCATTATATTGATGTAATAAAATATGTGGCATTCAAAGAAGACATCGAGTTTTATACTAGTCACTGTGGCCGAGTGAGTTAGCGCGATAGGCATTGCACTTATAGTGACCTGGGTTCGATCCCCAGCGGGATAGGATTTCTTCTGCTCAGTACTTGGGTGTTCGGGAAAAATACCTCGTGAGGAAAAATGAGTGGCTGCTTTAATGTTAGCAGCGACCAGTGGCGGAATTACAGGCAAAAATAAGATACTGTGATAGTTATGTATTAAAGATAAATTATGCAGATACACACAATAACCTCACCTGCGTGGCTCAGTGGTTAAGAGCATTGGTTGCTGACCCGTAGGTTGCGGGTTCGAATCCCGACCAAAGAGGAAAATTCTGACCGAGTTTTTCCGTTCCTGGAATGGCATGGATGTAAAGGTAAAGGGCCCTGAAGTAATGCGAAAGTCGTTTCTGGGCAGAACTACCTTTTAAAAAAAAAAAAACTAGTCTTGGGCCGGGAACAGCAAGGGTGTGAATTTGAAAGGTGACCCATCCAATTAATCGTCTTTAAACCAGAAGTAAATAAATAAAAACAAATCAATTTTGGTATGTATGTAGTAGGTACAAAAGATTCAAAAGTGAGTGTATTTTCACAATAAATAAAATTTCAACATTTTTTTTTGCTACAGTTCCAAATGAAACATAAAAAACGACTGTACAGATATTCAAATGGGATTACTGAATTCAATTCAGAGAATAGAAATTGATTACTTCTTCTAGGAAGAAATATATTTACTATGGTGGAATGACATATGAAGTACAAATGAATCACTCAGGGTGTTTTTTTTATTACTTTGGAGCCTCTTTCATACTAAAATCTACTAAAATTCCGAAGTCCCCAAAAAATCAAACTTCAATGTTCATTTCTTGTTGTTTTTGTTGCAGTAGACATCCTCAAAATTCAGTATCAACTTTAATATATTATCTTATTAAAATGAGAAATGGGGGTTTTAAAAAGTTAGTAATCTCGTATACCTCGAAAAAAATTTGAGTTTCAAGTTTAGTTGTCTCGTGGCCAAGGAATTTAGAATGCTCTGTGATTGGTCGATATTGTTCCCCATTAAGTCCACATATTGTAAACAAATTATTCCCCTCCAAATTTTTGTCAACCAAAACAGAGTTACCTGTATATGTTGATAGTTAAGCATGGGAGACCATGACGAACTAAGAATGATATAATTCAACAGATCACCTATTTTAAACATAAACACTCTTTATATCTTATGAAAATAGTTACCATGTAGAGTCCATCTCAAGATATAGGTATATGAAACAAACAATGAGTAATACCCAATATGAAAAAAAAACTCTATAGTTTGAGAGTTAGTTGAGAATCAAAATTCAATATCCCTGGTTAACTAGTTTCACACTTTTTTTCTCTCTTCAGAGATTTATTAGTTGAAATAATTTCAATTTGCATGATGTTGATCTATCAAAACATTTTGAAATTTTAGACAAGAACAATTAAATTAAACCTAGGTAATTCATAATTATTTCAATTTACAAAATTGATCTACTTATAAATAAAATTACCAGAAAAGTAGTCAATAAAATCCATAATACAGACATGTTGAAAAAACCAGAATAACAATAGTTTGTTTAAATTGTGCAGTCGGTATTAGTAAAATGTTATTTTCATCAGATATTATTTATTTGTTAATATTCCATTCACAAATATGAAGTCAAGATCATTTTGTACAGCAGTTTGCTTCATATTCCACTAATGAATATGGAGTTCAACCTCATTTTGCACAATGCATCATTTCATATTTTGCAGGTTCAAGAATATGCTCATTTTATACAATTCTTTGCTTAATAATCTCTTCACAAATACAGGATCCTTCTCATTCTTCGGTATTGATTCACAATTTTGCAATGGTGGTAATGAATCGCAAGTCTTCACTTTTCTTTCTGCTCCTTTCTTCTGATTTCACTCTCGATGAACAAGAACGTAGAGTCCCAAACATGCCAGCACTCCATACTGAAACAAATTGAACACAAGATTATAGGAAAAAACGTAATATTAAGGTAGGGTTTTTTTGTGAATAGGTATTCATCTCATATTATAATATCTCAATAAACTTGACTGTCTTTGTGTGAGTTTGAAAACAGTGAGTGCAATGAAATTTGGCAGGTACGGCTAGACTTTTACCCTGATGGACTTAATTACCATGCTTAGAACAACAAGCCTGGCATACTTTAACCTAGATAAGTTGTAATAACAAACTCTTCTTAAGGATGGAGGCAGGTTTTTTTACTCCAAAAATTTCAAGCCTTTGGAACAAACAAAAATAGCATGAAAGGCCTTATTTTTATTTATTTACACTTTATTTTTTATACAGAACAATCAACAATAAATTATTAACAGAAAAAAAATGTCTAGTAATCCGGGGCGTGGTTAATGCATTAGGCATTCTCTGCCACTTAACCTCGTGCCTTAGGCCTCATAAATCCAGGCTGGGTGAGTTTGATATGGGAGCTGGTTTGTAAGTTTCTACCAAATTGATGGTAAATTTCACAACTCAAAAAAAAAAAAAAAAAAAAAAAAAAAAACAGGCACACACACACCCAAATAAAGAGACATAAAACCAAGTATCAACTTACCTTGAACTTGGGATACTCATTCATATAGATGGTTACCATGCCGACATAAGGCAGGAAACCTCTTGCTCTCCCCACAACATCATTCTTGGTCAACCACAACTGTCCGGGAGCGTATAGACCTCTATCATCTACACTGTTGTTGTCTCCCTTGGTCAGGAATTTCACTGACCCATCCTCTCTGAAAAATTGAGGTTAAAAGGAGCAATTTAAAATGTGTTTTTTTTTATTTTTTTATTTTTTAAGTGGGGTTTAACGTCGCTTTCAACTGCCATGGTCATATCACGACGGGGTTTTACCCTCCATTCGCAGGAAACTCACAAACCTGCTACTCACATGACCTCACCCAGCCTGAGTGGGGCCGGGAAAAGCCAGCGTCATGAGAATTAGAATTTGAATGGTCACCCATCCAAGTCTTAACCTCGCTGGATGTCGCTTAACTTCGGTGTTCTGAAGGAACCGGTGTATTCAACATGCCATCGACGCTGGATGTTTTTTTTTTTTAATATAAATAAAAGTTACATTATTAACACTTAGACGACTGGCATGATTTTTCATGAATTCTCTTGTTGGACCGGCGATAATACGGATATCCGACCGAGTGTACCACCGGTGGTACACCGGTCCATTCCGTACGAACGTGCGTGTACCACTGGTGGTACACCCGGCCGTCTACGTGTTAAACAAATCTCAGTAGATTGACTGATTAGGTGATGGACTTGTATCCTAGAGTTCAGTGGTTCAAGTCCCAAGTTCAGTTAAACTTTGTGAGTTCAAATAGTTGTGACATCTCAAAAGTGATTAAGTTAACACAAATATGATAACTTTAACAACAGTGACTTTATTATAAATGCCACTTGTTTACTAAATAAATAATGTGTTCCTAAAGAACACAAAGCAAGCATCATGACTGTTGTAATATGAACAGGAGGTAGAACAGAAAATCACAAAAGAGTGCCCCTTGAAATCAACTCTAAAATCATTGTATAATTCTCTCTAGTTTATCAGAATGGGTCTCCTCAAGATTCAATCAATAAAACAAAAGGAGCACTGAACAAATGCTGCTCAAAATAGAATACAATGGAAGAAATTAGGAGAGGCCTGTGCTCCAGATGGGATTGAAAAGGCTAATGATGATGACAACAAAGATTAATAAAATCATCTGTTTGCTTAGTTAAAGAATTTTATTGAATATCTTTGAAATTCTTTCCTCTTTTTTTTTTTTTTTACATAATATTAAACATATTCAGAATAATGTCTGATTTTTTTTCTTGAACCTCTAATTCTCAAATCTATTGATCTTATGATTGAGAATTGGTTGTTCACCCATACGAAATTTTTCACCACACTGAAGGACTTATTCCATTTGGAACTCAACACTGCCGAAATTCTTGTAAGGACCTTCTCAAATTCTTTGTGGAGTACACCTTCAGTGGAACAAACCATGGGAGTAAAAGTACTTCTTACATCTTCAGATGCCTGATCATACTTTGAATGTTTCTCATGGGCGTGTTGGTGAGCTACACTTGTCCAGTCTCTGGAAGTGTAGGAAGAAGCGTCGGGATTCACAATCCTGTAGTCTAAAAACGCAGTTCTTCCTGACTCCCAGAGTCCAACTATTTTGACGTCAGCAATCAGGGCAGGAGTATGGAGGCCCAAGGACTCTTGTATAACAGGTTCAATGCTAACACAAGGAAAGGCTAATTTGGCAAGTTCAGCACCATCATTTCTGAGGTTGTCATGTCCATGTTTTACTAACCCCCCTTTCTTACAATTTAACGCATGGCTTACTACAAACATCATCTGTTTGCTTACTTCTCATGTAGTTTCAGCACCCTGTGCACAATAGGTATGTCTCTGCCTTCCACTTTAAACACAACAATCTCCCCAACTCTCACGGGCTCCTCTTGATAGTTTGTTAGAAAGAGCAGGTCACCACGGTGAAATGCAGGTTCCATACTTCCACTGTAATAAAACACAAGTGAAATTATTCTGTTATTTTTGTGATAAAATGTTACTATTTTTTTTTTTTTATATACAAAAATCGAAATGTACTCATTTTTCAATGTCCACTTTCTTGTAATGCCAGCACTGGTTGCTATTTATACAAATAGCTTCTCATTTTTCCTCATAAGGTACAGGTGGATCTTATGAGGAAAAATGGACATCCAAGTACAGAGCAGAAAAATTCCTACCCTGCTAGAGATAAAATTAATATGATACATGCAAGCCTAGTCTGCTAGGCTTGCATGTATCATATTAATTAAACAGTAGGTACTGTTTTTTTATATAAAAAAAATAGCTTTCTATTATTCTTATTATTCTATTGTCATTTACACCATTATCATGCAAACCTAACCCAAGAATACCAATTTAGATTAAATAGTCACCGTGGCAGAGTGAGTTAGCGCGCTAGGCATTGCACCCATGGTGACCTGGGTTCGATTCCCAGAGGAGGAGGATTTTTTCTGCTCTGTACTTGGATGTTCGGGGTCCACTCATACCTCGTGAGGAAAAATGAGTAGCTGCTTTGATGTGAAGCAGTGACCAGTGGCAGAATCATAGGCAAAAAAAAAAAAATAATAATAATACAAGATATTGTAAATTAAAGTGGTGAAGTCCTATGATTCTGCGCTACCCACTAAAGTTGTGACATAATAACACAAAGAAAAAGCATCATTATTATTATTATTATTTAGATTTAATTCATACATCTTCTTCTTTCACTCTTCCTTTTCCCAAACCAGCTTGGTCTTTTTCTTCTTGTGTTATTATGTTAATTAAAACAAGTCTTTCTTGTAATATTATACTAATTATATCATTCTCTCCCTAATTCTTACCTGAGAACTACTACAATAGGAGATTCACTACCCGTTAGCACCATGAGACCTTTCCAGATCATCAGAGCTGAGCTGACTATCATGCCAAAGCTCAGAACTTGATAGAGAAACTGAAAATAAAAAAGCAAATGACAATGTAAAGTTGTCTAAAAAATCAAACAAAGAACATATGTACCATTTTTTAGACAGATTTGAGGAAAATTTAATAAACAACATAAGACACTCATGTTTGAATGAGTTCTTGATTTTTCCTATTTGCTACAATATGCAATTACTCAAGTTGAGAAACTTATAGTCAGGTAGGTCATGCTGGCTATTAGCTTCAGTTGGGCAACAAAAATTCAATTTTTTAACAATTTAAAAAAAAAAAAAAAAAAAAAAGATTTTTTCATGTGATAATATTTAATAAGTTAGTAAATTGAAGGAAGAGAGGGGGCATACAAGGGAGGAATGTATAATGTCTAGCTTCAGATGGCACATTTTTAGATCCAAAATCTTATTGGACACTTATACCTATCATGGGCGTAGCCAGGATTTTGGCTAGGGTTGTTGTTGTTGTTGTTGTAGCCAGCTTTGCTATAGCTGGAGGGGTGAGTGATGGTCTCCAGCCAACTTTATTACAAAGTTGGCTCGTCCTGAACCACATTTTTCTATGTGCGATCAACCATCATGAGGACTTGGACTTTTCTTTATAAGCCATTAAACCCTTAGGAAACTGCAAGCTAGCATGGCTTGTAAGGGTTGGCTAGTCTGTTCTCTGTTTATAGTTCTCTAGCGAGTCACTGGTCTTCTCCCTGTTTAACGTCCCCCAGCCAGACTATGGCTAGGGTGAGGGCAGCTGATGAGGAAAATCAATAATACCTGGTGAACAATCAATAATACCTAGTGTTACTTGCTTCCTGGAAATCCCCCCCCCCCCCAAGATACCTAAGCCAGTGCATTGCTGGTATGACAAGATGTCTATTGATTTCTGTGTTAAATTCCCCTTCATCAATCTATCTCTCTGTTTTGTTTAACAGTATAGCTAAATATTTGAGGTCCTTTTTACAGTAAAGTGGAATCAGCAGGTCTATAGGACTAATGTGTTAAGCAGTTGTAATGTTTTACATTGAGAGCATAATTATTGAACCTGGTATGATAAAATGGTGAACAAACCCATGAGTGGTTACGATACCTGAAATCCAAGTATCAGAAATTAAGATGCTGCCATTGAATATTGTTATCATCTTCCTAGGTCTGTTACTAAACTGTTGGCATAATGGGACTACCTGTCTTGCACTGACAGTCTTAATAAAGCACTACTTATACTTCCACAACTTGGCTCCTTCTTTAGGGGGAGACCACAGATGGAAAGAATATAGAAATCCAAACTTCAATACTTGACGTAAAATACCTAGTGCTTTATTTGGACTGTCTGCATGAGACAGGGAGTACCATAACGCTAAAGTTGATGTATGTATGAAATCTGTAGTCTCCCTAATGATAGCAATGTAGAGCGACTTTAGTGGAATAGTTACATTATTAACAACCTGTAAAGAGTTATCAGGAAAACTTACCTGGCGCTTATTCAGCCTTTTGAGATCATTGATAGCGTCCTGAATCATCTTGCGAGCCGATACCCTGCCCCGCTCGTGAAGTAAAGTAAGGAAAAGAATATCCTCTCAATCAGACTTTATCATAGGGTTTCAGGGGTTTTCCGACCGTCTTCTTTCACAGGTTCAGTGTGAAAAAATTGCAAAATTCACTTTTATAGGATCTCCGGATTACCTGCTATCAGCCAAAAAACCACGTAGAGTGCAGAAGTAAACAAATCGAATTCAGCCAATCAAAAGCGTTCTTTGAAGTAGGGAACACATTTTAGCTGAAACGTTCGGACACTTCGCGAGAATCATAGGAGAATATGCGTGGCACAGAACATACTAAAATATTGAAGGCGTTTTAATATTAACTGTAGAATAGTGTAGAAGCGAACACTGGGGAATAAGAGGTCGCGGGTTCGATGTGTGTCTAGATGAATATTTCTAGCAAATAGGTAGGTATATTAAGCCGCCTCCGTGGCGTAACGGTTGTGACTACTGCCCGTAGTCCAGAGATCCTGAGTTCAATCCCCGGTCGGAGCAGACTTTTCACACAGAAAATTCTTTTTCTCTCCAAGCATGTGAGGCTGGCATTTTACAGCCCTACCCAGGCTGGGTGAGGTTAATGTGTGTAGCTGGTACGATTCCCAGTGAATGGAGGGTAAAACCCTCGTTCTAATCCAGGACGTTAAATTAAATAGAATTGTTGGCGTTAGGAAAGGCATCCAGGCGTAAAAAAATGTGCCAAAACCAACTAACCTCAACCATGAGGTTGAACAACGTCGACCCTGCTTGAGCGGGATAAGACAGAGTAAAAGAAGAAGTAGGTATATTAACTTTAAGATTATTTACCCGGATTCTAAGTAGAGAAGAGTATTGTGGCTGAATTAGGACTCCCATTATAATAATAATAGTGAATCTAACAAGGGCAAAGCTTTATAACATAAAGCTATTAAGCCCAGAACTCCAGGGGCGGACCCGACGGGGTAGACTTGAGTTTATTTTTCTTCTAACCAAAAAAAAAAATTAAATGGAATAAAATGGAGAAATGGAAGAAAGTCAATTTTTTTTGGAAGCAAGGTTTTTTTACTCCATAGCTTGTACATAAAAGCTAGTGGCTGTATGTATGGGTTATTTTTACAAGTAGCGCCATTACGACCGAATAATACTTGGTAGTAATGCAAAATCTCAACGTTAAGCAAATGATTTTAATCAGTCTTTCATTTCAAAATAAAATGATATTATTGTAACAAAATGACCGTACACTATAGTCAAGTGGTTAACGCGCTAGTCTGGTAAACCAGGTAGTGTAGGGATCCGTTGGTTCGAATCCCACCCAGTGCATGAATTTTTCCTCATTAATTTGAGTTTGTGACCACATAATATAAGACTCTGAGGGTTAGGTGTTAGAAAATGCTTTGAACTTAACCTCGCCTGGTGGTTACCTTCCACTAAAAAGTGTTATTATTATCAAGCTGAACGGTCGTTTCGCTGGAGAACGCCTCCAAGAAACTACAGTGCTTTATAAACGGTATTATAATGACACAACACAAATGTGTAATTAAAACTTGAATTTCCTGAAATAAAATAAGAACGCAAGAAGTTTTAAATACGAAGAAGGTATGGTTTGTTCACTTTTGAATCTATAAACTGTGTATTGCTCTATCAAATAAAACATGTTACATATCATTTCTATTATGTTAATGTACTCAATAGTATTTTTAATATGTAATAGAACTTATAATTAATTTTAACATAGTGAAGAGTTTTTTGTATACTCTTTCGGTTTTGTTTATTTTACAAAAATATAAACTAATAAAACAAGAGTCAACCTAATTGACCGTTGTACAACAAACACTAGTTGCGCACCATAAATATTCGGGAGGGAAGCCTTTCCTTCAATGCTGTTAAAATAATTATTTAGGTATTATAATGTTTTTTGTGTTGATGAAATCGTGACATCACAATTACTCAAACTCGCCTTACTAAATTTTTGCCGTAATGGGGAACTCGAACCACCGACCTCCAGGTTATGGGTCTGCCGAGCGTAACTTGAATTATACTGCACGAATAATTAGACTTATAAGTCCCTATTGCAGTAGTTGTTCAGCAGGTGACGTAAATGGTCCAATTCTCAAATACAAGATGATGAATTTATATGCATTTCCTGGGGCTAGACCAGCAGAACCTGACTACCAGGCAGTGATTTCAGAGTTTGACATGACCACAAATGCATTTTATCATTTGGAAAAATCACTGTTCCAAGTAATTTGAATGCAATATTGAATCTTTACATTCTTTACAAGTGACTTGAGTAATACCTACACTAAATTCTCGACAACCGAAGACCGCACTACCTACATAATTCTTATGATTCTGAATTGTCTTCAAATTTCAACAAAGGCAATAGGTATGACTCCCTCCTTATACCTAAATCTCGTTGAAAGAAACTCAAAAACAACCATGGCTGAAAAAAGAGACCCCCTAGAAAATAACTCTGTCATACAAGGAGCATTTTATGTGAGCGGTCCCACACTTTCTAGGGGGCGAGATATCAAGCCGTACTTATGAACAAAATATTAACTTTTAAGTCATAAACACATGTAAAGTAATAATTAGTAATTCAAAGACATCATGCAAAAAAAAGAAGAAATTTAAGGTATGATGTTTTAAAAGTGCGTTAATACGCACCCGTGGCAGTATGGAATGTCTTTGCAAAAAAAAAAAAACACACACACAACATCTGTAGTGAGCAGGGAAGTGTTCAAAAAAGCTTCTCAGCCTTAATCATGATATTAGGTATATGATTTTCATTGTACAAGTGCGTACTGAGAGATAGGTAACAATGTAACATATTTATAGGAAAAATGAATGGTTTGTTCATAAGTATGGCTGACAATGAACTTAAATATAAAAAATTGTATCACGATCTTTTTTTCCTTAGAAAAAACAAGAAGAACAAAAATAGAAACATGATCTACTTTATTAATTCTAAACATCTAACAAATAAGTACAAGAAATGAAGAGAAACGTTTTTTTTTCTATATCTCTAAAACATATAAAACATTTTCACCAAGTCTGAATCATTCCCGATAGGCTTACAGCACCTACAAAGAGGTATCTAAGTACTAGAAAAACATGTACCAACGGTAGGTCATTAATTTTTAATTTCACGACTATTTACCAAATAAGGACTTACTAATTATTGAATAAATTTACGTTAGAGCCAAAGTTTACAAGTACATCTATAGATTCTAGTTTGAATCACGTGAGCTGGAACCACAAAAGAAACGTTTTGTTTACAAAATATAGGCCGGAGGGGTGCAACGTTGCCAGTTGTACTAGCGGAATTTTATTACTCTTTGCTCAACACAAAAAGAAGATTTGGCAACTGTAATTCCAGTTCACGAAGTTGAAACTTTAGGCTTAGGATTTGTCACTGGTTAGAAAAAAAACCTGTAACCAAATTTTAGATCAATTAATAAAGAAAAATGGATCGATATTAGATCGGATTAAACTCCATGATTCAAGCGCTTGATCATTCCGAGTCAGTTTTTATATTGGAGAAAGAAGTTTACAATTGAAACAAACATCCCTAAACAAACCAATATACGATTATTAAAAAAAAAAAAAAAAAAAAAATGGAAAATAATTTCTCAAATAGGTATCCAAACGCGCCTTTAAAAAAACTCTTTTTTTTTAAAAAAAAAAAAAAAACAAGTAAGAAATGATAATTTTGTACATTGTCTTCTACAGCTTTTCTTTTTTAAAAAAACTTTAGTTGAGTTATAACTTTAAGCATCAATATTCAATAGTTATCAGAAAATGTACATTTGAGCTCACACAGATTTTCATCATGACACCTGGGTGTTTTTAAAACGATTTCGAATATTTTCACGAAATCAAAAGCCTTCAAGAACCAACTGAATTCAAAGAATCAAGTACCGACAAGTCTTTTCATCTGTTCTCAAAATGAGCTGAAAATTTTCAAATAAAAAGGGATGTAAGAGTACAAAAATAAAGAACAAGAAATAAAAATCAATCATTATCATTACGTATCTAATAAAAAAAAGGGGGGGGGGGGGGGGGGGGGGGCTTCTAAACAGGCGCTAAAATAGAAATTATTTGGTAGGTACCTAAAAAGAAGAAAATTTTATAGTAATTAAATCCCTCAAGTATTTCTAAATTCAAATGTAATAATAAACACTAAAACAATACAATTTATACACATTAAAAATATTAAATTCAACTATTCCATTATAGTAAGGATTAAAATAAAGGAATCAAATTATTTAATAACTCAATTAAATCAAAGTACCTAAAGTTAAACTCTACGAAATAATTTAACATTGCGCGGACGTGTAGAAAAATAAAATAGACATCTATTTGACATTAATCAATTCGAAATTAAACAATGTCCCTAATGCATGAAACAAAGTCAAATTCTAGGTCCTAAAATTAGTATACACTTTTTTTTATGAATAAAAACTACAGTCGAACCTGCGAATAAACAGGACTTGTGTAAGCAGGAAACCTCATTCCAGAGAGAGAAATGGAATATGCCACCTTCCTGCCCACCACCAGGTTGCCTAGAAGACAAAGGATACCATTTTTAAAAATTATATTATAATAGATAACTCTGGTTTATTCTGATAGTCTGTTTAATTGGTTAGTACTCTCAAAATCGCCCCGTCAACATCAAAGAGAGATTTGGGGATTTTGAAAGTCCTCTCTAGAACAAGGCTCTGGATGAACTAAAAAAACTCGTGGTCCTTATAAAGGTTTCCTGCTAAAAAAACTTTTTCAACCGGGAAACCTCTATAATAAAGAAAATATTTACCGTCCCTTGAATTACGAGTTCACTCAGGTTCGTCTGTATAATCAAATAGGTAAAAGATATAAATTTTCGATTACATCGAACCATAATAAAAAGGAGTTTTATTAAATTTAGAAAAACTCACAGATGTACTTTTCAAGTTTCGTGAGATATTTACACAAGAACATGTTGATTTCTGGCCGGTACTTGCAGATAAAGGCGAAAATACAGACAAGATCGAGATAGTAGGTTCGAATCAGAACTTACATTTCTCCCTTTTGTAATAATACGCAAAAGCCACGTCGATGCATGTTGAAACACCGGTCTTTAGAACACGAAGTTAAGCGACATCCAGCGAGTTTTAAGACTTGATGGGTGACCATTCAAATTCTAATCTCGTGAGCTGGCTTTTCCGCCCCACTCAGCTGGTGAGGGCAATGTGAGTAGCAGGTTGTGAGTTCTGCAGGAGGGTTAAACCCGTCGTGATATGACCATGGCGTTGAAGCGACGTTAACCATTAAAAAAAAAAAAAAAAAATATCGCAAAATTTGTCATGAGACCCGAGTATAAAAATATGTCTATGTCAACTAGAAGAAGATAAACCTGAATATAAGAGAACAATTTTCAGATCAAATTTATTTCACTATAAGGAAAAAAAACCTCTTTATAAGAAAAAACCTCGATATAAGAGAAAAAAAATTCCGGTCCCTTGAGTTTCGAATGTATTTACCATACAAGGCCCGATTAAACCTACCGAGTGGCTCAGCCGTGCTTCTTCGAGGGGGCAGTTGGTGATATTGATCATATACCTACGGGTACATTAGGTATTTAGGGAGAAATTAATAGACAAATTCTACATCACAAGTCATTGCTAAGCGTCGGTTTTCCCTATCTCAGACAGTACGCAATCCGTGACTTAGCGCCACAGAGGTATTACAAAAAGGTTATTAATTCCACCCTTAATGTGACGCTGTGACGGGTAGGGAACTGACAGTCGTTCACTGGCGTAGTTAAAATTTCCGATAGGGAGGGTTTAGGATCAAAAATCCCGCATGAAGGTATACAATTCTCCATATACGCCCCCCTCTCCGCCTCCCATCTACAAACTCAATAGATTTAGGGCGGAATTAATAGACGCATATAATTAGTCGTGGTAAGTGCGGTTCCCTATCTTACAGTACGCAAACCGACTTAGCACACAAGTATTACAAAACGTCTATTAATTCCCCCTAATCACAAGAAAATCCTTCCCCGGTGTTTTGTTCAAATTTTCATTTTTTGTTGTTCGAAATTTTCAATTTATTTTTCGCTGATAGGGGGGTTTGAACCTCTTAATCTTTCCTTTACCTCCGCCAGTATAGTCGTGACTCTTCACTTTCGATTCATCGACACAGGCGCGGACGGTGCTAGGACCTGCGAACTTCAGCACACCCAGACGAACAAGAAAAAGAGACGATTTTCTCTAGTCCACACTGAAAATTATCACACATTTCTAGAATAATTAATGCATTAATTATTATGATTGGCATGGTAAATAAACTCTAACTCTTGAGATACTGAAAGAGCGGCTCTATAAATTCCGTTTAAGTCCAGTTCTGTGTGGCGGCAGCACCCCCAAAACATTTTCCCACCGACCGTGCCTGATCCACACCAGAGCGGGAAAATTCATTGTTTGAACCAACTTGAGATAAGCAGCGTCCTTGTAATACTGTTTTATTAAAGGTTGATAAATAATAATATCACCTCTTATATTATACTGCTCGATGAGGACTAATGAGTCCCATTATTCCAGCAGTAAGCCCAAGACATATTATTATGTGGTCAAAATCCCAAATGGGAGGATAACTTGTCATGTCCTGGTTGGTCTTTGAACCCAAGACCTTGGATTACCAGACGACGTTTGACCACGAAGCCACAGGGACAGAATAATGGTTTTTTATTTTAATAAAAAAGGATGAGTGTTTCACAGCCTTTTCATTTCGTAGCCATGAAACAGGAGCTACTGTAGAAGCTTGTGGTCTGTGTTGTAGCTTGCCCATCCCCTAGTATGCCTCCCCTTTGATGGGCGCATCTTCAAGGTCTATCTGTTGATTCTGTTGTCTCTCCTCTTCTTAAGTTCTTAGGACCACTGAGGACTTTCCTCCTCTTTCTTTATCCTAAAGAAAAGTAATGCAATCACACTAAAATATTCTAAATTAGTTCAACTCTTCCGTCAGTATGCGTTTTAGGAAAGGGAATTTCTTCAAGTGAAGTGGACTTTCTATATTTATTAAAGAAGTATCAACCTCTTTTTGGGTTTCTCTCATATCTTAAGAACAACTGCATTAAAACCTTATAAATAAAGTTAAATTTAGACAACCTATTAAAAAAGGTTAAAATTAATCAGAAAAAAATAAATTCTTACGTCCGTCGCCGTTGTTTATAATCTTGATTGAATTACATCTGTGAGTTTTTGATTTTAAAACATATTTATGACATTGCTTAGTGAGGTTAGGTTCCTAACCAGAAAGAGACCAATATGCATGAATCATAATTATATGCGTATCTCGACGAAAAACGATCTATGTTTCAAATTTTGGAAATCAGTTTTACTTGAAAATAATTATCTGAGAGGTTTAGAATACATAGCTTCAATTTTTTTGAAAAATGTTTACAAAAGACCTTATCTTGAAAAACATTTTTCCAATTCTTTTTGAAGCTAAGTATTCTAAACCCTCTCAGATCATTATTTTCAAATGAAAACGGTTTCTAAATTTTGTAACATAGATCATTTTTCGAGACACGAATTCAATTATTGTACAAGATAAAGAAAATCTTAACTTTTTTTTTAAAAAAAAAAGAACCCATTCTAAGGACTAAGGTATTCTTCAATGAATTTTCGCGGATTTTTTTTTCAAGAGCTTTGAAAAAAAGCATGTTAGTCAGGCCCCGCTGGTTAGAACTCCAACCTTCATTATACGTAAATAATACAAACCTAAATATTTATGTAGGTACTTTTGTAAGTGTTTTATTTCCAGATATATCTATGTGAGGAGACAGGCATAGGAAGTATTTTTAATTTTATTTTAGGATGTTACACTGGAAAATATCTATGTGAGAGAGGTAGAGGAAGTATTTTTTTTTTTTTAATTTGATTTTAGGATGTTACACTGGAAAAAAATTGCGAGTTTTATCAAGAAGTGCGAGTTATTTCGTTAGCGACAACAAAAATTAGAACCTTTTACGTGGGTTTCGAGAAGTCATGCTGGCTACTTGCTGAAAGCAGGCAGGAACTTTCCACCAATCATAGAGCTCCAGTGCTATTTTGATGAATGGAAATGCTTTTGTGAGCATCTACCCAGCATGAGTATATATATGGCCATGATCGATAGAAAATCAAAATTATGGTCGACAAATTCTAGTCCATTTTTTCAAATTAGGAGCTCTCGAAACACTAAAATTTCACAGATTTTATTTTTATGTTTTGGCCAAATACTTGTTGTGTTTGGGAATGGAAACACGGACCTCAAGGTTAGAGTCCGTCACATTATTCATAGGTTTTTGAGGCGTGCTCGAAAAAATATTAATTGTTTTGAGTTTGATCACGGCTGTGTTTCACAAGTTTTGAATTTGCTTATGAAATACTACAAAAGGGATGAGTCTCTTGTCGGACTTATCTGTCGGGTAATTATGCCCTTAATTTATGGTTAGTTAAATTTCTGTAGTAATCCCAATTTCCGGTTTAAATGTGTCGCAAAGTAAAATATTATGTTCCAAAATTCTCGCTTTAAGAATTTTTCTCTCGAAAAAATAAACATGGATTCAAGATCCCAAGACATTTTCATTACTTGTACTGAAACGGACAATCTACTTAATTTTATTAATATAAAATATACATAGGTAGGTTATTATAAATATGAATAGTTAAAACAAGAATAACAACTAATTGATTTCTGAATCAATTCGTAATAGTGTGAGAACCCCGCCAGTAAACTGTCTCAAGATTAAGATTTGGAAAGATCTAACATTTTGAACCTGGAACATGGTTTGCTTCACAAAGTAAAAAATAATACCGCTTTATTTATACTACCCGACTAGAACTAATAAGTCCAATTATTCCAGCAGTAATCGCAAGACGTATTATTATTATGTGGTCAAAAATTCCAAATGAGAGGAAAACTTGTCATGTCCCGGCTGGGTATCGAACCTAAGACCTCTGAATTACCAGACGCCTTGAGCAGTGAGCTACCGGGACAGAGAGTACCAAATTCATATTAAATATGTATTTTAACAGTCAAGAAGTAATGGCGAAAGCGGTTCCGGGGCACAATTACCTTTTTTAATTAAAATTCTGCCATATTTTACGAACACAATATCTGCTCTTAAGACAAAAAAAGACATAATATCCAAACATGAATTCCAATAATTTATCCGATAAGAGCATGCTCAAGTACGTTTTGAGAGGAAACATTTTGTTAAGGAAACTGAGCGTTAGGTGGTAGAAAATGCTTTGAGCATTAACCTCGCCTGGTGGTTACCTTCAACTAAAGACTGTTATTATAAGGGCATTAGCTATACTCGTATTTTCTCTCAGAATTCACGTCCAATTAAGAGACAGTTCACTGGCAACGTTCTCACCCTACGTAAATGTAAACATTTAAAACAATTCTTTTGAAGACTTGAGATTCCAAATGGGACCGGAGTAATCGGTAGACGAAATTGCACAACAATGGAGCAATTAGAGCTCAATTATAGGACATTACACTTTTTTTCAGGGAAAGATAGTAAAGATTTGCGTTTAAACGCGTTTGGAACGAATTTTTGACCTTAAAAAACATAACGTACCTCATTAGGAAAATAACTTTCCCTTTAAATACCTAATACAAATATGTAGTAGAGGTTTTTTATTTCATTTTTAGGAACAAGGTTGTCTAGAATGAATATTCATTTAGTAAAACAAATTTTATTTGGTATTTTTACGTGATATCAGATAACTGATCTGATGAACATTAGGCAAATCTTTAAAGTAATTTATGAATTTTTTCCCAGATAAAATTTCATTTTGATAGTGTGTCATTTGTTTCGACTAAGGTCATCTCTAAGCTTGAGTTCCCTGAATTTCATTGGTTAAGGCCATACTCAAGGATAACTTAAAAAAAAACCTATGGAGAGAAACAACGAATAAAATTTTATGTGACACCCAAGCCTCAGTTACGTTGATTTCATTGGTTAAGACCCTGCTTAAGAATAATTTAGGCCACACAATCATAGCGAGAAAAGGTCAATTACAATTATTTATTGAAGAACTAAAGGTTGGGTGGAAGAGAGTGCCACAGGTAACCCCGCCCTTTAGTTAGGACATTAGCTTTATTCTCTTTTTTGTTCTTGTTTCTTTGTTCAATCTACACTCACCGGAAGAATTAACCGGACCCTTCCTGTTTTCCCCTTTAACACCGTGTATTTCCATGCGGCTGCAAAAGGTTGTAACTTCTACTGTAGATAACTTTTTTATATGACTTTTGTTTTGTATAAAAGAAAACAGATTAAGGATTTACACTCATTATAAGAAAAAATTCAGGAAAAATCATTGCAACTCATGGAAAGAAAAATTTAAAATTTCAATTTACCGTATTTTTGAGATTTTTGAAACATCCTCAATGAATTGTGTTTTTTTTTTTTAAATCCTTGTATTAGTAGGTCATGTTGAAATTGAAATCTTTAGGTTTTTGTATTTTTAAGAAAAATCGAATGATAAAAATAAAACAGTGAACTGAGTGTGTTCTAAATAAAACACCTCTAAAATTCTGTGTTTTGCAAGTTTACATTTGTCTTTCCATGAGTTGCAATGATTTTTCCTGATTTTTTTTCTTATAATGAGCTTAAATCCTTAATCTGTTTTCTTTTATACAAAACAAAAATCATCGGAAAATGTTATCTACAGTAGAAGTAACAACCTTTTGCAGCCGCATGGAAATACACGGTGTTAAAGGGGAAAACAGGAAGTGTCCGGTTAATTCTTCCGGTGAGTGTATTTATTTTTCTTTATAATTTCATTGTATTTTACTGTATATATTTTTGGCCTACCCAATAAAGCATACTATAGTAATAATAATAAGAACTGCCACTATATGGGTAGATTGGGTAGCCAAAACTGCCACACTGATAAATTTGCTTAGAGCTGTTGATTGTACCTCAGCGGACACCATTCCGTCTACTCCAATCCCCAGTTTCTCGCGAACAGAAAGGTAAAAATTGACATAAAAATAAACCTTTGTGTACTACATAGTAAGTTAATATTATACGCTAACAAATAAACACATCACACAGCGGTTTCTGCAAGGCTACTGAACAATAGGGGTTTGGAGGAAAAGTCCAACGATGCTTTTTGTCCTTAGAATAAAACTCGTGAAGTCACCGCTGAGACGTCCAACACTCCGGTGTTCCTACTTCACAGGCAAATCTATCACACACTGATTACATTTGGTCTACGCGGTTCCACCGATGGCGCGCCTTCAAAGTACTACCCCGTCGCTACCATTTAAGGGTGTAAAACGTATGCGGTATAGCCTTAAAATATCTATAAAGTATTAACTATAAACCATCACTGATTGGCGAGAGATAACATAGTATATTCACCTAGTTGCTGGATGAACAGTTAACACAGAAGCATCGGAAAGTATCCTGATTTTAAACCACTTGCCGTGCCACACAAAAAAGAATCGTATACACTTACGGCTACAACACGCGAGTACTGACTCGCCAAGTAAGAGTCGCTTACACTAGGCTACCGAACATCTTTGAACCGCTATATTGGAACAGTTAATAAAGTAAAGAGGCAGACGTGCCTTGAGTGCATAAACGTGTTAGAGCTATGCTTTAGGCACAGAAACACGTGCTCCTGAGTCGCATCTAAGAACTGTTCACACTAGGCTACCCGCACAACCATGACCCGCCATCTTAGGATCGTAAGAACTGTTCACACGAGGCTACCGCACAACCGCATGACCCGCCATCTTGGGATCGGTAAGAACCGTTCACACTATTGCATCGTGTCCTCGACGTCGCTCGAGTTGTACGAGGCGGTGCCGGTGGTCCGGTTGTTATTGCTGGCGGCGTCCCGTTTGGACGGGCGGCGGGGGGTGGGGGGGGCGTCGTTGTTGGGGTTGTCCCAGGGTTGCCGCTTGCCCGACGCGGCGAGGATGTAGAAGGTGGAGGAGAGGAGGTAGACGACTGCGGCCGCCACGAACACCACCCGCCACGCGGCCTGGGTGGGCTGAAAGAGAGAGAGGGGGGATGAAATTAGAAAGTGGTGTTTTTTTCAATTTGGTTAACACGTAGACGATGTACCGTGCGTGTACCACCGGTGGTACACCGAGTGTACCACCGGTGGTACACGCACGTTCGTATGGAATGGACCGGATGTACCACCGGTGGTACACCCGGTCGGATAGCCGTATTATCGCCGGTCCCACAAGAGAATTCACGAAAAAACCATGCCGGTCGTCTAAGTGTTTTAAAAACCGGTTCTATCAATTTTACGAAACCTCGGTTTGGTTACGTATCTCATATTACATACTTAAATTATAATTATTATTGTATACATAAATTGTATTTTGAAAAATAAATAAAGCTGTAGCTCTTGTCACGATACATTTGTTAATAAATATTGGAAACGCTGGTTTCAAAAGGATTCGTCAAGTGTTTATGTAATGAGTGGCACCTTTATTTATTTATTTGAGACTCTTTGTTAGCAGAACATATATACAGACAAACAATGGTAAAAATTAAATATAAAAATAGACAATATTAATAATATAAACAAGGAAAAAAAAAACAAAATATATACATATGTCCTAACTAAAGGGCGGGGTTATTGCCTATGGCAATCTCTTCCACCCAACCCTTTTTACGTACTTAAATTGTAATTATTGTATACCAAAATCGTATTTTGGAAAATAAATAAAGCTGTAGCTCTTGCTACGATACATTTGATAGTAAATATTGGAAACGCTAGTTTCAAAAGGATTCGTCAAGTGTTTATGTAATGAGTGGCACCTTGATTGAGCCAAACCGAAGATTCATGAAACCGAAGTTTCACGAAACCTCAGTTTCGTCATTAATTTATTGATAGAACCGGGCATAAGTAAAGTAGTGCTGTCCTGTCGACCATTTCGACCACAACTGACTATATTTTGTAATCTAATATCAACAAAAAAAGTGTGATGTTGTTCTTTGATGTACACATTGACAATATTGACATACTTGCTAAACAGCTAATAAAAAGAACAAACAATACTGCGAGTCCAATTTTTTTCGACGTCGTGGTTCAATAAAGATTAGGGTCCTTGGCAGAGAGAGTAAATAAGAGACAGGCATGAAGATGGAAGTAAAACACCAAACTACCAATAAAATAACTCGGTGTAGGTTATACAATCCTGCGTCGATGGCACGTTGAGTATCTACACCAGGCCTTCGTTGTAGAAAGCACTCTCACTCTCGTAATCCCCAAATCTCCCTTTCAACCGTCATAACACACCCTACTCTGATTAGTTAATTTGAACGAAATAACCAATTTGAGTGCCTTGTGTGACAGTTGAAACGGAGATTTGGAGATTATGTGTGATTTCTGGAGTGAGAGTGGTTTCTGGAATGAGGCACAGTATTCGCTCTGTCATTGAAGTTAAGCAACGTTGGACAAAGCCAAGTGAGGATAAGACTAGGATAGGTGAGCATTTAAACATTCGTGATGCTGACTAATACTGACTATAGTTTTGCCTTGTGTCTGATGGCACCGATTAACCAATATCCTAATACAGTAGAACATGGATATAACAGAGTTGGATATATTTTTTTTTATGCATACACAATTACACACGAAATAATACTATTGCATTTACGTGTACGTAAAACCTTAAACCTATTCTACGGTAAACCTAAGAGAAAGAGAGAAAGAAAAAAAATCGGTTCATTGAGTTCTCTTATACCCACAGGTTCGACTATATTAGTTACATTTTCATTTCTTTACCATTTTTCTTTTTTTTTACATTTCTAAGACCCGTCATTTATACACTATTCCGGCCCAATCCAGGCTGGGTGAGGTTAATATTATGAACCACTCTTCTTACCTTGCCCTGTATCACATAGCCGGCAATAATGGGAGCCAGCAGTCCGGCGAGGTTGGCCAGACAGTTCGTGAAGCTCATCAGAATGCCGGCAAATCGGGGCGAAATGTCGAGGTGGTTCACTTTGAAGCCGGAATAGACGGCCCCGTTCAGGCCCAGTCCGATGGTGAGGATGCCGACGGTGAGGTAGGGATCACACCCTGTGTAGGAGGCGGCCACCAGACACACTGCCGGGCCGTATTGACCTACGGGGTAAGAAAATAATATAATAATAATACTCTTTAGTGGAAGGCATCCACCAGGCGAGGTTAATGCTCAAAGCATTTTCTACCACCTAACCCTCAGAGTCTTATTATTATGTGGTTACAAACTCAATTCATGCACTGGGTGGGATTCGAAACTACGGATCCCTACGCTACCTGGATTACCAGACTAACGCGTTAACCACTTGACTATCAGAAAATAGGGTTAGGTTATCGAGAAATAAGTATTGCAACGTAGAAACAGTAGAACACCGATATAAGAGAACAATTTCCACTGCCGGGCCGTATTGACCTGCGGGGTAAGATAATAGGGTTAGGTCATGGAGGAATAAGTATTGCAACGTGGAAACAGTATTTTATTTAAATAAAAATAAAGGGTTGGTTGGAGGAGATAGCCATAGGCAATAACCTCGCCTTTTAGTTAGGACATATCAGTATCAGTATAAACAGAAAAGTGAGAAGTTGTACTAGATGTACATGTACATGAATATCAGTTTGTGCTTTCTGTGCCTAATTTGCCAGCCTCCGTGGCGTAATGGTTGAGACTACTGCCCGTAGTCCAAAGATCCTGAGTTCGATTCCCGGTTGGAGCAGACTTTTCGCACAGAAAATTCTGTTCCCTCCGAACATATGAGGCTGGCAATTCCGGCCCTACCCAGGCTGGGTGAGGTTAATGTGGGTAGCTGGTACGATTCCCAGCGAATGGAGGGTTAAACCCCCGTCAGGACGTTAAAACAAAATAGAATCAAGGGACATGAAAGGAGCCTAGAAATTGGATCTGGGCGTCAATATAATCCTCTCACCACCGTGATTTAGGTATCAATTACCTACCTCACGGACACAGAATTATTATTATTACTATGGAGGAATAAGTATTGCAACGTATTCAGCCGAACACCGATGTAAGAGAACAATTTCCACGTCCTATTTACATCTCTAAAAGTAAAAATAACCTCTTTCTAAGAGAAACTTGGATATACGAGAAAAAAATTCAGGTTCCTTCAGTTCTCTTATAACCAGCTTCAACCCGTCACATAAAATCGACCTTTTTGGATCGCTAGAACACACCAGGAAATCACAACAATAACAATTTATTTTAATTTTTACTTCCGAGAAATTTCTAATATTACAAATCGGAAGTATTGTGTTCGTTTTTGTAAAAAAAAAAAAAAAATATTTTTGTGCTCCGATTTTTTTTTTAGTTTTACATGCTTTTGAAGGGAATTATGGTAGCCATATTGGCTCTCTTATCAGTTTGTTTACGTGATCTCCATTAGTTATTCCTCCATGGATTAGGTTACCAACCTCAGTAGCTTGATCGATAAAGCGCTGGACTTGAAATGTGGGGGTTTGAATCCCTAATCCCCCCCCCCCCCTTGCCTACACCGCTGCATCCTGATATGAGCTATTCAAAAGATGGGGTTTGTACCCGCCAGTCGCTGGGAATCGTCCCAGCTAGCTTGCCGACCTCCGTGGCTCAGTGGTTAAGAGCATTGGTTGCTGAGCCGGAGGTTGCGGGTTCGAATCGCGGCCCGAGCGGAAAATTCTAACCGAGTTTTTCCGTTTCGGAAATGGCATGTATGTAAAGGTAAAGTGTCCTGAAGTAATGCGTAAGCGGTTCCGGGGCACAATTACCTTTTTTTTTTTTTAAAGCTAGCATGATCGGAAGCAACAACTCACCGATGCCGTTGATGATTTTCCGGGTGGTTGTGTGGGAGACCTCTCTGAGGTGATCATAGAGTCCGCTATGAAGCTGGCGACCATACTGAAGAGCCACATGGCCAGGTAGGGGAGAGCAGAGAGGCTGCCGTTCTGAAATACAAAACAGAGAAACTAAGCAAGGGTTGGGTGGAAGAGAGTGCCTTAGCTATGAAGCTAGCCACCATACTGAAGAGCCACATGGCCAGGTAGGGGAGAGCAGAGAGGCTGCCGTTCTGGAATACAAAACAGAGAAACTAAGCAAGGGTTGGGTGGAAGAGAGTGCCTTAGCTATGAAGCTAGCCACCATACTGAAGAGCCACATGGCCAGGTAGGGGAGAGCAGAGAGGCTGCCGTTCTGGAATACAAAACAGAGAAACTAAGCAAGGGTTGGGTGGAAGAGAGTGCCTTAGCTATGAAGCTGGCCACCATACTAAACAGCCACATGGCCAGGTAGGGGAGAGCTGAGAGACTGCCGTTCTGGAATACAAAACAGAGAAACTAAGCAAGGGTTGGGTGGAAGAGAGTGCCTTAGCTATGAAGCTGGCCACCATACTGAAGAGCCACATGGCCAGGTAGGGGAGAGCTGAGAGGCTGCCGTTCTGGAATACAAAACAGAGAAACTAAGCAAGGGTTGGGTGGAAGAGAGTGCCGTAGCTATGAAGCTAGCCACCATACTGAACAGCCACATGGCCAGGTAGGGGAGAGCGGAGAGACTGCCGTTCTGGAATACAAAATAGAGAAACTAACAAGGGTTGGGTGGAAGAGATTGCCTGAGTTAGGAAAAGAGCTAAACTGAGCATGAGTCAAATAAATAGACATAAATGTCCGTTGAACTGGTTGGTATCTCATAATACACTCCCGCGAGTAAATTTTACCTCCTGAGAATTTTAATTATTGGTTTAACGAACTTTATGTGCAAATACAAAACCTAAAAAACAAACAAACATAAAGCTAAAAAATAAAAATGCTTGAGACTGCTAGCTTCCAACTTAAAAACTTGCTTTTCCTGACTTGGTATAGAAGTTATTACTCCGTGTAGTACTGTACTTTTTTGTAATACCTCTGTGGCGCTACGTCACGGATTGCGTACTGTGAAGGTAGGGAAAACGGATGCTTAGCAATGACTTGTGATGTATATAGGGGTATCACTCTGTCGTAGCCATAGTTCTGACCCAAGTGCGCTATGAGGATGACTCAGTATAATATATAGGGGTAACACTCTGTCCTGTATATTTAACCTCCTTCACGCTGAAAAAAATTAGCCAAATTCTGCATGTCAGCATGCAGAATTCTTCATAATATATGGATCTGCACATTCTGCCTGACTGTTTTTTTCATTTTTTTCATAAATGCGTTTTCATGAATTCATGCTATCTCTGACGTCATCAATATTGATCAATATTGATGACGTCATCAATCTTATGCATACAAGGATGCATAGACTATGCAAACTCTGCCTAAATGTCACACAGACTGTATGAAACTTCTGCATATTTTATGCATCCCATTCATACATAATTAGCGTGGTGCATTTTCGTTTATGCATATTTCTGCATATTTTATGCATCCCTATCATGCATAATTAGCGTGGTGCATTTTCGTTATGCATATTTCTGCATATTTTATGCATCCCTATCATGCATAATTAGCATGGTGCATTTTCGTTTATGCATATTTCTGCATATTTTATGCATCCCTATCATGCATAATTAGCATGGTGCATTTTCGTTTATGCATATTTCTGCATATTTTATGCATCCCCTTTATACATAATTGGCATGAACGGTTTTTAGGTTCATGCATATTTAGCATGAATGTTTCTTCCTATTCATGCTTATTTAGCATGAGTGTTTCTTCCTATTCATGCTTATTTAGCATGAGTGTTTCTTCCTATTCATGCTTATTAAGCATGAATATTTCTTACTATTCATGCTTATTAAGCATGAATACTTCTTACTATTCATGCTTATTAAGCATGAATATTTCTTACTATTCATGCATATTTCTGCATACCTCACGAAACCTCTGAACCTGTATTCTGTTGACTTTAAAAGAAGAAGAATAATAACAGATAATAATTTTGATTAAACAAAATGAAGAGAGTAAGATTTATTGAGCGAGCTTATAATATAGGTATATAAGTATGTAGAACAACAAATTTATGTAGAATAACAAATGATTACAAGTTACTTATGTAGAATAACAAATGATTACAAGTTACAAATGATTACAAGTTTAAGATGTAATTAAGTTATTTTAGTGCGAAGTGTTACATACATTGAGCCATTAGATAAAACGGATAATGTGTTGGGTTTTTTTGAGAAAACCTCATCAAGTGTCAGGTACACTTTTTCAATTGAATGTTTAACCTGATACGCTACATAATGAAAATCGAAGCCTAGATTTGTAAGCTGAGAACAAGATAAAAGAACGGCACTATTGGCTTTGTTGATGTAAATATCCTCTACCTGAACAAGCTGTGGCTCTATGTCAGAAAACAAGAGGTCAGCTATCAAAATACTTTTCTCATTGATTTTTTCACAATCGCTCACGACCCATTTAACAGAATAAATATCAGAGGGATAAATGTCGGGGAACACTTTTTTTAGGCTTTCAAATTTTCCCAAGTCTATTAATGTGGCTTTTCCACAATCTAGACCAGCAGGCTTACAGATGTTTAGGAAGAACCCGTGCATTGTTAACTGATGCCTCACGGCTACAGTTTTACAAATATTAATCCGACTACAAGCTGCTCGGGCTGCTATTTTTGACACTCTATGCTTTGCCTCAAATCGCATCGTCGAAACCCTTGCCAGTGGACCAAATTTTAAAAACATGGCGGGATAATGGAGAAGAAAATGAAATTTTGGTTTCAGAGTATCATTAGTTACTTCTCTGTATAGTTCTAAGAAGTACTCAACAGAGTCTTTTAGCTGTACAACATCAGCAGGAGTTACTTTCTCAGTCATAATTCGGTCCAATACTTCACGTAACTGACGGTACAGTTCCCAGACTTTATCCTCTTCAGATATGTATTCACCCACTAGTAAAGCGAAATATCTTACAAAAACCATCATTTCTGAGCCCGTACATTTCAATTTAATTTTTGATGTGTCATCATCATGAATTATATTGACGGTTTGTTTATTTTATCAGGGCCGTAATCAAAGGAAAAGACAATACCCTTTAAAACGGACGTAGACACAGCTTTTACCGTTTTAACAATGTAATTTACAACAAAGGACATAACATATTTACAACAGCCCTCAAGATAGTCATGTAAAATATCAACTGCCACATTTTCAAATAAATTAAAATGTTTTAGGTCTAAGAAAACACACTTTTCTTTTAAACCTGTCAACGATGTGTCATCCTGCTCTAAATGCATATCGTAAGATTCCATGTTTCGCAATAATGATTTATCTTCTACAACCATAGTACCTAGTCGAGCTCTGTCCGCAGAGCAAATGCGACAACAATAATTTGCAACAAAACTTTCTACAAACCCCAAAATTCCATTCAAACCCAGATTGTCACCTGTTAAGCAAACCACATGGAATTTTACGATACCATCAAAGTGACTATTTTTTAACTTAACCCCTAAAATACTTAAGCTATTAAGAGTGTCAATGATTTTCTGAAAAACTGCCTTATTGCCAAACGCACGGCGATCATGTGCATGAAAAACTCCCAATATGAGAATATTAATCAACTTCGAACTCCACTTAGGAGGCAGGAAAGGTAAGCCTACATAAACTCCAGCTAACTTTTGCACACCTGCATGACTTGAGAGCGCATTGTTCGGCTCGTACTCGTCAAAGTACAGTGTTAGCGGTAAATGTAATTCATTATTCGAATTTTTGAAATTTTGGGATTTCCATGTCGAGCCATGGACAATATTTTTCAACAAGGTGGACGGGCATTCATTCAGGCTATTTAAATACTCAGAAATATCTTCAAAAATATAATCAATGGATAAGAAATTTTTCAACACTAAATCTATCGGTATGATTTGCATTGTACAAGGTACTTGACACATTTTTCCCTTGACAAGTTCTAGGCGTGAACCTATTGTAATTTCTTGAGAAGGTATGAAAGTACCACGTTTTTCAAAGGCTTGGAGTCTTTTATAGTCTGAATTGAAATTAGTTACTTCACTAGTACCTAATCTCAGAAAATCTTTGACACTCTCGGCAATTCTTAAATGTGAAATATTATGATGTACCAAAAAGTTAACTCCTTGTAAAATACTCCCATTATAAATCAGCATGAATTGTTCAAAGTCAGACATAAAATTCTGAATAGATGAGCGAGGTATACCAGGATTTGTGTACAAAGATGACACAAAACGAAGTATACCCTCTTGAATTTTTTTTTTTGTTTCACTCAGAATTAGTGTCAATTCTGCGTTTACAGCAAGGCTTATAGTGGTTCCAGGATCAAGACTAACAGAATCTAAATATCTAGCCTCTGGTACCATCGAACTTTCATCTAAGAAATGATGAACATGCTGACTTAATAAATGGCGACGTAACGAATTTGATGAGGAAAAATGCCTAAAGCAAAATTCTTGGCCACACGTATATTGTGCTATTACATTTCGTTTACGTGCAATACAAGATTGTTTAATGTGGTCTATCAGTTTAGGCACATTATCAAACTCTTTCTTACAATCATAACAAATGAACATTTTTTAAAAACAATAAAGGAACCTTAAATTTCAATTTCTATTCATCCCTGCAAATCTACTCCCTAGATATGTGCCTGAAGACCTAAATTTGTTAAAAGAGTTTTACATGGGGAATGAAGTCTATCATGTTCTGTTTTAATTTGATAGACTCCTCTCTGGAGAGCAAGCCAAATGTGATTGCTCTCTTCTGGGTAATGAGTGTGACACACAAAGAATATTTGAAAACACAAATGTACTGCATCCAATATGGTTTGTCTTTCAAACATAATGTCATCAACTATTACATATATGGATTCAGGATTTGTGAAGTTCCCCACATACAAAACATAAGGTAGTATGGGTCTCTTCTTCTGAAGTGCAAACTCTGTTTTTTTTAGCCTTTCACTAATTAAATTTGATGAGGAAAGTACCTGTAAGATGAATCCATTCCGTACTTCTGTTCGTGATGGCTTCCAAGATTCTTTCCTCACTGTCTTCTGGCTGGGAGTGTCGGTTATAAATGGAAGAAAAAGAAGACACTGTGCATTCATCGCGTCCACATTACTGTCGGGCGTGATTGCATCAAAAGTATTCCAAGGATGGAACATGCTTCTTTGTCTCGCAGGGACGCCATTGTATTCACCGCTACATGGAGTATGGTTGGTCGCAATTCAAGCATTGCCTTGAAGAGGCTGTCTGCCTTGTCTGGATAGAGATGCTCAAAGTCTATTTCAAACAGTCTGGCTCCCAAGGAGGATTTCAAGACCGGGAATGTCTGAAAGTACTCCAGGATTGATGTGTACTTGGGTTTTCCCTCCGACAAGCAGGCCATCCGTACAGCAGACGTATCCTGCCATCTCTTTGTGATTGTTTCCAAATCTTCTTGCCCAGTCACTCCTTGCAACCACGTCAAATATCCACTGCAAGGTGATTCTGAAAGCAGAAATAGAAGAAAATTAGCAAGAGATAAAAAAGAGAAAGTGATGGAAAAATTGAGACTTTCCTTCTTCCTTCATTAAAAACGTAACGAAAAAGTTATAGATATCAAAAAAGTATCGAAATAGACCCCCATTATTTTTCAATTCTGAACTATTTTATATTCAAGTTAAGAAACGTCGCGCATAGATGGTAATTGGATGGGTTACCATCCAGGTATCACCCATGTGATGCTGGCTAGTCCCGGCCCCACTCAGGCTGGGTGAGGTTAACGTGAGTAGCTAGAATTGGTAAACCTAGCGCATGGAGGGTAAAACCCCCGTTGTGATATGACCTTAGCAGTTGAAAGCGACGTTGAATCCTACCTAAAAAAAAAAAGTATATTCTATTCTATGACTTACCAACTTCAGAGAAGACATCCTTGGTGACTCCATGGGCAGCAGAATCTTCATCAGATGTCATTTGGACCGAGCTCCTTCTCCTTCTTTTATTTACTACTTCATTCCCTTGATTTTTTAATGTTTTTTGTCTCAACCGTCTGCCCGCTTCGTAAAGAAGTCCACTGGCGACAATTTTTGGGGACACGTCGGTTGGAGGTTTATAGGGAGAATACCAAGAAGCTTTGGCTTCTTCTAGGAATAAAGAGCAAATTTGGGTGGCCAACAATGTATATTCAACACTAGATATATGTCTTTCGGGACATGGAGACAAAATTCTCTCTATTACTGTACGGGCAACATTACGTCTTTCGTGGCTGGATTCCAATTTGCTTTTAATAAGATAAGCTTTCATAGAAGGGCTATGTTCTAAAGATGCTCTTACAAAATTTGAATCAATTACCAAGTACTCCTGGCTTGGAGTACTTGTGTTTTGCATTACTGGAGGACTTTGCACAAGTGACCCACTGAGAGAGTCATTGAAAGAGGGGGAATCTAAGAACACATTACTGGTATTTGAATTAGTGGAACATGTCCAATTAGTAAATTGCGAGGATTGGGACTCGGTCCATGACGAAGATGGCGTAGATGTGAGGACGTTTGCATTCCAGTTGTCCGTGTCAGCAGATAACTGCACATTGGAGAAAAACGTTGCTGCTGGTGTAGCGTCAGAAGATAACGTTGCTGCTGTCTGATAGTGTACGTTATCTGTGACCGCCGTGTTCTGCGTGTTCTCCGTATTCTGGGAAAAAGACGAATTGAATCAAAAACTGGCGGCCATCATCAACTTGCTTAAGCAATAAAACCCACACGCACACATGAGTACACACACATGTAGAAAGGACTCGTGAGTAATGAAGGTACAGTAGAACCTCGACATACCGTAATTCAAGGGATATGGCCTATTTTTCAAGTATAGTAAAAGCATTATCAGTCATGTCAGGAGTCAGCGCATGTGAAAACTCGACTTCCTAAACTTAAAATATTACGTTGTATAGAGGTCCAGAAAATTACGTTGTTTAGAGGTAAGTTCACCTTTTGTTTTCTTTTACATTGTATAGAGTTTTCCTATTCTGTGAGGAAGGGAAAGTAAGATTTCAACGTTATATCAAGGTTTACGCTGTATCGAGGTACGTTATATCAAGGTTCTAACCCCCTCCCCACCCACACACACTCGGTATCAAGGGAAATCTCATTTTAAAACCATCTGTATTGAAAGTCGATCTTACCTGCACCCATTGATCTCGTTTTTGCATTAATGTCATGACGTCACCCATGCAGTCTATCAACCTGTAACACTGATTTTCTTTCATCACTCGAAGGAGTTGCGGAGTTATTTTGTGTCCTGAAACATAGAAAGATGAAACTAATTAATAAAAGATAGAAACACTACTAACTTTTGAGGCTAATAAGTCTCTTAATGTTCTTCATGACTGAAACAAATGGCAATCTTCAAGATTTCAAATTGGCAATAGTGCAATTTCTCAATCCCTAAGACTGCTAGCCTTTTGTACCATTGAATAACAACTTTTTTTAACCATTATTTTTAGTTTGTCAAATTTAATATTTTATTATTGATAGTAAAAGAAAATGGCGATTAGTTTATTTGTTCTCACAGTATGCTTTGGTTGGTTTTAGGTTAAACATCACCAGTAATAAATTGAAGTATGAATTTTCTACTTACTTTCAAACAATTCTACGTATTCTGCTAGGTCCCATTGTCGAAGAAGATCGCCAGTTGTTACTAATGACTCCATGGTCTCAGAAGGTTATGCAGAGATGAATAGTTGTTTACAAAAGTAGGTACGTACAGGGATAAATAGAAATTGAAATTTATGTCTATTTAAATTAAATTCAACATGTTTCTAAAGTTAAACTATACTAGTAATTTCAAGTTATGTTAAAACTTATATGAATGTTCACTCTTATTCATTAGTAAAAACTTCACCCTTCACTATGTTAAAATTATTATACTAGGTATTATTATTTACAAGGTTTTACATTTTTTTAAAACCTACATTACCGACCGGAACTTTGAAACTAACTTATACAGGAACTTTGAAATTGTTAATGTAACCAAGTGTTGAAACTGTTATTATTTATTCACCGGTAGGTATTATTAAAAAAAGAATTGATTTGATTTTATTTACCACTTAGATCAAAAACACTTTGAACGAGAAAACACACTCAAGAGAAAGGTATATTATTTATTATTATGCAAATTTATTATTACGGACGAGCAGGGAGGTTGATTGGTATCTTAGGGAGTACTGTTGGAGTTGGAAATGAATTTATATATTACCACAAGAACTATTTATACCTACCCACTTTAATAAAAAAAAAGGTTATTTACAATTACCGGCCGGCCGCGATTTTGTAGAAACCGGCTTTGATTAGGTGCAAACTCTATCCCCCCCATCTCTCGCACGAGAACTAGGTACCTATTTTCAAGTATCTGTATGACGATGACTTGAAAATAAACAGGTGATAACAGGTAGTTCGTTGTTCGTTCTTCATTTTTTTCACTTTTTAACACAACTTTTGAAAATTTATCAATAATTAATTGTTTTAAAGAGCTAAAAAAATTGAACAAACGTACGATCGTTAAAGATTGAGAGAAGGAGAAGAGTCTGCACACTAATGACTAGAGATTTCATTGTTTTGTCGTAAGGAATCGAGGCATCCGCTTTCATGAAGTTCATGCAAACTGAAAAACAGTCAGGCAATTTCTGCATGATTAAAAACATGTTATGAATCTTCTGCATAACCTTTCATGAGATCTAGAGACAAATATGCGAATTCTTCAAAAATTGTACATCTTTCTTCATAATAGTTTTCCATTTTCATGATATTGAGAAGACCGCATGAAAGTTATACAGACTTAGCATGACTGAGCTTTTCATGCTAATTAAACATAAAAGTTCATGTTGCCATTTCCTCTTATGAATCGTTCGCATAACTTATACATCTGTCTGCATAAATGTTTTCCGTTTTCATAAATGTTATGCAGCCTTTGAAGAGACTGCATGAAAGTTGTGCAGACTTAGCATGACTACGTTTTTTACGCTAATTAAACATAATCTATGCTAATAGATTATGTTGCCATTGTCACTATATGAATCTTTTGCGTAGTCTATACATTTTACTGCATAAACGTTTTTCTTTTTCATAATGTTATTCAGCCTTTAAAAAGACTGCATGAAAGTTGTACAGACTTAGCAAGACAACGTTTTTTCTGCGAATTAAACATAATCTATGCTTATAGCTCATGTTGCCAATAATCTATACATCCTACTGCCTAAACGTTTAGCGCGGCTTCTTTGATGTCATGCAGCCTTTAAGAATTCACTGCATGAAAGTTATAATATGTGAGTAGCTGGAAGCTGGTTTATGATGCCGACCTCCGTGGTCGAGAGGTTAAGTCCATTGTCTTTCGATCCGAAGGTTGCAGGTTCGAATCCTGGCCGTGGCGGACTTTTCTAGCAGAAAATTTTCGCTGTAGGAATGGCATGGTTGTAAGATTTCCTACCCCGAAGTAATGGTAACGCGGTTCCAGGGTAGACAAATCTTAAAAAAAAGCTGGTTTCTGCTGAACAACAACTTACAACAGACCCATTGCATGGGGTTGAATGTCATCAACAACTGACCCAAATAACTATATTAATATGATGTGAATACCTATTAATAGGTATAGATACCTAATATATTTCTTAAAACCCACAAAACAGGCCCTATGGTATTCTTTTAATTTCTACTGTTTTCAATATTTTTATGATTTTATAACCTTTGAACACACACAAAGTAGCGGTTGTATTACTTATATAACCGCTACCTTTCAACTCAACGCAGGTATTGACTCGGCCTAATGTCTTTCTAAAAAAATCAAGTTATTTTTATAATTTATCAAGCGCTTCAGGTAAATCCTCAAACCACAAATATACATTCAAGGTTTCACCACGTCATGATCAAATTCCAAGAATTATATTATCTAATATATTATAGGTAGGTACTACCAATGAACGTCGACTCTGCATATTTGAGCGGCAAAAGACAGAGTAAAAGAAGAATGTTTTCTTCTTGTCCGATATTCCATACCATATTCCAAGAATATCTATAAATATAATATATTAGATGGTCATGTTGGTGAGAAAATTGAACGTATTTTTGTGGTTTTTGGATTTAACTGGCGCTATTATATCCTATAGGTATTTATATAGGTAACATATACTCTTCTTCTTCAATAGGGTAGCATCTTCTTCTTTTTCTTCTTCAATAGGTTAGCATAACTTATGAAAATCAAACCTTATTAAATAAAAGTTTTCATGATATTGTCCATCTTGAACTTTATGAAAACACACTTTTTTGGTTTTCATAACTGTTTTTTGATAGTTAGCATCATTTATGAAAACAAAAGACCCTTCAAAAAAACAATCAGGCAGAATTCTGCACAAAAATCCTTATTGATGACGTCACGGATAAAATTCTGCATATTTTATGAATCAATCTGCATGATCGATATTTATGCTAACCACAATTTTATGAAAACGTTGACATTTGCATGGTTTATGAAGAAATTTGAAAAAAAAACGGAAAATTCTTCATAAACCCTGCAGATTCAGCATAAAAAAACTTTATGAATCAAATTTGAAAAAACTTTTTTTAGCGTGTTGGACTTACCTCCTTGATGTTGAAGTGAAGCACCTGCTTCATGAAGGTGGGCAGCTCAGTCATCAGAGTCTCGTAGCCATAGTTCTGACCCATGTGCGCTATGAGGATGACTCAGTATGTAGGGGTAACACTCTGTCCTGTATATTTAACCTCCTTGGACTTACCTCCTTGATGTTGAAGTGAAGCACCTGCTTCATGAAGGTGGGCAGCTCAGTCATCAGAGTCTCGTAGCCATAGTTCTGACCCATGTGCGCTATGAGGATGACTCAGTATGTAGGGGTAACACTCTGTCCTGTATATTTAACCTCCTTGGACTTACCTCCTTGATGTTGAAGTGAAGCACCTGCTTCATGAAGGTGGGCAGCTCAGTCATCAGAGTCTCGTAGCCATAGTTCTGACCCATGTGCGCTATGAGGATGACTCAGTATGTAGGGGTAACACTCTGTCCTGTATATTTAACCTCCTTGGACTTACCTCCTTGATGTTGAAGTGAAGCACCTGCTTCATGAAGGTGGGCAGCTCAGTCATCAGAGTCTCGTAGCCATAGTTCTGACCCATGTGCGCTATGAGGATGACTCAGTATGTAGGGGTAACACTCTGTCCTGTATATTTAACCTCCTTGGACTTACCTCCTTGATGTTGAAGTGAAGCACCTGCTTCATGAAGGTGGGCAGCTCAGTCATCAGAGTCTCGTAGCCATAGTTCTGACCCATGTGCGCTATGAGGATGGCCCAGAAGGGAAGAGAGGACACGATGTCCTTCCAGGGAACTGGAGGCGACTGGAGAGAAGAAAATAATTTAGTTAAAATGTTTTAAAAAATAAGTAGGTACATGTATGTAATATTTCCTTGATAAAAACTTTTTGAAGCTGGAGACCTCTATAAGCAGGAAAATATTACGTATCCCTGAAGATCCTGTTTATCAGAGTTCGAGTGTAATAACCTAATAACACAAAGAAATTCATTAATTTTTTTTAGAAGATGAGTTGTTCAAAGCCTTTTTACTTTCCTTATTAATTTGTTTAATTCATTTTAATTTTAATAATTAAGAAAAAATTCAACGATATGCCCCAACAACCCGATCTCTTTAAATGAATACATGTGTAAATGAATGATTGAATAAATGAGCATACCAGTTATTGCTTGATTGTTATAACTTATAACATATAACTTTCAAGTGTAGGTATTTGAAGTAAAAAAAAAGAAAAAAAAAAAAAAAAAAAAAAAAAAAAAAACAGATGCCTCTTCTCGGATGAGCGAGAAGTCAAAGAATACTTAATAATAATAACACTCTTTAGTGGAAGGTAACCACCAAGCGAGGTTAATGCCCACAGCATTTTCTACCACCTAACCTCAGAGTCTTATTATTATGTGGTCGCAAACTCAAATTAATGAGGAAAAATTCATGCACTGGGTGGGATTCGAACCAACGGATCCCTACGCTACCTGGATTACCAGACTAGTGCGTTAACCACTTGACTACCAGTGCACTATCAGACAAAGAAATTCATTTTTTTTAGAAGTTGAGTTTTTCATAGCCTTTTTACCTTCCTTATTTATTTAGCCCTGGAACAGAATGCCTCCCCTCTAATGAGCGAGAAGTTAAAGGATACTTCCCATATACATAGGTGCTGGATCAACACCGGAACATAGGTATCCCGTAGCAGGCGGCCACTACGTGTAACCTTGGTATAGAACCTACACCCTGGACCCAAGTACCTACACCTACATATAAATTTCCTACGATTTTCGGGACGTCGCGTCGTTGAGGCCGCTTACATTTAATAACATGGTTCGATTATTCTGCGTGGTACCGGGGCTGCCCTAGGGTCTAGGGTCTAGGGCTCCGTTGTGTTGATGCACTTATGAACAAGTCAAAGAATTGTAACCAAATTTTGAATATAATTGTTTCATCGGCTCAGGGATTCCAACCGGGGCCCTTCCGCAAGACAAACTTCTTACAGCTGAGCTAATCGTGCGCGCGCAATATTATTACATTTATTACTCACCGAATATTATTACAATTATTACTCACCATAATTTAGGTACAGGGTTCAAATACCCATAGGAGGCCTTCAATTAGACGAGTATACTTTATTAATTAAAATATTTTTTGTATGCAAATAAAATTAAATAAAATATGAAATAACTATGTATGTAAATAACTTGTATTGTAAATTGTACATTAATATTTTAATTAATGCTATTTTATTCTATTTTATTTATTATTTATTTACACTCACCGAAGCCACGCCTCCCAGGCCCCACACCGACGACATGATGTACTTTCGTTCGTCCTCGGCAATGTTCGGATGAGCTTCGGGCTCCTCGTAGCAGTAGAGCAGGAAGGCGACAGACCAGATGGCGCCCACGAAACCGAACACGTAGAAAATGGAGGGCCACCCCCCGCTGAATCCGTACTCGGACAGGAGCCCACTCAGGGGCAGCGAGAACACGGTACCGAACTGGGCGCCGGCATAGACGAAGGCGCCCAGACGCGAGCGCTCGGTGGGCGGAATCCATTTGGCGAGCAGGGCGTGGGTGCATGGGACGATCGGACCCTGGGGAGGAGTGAAATGATTATTATCAATGTATGTGAGTGGATAAAATAATAATAATAGAATAATAATAATATCGCCTTATTTATACTGCCCGATTAAGACTATTAAAGTCCCATTATTCCAGCAGTAAGCCCAAGACATATTATTATGTGGCAAAAATCCCAAATGGGAGGATAACTTGTCATGTTCCGGCTTGGTTTCGAACCCACGACCTCTGGAATCTCTGGATTCACAGAGTGCCGCCTTTACCACTGAGCTACCGGAACATAGTTCCGAATATGTTCGGGGTAATGGGAGAGGAGGGTTTTAGTGGGTATGGTGCATTGTTTCAAGAGCTGGAACCCTCCACACTTCGTCTTAAATAACCTTAAAAGATTTTACGTCCTCACACAAAAAAGCAAAGTGTGGAGTTTTTTTTTCTCTTCAAAACAGTTTGATTTTTGACAGGGTCGGATTCACAGGTCTTAAGTACTACTAGGCAATTGCCTGGAGGCGTAAGTCTCAGGGGGCGTTAAATTTATATGCATTTGTGTCAACATTCGGACTGAACAACAATCACCTATTTTTTTCTTCTTTGAGAAAATTTGTATGGTTGGGGGAAAATAAATGTAGGGGGAAAACAAAATAAAATTTTGGCGGAGACTTCCCCTTTCCCCTCATGATGAATCCACGCCTATATGTAAGTAATATGGAAAATGGTATGAGACATAGGCGTGTACACTGTAAGGCAACCGCACCCCTATAATCAAAGGTCGGAGGAACCTTAAAAAGGCGATAAGGTAAAAGAAATATTGATACTAAGTTACACGGTCAATTTCCCGATAATAACTGATTTAGCAATCGCAACGCCCTTGGACTTACAAGACGGGTGATACAGGCAAAAAAAATTCGACAGTGGAAAGTACAAATCAGCTCAAAATGGAGATAATTAAATATAAATATTCATTTGAATAATTTCAAGGCATCCAAAATATCTAATTGGCACGTGACTTCAATTGTTCGCTAATTATTTTTCGTTTATCACCTTACAAAAAATTCACTAATGAATTCATTGTTATGGCTACTCAACATCTACAAATCTACTTTTGTGTTGAATCTCATAATTGTATGGTAATTTTGTAAAAGAACATTGTATTGTAATTTTAGAACAACACTCGAGCCATCTCAGAGACATACCTCTGTTAAGCACTCGTTAGGAACTAATCTCTGAGCCTAATAATTCCTAATTTACATGATGAAATAATGGTCCGTCGTAAGTCGTAATGTGACCATGCAGTTGAAAGTGACGTTAAAGCCCCAAAACAATAACAACAATAATAATGGTCCAATTGTAAGCAAAAAAAGAGACAAAAAAGTTCCAAAATCATAAGGGTTGAGTGGAAGAGATTGCCAAAGGCAATAACCCCGCCCTTTAGTTAGGACATATATTATGTATATATTTATTTATTTTTTCTTTGTTTGTTTCTCTTTTCACTTCTCTTATATTGTATAATAATTTGTAATTATCTGTGTTGTTTGTAATACATAAAATAATAATAATAATAAAAGTAGTTGTGCGCAAGTCAGGCTGAAATATTGCTGAAGGGGTCTCGAGTTCAAATTCCCAGTTTGGAAAAAAATTGTGACGATTATTTCTCTTTTTCACAAACTTATCGCTCGAACTGCCCAGGTTGGTAAAAAACGGAATTAAGTTCTTTTAATAAATTTAATATTCTGTATATTTATAATAATAATAATACTCTTTTAACTTTTTAGGGGAAGGTAACTACCAGGCAATGTTAATGCTCAAAGCATTATCTACCACCTAACCCTCAGATTCTTATTATTATGTGGTCACACAAGCTCAAATTAATGAGGAAAAATTCATGCACTGGTCCTACAGACAGTCAGTCAGTCCATTTATCATTTCCATGTCAGTAAGTATAGAATTAAAGATACTAGTCCTAACGAATTTACTTGAGTTAATTCCGTGTCAAACGTATCAATGATACGCGCCTTCTATACCGTGTATCTAATTCCATGGATCGAATGCAGTTATTAGTATCATTGATAAGAGAATAATTGCTGTAGACTCAAGTGCACCTTCCTCTGTGTTTCAACTCAATGGATCGAATGCAGTTATTAGTAGCATTGATAAGAGAACAATTGATGTAGACTCTCAAGTGCACCTTCCTCTGTGTTTCAACTCAATGGATCGAATACAGTTATTAGTATCATTGATAAGAGAACAATTGATGTAGACACTCAAGTGCACCTTCCTCTGTGTTTCAACTCAATGGATCGAATGCAGTTATTAGTATCATTGATAAGAGAATAACTGTAAACACTCGAGATGCAGTCGTACAATGGCACAATATGGCACATGCAGTATTGCAGGAATGTGGAATCATCATCAAACCTCGTGACACTATTCATTCAACAGGTACGAATCTACTGTAATAAACCAGGTAGAGGTATCCAATCAACCACTATAGTCAATTATAAGATGACGAATATCAATAGTACTTGAGAGCTTGGCTCAGTAGTTAGATCGATAAGGCGGTGGACTTGTAATCAGGAGGTATGTGATTCGAGTCTCAAGTTCAGCAAATATTTAGCGTGTTTGAGGAATCATGAAATGCCAGCCTCACGTGTTTGGAAGGAACAGAATTTCCTTCGACAAGTCTGCCCTAACCGGGGATCGAACTCGGAATCTCTGGAGTACGGGCTGTAGTCTCAACTGTCATGCTACGGAGGCTGGCAACTTGGCTGGCATCTTGACTGGCTACTCAAGCGAAATTCTCTGGATACGCAAAAAATAAATTGAAAAATATGCACTTTTTTTTTACATGGAATCCAGGATCATGTTCGCAGAATTTCTCTCTCCATAAATTAAATGTGCTTCCCAGAATTCGAATGGTAATAGACAAATACCAAGATTGATAAGTATTTTATCTGATTACGCGGGATGATTAGTTCTTGTTAAAAGATTCCGAAGTGACTCAGTGTAATTGAATCACACAAGTTTACTTCATATCCGTCAATATTTCATGTAGGTATCCCATGTGATTTACGCATAACATACAGTGTCCTATTTTTTTTTATAGAATATTTCAGAATCAATATTCTAATGACTGGTTCTACGGATCTTGAAAAACACCTAAAAAACACGAAGCCGCCGGGGATTGGGAACATTAGTTCCAAATGGAGCAATTTAATCAGGGACCTAATGGATATCATCACGCAGAATCAAATTGCTAATGGCAAATTAAGCTCTATAGTAAATTGAACAAAATATTTGTTTAATACATTACTATTAAAAAAAAGATAAAGATTTAAATTTAATTATTTTATTAGCAATTTATTATAGGTATGCAACTATAGAGCTCAAGTGCGTAGTCACTAATGAACAGATTTAATCAATCAACTTTATACATAATCAAATGGCTAATGGTCGTGCTTAATCAGCCTGTTAGTAACTATGCAACGCACACTAGCAATGGAACTTGACCCTACCCCAGCTTATCCACCGGTTTATCGTTGAACTAAAACGCTAAGGTATCATAGAGTTGTGTGGTGTGGAATTTTGCAAACTTCAGCAGAAATTGACACCGGTATCAGAAAATGCAGAGTTTCATTTTCCATGTTCTGGGGGGCTTATGTCCGTTCTCGTGCTATCAGGGTATTCAGGGTCATTCTATTCATAGTCTTGTGCTAGTGCATGCTGCCATCCGTCAGGATGGTAATAATAAGACTCTGAGTAAAAAACAACTCGGTTCTATCGAATGCCGTGCATTGGTTGTCGACTGGTTAAGCCGGTAGTCTGGTAATCCAGGTAGCGTAAGGATCTGTTCGTTTGAATACCACCAAATGCATGAGTTTTTCCTCATTTATTTGGGAAAATGACCACACAATAATTAGACTCTGAGGGTTAGGTGGTAGAAAATGCTTTAAGCATCAACTTCGCCTAGTGGTTACCTTCAACTAAAGAGTGTTATTATTCTATTCTATTCTTATTATTATTATGATAGCCCAGTGGTAAAGGCGGCACTCTGTGATTCCAGAGGTTGCGGGTTCGAAACCTAGCCGGGACATGACAAATTATCCTCCCATTTGGGATTTTACCACATAATAATACGTCATCGGTTTACTGCTGGAATAATGGAACTTAAGAGTCCTAATGGGGCAGTATAAATAAGGCGATATTATTATTATTACATAAGAGTATTATTATTTTTTTTCATCAGGAACACCTGATGGAGGTGTGAAATAATGCCCCCCTAGTACACCGGAAGTGTTATTAAGGTCCACTAGTTGTGCTACTGATAAAAGAGATAATGTGCTACACATATTGTTCTTTAATCCATCTTTCACTGTTAAGTATATGTTGACGTAAACGGGGTTTAATTACCTGCTATCATCATAATATTTTTATGACTTTCTAAGAACTGATCCGACTATAATTAGATTCAGTGATGCTATTTATAACCGGGTACATATTTAATTCAGGTACCTAGTTTCAAGTGTAGATTTCTAGAGACCTCAGTAGATTGATACTGGCAGACTCGTAACCTGGAAGTCGGTGGTTCAAGTCGAACCAACAGATGCCTGCACTATTAGGATCCCTACAAGAATAAGGGCCAAATTATTAAACAAGATTAAAGTGAAGATACAATCCAATCACAGGGAAACAAAGAGATATTTTTTATTTAAAAAAAAAAAAAAAAAAAAAAAAAAAAACAAACGATACTGCTCTCTTTTACAGAGTTTCTAAAACACAGTATTCAATACTTGTACCTAGTACATCTTTTGAGGCAATAATACCTACGCCCATGACATAATATAACCCAAGTTGAGGGACAGTCTGGCTTATCTTCACTTTAATCCTGTTTTATAATTTGGCCCTAAAAAGAAGCAAAAAAAAAAAAAAAAATCAATTCAACTCACCTCACCCAGTCCTTGAATAAATCTAATAATACTTAATGCGAGAATACTATGCTCTGCCGCCACGGGTACCAGGAACCCAAACACAGAGTTGATGAGCATACCTACACCTGGAACAGTACAAGCATACAATTATTGATAAGCATATTATATATTGATAAGCATAGTAAAATCATGTAAAAAATCACAATAAATAAAGAGGTGCTATATTAAACTGTTAGCGTAATGGGACTTCTTGCCTCGAGCCGACAGTCTAAATAAAGCACTACTATACTTACTATACTATACTATATTCAAATTAGGCATAGAAAGCACAAACTAAATAAGCATATTAAATTCAAATTAGGCATTTATTATTATTATCTGACCTGGTTGCAGGGTTTTCAGTGAAATTAACACTGCGGCCTAATTAGATCTATTGTGACCAGTTGATTCTATTTGGTTTTAAAGTCTTGACTGAGATACATAGATACTCAGGAGGGGGGTTTTACCCTCCATTCGCTGGGAATCGTACCAGCTACCCACATTAACCTCACCCAGCCTGAGTAGGGCCGGAAATGCCTGCCTCCCGTGTTTGGAAGGAACAGAATTTCCTTCGACAAGTCTGCCCTAACCGGGAGTTGAACTCGGGAACTCGGGAACTCTGGACTAGGGGCAGTAGTCTCAACCATTACGCCACGGAGGCTGGCAAATTAGGCACAGAAAGTACAAACTAAATCAGCATACAATTGATAAGCATTAACCCAGTATTCGAAGAAAAAAAATTGTTGTAAAAGAAATGAGAGTACCACTGATAAGCATAAACCCAAAAACAAATATTACAACATCAGTGTACAAAGGAAGATACTAATGTAAAAGGCGAGCATACATACTCGTAAGTGATTAGGTAGATTTTTGAATTTATAGATAGTTTAAATGCAAATCAATCATAAATATGTACCTAAACTTATCTAAAAGTTTATAATACCCATTATGAAAGGATATTTAAGAAGTATTTTAATTGTTGTAAAAAAACGCAACGTATTTCCTGGCACAAAACTTAACTTACAAAAAAAATTGGCATATTTTTTTGGCTAGAATACCAGCAAAGGATATTTAAATAAGCACATAGCCATAAAATAATGAAGTCTCTAGCCACCGTTTTTTTTGCCCAGTAAACCTTGGCCAAAAGTTCAATTCAATTTATTTTATATTGTGAACAAAGTTAATACATTAAGGGCGGATTTAATAGACAACATCAATAACTTAAGTCGTTGGTAAGTGTCGGTTTTCCCTATCTTACACAGTACGCATCCGTGACTTAGCGCCACAGAGGTATTACAAAAACGTCTATTAATTCCGCCCTAAGTATGTGTTTCACATCTAACATTAGGTACTGTACTAATAAATTAAAACTAAAATCTGCCAGCGTCGAATGCGTCGATGGCATGTTGAATACACCGGTTCCCTTCAGAACACCGAAGTTAAGCGATATCCAGCGAGGTTAAGACTTGGATGGGTGACCATTCAAATTCTAATTCTCGTGACGCTGGCTTTTCCCGGCCCCACTCAGGCTGGGTGAGGTCAATGTGAGTAGCAGGTTTGTGAGTTTCCTGCGAATGGAGGGTAAAACCCCCGTCGTGATATGACCATGGCAGTTGAAAGCGACGTTAAACCCCACTTAAAAAAAAACTAAAATCTAGAACTAGTATCTACTTGAATGATTTGGCACGAAAATGTGGCCAAAAATGAACTTACCTAAAAAATATTTGGCACCATATTTCTTGGCCAGTATACCGAAGGGTATTTGAGTGAGCACATAGCCGTAGAAGAAGGAACTTAGGACGTAGCCCTGCTCCGCTGTCGTCCAGATGAAGGACCCGTCTTTATGATGCATCTGAAATGGGACACTTGGTGAGTCGCGTGAAAGTGGTAGAGGTAGAAGAGGCGGGGTACTGTGGTGCGGGAGTGCAGAGATCGAAACGGGCAATATGCATTTTTTTTAAATATCGACTATTTTATTGAAATATCCCTTCACTAGTGGTATGGTAAATTTATGTATGTAACAATTGATACACTAGGTAAATGAATGTACGAGTTATAACAGAAATGTTGGGTAAGGAGAGAGAGGCAGAAAGAGAAAGAGAAGGATAAAAAGAGAAAGAAAAAGAGAAGAAAAGAGAGCGAGATAGAGAAAAAAGGGGGGGGAGAGAGAGGAGAAGAGAAAGAAAAAGAGAGAGCGAGAGAGAGATATAGAGAAAAAGGGGGGAGAGAGAGAAAGACAAAAGACACAGCAACAGACAGAGAATGAAAGAGAGAAAAAGAAAGAGAGGGAGAGAGAGATAGAGAAAAAGGGGTGGGAGAGTGGGAGAGATAGAGAAAAAGGAGAGAGAGTGGGGAGAGATAGAGAAAAAGGGAGAGGGAGAGAGAGAGCGAGAGAGAGATAGAGAGAAAAAGGGAGAGAGAGTGGAAGAGAGAGAGAGAGCGCGAGAGAGATATAGAGAAAAAGGAGAGAGAGAGAGTGGGAGAGATAGAGAAAAAGGGAGAGAGAGTGGGAGAGATAGAGAAAAAAGGGGAGAGAGAGAGTGGGAGTGGGAATGCATGCATATGTCCAAAAAAGGCAAATAAATAGGAAAAGAGAAACAAGATCACAAAGAGATAAGTGTGCAGAATAAGCTCCGGGGCACCATTCTCTTGCATCTGATGGTCAATCACACAGAACAGCACAAACTGAGCTGCCCTAGCAAAGGGGAAGCATGTTTGGCCCCCTGGGGTCCTGTTGACATAGTTCCGCTACTTAGATAGTATAACTTCTATTTACGCTTCGAAGGAACAAAATCCTATATACATATAATAATAATATCGCCTTATTTATACTGCCCGATTAGGACTATTAAGTCCCATTATTCCAAGACGTATTATTATGTGGTAAAAATCCCAAATGGGAGGATAACTTGTCTTGTCCCGGCTGGGTTTCGAACCCACGACTTCTGGAATCTCTGGATTCGCAGAGTGCCGCCTTTACCACTGAGCTACCGGGACCGACACTATGAAAAAATAAATATAATATACATATTTTTAATCTAGAGAGCTTATTTTTGTTGTTGTTGATATTTCTTTCTTTTTCCAATAACTATATTATTTTCTCATTTAACATACATACACATTTTTCATTCTATTTATTCCTGTAGTCTATTTTATTTATCCATTCTATTTATTCCAATATTTATTCCTGTAGTCCACTGTACTTTTCAGTAAGTGGATTGCAGCAAATAGTAGTAGCTTCTTTTACTTCCGAGATATTTCTAATCTTAGATATCGGAAGTATTTTTTTAACTGTCTTATTTTTATTAGACTAGCTTTCGAAGGTAATCATCCTAGGGTGGCGTCATCGGGAACCATGGTAGCCAGACAGTGGAGGAATGACTCAGCACTTCTACCACTGTCTTTACAAGGAGGCCAATAATTGACAAGGGCGCCCAGAACCAAGCCAATGCTGGTCTACTCCCTGTTTATAGTCCCCCAGCCAGACTACTGGTCTACTCCCTGATTATAGTCCCCCAGCCAGACTGCTGGTCTACTCCCTGTTTATAGTCCCCCAGCCAGACTGCTGGTCTACTCTCTGTTTATAGTCCCCCAGCCAGACTGCTGGTCTACTCCCTGTTTATAGTCCCCTAGCCAGACTGCTGGTCTACTCCCTGTTTATAGTCCCCCGGCCAGACTGCTGGTCTACTCCCTGTTTATAGTCCCCCAGCCAGACTGCTGGGTAATACTCGGAGGTAATAACGGTTGCAAAAAGCACTTACGGCGGACGAGTTGGACGAATAGTTCCCGCCACATTCGTCATCTGGCACCGTCGAGTCTTTGGGCAGCGCCGTCTGGTTCACCATGGCCACAATGGCCACAGACATGTTGACCCGCATCACATAGGCGTTGGCCATGCCTAGGAACAGCATCAGGGTGACCATGTGTCGGGCGCCCAGCCATGCTGCGGACAGAGGAGTGGAGAGGGGTTAGTAATAATAATAGGAACAGCATCAGGGTGACCATGTGTCGGGCGCCCAGCCATGCTGCGGACAGAGGAGGGGAGAGGGGTTAGTAATAATAATAGGAACAGCATCAGGGTGACCATGTGTCGGGCGCCCAGCCATGCTGCGGGCAGAGGAGGGGAGAGGGGTTAGTAATAATAATAGGAACAGCATCAGGGTGACCATGTGTCGGGCGCCCAGCCATGCTGCGGGCAGAGGAGGGGAGAGGGGTTAGTAATAATAATAGGAACAGCATCAGGGTGACCATGTGTCGGGCGCCCAGCCATGCTGCGGACAGAGGAGGGGAGAGGGGTTAGTAATAATAATAGGAACAGCATCAGGGTGACCATGTGTCGGGCGCCCAGCCATGCTGCGGACAGAGGAGGGGAGAGGGGTTAGTAATAATAATAGGAACAGCATCAGGGTGACCATGTGTCGGGCGCCCAGCCATGCTGCGGGCAGAGGAGGGGAGAGGGGTTAGTAATAATAATAGGAACAGCATCAGGGTGACCATGTGTCGGGCGCCCAGCCATGCTGCGGGCAGAGGAGGGGAGAGGGGTTAGTAATAATAATAAATCGAATACCTTTTACCGAAACTACAGCATTCTGTAATTCTAGACACATGTCACATTATTCGAAAGTACACAAACCAAGAATAAAATCATCTCGATCAGTACTGACAAAATAAGACGAATGTACCGAGTATAGGCCGAAACCCCAAAAGAAAGAAAGATCCACAAATAATAATAATAAATTTGAGAAAGAAAGATCCACGAATAATAATAATACTCTTTAGTGGAAGGCATCCACCAGGCGAGGTTAATGCTCAAAGCATTTTCTACCACCGAATCCTCAGAGTCTTATTATTATGTGGTCACAAACTCAAATTAATGAGGAAAAATCCATGCACTGGGTGGGATTTGAACCAACGGATCCCTACGCTACCTGGATTAGCAGACTAGCGCGTTAACCACTTCACTACCAGTGCACGGTTAGTATAGTCGGATGAACGGGATGAGCCAAAAACAGGAGACGCTCCCCGAATAAATCTAGATGAACCCTATCTAGGAACATTAACATTAAAAAAGTAAAATTATTTGATGTTTTATTTTCATTTTTTAATTATATTTGACGATGTGGTTTGACATCAATTGATCGATTGAAATCACTTGTATCTCCAAAACCGCTCAACCGATTTTCTTCAAATTTGTTTTAAATGGTAGAATAATATTTTTCCTACATTCTAGATATTACAAAAAAAATTGTATCGGCAAATTGAAGACCTCTTTTGTTCATATCAGAACTTAAATATCAGAAGGAAAATATAATTAAATAAAAAATAATTATAAATAGCCTATGTAAAACGATAATATCCATATCCATACTGAATTTCATCAAAATCGTGTAAGTTCACGAGATGTAAGCGTTTAAGTAAAAAGTTAGTGGTCAGGCGCATGGTCTCTTTCGCCCAGAACCGCTAGTGCGAAGTTGACGAATTATGTGTGTTGACGTTGACAAAAAACGTCTCCTATATATGTGCAAAATTTCATTAAAATCCGTTAAGCAGTTTCCGAGATTTGCGCGTTACAAGGAATATTTTTAACAGACCGACAGACGGACACAAAACCTAATTTGCGTAGGAGGTTATGAAACGTCCAGAAATATGAAAAATTGAAATCGGAGCAAAAAAATATTTTTTTTTTTACAAAAACGAAACAATACTTTCGATTTCTAATATTAGAAATTTCTCGGAAGTAATACCATTTGACAAAGGCAATCTTTACAAAAATTAATTTAATACAATTTTACTATAATTACGGAATTTGTGAACAATTCACACGGTTCATTGGACGATGTTAATTAAGCTAATTAATAGCGTGAAATATTTGCTACTTCAAAGGCATAAAAGATTTTTTTGTTGTTGCTAAGACATTTTTACATTTTTTTATTTTCAGGACTACATTATATTTTGTAAAATAAATTATTTTAAATCAAAATGAGAATAGAATGTTGCGTGTTATATGAAGTTATACAATTTATGCTGCACTGGGTGGGGTTTGAACCAACGGATGTCTACGCTACCTAGATTACCAGACTAGCGCCATAACCACGCAACCACCAATGCAAGGTATATTTTACAAGAGTGTTAAAAAAGTTTAAAGTTATCATATTTGTGTTGATCACTTTCGTGATGTCACAACTAATCAAACTCGCTTTACTAAATTTACGCTGAACCCGGACTTGAACCACCGACCTCCAGGTTACAAGTCCGCCGCCTTATCGATCGAGCTACTGAGGTCGATGTTTACAAGTGTCGTTTAATCACTGGGTATAAATGTTAAATCTTATCTCATGTAGATTTATTTTAACACTGTGGGTATGGTAATGGTATACTTATATACACCAGGCGTGGAGTAAAGGAAATACAGCACCCCCAGACCTAAAAAAAGATGACTATAAACAGAGAACAGACTAGCCAACCCTTACAAGCTAGGCTAGCTAGCAGATTCCTGAGGCTTTAATGGCGTATAAAGAAAAAGTCCAAGGTCTCACTTTTCTGTTTATACTGATTAAAATAGAGAGGTTAGTTGATGGCATGGATGCTCAGAACTATACCTGCTGATGAGAGCAAATAAGCTCGAAACAGCTGTCCAGGTATGTTCTGATATTCATGTACATCTATTACAACTTCTCACTTTTCTGTTTATATGATTATACTGATTCTCAAGATGGTTGATCGCACGCACATATGTAGAAATAATTATATGGTTCAGGACGAGCCAACATCGAAATAAAGTTGGCTGGAGACCATCATTCCCCCCTCCAGCTGTAGCCAAGCTGTCTACAACAACAACATTGCATTATTTCTTGAAACAGACCTCATAGCTTGATCGATAAGGCAGTGGACTAGTAACCTGGAGGTCGATGGTTCAAGTCCCGGTTTCAGCGTAGATTTAGTAAAGCGAGTTTGAGTAGTTGTGATATCACGAAAGTGATGAACACAAATATGATAACTTTTTTTTTCTTAATTATTATGATTGATGTGACAGCGATCCCAAAATGTTTTCCTGATGACGCCTGGTGGCCTAAAACTATGCACGGCAATGCCTCATTGTGTAGAGTAGGGCTAGGAAATTAAATACAGGGCCATGCCTCGAGCCGTAACTCAGGTGCAGTCGAGCGCACCTGGTATACCACTATACAATTCTCGTGCATATACTCGTATAATGTAGGCAGGGCACCTTATCACTTCCACCACGTGAAGGCATTTTCCTGTTTTAGATTTCCCAGGGGGGTCTCTTACGACTTACGAATGCATGGAGTAGTGAGTCCAATGTAGTATTAATGTCAGAAGGAGGTAAGGGATTCTAGTACTAGTACATACATAATATATATACATAAAAAATCTTTAGGTACCTTCAGGAAACTAAAAAAGTCATGCTTACAAAATGTAGTGTGCTATCTGTTCTCTCGACTGTTTTTTTATGGAGCTAGCACATTGTCACGTTGAATACACCAGTTATCATTCTGTCACTGAAGTTAAGATACGTCCAGCGAGGCTAGGACTTGGATGGAGTGACCATTCAAATTCGAACCCTCGAGATGCTGGTTATTCCTGGACCCACTCCAGTTGAGTGAGGTTAAATTGAGTATCTATAGTTTGTCAGTTCCCAGCAAATGGAGGGTTAAACCCCCGTTGTGATATATGACCATGTAGTTGAAAATGAGGTTAAACGAAATAAAAAAACTCATTACAAAGTTTTTATATTTATTTCGGTCCACTCATACCTCATGAAGAAAATTAGCAATCAGTTACTTAGACATCACATGATATAATTAGGGGTCTCGTTATGCTGTGCTACCCACTAAAGTTATGACACAACGACATCAAACTTATTAGCTTGATCGAAAAGGCGGCAGACTCGTAACCTGGAGGTCGATGGTTCGAGTCTTAGTTCAGCAAAAACTTAGTAATGCGAGTTAGTGTAATATTGTGATTAGTACAAATATGATAATAGATTGAGAATTTTAAATATATGAGATTTTGAAGTGGACAGCAACTTTTATTATTATTATTTAACCCCTTATTAAAAGGACCTTATGTATAAACAGGTGAAAATTCAAATTTAGAACTATAAAAAAAGTCCAGGAATATGAAAAAAATTGAAATCGGAGAAAAAAAATATTTTTTCTTACAAAAACGAACACAATACTTCCGATTCCTCCTAATATTGGAAATTTCTCGGAAGCAATTGAGAGCAACTTGAGAATTAGCAGCGATCAACGGCTTGATAACTTTGAATACTTGAGAATTTGGAGTTAAGTGGGCGACATGAAAATGTTGAATGTGGAGTCATATTTAGAACGTGTACACTGTACAATGTACAGTTGAATGATACACCCTGTATGGCTGTCGTATCATTACTTATAATTATCAGGGTTCATTATCATGAAATTTGAGAACTCCGTCTTTATTTGCATAAAACATTTTGCTCTCAGTCAACGCAGGCCATATTGAGACGAATAAGTTATGTCTGAATGTATGTGGGGTAGACCTGACTGCGAAATTTTAATATGTAAATACTTACCATATTGATAAGAATAAGTTATGTCTGAATGTATGTGGGGTAGACCTGACTGCGAAATTTTAATATGTATGTACTTACCATATTGGGACGAATAAGTTATGTCTGAATATACATACGTGGGGTAGACCTGAGTGAGAAATTTTAATGTGTATAAGTATGTACTTACCATATTGAGACGAATAAGTTATGTCTGAATGTATGTTGGGTAGACCTGACTGCGAAATATTAATATGTATGTATGTACTTACCATATTGAGACGAATGGGTTATGTCTGAATGTGTGTGGGTAGACCTGACTGCGAAATTTTAATATGTAGTACTTACCATATTGAGACGAATAAGTTATGTCTGAATGTATGTGGGTAGACCTGACTGCGAAATTTTAATATGTATGTACTTACCATATTGAACGAATAAGTTATGTCTGAATGTATGTGGGGTAGACCTGACTGCGAAATTTTAATATGTACCTACAATATGTACATATGTATGTATGTACTTACCATATTGGGACGAATAAGTTATGTCTGAATGTATGTGGGGTAGACTGACTGCGAAATTTTAAAATGTATGTACGTACTAACCATATTGAGACGAATAAGTTATGTCTGAATGTATGCGGGGTAGACCTGACTGCGAAATTTTAATATGTATGTTTAGTTATACAGGTACTTCGGGTGGGAAATTAATAGACGTTTTTGTAATACCTCTGTGCGCTAAGCTACGGATTGCGTACTGTCATAGATAGGGAAAACCGATGCTAAGCAATGACTTGAGTTCTAGAATTTGTCTTTTATTTCGCTCTTAATCATCGAGACCGTGTGGAGTAAGCTAGCACCCAAGGAGACCTTGGGTTCGAATACCGGTCGGGTACAGATTTTTCTACTCTGTTCTTTGGATTTCCTGTAATTGTCCACTCATCGCTGGACGGCTGATGTTCAGTGACGGATTGAGAACTGGTGTATTTGACGTACCATCGACTCTTGCTGTAAACAATGTAATATATGAATTATATCGAACTCTCCTGACCTGGCATTATGGCCATGCGTGCATGAGAATCTCTAATGATGAACACATGATCATGCATACATTATTTACTCGGGTTTCCTTCTAAGCCTCTCCTTCTAAAGTGAGTTGTGGAAGACTATGGCTTGCTATAATAATAATAACACTCTTTAGTGGAAGGCAACCACTGGGCGAGGTTAATGCTCAAAGCAATTCCTACCACCTAACCCTCAGAGACTTATTATTATGTGGTCACAAACTCAAATGAATGAGGAAAAATTCATGCATTGGGTTGGATTCGAATCAACGGACCCCTAGCTACTTGGATTACCAGACTAGCACCTCAACCACTTGACTACCACTTGCTGGATCGATAATAATAACACTCTTGAGTGGAAGTTAACCACCAGGGAAGGTTAATGATCAAAGCATTTTCTACCAGCTAACCGTCAGAGTCCAATTATTATGTGGCCACAAACTCAAATGACTGAGGACAAATTCATGCACTGGGTAGAATTCAAACCAATGGACCCCTACGCTAAATGGTTTACCAGACTAGCGCGTTAACCGCTTGACTACCAGTGCACAGCACCAGAATTATTGCGTGTGTATACATTTAAAAAAAAGACCAGGCATTGGTAGTGGATGTGCTTACTGCACGATGCTAGTAATCTAAGCAATCCAGCGCATGGATCTGTGGATCGGATCCATCTCAATACTTGAATATTTCCTCATTCGTTTGAGTATGTGACGACTTAATACCTAATAAACTCTAAGAGGTAGTAAATTCTTTGAGCATTTACCTCGCCTGGTGTACCTTTTAGATTCCACTAAAGAGTGTTATTATTATTCTCACTTTCCTGTTTTTACTGATTGAAATAGAGAGGTTAGTTAGCTGATGACATGGATATTATGGATAATCAGAAGTATTACCTGCTGATCAGAGGAAATAAGCTCGAAACAGCTGTCTAGTTATGTTTTGATATTCATGTACTGTACATGTACTCGTACATCTAGTACAACTTCTCACTTTTTTTTATACTGATTATACTGATTACTATAGGTATTATAGTACTATATGAAAAAAAAAAAAAAAAACCATAAAAAAAAAAAAAAAATTACGACAGAGCTATCATAGTCAGCTGCTGCACAGCAATTATTAGATATTTACCAAGGGGTTAATTGTGAATAAATGATGACCTAACACTGAGTTTTAATTAGCTTGTGAGCTTGATCGATAAGGTAGCGGACTCGTAACCTGAGGTCGATGGTTCGAGTCCCAAGTTCAGCAAAAATTTAGGTTAATGCGAGTTTGAGTAATTGTGATCAACACAAAAACGATATCTTTTTTTTCAACTTAATTTTGGGCCATATGGTAGTTGGTATTGTGAAACACGAGCTATGATTGATGACCTCTAATACGGGGGAAACAAGGGAAAAGCAAAGGAGAAATACGGAGGAGAAAGAAGTTGATTGTGTTTGCCCAACTTTGAACAATGGAGGTTAGGATATAGGCCACAGGCCACAAAAAATATGAAGAGAAGTACTTGACATGTATAGGAAGAGAGGGAGGGGATAGAGAGGAAAAGAAAATTGATAGAATAATGAAACAGGAAGAGATAGATGTAGTTAATAGACGGAGAGGGAGAGGGAGAAAGAGCGAAGGGGAGAGAGAGGGGAGGAGGGAGAAAGAGAGAGAGGAGGAGGGTGAAAGAGAGAGGAAGAGGAGAGAGAATAGAGGAAAAAGAAATTGATAGAATAGTGAAACAGGAATAAGAAGTCTAGATAATAGACGGAGAGGGGGAGGGAGAAAGAGAGAGGAAGAGGAAAAGAGAGGAAGAGAGAGAAGAGAGGGAGGGAGAGAGAGAGAGAGAAAGAGAGAGAGGATAGAGAAAGAAAGAGAGAGAGAGAGAGAGAGAAAGAAAGAGAGAAAGAGTGAGAGTAAGAAAATCACAACAAAGATTGATATAATAACAAGAGAGGTACCAAGAGCAAAAGAAAAACAAAGAAAAAGGGATATTCATACTGATAAAAAGAACATTTGAAAGAGAAAGAGGATATTTAGAATGATGGAGAAGAACAGAAAACTATGTAAAGATTTTAATGGAGTGGAAAGAGAGAAAAGCGAGAGAAAGAGATAGGGATGAAAAAGCAATGAGAAAAGGAAAAAGGAAGATAAAAGGGATAGTAACAGATAGAAAAGCATGAGAAGAAAGAGGGAGAGGAGAAAAGGTAAACTGTAAAGAGGTGAAAACGGTTGACAAAAAAGATGTATTGAATGTAGAGGTTACAAGGGTTTGTTACATAATGGATTACAAAGGGAGGAGAGAATGAGGAAGAGAGAAGGATAGAGAGAGAGAGGGGAGAGAGAAGGATGGAGAGAGAGGGGGAGAGAAAGATGTGAGAGAAAAATGGAGAGAAAGAGGGAGAGAGAGGGGGAGAGAGAAGGATGGAGAGAGAGGGGGAAAGAAGGATGGAGATGAGAGGGAGAGAAGGATGGAAATAAGGTGGAATTAGAAGTGGATGGACAAAGGAAGATAAAGGGAGATGGAAGAGGAGAAAGAAATTTGCAAAAAGGTCAAAAAGTCAATTCTGCTACATTCTACATTTTGTACCTAACCTGTCTCTCTCTCTCTTTCTCTTGCGGCCTGTGTATTTTCAAATTCTCTTTTTCATTTCTAAACCAAAATCAATTTCAGCATGAATTTGATTAACTAAACAAGGCAAAGAAGAGAGAGAGAAGAGAGGAGAGAGAGAAAGAGAGAGCACATGCAGAAACATGTCAATAGCACGAGTGCAAAGCATTTAGTGCAAACATTCATACCTACATGGAAACCTATACAATATACATGCATAACACAAACACATGCATACAAACATACATACATGGAAACATATTATAAATGCATGACACAAACACATGCATACGAACATACATGTATGGAAACATATAAATGCATGACAAAAACACATACATACAAATATACATACATGGAAACATGAGTGTTTCCATGTATGTATTTGTATATGCATAAGCATAACACAAACATACATATGTACATACAGATTTAGGAGTAACTTATACAGTGCATTTCAATGAGCGGCATTATAACTGTCGAACTATTGTAAACACCGTGATACCATCACATCACATGGCAGAATATACGCAAAAGAGCCGTATGACTCATTTTCTTCTTCCTCTGAACGTCTCCGTAACTTCTAGGCCATTCAAGACAGGACTTTTACCTCCATTCCCTGGAAACTCACAAACCAGCTACCTACATTAACCTCACCCTACTCAAACTCGCTTTACTAAATCTACGCTGAAACCAGGACTTGAACCACCGACCTCCAAGTTACAAGTCCGCCGCCTTATCGATCAAGCTACTGAGGTCGGTCCCATTTAGAAGTACATTATAGGTAGGAATATTAGTCTTCAAAAACGACTATTGCACAATAATATACATGTGTATAGTTATTTATATGTATAATTAATTGTATGTATATATAATATGTATTATAATTGTACAAGTCTCGTGCAGATAATTAATGTGCAAAAAATTTGCACAAACGTTCTGAGCCAAGTTATTGTCTCAGACAAAATACAGTGGTAAATGTTCAACACCGTTTAGATGCACAACACCCTACATAATTAGAATATTTAGCTTAAGTATTTTTCTCTGAAAAATAAAGAAGAGGAAAAAGAAGAAAAAACAAATTATTAATAAGAACATGGGACGTGCATTTTTCTTTGGTTTAAAAAAAATATAATAAGATTTATATGTATGGGAGTATTTAAAATCGAAGAAAATTAACATTTAAAATAATATTACAAAAACGAGAACACAGCAATAACTTTATAGTAAAAAATGGGCTAGAATCATTGTTGTTGTTGTAGCCAGCTTGGCTACAGCTGGAGAGGTGAGTGATGGTCTCCAGCCTACTTTAATTCAAAGTTGGCTCGTCCTGAACCACATATTTCTATGTGCGATCAACCATCATGGGGACTTGGACTTTTCTTTATAAGCCATTAAACCCTTAGGAAACTGCAAGCTAGCCTGGCTTCTTATAAGGTTGGCTAGTCTGTTCTTTGTTTATAGTCCTCTAGCGAGACCTTAGTCAGTTTGCTAGAATCATTATCACAAGTCAGTTTGCTAGTTTCAATTACACCCCAGTTTTTGTTTTTGTCAAAATGTTACACAGGTAATAAAACTCATATATTATGTGCTTATAATAATTGTAGACTGCAATAGGTTGAATAGGCCAGGTGGGATTTAAAGCGAACAGAAAATAAGTTACAATTTCTGATAATGGTATATGAAATAAAATTAGCTAAAGGTTAACGGGAACTGGAGGAAAACAAATCAATCAAAATACATATAAATTCTGTTTCGTGTTAATACCTACAGACTGGCTGGCGCGTGTTCTCTTGACGAGCGCTCGTCTCCCGGCGAGCTTGATACACCTACCTAGGCTGAATGAATGAATCTTTTATTGTGCGATATATACCTAACCTACGAGTAAAGTTAATCCTTATTTTATTAGAACTTAGTTTTAGATATAATTGTATTTTATTAGACCTAATTTTTATTTTATACTAGCGGGCTGTCGCCCGCTTTGCGGGCCGAGGCATGGCCGTGAAAGCAAAAAATCCTTTTTCGCCAATGGCAGGTGTTGTAGTGGGAGTTTCGAAAAATCCCGTCTTATTGCACATCTAGACTATAAGACAAAGCTACCTACCAAATTTCAGCTTCCTAGGACTTACGGTTTGGGCTGTAGAGCGATGATCAGTCAGTGGTCAGTGGTCAGTGAGTGTCTTTGACATTTATATATTAAGATTAGAATAAGATAAGGAAATTGTGAAAAATGGGTAGTTCCCGTTAACTAATTAAAAAAATAAAATTAAGTTATAAAGTAGGTTAGGTAGTTACCATAATTACTAGTGTTAATAAAAATCGCTATGATAGATGTTACATTTACTCAAACACAATTTAATGCAAAAATAGTTGCCATACTTCGGACTCGAACCCCCGACCTCCAGGTTACGAGTCCGCCGCCTTATCCGTCGCCTCTCTCTCAGCCTGTTTTACACTTGTAGATTATTTATGTATGTATGTTTGTATGTATGTAATATGTATATGCAAGTATGTTTCATCTCTTCACTCTATTTCACTCTGTCTCACTGCCTTTCTCTATTTCCCTTCTCTCTCAATTTCTCTGTCATATCTTCCAATCTTTATTACTCTGATATATTTATTTGTGTTACCTCTCATCTCTCTTTTCCTTCACTTCCCTTTCAGTGTCCCTTCTCCGTCCTTTTCTCTCCCCATATCTTCTCTTTCTCTTTCCCTCTCTCTCTCTCTCTCTCTCTCTCCTCTCCCTCTCTCTCTTTCTCTCTCTCTTTCTCTCTCTCTCTCTCCCTCTCTCTCCCTCTCTCTCCCTCTCTCTCCCTCTCTCTCTCTCTCTCTCTGTCTTTCTCTCTTTCTCTCTCTCTCTCTGTCTTTCTCTCTTTTCTCTCTCTCTCTCTCTCTCTGTCTTTCTCTCTTTCTTTCTCTCTCTCTCTCTCTCTCTCTCTCTCTCGGTGGCAGGCGCTCTTACTTTTCACTTCACTGAACAGCAAGTTCAAGGTAAAAAGAAGAGACAGATATACACAGACATATACAATGTGAGATGAAAGGACAGAGACAGGAGAGAGATGGAGAGAGGGAAGGAGGAAGAGAAAGAGAGAAAAAAAGGAAGGTAGGGAGTAATACTAGTGAGAGGGATAAAAAAAAGAGGACGGAGGTAGAAAGAAATATAAAGATAGGTAGGAAAAGCTATGAAGAGAGGGAGGGAGATAAATAGATAGAAAGGGAGAGAGAGAGAAAGAGAGGGGGTAAAATAAAAAGAGAGAAGGGGGTATCTTGTCAATAAATTTGGAATGAGAGAGAAAAAATCTCGAAAATAAGTAAGAGATCACAGAATATTTTATGTTGCGAAATATTGTAAATAAGATTATACTTTCGATGTTTTACGAAGTTGAAAAGGAGGGAAAAAGGAGGAAAAAAGGAGAAGTGGAAGACTTTGAGTAAATATGAGGTTTGTAAAGCGGGAGAGAAAGATTATAAGGTAACTTTTAATCTTTCTCTACAGATTATAAGTTATCTTAAAGATTATAAGATATTTTTGTGTTAATCGCTTTCGTGATATCACAACTACTCAAGCTCGCTTTACTAAATCTACGCTGAAACCGGGACTTGAACCACCGACCTGCAGGTTACAAGTCCGCCGCCTTATCGATCAAGCTACTGAGGTTGGTAACGAAAGAGAAAGATCTACACATGATAGTAAAAAAAAACACACAAAAAATAATAATAATAATAATAAAGTCCACTTCGGTAGAGAGAGTTCAGTAGAGATGGTTTTTGGTCATAAGATTGGCGGTTTGCATTGAAAGTGTGACATTCGTTTAGATTATTCTACGTGACATCACCGGGGCTATCCTAGGGTCTAGGGTCTGGAGCTCCGTTGTGTTCGCGCACATTCGGAATACTCCGTACGGACAAGACTTGGTCGATTTTAAATAAAGCCACGTGACGAAGTACGGGTCGACAGCTAGTAAATAAACATTATTATCCGGACGGTTCATTGACGTAACGTAACACTGATGATAAGATGTGTGAGACGTGTTCAGCCGTACGGCGTAAGCTCCCGTTGAATCCCTAGATAAGAGGGAACAAGTGTGTTACCACTGTTACCTACACGTTTTGAGGGTCATTCATTGCACTGGTAGTCAAGTGGTTAACGCGCACTGGTAATCCAGGTAGCGTAGGGATCCGTTGGTTCGAATCCCAACCAGTGCTTGAATTTTTCCTCATTAATTTGAGTTGTTGATCACATAATAATAAGACTCTGAAGGTTAGGTGGTAGAAAATGCTTTGAGCGCATTAACCTCCATTTAAAAGAGTTATTATAATGCTCAAAGCATTTTCTACCACCTAACCCTCAGAGTCTTATGATTATGTGATCATTAACTCAAATTAAGGAGGAAAAAATCATGCATTGGGTGGGATTCGAACCAACGGATCCCGCCAGACTAGCGCCTTGACCACTTGACCATCAATGCACGGTACAAACGGTACATAACTATCCTAATACGCCAGATTAGATATATTATTATTAAACTCTTTATTAGAAGAACATACTGACAAACAAAAGAATGGTAAAAATTAAAATACAAAATTGACAATATAAATTTAATATAAACAGGAAAAAATAAACAAAATATAAAAATATACATAATTATGTCGCCTATGGCAATCTCTTCCACCCAACCCTTTTATTTACAGATATGTTTTTTTCACTCGGGTTGCTTTTCTGTTTCTACTGAATCATATTTGGTGCTGTAGCGAAGCTCGGGGCAACGGCTAGTTCACCTCAGTCGTCACCTTGCTATCTCGTGAGACTGTTTGAAGAGGAAATGGCATCACACTATCAGCAATACCTAGGTTTAGAATCTAGTTTTTTGTTTGAATAGCATTATAATTGCCTGCTATTATAGTGTGCTGTCAGCAATTAACTCATTTATGTACAATGTACATGCTGAAATGATACATATACTAGTTACTTTACACAAACACCTCGGTGCTCTGTACTTAGACTTGGATACTGGGTGGACAAATCATTGGGTTTTGTTTTCTATAAAGGTATACAGGGTGTTAAAAAGTCTGGTTATTTGTGAATAGTGGATAGAATAATAATAAAACTCTTTGGTGGAAGGTAACCACAAAATTCATAAATTTAAATGATTTTTTTATTAATTGGTTATAGAAGTTCTGGGCTCAACAGCTTTATTAATTTACTAGCCGTTTGCCCGTGCTTTGCAACGGGACTAAATTTCAAATTTACTAAGGCATGGCCGTACTGCTGGACAGCAATGCCTTTTTGAACTTTTTATAATTTTTCTGGACAAAACGATAATGGTTTTGGGGGGGTCAATTCTGAGACAACTAAACAACTCCGGACAAACAAACAAACAAACATAAGTAGGTAGGTAGGTAGGTAGGTAGTCCTTTTTTCTGTTTTATATATAGAGATGCATTGCCCTTGTTGGATTAAATATTATTATTATTACATAATATTGTGTGCATGATGTGTTCCTGAGATACAAATGTTTTTTTGTACACAGAAAAAAAACTTACTCAGAATATTGTTATATAATTATGTAACTATAGAGAAAAAATTTAATTAACTTAGAACCGCCAAATTTAAATGCTTTACTGATATTGTAAAGCGTTCACGTGGGAAATTCCATATTAGAAATCCTTATACGCAATACTATCACGGGTCATGGTCCTCAATATCTTCTAGTTTACTTTCTTTCTAATCTATCTTGTGTTGGTCAGTTCATGGTCTAGCATGCACTTGCCAGTGACTGTCACTAGTGACATGTGGCAGTGACATATCCCCAGACAATTCTCGGTCTCTTAACAGTGTCTCCATTGAAGACAATTGTCTAACTCAATTTGATCGAACCTCTGCATTACAAGTCAAGGATATTCACCTTTGGACTCTTCACTTCACCGTATAGGTAGACAGTAGAATTTTATCGTATACCTGATCCATCTACCATCTATACTTTACTATAGTATAGACTCCATTACAATAGGTTGTAAAGTCTATAATACATGTATATGCTAATGAATTGTCAGGACCCAGGAACGGATCTACACTTTCTAGCCCAGGGCAGACTGCCTCTTTCCCCCCTAGATCCGTCCCTGCCTGTTATAGTAGATATACATATGTATGTACAACCAACATGTATAAATATATAAACAAATGAAACCCCACATACGTATCTATTTTCAATTGTAGAATGTTCGTATACATTTGAATTGTAGGTACAATCTGAACAGTCTGTAACTCATTGAAATTGCACATTGTATCACGTTGAGTAACAGGTACTTCACTTATTGTTACAGTACATACATCGTACATTCTGAAGTAGGTATACATGCATAAATACATACATACATTTGCAGTTTCTACAGTCCACATTTATGTATATGCAAATATTATGATACTACCTATTATATGCATACTCGTATACACTATACAGGGTGTCCATAAAGTCTCACCCCACACCCCCCGTATCTTAAAAACGGCTGAAAGTATTGAAAAACGTAAAAACCCGTCCTTAATTTTTTGGGTAATTAAGTTTCAGCAACAAAAAAAAAATTGCCTACACTGCCCCAGTCAGGCTGGGCACGGACCAACTTTAAAAAAAGGGTTCTGTTTTTTGCCTTATTTTCTCATTTCCTTCTCTCTCAAAAAAGAGAGGGTGGGAGGGCGAGAGAGAGAGATAGAGAGGGGGAGGGAGGGAGGGAGAGAGAGAAGGAGAGATGGAGGGATGGAGAGAGGGGGGGGGAGAGAGAGAGGGATGAGGGAGAGAGTGGGAGGGAGAGAGAAAAAGAGAGAAAGGGAAAGAGAGAGGAAAAGAAGGACCGAGAAAAAGGTATTCAGCAGAAGAACGCAAAGAGAGAACAGAAGAAAGCGAGGAAAAGCTAAGATGGGGAGAGAGAGAAAGATCAAAGAGATTGAAAAAGAGAGAGATACATATACCTCATTCCAGCTTCTTTTTAGCCTTGAACTGTTGAGAATGTTCTGAAGTTGTGCCTGTGTCATACAAGTATACCTACCCTACACGCCTCAATCACTACACATGCATTTTTTTTCTCAAAATGAGTGCTTCGCAGACTTTTTTCGTAGCCATATGAACCATAACAGGAGCTACTGAATACACATGTAGTCTGTGTTGTGGCCTGTCCACCCCGTAGTACGTGGTACGGCTCCCCTCTGACAGGCGAGAAGAGAGAGAGATTCAATTACTCAGCCAGAATCCGGCAAATTCTCGCAGATTCTGACTCGAATGCAAAAAAAAAAAAAAAAAAAAAAAAAAATAGCCATGAAACAACAAATCAGCGCGCATTTTTCACAACATTTTTATACTGCCTTGTGGGGCCCACGTGACAAAAAGGTCAATCAGCGTGAAATCGAACCGGGTACCTCCGGCTTGCAATTCAAAAATAATAGCCACATCAAGCATCAAATCAGCACGGCTGTCACTCCAAACCCTTTGATGTTGTCACGGGAATCACCCAACACAAACACGCAGAAATGTGTTTTATGAGTATGTAAAATCAAACATAAACTACTTAATAAAATAATATGTATTTATACATTACATAGAAACATAATGTCTACAACCATGAGAAAAATGTATGTTTTATACGTAAAAAACCAACTTAGTATTACTATATAATTATTTATAGATAGATAATATTTATGTACATAACACAAACATAAAGTACATAATTATTTACAGATATACATACTCCTATATAGAACAAACACGAATTAATCACACACTCAAATCTCATGGCAATTCGCATTGAGAAAATTGGCCACAGGTCAAATCTTCATATCGTTGAGTTTGTCTCTCTTCACATTTTGGGTAGAGAGAGAGAGAGAGAGAGAGAGGGGGGGGGGGTTCACTGAATAGAACAAACTGAAAGGGATGTGGAGGGGGCGGGGGGGAAAGAGGTTGGGTGGAAGAGGACGCTCTGGGGGGCTCTCTGAAGATGGCTTGCTGAGGAAGGCTGACAGTCCTTGGCGCGTGGATTCAGCCCTTTATATCTCCCCCCCCCCCCCCCTTCCCTGTCTCTGTCTGTCGGTCTGTCTCTCTCTGTACTCTGTTTAGCAGTCACTGTGGCAGAGCGAGTTAGCGCGCTAGGCATTGCACACATGGTGACCTGGGTTCGATTCCCAGCGGGGGAGGATTTTTTCTGCTCTGTACTTGGATGTTCGGGGTCCACTCATACCTCGTGAGGAAAAATGAGTAGCTGCTTTAATGTGAAGCAGCGACCAGTGGCAGAATCTTAGGCAAAAAATAATACAAGGTATTGTAAATTAAAGTGGTAAAGTCCTATGATTTTGCGCTACCCACTAAAATTGTGACATAATAACACAAAGAAAAAGCATTATTATTATTATTACTTTCTATGGTCCTCTTAAAATTTTGATTTTTCAAACTTTAAAATCCTAGAATGGTATGTCTTGTGACATATTGTTTTAAAGGCCTCAATAAAATAAGTTCATTGCAACTGAATAGGAGAGAGAGAGAGAGAAATAGAAAGAGAGATGGAACGACAGAGAGGAAGAGTAATTATGGACATGATGCAATGATTTAGACAGTATTAGGTGGGACGGAGAGAGAGAGGGGGAAAGAGAGAGAGAGTGATAGAGAGAGAAGGAAGAGAGGGAGGGAGGGAAGGAGATAAAGAGAGAGAATAATTATATAGGGATGATGCAAGGTTTGAGCTAGTATTAGGGAGGAAGAAGAGAGACAGAGAGAAAAGAGAGAGAGGGAGAAAAGAGAGAGAGGGAGAAAAGAGAGAGAGGGAGGAAAAGAGAGAGAAGGAGAGAGATAAAGGAGGAGACAGAGAGAGAGATATTGGCAAAAGAGCAATAAAGAGAGAGAGAGAGAGAGAGAGAGAAAGAAACAGAATATGCGTGAGAGAGAAAGGAGAGAGAAGGAAAGGGAAAAAAAGTTTAGGGCAAAAAACATCGAGATTACCGGTGTTGAGGAAAGAAACTCAAGGAAAGCAGAGATCATTGAGAGAAGATTGCGAAAACGTGACAAAGGCCGGGAGAGAACGGGAGTAAAAGTGAGAGGGAGCAATTTAATGGGACGAGTTTTAGTAGGACCGGTGCCGGTGTAGAAGAAGCATGCACGTGGGATAAATTTATGGTACCTCGTGGGAAAAAGGGAGAAGAAGGACGACGGGATAAATAAATAATCCCACACCCGCTGAACATTTTCCCTCGTTCCGTTCCTCTTTCTCCTTCTAGTTGAGACGAAAATCAATAGAAATTTTCCCAACACGAGAGAAAGGTATGGAAGATTGAAGAGAGAGGTGGGACTTGGGATGGAACAACTGAGTGAGAGAAAGAGAGAGGGAGAAAGATGGGAGAGGGAGAGAGAAAGTGATTTAGGAATGGAAGGACTGAGGGAGAAAAGAGAGAGGGAGAAAGGTGGGAGAGGGAGAGAGAAAAGGATTTAGGAATGGAAGGACTGAGGGAGAAAAAAGTGCCGAGAAAAACTTCATGTTCTATGTTTTACCTTGTAGTTCCCAAGGATGGGATGGGGGAGGAAATGGAAAGAGGAAAGGAAGAGAGAGAGAGAGAAGGAAATGAAAGGAGGATGTTATGAGTATGAGACAGAAATACAGAATGAAAGAGGAGAGAGAGAGAGAGAGGGGCTATACTTTTTATCACCAAAGATTTATTAATGAAGATACTAGACACTTAACTGACCTCAGTAGCTTGATCGATAAGGCGGCAGACTTGTAACCTGGAGGTCGGTGGTTCAAGTCCCGGTTTCAGCGTGGATTTAGTAAAACGAGTTTGAGTAGTTGTGATATCAGGAAAGTGATTAACACAAATATGATTACTTTTCAACTAATAGACACTTATTAACCGAACCACAGTGAGGTTCTTTTTTTAACTTGCATACTGGACGATTTGTTTCCTTTCGTTTGTCTGTCTGTCCAATTTCATGCATTGGCCACGGTATATCTCATTTGGTGAAGAAAGTTCTAGGAGGGAGGGATAGGAGGAGGGAAGAGGGAGAAGGGAGGACGAAATAAGGGATAGGGGGAGGGAACAAACTAGTAGGAGGGATCAAGAGGGAGAAATCTTAAGGAAATGTTTCGTGACCCACTCAAATTTATTACCTCGTTGACAAAGTTTAAACAAAGATTCAGGATCTTTCTCTCTGATGAATATCTCTTTTTCTCCTTTATTCTAATGTTTTTCAATTTCTTACCCTTTCTCTCCCTCTCCCTCTCCTACATTTCTTAGTCTCTTGCTTTCTCTCTTTACGCCTAGACTAGACAAAACACGGCGATGAAAAGATTCAAAACCTTTGTGCTAGGCGAATATGTTATGTTATTCATATGTACACATATTATCTATGCAAATAAAATTTTGTTTTCCTCTAGTAAGTAGGCACTATGTACAATACATTATAATATGTAATGTATGCAGGGAGCTTTATGCAGTGTGTACGTCATGTCACTTCTGTTGTCTCAACCCTTACTCACACCCATTGAAGAGTTTTAAAAGAGCGTCCATTCATAAAAGGGACGAGTTTTTATGACTGGAGAATATGAGCTAGTTAGAGGTGGAAGAGGAAGATCTTGATATGAGAAAGTGAGGTGGAGTATTAGAAGGCAAGAGAAAGAGAAAGGTCAGCGGCATCGTCGCCGTCCATGGCTCGTTGAATACACCAGAGGCTGTATCCGTTGGTTCGAATCCCACCCAGTGCATGAATTTTTCCTCATTAATTTGAGTTTGTGACCACATAATAATGAGACTCTGAGGGTTAGGTGGTAGAAAGTGCTTTGAGCATTAACCTCGCCTGGGGAGGAGGAGGAGGAGGAGAAAGAGGAAGAGCAGAAGGATGAGATGGAGGAGGAGGATGAGGAAGAGCATCAGAATGAGAAGGAGGAGAAGAGACAGAAGGAAGAGAAAGGAACAAGGAAATGCATATAGTGGGAGGTAGATAATTAGAGAGATGTGGGACGGTTAGAAAGACAAACATCCCAGACAGAAAGGCAGCTCCATTATACCAAAGTAACACGCGTGCTTACAGCTGTGGGATTCTTTGTTCAAACTTCCTCATCATCACATAATACTGAAGTTTATTAACAAAATATAGTGGTACTTCTTATTTTCAATGGTTATAAACCCGTCTGGCTGGGGGACAATAAACAGGTAGTAGACCAGCAGTCCGGCTGGGGGACTATAAATAGGGAGTAGACCAGCAGTCTGGCTGGGGGGCTATAAACAGGGACTAGACCAGAAGTCTGGCTGGGGGACTATAAACAGGGAGTAGACCAGCAGTCTGGCTGGGGAACTATAAACAGGGGTAGACCAGCAGGGTTGGTTCTGGGGGACTATAAACAGGGACTAGACCAGCAGTTTGGCTGGGGGACTATAAACAGGGACTAGACCAGCAGTTTGGCTGGGGGATTATAAACAGGGAGTAGACCACATTGGCTTGGTTCTGGGGCCCTTGTCAATTATTAGCCTCCTTGTGAAGACAGTGGTAGAAGTGCTGAGTCATTCCTCCACTGTCTGGCTACTATCGTTCACGATGACGCCACCCTATGATGATGATAAATCCGTCGTGTTATGACTATGCAGTTGAAAGCGACGTTAAAAAAGTTATAGACCTGGTCAATACCATTGTGGTAATGCTTAACTAAGCATACAAGCTGCATTGCGATATTAAGTGTTCAGACGGGTAGCCTTATTATGCTAACAGATTCTTAATTATCAGAATGAGAACTATGTATGATTGTATAAGGACCAAATTATTAAATCTGGAGAAGGTACAACAATTAGATACTACAGACTATGCGAGTTTCAATCAATGGTAGCGCACTATAGTATTGTCCAGTTGCGGCCGGTCCTAAGGAGATGCGGAATTGCAGCACCCCAAAAATCCCAAATGGGAAGGAAGATAACTTGTCATGTCCCGGCTGGGTTTCGAACCCGCAACCTCTGGATTTACACAGGCCGCTTTATACCTAAGCACATCGCCGCCAACGAAATAACCCAATCAAGTGCAGGCAAAAGGCAAGATTTTGAATTATGAAGTGAGAAAGCTTTCCTTCTGCTTTCTAATTGAAAAAAAGGGAAAGCAGTCCACAACATCGACTGTCAAGGTGTTTTCCGCAACTTTGTGTTCTAGAGTTACGAACCCCCCCCCCCCACCTCTTTTCATCTTAATTGTGTAAGTGAAATGTTGATAACGGTGCCACACACCAATATGGCGTTTCCCAAGTCAGAGGACTTTCGATACTTGGGAACTTTTTATTAAAAACAAAAGTTGAACTGTAACTAGAAATCCACAGTGTGCCTTGATTTTTGTTTTCTGACCACTAATCCAATGGGTTTTTTTCTAGAAAATAGGTATTTCATAAGGTACATTCCTTATGTATAAAGGTTGGTTGGAAGAGATTCTCATAGGCAATAACCCACCCTTTAGTTAGAAGATACATTATGTATATATTTTGTTTATTTTTTTTCTTGTTTATATTAATACTGTCAATTTTGTATTTACCTATCCCATTATTTGTTTGTATATAAATATGTTCTACTAATAAAGTGTTTCATAATAATATTATGTATATTGTAGGTATATAACAGTTCTTAATTGTGGGAAATAAAAAATCGTTACAAGAAATGTCACTTAAAATATTAAACGCTTGAATTTTATTTTTTGGATGAAAAAAAAAAAAAAAAAATGGAGATAGAGTACAGTATGTTTCAGAAAAGGTGGCCACCCCCTTGTAATTTTTGAACGCAATTTTTCAATTCTGTAAAGTTCTAAGGATAGGAAGTGCCCTATGGTCATATTAGGCCCCGATCGGCCCTTCCGGCCTTTAGGCCATATTTTTTCATTTTTCTCGCGAATCTAGAAATAATTTTTCTGAACATACTGTATGGTAATTATACATGGTTTCTAATTTCCATCCTGAAATATGAACGAGAGTAGGTAAACTCTTTCTTCGAATTTAACAAAAGATATGGCCTTATTTATATTTGTCAGAAATCGGAGTGGGTCATGGGTTAATCTCGAGAAATTCCCTCAATTTAGCTTACAAATTATGTCACGGAGATTCGTAATTACCAGGCAGTAGTACATTCGAGTGCGCGATTTACTCGGTGGTTAAGCACTGGCTTGCCATGCGCAAGGTCCGCGTTCAAACCCCTGTGCCGACAGAAATTTGTATTTTTTATTTCGTTACAATTGTTTGTAAGGGATACCTTCCGGTGCGCTCGTGTTGACCCAGCACCTAAGAGGTGAAGTATTGTGTCACTTCTCGCCCATCAGAGGAGAGGCATACTACGGGATGGGCAAGCTACAACACAGACCACTATACAGTAGCTCCTGTTCCATGGCTACGAAATAGCAAATTCTGTAAAAGACTCATCTTTAAAATATAACATACCACTCAACCACCAACGAAATTTAGGTGGTCATCTTAGTGTTACTCATCGTAATCGTGATATCACAACTACTCAAACTCGCTTTACTAAATTTTTGCTTAGCTCGAGACTTGAACCACCGACCTCCAGGTTACAAGTCCGCCGCCTTATCGATCGAGCTACTGAAGTCGTCTCTTATCTCAAAAGGTTAGGCTGAGGTCATGGGTTTTGCTTTTGGGCGTTACGTGTATTTTGGCATTAATTTGGTACACTATCTAAGATTTAAGACTTAAGAATTTAATGGAACTAAGACAATAAATTTATTCATATCATATTATTATCTGCTAAGCTTAGACAAATTCCTGAGAAGTGCCGTAGGCTGAACGACTCACCTTGACCTGTTTTACGTCTTGAAATTATCTTTCGGTAAACAAATGCTTTGTGGATTGTTCATGTAAATAAAATTTTGTTGACTATTCAATTCGGTCAGTAGGATTTCAAGAATGAGATTCTATTACGGAGAAGATATGGTTTTGTTTTAAGCTTTAAACAATTTCATAGTTTAAAAAAAAAAAAAAAAAAAATGAAAAAAGAAATAGAAAATCATCGAACGCAAACGGTGCACTCAAATATATTTGGAGCAAAGGAGAATATGGAAAAAGAAATGAATTGAAGAAAAGTAAAAAGTTAAAGTTAAAAAGTAAAAGTTATCATATTTGTGTTAATCACATTCGTGATATCACAACTACTCAAAATCTTTACTTAATCTAATACGCTGAAACCGTGACTTGAACCACCGACCTCCAGGTTACAAGTCCGCCGTCTTATCGATCAAGCTACTGAAGTCGGTAATTGAAGAAAAGGATTAAAGTAATAGAGATGTATAGTGAAAGGGGAGGCGGGGTTTTTTTTAATTTGGGTCTAATAACGTCGGTTTTAAACTGCATGCTCATATCATAAACTTACAAACCTGTTACCTACATTAAGCTCACCCAGCCTAGGTTGTGCCAGCATTACGAAGTCTTCACCTAGCTGGACGTTGCTTGACTTCAGTAAATTCACTTTTTTAAAGCTTATACTTTTTTAAAGATTATTTTACTTTTAAAACACGGGGAATTAAAGGTTTTCTGACCGGGGGATATCAAATCAAGATGCATGATAGGGCTCTGATAGAAGGAGGTCTCTCAGAGAAGATAGAGAAGGAACGAAAAGAGATTAAGAAATTTTTGAGGGCAGGTAGTAGGAGAGGCGGATAAGAGGAGGGGGAGAGAGAGAAAAAGAGGGAGGAGAGAGAGGAAAGAGACGGAGGGAGAGAGAAGAGAGAGAGAGAAAGAGAGGGAGGAGAGAGAGGCAGATAGAAAGGGAGAGAGAGAGAAAGAGAGGGAGGAGAGAGAGGCAGATAGAAAGAGAGAGAGAGAAAGAGAGGGAGGAGAGAGAGGCAGATAGAAAGGGAGAGAGAGAAAGAGAGGGAGGAGAGAGAGGAAAGAGACGGAGGGAGAGAGAAGAGAGAGAGAAAGAGAGGGAGGAGAGAGAGGCAGATAGAAAGGGAGAGAGAGAAGAGAAGAGAGAGGGAGAAGAGAGAGAAGAGGAGAGAGATAGAGAGGGAGGAGAGAAAGAGGAAGAGAGAGGGAGAAGAGAGAGAAGAGGGAGAGAGATAGAGAGGGAGGAGAGAAAGAGGAAGAGAGACAGCCTAGAGGGGGAAGAGGGGTGACTAATTCACTAGAGAAAGAGATATAGTGGAAAAGATTGATAGAAATATTTAACAGAATTAAGGGAGGAAGAAGAAGAAGAGGAGAGAGAGAGAGAGAGAGAGAGAAAGAGAGAGAGAGAGAGAGAGAGAGAAAGAGAGAGAGAGAGAGAGAGAGAAAGAGAGAGAGAGAGAGAGAGAGAGATATGGATATAAAGATTTGATTTGATTTGAAAAAGTTCATAATATATTTTTTTACAATAATAAGTAAACAAGAGAGAGAGAGAGAGAGAAAAAAAAGAGATTGTGTGAAAGATTTGAGTGGCTAAAGGAAAATAGAAAGAAAGGAAATTGAGTGAGAAAGAGGAAGAGAAACGGGGAGAGAGAGAGAGAGGGAGGGGAGAGAGGAAAGAGTGAGGGAGAGGGGAGAGAGGGAGGGAGAGGGGAGAGAGAGAAAGAGGGAGAGGAGAGAGGAGAGAGAGAAAGAGGGAGAGGAGAGAGGAGAGAGAGAAAGAGGGAGAGGAGAGAGGAAAGAGTGAGGGAGAGGGGAGAGATAGGGAGAGAGAGAAAAAGAGGAAGAGAAAGAAATACTGTAGGGAAGCAATAGTAGTAGAGAGGGAGGAATAAGAAATGGGGGAGAGGGAGAAAGAGAAGACTGTAGGGAGGTAGAAAAATTGAGGAAAAGCGAGAGAGAGAGAGAGAGAGAGAGGGACAGAAGGAGCCCCAATGTCTAGACACAGTGACTATTTTTTCTCGCAAAATCTGGGGGTACAAACAGAATAACAGAATAATAGTTATGGCAAGAAAGCGAGAGAAATAAGAGAGGTCGATTATTGTCCCTTGTCTAATGTTTATTTCAGTTTCAACTCGGGCTTTCCATTTTACTTCCGAAACCATTATTATTATTACTATTAAACACTTTATTGGATATAAAAAAACATATGTACAGTACAAATAATTATAATAACAATTAAAAAATGGAAACAATACATACAATATAAAGGAAAAAGAATAGAAAAATATATATTACTACTAGCGGGCTGTCGCCCGCTTTGCGGGCCGAGGCATGGCCGTGAAAGCAAAAAGTCCTTTTTCCCCAATGGCAGGTGTTGTAGTGGGAATTTCTAAAAATCCCGTATTATTGCACATCTAGACTATAAGATAAAGCTACCTACCAAATTTCAGCTTCCTAGGACTTACGGTTTGGGCTGTAGAGCGATGATCAGTCAGTGGTCAGTCAGTCAGTGACTTTGAAATTTATTATATGATTATTATGAAACTCTTTATTAGAAGAATATAAATACATACAAAAAATGTTAAATTAAAATAAAAAATTGACAATATCAATAAAAACAGGAAAAAAATAAACAAAATATAAACATATGTCCTAACTAAAGGGCGGGGTTATTGCCTATGGCAATCTCTTCCACCCAACCCTTGTTGAAACTATCTAATACAGTCAAACCTTGGTGTGAGAGAAGAATTTCCTTGTGAAATTTACCTCCCTTTAAAGGACAATAACCTCTTTCTAAGAGAAACCTTGGGAGAGGATAATTTCCTGGTCAAATTTACCTCCCTTTAAGGGACAATAACCTCTTTCTAAGAGAAACCTTGGTGAGAGGATAATTTCCTGGTCAAATTTACCTCTCTTTAAGGGAAAATAACCTCTTTCTAAGAGAAACCTGGGTGTGAGAGAAGAATTTCCAGGTCAAATTTACCTCCCTTTAAGGGACTATAACCTCTTTCTAAGAGAAACCATGGGTGTGAGAAGAGTATTTCCTGGTCAAATTTTCCTATTTTCTCTCCCCTTCTCTGTCTCTTTCTCTCCCCTCCTCTCTTTCTCTCTGTCTCCCTTCTCCTCTTTCTCTCCCCTCCTCTCCTTCTCTCTCTCTCTCCCCTCCTCTCCTTCTCTCTCTCTCCCCTCCTCTCTTTCTCTCTCTCCTCTCTCCCCTCCTCCTCTTTCTCTCCCTCATCTCTTTCTCTTTCTCTCCCCTCATCTCTTTCTCTCTGTCTCCCTTCCTCCTCTTTCTCTCCCCTCCTCTCCTTCTCTCTCTCTCTCCCCTCCTCTCCTTCTCTCTCTCTCCCCTCCTCCTCTTTCTCTCCCCTCATCTCTTTCTCTTTCTCTCCCCTCCTCTCTTCTCCCCCTCCTTACAACTCTGTGTTTATCCTGACAGCTCCATTAGTCACCGAGTGATGTAGGACAATGCTTATTCCGTTGCCCTGGTGATGGCGTCTAGGAGTCTAGAAGCTGATTGCGTTTGTTGTCGGCTGATTTATTTTCCATTATTATTATTATTAATTTTTTTCCTTTCCTAATCTGAACCGACCTCAGTAAGCACAATCGATAAGGCAGCAGAATTTCACCCTGGAGGTCAGAGGTTCAAGTCCTATGAGATTAACAGTATTAACACAGATAAATGGGTGGATGAGGAAAACACAAAGGGCTGGGCGGAAGAGATTGCCAAAGGTAATAACCCCGCCCTTTAGTTAGGACATATGTATTTATCTATTTCTTTCCATTTTTATATTGTTTCCATTTTTCTATTTTTTTTTTCTATTAAAGCATTTAATAATAATAATATTAACATCATCAGATCACACTAAAATAATGGAACAACATAAATTACATGTCTTCCTTCTCTTAACCATTTCCATCGATTAATTTAAAATTACTCAATGCTTTAAGATTGTGAGTAAAATTATAAGCCAAAAGCCACATTATACGCTTAATCTTGTACTTATTTACAAATTTGAATAAGTCTAAATGCTTGGGTACCTAGAAATTTGTTATGACTTTGGACCCATGGAAAGTATTTTTCTCGAGAACAACAGAGGGCATTGTATTCCTAATGAAATGGAAAGCATTTTCAAGTATAATTTTTTGTAGCTACATTTCGTTGATTTTTTGTCCTATAAAAATCAAAACTCTTTATCCCTACATGTTTAAAATTTATTGTTTTAAAGTGTTTGTGATTCTTATCAAGGACTAGTCCGTATATAAATATACACCCGGTTACCGGGCCATATTATTATTATTACCTATATCTCCAAATATAAATCTCGAAAATGATTAAAACAGTTACAACAGTGCTTCTTAAAAATATTAATTAATAAAGACACTTATTTTTACTGTCCTATTACGGCTAAAGGGTCCTTTTATTCCACTGATTTATAGTTTCTTATAACCGACCTCAGTAGCTTTATCGATAAGGCAACGGACTTGTAATCGGAGGTCTGTGGTTCAAGTCCCAAGTTATTAGGCAAATATGTATCAAGCTCCCCGGGAGGCGAGCGCTCGTCAAGTAGCGCCAGCCAACCGGCCTATATTAACACGAAAACATATTTTATATGTATTTTGATTTATTTAGTAAAGCTAATTATTTAGTTGAGTAGTTGTGACATAACAAAATTAACACAAAATAAATATGGCAAGAAAAAAAATTGTTTCTTGTAAAAAAAAAAATACTTTCTATAGCATATAGGTAAATGGAAAGGAAAAACCTATTAACTTTCGATGGTTGATGAGCTTTCCTGCTGACTCAGACTTGGTAAAACCGGGCAAACCAGTATAATATGCATCATGTGCACTGGTAGTCAAGTGGTTAACGCACTAGTCTGGTATTCCAGGTAGCGCAAGGATCCCACCCAGTGCATGAATTTTTCCTCATTAATTTGAGTCTCCACATAATAATAAGACTCTTTTTTTTATATTATGAATGTAAGCCAACCTCCAAAAAATTTAAAATAATAATACAAATAAATAAAATCAAATCAATAATAAGACTCTGAGGGTTAGGTGGTAGAAAATGCTTTGAGCATTAACCTCGCCTGGTGGTTACCTTCCACTAGAGAGTGTCATTATTATATGTATGCCGTGATTAATTAATTTAATTTTCAACTTTTTTATGTCTAGCAAAGATTCCTGAATTGGCACATAGCCTCTGGCTACTATACTTGGTTTCAATGTTAGATGTTTATCAACAGACGTCACGAATGTTTATATGTTAGTACTATACAGTAAAGGATTAGTAATTCGAACTCCCAATGTTAATATGGTAATGTCGCTCATGGGTTTTTTTTTTTACAAACAATCCGTGTCTTTGTTCTGAATAAGATTGTAATTTATTAGGTTGTACACATGGTTGTATAACCCACACGTTGTAGAACCGACAGTATGATCCCTGAAGTAATGCGAAAGCGGTTCCGGGGCACAATTATCTGTTTTAAAAAAATGAAGAAAAAAAAAACTTGACGGCCCAGCGTCCACTCATACTTCGGCAGGATGCTTTAAGGGGCCTTGGGAAATTTTGTATAACTTGTATTTAGCTATAACAGTGGTATCAGTGTAGATAGGTTATTCACCTTATTTCATACCCAATGAGGAAAAACTACTACATACAGCCTCAGTGCCAGTAAAACCGACCAATACATAAAGCAGTCGCTATTATCCATACAGAAGTTTCTCAAATAACCTCATATCTCATGAGGAAATAATAGTTTTACCATGTATACGTATCTATGTACTTCTATAGGTATAGATAGTTATACATAGTTATTTACGTTATGTAATCAGTACTTTCTTTCTCTTTTCTCAGTACCTATTATTTTCTATGGTTAACAGTTTTCAGTGCCAAAACATGTTTTAGGGTACCCCGGAATTTTTTTATATAAAGAAAAACGTTTGAGGGGGATAGGGGGGGAGTTAAACGAACTTGTGTAAATATTAGAACCCCCCCCCCCCCCTCTTCCTACAAGCGCACCATCATATTACATGTTGAACTTTAAGGAAAGGAGGGATGTCAGAGAGGGAAAGAGAGGGGGAGAAAGAGAGAGGGAGAGAGAGTGAAAGAGGGGAAGAGACGGAGGAACAGTAAGAGAATGGGAGACTTGAGGCAGTAGGAGGGGAAGAGAGGGAGGAACAGAGAGAGACGGAAGAACAGTAAGAGAATGGGAGACTTGAGGCAGTAGGAGGGGAAGAGAGGGAGGAACAGAGAGAGACGGAAGAACAGTAAGAGAATGGGAGACTTGAGGCAGTAGGAGGGGGAGAGAAAGAGGGAGAGAGAGAGAGAGATGTAGGGAGGGAGTGAGAGTAAGAGAATGAGAGGGGGAGAGAGAGAGAGAGAAAGAGATGGAGTGAGGGAGAGTAAAAGAGAGAGAGAGAGAGGGGAAGGGAGGGAGGGAGAGAGAGTAAGAGAAGGGGGGACTTGAGGCAGTAAGTAGGAGAGAGAGAGGGAGGGAGAGAGGGAGAGAGAGAGAGAGAAGAGAGAGAGAGAAAGAGTAAGAGAGAGAGAGAGAATAACAGAATAGGGGACTTCAGGCAGTAAGTAGGAGAGAGAGGGAAGGAATTTAATGGACGACAAATGGTCAGAGTCAAGAGTAACTTGAGATTTCCGACAATAACTACACCTCCCCCCCCCCCCCCCCATTGAGTAGACCTCCTCCCGAAATGAGGTCAAAAAAGCAGAATGGGAGACAGAGAAGAGAAGGAGGGAGAGAGAAAAAGCTCTTCTTAAATTTAATATTTGTATTTGATGTTCTTTTTAAAAACGTTTCTCAAGCATATTTCATTATTATAGCTGACATATACTCAGAGATTTGAGCTTTTCATAGAAACTATTAACATTAGGGTCAAATTGAACATTATTAATTTATGATTTTTAATCAACCCAATAATCTTGTGGTATACTAACACAAAGAATACACATTTTTTTTATATGAAAATACTTTTCAATTTTTTTTTTTTTTTAAGTTCGGATATTTCTTATTATACGAGTGTTAATATTTGTAGTTTTAAGTAGGGAAAACTTGTATGAATGGGTTGTTCCGGTAAGTTTATATATAAATATTATATAAAAAATATATTTATAATGGTAGTGCTGAAAGAAAACTTCCAGGCTAAATAAAAATGATAAATTGAAGAGCGATAAAAAGAAGAAAAGTGTAAAACATAAAATTGATGCTGAAAAATGATTGCAAGACGAGTTTTTGATAATTTTGTACGAGCGAGTTTGAGAACTGACAGATCACCCCCATTTATTTTACCTCCCCCACGCCCCCACTCCCGACTAAACCCACCCAAATATTAGGGGGGAGCTGATGAGTACTCAGTGTCGAAGTTTTTTTTAAGTATTACGTGTAGTAATAAAACTGTCCGATTAAGAACTGAACTGTCTATAACTTACCTTCCATAGATAAGCGGGATTGAAATACGAAATATAGTGATTTTTTCTCAAGCAATCTTACCTGTAACAAAAACAATTTTACAAACATGAATATTATATAATAATAAAATATGTTTTCCTTCTGTTATTACATACGTTTCTCACTCAAATAACAACCAACGTATATATATCTGTCAGGTATTGCCTCACATATTTTCCTAATTTCTATGTGAGGTGTAGACAGTAGCATTAAAAAAAAAAAAAAAAAAAAAAAAAAAAAAAACACATCACAATTCCAGTGGCTAGTGGAGAATTATAGGACTTTAATATCCTTATCTTATTTTGGTCATAACTCCGCCACCACTTCTCACATCAAAGTATGGGAGCTACTCATTTTTCCTCACGAGGGATGAGTGAACCCCGGACATGCAATTAAAACTGGTTATTGTGTTTGCTTCAATCTTCATCTACAAAATGGACAGCTCAGAAAAAATCTACGCCAGAGATTGCCATATTCAATAACCCCGCCCTTTAGTTAGGACATATGTATATAGGTAATTTGTATATTTTTTTCCTGTTTATATTTATATTGTCAATTTTATATTTTAATTTTTACCATTTTTTTGTTTGTATATATTATGTATGTTCTTCTAATAAAGAGTTTAATAATAATACGCTGATCTGGGGATCGAACCCAGGTCATCGTGCAAGCCTAGTGCGCTACTCCACTCGACCAAGGTTGCAATTTCTCACAAACATTCTTCTTCTTTCAGTTTGCCTTTTCCCAGATCTACTAAGGGTCGGCATTGTTCAACCTCATGGTTGGGGTTGGTTGGTTGTGGCACATTTTTTATGGCTGGATGCACTCCCTAACGCCAACGACTCTATTTGATTTAACGTCCTGATTAGGACGGGGGTTTTACCCTCCATCCGCTGGGAATCGTACCATTAGCTACCCACATTAACCTCACCCAGCCTGGGTAAGGCCGGAAATCCCAGCCTCACGTGTACGGAGGGAATAGAATTTTCTGTGAAAAATCTGCTCCGACCGGCGATCGAACTCAGCATCTCTGGACTACGGGCAGTAGACACAACCAATACGCCACGGAGGCTGGCGTAACAGTTCACAAACATAAATACGAGTAATTATAGCTGATAGTAAAGTATAATTTCGTGAAAACATGCACCTATTAATAGAAACATACAATGTTCTGCGTATAATTCACAAGTGTTTTCCACTGGAAATATTATTGAAATAAATATTTGTTTGATTATTTTCCATCATCATTATAATTGCATACAGCGTCTTTTGAGCGATTTCGTGCCACAACAGATGCATCGACCTCAGTAGCTCGATCGATGGTTGGGTTGGGTTGAAGAGATTGCCATAGGCAGTAAACCCCGCCCTTTAGTTAGGACATAATTATATGTTTATGTATATTTTTCTATGCTTTTTCGTTTTTATTGTATATATGTATTGTTTCCATTTTTTTATTGTTATAATAATTATTTGTACTGTACATATGTCTGTTTATACAATTATCACAATCTGACGGAAATGCTTTGAGTATTAACCTCACCTGGTGGTTACCAAAGATTATATTATTATTAGGTATGTTATTTAATGGATAAAAAAAATATTTCCATTCCTCGGAACGAACGCCAGTAACCTTATCAGTATAATTCCATTATTGAGAGTAAAGGTCGGTGTTAAAAAATTAAAACATGTACTTGATTTACAATATAATCTTATTTCATTGATCATATTTCTGTTATCAGCATGTCGATATGAAAAGGCGAGATGTTTGGAGGTGTCTAGCTGAGGTCCTGACGATTTTTTTATTTTTTTATTTATTTACACTTTATTAGATAATAGGACATATACAATACAAATAATTACAAACGAAAATACAAAATACAATATAACAAAACAAAAAATAATAATAAATAAAGAAAAAAAATAAATAAATATATACATAATATATGTCCTAACGATGTGGGACGTGGGGCACATCACATGGGACTGTTTCTACTATTGGGCCGTGGGGTACATCACATGGGACTGTTTCTACTAGTGGGCCGTGGGGTTGCCCTGTAACCTTTCGAATTTCGAAAATAAAATAAAATTACGTACACATTATAGTTGTTGTCCCTTGCTCTAATCTTCTGTCAGGACATTCTGCTGTCGTGTCAGCCGTCAGCTAGATTTAAAAAAAATATGTCACAGCAAAATATTATGTTTTACATTCACAAAATTAAAAATGTAATGCTAGAGTTTTAATTAACTTTTTTTTTAATTTCCCCTGTACTAGACTTCATGTGATACAGGTAATTACATGTTATGCTGTATTTGACACCACAAAGCCAGCGGCACTTGGTAGTTTTGAGGTAGGGTGGGAGGGGAGGTAGAGGGAGAGATAAGTGAGAGAGAGGAGAGAAATAGAAAATAGATAAAGTAATGGAGAGAAAATAGAGAAACGTGTACCTATACATAGTACATAATGGGAGGGAGGTGGAAGGGGAGAGAGAGAGAGAGAGAGAGAGAGAGAGGGAGGTAGTGTGGGAGGGAAAGAGAGAGAGAGTCAAGAAAGAGAGGAGAGAAATAGGAAAAGAAGTAATGGAGAGAAAATAAAGAAATGTATACCTATACACAGTACGCAATGGGAGAAAGAGAGAAAAAGCAAGATGAATAATAATAATATCCCTTTATTCATAGTGCCCGATTAGAACTATTAAGTCCCATTGTTCCAGCAGTAAGCCCAAGACGTATTATTAAGTGGTAAAAATCACAAATGGGGGGATAACTTGTCTTGTCCCGGCTGAATTTCGAACCCGCGACCGGTGGAATCTTTGGATTCACACAGTGCCGCCTTTACCACTGAGATAACGGGACAGATCAAGGAATAGATACACAAAGGACAGGGAAAGGAAGAAAGAGAAGAGAAAAAGGGGGAGAGAAAAGAGACGGTGTAAAGGTAAACATGAGCAATAAACAGTAAACTTTATTACAGGTTCTGGCATGTTTGGGGTTAACCTGCCCCCACAATTTACAGCTAGAACAGTAGGAATGTCGAAAGGTCAACCATAGCTACTTTGCATGTTGCAAATGTTTGCAGGCCATTGCGAAAACTGGTCAAAGCAGGACAGGAAAAAACAAAATAGAGAAAGGGAAGAGGATATATTTAAGAGAACAAGAAAGAGAGAGTGATGGGGAAGAGAGAGAGAGATAGTGAGAAAGAGAGAGTTGTTATAACAAAGGTAGAAACTATCAAAGGAAGGTTTGGTTAAAAATATTGAAGGTTTAGTTGCACACAGGAGGAATCAAAAAAACATTAATAATAAACCTATTAAGATCAGCAGAACTAGGGAGTATACAAAGGAAAATACCCTGAACACACAATAGATTCAAGGGTAGAACATGAATGAAATGAAGGTTAAAATATTTTTATACTTGTACATTGGAGGAATCTAATAGCAAAGAAAAGAGAAAACTTTAATAATAAACCTAAGATCAGCAGAACTAGGGAGTATGCAAAGGAAAATTCAAGGGAAAAAACATAAATAAATTGAAGGTAAAAATATTTTTGTAGTTGTACAGTTGTACACAGGAGGAATGTAAAAGCAAAGACGAGAGAAAGGGGAAATAGAATAGAAAGAAAAATATTGAGGTGAGAAGTATCAAGGGAAGATTTGGTTGGTTGCAAGAATAGAATTCATAAACTGCAAATTGATGTGAATTCCCCTGTGCAAATAATATAATATGCAGCTCTGAGTGGAAACAGTCAGGTATAGGAGTGAGGAGAGAGTGATAAATATGGGGAGAGAGAAGAGAGGAAGAGAGAGATGAGTGATAGATAGTGAAAAAAAGGGAGGGAAAATAGAGAGATGGGGAGGGGAGAGAAAAATATTACAGAGGGAAAAAGATATATTAAAAGGTGGGGATCAATGAAGATAGAGAAAGGGAAAAAGAGGGAAAGGGAGCGAAAGAGGGAAAGAAAAGAAATAAGGGGAAAGAAAAGATAGAGAGAGACAGAGGGAGAGCACATAAAATTATGGATTGGGAGGCAAGGGGAACGCTTAAAATATGGTTTAAACTCGATCGTCATCTGTCCATATCTATATCTATGTATGACTGTATGTATGTAACGAAATAACAGTTTTATTTTGTGTCCAAAGTTTTGGGTAGGTATGGTCGGTCCCATTGATACTTCGAATTTGAAATGGGTCAAATCTATGTGACGCGATAAAAGCTCTAAAAATTGTACAAGAGGAGCTAATGCTTAACTGATGGTGTAATCGGGTGCCTTATCTAGAACCGAGAGTCTACGTATATTATTTATAGCACTTGACTAAATGACTACTCCTATACTAGCAGTCGCAATACTAGGTACTAGAGTACTAAGAGTTTATCGTTTCCAACACCTATGGTATACCTAATTCAGTAAGCACATGTAGTGAGTAGATCTAATTGAAAGAGTTAGCTACTAGTTTTGTCCTAAATAAGTATGCCTATTCATATAGGACATACCTAAAACATACTATACAGTGAATTTATACCTAATAGATAACTTCACATACATATCTCGTATGGTAGTAACGCACAATCACACACACATAAAGGTTTCTATACGCAATTTTTAATAATGATAAGTGGCTCATAGAATCAGGGCCAGTCACAGGGTAGGGACGCAATTTTCAATAATGATATGTGGCTCATAGAATCAGGGCCAGTCACAGTGTAGGGACGCAATTTTCAATAATGATATGTGGCTCATAGAATCAGGGCCAGTCACAGTGTAGGGCTACTGAGGCTAAAGATCTTATAGGTGCACACAGAAGTTATCATATTTGAGTTCATCACAATATGGATCAAGCGAAACGGTGGTTTCACGGGAGAACGCCTTCCAGAAACTACAGTGCTTATATAACGGTTAGTAGTATATCACAATTACTCAAACTCGCTTTACTAAATCTTTGCTGAACTTGGGACTCGAACCACCGACCTCCAGGTTACAAGTCCGCCGCCTTATCGATCAAGCTACTGAGGTCGGTTACGGGCACACAGAAAGGGGAAACATTGGGGGTCTGTAAAGCTCCGTGAAGTTGGCTCGCCCCTATGTAATTGTAGTCTCCCCTGGGGCCTGACAAAGCCATGAACGGCCCTGCCCAATTATAGGCTGACAATAAACCAATATGAACCATTGCTAGTACAGTAGAAATCGTTTATAACGAACTTCAAGGGACCGGACAGATTTGTTCCTTATAGCCGATTTTCACTATAACCGATATCTCGGCTATAAGGAACAAGTTCACTATATTCGATATGTATCGCTTATAGAGAACAATGTACGTTATAAGGGAACTTCGTAAGACATGAAAAATGTACAATTATGTATGAATGTAGGTACATTCATAATCCACTAATTCAAAATCTGAAACAATACTAACTTTAAAGTTCCTAAAAAAATGATCTATATTAGACAGGTCACTCATCTACTCCTTGACAAAAATCTGCATAACTAAACATGTTTTCTGTTTTACTCACAGAGCATCAAAATGAATTTTGTACGTTATAACCGATAGAAAGTAGCCACGGGACTTGAGAATTTGTTCGCTAAAGCCGATATTGTTCCTAATAGCCGATGTTTGTTATAAACGATACCAATGTTAATTTTCCATAAGTCTCCAAGGGACCGGAGATTTTGTTTGCTATAGCCGATTGTTCGTTATAAACGGTGTCGTTATAAACGATTTCTACTGTAATGAGAGAAAACCTATTGTTTAAGTGAAAAGTTAGGTTATCATATTTGTGTTAATCACTTTCCTGATTTGAGATGGATAGTCAGGACGGGGGTTTTACCCCCGTCCTCCGCTGGGAATCGTACCAGCTACCCACATTAACATCACCCAGCCTGGGTAGGGCCGGAAATGCCAGCCTCACGTGATTGGAGGGGTCAGATTTTTCTTCGAAAAGTCTGCCCCGACCGGGAGTCAACCTCGAAACTTCTGGACTATGGGCAGTAGTCATAACCGTTACGCCACGGAGGCTGGAAGTTTATTTTTACTTCTAAATGTTTTCAGAATTCACTTTATTTTCGTTTCAGAAATAGGTCCAAGTACCTACTAAGTATTTACTTACACTTACACAGGTATATTTATACATATTTGCGTGTGTCTAATACTTATACAAACAAACGTATTAATATCTAAAATTATTGTGAATTCTCAACACTTATCAAACGTTTTTTCCCCAGTAAATATAAGTATAAATAACATATATGAGTTTGAGTTCACGTCATTTCTAACAACAACAATTTGCGCAATCCAGTTTCCAGTAGAGATTTCGTCAGCTCTAGGAAGTGACACCCAATATTGCTCAGGGGAACATGGCAACAGCAATAAAGTAGACCTTGTTTTGTTTATACTGCTCGAGTAGGAAAGTTGTTTTAAAAAAAAAAAGTTATCATATTTGTGTTAATCACTTCGTGATGTCACAACTACTCAAAAGTATTCGAACTCAGGTCTTTTTGAGTGCTAGCTTACTCCACTTAGTCACGGTGACTAAGTAAAAAAAAGTTATCACATTTGTGTTGATCACTTTCGTCATACCACAACTACTCAAACTCGCTTTACTAAATCTACGCTGAAACCGGGACTTGAACCACCGACCTCCAGGTTCTGCTCGAGTAAGATTTTCTCTTTGTAAATTTTATAATACACTAGCAAGAAAGCCGTACTTCGGTACGGGGAATCAAACCAGCTTCGTCAGGACCACAGGCATGGCCGTTCTCGGTCTAGATTTCCCAAAAACTTTCCGACAACATTTTAAACCTCAAATTGATCTTACATTAGGAAAGCGACTGCTGGAATACGAATAAATGGTATAAACAGAAAAGTGAGAAGTTGTACTAGATGTACATGAATATCAGAACATATACCTGGACAGCTGTTTCGAGCTTATTTCCTCTCATCAGCAGGTAATAGTTCTGAGTATCCATGTCATCAACTAACCTCTCCATTTTAATCAGTATAAACAGAAAAGTGAGAAGAATAAATGGACTTACATTTATTCGTATTAAAGCAGTCGCTTTGGTGAAGGACATACCAGTACCAAAAATTCTGACTAGCACCAAAAGTTTATAAATATTGCGTAAAAAGAAAAAGTAAAGAAAGAGTAAATCTTTTTACTCTTAGTTTATACTGTTCTTGAGATATTTCTTGTTTAAAGACAGAGAGACCAAATTAAAAGTTTGTACTTAGTCTCTGAGGACCCTAAATACGTTTTTTGGCACTGAAAAAGGTGGTTTGAAAATCAAATACCTATTTTGTTTTGGGTTATTACTTGAATTCTTTCATTTACCTTCTTTTCTGTACATAAGATATATGCAAAGTAAAAATACTCTTTTTTTACTTTTTTTTTTCATGAATACGTTGTCCTTTCATACTCTCTTTTCTCTCTCCGCAGCACTCGTCGTGTTAAGGCATTTCATATTACCCATTCTCTCTCCTCAGCATTCGTCGTGTTAAGTCATTTCATATTTCCCATTCTGTCTCCTCAGCACTCGTTGTATTAAGTTTTTAGTTTTCAAAGAAACCAACATATTCCTTTTTATATATTTTATAAACACCCACCACCAGCTTTCAGCTGACAGGGTTGTTTAAAAATACATTTTTTGCCATAATTATATTTGTCGTGAATGTAGTAATGTAACAAATAAAGAAAAAAAAAAAAAAAAAAAAAAAAAAAATTCCCCCTTCTGTCTCTTCAGCACTGGTCGTGTTAAGTCATTTCATACTCCCCATTCTGTCTGTCTCCTCAGCACTGGTCGTGTTAAGACATTGCATGACGTCATCGGTGACGTATGCACCTCCTCTATCTGACTCAATATAACATTACGTAGAGCTCCCTCCCTGCCGCCTTACCTACTTTAGCGAGAGTGTTAAAAAATAATTGCATCAAATAAAAATGTACTTTGGCATAAGTATGACACAGAAGTGAGTTGTTTACATAGCACCTAGGTAGGTGAAACACTGGCTTATTGACTTGGACAGCAATTTGTTCGTATCATATCTTCGGTGAATTTTAATAAATTCCTCTTCATAATTATACCAAAAGAAAGGTACAAAAGAACACTATCGATCTAGAGAATGCTTGTCTTTGACAACGTCTCACTTTTCCGTTTAAACTGATTAAAATAGGGAGGTTAGTTGATGACATGGATAATCAGAACTATTATACCTGCTGATGAGAGCAAATAAGCTCGAAACAGCTGTCCAGGTTTGTTCTGATATTCATGTACATCTAGTACAACTTCTCACTTTTCCGTTTATACTAATTGTTTCTTAGACATAATGGGACTCTAAATAAAGCAGTACTTATATATACTTAAATTCATACTTATACTCATACATATATTTATACTTATACTCATACCAAACTTATACTTGGTGTAATTTTTTATGAGAATTAAAAAAAAGTGTCGAAAATTAGGTAGTTTTTTTATATTTGCATAGGTTTTCTAATGTGGTGATTAGGATGTACAGTAGAATAAATATACAATATCTAAGACTATTTATTATTTAAAAAAAAAAAATGTTTGTATCTGTTAAAAAATTTGATAATAATTTATAAACGTTTTTTTTTGTAATTTGGTCATGTACCGTAAAATATACAATACCTGACCTAGCACTTGTAAGCAGATGAATATCACACCTCATATTTTATTCCTTGACATCATTAACTACTTCTCTCACACAACAAACAAACTCTCATCAAACTCTCGGCAACTTTTATCTCCGGGGACTCGGAAATTTCGAACGATAAGAAAGCTTTTTTTTTGCCTGCCGCCTGCGAAAAAAAAACAAAATTTCAAGGTCAAAAAAAGGTGGAGCCGGCAGAATAGAAACAGGCAAAAATATCGTGTCGAAAAATGGGGGTTCGTTTTTGAGGACAGACGGCGCGGGGTAACTTTGTCCTAGGCCCTTGTGGAAACAGTTTTTGGAGTTTTCAATGGGAAAAGTTGTTACTTTCCTTATCTTTTTTTTGTATACGACGCGAACCCGACAGGACCCCATAGCTCCATTAGTGGGGGGAGGGGGAGGAGAGAGAGTGGAGGGGGAGGAGAGAGAGTGGAGGGAGGAAGAGAGGGGTGGTAGAGCGGATTGAGGGGGAATGAAGGGGGTAGGAAATAGAAGAGAACGAGTGTATACATGAGTGAATTGAATATTTATATCAATAAAATATACATAATTATTACCTCCTTGGCTCAACTGTATTGGGAGGAGGAGAAAAGGAGAGACTGTGTAGGAGGAGAAGAAAGAGAAGATGGAAGGAGGGAAATAGAAGAGAAGGAGAATGATGAGAAGTAGAAGAGCAGGAGAAGGAGAAAGGAAGAGGAGGAGGAGGATAAAAAGAAGGTGGATAAAGAGAAGGAGAAGGAAGGAGAATGATGAGAAGTAGAAGAGCAGGAGAAGGAGAAAGGAAGAGGAGGAGGAGGAGGAGGGGGATAAAAAGAAAGTGGACAAAGAGAAGGAGAAGGAAGGAGAATAAAGAGAAGTAGAAGGTAGAAGAGCAGCAGGCCAAGAGGAGGAGAAGGAGAAAGAGAAGGATTATTCTCTTTGTTATTATGAAGTGAGGAAAGAAGAGCAGGTGAGGGATGAATAAAAAAAAATAGAAGAAGGAAGTGAGGGAGGAATAAGAGAGGGAGAAGAAGGAGGACAAGAAAGAGCAGGAGATCAGGAGAAGGAGGAGGAGGAGGAGGAGGAGGAGAAGGATTAATCTCTTTCGTAATATGAAGGAAAGAAAGAAGAGCAGGTGAGGGAGGAATAAGAAAAAGAGAAGGAGGAAGTGAGAGAGGAATAAGAGGGAGAAGAAAGAGGACAAGAAAGAGCAGGAGATCAGGAGGAGGAGAAGGATTAATCTCTTTCGTATTATGAAGGGAAGAAACAAGAGCAGGTGAGAAAGGAATAAGAAAAGGACAAGGAGGAAGTGAGAGAAGAATAAGAGAGGAGGATTTAGAAGTGGGATATGAAAGGGGACAAAAATCCATCGTTATATTCTTTCTGTAACCAACAAGATATCTTTCTTTTCTTTACGCTATTGTAAAAGCCGGTTCCTTTTTTTATTGAAGAAACTTGGTATTCGCACCTTAGAAGATATTTAACAGAGCTCTAGTTTGAGGGTTCAAAATAAAAGGGTTAAGCTCTTTATGCCCATGACATTAGTGACGAACTGATGATGAAACGAAAACAATATTGAGTAGTGTTGTTGTTATGCTTGTTGCTGTTGTTGTTGTTTTCCTTTTATAACCCTACTATGGAAATTTTTAAAACTTCCTGCAATAAAATATGCGTTCCTTTTTGTAAATAACATGAAATAGATTTTTTCATTAAGGAAAATTCCTTCGTAATTTAAATTCCTAGAAAAATAATATCACCTTAGTTCTACTGTCCAACCGACCTCAGTAGCTTGATCGATAAGGCGGCGGACTTGTAACCTGGAGGTCGGTGGTTCAAGTCCCGGTTTCAGCGTAGATTTAGTAAAGCGAGTTTGAGTAGTTGTGATATCACTAAGTGATTAACACAAATATGATAACTTTTAAAACTAACTTTAGTTCTACTGTCCAATATCGGTTTAGGACTAATGAGTCCAATTATTCCAACAGTAAGGGTTGGGTGGAAGAGATTGCCATAGGCAACAACCCCGCCCTTTAGTTAAGACAAATGTTTATTTGTATTTTTCTATTATTTTTCCTTTTTATTGTATATACTCGTATTGTCTCCATTTTTTCATTTTTACAATAATTATTTGTATTGTACATATTACGTCTCTATATATCTAATAAAGTGTTTAATAATAATAAAAAAAAAGACCAAAATGTATGTATATTATCAGGTTAAAATTGTAAGTTTAACACTCGTGTGTAAACAAAACTTTTATACGTGTCGGAATTCATTTTGTAACGGCACGGAAATTATTTACCCTAACTCGCCATACTAACTTCTTACCATAATTGGAACTCGAACCACCGACTTCCCTGATACAAATCCGCACCTTATCGATCGAGCTACTGTGGGCGGCCCCTCAACTCTATGACTAAAAAGTTTCAAAAAAAAGTTATCATATTTGTGTTAATCACTTTCGTGCTATCACAACTACTCAAACTCGCTTTACTAAATCTACGCTGAAACCGGGACTTGAACCACCGACCTCCAGGTTACAAGTCCGCCGCCTTATCGATCGAGCTAGTGAGGTCGGACCCTCAACTCTCTGACCTATCATAAGGAGAGAGAAAAAAATGAAGATAAGTTCCTACTGTTAACATCCGTCATTCCTTCCTTTTTTTCACACGATCTACCTAAATTACCTCTGTTCTCGAGAGACTAATAATTACACCCCCACACCCCCCCCTAAAACATGGAATGTGTTTATTCATTACTGGTCTGACCGGCCTGATAAGCTCGATACCCGTAAACTGGAGGTCTGTGGTACGAGTCCCAAATACTGTCAAAAAAATAATAATAAGGCGAGTCTGAGTAATTTTGACTAGATAAAATCTGATACATACTTTGATAACACTACATACTGGTTACGCAAGGAGCACAGAACACGGCTTCTGTGCGTCCAAAGGGTGCAGTACCTATATGAATCCTTCCCCAACCATGACTTAACTCATGGACACTGAAAAAAATACTAGTTTATAATCCTTTTTTTGGTGGTGAAATTATATGAACGCCCAGATGTCCAGATCCAATGTCTAGGCTCCTCATCATGCAAATTCATTCTATTTGGTTTAAACGATAGCGTTTGAGTTTCATCAGGACAGAGGTTTTACCCTTCAATCACTGGGAATCGTACGAGCTACCCAGATTAACCTCATTCAGCCTGGGTCGGGCCGGAAATGTCAGCTTCAAATGTTATTTACATCGGAGGGAACAGATTTTTTTGTTGGAAAATTCAGCCCAATCCGACGATCGAACTCAGGATTCTTGGACTACGGGCAGTAGTCATAACCGTTACACCACGGAGGCAAAATAATAGTACACGCAGAAGGTAAAAGGGGCAACAATTTTGTGTCGGTGAGAACCATTTATCATCCCCTAAACTACATAGTCCAACCCTACCGAAAGATCTATTTAAAAAAAAAAAAATTATTTTTATAAATATATTTATAAATATACTCTCTCTATAGCTGGAGCCGAGTTACGGCTCGAGGCATGGCCCTATATTTTTCCTAACCCTAATCTACACAATGAGGCATTGTCGTATATCGTTACGGTCCTGAATACGGCGCCTCCGCTATCTATAGCGACATGTTTTGTGTCCAACTTTTTTACTTTTTTTTTTTTTAAATGAGTGTTTCACAGCCGTGAAACAGGAGCTACTGTAGACCCTTGTGGTCTGTGTTGTAGCCTGCCCATCCCGTAGTATGCCTCCCCTCTGATGGGCGAGGAGTGTCACAATACTTTCCATTTAGGTGCTGGGTCAACACGAGCGCACCGGAAGGTATCCCTTACAAACAATTGTAACCAAATAAAGAATACAATTTTTTGTTGGCACGGGGGATCGAACCCGGCACCTTCCGCATGGCAAACGAGTGCTTAACCAGCCCTGGACATTGCTACTTTGTCCTATTACACCACGTTACATTCATTACACCACCAGTCGTAATAAAGCTAATTACACCGACATTGCGCTTTCACCAGGGCTGGCTATGGTACGGCAAGGCAAGGGTGTCAAAAATTCGAAGCACCTATGCTTGCATGTGGGACAGACACTATAGGACGAATTCTAAAATCGTTCCTCAAGTTGGTGTTTCAACCAATCAAGCGCACGCTTGTCCGACGTAATGGTCAGTCCAGCTTATCTTAATGGTTTTCTGTAAGGCTATTTAATAGTTCGTCCTTAGAATCCCTGTTTTTTTTTTTTTAAGATGATTGTTTCACAGCTTTTTTAATTCGTAGCCAATGAAACAGGAGCTACTGTAGACGCTTGTGGTCTGTGTTGTAGCGTGCCTATCCCGTAGCCGTAGTATGCCCACTGCCCAGTGTGTTATATTTATTATTATCATTATTATTTCTGCTCATTATTATTGGTGATAACATACAATTATCATTATTGGTTCTGGGGGCCCTTGTCAATTATTAACCTCCTTGTAAAAACAGTGGTAGCAGTGCTAAGTCATTCCTCCACTGTCTGGCTACCATCGTTCACGATGACGCCTCCCTATGTTGATGATCATTATTATTTTTGCGTCATCGTCAGTCGAGCGTATAAACTTGACGGCGTATAGAAGGGTTGGGTGGAAGAGATTGCCATAGGCAATAACCCCGCCCTTTAGTTAGGACATATGTATATATTTTTTTTTTTTCTTGTTTATAATTAATACTGTCCAATTTTATATTTAATTTTTACCATTGTTTGTCTGTATATAATTATGTTCTGCCAATAAAGAGTTTCTAAATAAAAAATAAATAAAACTCGTCAGGTCTCTACGAAACTTTACCTTCCGGTTTCTCGACCACCTCCAAGTGGTGCTCGGTGGTGCTGTTGCCGTCAAGTTCCAACTGGTTCTGATTCCAGATGAGCACGTGCTTGCCGCTCTTCTCGTTCGCCGCCGTGTACAGAGTAGATCGGTTGGGGGCGCACGAGATCGAAATCGGCATACTACTCCGTCCAAAGGGGGCGGGGCCAAGGTCAGAGCGGCCCACGGGCGGGGGAGGGGAAAGCTTGCGGCGGGAGGGGAAACTTGCGTCTGATTGGTTGAGAGTGTTCGAGGGTGTGATATAATCTGTGAGTGACAGATTAGCCCACTGAGGTGGGTGGAAACTGTTGCGCGCGGAGGAAAGGTCGCCGCACTTGATTGGTTGAGAATTAAGAGGTTTTAAGCACGGGCGGGAAACTGGTTGCAAATTGTTCTAGTTAGATATTTGATTAAAGGTCGCACTTGATTGGTTGAGAATAAAGAGCTTTTAAGCACGGGTGGGAAACTGGTTTCAAATTGTTCTAGTTAGATATATTTGATCAAGCGATGGACTGATTGGCAACGCGCGGGGGAGAAGGTTGCACTTGAGAGGGTTGAGAGCGTCAGAGGGTTGCTGCGATGGACAGATTGGACCACTGGAGTGGAAACCGTTGCGCGCGAAAGGGAAAGTCGCACTGAATTGGTTGAGAACGGTCGAAATTAACACACACGTGGAAAACTGTCACCGGTTGTACTCTATCGTAAAAAGGAGGGGAATTTGTTTTACTATATCGGTGGACGAAAAATCGGGTGGGAAAACGCACAGGGGGGGATGATGAAAAGAAAAAGCACTGACCGGTCGCGGGTGGAGTGGTAAAGCGTTGAGAATCGGGTGGAGAAAGGAAAACTTCCGGCGGACCAAAAAACAAGCGAGGGGGGTTGGGCGGGGGAAAAAGGAGTGGTTGGTTACTTCAGTTGGCCAGGGAAGGAATGGAGAAAAACCGGAGGTCGAACTGAAAAGAGGCTGGGAAAGTTGCAGGCCGCACGCCTAGGTAATGTTCATGCTGCACGGTCGAGCACGTGTGTGCATGCTAGCGAGGTTGCTCACAGACTGACGAGTTTTTTGTTTCGCTAAGACACGTCTCCCCTCCCCTCCTCGATCCGCTATCGCCATCGACGTTCGTTTTTTCATTCACAAGAGGAGAGAAGAGAATTTTAGAGCAGACATGCGCAGATTCGCGGGTTTTTTTTTTTTTTTCTCGTTTACCACCGGAGGTTTTTAGCACTCGCACATGACTCGGCATCGGATTTTTCTCCTAGATTTCCGTACGTTTCGTCTCTCTCCCCCCCCCTCCCCTACCTTAGCTTCCCCTCCTTTCTTGATTCCGCTATTGTCTTCCCCTTTCATTTCGCACAAGTTCTCTCTTTCTCTCTCTCTTTCTCTCTCTCTCTCTCTCTCTCTCTCTCTCTCTCTCTCTTTCTCTCTTTCTCTCTTTCTAGTCTCTTGAGGAGCCAGATTTGCGGAGCTCCTTGTTAGATAAGAGATTGTCGGGACCCTGGTTACCTAGGAGACCACATGCATGCACGAGGTGTGTTGATGTACACAAATGGGGGCAACCTGTCTAACGGTGAGTTAAACAGGTAAACAACGTTGGATAGGATTTCTTTATGAAAATGGTCATAACTCAAAAACTATTAAGAATATTAGACTTTTAAAAGCATTTCTGGAATCGCAGGACAGATTTGCTCGGGATCATCTCTTATCAATTTTTTGTTAAACTATTTGTACAATAGGTATCAATACCTATCTCACGGACACGGAAATATTATTAACCCCTCAGGTACATTTATGTATTTTTCTTTTATATGTATAATTGATAATTCAGATTCAGAAATCCTCAGTTAATTAATAATTAACAGAGGTTCCGGCGTGAACGACACAGGCTTATCGCATTGTTAAAGCGCCGTTAAAACAGAAAAAAAAAACACTGCCAATTATGGACACAATACTTCCTCGTGATTGTTTCACATTGTAAACACGTGCCAATTTTGAGATTTTATACAAAATTACTTGTATCTCCAAAACTACTGAACCGATTTTCTTCAAATTTATATGGTAGAATATTGTTTTTTCTACATTCTAGATTCCACAAAAAATTCTGTATCGGGAAGTCGTGGTTCTTATTTTTTGACTTTATTGTCCAAAATTTCGGATTTTCTTGAATATCAGGGTCAAATTATAAATAATTAAAAAGTAAATATAAAAAGCCTGTGTAAAACAATAATATGCATATACATACAAAATTTTATCAAAATCGGGTATACCGATCACGAGATATAAGCATTTAAGTAAAAAGTTAGTGGTCAGCCGCATGGTCTCTTTCACCCAGAACCGCTAGTACGAATTCGATGAAAATGGGACCATCTACAGAATGTCTCCTAGATGTGTGCAAAATTTCATCAAAATCGGTCGAGTAGTTTCCGAGATTTGCGCGTTACAAGGAATCGTTTTAACAGACCGACAGACCGACGGACCGACAGACGGACACAAAACCAAATTTGCTCAGGAGGTTATGAAACGTCCAGAAATATGAAAAAAATTGAAATCCGAGCGAAAAAATATTTTTTATTACAAAAACGAACACAATACTTCCGATTTCTAATATTAGAAATTTCTCGGAAGTAATAGAGGTTAATCAAATCGTAACGGTCAGTTTTATACACAATCAAATGGCTGAAATGTCTAATGGACAATTAAGTTTTCAATTCCTCCATTAATCAGTAAGCAAGTAGGAGAAAAATAAACACTGGTCCCATCAGTTCCTATGTTACTCCAGTCCAATTTTAATCCTCGTAAGGTTAGACCTATTTTAATCCTATGGTTACTGAACAATCCATGTTAGTATGTCAGAAATTCAATGTTCCCCTCTGAGCACAGAGCACAGACCTCTAGGATTATGCCCAAGGTCATATGGACACAGAATTCGCCAGAATACTATCTATAAGTATAAAACACAATATACATAAGGAATCTATATCTATATTTAACCATTATACAATACTATAGAATTGAGTTACAGACTCTATACATACCTACGTCCCTACGTGTAGAGTAAAACATGATATTTACATAAGGAACCGGTTTTCAACATGGTTTGAATTTACATAATTTTAGGCATGTACAATTGTACACTAATATGTGCACTTAAACATATCATTGGGGCAAGGACTTCGATTGTTATAGACCTCTCTTTATATAAGTGTTCATTGAAGAAAAAAAAAAAAAAACATATCATTCCTCCATTAAAGATTATTTCAAAATCAATTTTCTCTCAAAACAGAATGGGTTCAAGGTTCGATTTCCGAAAGATGCAAATTTTCGGTAAATTACATTACGCTCTGGACCAGTGCATTACAAGAACTAGTTAATTCTTCATATCTTCAACCAACCAACACACTTTTTTACTCAAACTCGCTTTACTAAATCTACGCTGAACCCGGGACTTGAACCACCGACCACCAGGTTACAAGTCCGCCGGTCTATCGATCAAGCTACTGAGATCGGTGCACCATCATAGTTCAATATTAATCTCCTAATGCCACCACAGAGCGTTACCCACTTTATAACTACCCCAATTGTCCTCACGAGGACAATTGGGGTAGTTATAAAGTGGTAGGCCCCGACATCCACTGTACGGAGGCGAAAAAATTCCGTCCCCGCCGGGATTCGAACCCGGGTCACGAGAAGTGGAGGTCGAGCATGCTAACGCTCGGCCATTGGTTAGTTAGTTAACCAATACTAACGAATTTTCTAAGGGTCGTTCGTTCGGTATCGAAAGGCTAACGTTTACATTCCAGCTACTGTTAACCTCCCATTGTGACCACTATCCTGCTATCCTGCTATCCTGTCCACTGTCCAGCCGCTTTCACAAATCCTTCACCTTCACAATGAGCGGTGTGTATTACAAACAAATCTTCCTTATATGATGTAACCAGATCCTTACAAAGAACCTTTTCAGAGGACCTTTTGCTTTCTATTGGATTCCTGGAATCGAAAGCGGTGCACACAGTGGTGTAGTGTTAATATTTTCGGGGTCAATTATTTAAAATAATAAAAATGGAAAAGGTCTGTTATTTTTATTTTATTTTATTTTTAAAAAATTCACGGAGAAATCTCCATTATACAAGTACATTAGTTATGTAAATAAAAAATACAAAGAAAGTAAAAAATGTCTAAAAATGCAAAAAAAAAAAAAAAAAAAAAAAAAAAAAAAAAAAAAAAACATAATAATAATAAAAAAAAAAAAATCTACTTACATTAGTGAAGGGTTTGAGATTAGGGTAATGACATTAATACAATAATATACTTAACGTTCCGTTAAAAAAGTTGATAGTATGCTTATGTTTATCAAAAAAGTGATGTTACAGTGTTATTATAAAATAATAGTAATAATAATGTGCTTCTTTGTGTTATTAATGTTATCATATCACAATTTTAGTGGGTAGCGCAGAATTATAGGACTTTTCCGTATTTTTAATATTCCAATATGTCATTTTTGCTTAATATTTCGGCAATGATTGCTGCTAACATTAAAGCAGCTACTCATTTTCCTCACGAGGTATGAGTCATACTGAAATTCATCATACTTTAGTATAAAGGAGGCTGTATTATTTTTATTTTTTAAATTAACAAAAAACTTATCAATTTTTTTAGGTTCCACAAAATTAGTAGAAACGGAATTTTAATTTAAAGCCAATTCTATTAACGAGTATAAATGTAAATTATTTTACCTTGTTTCCAAGAAACGAAATTCTTCAAATCATCAAAATTCTTCAATCTCAAAGAATAGATTTTATTTTAATAGACTTCAAGATTTACGCTACGCCCACAAGGAAGAAGACTTTCTACAAGGTCTTGAATCGCACTGCCGAAGTTATGCTTTTCTTCCTGTGGACCAGGATTTCTAGTTCGTCTACTAGTGAACACACTATCGTGTAGATCTTTGGTGAGTGATTTTTTTATCATTTAATATCACAAATGTTACTACATAGGTGGAAGAGATTACCGCAGGTGATAAAACAGCCCTTTAGTTAATAATAATAATAATATCGCCTTGTTTATACTGCCCAATTAGGACTATTAAGTCCCATTATTCCAGCAGTAAGCCCAAGACGTATTATTATTTGGTAAAAAATCCCAAATGGGAGCATAACTTGTCTTGTCTCGGCTGGGTTTCGAACCCGCTACCTCTGGAATCTCTGGATTCACAGAGTGCCGCCTTCACCACTGAGCTACCGGGACAGACTTTATTATTTTAGTTAAGACATTAGTATTACTTTCTATGTTATTTATTTATTTTTCAAAGTATGACTTACTTATTTTTCATATTTGATAACTTTTAAGGCGGAATTAATAGACGTTTTTGTAATACTTCTGTGGCGCTAAGACATGGATTGCGTTCTGTGTAAGATAAGGAAAACCGACGCTTAGCAATGACTTGAGTTATAGAATCTGTCTATTAATTTCGCCCTTAGTATTTCATATCAACATATTCTTTTCAGATCCATCTAATGACAAGAGCCTCGCCTGGAATTCCCCACAATGGCTCCCTCTCCAGCACTCGAATGTTTTTGTGAATTCGTCAAGACCTACTTTTGCCTCGGCTGTCTGTTCAAGTCCAAGCCCACGTACGACAGCAAGCTGACTATCATTTACAAGTCGAAATACTGGGCCGAATCTTCTCTGCCCGAGTCCCAACCCTTCCCCACTCAGGAGGACCAGTTTGGCTACAACGGCAGTGCCGAATCTGACGGAGGCCTCTATCCAGCCAACGGTAGACATCATGGTGGTCGAGAAGATTGGGACGAGGCCCAAGATGAAACCGAGACCGTGCTCTGGCCCAATGGTAGGATCAACTGGGCCTGGTATGGTGGAAGATAATCTACAGGGCCCCAGGTTGTGCTAACATCAGAGGGAATAGAAGACACAGTCAATGAATGTGAGGTTGTAGATAATGGAAAGGAACCCAATGGTAGGATGAACTGGGTCTGGTATGGAGGGACATGAAGATAAGTTGAATGTACTACAGGCCCCAGGTTGTGCTAACACCAGAGGGAATAAAAGACACAGTCAATGAATGTGAGGTTGTAGATGATGGGAAGGAACCCAATGAAAGAATACAGTGGGACATGATGATAATTGAAGATGATAAGTCAATGAAAATGAAGATCGTAAGGTTTTAGATGATGAAAAAGAACCCAATGGAAGAATACGGTGGGACATGAAAATATTGTATGTACCCCAGTAACCCGAGGTCGTAGCAAATAATGGAAGGATAAACTGGGGCTGGTATCTGGAAGAACATAAAGATAAGATGTTAAAGTTACAACAGGGCACTTGAAGGCCCCAGGTTTGTGCTAACACCAGAGGAAATAGAAGACACAGTCAATGAATATGAGGATCGTGAGATTGTAGATGATGAAAAGGTACCCCATGGAAGAATACGGTGGGACATGAAGATATTGAAGGTACCCCAGTAACCCCAGGTTGTAGCAAATAATGGAAGGATAAACTGGGGCTGGTATGTATATGGAGGAACATAAAGATAAGATGTTAAAGGTACCACAGGGCACTTCAGGTCCCAGGTTATGCTAACACAACCACAACACCAGAGAAAATGGAAGACACAGTCAAAGAATGTGAGGATTACGAGGTTGTAGATGCTAAAAAGGAACCCAAAGAAACGCCATGGAAGGATCACCAATGCAGGGGTATTAAGATAAATTGTTGGAGGTACCCCAGTAACCCCAAGTTGTACTATCTAATGGTATAGCTGATATGTCCCTGCTATGAAAGGACTTTAGAGAAGATAAGCTGCTGAAGACACAATCAATGAACGTGTGGTTGTAGGTGATGAGAAGGAGCAAATCAGACAAGCAGTAGACGAAATGAGAAGGAGCAGACTGTTGAAAAGCAATTTTATGAAACCTCGATAGTATGATATGAACTCATAAAAATCAATTTTATCGAGTTTTTCTTTCAAACAACCAGAAGTAAGTATCTCCAGCTGCTGATGCAACTTGAGATTTGAGAGATTTTCCTTTGGTCAAATAGTAAAGGCAAACAAAGGAATTTTTATTTTGTTCCATCGAACAATAATATATATAATATAATAATAATGCTTTTTCTTTGTGTTATTATGTCACAATTTTAGTGGGTAGCGCAGAATCATAGGACTGTACCACTTTAATTTACAATATCTTGTATTATTTTTTGCCTAAGATTCTGCCACTTCACATTAAAGTAGCTGCTTCACATTAAAGCAGCTACTCATTTTTCCTCACGAGGTATGAGTGGACCCCAAACATCCTAGTACAGAGCAGAAAAAATCCTCCCCCGCTGGGAATCGAACCCAGGTCACCATGTGTGCAATGCCTAGCGCGCTAACTCGCTCTGCCACAGTGACTACCTTGTTCCATCAAACAACATAAACTGTGGACGCTTAGGGCCGACTTTTAAAGCAAGATTAGCTTAGTGGGCACTCGCTTGCCATGTGGATCCCCCGTGCTGACAAAAATTTGTATTCTTAATTTGGTTACGATTGTTTGTAAGGGATACCTTCCGGTGCGCTCTTGTTGACCCAGCACTTAAATGGGGAGTATTGTGTCACTTCTCGCACATCAGAGGGGAGGCATACTACGGGATGGGCAGGCTACAACACAGACCACAAGCGTCTACAGTAGCTCCTGTTTCATGGTTACGAAATAAAAAAGGCTGTGAAACACTCATCTTCTTAAAAAAAAAGTTAAAAAAAAAAAAAAAAAAAAATCAAAGTGGACAATATCCCTTAACTCGGGCTATAAATAGCGCGCTGTGATTGGTTGAATCTCCGAGGTGAGGGTTTCTCTGGCTTAGCTTAACTTTAATCCTGTTTCATAATGTGGCCCTTACTATTCAGTGTATCTACGGAACTACGTATTATTTATCAGACAACTACTGGGAAATAAAAGTGACACTCAGGCAGGATCTATACCTAGAGGTAAATAAGAGTCTAGTGTTTCCTTTGCGTACGATGTTCGTCAAATCAGCATATTTAGCAGCAGATGGCTGACCCACCACAGTGATGCGTATTGGACACTCCTGCATCAGCAAAAGTGACTTGCGATCAATGTCAACACGAGCAGTTAGGCTTGTAAGTATTTTATAAGACAGCCGCAAGGAATGATTTTTATTTTAACCTCGCTTTCAACTGCATGGTCATATCACGACGGGGGTTTTATGCTCCAGTCGCTGGAAACTCACAAACCAGCTACTCATATTTTCCTCACCCAGCCTGAGTGGTACGGGGAATAGCCAACAACACGAGGGTTCGAATTTGAATGAACACCCATCCAAGTCCTAACCTAGTTGGACGTTGCTCAACTTCAGTGATAGAACGAGAACTGGAATATCGAATATGCCATCGACGGCACAAATGACAGTCTAAATATGAAAATACCAATATTTTTCATGGGGAATATTTTTTTTTTTTTTTTCTTCAACAATTGGTAAGATGTTGCGCTCAGATACAAAACACATCTTTTCAGCAACTTGTGGTTGTGGGTAATCAATGTTGTTTGGGCAAGAGAAAAATAACAAATGCCGTATTTTTCTTTCTAACCAAAGTTAACCAAACGGGAATAAAATGAACTAAACTGGAAGCAAGTCATTTTTCTTTTGGAAGAGGAAAAATTTCCACTTCCAAAGTTAACCAAAGTGGAAGTAGAAAATTCTTGCTTCCAGTTCTTTTATAGGTTAAGTCCATTGTTTATCTTTAAAAGTAACCAAACCCATTTTTCTTTCACGAATGACCTTGGAATAAAATGGAAATATTTGGAAAAAACCTAACCAGGAATTTTTTTTTGGTTAGAAAGAAAAATACGACTAAAGTAACGCCTTGCACTTGAGTGCTAGTGACGTGTAGGGGATTAATTGAAACTTATGAAAACTAGGCGAAATTCCTGTTTTAGAGTGCCTACTGACATTTTAAGGAGACGCAACTCTCAATGGGCCAGTCAATCAATGTGTAGAATTTAACTCAGTGAGTGATAAAAAAGTATAGTTAATACCTAATACCTACTATTTAGATTTTTTTCAGTCTGCTCTCAAATTCACCATTTTGAGAGAAACGGTATAGAGATTTTTTTAAAACACAAAATACTCTTAATTTATTTTAATTTTACATAAAATACAAAAAATATAGTGAGTTTCTGAGATTCTGAGGTACTATTACCCTATTTGTTGAGGGTTGTGTTGTACCTCATTTATAATAATATACGATTCTACTATGGTTTGTCACTTTCTTATTCGAACAGCTCTGATGAAGGGTTAAAAGCTATACGCTCTAATTAGTAAATTAACCCTTTGATAGGAAACTGTCTCTCATCCCTACAATTCTATACATATAATTATATTATAGTACAGCAAATGAGAAGGGGTTTGGTGAAAGAGAAAGCCATAGGATTTAACCTCGCCCCTTAGTTCACTATACATATTCTATTGAGTTTTTTTTATTTCTGTGTTACAGTATGTCTTATGTAGTTTTCCAAAAAAGTATTAAATAATAATAATTAATAACCGACCTCAGTAGCTTGATCGATAAGGCAGCGGACTTGTAACCTGGAGGTCGTTGGTTCAAGTCCCGGTTTCAGCGTGGATTTAGTAAAGTGAGTTTCAGTGGTTGTGATATAACGAAAGTGATTAACACAAATATGATAACTTTAAACTTTAATAATAAAAGGTTACAACAATGTACAATACATATTGTAAAAACGTGAGACGCAAATGGACCAGTGAGACTTAGTGGGTTAAAGTCAATTGAACTCCATCATTTAGAAGTAGAAGAAGAAATAACATTTGGCGGTTAATTCCTTATTATTTTTTACTATGTTAGAACAAAAAACAAGCAGTAGAAATCGCATAATTTATGTCTCGTTTTCAATCTGAATTTTCATTCCGTTTTCTGCAGTTATTTTGGCACAGATTCAAAGCTGAGCGGCTTCTATTTGGGGTACTATTTTAAAATGAGGAGACATTAACATGATTGGCAGTAGGAATGGCTTAAGAATAATAAATTATTTTTAAGAGGGTCGACGGACTTTTTTTTCATTTATTTATATTGTAACGGGCGTGACCCAATTTATGTACATGAGTACAATGAAATAAAACAATTATTACCTAGGTACATAAAAAAAATATTTAAAAAAAGATTAAAGTAAAACTTATAACTATCACAAGAAGCCTAACTATCAAAACTCAATGCTCTAAATTTCTAATATAAAAAAAGCCCTTAAAAAAAAGAGACTTTTGAGTGACCATGAATCTGCATAGACCTTGTTACTAATACCACAGTCCAAAATATATAGAAATATTGATGAAATTCAACCCCTCTAATGTGTCTCCACTAGTAAAAAATATAAAAAAAATCTAAAGGCATGGCCATATGCACAAAAGTACGGCCATATGCCTTAGTTGAATATACATGTAAATCTATGCAATGTGAGGACAAACTACTACATAGTAAATATTTAAATAACTAAATCTATAAATAAATGTTTTGGTAGTGAAATATTTCAATTGAATATGTATTATCTCTGATCAGGTCTATTCTGGGAAGTCATGAAACTAGGTATCGTGCTAAATTTAACATTCAAAATATTGGGGATTATTTTTATTTGGCAAAAACTCTGCAATCCCCTCTACCCCTACCTCACCGCCATATTGGATGTCATTCAGGCATAACAAGACGTGCGTACGGTGATTTACATCAACATAATATATTAATGTATGTACACATATAGATACATACTTAATTATATAAATTAATAAAGTGAGTATTTATCAGCATGATATTATAGTAGATAAGTATAATGATATGTATGGTTTCATTTGGGGTGAAGCTCAGGGCCTCTTTACTTTTTGAATTATTCTATTACATTAATTTCTTTTTCCTCTGGTAATGCCGCCACTGGTCGTTACTCATAGAAGTAACTACTCATTTTTCCTCACGAGGTATGAGTGGACCCCGAACATCCAAGAACAGAGCAGAAAAATTCCTGCTCCGCTGGGGATCGAACCCAGGTCACCGTGCGTACAATGCCTAGCGCGCTAACTCACTCTGCCACGGTGACTAGTAAGTAAGTATATAATAATTAATAATATTATAGTAAGGGTGATCTAGATTCTACTGAGACACGAAACAATCCCGGCTTACAAAAATTTTCAACCTCGGGAAATTTACGGGTGACTGACGTTCACTTCACAGGTACCCCTGAATCTAGTCTTGATTATAGACATAATTATTAGTACATAGAATATATAACATAGAAATTGACATTAATAAAACAAAACTTGATCAAGGGCGGTGCTAGTGCCAACGGCATTCTCTTCCGTTATTAATTTCAATCACAAGCATAAGACATCTATATCTATAAAAGAAAGCTGTCTGTATGTATGTGTGTGTGTGTGTATGTATGTATGTTCTTTATACAAATCCACACCGTTTGACCGAGAAACCTGAAATTTTGCACATAGGTCCGCTTGGATCAGGAAATTCTTCTAGGCTAGATTATATCTCCCTGAGGTTAAGCTACAATGAGTAAGGATAAAAAATAGATGGGTGACGCAAAAAAAATGCACGTTTTTTGACATAAATGACATTTTTTCTCGAAATTTGTCGCGACGACCTATCAACTCAAAGCGAGAAAGTTTTAGGCAAGGGCTTGAGTTTTCAATTGACATATCGATCGCGAATTTCTGATGAGCCGTTCTTGAGCTACGCCGGGTAAGGTAAAAAAATGGATGGGTAACATGTAAAATATTCACGTTTTTTGACCTAAATGACATTTTTTCTCGAAATTTGAAGTGACGACCTATCAACTCAGAGCGAGAAAGTTTTAGGCAAGGGTTTAGGCTTTCATTTGACATATTGATCGCGAAATTCTGATGAGCCATTCTTGAGCTACGCCGGGGAAGGCCAGAAAATAGATGGGCGACAAAAAATATTCAGGTTTTTTTTCAAACCTAAATGACATTTTGTGTGTGTGTGTGTGTGTGTGTGTGTGTGGTGTGGTGGTGTGTGTGTGTGTGTGTGTTGTGTGTGTGTGGTGTGGTGTGTGTGGTGTGTGTGGTGTGTGTTGGTGTGTGTGTGGTGTGTGTGTGGTGTGTGTGTGGTGTGTGTGTGTGTGTGGTGTGTGTGTGTGTGGTGTGTGTGTGTGGTGTGTGTGTGGTGTGTGTGTGTGGTGTGTGTGTGTGGTGTGTGTGTGTGGGTGTGTGTGGTGTGTGTGTGTGGTGTGTGTGTGGTGTGTGTGTGTGGTGTGGGTATGTGTGTGTGTGTGGTGTGTGCGTGTGTGCGTGTGTGTGCGTGTGTGTGGGTGTGTGTGGATGTGTGTATGTGGATGTGTGTGTGTGGGTGGGTGTGTGTGTGCGTTGTGTGTGTTTGATGGCTGGCGAAGCGGCGGGTGTAACCCGCTAGTATTTTTATAAATTCTACAGACAGACTCTAACTTTTTACATGAAGGTATGAAAATTATCATACATTACTCCAATCACCAACAAGTCACAATAATCATAAATTACTTTAAATAATATAATATTTATTTATTAGCATATAAATATTATTATCAACAAAAAATTACATTCGCAAAAACTAATAATGACTTATTAAAATCATCATTAATATAATTACTAACAAAAAATTACATAACGCAAGGAAAGAAAGACTCGAATCATAATTATATTGTAATCATTATGTAGTCACCGTGGCAGAGTGAGTTAGCGCGCTAGGCATTGCACGCACGGTGACCCGCGTTCGATACCCAGCGGGGCGGGATTTTTTCTGTTCTGTACGTGGATGTTCGGGGTCCACTCATACCTCGTGAGGAAAAATGAGTAGTTACTTGTATGTGTAACGACCCGTGGCGGCATTATCTTAATATATAAATGTCAAAGTCACTGACTGACTGACCACTGACTGATCATCGCTCTACAGCCCAAACCGTAAGTCCTAGGAAGCTGAAATTTGGTAGGTAGCTTTGTCTTATAGTCTAGATGTGCAATAAGACGGGATTTTTCGAAATTCCCACTACAACACCTGCCATTGGCGAAAAAGGACTTTTTGCTTTCACGGCCATGCCTCGGCCCGCAAAGCGGGCGACAGCCCGCTAGTCAGAGTATAAAGAAATTAATGTAATAGAATAATTCGAAATGTGAGGGAGGCTCTAATAATGCTGCGCTACACACAAAAATTGTGAAGAGGTCTTGTGCTTCACCACAAATAAAATCATACACACTGTAATCATTATCATGTAATCAACAAAATACAAGGAGGTAAAAATTCACGCATGAAAGACTATCTAGACTCGTGTCAACATTTTTTTTTTTCTTTCAACTTACTCAAATATATATTTGGCATTAAATTTTGGTAGAAACAAAAAACAATAGTTGAATTCAGAAATGTTCACATGATAATGTAACTTGGTCAACGTCCCATTCATTGCAATTGGCAAAATGCAACAGCACGTGTCGGGCGGAATGTGGCAGGTATCGCACACTGTTGCCACATCACTTAGCACACTGTTGCCACCTCACCTAGTTTTTCCCTCCAAATGTTGACATGCTCTGTTTGTGTCAGCAAAATTAATTTTGTGATAAGAAAAAAGAATTTGACGATTTATTGGCAACATCGTCGGTCTCCAGCACATTTTTTTGTCCTCAACATCATCTTCTTCTTATACTCTGTCTTATCCCGCTAGAGCAGGGTCGACGTTGTTCAACCTCATGGTGGAGGTTGGTTGGTTTTGGCACATTTTTTACGGCTGGATGCCCTTCCTAACGCCAACAATTTTATTTGATTTAACGTCCTGGATAAGGACGGGGGTTTTAATTTAAGTCAGTCGCAGTAGTTCAGTGTCAGTCCCGGTAGCTCAGTGTCAGTCCCGGTAGCTCAGTGTCAGTCCCGGGAGCTGAATGTCAGACAAATGAAAGTTCAAATATTGAGACCTAAAAAAATGGACAAAAGATTTAAAATAATTTCACAAGATTGACTCATTGATAATAATTTTATTATTGTTGGAACAATACGCTAAATAGGTGACTTTTATTATAATTTATGTCAGTTCCCGGTAGCTCAGTGTCAGTCCCGGTAGCTGAGTGTTAGTCCCGGTCTCGGTAGCTCAATGTCAGTCCCGATAACTTAATGTCAATACGGCGATAAACTTTTTGTTAGGTTAAAATCGTAGGGTTTACAGGACCAAGAACGTTGTGTGATGTTTATTACACCAGTTTATTTCTTATGAATTTCTTGAAGGATTTCAAAGAATAACACAAATAAAAAGAGACCCAAGCGTTGGAGTTAGGAAATACATCCAGACTTAATTTTTTTGACTGTCTTGTATGTATTTCATGGAACAAAAAATTGTATGCGCGCCTTCTAATTATTTCAAGTATGCAATATGCAGGATATTTCGTAGCTTCCATAACATTTTGCGAAGAGGCAGTGATATTGCCTATTATGCATGCATGTATTTAGTAATTTAGCTACTAGTTACATGATTATTTTGTTCTACTTTACGTATTGTGAAGATGAGATTTAATTTAAATTACTACCAGTTTTTTGTTGTTGTAGAATAGTTGAAAAATAATAAGAGGTATAGTTACTTAACTAAGCACTAATTTTCTTAACTTGAATACCAATTTTATTGTTCTCGAAATTTTCTCACAAAATTAGGTTTTCTGAACAGACAAAGACCTTCAAATAATTTTTAAGATAGAAATAAATGTATTTTATCATTTATGACAAAAATTTGAATCACATTTTATTATTAATATGCTTTCAGCTGAAAATAGAAGTCCCATTACGCCAACAATTACTTCCGAGTATATTTACTTTATAAACACCCTGTATAAGTGTATAATGCTAAGAGTAGGTAAATGTATAAAAAAAATAGTATTTTTTTTTTCTAATTCATTACAGCGTGCGAAATAGTTCATAAACTCATGTGTAGGAAAATATGTGAAAAGATATCTAGGAATTCAATTAGCCCACATTGTCTGGGTCCGGGTGATTATTTCTACAGTGACCCTGTCAGTCACTAGGACCCGGGCGGCTTTGGTTTGAATTTAGGTACACAGCTTGAAGCATTTGAAAGACATTGCATAAAGTCAATAGGACTTTTCTGGCTTTAATTTAATAATAATTAAGAATGGTTATAAATTTACACTATCATCCTAATCCTTACATCCTTCTTATTCTTTAAAAAAATCCTTTGATTCTTGAAATGTCAACTGAAGTAATATTCACGTGGTTCCGGTTGACATTTCCCATGTGAAGAGTCATAGTCGGAAAGGTTTTAGTTGTTTTAAACTCGCCTTACTAAATATTTGACATACTTCAGACTCGAACCAGTGACCTCCAAGTTAGGAGTCCGCCGCCTTATCAATGAATCTTCTGAGGCTAACCTTTTGGGTCGTTGAAAAATAAATGGCAAACAAAATTTGTCAAATTGAAGAAAAAAATTAGTTACCTAGGTAAAAGTATGATGGTAGCCTGGTAGCTACAGTTAGTAGTACTGACTGTCTTTTTTTTATTACCTCTTGGTTTCAATAAAAAATTGTCATATTTTATAAAAGTTAAGACTTTCAGCAAGTTTTTACACAAATGAAACAAATACTTTATGTGGGCAGTATTTTGAGAAAATGGCGGCTGGAGTTTCAGGTGGATTTCATGTTTGCGATTAAATTTCCGCTGCTGCTGATTTTTTTTTCAGTATGTGTGCACTTTTTAAGAATAAATCTAGTCTAAATAATAGTGAAATGTTGTTATCTTATGGAAAAAGTTAAATCTATTGCCTCATCTACTGTATTTATGGAGTTAGACGCCATTCTTTATCGCCATTCTTTAAAAATAATTAAAAAAATTAATATCTCGAAAACCACTAAGTTAAATCAAAAGTGTTATAGAACATTATTGATTGGAAATAATCTGTACTACCACCCCTTAAGAGATTTTACATCAAGTCTGTTACACCCTGTATACAATAAAAAGGAAAAAGAAAAGAAAAATATATATAAGCATATGTCCTAACTAAAGGGCGGGGTTATTGCCTATGGCAACCTCTTCCACTCAACCCAACCACCGCTCGAGTTACTGAGGTCGATGCATTTGTATCGAGGGTATCCTGAAAAATTCAAATGGGAGAATAACATGACAAGTCCAAGCTAGATATCAAAGACGCGACTTCTGGACTGTCGACCGTGGACACTTTGAGCACTGAGCTACTAGAACATACAACTGATCAGTCTAATCAGTATGAACGGAAAAGTGAGAAGTTGTACTAGATGTACATATTGTACATACATGAATATCAGAACATACCTGGACAGTTGTTTCGAGCTCATTTGCTCTCATCAGCAGGTAATAGTTTTGATTATACATGTCATCAACTAACCTCTCTATTTTAATCAGTATAAACAGAAAAGTGAAAAGATCAAAGCGAGGCAAAAGCCGCCAGCATAACTTACCATGACATGGGAGGTGACTATGTGAGGAATAATTACTGTGGCTCCCTAATTGTTCCAATTCAGAGGACCTCTGTTAGCACTCATCAACACAATTTCTATCAGCAAGGAGTAAGTACTCACTTCCTTTACTAACCAAGCACTGATTATGTGAATAGATAAAAAATAATAATAATATGTTGTAGTTGTTGTACCCAGCTTGGCTACAGCTGGAGGGGTGACTGATGGTCTCCAGTCAACTTTCTTTCAAAGTTGGCTCGGCCTGAACCACATATTTCTATGTGCGATCAACCATCATGAGGACATGGACTTTTCTTTATAAGCTATTAATAATAATATCGCCTTGTTTATACTGCCCGATTAGCACTATTGAGTCCCATTATTCCAGTAATAAGCCCAAGACGTATTACTATGTGGTCAAAATCCCACATGTGTGTTAACTTGTCATGTCCCGGCTGGGTTTTGAACCCGCGACCTGTGGATTACCTGTCAGACGCCTTGACCACTGACAGATCTAAAAATCCAGAGCAATGCCTACCAATTAGTGAGATGAGGTGAGCATTGTTACTTTACAGATCACCTATGAATAGATTTTTTTTTGTGAAGATTTCTGATGATCTAGGCTAGGCTGTGTTCTGAGAACTTCTGTGGGTTGGGCCAGTAGTCCAGTAAGTGCCAGAGGAACGGATCCATAAGTTGTTTCACTCCTTCTGTGGGGACGATGTTATAATTATGGATAATATTGTTGATAGTAAAATATTAACAAATGAAACTCATTTTAAACTTCAAGATGGTCTTGATCTAAAATTAGATTTTTTTTTAATTAGGCACTTTAACCAATTATTATATGGTAGTTCGTGCCGATCCTCTCAAGGTCTACATAAGGTGAAGGAGGTTGGTACTTCTTAGAAAAGATATTACTGACTCCACATCACTTCTCTAAGTAGAAAGAGTTCAGTAAAGATGGTTTGGGGTCATATGATTTTCGGTTTACATTAAAAGTTTGATATTCGTTTACGATGTGACGAACAGATAGGGTAAAACCACAGGTACACACAGGAGGCAAATGGTAGAACATCACATAATCTATCAACAAGGAAACCTAATTACTGTCAAGTGGGTAAACGAGTGCAAGTATGTTATCGATATTGTTCTAATTCCTTTCAGAAATATTATTGTTAAGATGTTTATACTTACCAATTCATTTTTTCTCGTATGTTTCTCTTGTATTTATTGACATTTTTATTGTTGACATTGTAAATAAGTAGTGATGGCAAAAGCGCGAGGCGAGGCGAACTTTGGCTTGACTCGCGCTCGCCTCGCAGGGCGCGAGGCGAACTTTGGCTTGACTCGCGCTCGCCTCGCAGGGCGCGAGGCGAACTTTTTTGAAACTCGCGCTCGCAAAATTTTGAGTTCGCCTCGCCTCGCGCTTACGTCGGTTCGCGCTCGCCTCGCCTCGCAGTTCGCGCGAGTTTAGTTCGCACAGTTCGCCCCGCGCTTCCAGAGTGTCTAGTGCTAAAAAAGTATGAAAACAATGCAGAATCGTTCTTTAAAAAGGAATAATAAAATCTCTGTTTTTTAAAAATTCTTTTGATATATTTAATGCATATGTTCACAAGTCGTTCGACCGAAAAACATATCAAATATGGGACACAGTACACATACCTAGCTATAGGAATTTTTAATCTGGGAAGGATTTTTTAATGTTAGGTATCCAAATCATGCCAAGATGCCCATTAATATTGTCTTTCACACGAAAAACTAACTACAACCTCTTTCCTCATTTATTGTATTGTCTATCTAAGGGTTGAATTTTTGCCTTCCTCCTTTTCAATTTAATCTTCATAAGAATGAGTCATTCATTTTCGGTTCGTTATTTATACTTGATGGAGCGGTGTGTTACCTATCAATTTCTTGGAATTGGAATGGTTTTTGAAAAACCTACCTTTGTCCAGATTCTAGTTTGTAGGTTTAGTAATTACTGAAAATATAACAGTCAAAATTTGCACTACACTAAACAATGGAATATATGTAATTATAGGCACGGCCGGTGCTAGGGAGCTGCGGAACTGCAGCACGCCCGGACGAAAAAGAAAAAGGGAAGATTTCTCAAGTCCTTGCTCGTACACAATGAAAAGCATGACACATTTTTAAATTATTCTTATGATTGGCATGGTAAAGAAACTCAAACTCAATAAATACTGAAACTGCGAATCTATAAATCCCATGTTAGTCCGATTTATGTGGCAGCACCCCAAAATTCCAAATGGCTTTACTTTTCAAAAAAAGCCGCTTGGTATTTTTAATTCTAATAAAATGATCTATTAAAACGCTCCTATTGCAAAAGTTTCCCTATGGGATTACCATAGTATTTAGCGCGAACTGCGAACTGTTCGCGCGAACTAGTTCGCCTCGCCTCGCAGAAATGACGGTTCGCGCTCGCGCGGGGCGAGTTTTTTTACAGTTCGCCTCGCGCGAACTTTTTTAGGTGCGAGGCGAGTTTTTGCTAAACTCGCGCTCGCAGTTCGCGCGAACAGTTCGCCTCGCCTCGCAGTTCGCGGCCATCACTATAAATAAGGGCTATTCCCGTAAATATACTCCCGTACTTTGGGTATTTATTATTATTTTTTTTTAAAAATAGTGAAAAAAAGCAAATGAGTATCCCGCGTAAAAACAGTACAAGCCTGAATTCTGGAACTAGGAACATAGACATCCACCAAAAAATCATGGTTATTACCATCATGAAAATCACCAACACCAACTCCACCAAAACAACAACAATGTTAGTATTATCTTCACCGTCAAAACAAAACATCTCCTGCGATGGCCTTGGTTCCACACTCTACAATAGCGCGGATATGCACGGTTGATCTTGGGATAATTGTGATAGGCAGATTCTATGATAGCATTGTGCGTAGAGCGACTATGGTCCTACTTCTGAAAACCGTGTAATCCTAATTGTAAAATTTCAATATGTACCTACGCGTTCCAAGTTCTAAAAAAACTGATTTGAATAGCCATATTTTTCTTTCTAACCAAAATGGTTTCAAATGGAATAAAATGGTCGAATTGGAAGAAAGTCACTTTTTTTGGAAAAAACCGAAAGGAGTAGAAATCTTCTTCCAGTTTGGTTAACCAAAATAGATTTATAAATTTCTTGTTTCCATTTCTTTATTACTGGTTTGTCTAGCGCGCTAACTCACTCGGTGGTTCTAAAAAATCTGATTTAAACATCACACAACTTTCCTCTTCGAAGTGAAATTCTCCACTGACGACTTTGTTTGCGACTTTCTAATTTTTTATTTTGGTAACAGGTGTTGCAAAAATTTAAATTTGCCAGTTTTAACCTTGTGACTTGTGTTCCATAGGTCGTGAGTTCCATAGTAAAAAATTGTGACATCAAAAATATGCTACTCATGAAGGTTAAATGGGAGGATACCTTGCCATGTCCCGGCTGGGTTTCGGACCCGCGACCTCTGGATTCACAGAGTGCCGCCTTAACCACTGAGCTACGGGGACAGGCCAGAATAGAATCATATTGGACTTGACGGGACCTGGGCGTCCATATAATCCTTCTACCACCGTGAGCTATCTGCGCTTATCTCAAGGACACGGAATTATTATTATTAGTCTAAAATGTATGACCTCAGGCGATGAACCAGGATGTTAATTAAATTCCACACCATACAAATTGCTTGGTAATGATTGGAATCGTACAAATTGCACGGTAATTATTGAGACAAAATTATGGGGCATATGTTCATAGTGCTTTGATTCTTATCTGTGTATAACAATTAGCCACAAACATTATTATGTGTGTGTTGTTGCAATAGGTGAAACAGATAATTTGGTGTTGTTGTTTTTGTTGATGTTAACCCATTATTTGTCAAAACAAGAGACTTTGTTTAAACTACCGGCATTATTATTGTTGTTAATGCAATTTTTGACAATCTTTTTTGAGTCAATTTCAAAATTAGACTGTGCTCATGTAGCGTAACAGTATAATTAAACAGAAACCAGTGAAATCAAAAAATATAAAAGAATAGTGAGAAGTTGTACTAGACGTACAATTGTGCATGAAATGTATAAATCAAATATTTCTGTAATTTTATTGTAATATTTTAAGCTGTCGAGAATAGTTTTTTTCCTGTGGCTTGTTCATTCGTTGTTGTGACTTCGAGTACCTTGGCTACAGTAAGAGCGTGTGATGTTCTCCAGCTAACTTAAGTGGAAAAGTTGTCTCGTTCTGAACCACATATTTCTATGTTGATCAGTTGTTGTTGATTCACAACAACAAAAAAACGCATACGTACATTATTTTATTTTTTGTCATGTCTTCACAATGGTTCATGAAAACCACTCATCATGAAAACCACCAACATCTCTTTTCCTTAAGGTGCTTTCTTATGTTGGTTTTGCTTCTGTAGTTCTGTCAAGGACTACTTGTTGCTTCTTGTTGATTCTATAGATACTGTTTGTATATATTCATGTGACGGCAGAGTTAAAAGTGGTGAATGTATGTGGCCGGTAATACTATTGGTGTTAAATTTTCTATATTCACTATAATATTGTCAATTTTATCATCAAAATCACTATCATCATCTTCATCAACATAAGCATTTCCTTCATCATTATGTTAAACATGTAGCATCTCAAGATTGCGAAGTTCAAGATCTCCAGCGCGTCAGGGTAAGCTGGATACAATGGCTTTGAACTTGACCTAGCCACATCTAGAAGAGAGATAAAGTGATCTATCCAATTTCAATGTATATGTGACTAATTGATGTAGCCATATCTATATTTAAAGCATTAGATACAGTCATAAAGTTATTCCTTGCATATCTAAGAGCTATATGAAATTTACTTCTGTATTTGGTAAGATAGTATGTCTGTTTATTTGGTAGTAAGATACCAATGTTATTGATAGTATTTATAAACCTAATGAGAGATATCTTCTTGGTCAAATACATGTACGGATGTCACAGATATGTCTGTTTATTTGAATATCTAATAGCTAAGATATTAACCTATGTTATGTATGTGTGGTATCTAATGTACTCAATACATGGCCATAACTGATTAGATATGTCTATTAATTTGGCCTTAAGATAACTCTGCTGTGTTTGTGAAATAGTCAAAGTCCATGCATACATTACTAAGAGTTCTGTGCCCGAAGCCTGGAGAAGAGACATAATTCATATATGCGACCTCTTTGAAGGATGTTGAAGGTTTTTACTATCTTACTCCTTCTTCATTCACTTTGCCTTCTCCCTAACCAATTGGGGTTGGTATTGTTCAACCTCTTCTTAATAGTTGAGGTTGGTTGGTTCTGGCACTCCTGCTTCCTCATTTGAATGGATGTTTTTCCTAACGCCAACCCTGTTAGCAATATTGTGTCTTTCGGCCTGAAAAAGCTGGTACATCTGTTTTACGTACATATTGAGTAGCTACCTACATAGTCTGTCCCGGTAGCTCAGTGGTAAAGGCGGCACTCTGTGAATCCAGAGAATCCAGATGTCTTACGTTACTTACGAGTATGTGATGTGGATGGTGTCTAGCTACTTTATTGTAAATATTATTTATTTATATATATTTATTGAATACACAGCCAAATTACTTTGTTATTTTGGTATGTGTATTACTTACTTACTTGTGTCCATGATTGTGTCATGGTGGTGGAAGGATTGATGGGGACGCCCTGTCTGGGCTCCTTTATAAAAAAGAAGCTCACGAATAAAAATATTTCTTAAAATTCAGAATTACTTTTAATTTTGATGTTCTCTGCTTTTTGATGATGATGGTATGTGTATGAATTAGCTCGTTAGATATTTGTGATATTTGAAAGTCCATGCTTTCATTACTCAAAGATAATTATGTTGTTTTGCTTCGAGAAGAGACATATGTATGTGACCTCTATGAAGTATTTTTCAGAGTATTCTCACTCATCAAGGTCAGTAATACAGACTCTGAATGGAGAGTATTTCAGAGGAATCAGAGCGTCGAATCTAAAAAATGGTTAGACCATTTGGGAAAGAAATTGATTGGAATTACGGGTGATCCCCGTTCCAATCATTTTCTTTACCAAAAAATTGGTCTGGCCATTCAAAGAGGAAATGCTGCTTGCATCCTCGGTTCCCTTCCAGAAGGACGGTCCCTGGGACAAGTTTTTTATATTTAATAAAAATCTATATATATAAAATCCATTTACATTCATTCATAATCAACGCAGAGCCTAAACGGCTGGGCCGATTGACTTGAAATTTTGCAGGAAGCTTCCTCTTATGATGTAGGGGCGTACTAAGAACGGATTTTTTGAAGGAAACAGGGGTTCTCAACTTATGGCCAAAAATTAACATTTATTCATAATCAACGCAGAGCCTAAACGGCTAGGCCGATTGACTTGAAATTTTGCAGGAAGCTTCCTCTTATGATGTAGGGGCGTACTAAGAACGGATTTTTTTTGAAGGAAACAGGGATTCTCAACTTATGGCCAAAAATTAACATTTATTGATAATCAACGCAGAGCCTAAACGGCTGGGCCGATTGACTTGAAATTTTGCAGGAAGCTTCCCCTTATGATGTAGGGGCGTACTAAGAACGAATTTTTTTTTTAAAGGAAATAGGGGTTCTCAACTTATGGTCAAAATTAGTCATTTTTAGAGTGTTGTCAGATTCTCAAAAGCGTTGAGCTGAATGACTTGAAATACCGGAGTCAAGTTACCTCACATTTTAGTGTGTTAAGATGGCAGTCAAAACAGTCGTTTTATGACGTCATCAAAAACGACCTTATGCAGAATGGGTAGTATAATATCCCTCTGCAGCTTTAAGGGAATTAAATATCCCAAATAGATTGAGGTACTTGTTGGAACAATGTTTTTTCCCTCTATATTTAAATAAATAATTTAAATTCCCGCATTCCGTTTGTAATGATTAAGGTCATTAGGTAAGTACTGTAAGTAGATAATAGGTATACATTCCTCTTGTAAATATATATAATGAAAATATCAACAAAAAAAAAAAAATTCAGAGGAATGTACCGACTACCGACCTCAGTATCTCGATTGATAAGGCGACAGACTCGTAACTGGAGGTCGGTGGTTCGAGTCCCAAGTTCAGCAAAGATTTAGTAAAGCTAGTTTGATTAGTGTGATATCACATCGTTATTAACATACATATAATAATAATATTATTTGAGAGGAATGTATGATTTATAGTTTTCTAGCTGTTTCACTCATGCTTCGCTCATGCTTTCTGCCATTTCAAACAAGTGATCTCACAGAATTAAAAGGAGGTTCCGTGACTTCTAGAAAACTTGAAAATTTGGGGGGGAGGGGGTTGATTATCTGAGATTATCGATCGCGTTGTTTATCTGAGACTTTATAGTAGATCTTCTTCTGTAAAGGTTGGGCACCCCTGGTGTATGGTATGAACAGGAGTGGCTGTGTTGCGCACACTAAAGTCGTAAAGGTAACAAGCAGGACATGTAGTACGTCACAGTTCACAATATTTGACGCAGGTACTCAAGACCATTCAGAGAGAGAGAGGCTTAAAGTACAATAACAAACTACCTATGCAAATTGCACTTAATATGACATTTATGTAAAACTATAACAAGCTCGTGTCCATGACATATAGGCAAATACCTACCTCAATAATAATAATAATAATACTCTTTAGTGGAAGGTAACCACCAGGCGAGGTTAATGCTCAAAGCATTTTCTACCACCTAACCCTCAGAATCTCGTTATTTTTTACCGTTATAGGAAGCACTGTAGTTTCTTGGAGGCGTTCTCACGCGAAACACCCGTTTCGTTTGATGTGGTCACAAACTCAAATTAATGAGGAAAAATTCATGCACTGGGTGGTATTCGAACCAACGGATCCCTACGATACCTGTATTACCGGACTAGCTCGTTAATCACTCGACTACCAATTGAAGAATTATATGGACGTCCAGATACAATGTCACATCAAAGGCAGGAGCCTATTCTGACTTGTGCATCAAAAGGATTGAGTGCTGGAAGACAATGTTATGTATAGGCAATAGCTCTTTCCTTTAGTTAAGATAGAACAATTATGTACCGTGCACTGGTAGTCTAGTGGTTAACGCTCTAGTCTGGTAATCTAGGTAGCGTAGGGATCCATTGGTTCGAATCCCACCCAGTGCATCAATTTTTCCTCACTAATTTGAGTTTGTGACCACATAATAAGACTCTGAGGGTTAGGTGGGTATTAGAAAATGCTTTGACCATTAACCTCGCCTGGTGGTGGTTACCTTCCACCTACATTTTATTAGAAAAACGTGGAAGAGTTTTATTATTATTATGAATGTACTTTTATAATGAAAAAAATAATATATTTATTTTTGGTTAACATCTATACCTATTCTAATTCATTTGAGTTGATCTTAATTCTTTTTTAATTATTATTTTTTGTGACAACCTAGGACATTTTTCAGGTCATTTTGACCACAATTAGGACACAGAAAATACTTACCTACTGATAATTGCAGACTCACTTCTTCGGCATCACGGTATAAATCATGGGAATAGAGGTTTTGGAATTCTATTAATACATTCTGGAAGTTACTTACCTGTAACATAATAATCACAAGAAATGCAGTTAATAAATTGATTCACAATACTAGATAGGATGTATGTATGATTTTATTTGTGATGAAGCACAGGGCCTCTTCACAATTTTCGTGGGTAACGGAGCATTACTAAGTCTCCTTTACTTTTCGAATTCGATTACATTAATTTCTTTTTACTCTGGTGATGTCGTCACTGGTCGCTACTCATACAAGTAACTACTCATTTTTTCTCACGAGGTATGAGTGGACCCCGAACATCCAAGTACAGAGCAGAGAAATTCCTACCGCGCTGGGGATTCCCAGGTCACCATGTGTGCAATGCCTAGCGGGCTAGCTCACTCTGCCACAGTGACTATACCAATATTACTAGTTAGTTGTCACCGTGACCGAGTGGTTAGCCCGTGTTCAACTCTCGGCAGGGTTGAAAATTTTCAACTCTTTAATAAGATGACCCAATTGACCCACAGTAAATGATACTGAAGTGACTCTTTGTTCACTTCAAAATAATTAAATTTGAAGCCAGAAGGGTATTTTTCAATTCCCCCGAAGAAGAAAAAAAATTAAAACACTTTTTATTTCAAGAAGTAAAACATTTATTTAATAAGCAAATGTCTAGTTAACTAAAGTTAAACAAAAAATACATAGAAGGTCATGCCTTGAGTATATAGTAAGGTTAGGTAAAATACTTAGAAAGCCATGCCTCGGGTTTATAATAGGGTTAGGAAAAATACATAGAAGGCCATGCCTTGAGTATAGGTAGGGTCAGTGAAAATACATAGAAGGCCATGCCTTAAGTAAGAAGAGGACATGTTGTATACAGTAGCCAACTGGTATCATTTTCGAGAGCGAACTGGCGTCCGTCCATTGACATAGTCAGATGTTGTACCTGCACACGTGCACACACAATATGGGGGGAGTAGAACATCCTGTCCATGGGTGCCCAAATATTTCATAGGGGGAATCTAACACCGGAAACAAAACAAAAAAAATCTAAAACTTGGGGGAATTGAATGCTGTCCGCACCGGAAGGTATTCCTTACAAACAATTGTAACCAAATTAAGAATACAAATTTTTGTCGGCGCGGGGGATCGAATCCGGGACCTTCTGCATGGCAAACGAGTGCTTAACCACTGAGTTAATCGCGGGCTTATATTGTTACCAAATTGTGTCTATTGCTTTGTAGTTACCTATTTGTTGTATATAATTATGTAGTATGTACATGTCTTTTCTAAAAATAATAAAAACTGGCTTCTACCGCCCGTCAATCAACCTAGGCAAGTTCCTGAATTTGGACATACACTGAGATTCAACAAAATTCCGCATTACCACTTAACGTATCTCATTATAAATTATCTCCAAAGTCTGGGAATCGAACCCAGTTAGTTAATCTTAGTGGACACTATCCCTTAAACTTCACCTTGACAACAACTGTAGAGGTCATATCTAGGCCGGGCTTTGTAGCTTTATGTTATCTCTGTGGCATAGCTGTAGCCAGCCTTCGTGGCGCAAAAACTTGCTTTAAAATACCTATCGATCAGCTGATAAAATCCAAGGGTCGGTTTAGATTTACTAATCCTGTTTCATAATCCGGCCCTAAGTCTTGGAATCGAGCCCAGTCCGTTGAAAATGGGTTGGGTGGAAGAGATTGCCACAGGCAATAACCCCGCCCTTTAGGTAGGACATTAACTTCATTCTCTTTTTTTGTTCTTGTACCTTTGCTTAATATTTTTGTTTTTCTTTATAATTTCATTGTATTTTACTGTATATATTTTTTGTTCTAACTAATAAAGCTTACTATAATAATAATAAGATGTTCCACCTAGCACTGTTGAGTGATGATTCTGGATAATGAAGATTGCAATTTTAATTAAAGTGAGTAGGTGACTCACCAAGTCATCATGTACATAATGGACATTAAATACTTACCTAAATACCAACATTTTATTACAAAAACGTGGAAAAATCTTATATGGGTATAAGTTTAAGGTTTAAGTACAAGAGGTACATTAATTATAGTGTTTTGTTTAAAAAAAGAAAACATTTTCCTTTAGATTGAGTTTTCAACTTCCAATAAGATTTATTTTTATAATTTGAGAATCTTCACTTTCTTCAGTAGATACCGTGTGGGTGTCATTTTTGCAGCAGTCTTAAAAAAAAAAAAAAAATAAGCGCACGAATAGCTCAGTGGTTAAGCAGTTCAGCACTCGCTTGCCATGCGGAAGGTCCCGGGATCGAACCCCCACGCCGACAAAAATTTGTATTAAAAATTTGGTTACAGTTTTTGTAAGGTATACCTTCCGGTCCTCTCGTGTTGACCCAGCACCTAAATGGGAAGTATTGTGTCACTTCTCGCCCATCAGAGGGGAGGCATGCTACGGGATGGTCAGGCTACAACACAGATCACAAGCGTCTACAGTAGCTCCTGTTTCATGGCTACGAAATAACAAAATTTAAGACTTTTAACAGCCTTTTTTAAGTGGGTTACATTACTTAAGTTCCTAGACGTAATAAATGATTAATGTAGAAATTGTCCACTTTTGAAGTGTCCTGCTTGTTTAATTATTTCAACAATTCTCGATAGAGATGTTACGTAAATGTGGTTGATAATAAATATTGCAACTATTAAGATACAAATCATTATAAGGGCTTTTAAACCCATTAAAAACCACTTGAAAGATTGCGCGAATATACCCAATACATGCCTAAATGGCCAGACAGATTACATTTTTATCCACAGCACATGTGTCGGCAAAATACCTGAACCATTTACTATACATACACAATTTTATTTTATTTTTATTTTATTAATTATTTATTTTTACAAGGTTTACATAACAAGTTTATTGGTACTCTATTACAATGTAGACCTTAGGAAATAGATAAAAGATATAATAATTTTTATTATAAATTATAGTAAATAAGTATAATTGGATAAGAAAAAAGATCCATTATACAAGTATTAAGATGATACCTCTTCGATTGAGGATTTGAGAGCACTATGGCTAATGCAGAAAACATCAATGTTGTTTCTGAAAAGGAAGTAGCCCGTTCTTGTAACTCTCTCCACTTTCATAATCCAATTCTACCGTTCAACTGTCACACAACGCACACTGATTGGTTAATTTGAATGCAATAACCAATCAAAGTGCTTTGTGTGACGGTTGGAAAGGAGATTTGGGAATTTGAGAGTTTAATTTGTGGGTAGCGCAGCATTACTAAGAGCCTCCTTCACATTTCGAATTATTCTATTACATTAATTTCTTTTTACTCTGGTAATGCCGCTACCGGTCGTTACTCATACAAGTAACTACTCATTTTTCCTCACGAGGACCCTGAACATCCAAGTACAGAGCAGAAAAATTCCTGCCCCGCTGGGGATCGAAACCAGGTCACCATGTGTGCAATACCTAGCTTGCTAACTCACTCTGCCACGGTGACTGAGAGGGGAGAGTGTTTTTTATGAACTTTTATTTAAATAGAGGAGTGTAACACTGTAAATACTAATGTCTCTTTCTTTGTATAGGCGTTCTTCACACCTCGGACGAGGTGTTTGATATTTTTCATGGGGAAACATTGAGGGCGAAATTAATTGACAAATTCTCTATCTCAAGTCATTGCTAAGAGTCGGTTTTCCCTATCGCCACAGAGGTATTACCAGAACGTCTTTTAATGCCGCCCTTAGAGTCCTTGCTAACTGTATTAAAATGAAGTATTTACACAAGGCTGATTTGTATAGGAGAGAGAGTGTTCCTGGAACGGACTACAGTTTTCATTTATTATCCAGCTTAACGTATAGCTCTACTGTAGCTTACGTCTATTGCAGCTTCTCACTACTCACTTACAAAATGGCTGACTGATATCGGTACCCCACGTGGAAGCATCTAGACTGAATTTGAGAAGCAACTTATCAATATTATCATGCAATTAAAATTGTGCAACTTCATATCAATTTACCCATGCCCCCATGATGGCCATAACAACCAGGCAGGTATCTCTGCAATCTATGGACACCTCGGGCGATAAAGTCACAGCTTAATCAATCGGTTCGAACTAATCATGCACGATGGCACGATTAACATTAGTCACGATGTAAAATATGCAGGTGGTTAAATGTATAATTGCCAGCGTCGATGGCGCGTTGAATGCACCGGTTCTCGTAGGATCACCGAAGTTAAGCAACTTCCAACGAGGTGAAGACTTGGTGAAGAAAAAATAAATAAATATATACATATGTCCTAACTAAAGGGCGGGGTTATTGCCTTTAACGATCTCTTCCACCCAACCCTACCTTCCACCCAACTTTTCTGTTTATACTGACTGACTGACCGACTGACTCGATGATAGTGAGTAGTAAAGTACCCATTAGAAAATTGATTCTCAAGGGTCTTCTGATAGTCCTAATCTAACAGTGAATTCAAGGTCTGTCATTACATGTGTCGTCACATTTGGCAACCCCAATATCTCTACACTTGACTTGTTGTCTCTAAACCCTACCTCACCCAATACTGAGATACATACTGAAATACATAGTACCTGACTGATGAACTCGTTGAAAATCGTTCAAGTACCATAGTACCTGACTTAATAATAATATTAATACTCTTTAGTGGATGGTAACCACCAGGCGGGGTAACCACCATTTCCTACCACCAGAAGTCACCGTGGCAGAGTGAGTTAGGCATTGCACGCATGGTGACCTGGGTTCGATCGCCAGCGGGGCAGGATTTTTTCTGCTCTGTTCTTGGGTGTTCGGGGTCCACTCATACTTCGTGAGGAAAAATGAGTAGCTGCTTGAATGTGAGCAGCGACCAGTGGCGAAGTTATAGGCAAAAATAATATATTAGGATATTAAAGATATGGAAAAAGTCCTATAATTCTGAGCTACCCACTATAAATTGTGATATATAATAACACAAAGAAACACATTTTTCTTTTTTTTTTCTACCACCTAACTAACCCTCAGAGCATTATCATTATGTGGTCACAAACTCAAATGAATGAGGAAAAATTCATGCACTGGGTGGGATTCGAACCAACGGATCCCTACGCTATACCTGGATTACTAGACTAGCGCGTTAACCACTTGACTACCAGTGCATAACTTAGTGAAATCAGTACTGAGATATGCTAGTACATATATAGCTTATAATATCACTTAGTACGAGTACCTTGAAATAGAATTTATAATGTATCACCTCATATAACCGAATGAGGAAAGTAAACAAAGTTGATTGTTTTCTATCTCCAATATTTTAACTGTTTTATAAGCAAAAAGTGATTTATGTGTTTCGAATATGTGTTTTGTGAATAAAACTGAGTGTTTTCTGTGACTGAACATTAGAGGATCATACTTTAAATACTAATTTGTTAACAAATTATCAAAAACTCACCAGTAACAGAGCAATTCCTTTGTCTCCACACACATGGAAATATTTTTGAAGAAAAAATGGATTTAAGCTCATCATAAACACCTGACACTTCTTTAAGGCTGTTTTTTTTAACTCTAAAGTAACTTTTTCAACAAGAAAAAACATCCTAATCAACAAATTGAATAATTCTGATAAGAAATAGTGGTGGAATTTATACAAAATTAATAGCCATCTTAATTTCCAACCAAGCAAGTACAAACAAAATCATTACTAACAAAGGAGAACAGAAGAAAAACAGAAGTTAACAGTAAAAACAAAAGGATAAAAATAAATGTTAATTTGCTTTGTTCGTTATCAGTAAAATTTCTGTTAAATTTCAAATATTCAAATTGTGATAACAAAGAAGATAAACAAACATATTGGTGAAGCTAGCAACTCATTCTGAATCGTGAAGATCTGTGGCAATCTGTTTTCATAACTTCCTCCACGGACTCACCCATCGCGACGTTCCTGAGTCTTGTGAACGGGACCTATTTGCAGTACCATCACAACAGAGGGAAAATTTTGAAATTTGAAATCATAGATTTTCAAAGAGGAGTCAAGACTGAAACTGTACCATAATTTTACTTACTTTCTAGCTTTTAATATTATGTCCACATAAATTTACAATATTAATACTGGCAGTCTTCTAGTTTAGCCTCTTAAATAGTGTAAGCTGTTAAGACTTAAGAAATATCAACAAATTTTATTCTGTTCTATATTTTATGTACACTACCATTAACATTAATCCCTAAGGTAAGAAAACTAACTAGCTTATTAAGGTCGAAATTAATTGAAGTATTCTGTTCAAGGGACATTACTGGGTGTCAGTTATCCCTGTCTTGCACAGTGTGGGGTCCTTGACTTGTTGTTGTCAAGGGTTCGTTGCAGAGGTGATGGCTGTTTCGTCCCTAAGACAGTAGTATAGTGATAGGAACTTAGGTACCTACAAGAAAAAATTTCACCATAGAATAATAGCAATATATTTAGTGAGAATTTAAAACCCAGAAATAAAATAATTTATGCTGAGATAATAAAACTGTAGGAACTCTGAAAAAAAAAAAAAAAGTAACAGGAATAAGAGACAAGTCAATATGGGCGAGGAAAACAATATACAGGCTGTGATTCTTAAAGAACTACAAGCTATGAGACTGGAACAAAAGTCAGAACACAATGAAGTAATAAAGAAGCTAGAAAATATGGAAGTGAAAAATACATCAACTGTAAAAAGAACAGAGGTGCTTGAAACAAAAATTAAAGATATTGATAGAGAGAGCAGAAAAAGAAACATAGTAATGTATGGAGTTGTTGAAAGAGAAGAAGAATCTATTGATGATCTAGAAAGAACAATAGGATTAATCCTAAATGAAAAGTTAGAATGTAGGCTGAAGAGAGAGGAAATGATGACTTCTTTCGTCTTGGGAAGAAACCTGAACTAGGTAGATTGGAGAATAATAAACCAAGACCAATACTAATCAAATTGGTAACATTCTGGAGAAAGAGGGAAATCCTCTCTAAATCATCTAAACTAAAGGGAACAAACATATTCTTGGCAAATGACATGAGCCCCGAAGATGGTGAAATAATGAAAAAATTAAGATCTGAGATGAAAGAACTTATTAAAAAGGGACATACAGTAAAGATAAAAAATATGGCATTGATTGTAGATGGTGAACCTTGGAATAAGCAAGCAACAATGGATGTGGATGTACCCAACTTTAATGTTAATACCCTGATCATTCAGAACACTCCTAGCACTTCTGGCCAACAGAAAAGACTAAAATCTCCAGAGTCAACCTCTGAGAATTCAAATGTGGAAGAAAATACTAAGAAAAAACAAAAAATTAACGAAAAAAGTCACACTAGAGCAAACAGCCTTGGCCAAATTACCCTAGATAGTCTAGGTTTCCAGAAAGACAAAATAGGGGAAACATTGGAAAAGAATAATGTTGGCCATCAAACCATAATCCACCAGCCATCACCTACTGATCATGCACAAGCTGTAGATAAATAGCAATCAACAATGATTATACCAAAACAAAACATCAGAAATCAACTGACGAAATCCAAAATCAACAAAAAAATAACTTTCCAGATTGCAACACTAAATGTTCGAACGCTATTAGGTAGTGATAGAGTACTTGAACTTGAATTGGCACTAGAGAAAATAAAATGGGGTATCTTAGGCTTAGCAGAAATAAGACGAGGGTATGATAGTATACAAGAACTAAAATCGGGTAACATATTACTACACACATCAGGAATAGATGGAAACTATGGATGTGGCTTCCTCATTCATAAACAATGGAAAAATAGCATTTTAGAATTCCAAGGGATCTCTGAGCGAATAGCGGCTCTTATTCTAGACATCAACTCAACAATATACATAATCATTCAGGTTCACGCCCCAACTTCTAGCCATGCAGACACGGAAATTGAGGACTTCTATGAAAGAATTCACAGAACAACAGAATCAATTAAAGATAAACACAAAAATGGAAAACTGTGGATAATTGGAGACTTCAACTCCAGTGTTGGCATGAGAAGAAAAGAAGAAAAAATGATCATGGGTGGTTTTGGTGTTGGTAGAAGAAACAAAAGGGGGGAAATGCTAGTAAATTTTGTCAGTGAACTGAACATGAAAATTATCAATACATATATGGAAGGAACAAAGAAGAAAAAAGTGGACTTGGAAGTCACCAAAAGACACCCTACATGAAATTGACTATATTCTATGCAATGAGATGAATAATATAGTAGAAACAAAAATAATACAAAATTTGGAATTCAACTCAGATCATAGAATGTTACAAAGCTGGGTAAGTACAAAAAAACTGAGAAAACACATAAATCAGAAAAACAGCTTACTAAAAATTACCTCTCACCAATCATTTAAAAAATATTTAAATATTAAACTAAATGAAGAATTTCAAGCACAAGAAGAACTTGATGTCCAAAATCTTTATGATAAAGTTGTAAATACTATTCTGTGGGCTGTAGAGCAAGAGAACAAGGAATATAGACCAACAAATAGAATAAAAAGCAAGAAATTGACAGAACAAACAAAAGAACTAATTATCAGAAGAGAAGAACTAAACAGATTAAGACATAAAACCCATGAAGAAAAGACTGAACACACAGAAATCAGAAAACTAGTAAAAAAAGAAATAAAAAAAGATATTCGCAATTACGAAGAAAATATAATCAAAGAAATAATGGAATCATCAAAATCCACTAAAACTATCAGGAAAGAATTAAGCCAAAGCTCCAAGTGTTGGATACAAAGAATAGAAGGAAAAGACAAAAAGATGATTTACGACAGAGAAGGTATTGTTGAAGAAGCCACTAAGTTCTACCAAAGATTTGTACTGCGACCCAGGAAAGCAAACAAGTATAACACAGAACAACCAAGATAAAATTAACACAAAAAACACAGAAGTATTAACAGAAGAAGTAGATATTGTTATCAAAGGACTGAAGAAGAAGAAAGCACCAGGAATTGATGATATCTCAAATGAGCTCATAATAGCAGGCCAAGATGAAATTAACGATCTGATAGCCTTCCTTTATACCAAAGTATTACAACAGGGAGAAATACCAAGGCAGTGGGAAATGAGTAAAATAATTCTAATTCATAAAAAAGATAGAAGAGACTTATTAACGAATTATAGACCAATAACAATATCCTGTGTCCTCTACAAAATGTTCATGAAGGTAATACAAAGAAGAATGTCATCAGTACTACAGGAAAATCAGCCTTGTGACCAAGCAGGGTTCCGCCCATCATTTTCTACCATTGACCACATACACTCAGTAAACCAAATCATTGAAAAGGGACATGAATATAACATCCCTTTATATATAGCATTTTGCGACTATTCCAAGGCATTTGACTCGATAAAGCACCAGTACATATGGGAATCATTGAAGACCTTTGGAATTGACCAAATCTATGTCCGCATACTAAAAGTAATTTACAACTCAACAAAGGCATTCATCTCCCTCGATAAAAATGGAAGAGAGTTTCAGATACAGCGCGGAGTTAGGCAAGGCTGCCCAGCATCGCCAGATCTTTTCAACGCAGTCATTGAAACTATCTTCAGAGAGCTTCCCTGGGAGAACTATGGGATATCCATCAGTGGGAAAAAAATAACCAATCTCCGCTTTGCAGATGATGTTGTTCTCATATCAGGTAATCATGAAGAGCTAGAAAAAATGATAAATGAACTGGGGATACAAAGCCGTAAAAGAGGTTTAGAAATGAATACAAGCAAAACAAAAGTCATGACAAACAGAGGAAAGGAAAAAATAATGCTAGAAAATGAGGAACTCAAATATGTGGAATCTTACGTATACCTTGGCCAAACCATAACGATTAAAAAACATCTAGATGAAGAAATCAACCGCAGAATCAATCTTGCTTGGGGGAAATATTGGGGCCTCAGAAAGCTAATGAATGGAGACTTACCATTAAGGATTAAGGGCCAACTACTTCAAACATGCATCTTCCCCACACTCACATATGGATGCCAAGCTTGGGCCAGGACCAAGGTTCATGAAAGAAAGCTTGCCAGTACCCAAAACAAAATGATGAGAAGTATATTAAAGGTCAAACTAGAACATAAAATAAGAACAAAAGATATAGAGAAAAAGCTCCAAGTAAAAAGAGTTGAATACATTGCAGCTGACCTAAAATTTAAATGGGCAGGTCATATGATGAGAACAAATGACAACAGATGGTCAAAGTCCATCACTGAATGGATCCCAAGAGATCAGAAAAGATGTAGAGGAAGGCAGAGGAAAAGGTGGAAGGATGAGCTTGTAACACGAGCTGGACCACTATGGATGAGAAGAGCAATGAACAGAGAAGAATGGAAATTACTATGACAAAAGAAAAAAAGAAAGGAAAAAAAAAAAAAAAAAAAAAAAAAAAAAAAAGAAAAAAAAAAAAAAAGATGGAAGTGAAAGGGGGGAAATGAGGGATAGATTTAGATGTAGAAATTAGAAACATAATATAAGATTTTTTCCCAGAAAAAAAAAAAAAAAAAAAAAAAAAAAAAAAAAAAATTCTTGAACACAAATTAAGGTTGGTTTCACTCTATGATTTTTCTTTTCTTTTCATGTCATAGTAAGTAAGTCCTTGTCAAGGTCTTTATTGTGTATTTTATTTAGTAAGTATTTTGTTTTGTTTTATTTTTTTATGTATACTCATGCAACAGATCATTAACAATGTAAATATAATATACCCTTTTAAAGGAGGCCCTAGCCCATTAATTTGGGTGACAATGGGGCTTTATAAATAAATAAATAAACCTTAATAAGTACAGAGCTGAGCTACTGAATTATAGTAGGTACAAATACCTACCTCACCAAAATTACTACTGAGATAGGTTCAACACTTCAGACGAAATACGAATAGTTTGAGAGAAGTAGGAATATATTTAATGTTCATGTGTTCTGTCCCGGTAGCTCAGTGGTAAAGGAGGCACTCTCTGAATTCAGAGGTTCCAGAGGTCGTGGGTTCGAAACCCAGTCGGGACATGACAAGTTACTTCCCATTTGGGATTTTTACCACTAATATGTCTTGGGATTACTGCTGAAATAATGGGACTTTAATAGTCCTTATCGGGCGATATTATATTATTATTATTGTGTTATGTCATGGTGGAGAAAGGATTGATAAGGGCATTGAACCCTTTGAACGCCCAGAACCAGTCCCCTGGGCACTGATATCTATTACCTACTTTTCGATATCTACCATGTTTGTCACGGTAGCTCAGTGGTCAAGACGTCTGTCTCGTAATCCAGAGGTCATGGGTTTGAAACCCAGCCGGGTCATGACAAACGTTATTCTCCCTTTTGGGATTTTGACCACATAATAATACGCCTTGGGCTTACTGCTGGAATAATGGGACTCATTAGTACCTACCGGGAAGTATAAATAAGGCGATATTATTATTATTATATTACCATAGTAGAAAGAATTAAAAAGATGGACCACTTGGAAGACCAAAGAAGGAGTACATTGAACAGATAAAAGAAGACATAATACAACTCATATGAAAGTGAGAGAGCTATATTAGTTATCATATATTTTGTTAACCATGACTTTCGTGATATTATCACAACTACTCAAACTCGCTCTACTATAAATCGACGCTGAAACCGGGACTTGAACCACCGACCTCCAGGTTACAAGTCCGTCGCATTATCGATCAAGCTACTGAGATCAATTCAATTCAATTCAATTTTATTTTTTATTGTACATGAAATACATAAATGTATAAATACAACGTCACGATTATATAAAAGAAATAAAGAAAAAGGTTAGAGAGATAAATTAAAAAAAAAAAAAATATGAAAAGTAAGTATATCAAAAGATATTAATATGAAAAACACTGCCAATTATGGACTCTATACTTCCTCGTGATTGTTTCACATTGTTAACACGTGCCAATTTTGAGATTTTATACTAAATTACTTGTATCTCCAAAACGACTGCACCGATTTTCTTCAAATTTGTTTTATATGGTAGAAAATCGTTTTTTCTACATTCTAGATTCCACAAAAATTTCTGTATCGGCAAGTCGTGGTCCTTATTTTTTGACTTTTTTGTCCAAAATTTCGGATTTTCTTAAATATCAGAGTCTAATTATAATTAATTAAAAAATATATATAAATAGCCTATGTAAAACAATTATATGCATACACACACAAAATTTCATTAAAATCGGGTGTACCGATCACGAGATATAAGCGTTTAAGTAAAAAGTTAGTGGTCAGGCGCATGGGCTCTTTCACCAAGAACCGCTAGTACGAATTTGATGAATTTAAAATGGGACCATCTACAGAATATCTCCTAGATGTGTGCAAAATTTCATCAAAATCGGTCGAGTAGTTTCCGAGATTTGCGCGTTACAAGGAATCGTTTTAACAGACCGACAGACCGACAGACCGACAGACCGACAGACCGACAGAACGACAGACCGACAGACCGACAGACAGACACAAAACCAAATTTGCTCAGGAGGTTATGAAACGTCCAGAAATCTGAAAAAAATTGAAATCGGAGCAAAAAAATATTTTTTTTTACAAAAACGAACACAATACTTCCGATTTCTAATATTAGAAATTTCTCGGAAGTAAAATAATAGCTAAATTGATATTGACAGTTATAAGTAGGGTAATATTGATTTGATCGGTAAGATAGCTATAATATTAGCTATCTTACCTACCTTACGGACACGGAATTGTTGTATCGATATGCTTACACAGTGGACATCACACGGCGCCCATGTGTCTGCTTGTCAAGTGACTAATAATTTCAGTGACTAATAATTTCAGCTCGGGCCCACAATAGCCACAAGCTGGACCTTATGACGTGTGGGGTGTGGGTGTACCGAACAACTGTCCGACAACAATTAGCACGAGCTCAGAAATGACAATAGTTCGCGACAGTGACAATAATTTACGACAATGACGATCGTTTGCGCTGAATTTATTGCAATGACGCGCCACTCACGCGGTTGCAATTAAACAAGAAGGCTCTAGTTTTTATCGTACCGAATATAACTACTATCGTGGGTGATTTCAACAACCTCAACACGAAATGTCATATAATTACTCATAGAGGTAGTCACTGTGGCAGAGTGAGTTAGCGCGCTAGGCATTGCACACATGGTGACCTGGGTTCGATCCCCAGCGGTGTAGGATATTTTCTGCTCTGTACTTGGATGTTCGGGGTCCACTCATACCTCGTGAGGAAAATGAGTAGCTGCTTTGATGTGAAGCAGCGACCAGTGGCAGAATCATAGGCAAAAAATACAAGATATTGTAAATTGAAGTGGTAAAGTCCTATGATTCTGCGCTACCCACTAAAATTGTGACATAATAACACAAAGAAAAAACATTATTATTATTATTAATTACTCATGGAGAAACGCTAATAGAAACATGTGGCTATTTAGTTTTAGGCTTCAGAACACAATATTAACTGATTCATTACGTGGTATCTATTATTATTATTATTTAACACTTTATTAGATATAAACAGACATAATATGTACAGAAAATAAATAATATAACAATTAAAAAATGGAAACAATATAAGAATGGGCTTACTGCTAGAATAATGGGACTCTAATAGTCCTGATTGGGCATTATAAATAAGGAGATATTATTATTAGGTATGTATATTATTTTCAATATTCCTTTCGGTCTTGGGCTAGAACTTGCTGATAGCTTTTTCTAATTAATCTCGAGTCTAGGTATATACCTACATAATTATTATGTATATATTGTAGATAATTATACTCACAAGATCCTTACAAACAAGTCCATACAATATCTAGGATCATGGAGTAACGAGAGTAATCTACACTACAAGATATTGCGTATTATCTGGACCTAGCCTAGCGCAGCATCACTGCAAGGACCTAGGGCACCTTTAGCGGTTCCTAACCCTAGTAAGACACTGCATAAGTGTTCATTATTCCCTAGAGCCGGGGTACCATAGAACTCAACATTTTGTTGCGCAACCTTTTTAGACGAATTTCAAATGGGAAGTGTTGCAAAGCGCTGCGAAGTCAGTGGTGTTGGATCTCATTTGATCCTAAAGAAAGAGAGGAGCATGAAACGTTGCGCAACAAAAGGTTGCACTCAGTGGGATCGAAGCTCTATGGAATAAGCTCTCGCACAACATTGCAGCAATGAAGAACCTAGGGTCTAGGGCCCCTACAGCGGTCTCCAACCCGAGTCCTCATATTTGAGTTTGGGTTATACGATAGAGCGCAAATTAACGAATCACCCAATTTTAAGATTGGGAAATTCGGTAAGATTGGGTAATTCGGTAGGGTAATTAAGGGTTGGGTGGAAGAGATTGCCACAGGCAATAACGCCGCCCTTTAGGGTAGGACATTGGCTTCATTCTCCTTATTGTTCTTGTTTCTTTGTTCAATCTTTTTATTTTTTCTTTATAATTTCATTGTATTTTACTGTAGGTATATATTTATGTCTTACGAAAAAAAAACATACTATAATAATAATAATAAGGCTATTTTTGAGATTATTTGGCAATATCCGAAGAAGTTAAGTACACAATAATGCAACTGCCAACCTAAACAACTTTTAAATTAAATGAACTTGAAAGTATTGAAAACTTCTGCTCATTTTTTTCCTGCAGCTCTGAACTCTGATTCTATTTCGTCAATGGACCAAACAATGAGTTGGTAACCACTGCCCGAGGCACTCCTAGGTGTTATTCACCCTGCTCCACACAATAGCCAAGACGTCACATCCATCAGACATTCACTTCTTGGGCACTCCAGACATACCAATCTAGGATCTAGGGTTCTGCGATGTTGCCAAATTGAAATACCGGGTGACTCGAAAAAATATTCGAAAATAAGTGAAATTTTGTTCGTGCAAATTTGCTTTCATCAAACAGTAGAAGATTTCCTAAAAATAAATTATCAAATTTGTAATTCACTTTCGTGATGCCACAACTACTCAAACTCATTTTTCTGAACTTGGGACTTGATTCTTGAACCACTGACCTCCAGATTACAAGTCCGCCGCCTTATCGATCAAGCTACTGAGGTCGTTAGAAGATTACAAATACATGGGATTATTGGATTGTGAATATAGGACCAGAAGAGACAAAAAACAAAAATAAAAACCTGATTTAATTGGAAAACAAAACCTAGGATATTATTTTTTGTACAAAGAGAAAAAATCCGATAGTGTTTTCAGAGCGTCGGTAAACTTACTTTTATGGACTTACTTACTAACATTACTAACTTACTTTCATTACTTACTTACTAACATTACTTACTTACTTTCATGACCACTGACACTCATACCGAGTCGATATTTGGCCTTAAGTAGCTGGTTTGTGGAAACTCACAAACCAGCTACTCAAATTAACCCCACCCAGCCTGAGTGGGGCCGGGAACAGCCAGCATCGCGAGGGTTCGAATTTGAATGGTCACCCGTCCATATCCTAGCCTCGCTGGACGTTGCTTAACTTCAGTGACTGAATATGAACTGGTGTATTAAAAGTGCCATCGACGCTAGCATAGTGATCAATAGCGGGAAGATAGATGTTTTATTTGTGAAATTACCCTGACGGTGATAAGCATAAGCTGCATAAGACTGATAAGCAATTAGAAATTGATTAAAAATCGAAAGAATTAATGTCAGTAAGATTACTGGAGATTGTAAAGAATCTTGAAAAGTAATTAGGAGATCAATTCTTCAACTCTTTGGTACCTCACACTGCCTCGGGGAATTGAAGGAGAGATCGTCTTCATCCTTCATCTCAAAAATCATTTCTAACAACATTCTAGAGGACGGAAAACCCCATCCAAGATTTGAGAGTAATGGATCTGGTTTTTTTTCAAGTTTTGTTTTTTTACTAGACATGCAGTATCGTTGTTACTCTCGGTAGTGCCGACTTCAGGTTCGAAACGATGCGATGTAAAAGGCAATGCCTCATTGTGTAGATTAGGGTTAGGAAAAATAAATATATAGGGCCATGCCTCGGGAACAGTTATTACTACATATATGTATTTTTACTTTCCTTATCCAATAATTCTTATGAGGTATGATAGGTACCTCTAAATTGATATTATAGGTACAAATTTAATAAATTATCATTATTAGAGATATGTAAATCTAAGTTGATGAATATACAATTAACACTTTCAATAGGTTCCTCTAAGATGATATTATAGGTAGGTACCTCTAAATTGATATTGTAGGTACCTCTAAAATATTATTATTAGAGATAAATCTACGTTGATGAATATAAGTTCAGTTATCATATTTGTGTTGATCAATTTTATGATATGAAAACTACTCGAACTCACTTTACTAAATCTACTCTGAAACCGGGACTTGAACCACCGACCTCCAGGTTACAAGTCCGCCGCCTTATCGATCAAGCTAGTGAGGTCGGTTAAGTTGATGAATATACAATTAACACTTTCAAAACCATCCTCACTCAAATTTAATAACTTTGCCCTTACTGATCAGATTCGCAAGTCACTCTGAGACGCAATTTAGAATAATTTCGCATCAGATTGTCTATTGTGTGGTACAGATCTAATTGTTCCGATTCATGCATGAATTGCATGAATATTTTCATGTAGGCACCTACCTATATTATAGAGTATATAGATCACATATTCTGATGCTAAACGTTAAGTACATAGTTCCTATATAATATTTTAGTAATCCTATACATATAATATTTTAGTTCCTATATAATAGAATAGGATACCAGGCAAATGTACATACGAGTATATGCAACCAGAAAAAGTGTGACAAAATTGTGGATCCCTCAAGTCGGGCTATGGAGCGCTGTGATTGGCTGGAACTCCGACTTGAGGGACAGCAAGGATCATCTTGAGGGACAGCAAGGCTTATCTTGAGGGACAGCCAGGCTCATCTTGAGGGACAACAAGGCTCATCTTGAGGGACAGCCAGGATCATCTTGAGGGACAGCCAGGCTCATCTTGAGGGACAGCCAGGATCATCTTGAGGGACAGCCAGGCTCATCTTGAGGGACAGCCAGGCTCATCTTGAGGGACAGCCAGGCTCATCTTGAGGGACAGCAAGGCTTATCTTGAGGGACAGCCAGGCTCATCTTGAGGGACAACAAGGCTCATCTTGAGGGACAGCCAGGATCATCTTGAGGGACAACAAGGCTCATCTTGAGGGACAACAAGGCTCATCTTGAGGGACAACAAGGCTCATCTTGAGGGACAACAAGGCTCATCTTGAGGGACAACAAGGATCATCTTGAGGGACAACAAGGCTCATCTTGAGAGACAACAAGGCTCATCTTGAGGGACAGCAAGGCTTATCTTGAGGGACAGCCAGGCTCATCTTGAGGGTCAGTCAGGCTCATCTTGAGGGACAACAAGGCTCATCTTTATTGTAATCCTATTTTATAATTCAGCCCTTAAGTGTTTTGTCTATAAAATCCCTCAGCTGAATTGACGCTTCTCTTTTTTTGAAAAGGAGGAAAGTTTGCATCAAATACAGGCGTAGGTAAATACATATGAGTCAGGTATTTTAGAAATTTTACCGACCTCACAGTAGCTTGATCGATAAGGCAGCGGACTTGTGACCTGGAGGTCGGTGGTTCAAGTCCCGGTTTCAGCGTAGATTTAGTAAAGCGAGTTTGAGTAGTTGTGATTTCACGAAAGTGATTAACACAAATATGATAACTTACATATGTATGAGTCAGCGAGAAGATTTTTACCGTCTAAAAACTCCTTCATATTGCTCTTTAAAAAATTGTATCAGATACCGGTGTTAAAATTCCCATGAGTCAGCAAGAAAATTTTTTACCGTCTAAAAAACCCTTCATTTACGTATTCTTTTACTTGTTGCCCTGGAACCGCCGAGTGGCATTACTTCAGAGAATTGACGGTAGTGAAAATATAACCTCGTATAAATATAACCTCAAGATAAATTTATTTTATATTCCCTTTAATTTCTGAACGTTTCTTTCCTTTTGCAAGACCAATCGTTAAGAAATGGTCCAAAATTCTACCTATGTTGCAATTACTCTTGCATAGTATTATACTGTCCAGGTGACACACAGGATCAGTGGTCCATATGATCATTGATTAGATATGGGTCTCAAATATGGACTACTGTATCAGGAGAGGTAAGTTACGGATTTGACGGTACCAATTCTTACACATGCATAGGTTCATACATAGTTTTCTGGTCAGGGTCACACATCCAACGCCCGTCACCCAAATTAATAGCTGTCCCGATTTTCTACAGTCCATTTTCTACAGCAAATACTCGTTCATATACATAAATAATAATAGCACTCGTGGAAAGTAACCACCTGGTGAGGTTAGTACTTAAAGCATTTTCCACCACCTAACCCTCAAAGTCTTATTATTATGTGGTCATGGACTCAAATAAATGAGGGAAAATTCATGTATTGGGTGGAATTAGAACCAACGGACCCCTACGCTACCTGGATTACCAGACTAGCGCGTTAACCACTTGACTACCAATGTATTTTACATACCCAGGTATATAAATATAATATACCTTATAATAATACATATAAGTAGTAAAGTATTTCTTTTTTTCAGCTGTCACGATGATTGGTTCATCAACTTTAAACAAAACGTCTAATTGCGCCTTGGTTTCTCCTTAGGGTCAAATTATGTATACTCCCACTGGTCGAGTTCAGTCATTCAATAATATGACAACTTCACAATGCCATCAGATCAACTAGTGACCTAACTCATGTTACGATCTCTCATTTGTGAGATCATGTTACAAATTCCATTTGAAATCTGAAGAGACTGTACTAAGAGTACTAGATCACTGTCCAATCAGTCCAACCAAAAGAGCATGCACATTTTTATTATTTTACACTTTATTAATAAGGACATTGTATACAAACAGAGTATACAAAGTACCACTTTTGTAGATATCAAATCTACCATTTATGTGTGAACATAAAATTTATCATATTTGTGTTAATCACTTTTGTGATATCACAACTATAAACTCGCTTTACTAAATCTACTCTGAAAACGGGACTTGAACCGACCTCCATGGAGGTTACAAGTCCGCCACCTTATCGATCAAGCTACTAAGGTCAGTTAATATGTAGGTACATACTTTTTTTTACTTTCCTTATCCTATAATAAGGAAAGTATTGTATTCGTCGAAAATTTGACCTACCCAGCTTTTCACATTTCTGGACGAATCATAGCCTCAGGATACCAAAAAAGTGGTTTTCAGCCATTGGTCCGTGCGTCTGTCTGTGTGTGTGTGTGTGTGTCTGTGTGTGTGTGTGTGAACAGGATATCTCAAGAACGGTAAGAGCTAGAGACTTGAAATTTGGTATGGTAATTAATTTTATACACCAGACGAACCATGAAACTTTTGGTTGAAATCGGCCGCATTCTGCGGCCGCAGGGCCGCAAATATTGGCCGCAAGCACCGCTTCTTTGAATTGGTTAAAGATACAAAAAAAGTTAGAGAACAACATTTTCTCAGATGAAAAAAATAATAGGGGTTCACTCTGATCATTTTTTTGATATCTTTAACTTTTTGGAAACCGGCCCCAATTTACCGGTATTGTAGGGGGACCCGATTGGACTAACTTTTTTATTATTCATCCTAGATGGGGGTTGTGACATATCAAATTAAATGATTTTGAAGTGCTGATCACGAATTTGCCATTGATTTTTAGTTATCTGTTACCGTTCAGTCACCAGTGGCGGAATTCGACTCCTTTTTGGGAGATAAGGAAAGTCGTGTGATGTTTACACCAGATTTTTTTTAAGTGGGGTTTAACGTCGCTTTCAACTGCCATGGTCATATCCATTCGCAAATCGGAGTGTGGTGTTGTTTGCTTGTGGAACGAGGTGTACCAAGATAAATCCCTTAACAAATTCATGACTCCCAATTACAATACATTATTTATGGGCCTCTTTTCTAAAAGACATTCCTATGTGCTGCGTCCATTATTTAGAACTATTGCACCCAAGAAATTGACTTCCAAATAGAACTACACAAGTACACAGAGGTAGTCAATTGGTTAACGCGCTAGTCTGGTAATCCAGGTAGCGTAGGGATCCGTTGATTCGAATCCACCCAACACCCAGTGCATGAATTTTCCTCATTGATTTGAGTTTTTTTTTTTTTTAAGTGGGGTTTAACGTCGCTTTCAACTGCCATGGTCATATCACGACGGGGGTTTTACCCTCCATTCGCAGGAAACTCACAAACCTGCTACTCACATTGACCTCACCCAGCCTGAGTGGGGCCGGGAAAAGCCAGCGTCACGAGAATTAGAATTTGAATGGTCACCCATCCAAGTCTTAACCTCTCTGGATGTCGCTTAACTTCGGTGTTCTGAAGGGAACCGGTGTATTCAACATGCCATCGACGCTAGCTGTGGGGGTACATACTTTTTTAAGTACTAAATAACTAAAACTACCACTTAAATTACTATGCAAAATGTCATGTGTAAATACCTACAATAACTTATACAATATGTTTCAGCCTGCGTAAATCTTGTGCCTAGTGTTTAGTCACCCCTATGTTATTATCATTCTTTGAATCTTTTGCAAGCAAATCAACCTTTAGGTAAGTATTTCATTTTGTTCTTTTGAAATTATTTTCTATACTGAATTCATAATGCTAGTATAGGTACCTATACCCTTATTCAACTATTAAACTTAGGGCAAAGTTAATAGACGTGTTTGCAATACCTATGTGGCGCTAAGTCACGGATTGCGTAGTGTCTAAGATATTATGGAAAAACGACGCTTAGCAATGACTTAAGTTATAGATTTTGTCTATTAATTTCAGTCTTAATTTTTGCGTCTTAACAGCTTAAATAATACGTAATTTATACTTGCAAAGTATGAATAAACTTGAATATTTGTTATGGTTGGTTTAATAATCCGTGAAGGATTATTTTGGTTTAAAAAGAGCTAAAAATATACCTATTTATTCAGAGAGGTTGGACCCAAGTAATCAGATGTATTGCCTACTATGCAATTCTTAACTTTTCAATTTCCACAGCCCAAAAGGTAACAGATATAGGTACCAACATTACCAACTCAAAACTCTTGATGACAATCGACCTGCCTTAGTATTATTCATGGTCCTTGAGAATATTATAAAATACAATAAGGTATACGCCCAGCGTCGATAGCGCGTTGAATGCACCGGTTCTTGTATGATCACCGAAGTTAAGCAACGTCCAGCGAGGCAAAGACTTCGTGATGATGGCGTTCCGGCAAAACGCATGCTGGATGAGGTCAATGTGGGTAGCAGGTTTGTGAGTTTCCTGTGAATGGAGGGTAACACCCCCGTCCTGATATGACCATGCAGTTAAAACGACGTTAAAATCAAGTCCTTTAAGGAATGACAGTAATGGCTGGTTTTACTCTCATTCCTTAAAGGATTTGAATTTATCTGGTCCTGTTGTGAAGAACGGGGTAACGGCTGATAACCTATGTACTGCGCTAGACGCAGTGTCGATCCTCGATAGTTCAATAATATCTACTCTTACAAGTGGATATATTATTATTGTACCGTGGAACCGTAAATCAGATCAGATAGCCCTTGCCTAGAGCACGTATTAATTTGAAATTACAAATTGTTAATAATGCCGTAATTATGTCACATGAGCCATAACATATACATAGAAACTATACCTAATTAACATGGATAGAGTGCTATATGTATAGATGGGTACTATAATTTTAATATTAACATTGATAGAGTGCGATTAGTAATGAGAATGCATTTTAACTGGGCACTCCAACAATAAAATTTATGAAAGTAAGTACCTGATGACGTAGGTACGAGTATGACATTATGTATGTAGTTGTGTATGTCAGTATGTATGAATGTAATGCAACGTACATAAGATCCTACTTCTTAACACGTTCGTTACCAAGCCAATTTATTCAAGTTTTACGTAGGGACCAGGCGGTAAAGTCGCTGTTGCATCCTGGGTACCAAAATGTTTTTTTTTGCATATTTGGCATCGTATTTGTACAAGAATCGATCCTATATCTGTTCTAATACTAACAACCTACCTCAAAAAGGTCATATATGGATGTCCGGTCCCTCGTTAAAATTTTGATAACGGCCACATGTGTGTTTTGGTCCCAAAGAAAAACACAAAAACATCCACATATGGCCGTTCGGTAACGAACGTGTTAAATCATTAACCTAGATAGAGTGGTATGAAACGAGAATGCATTTTGAATGGCCACTCAACTATAATACTTTTAAAAATAATTAATACATAGGTCATTATGACATCAGTCCCAGCAAAGAGTACCACAGTGTTTAAAGGGTGGTTTTTTTTCAAATATGAGTGTTTCAAAGACTTTTTTATCAATTTCGTAGCCATGAAATAGCAGCTTCTGTAGACAGTGTAGAACTGTAGACTCTTGAGGTTTGTGAAGGTGGGCGGCCTAACGGAGCACCCTAGATCCTGGTATCTTGATAGAAACGATTTTTGGGACTCCGTTGAGGCCGCTTACATTTTTCTTAAAGCACTTTAACTAGGCTTTAAAACTGTCGTTCGTGCTGCCGCTTACATTTAATAACATAGTAAGTTAGAAGTAGTCACCGTAGCAGAGTGAGTTAGCGCGCTTTGCATTGCACGCACGGTGACCTGGGTTCGATCCCCAGCGGGGCAGGAATTTTTCTGCTCTGTACTTGGATGTTCGGGGTCCACTCATACCTCGTGAGGAAAAATGAGTAGTTACTTGTATGCGTAACGACCAGTGGCGGCATTACCAGAGTAAAAAGAAATTAATGTAATAGAATAATTTGACATGTAAAGGAGGCTCTTAGTAATGCTGCGCTACCCACAAAAATTGTGAAGAGGCCTTGTGCTTCACCACAAAGAAATTCGTACATAATAAGTTAGATTATTCTGTGTGGTACCGGGGCTGCCCTAGGGTCTAGGGCTCCGTTTGTGTTCACGCCCAAATGGGCGAGAAAGTGAGAGCGCGGACACAATGGAGGCCTATACCCTGGACCCTGGGGTAGAGCCAGTACCTCGTAAAATAATCTATCTATAATCTAAAATGATCTATAGGAAATGTTGCATCCGTGTTGAGCACAATAAGGAAAGAGGATTTATTAAATGAAATATATTATTTAAAAAAAAGTTAAATCTAACCATGCTATTGATCATAAGCGGTTACAACGCAGTCCCGAAAATGGTCTATATCAAGCTGTAGGTACCAGGGTCTAGGGTATAGGCCAGGGTCCTCGTTGTGGCCGCCAGCCGACACACCGTATCCCATTGAGAATACCTTGATCTATGACACCTCTTATCAACGGACTGGAAAATCATCAACTTGGATCAAGAAGAAGGAAGGTACTTGAAATTCTTGGAAAACAGAAGTATACTGCAAGGAGCTCACAATAGAGATCATTAAAGATCTAAGTGATATGACCATGCAGTTGAAAGCGATATCAAACACAAATATCTATATTTTCTGTCAGTGTGTCATAGATTAATTATAATAAATTCTTGTTAATTAATAACAAGAAAATAGCATGCATGAATGTATTTGGAAAACACAGTTAGGTTTTTATTAAATTCACAGGAGTCTTAAAGAAACAATAATAATAGATATTATTATTGGAATGTACATTGGTACAATAATTACTTGATTAACATAATGTAAATAAGAAAATGTGATTATTTGTGTTATAAAATCACAAGGGCTTGATTAAAATAATTCGATAAAAGAAATAATTACCTATGCATATACGTTGAATGTTTGTTAATTTAACTTTGTATGTTCCATGTTCAATAATTACCTATTGAACATGGAACATACAAAGTTCAATAATTACCTACCTATACACGTTGTATGATTGTATGTTTCACTTTGTATGTTCAATGTTCAATAATTACCTATAGGTACACACATAGTTACGTTGTATGATTGTATGTTTAACTTTGTATGTTTAATGTTCAATTATGTAAATGACTTTAAAGCTGTATATAGCAATTATTGTAGCATTGATGTCACTCGAGGTAGAGGTACGAAGGAGGGAGCCCATGTTTGGAACTCCTCATTGTTCATAGATTAGAAATCTCTGTTGGAAAAGTGAGAACAGACAATGGCTAAAGAGAGCCAACTGTTGTAGATCATCAGATATGAGCGGGACCAGGAAAACTTGAACATAAAGGTGGGGATTTTCCAGAAGATAAATTCATAAATCCTTGTCGCATAAGTAAAGTGAGTTAGCGCGGTCGAGTGAGTTAGCGCGCTAGGTATTGCTCGCACGGTGGGTTCGATACCCAGCGGGGCAGGGTTTTTTATGCTCTGTTCTTGGGTGTTCGGGATCCACTCAGACCTCGTAGGAAAAATGAGTAGCTGCTTTAATGTGAGCAGCGACTAGTGGCGGAATTATAGGCAATTATAAGATATTTGGATATTAAAAGATATGGAAAAGTCCTATAATTCTGTGCTACCCACTAAAAATTGTGATATAATAAAGAAACACATTTTACTTTTATTTTATACTAGCCGTTTGCCCGTGCTTTGCAACGGGACTAAATTTCAAATTTACTAAGGCATGGCCGTACTGCTGGACAGCAATGCCTCTTTGAACTTTTTATAATTTTTCTGGACAAAGTGATAATGGTTTTGGGGGGGTCAATTCTGAGACATTTTTCGCTATCTCTTACCGTTTTGGCTAAACAACTCCGGACAAACAAACATAGGTAGGTAGGTAGGTAGGTAGGTAGGTAGTCCTTTTTTCTGTTTTATATATAGAGATAAGTAGATTGAGTAGACGTCTGATTGGCTTCTTTCATGACACATCAGGATTTGCAAGACGAGTGGAAAATGGGAAGTGTCGAATTGTAAAGTAGGATTACAAAAGAGATAAATCAGTATGTACGGGCGTTATTCAAGTCAAACTATGGTGCAGTGGTGAAACTCCGATTTGACGAATTATCTGACTTCTCTTTTTTTTCCTTTTTTCTCACAGGAATATACTTCTAATATTGTGGTTCTCAATGATTAGATATTCCTAGTTATTACAGACTTTTCTCTAATCTTATTTCACAACTCGGCCCAAAAGAGCTGATGCAAAGAGAATTGAGACGATAGCGATGGCAACTCATATATTAGATCATGTAAATTTGTAAACGGTTCTTGGGATTAAAAAGACAATATTTGTAAGGAGACACAAAAATAGGTAGGTAACTAGCATAAACAAATGACTGGAGAAAAATTGGCAGAGAAAACCTTTATTTGGATTGAATTTATGAACATGATAACAAAACAAATTATCGGCTATCATAAATCAAACCAAATCATCTTTTGCTAAAGTACATGAATTGCATACTAAAAAAAATATTACTAATCTACTAAATTTATAAGCAACTGCCAAATAATGATATTTCTGGATAGGTTCCCAGAGGGCACACCATCATATAAAACATATTTTCCTGGGAATCCCATTTGGGTCGACACCTAGCTATGATGACGTCATCCAGAGACGTAAAATGCATAATGATGGGGTTTTTAGTACTAAAACATGGGTTATACCCGTTGTGTCGATTCGTTAAAACAAAAAATAAAGTAAGAACAGATACTCTGTCACCATTGTGTCTCTCCAAGGTTCAAATAGCAGTTTTTTTTCTTCTTTTACTCTATCCTATCCCGCTTAACAGGGTTGACATTGTTCAACCTCATGGTTGAATTTGGCACATTTTTACGGCTGAATGGGTGGTAATCCCATCCAAATAAGAGCATCGAAAGAAGTCTCTACTGAATTTTTGTGAACAAAATGTAAAATTAGATCTGGGGTTTGATCCCTGAACCTTTTGAATTCCAAACGAACCCCACAACGGCCACAACACTGGGACCATCTGTACTTTACTAGTTTATTAGGCTAAAATAAATTAAGTTGGACTCCAGAGAACTAATTCAGCGCAAGTAGGTAATTTCTTAAAAGATAAATATAAATTTACAGCTTAAGGAACAAGTTTGTTAAAGCAATTGTAAATAATCAATTTATTGTTTTGTTTTAAATATTCCAACACTCAGACTAAATTGAGAATTTATTAGCTGCTTCAGTAAGGACGCATTCTTCTCTGAGATGCTGAGATTTATGTATGCGTTTCTGACATTAGCAGAAAGCTCACATGATTGTGACGAGGTAAACAGACAGTTTAAAAACAAATTAACTTCCTTCATTGCATTTTAATATTCCTTATAGAGATGATATAACATAGAGGGAAACCGATGTATTAAAACTTGCGTCCAGTAAGGACCATCAGGTGTTCAAAGTTTTAAGATAGGGAAAACCGACGCTTAGCAATGACGTAAGTTTACGATGTTGTCTACTCATTTCGCCCTTGGGAAAAAAAAGAAAGAAGATAGAGTAGTCCTCAAAAAAATATTATAATATGCTTAATTTTAATAAGGACGCCAACGTATATGAAAATTGTAATTAATTATTATGTATGTTAGTATGTACCATTGTACCTACATATTATATATTTCATTGAGGTCAATGGTCCTCAACCATCAATAATATTATGATAATTATTATATTCTACGCCATACACATTCCGCTGGATTCTAAATTGTCCATCACACGTCATGAGTACATGACAGGCGAAACAACTTCGCATATTTTTCAAATTCAAAGTTATACATATTCACTCCAGGCAAGATCACATCAATCTTCCAGTCGAAAATCTTGACCTAAAATACTTTTGCAAGTATGAGAAGTGAGCACTTAAGAAATATTGAGTCTTGACTTCTTAACTCAAGTCGAAATAATATTATTGTTATTATGTGTTAGGTGTGGCGACTATGGCAGCTCTATCCTCTATCTATCAAGCTGAGCCCTTCTCAAGAACGCCAAATAAAGAATAGTTTGAGGTCAATGAAATTGAAATCCTATGGTCAACATATTTTCGTTTAGAGTCTTAGTAGATTTAGGAGAGAGATATGACCAAATCAGAGAATTCTTTTCAGAATATTATATAATGTATAATTGTAATATGTACAGCTTTTCTAGTCAACTTGATTCTTTACGTTTTAACTGTGATATTTTACTTGTCTTCTTAAATTTTCTTATTTGTATTAATTTTATATTGTTTTATGTAAGTAATCAATGCACATTGGGCTTGACCCGTCAATAAAGAATAAATTAAATTAATTGAAATTAAATATCCTGTAAACTCTTTCGTACACAATACACATGCATGCATGGTGGTCGAGTGGTTAAGGCGCTAGTCTGGTAATCCAGGTAGCGTAGGGGTCCATTGGTTCGAAATTCGCACCCAACACACGATTTTTCCTCTTTTATTATAGTACAACAGACTTGACCAGTTATTATTGGGGCGAAAACAACTTTTGGAATAATGAATAATGATACTCTTTTGTACTAAGAATGCATTAAAAATACTCGGTAAGTGTCTATTATTAAATACCTAATACCGGTGCGATAGTAACGACCCTATAAGTGCCAGACACCTCAAATCATCCAACACATTCATGATTACATGGCCACATCCAATACCGCGAAAACCCGAGGGTATTTTAAATTACCCATCTTAAAATTCTACCATGTATTTAAAAGAAATAATTATGTTGTTATATGCTACATCTACATATTAGATGGATTTGAACTCAATTTGTAAGGATATTTTTGATTGATGCTTGGTAGAGATCCTTGTTCTCAATTTTAGTCCAATGTATGTAATAGTATGTCTATTAAGTACTTATGTATGTAGATAGTTTTGTATGTACATTGTACTTATGTACATAGACAGGTATGTACATTGTACTTATGTAGATTTGTATTTATACACATTGTACTTATAATACGAGTATATGTAGATAGATAGGTGTGTGTGCACAATTTGGCAGGGCACACTGCAAGATTTTCTCGACCAAATTACGTCTAAAACAAATTTCGTAATTATCTTCATGTTATTGAAATTTGGTTTATCCTCCGGATAGCCATAAGGACAGTTAGTTTGGACTGGTTCGACTCCTCAGATGAAATTGAAAAACGTTTACGAGGGAAGCACCAGTGGCCCGTTACAGAAATATGTACTTTCTATTTTCCAAATCTCCGAATCTCCGTTTCAACCGTCGCACAACGCTATCTAATTGGTTATTGCGTTCAAATTAACCAATCAGAATGCGTTGTGTTTGTGTGACAGTTGAAAGGGAGATTCGAGGATTTGGGGAGTGGAAAGTGTTCCTGGAATGGGCCACAGGAGAATCTATAATCTTTAACAGGTCGAACCAGCTATCCTAGGGTCTTTTTAGGTCAGAGAACCGTAATTCTGTATTGGTACAGCTGCTATCTGTACCTTATAAGTATTTGCTGCTGTATCTTATGAGTACTTGCTATATTATACTCCTGTATCTAGACTGAATCACTGAAAAAAGGGCTCACTTCTACTGAGTAGTAGCTTCTAGCAGCTGATAAGCCTCAACAAGAGAATAATAGATATCTTTCGCGTAAAATATAAAAAAATATATTTAAAAAAATCAGCAATCAGTAAGCTATCGCCACCTGGCAAAACTGCGATAATGCTATCGGAAATGTTACGACACTGATAGGAGTGATAGATGAAGTGTGTAATTGGTGAATTTGATTACTCCACCTGTGGGCCACGACGAGCTAGAATAAAATATTGACAAGAAAGCTAAAATAATCCCAACGAGCTCCATTTCGTCAGCACCACCAACATATATGTTTTTTTATGTAGGTGGTGCTGGCGAAATGAAGGCTTTTCAGGCAATAATAGTTTTTTTTTAAATAGATTATTTATTTATTTCCTTTATTAAGAAACATTTATACAAAGGTACTTCTCCTATGCTTGGAAGGGCTTCTAAGGCTAATGCTTAGTTTCGCTGTTCAAAGAGGTGATGTTGGCTCAGTGCTCTGAGTACACTGCCTCAGGAAGATGTACTTGGAGAAGTGTTTTATGTGTTTTTTTTTTGGCTCTTAGGGCTGAATTATAAAACAGAATTAATAGTTGAGATAAACCAGACAGTCCCTCAACTCAGGCTATGGTGCGCTATGATTGGTTGAAAATCCGATTTGAGGGCGTGTCTGACTTAAACTTAACTTTAATTCTGTTTCATAATGTGGCCCTAATTTTTTTCTACCCAGTTGAGATTCGAACTTAGGTTTGTCTTCACCTAGTGGCTACTCCCTCACCACAGTGCATATATTTACCGTTTGCCAAATTTAATAATAACAAAAACAGTTAGAGGTATACTTAAACCGCGAATTCCACTGAGTGCAACATTTTGATGCGCAACGTTTCATGCCCCACTCTTTCTTTAGGATCAGATGAGATCCAATCCCTCTGACTATGCAACAATCTGCAACACTTCCCATTTAAGAAAATATTTTTTTTTTTTATGTTTTTAAAAGATGAGTGTTTCACAGCCTTTTTTATTTCGTAGACATAAAACAGGAGCTACTTTAGACGCTTGTGGTCTGTGTTGTAGCCTGCCCATCCCGTAGTCTACCTCCCCTCTGATGGGCGAGAAGTGACACAATACTACCCATGTAGGTGCTGGGTCAACACGAGCGCACCGGAAGGTATGTCTTTTAAACAACTGCACCCAAGTTTTGAATACAATTTTTTGTCGGCGCGGGGGTTCGAACCCGGACCTTCCGCATGACAAGCGAGTGCTTAACCACTGAGCTATTAGTGCGCTCTTAATCGCATCTTGGCTTTAGTTAGTGTCTAAGTCCTGATAGAAGTGTATCTAATTAGACAAGTTTTACTGTGGGACTTAACCGAAAACTTGGGACCACCTTCGATTAAAAGTCCGCCGCCTTATCGATCAAACTACTGAAGTCGATTTTAGTTTTATTATGTTTTAACAAATTCTATTATTATTATTGTCTATTATCACTAGTTCTGCGATCAGACAAGTCTGTAGTGGTAATGTGATCACTGATCAGATCAGACAATTTAATTACACACGTTTATAAGTACCGATCAGGTATCACATGGAGCTGTCACTGACAAAATGGCTACCTTGCGCTTTTCCAGATATAATAATATCCATATTTCGAACAGTACCTTACAGATTTAGTCCAGATGACAATAAATCCTAGTCTCATACTATGAATATGTTGTTAAGATTCTCAATATTGAAACAAATAAAAAATCTGTCGCCAGCGAATGGCGCGTTGAATGCACCGGTTCTCGTACGATCAGACTTCGTGATGCTGGCATTCCGGCCCAACCCAGGTTGGGTGGGGTTAATGTGGGTAGCAGGTTTTTTCCTCCTTCTCATCCTTTTCCCTCCTTTTCTTTCCTCCTCATCCTCTCTCCTCCTTTTTCCCTAGCTCCTTCTCATACTCTCTTCTCCTTTTCTCTCCTTCTCATTTTCTCCCCTCTTTTTCCCTCCTTCTCATTATCTCCCCTCCTGACGTCACGACCCTAATGTTAACATCTTCTGACTTCACAAAATCCTCTCAAAAAAAAAAAAAAAAAAATGATGAAGCCACTTGACAAATGGCCACTTAAGTCCCGTGAAATAAAGATGCCCCGGGGCTGGGGGCCACTTAGGTCTCTTGTGACTTGAGATTTGAACTTGAGAACTTTGAGTTGTCAAGTGTCAAACTTTGAATTTTTTACTTCCGTAACCAGTGGTGGCTGTAGTGTCTATTGTTTGGGACACACGGCCTTACCTCCTCTACTTTTACTTTGTATCCGTCCTAGGGTCGGATTCACTCTCAGCGACACCCGTGGTTATTTAACAACGTGCACTGGTAGTCAAATGGTCAACGTCCTAGTTTGGTAATCCAGGTAGCGTCGGGATTCGTTGGTTCGAATCTCAGCCAGTGCATGAATTTTTCCTCATTAATTTGAGTTTGTGACCACATATAATAATAACAATCTTTAGAGGAAGGTAATTAGCAGGCTAGGTTAATGCTTAAAACATTTTCTACCACCTTAACCTCAGAGTCTTATTATTATGTGGTCACAAACTACGCTACCTCTGGATTACCAGACTAGCGCGTTAACCACTTGACTACCAGTACACGTTGTTACTTGACTTACATAATGGGTAATAAATAATAACACTCTGAGGGTAAGGTGGTAGAAAATGCTTTTCGCATTAACCTCGCCTGGTGGTTACCTTCCACTAAAGAGTATAATAGGGGCAAGGACTCTGAATGTTACAGACCTCTCTTAAAATAAATATTCGTTTTAAAAAAAGAGTAGGTATTATTATTATTAGGATTCAATATACAGGGTGTCCCGTATACAGATGCAAATATTTTAAGGGTAGGTTCAGCCCACCGTAGACTATCATATGAGCGAAACTTGCAGTGGGGCATTTTGCTTCGTTAAAGAGTTATGGCCAAATCCCTGTTTCTCCCACAGGTCTAGAGGTCACTTGGATCGATGCACGTTTTTAAAGAAATGATAGCCAGTAGTTAAGTTTTGACTTCATGTATGGATAGTCATGCATATTTCCCTGCAAATGCAGTTGGTTGCATGAAAGAATAATGAAAGACCAGAGAGATATTTCATCATAAGTTCGATATTTTTCTAAAATTTGATTTTTCCCTTTTTTCCCTTTCGTGAATTTAAAGTACATCTACAATTGCAATTCTGCGTATCACTAGTTAAAAAAATACCCTCTGCTTTTTTGTTTTAATAAATTCCAAGTTCTTCCAGACGCGTGAAGGAACAGATGAGATACGACCTATTAAACGGCACCAGAAGGAGAGAAACACATCTTTCAAATTTTGAATCTGGGCGCTATTGCATTTTGAAGAACACTCGATGCCTGAAGCGGTCTGTGTGACCATTTTTGTGCCAACTGCAAGTTATAAATGAAAATTTTCTGAGTACAAATAGTTCTATGAACCAACTATATCAATGAAATCTAATAATTAAAATAACAAGGCGATCAATTTGTTTTTTTTTTTTTCATTTTATTTATTTACACTTTATTTATTTTTACAAAACAATCATCAACAAGGAAAACAATAATTTAAAAAAAACTTAGAAATATGTTCGGTGGAAGAAAAAGCCACAAGCTTCTTTTGGGTTCTTTTCATTTCATGTCCTGTTTCGCAGAATGTATTATGTTTGTAGTTTATCAATAAAGTATTAATAATAATAATAATAGTAATCTGAAGGTTGGATGTTCGAGTTTTACCCAAGTTTAATTTTCGGCACTTTTTTGTTATGTTTTTGATATCATGATTATGATAAGCACAAAAATGATAATTTTAATTTTAATTCTAAAAATAAAATCACAAGTTTTGTTGTTAGTGCAGAGTCTTTCTCCATATTATTATGTATTCTTTGTCCATAATTACACCTCTGGTTGCTGCTTTTGTTGCAGCCTCTCTCATTTTTCCTCACGATAACCCTGTGACCCCGAAACCCCATTCACATAAAAGTTCACACCGACCGACCACTGTGAATCCCAGAGCAGTGTATTTATACCTCAAATCACGCGCCAATTCTGTTAAAATTCAGCCAACTTTGAATTTTCCATCATGATTCAGAAGTGTTTTTTGAGCTTTGTGTGTCTTGCGTTCCATGATCTTTAAAGTGATATAAATGAGCTTTCTTTTTTCTAAAACTAAACATAATAGGGTATTTTTTTAATTAGTGATACGCAGAATTGCAATTGTAGAAGTACTTTAAATTCACGAAAGGGAAAAAAGGGAAAAATCAAATTTTAGAAAAGCATTGAACTTATGATTAAATATCTCTCTGGTCTTTCAATATTTTTTCATGCAACCAACTGCATTCGAAGGGAAATATGCATGACTATCCATACATGAAGTCAAAACTTAACTACTGGCTATCATTTCTTTAAAAACGTGCATCGATCCAAGTGACCTCTAGACCTGTGGGAAAAACAGGGATTTGGCCATAACTCTTTAACGAAGCAAAATGCCCCACTGCAAGTTTCGCTCATATGATAGTTCACGGTGGGCTGAACCTACCCTCAAAATATTTGCATCTGTATACGGGACACCCTGTATTCACCGATTAGCTAATAGGAGGTGGAGAGTTATTCCTGTTTCAAAATTAAGTTACATCCTCCTGGTGCACTTTACACAATATTTACCTCAAAACTTAATCCTAAAGACGCTAGAATCGCACCCCAAGCAACTTCCTCAATATCCTGTAGTAAATTGTCCGTAAAAGCTGATGTTTAGTATGAAGTAAAAGTTGAGTTTTTAAAAAAGTTATCATAATTGATCACTTTCGTGATATCACAACTACTCAAACTCCCTTTACTTACTAAATCTACGCTGAAACCGGGACTTGAACCACCGACCTCCAGGTTACAAGTCCACCGCCTTATCGATCAAGCTACTGAGGTCGGTTTTTAGTATGAAATAATAACAATATAACATTCGTGATAATCTTATGTAGGCCGGTTGGCTGGCGCTACTTGACGAGCGCTCGCCTCCCGGCAAGCTTGATAGTGAATATTAAGTATTTTGCAGGGAATCTCCAAATTATATTAATATTTCTATTATTATTTTGATAAAAAAAATATCTTAAGGTCAACAATCTAGAGTTGATACAACTAATGCTAAGTGAGTAATTAGGTATAACTGCCAAAATTCAAGTAAATCTTCCCTCAAGGCAATGGGATGATGAATCGTTGTCCCTGATAACAGTAGCTCCACCACAACCACTGTCGAAAAATCAACAACCTTGCAATTTTCTATATGATAAATATTTTAGTGTGATAAAGAAATATAGATAACTCGGTCAGCGTTGTGCTTCCGTGATTAGATACTATTTCTCATAGTTTTTTTTGCTCAACACCGAGAACATCTTAGAAACCAAATAAAAAATCATAGAAGCCAAATAAAAATGGCTTAGGATGGTTCCTCTGTACCTATACCAAAAAAAATATGAAAAATAAAACAACTGATTTATTATTTAAAAAAAAAAAAAAAAAAAAAAACATTTGGATAGGGTTTTTGTTAACCTGAAAAGTTATCATATCACTTTCGTGGTATTACAACTGTCTATTCGAACTCGCTGTACTAAATCTACGCTGAATCCGGGACTTGAAATACCGACCTCCAAGTTACAAGCCCACCGCCTTATCGATCAAGCTACTGAGGTCGGTCAAATCTGCTTTTTATTAACCTCGTCCAGTCTGGGCTGAGAATAGACAGCATTACTGGACGTTGCTTAACTCTGATGTTGCTTACGAGAACTGGTGTGTTCAACGTGCCAGCTGGCTCGTGACCACAAAAGCTAAGCTCTTTATGTATCTTCTTATAATAATAATAACAACACTCTTTAGTGGAAGGTAACCACTAGGCGAGGTTATAATGCTCAAAGAATTTTCTATCACCTAAACCTCCCAGTTTTATTATTATGTGGTCAAAAACTCAAATAATGAGGAAAAATTCATGCACTGGGTGGGATTTGAACTAACAGATCCCTACTCTACCTGGATTACCAGACTAGAGAGTTAACCACTTGACTACCAGTGCACCACAATAACCGCTACACGTACATATAGGGTACCCTAAGACGTGTAGCAGGTATTATTATTATTATAATATTATGGTTTATTAGGTATGACAAAGTAAAATATATACAGTGAAAAAACAAGAAAATAAAGCTAATGTCCTACCTAAAGGGCGGGGTTATTATCTGTGGCAATCTCTTCCACCCAACCCTTTTGAAGGCCTAACTAAAATAATGTAAGAGATAGAAGAAGAAAAAAAAAAACATTAGGTATTGTGGTACGCACTGGTAGTCAAGTAGTTAACGCGCTAGTCTGGTAATCCAGGTAGCGTAGAGATCTGTTGGTTCGAATCCCACCCAGTGCATGAATTTTTCCTTATTAATTTGATTATGTGTGGCCACATAATAATAAGACTCTGAGGGTTAGGTGGTAGAAAATGCTTTGAGCATTAACCTCGCCTGGTGGTCACCTTCCACTGAAGAGTGTTATTATTATTATTATGTACGTGTAGCAGGTAGGTACAGCGTACCCTATGTACATGTAGCAGATATTGTAGTACGCGCGCAGTAGCTATCGGATCAAAGAAGATAGTGAATTAATTATACACACCACAATGTGTAACATGTCAATGTGAAGTGCTTTCCCACATGTGGACTCCAGCTATCAGGGATTTATTGAATGCAAGGTGTTAGAAATAAGACGGCAATTCTTATCGCATAACTTATAAAGACATTAATTTAATTTTGTATGATAATTTTTTTATGACGAATGAAGTACATTATAGTTCGTCAAAGGGACTGATAACTTGTAGACAATTGTAGCAGGTTATTTGTTACCTATGTACAATTGTACATACCTTGAGATAGATAAATTAAAATCAAATTAACTGTATACCTATATTAATACTACTACAATTAAAACGATTCCTAAAAGGGTGAAATTAAGAAACGTTTTAGTAAGATGTATTATAATTCTTTTTTTTTTTTTGCAAAAACGGAGACAATATTTCCGATTTTCGATAATAATCGAGTATAATATCAGGCTTAAAATTAAATATACTCGAAAGAAAATATGGCTAAATAGGAAGTATACGAGTACTTGATATTAATAAGAATAGAGTATGAATAGAAAATGTCAATTAAATAATAGAAAATAATAAAATATTATATTAACCCTACAATGCCGGGTGTTCCCCAGAAAGGACGTCTTACCTTTAGGCATGAGCAGATTCTCCTTGCTCTCCACCGCTTCTTGCTCAAAGACCGCGCCCATCTTGCTTTCGGAACTTTCGGAATTTGAGAATGTATTAGCGTGGCCCCGAAGTCCGATGTTTCACGAAGAAATCCGGTTCTCCACGAAATACGTCAACTTGTAAAACCACTTGGAAGAGTTACACAAGAAAACAAGGTTTGGTGGTTATTTTGTAAAAAGTCAGGTGGTAAAATTAAATTGATTTTTTGTTAATATAGGTAAAATACTAAATCATACTTGGAATAGTTAATCGAATGGATTTTAATTGTTAAAATAAAATAAATATAAATCTAAATAAAAAATAGATTGTTAAAAAAAAATATTTAAATAAATTTGCGTCTGTATTATAAAACAGGATTAAGATAAGATAAGCCAGACTGTCCCTCATCTCGGGCCATAGTGTGGTGTGATTGGTTGAAACTCCGACTTAACCCAGATGGGGCTGACGTCCTTCCAGAAGGACGTCCTTCCAGAAGGACGCTGTGGATTTTTCTAATTAATTCAACTTGTTGGGGATAGTTGGCGACACCTCAAACTCTACAAAGAGTCCTAGTGATAAGTTGACACCACTTTTATTTTGATTTATTCTTGCGTGTGACTCTGATAAGAAAGTTTGGATAGCTGTAACATTCAATGGATGAACGAGAAAAAAAAATTTACCGCGTTATCTGGGTTAATGAGGATGTCTCTGGCTTATCTTAACTTTAATCCCTGTCTCATAATTTGGCCCTTAGTGTTTAGCTAGTAAGTTATTTAGCTAGTAAGTTTAGCTATGGTCGCATTGATCATAAAATTAAACGTCTTTAATATGCCATCAATATGGGCAATTACTATGGTCCAGCTGGGGGACGTTAAACAGGGAGAAGACCAGTGTCTCTCTAGAGGACTATAAACAGAGAACAGACTAGCCAACCCTTACAAGCCAGGCTAGCTTGCAGTTTCCTGTCAGTTACCGGGACAAGTCTGTCCCGGTAGCTCAGTGGTAAAGGCGGCACTCTGTGAATCCAGAGATTCCAGAGGTCGTGGGTTCGAAACCCAACCGGGACATGACAAGTTATCCTCCCACTTCGGATTTTTACCACATAATATACTATGTCTTGAGCTTACTGCGGGAATAATGGGACTTTAGCAGTCTTAATCGGGCAGTATAAATAAGGCGATTTTTATTATTATTTCCTAATGTTTAGTAGTCTTAATCGGGCAGTATAAATAAGGCGACATTATTATTATTTCCTAATGGTTCCTAATAAAGAAAAGTCCAAGTCCTCATGATGGTTGATCGCACATAGAAATATGTGGTTCAGGACGAGCCAACTTTTAAATAAAGTTAGCTGGAGACCATCACTCACTCCTCCAGCTGTAGCCAAGCTGGCTACAACAACAACAACATAGAATTACTAGATATTCTTCATCACATCTTCTAAAATGTTTGACAGGTATTAGAAACCAGGTTGTTAGATAACCACTGGCTAACTGGTAGTAAACAAACCAGATACGTCAATGTATTTCTGAACAGAATCTCTTGATCCTACAACTTGACATTCTACTACTGGTAAATGATAAACTGTTAATTTTATTACCATCAACACTATAAGGCTCGAAACTATTCTAACAGTATAAACTATTAAATATGAACCTTCACAAAAATACTCAGTCACCCATCCACATGTGTAAAATATAATTACCTACATTTTTTTTCTTTCAAAACTTTAAATATTTTTTTTATATATAAAAAAAAATTACAAAAGTCAAACAATATTCCGTCATTCCTCTAACTCGTCCCTACATCATTACCACAGTTAGTTTAAAAATTTATGAAATGATGTTTTTTAATAAAATAATTCAAAAAACACTTATATTTTCAATTTTAATCCGGTTTGAAATTCGGCTCTCATTACACTACTCTATTATACGAAAGGGTCTCCTTATTCCAGCATTGTTTTGTTGCCACTTTTATGTGGTAAAAATCTCACATATAATTATGAGAAAAAATTCATACTTTGTGTGGGATTCGAACCAACGCATAGCTGGATGACCAGACTAGCACCTTGACCACGGGACCACCAGTGCAGGTGATTAATAAATAATAGAAGAGATATAAAATCAGATGGAATTATAAGCTGGTATAAATACAGGAATTGAAGGAATCTAAGTCTTAAGAAGAATAATTATTAATGCATTATATTATTATGTACCAAATCTCCTGCAGCTATTGTAAGGTGGATTAATAGACTCAGGTTAGAGATATTCGACATACAGACATACTGACGGGCTTTATCCAGTCATAATAACTAACGTTTTAAATGCCTATAATAATACCGGAAGAATTTACAAAAGGTATTTTAGAAATTTTACCGACCTCAGTAGATTGATCGATAAGGCGACGGATTTATAACCTGGAGGTCCGTGGTTCAAGCCCCAAGCTAAGCAAAGATTTAGTTGAGCGAGTTTGAGTAGTTGTGACATCACGAAAGTGATTCACAAAAATATGATAACTCAAGAGTGGATTTTGTAAAATTTCCTTGACTCCGATGCTACACTTGTCAGGTAATCTCCATGGTAACTGAATTTTTCTTCTGTCCCGGTAGCTCAGTGGTCAAGGAGCCTGACCGGTAGTCCAGAGGTCGCGGGTTCAAAACTCAACCGGGACATGACAAGTTATCCTCCCATTTGGTATTTTGAACACATGATAATACATGTTCGACTTGCTGAAAAAGTTATCATATTTGTGCTAATCACTTTCGTGATATCACAGCTACTCAAACTCGCTTTACTAAAATCAACGCTGAAACCTGGACTCGAAGCGAAGTTTCTAATAAATATCTTATTAAAAGTGCACTGGTAGTCAGGTGGTTAAGGCGCTAGTCTGGTGATCCAGGTATCGTAGGGATCCGTTGGTTCGAATCCCACCCACTGCATGAATTTTTCCTCATTAATTTGAGTTTGTGACCACATAATAATAAGACTCTGAGGGTTAGGTAGTAGAAAATGCTCTGAGCATTAACCTTGCCTCGCTTCTACTAAAGAGTATTAATATTACTATTATTATTGTGAGTGAAAGACGCACAGATATCGTATTCTACTTGCTCGTAGAATAGAAACTAGTTTACAGTAACATTTCTGGAATAACATCTTTTATTTATTTGTTGACTAGGAGAAAAATTCTCCTCCCTACCTGACTCACAATTTTTGATCAGATCAATCTCCAATCAAGTTGATTAAAATCAATCACCTTTATTCCATAAATCAATTAACCTTAAGAAATTGATTGACCTAGATGTGTAGGCACGGCACTCTTATCTTGAGTGGTAGCTAGCGAAATATCACTTAGCCAACCTAGTTATTATAGCAATGAGGTATCACCATTGCGCGTCTGTCTTTCAACTTCTAGGTCGCGAGTTTGATAACCGCGTGTTGCAAAATTTTCTGATAAATAATAACACTTTGTTAAATAATAACTATTTTGTGTAGTAATAGTAAACACTCTTTAGTGGAAGGTAACCAATTTTTCTACCACCTAACCCTCAGACTCTTGTTATTATGTGGTCACAAACTCAAATCAATGAGGAAAAATTCATGCACTGGGTGTTGGGTGGAATTCGAATCAAAAGGGATTCCCTACGCTACCTGGATTGCCAGACTAGCGCGTTAACCACTTGACTACCTTTGTATAGTTCTATTTGGAAGTCAATTTCTTGGGTGCAATAGTTCTAAATAATGGACGCAGCACAATGTCTTTTAGAAAAGAGGTCCAGAAAAAATGTATTGTAATTGGGAGTCATGAATTTGTTAAGGGATTTATCATGGTATACCTCGTTCCAGAAGCAAACACCACCACACTCTGATTGGTTTATTTGAACAAAGTTTGACGGCTAAAAGAGTTATAAGGTATCATATTTGTGTTAATCACTTTCGTGATATCACAACTACTCAAACTCGCTTTACTAAATCTACGCTGAAACCGGGACTTGAACCACCGACCTCCAGGTTTACAAGTCCGTCGCCTTATCGATCAAGCTATACTGAGGTCAGTGACGGCTAAAAGAGAGATTTGGGGATTTTGAGAGAGAAAGTCCTATTGTCATTCCAATGAGGTTCTACTCACAACATCTAACATCAGGCTTGGCAGTTCGATTCTTGCTTGTGTTAAATATTTCTTATATTTGTTTTTGTGACTTGGTTGTTGCTGTTATTATAACCAGCTTGGCTACAGCCGGGGGGGAGTCTCCAGGGGAAACTTAAATGGAGAAGTTGGCTAGTTCCGTACCACATATGTATTTGAAAGTCAGTAGAAACATATTTCACACAAAGGGGGTTTGACAGGAAACAGAAAATAATATGTATTTCTTTTATAATATTTTTTTTTCTTCGTTTAACCTCTCTTTGAGAACTAGGTGTACATTACAGGTGGGGGGTTTACCTCTATTCGCTAGAAATTCATCAACCAAATCACGTCACCCATCAACCAATCGAAACTACTGTCTAGTAACAATGAAGTTTGACTTTCTAGCATCGATGAGATTTTTCTTAGAAAATCCATTGTATTTACAATGTACGTACATAATGTACCTATATGTAATGTATTTACAAAAAATACAATGTAAAAATACCAATGTGTCATGGTATTTGATTCAATGTGTAATACGAGTATATGGGTGGTTATCTAGTGCCTACTGTATCTTTTCCCGCTATCTAATCAGGAAGAAAACTAATAGCTACCTAGTAGATAAAAAATAATAAAATATTAATATTGCAAAAATTAGTGCTCCAAAGCAAACGATAGGTTTTTATTAGTTAACAATACTTTCCTTATTAAAGGATAAGGCAAGTAAAAAGTTCCGAGTTCGTGAAATACACACAGATAGGTACTACCTACCTAATTATATCATGCCTGTTTACTTATAGTTATAAAGCAGCTAGTAAAAAAACCATAATAATTTATTATTTCTACAAATACCCAAAATATTTACCAGTAAAATGAGATTAAAGATGAGAGTGAAGTAAACTGAATTTACGGGTTGTAAAAAAAAACAATAAAAATCTAAAATCGTTAAAACTTAAAAGTGAATCGATAAAAAAAATCTCAAAAAATACTAATTTAAAATCTCATCAACCGGTAACAGTCAAACACAAAAATAATCTTAATTGGTTAAAAATAAATAAATTGTTAATAACTTTATAATTCAGGAGATAAATACACAGGTTATAGGTCTTTTTTATTATTGAATTTTTTTCTAAAACGAATTTATTGAATTTCGCAAATTTTCAACACTATTTAGCACTCCGCGTTTGGATCAGGTGTTCGATCGAAATTGCAATCACGAATTGAAACACGATGGATTTTTTAAGTTCAAATCGAACGAATTTTTACGTTTGGTATCTTCGACGAAATTTACGTATCTCACACGCATGTGAGGTGATACCACAGACACATGACTATGCAAACTGAAATCTTCTTTGAACCTCACCATAGGCATAGTAAACAGACCTGATGAGTTCTCGAGTTCTCATAGAGTTTAGTCACAAGTTCTGCGCTTGTCACACGTCACACCTTGGCTTTGAAAGTCTGTGTGACAAGTCACATAGTCGGTATAATGCTCAATGGTCTCGATGACTGCCAGACTGTCACACATATACTGGGTTAATCCGGTCATTGTTCAAACAACTGATGGATTTCAAACAGATTGAAGAATAAGCCAAGAACGTTAACGTATTTGAAAGAGAAAATACATAGCAATAAATTGTAGGAAAAATCACAAGAATCTAGCGTAAAATGTAGCAGAAACTTACCTAAAAGTCTCTGATCGATAGTTTTTTTCTTTTTCATCCTTTTACTATAAAAAATACGAAATTGTTTGAGTAAAAATGATAGAATGTTGAAAAATAATTCTGTAGGCTATGTAGGCATTAAATTTATCCCAAGGAAGTACCTAGCTAAATATATTTTCCACTTGAAATTTTAAATAATTTATTAGTTACCTAGCTTGTTATTAGTTACGGTTCAAGTTGGAAATGCGGCGAGTGTGTTGGGGACAATGAAGAGGACAGCAGATATGCGGGAGGTGTTTTAATTTATGAATTAAAAATTGTTGAAGAGTTTTAATACAAAAGTTACCCAGCTATTTATAATCAATCATAACTCTCTGAATGACCCTTGTCATTTATTGAAAGTTTGATGATTTGATCCAAGTTGATTTGTTAATGTTCGGTCCGAAGATACTTTTCAACATACCGGGTGTAACTGTCCCATTCACTAAGCAGTAGTTTTCAATGGCTCGTTAAATACACTAGAATGCATCAGAGAGACAGAAATTGGTTTAAAAATGGACTAGAGGCTATACATCTAGGTACAGTGGTGTGCAAGATTATGTAAAAGATCCTTTTGCATAAAAAAGCGCTAAAAATAGTAAGTTTTAAAAATAGTTTTTTACTGTATAATTATATTAACTATCTTATACTTTTATCATAATATTCATAACCATTTTATAATTTACTAAACAGGACAAATTATTATTTAGAGTGCTGCATGCGTATGATCAGAACGTTGAAGATATTGTAGGACAATCGACACACCTGAGAAGGGAAAGCAGAAACAACAAGTTGATTAAAATTATGCACTAAGTAGGAGCTATATACCTAGAAATTGTATTTGTATCAAACGGAAACAGTAATAATAAAAACTTGGACGTATAGAGTTTTCCCGTTCATAGTTTCTTTAACAGTGTTTAGGACTCTAAAAATGACTTTCAATCTGGGATTTAAAAATTGTATGAAGGCCTGTTATACTTTTTGTTTATGCAATGTGCAATACATACTGCCCGAGACATGGCCTCACAATAATTTTTATTTTCCCTAATCATACAAGGCCTGACTTTGGGTGTCACCATAGGTAATCAAAGGTAAAAAAATGCCACCGCTATTATTATCTGAACAGGTTGCAGGTTTTTTGGTAAAACCCTTAGAATTAACATTGCGACCTAATTAGATCTAAATTGTGACCAGTTGATTCTATTTGGTTTTAACTTTCTGATTTGAGATAGGTAGTCAGGACGGGGGTTTCACCCTCCATTCGCTGGGTATTATACTAGCTACCCACATTAACCTCACCTAGCGTGGCTACGGCTTGAAATGCCAGCCTCACGTGTTTGGAGGGAAGAATTTCCCCGTGAAAAGTCTGCCCCAACCGGGAATCGAACTCGCGTAACGGGATCCCTGGACTACCGGCAGTAGTCACAACCGTTACGCGGACGGAGGCTGGCTGTACAGCATCGTGTTCATTGTACATACAAAGCTGGTGGCGGACAGACCAACCAAAGCCGTATTTTTCTTTCCGACCAAAGTTAACCAAACTGGAATAAAATGAACAAAACTGGAAGTAAGTTCATTTTTCTTTTGGAACAGGAAATTTTTCCTCTTCCTTCTTCCAGTTTGGCTAACCAAAATGGAAGTAGAAAAATTCTTGTTTCCAGTTCTTTTGTAGGTTAAGTCCATTGTTTATCTAAGTACCAAAAGGCATTTTTCTTTCACGAATGTGGTGAAGTTGACCTTGGAATAAAATGGAAATATTTGGAAATATCGAGCCTGGAATTTTTTTATCCAAAAGAAAAATACCCCTCAAGTTACTCAGAGGTTGACTCACCAGAACAAACGTCGAGAGAGAAATCACATAGGACTGGGCGTACAGCAGTCTCACTGGTCGGTGACAGTGGGTCAACCAGATGATGAAGTCCCTGCGGGGTTCGCATCTGCCTGGACTTTGTACCAGGGGATGTGAAGACGGCGTTCCTCACCTGGTCGTTCTGAGGAGGGTGAAAAAATTAGATAGAAAAAAAGATAGGTAGAAGAGCGCGCGATCAGCTCAGTGGTTAAGTACTCGCTTGCCATGCGGAAGGTCCCGGTTCGATACTTCTGGTCGAGGGTCATTCAGCAGGTAAACTAATTTGGTTTCTGATCAAGGTCATTCAGCAGGTAAATCACATCAGCATTTGGTTTCTGGGCAAGGTCATTCAGCAGGAAAACCATTTTGGTTTCTGGGTCAAGGCCATTCAGCAGGGAACCAATTTGGTTTTTGGTCAAAGTCGATTCCCAGGGCCGACAAAAAAATGTATTCTTAATTTGGTTACTATTGTTTGTAAGGGATACCTCCGGTGCGCTCGTGTTGACCCCGCACCTACATGAGAAGTATTGTGTCACTTCTCGCCCATCAGAGGGGAGGCATATTACGGGAAGGGCAAGCTACAACACAGACCACTAGGTCTACAGTAGCTCCTGTTTCATGGCTTCGAAATAAAAAGGCTGTGAAACACTCATCATAAAAAAAGATGGTGTTTTGTAGCCCACTCAGGGTTTCCCAAAATATGTACGATCGGCAAAGTGGGAGTAGCTATGTCGGTAATACATATTTACAGTAGGTAACTAATGGGTGTTTCATATAGATATGCTTTACTATTACTTTTAAAATATGAGAGGAAAATTTTTCTTTAAAATAAGTCTAGAGAATTTTATAGCGTGTTTTGCTTTTGGATAAAAAAATCTAGGTTCGATATTTCCAAATATTTCCATTTTCAAGTTTAGCTTCCCCCCACTATTCGTGAAAAAAAAAAAAAAAAAAAAAAAAAAAAATGCGTTTCGGTACTTTAAAAGGTAAGCAATGAAAAATGAATAACCTATAAAAGAAATGGGAAGCAAGAATTTTTTAAATCTATTTTGGTTAATCAAACTGGAAGAAGTTTTTTCCTCTTCCAAAAAGAAAAATGACTTTCTTCCAGTTCGTCCATTCTATTCCATTTGATTCCATTTTTGGTTAGAAAGAAAAATACGTCTTATGAATATCAATCATGATGTAAAATTAATGAGAATTATTAGACCCATAGATTCAAAATCCAGGCGCACGGCAGTGCCCCAGCCATGGTATTTTACAACAATTTATACTCCCAAAAAGAAATAAAAGAAACAAAAAAAATGGTAGGTATTTCTTTTCATAACAAAATAAATACAAAAATAGTTACCAAATCAGAAATGTCGGAACCGATCAAACAGTAAACAAACAGCTTGGAAATTGAAACCCAGACTCAGGACCAGGAATTTGATGGTTGTGGTAAACTGCTGAGTACTCTGAGGAGAATAATGGTTGAGGTTAAATAAACATGAAGCGGTTTTTTTTATTTGAACGAAAGCGAACCGAAGCTGACCTGGTCACTGAAATTCATTTTTTTTTTACTTGAGCGGACCAAAAAATCCTGACCAGAGTGGACTGGCTGTTCGTTCGGTCATGGCTTTTGGTTCGGTAAGAAGAAGAAGAAGTGGTGATTTCAAATGCAAAATGTAAAGAAACACCGATATCTTAAAAATGTAAAACAAACCAGAGTTCCAAAAATCACTTTTTTTTTATTCTTCAAATTTTGACTATTCGGTCTCGTTTAGCTTTTCGTTCAATTAAAAAAAACCGCTCATGGGTAGATTGGGTAGTGTTTCAAGTGAAAATGCGCGCATAAGCCAGAATTTGGACCAGGACAAGTGGTTGATGCGCGTAGGGATCCGTTGGTTCGAATCCCACCCAGTGCACGAATTTTTCCTCATTAATTTGAGTTTGTGACACATAATAATGAAACTTGAGGGTTAAGGTGGTAGAAAATGCTTTGAACATTAACCTCGCCTGATGGTAACCTTCCACTAAAGAGTATTATTATTATTATTATTATTTAATAAAAAGGCTCTGAAAAAGTCAATCTTGAAAAAAAAAGAAAGCTTACGCTCACCCAAGGACATTGTACGCAGAGATCAGTTGAAATGTAACACTGAACAAGGACATTGCTCACAATTACCGCCATACGCCTTGTTAAAGGAACAAAGAATTCTGAAATTCACGTAGAAAAGAAGAAAAAGATATTGTACGCCTATTCTAATAATAATTCTGCAGAAAATTATATACAAAAGTTATAAGAAGACAGGTTTTGACTGTATGGCAAAATTCCCATTGATAAGGAGAATAACCAATGCCAAAATTTTTTTAAAAAAAAGGAGACAGGTCTTCAGGAGAGATCTCAATAATAGTCTGTCCATTTTTTACTTCGGAGAAATTTCTAATATTAGAAAAAATCGGAAGTATTGTGTTCGTTTTTGAAAATGAAAGTCTTTTTTGTTTACGTCGCTTTTAACTGCATGGTCATATCACGTCGGGGGTTTTATCCGTTTGTTGGCAACGGAAATAAACAAGCTAATCAAATTTAACCTCATGCACCAAGCATGAGTGGGCCCGGGAACAGCCAGAATCACGAGCGACTCGGATTCGAATGGTCACCAATCCAAGTCTTAGCCTCGCTGGACGTTGCTTAACTTTTTTGAAGTTCCATTGACCTTGGCTAATATAAAGGTATAAAAAGTGTGTAAACTATTGTTCTCGTGAGAGCCCGTTAATTTATGTATGTATGCAATGTGGCAACCATTCAATAAATTTGTTGTCCGCTCATAAAACAGAGACGTTTTTCTCTGCATGGAATGATCTCGCCTTTCTTAATCTCTCTGTAAGGACACACTGGATGAAGTGACTCTTATGGTAGGTGCAATCCCTTCCTATGACGTCACATACATTTACCTCTTTGTAAGCACACAATGTGCTGGACACATGGATGAAGTGGGCTCTTATCCGAGGTTGGCCATCCCTTCTAATGACCGTCACATTACATTACCTCTCTGTATAGGGACACAATGGTGCTGGACACACTGGATGAAAAGTGGCCCTTATGCTGGGTTGCCATCCCGTTCCATGACCGTCACATAACATTACCTCTCTGTAAGAAAAACACAATGGTTCTGGACACACTGGATGAAGTGGCTCTTATGCTGGGGGGCCATGGTGACATCCCTTCCTATGAACGTCACATACATTACCTCTCTGTAAAGACACAATGGATGAAGTGGCTCTTATGCTGGGTGTCCATCCCTTCCTATGACGTCTCATACATTACCTCTCTGTAAGCACACAAGGGGTGTTGGACACACTGGATGAAGTGGCTCTTATGGTAGGTGCCATCCCTTCCTATGACGTCACATAACATTACCTCTCTGTAAGCACACAATGGTGCTGGACACATGGATGAAGTGGCTCTTATGCTAGCTGCCATCCTTCCATGACGTCCACTAACATTACCTCTCTGTAAGGACACACTGGATGAAGTGGCTCCTTATGGTAGGTGCCATCCCTTCCTATGACGTCACATACATTACCTCTCTGTAAGCACACAATGGTGCTGGACACACTGGATGAAGTGGCTCTTATGCTGGGTGCCATCCCTTCCTATGACGTCACATACATTACCTTGTTTAGACTGCTGGAATAAAGGGACTTTTTTAGTCTCACCTCGGCGGTATAAACAAGGTAATTTCTATTCTATTCTATTCTACCTCTCTGTAAGGACACAATGGTGCTGGACCACAGGATGAAGTGGCTCTTGTGGTAGGTGCCATCCCTTCCTATGACGTCACATACATTACCTCTCTGTAAGGACACAATGGTGCTGGGACACACTGGATGAAGTGGCTCTTATGGTAGGTGCCATCCCTTCCTATGACGTCACATACATTACCTCTCTGTAAGCACACAATGGGCTGGACACATGGAGAACTGGCTCTTATGGTAGGTGCCATCCTTTCCTATGACGTCACATACATTACCTTGTTTAGACTGCTGGAATAAAGGGACTTTTTTAGTCTCACCTCGGCAGTATAAACAAGGAATTTCTATTCTATTCTAATCTATTCTATTCTTACCTCTCTGTAAGCACACAATGGTGCTGGACACACTGGATGAACTTGGCTCTTATGGTAGGTGCCATCCCTTCCTATGACGTCACATACATTACCTCTCTGTGAGGTGGCATCCCTTCTTATGACGTCACATACATTACCTCTCTGTAAGCACACAATGGTGCTGGGACACACTGGATGAAGTGACTCTTGTGGTAGGTGCCATCCCGTCCCATGACGTTATTCTCGATGTTGTAAGCAGGTAATCTTGCACTGGCGCTTCAGCCCAGACAGAAGTTGAGGAAGGGGATGGTTGTGTAGAAAAATTATGGGTACATGAGGCCGCCAACAGATCTGGGGGAAGTTCCTAGAGTTAAAACCCTGCCTTTTTTACCAATAAAAAGGGTTGAATGGAAGAGATTGCCACAGGCAATAACCCCGCCCTTTAGGTAGGACATTATTGTTATTTTCTTTTTTACTTATTTATTTTGTCATTTGTTTGTTTTTTTTTCTTTTTCTTAATTTTATACTGTTACCATTGTACTTTGTCCCCTAATAAAGCTTAAAAAAAAAAAAAAAAACAATTAGGGCCACATTATGAAAACATGATTAAAGTTAGTCTAAGTCTGACGGGGAGTAGACCAGCAGTCTGGCTGGGGGGACTATAAAACAGGGAGTAACCAGCAGTCTGGCTGGGGGGACTTAAACAGGGAGTAGACCAGCATTGACTTGGTTTGGGGGCCCTTGTCAATTATTAGCCTCCTCGTAAAGAAAGTGGTAGATGTGCTGATTCATTCCTTCACTGTGTGGCTTACCAACGTTCACGATGACGCCCACCGTATGATGATGAAGTCTGACAAGCCTCTAGTGGGAATTTCTTCAACTAATCACAGAGCATTTACATCAGCTGTTAGGTGATAGTTGCTTGGATTACCAAATCCTAGATATTTAATCCTGTTACATAATTCGGCCCTTTTAGACCCGAATTAACAACGCTGAAGCTGAGGCCGTCACTATAAGTGAGTTGTTGTTACCATGGTAACAATCTTATCTGTTCTGAAATCCGGTACTATAGTGTCCGCTACAGCAGCGTTTAAATTATTCGGTGCTCAGTGGTTAGTGCCTTGGTTACTGACCAAAAAAAAAAAAAAAAAAAACAGTAGAATAGCTGCAGTTTCAAGTGTTTGTTCAAGTGCTAACCATGTTTATCATATTGCCATGTTTTGTTGATTTAAAGAAACATTGGAGAAGAAACCCCAGACGCATTTTTTGGGGCTCAGGTTCAAGACCTCTTTTACCACTGCCAAGTTTTTAAAGACTGTGACATTACTGTCCAAACCTGATACTTCATGTGGGGGATGTAGTTCCGGTAGGGATTCAGGTCCAAAGGCCCGAGGCGGGGGAATCAATGGTTGTAGACCCCCCCCAAAGAGATACTTGGTGAAGAAGGGTAGATTAAGGGCGGACATGTTGTTTATACTTCCCATCACCCCTGCAAGGTTTTTTTATTTGTTTCAAAATTTATCATACTCAAACTCGCTTTACAAATTCTACGTAAAACCCGGGGACTTGAACCACCGACCTCCGGTTACAAGTCCGCTCCCCTTATCGATCAAGCTACTGAGGTCAGTTATTAATTATTAATTTTTTTTAAATACTTTTTTAGAAACTAAAAAAAAAAAAAAAAAAAAAAAAAAAAAAAAAAAAAAAGGTTGTTTATTTGGGTTTAACGTCACCCCGTCTGGGTTGTGTTTGAATTACATTTTCAATTCAGTAGATTGGTCATATCCGACGGGATTTTACCCGCCATTCACTGGGAAAACAACTAGTTATCATGTTTTGTGTTAATTACTTTCGTGATTCACAACTACTCAAACTTGCTTTACAAATTGCTTAACCCGTACTTGAACCACTGCCTCCAGGTTACAAGTCCGCCGCCCTACGATCAAAGCTACTGAGGTCTTTGGGAAAACAATCATAAAAATTAAAAAGTACTCAAAGTAACCTCATCCTCCCTTTAAGTGGACCCGGGAAAAATAGCCATCAAACGTAGATTCCCAAGGGATATGTATGATTCGAACCGAAAGGTTACCAATCCTTGTTTCTCACCCGCTGACGTTGTTTCACTTCAGTGATGGGTAATATTCAAAGAATTGGTGTAATAAAAGTGCCATCCCCCCTAGCCTTTTTTTATAATTAATAAAAAAAAAAAAACCTGTTGGGTAAAATCAATCTTGGTTTAACTCAAGATGAAGATGGGAATATAAAATTTTTTTTTTTTTTTTTTTTTTTGAAGAGGGGAAAAAAAAAAATAAAAACCACCAATCTCCAGGCTCGAGCCACCACCATATCTTCTTTTTTTTTTCACATTGCCTTTTCTCAAACCACCGAGGCGGCATTGTTCAACCTCATGGTTGAGATTGGTTGGTTTTGGCACATTTTTACAGTGGAATGGATGCCCTTCCTAACGCCAACGATTCAATTTGATTTAACGTCCTGATTAGGAAGGTGTTTTATCCTAAAATTGCAAAGAATCGTATCAGTACCCAAATTAACCCACCCAACCGGGTAGGGCCGGAATGCCAGCCTCGCGTGTACGGGGGGGAAACAGAATTTCCTATGTGAAAGTCTGCTCCGACGGGGATCGAATCAGGATCTCTGGCTGCGGGCAGTAATCACAACCGTTTACGCCACGGAGGCTGGCTCTATGGTACTATTGGTCGGTCAAATACTATAAGAATAAGTTGATTATATTACGAGTATGTTGTTTCCGTGCACTGGTAGTCAAGTGGTTAACGCGCTAGTCTGGTAATCCAGGTAGCGTAGGGATCCGTTGCGCGTTGGGTTCGAATCCCACCCAGTGCATGAATTTTTCCTCATTAATTTGAGTTTGTCATCACATAATAATAAAACTCTGAGGGTTAGGTGGTAGAAAATGCTTTGAGCATTAACCTTCCCACTAAAGAGTGCTGTTATTATTATTATGATTATTGAAAAGTCACGTGGTTACCCAGAACAAATAGAAGACCAGCACATTCTCACGTCATCGACTGCCACTTCTTCAGATACATTCCTCTGTCGCTGGTTGAAGCGGTTCAGATCCTGGGTAGCCTCGAGACACCGGTTCGTATCCAGGATGAGGTTCAAACTCTTTGGTTTTCTGCGCAGGTGCTGGACCATGAGGCAAAAATGGGGACGATGACCGAGAAAGTAGGCGAGAATGTAGATGAAATCCGAGCGGAGCATGTAAAGGTTGATTCCTAGGAATTAGAATAATAAAGGAATAGAATAATTTTAAATTTGCAGAATTTTATTTAAATTTGCAGAATTTTACTTAAATTTGCAGAATTTTATATATTAAATTTGCAGAATTTTATATACAAAAATATGACTTTCTTGTACGGTAGGGTCCAAAACATGCTAACGCGCACTCTGGACCCTACTGAAACTTTGTGATTAAAAAGGAAGAAGATGATTATATGGTAAATAAATATATATACAAGTATTTGTTGAAAAAAAAAAGAAAGTATGATGACTGATGACCAATTTTATTCACCATGAATACCTACATTCGAAACCAGAACGGTACCACAAGTTTTTTTACAATTCTACGGTAAGACAATCTACGCTGGACGTAGTTCGACTTCAGTGATCGTATGAATTGAACGTTTCTCTATCCGCAAGCCAATTTTAGAGTGAAACCCTAATTTTAAAATGATTTTCTATTTTGAAGAGACGTCGGGCAAGCAACAAAAAAACTGAGATACCTATTCGACCTATTCAACTTTTCGAATTTATATCGTTTTATTTTTACTTTAATTTACAGTTTACAAACTCACCAAAAAAAGATAACACAAATATGATAACTCTTTCTTGATATAATATATAACTACTCAAATTAGCTTTACTAAATCTACGCAGAAACCGGGACTTGAACCACCGACCTCCAGGTTAACAAGTCCGCCGCCTTGTCGATCAAGCTACTGAGGTCGGTTTACAGACTCACCATCAGCAAGATGATGGACAGTAAAAGACCTTGAACACGACCTTGTACACCAGATAGTACGTTTTCTTATTCGGCAGATCATTGTGACCATTTCAGCGTCAGGATCAGGAGAGTCAGCTGCTGGTTATTGCTTATGGCAGTCTCTTCCACCCGACCCTACTACATCTACTCACCATTCAGCAAGATGATAGACCCTAGAAGACCTTGTTACCAGATAGTACGTGTTCTTATTCAGAGATCATGTGTGACCATTCAGCGTCAGGATCAGCAGAGTCAGCTGCTGATTATTGCCTCAGACAATCTCTTCCACCCGACCCTACTACATCTACTCACCATTCAGCAAGATGATAGGACCAGTAGAGCACCTTGAACACGACCTTGTACACCAGATAGTAGTGTTCTTATTCAGCAGATCATTGTGGCCATTCAGCGTCAGGACCCAAAGTCAGCTGCGTATTAACTTGATCGGGCGGCCCTGATTTTGATTCTCCAAAGTAGAAACCTTTGAAGATGGATTTGACGATTCGTTTGAGTAGTATGAACAAAATTGTGGACTAAAAAACAGTCTTTAACTCGTTGTAATTTTTGATAATTATGTTTCAATTATGTGCCACACAACCGTGGTACGAACAAGTTATTTAAGAAATATTATTATTTAAATCTTTTTTTTTTTATACACTGCTTAAACTCAATTAAAAATATAATTGCAACTACATAAGCAGGATTTCTTATGTTCTATCTGTTTTTTACGTTTGTTCTAATCTACCTGATATTTATTATTTGCATTTAATCTATATCTAAGATTCCTCTACATTTTTTTTTGTTGAAAAGAGAGACTCGCTTGTTGCTATTAGATCTAGGGAGGAGGACATAAGGACACATTATTAATAGGACATTATGTACAAACAAGTAATTATAAAAAAATTTAAATACAAAATTTAGAAACAATATAAACAAGAAAAGATAAACACCATAGATAAAAATATATACAAAGTCCTGACGAAAGGATGGGGTTTAAATTGCCTGTGGCAATCTCTTCCACCCAACCCTTTATAATGACCTCGGATTTTCCTACACAACCTTGGTTTGGTGAGGATAATGTACATTGTACGTGCAGGTTAGAGAGTTTTCGTTCGATTCCGTCTCAAATGACCTCGATGTTAGAAATGGTTTAAAAAATTTTTACGAGCCGAATGTTACAAGGGCTGATATTTTTTAAAAAGTACCTTAGTCAAATACAATGAAATTTATTGTGATTTCGAAAATGGAAAAAAATCTCAGAGACCGAAATTCTGGGAGTTATTTGAAACCTTTTCGAAAGAGAGAATAAAATAAATCGGCGGGAAAATCTGATATAGTCCCTGGAAAGCGTTTCCCTCGCAAGTTTGTCAAAAGTTTGGGTCAATTTTAATATATTATATGCTGTATCTGATGTTGAACTTTTACTTCAGCGAGACAGAACAAAAGTTAGGTAACGAAAAAATCAAGTTCGAGAAAAAATAAAAAATAATAAATAAAAAAGTTGCTCACAAATTTTAGATTTTCGGGGAATTTTGTGACTGTATCGAAAACGAATTAATTTTTCAGGGGGCGAAACATAAGAGATGTTTTTTTAGCTAATTATCCATAAGGGTTGGGTGGAATTAATTGCCACAGGCAAAAAACCCCGACCTTTAGGGAGGACATTAACTTCATTATCTTTTTTTGTTCTTGTATCTTTGCTCAATCTTTTTGTTTTTCTTTATATTTTTCATTGTATTTTACTGTATATATTTTTGTTCTACCTAATAAAGCTTACTATAATAATAATAATAAAGATTTTCTAAAACTTTTCTAAGGCACGGGGTACATGCAATTGCAAGCAGGCCACGCCACTGCTTAAATTTTTAACTGTCGAGGATCTATAAAACTAATTAAAATTTCAACTGATCATTCCATTCATCCTTTCTCGGAAACCTTTGTAAACTTTTTAATTACAGTATGAATAATTATTCAACATTGTAAACTTTTACATACGAAAGTTAAATGAATAAAAAAAAAGTCATCAGGTCGAAAAGAAAAAAAAAAATACACTGCCAATTATGGACACAATACTTCCTCGTGATTGGTTCACGTGTATAAAAATTGGTAATTTTGATATATTAATACTAATTCACAAAAACAGCTTAACCAATTTTCTTCAAATTTAAATTATGATAGTAGAATACCATTTTTCGTAAATCCTAGATTCTACAAAAAAAATTGGGCTGAGATTTCTGAGATTTGGGCGTTAAAAGAAATGTATTAACCAGACCGACCAACAGACACAAAACCAAAGTTGCTCAGGAGGTTATGAAACGTCCCGAAACATTTAAAAAAATTGAAATCGGAGCAAAATATTTTATTTATTTTTTACAAAAAAGAACACTCTACTTCCGATTTCTAATATTCATAAATTCTCGGAAGTATTTTTTCTTCTTCTTCTTTTACTATGTCTTATCTAGCTTAAGCAGGGTCGGGCGTTTTCAACCCATGGTTGTGGTTGGTTGGTTTTGGCACAATTTTTACGGCTGGATGCCCTTCCTAACGCTAAAAGATTCTATTTGATTTAACGTCCTGGATTAAGACGGGGTTTTACCCTCCCCTTCGCTAGGAATCGTACCAGCGTACATTAACCTCATCCAGCCTGGGTACGTCCAGCCGGAAATGCCATCCTCACATGTACGGAGGGAACAGAATTTTCTGTGTGAAAAATCTGCTCCGACCAGGAATCGAACTCAGTACCTCTGGACTACAGGCAGTAGTCACAACGGAGGCTGATCTAGACCTACGTGTACAATTGTACATACACAGCTGGTGTTGGACAGACCAACGAGTTTCTCAGAGGTTGACTCACCAGAACAGACGTTGAGAGAGAAATCACAGAGCAACCCAAGAAAAATGATATTCGTAATGTATTATTAGTCAAGTGGTTAACGCGCTAGTCTGGTAATCCAGGTAGCGCAGGGATCCGTTGGTTCGAATCCCACCCAGTGCATGAATTTTTCCTCATTAATTTGAGTTTGTGACCACATAATAATAAGACTCTGAGGGTTAGGTGTTTCCTCCTTTAGCATAAGATGACGTGGAACAAAAAACCCTCTACGACCTGCTGTCCGATTTCCGAGTTGAGGATTTTGCCTAGTTGAATTAGTTGAACACATCACTCGGAAGAGAAAGAAATTAAGGGAAAAAAACGGAAAATAAAACACATCAGATCAGAAATTCTTTAGGGTGTAGGTACCTTTCATATTTTTTTTTCTAACAAGACACCCTGTATTGATTTAATTATTGCTTTGATCTCATAACTTAACTCGAATAACGATCAATCAAATTACGCGGTTAAAAAATAATTTTATGTTGTAGGTAGGTAATTAAAATATGGGTACTTTATAATGGACGCTAATTGAAACATTGTACTTTATAATTATTGGGGAGTGATCAGTTCTTCTGATATTTCATTTTAAGTTTTCAACGTCCATGGAGGTTAGGACTTGGATGGGTGACCAATGTGACCATTCAAATTTGAACCCTCGTGATGTTGGCTATTATTACCGGCCCCACTTCGTTCGGGTGAGGTTGATTTGAGTAGCTGATTCGTGATTTTTCCAGCAAATGGAGGGTAAACCCCCCCGTCGTGATATGACCATGCCATATTGAGCGCGACGTTAAGACCACAAAAGAATATTTCATACAAGGTACTAAAATTAACCTCAAAAAGACTTTAATTTGAATGGTCGCCTGCTAAATTCTTAGCCCCGCTCGACTTTCCCTCAGTGCATGGACAACAACGAGGACCCTGGCCTACACCCTCGACCCTGGTACCTACAGCTTGATACAGACAATCTTTGGGACTCCGTTGTAGCCGCTTACATTCGATGGATTCTCGAAAATTGTTTATATCAAGCTGTAGGTGCCAGGGTCTGGGGTCTCGGGCAGGGGTGCCCAACCTTTTACATAAGAAGATCTACTATTAAGTCTCAGATAATCAACGCGATCGACCCCCCCCCCCTACAAATTCAATGTTCATTCTCGGCTTCAATGGGTTAGTAAGAATTCAACCAAATTTTCAAGTTTCAAGAAGTCACGAAACCTCCTTGTAATTCTCATGTATTTAAGGAAGGAGATCTCGGATTTTCACTTGTGTGAATGCCAGAAAACCTCGTTCACTATCATTTTATACTTAATAGAGATCCCACAAAAAAATACCGTTAAAAAAAGGGCCAAGTTCCAGAACAGAACTATCCAAAAAGGTTTTGCCAATGAATTGCAGTGATATCTTGTTTGCGGCCAAGTTATCTTGGTACTAAACTATTTCTTTTATTAAACCCCGTTTTCTGAGTTCCTCATTTGGTATGTTTTTAAACGCAAAATATCCTCTAACTTGGCCATGTCGCTCCTTGTGATGGTTATATTGTTATTCTGTTATATTGTTATAGTCGTAATATTCAATACAACCGATGTCATAAAACTGGCCAAGTTAGAGGATATTTTTGCGTTTAAAAACATACCAAATGAGGAACTCAGAAAACGGGGTTTAATAAAAGAAATAGTTTTAGTACCAAGATAACTTGGCCGCAAACAAGATATCACTGCATTCATTGGCAAAACCTTTTTGGATAGTTCTGTTCTGGAACTTGGCCCTTTTTTTAACGGTAGTTTTTTGTGGGATATCATTACTTTTTGTAAATGGTTCGTTTCCTAGCACGTTTCATTATTTTTTATTAAAAATTTCAAGATTATTCAATTTAATATGCTCCCTAAAACGACACCGATTGACAGCAGAAATAGTGCGAAAGTGCCGGTTTTCAGATTTTTCCCTATACTTTTACAATGAACCCTAGCACCATACTAAATTTCAGCTTTGTAGGTAGTAGGGAAATGCCTTCATAATTTTATATGCATAATCGAGTATACTTCCTCCCTAAAATAACACAGTTTTAACAGCATGATAAGTGCGAAAGTTCCGGTTTTCAGATTTTTCCCAGTATTTTTACAATAAACCCTATACCAGTATACAAAATTCAGCTTTTTAGGTAGTAGGGAAGTGCCTCATAATTTATATACATAATATAGTGCTCCCTAAAACGACACCGTTTAACAGCAGAAATAGTGCGAAAGTGCCGGTTTTCAGATTTTTCCCTGTACTTTTACAATAAACCCTACCATCATGCAAAATTTCAGCTTTCTAGGTAGTAGGGAAGTGCCTCATAATTTAGATCCATAATCGATTATATATAAATGTCCTCCGTAAAACGACACCGTTTAACAGCATGATAAGTGCGAAAGTTCATGTTTTCAGATTTTTCCCAGTACTTTTTACAATAAACCCTACCAGTATACAAAATTTCAGCTTTTTAGGTAATAGGGAAGTGCCTCAAATTTATACACATAATATAGTATAGTTCCTCCCTGAAACGACACCTTTTAACAGTTTTTAGAACTTTTTCAGATTTTTCCCTGTACTTTTACAATAAACCCTACCATCATGCAAAATTTCAGCTTTTTATGTAGTCGGGAAGTGCTTCATAATTTAGATCAATAATCGATTATATATTTTCTCCCTAAAAAAGACACCGTTTTACACCATGATAAGTGAAAAAATTCCGGTTTTCAGATTTTTCCCTGTACTTTTACAATAAACCCTACCATCACGCAAAATTTCAGCTTTCTAGGTAGTCGGGAAGTGCCTCATAATTTTGATGATCTGTCAGTCAGTCAGTCAGTATCAAAATCGTAAATTTCAAAATTACATTCCTCTGAAAGTTTTTTTGCATAGAGTCTTTAAATTTCAATGTCTTTTTAATGATATTAGGACAATCTCTGTTCCAAATTTCATATCTCTATGATCAATTGAACCGAAGATATGAGGGTGTGAAAAACCGGGTGAATCGGTTCGTGTAAAGATACACTGCCGTGCTTGCTGGAACTTGGCCTGGCGCACTGCCGTGCGCTCAGATCTGGGACTTTTAAAAACGTCATCTCACGTCTTTGGACGTGATCGACCCAAAATCACTCCGAAATCGACTGGTTGGGCACTGGGCAGCCCTGGTCTAGGGTATAGGCCAGGGTCCTCGGTGTGGCCGCCTGCTTACTCCAGTGACAAGAGAACTGATGTATTCGATGTGCCATAGACGCCGACGACGGCATGGATATACTTCCATTCCGCCAGTGAGTAACAATTTATTTCAGACACTTCTAGCTGTTACTCATTGCCCATCCCCTTTGTCTCCCTGTGAAGGGGGAAGTAAATATACCTCATCGTGGCCGAAAATTACAGTGTGTAAATTACTTGCGTCTTAAAAGTACATCGAACACAGATGTGGGATAAAACAACGTACCTATTAATTTCTGAAATTCCCACGTCACCATGAAGGAAAATATTAAGAAAGCTTAATGGCTTATAAAGAAAATCACAAGGGTTGATCGCACATAGAAATATGAGGTTCAGGACGAGTAACATTGAAACAAAGTTAGCTGGAGACCATTATTCCCCCCTCCAGCAGTAGCCAAGCTAGCTACAACAACATTAAGACAGTGTCTCTTCTCATTTACTTACTTACTTACTGCATTGTCATCTCGAGCCGTAATCGACTCATTGCCTCGTCAACTATTTCCCACCATACTTGACGGCCATTTAGTTCGGGACATTGCTTGATTAAATAATCACTGATTTATCCAACCCATCTATTTTTGTATAACCAAGTCGTAAGAATGAAAATCAATAGGACACAGCGTTTCTTTTGGTACAAACTTATATTTCACTAAAAATAAAGATGTCGGAAACAGAGGAGTAAAAAAGAGAAAAATAAAGAAAATCAACAAGATACAGGGTAGACAAGTTGTATTGAACACAAAAAGACACCACTTTAATTTTCTCTCCGTCAGATCACATAAAGAGTTACAGATTTTGTGCTTCTATTTTTTTGTCAATTTCATATGGAGGAACATCTTGTAAACTCAATAAATTTTGTCTTTTGAGAAAAATTATATACTCATGAATCTTATTTATAGACGGACGTTTTCGAGTTGTTTCAAAACGGAGTTAGAGTGTTCTTGTTTTAAGATGGACTGGTCAAATGGTCAGCTGTTGTTGAGTTGTTTCAAAACGGAGTAAGAGTATTCTTGTTTTAAGATGGACTGGTCAAATGGTCAGCTGTTGTTGAGTTGTTTCAAAAGCACAAGTTGTGTCTTCTTGCGTAGGCATATTTGACTGGTGGAGCTGAGCCGGGGCTTAGACTTGAGCCAGCTCCTCTTGCACCTAAAAGAAAATAAAATGAAGCAAAAATTAAAACAATACCTTATTAATACAAATAATGAAATATAATTGGCAAAAATAGAAATAAAAAAATAAGAAGAAACAATGAAAATAAAATAATTATAAAAAAAAAACTGATGTGATGGAAAATTACTTACATCTCCCGAAAAGTACAACAGTACTTCATGGAGATGTAATGGGAATTCAAATGTATATGAAAACAAATAAAGATTATTATTTACCTTCTTCCACGCAGCCAGGGGGCCATGCTCTGGCCTGTACTTCACGTTGCAGCCGTCATTCTCGAACCGGTTGTCATCTCTCAGCGCCTCGTACTCAGCACGCTCGTATCTGAAACGGTAGCATAGTATTTATTACTATCTGACCTGGTTGCAGGGTTTTCAGTGAAAACCTTACAATTAACACTTTGAGCCCATGAATACCATATATGACTCTCAGCTGACATTTCATAAAGGACATGACAGGGTGTCTACTAAATGGTCAAAGTAAAATTCCCTGACTTTTCCAGGTTTTCCAGACCATTTTTCCAGTTTCTCCAGTCTACTTTTTTAAGGAGACGTTATATCAATATTATATAAGACCTGCTAAAATTTTGTTAATTTTATAAAAAGTGATTATGAGTGTTTTGTGTTTCTTACCAAAGAAGCATTATCACACTGCTGGATTACAGTGGCGCCGCAGGCAAATTTTTTTTATTTTTCATTTTCATGACAAAATTGGATCTTGAAAAAAATTCCCTGACTTTTGGTGTTTTTTTACAAAATTCCCTGACTTATGGTGTTTTTTCACAAAATTCCCTGACTTTTTCGGTCTCGAAAAATTCCCTGACAATTCCAGGTTTTCCCTGACCAGTAGACACCCTGCATGAGTACCATATATGACCCTCACCCGAAATTTGACTGTGGACATGAGTACTCTATATGGTATTCACGACCTTCCTTACTTTGAAGTTAAATCATAAAGTATAAAAGGTACAGTTGAAAAACGTAAATTTATCAAATTTTCTCGACAAAATACACAATACTTTACAATAAAAAACTTTGGTACGAAGGGTGCAAAACGCATTTTTAGCCTTGGTCCCTCGTGCTCACTCGCCGATCCCAGCTCTGGGGCTCAAACAATGCGATCTAATTAGATCTATTGTGACCACTGATTCTATCTGGTTTTAACATTCTGATTGAGATAGATAGTCAGGACGGGGGTTTTACATTCCATTTGCTGGGAATCATACCAGCTACCCACATTAACCTGCCTGGTTGGGACGGAAATAACATACTCGAGTGCTTGAAGGGGACAGAATTTCTTTCGACAAGTCTGCCCCAACTAGAGACCAAACTCGGGATCTCTGGACTGCGGGCAGAAGTTGCAACCGAACTCCAATATCACTTACTCTGATTTCACGAACTCCAATATCACTTACTACAATAAAACGAAATGTACATTCTCAAACTAAGATCCAGATCATCCAGAAGACTCTCCATGACGGAGAGCAGGATCTGCATCAACTCTTGGAGAACACAAACCACACGCAGGACTAAAGAACGCAACTAGAACAGTTGAGTGTTCCCGTCCTGCATAACGTGCAGTCATTTCTGTACCACAGGTGTAACGCTGACTAGAGAAATGTTATGATACTCCAGTCTGCTGACTCCATGTGGGGAAATAGTACTTTCAAAATCTTTGAATTACTTTTGACAAAAAATTGAGCCAGAGGTGTCAGAACCAAATTTTGTGATCTTGGTGATATCAGTGTAGATATTCAAATTCTATTCAATTAGTTATTAAAAACAAAACTATAGTCCCAAGTGTAAAGTAAATGTGTTTGTATAATACATGTACCCAGATACCAGAAGTGTCAGAACCCAATTTGTGATCTTGGTGATATCAGTGTAGAAATATTCAAATTCTATTCAATTAGTTATTAAAAAACAAAACTATAGGCCCAAGTGTAAAGTAAATGTGTTTGTATAATACATGTACCCAGATACCCATAATTTTGTGTAAAAATACTACAAATGGTGTTGATTTAGTAACTTAGAAGTTAAAAAATAAAATAGTTATCATTCATTATCCTCACCTGGTGAAACCCCATTTCTTGGAAACGTAGATCTTCTGACGTCCGGGGAACTTGAACTTGGCACGACGCAGAGCCTCAATGACTTGAGGCTTGAATTTGTCAGTGGAGCGCACCGACATGATGGGCTGGCCAATGTTGACCCGAGCAACAGTACCCTGGGGTTTACCGTAGGCACCACGCATACCAGTTTGGAGCCTGGGGAATGGAACACAAGTTAAATTTAAGCTACTATGTATTTACAAAGAAAATGCAATGCTGTTGTCATAATGGTATTACCATGCACTGACAGTATAAATATAGCACTACTTATATTAATTGGTCTATTATATACAACAAAATAAAATAAGTAGAAGTAAATTAAGATAAAATATTTATCATGAAAATTGAACCTTTCAGTAACAATTATACAGGACAAAAACCTAAAACTCAGGACAGGAATAGGATTTTTAATATCCACTGTCTAAATCAGTAATGGTTTGAAGCTGTTTTCTCTTTACTTGTACTACTAAAAATTAAAATGACCATTTCAATTCAAAGATTGACTTGGAGAGCAAAAACAAAGGGTACCTATGATGGAGGTAGGTGAGCACTTATAATACAATTTCAACCAAAAACTAAACGCTGCAGCACTCACCTATCAGCTCCAGCACACGACAACATTTTGTTGATGCGGATCACATGGAACGGGTGAAGTCTCATACGGATGTGGAACTGGTCTTTACCACAGTTCTTCAAACCCGGTATTTGTTGCAGCAAATTCTGCCCGCTTCCAGAGCTTCTGATGAGAGCTGCTCATACTCATCAGACACCTAAATAAGAAGAGAGAAAACCACATGAATCTGTTGTACTTGTTAGCCAAAAAATATTTTCTACAATTCTAACAATAATAAATGAATGGTTGAGAAATGCTCTTTCTTACTGGCTACAAGCTCAGAGCAGACATGATTTATCAACCTGTAGGGCTTCAATTTTTTCTGGCTCCAACACAGGAATCTCAAAACAGCTATAGCCAGTCTATAGGTAGTCAGAAACTTTGTTCAAGTAATTTTGTAAATAATTGGCGTCTTTATTTATTAAATAATACATAGATAGCATACAAGTAGACACATAGAAATATAGACAGTATGAGTTCCAAGTTCTAACTTATGAGAAAATAATATACAATAAAAAATTGAACAAATATGAAAATTAGGACCTATTTATTATTATGCGCTTATAATATAGCCAATAATGAAATTGCCTTCTACTCACACTAAGAGATTAGAATCTCTTGTTTTGTGAGTAAGGGTTGTGATATCAGTCTAGTAAGGTGTAAAAGAATAATTACAATTGAAAAGATAAAAAGTAATAATAAAAAACTAACAATTTAATAAAAGGTGTACAACATAACTCTAAAATTAATAATTTTATTTGTACCTTGGCTCAATCGAGGAATTTTTTTAGTTAGTTGTAGAGGTATGCTCTACACCAGCAGTCAGCAACCTGGGGTCTGCAAGAGCTAAATTGGGGGTCTGCGGAGCCATTTCAGGATTTAAAAAAAGAAGAAGAAAAATAGCTCATGAACTCTAATCATAAATAGTCTGAAGTACCCTACTTCCCCCTAACTACTTTTCTTTCATACCCCCCTCCCCCCGTTTTTGTAAAGTGGGGGTCCCTTAAAAAAAATTCAAGATAAGCTAGGGGTCCGCATAGTTCAAAAGGTTGCCGACCACTGCTCTACACCACAGTTCTTTTGTTCTCAAACTGGGTTAATAAATAGTAGACTATACTGTGAATTGACTTTTAAAAAAGCTTCTATATGAACTTACCAAATGGACACAGAGTGGGAAGTCCTCTACTCTGGCTTTCTTCTTTCCCAGATCAAAGATTCTGATCTTGGGGTCTGGCACACCCCGACAGAAACGGGACTTGGGGTAGGGCTTGTTCTTACAATAACGGTAACTGAAACAATATACAAACAATTAGATGAGATGGAAATGTCAACTAATTAGAAAGAGCTGTCTGTCTTGATGGCTCAGTGGTTAAGGTATCACTCTAGTAATCTTGATTGAGTTAGAAACCCAGCTGGGACACAAAAAGTTATCCTCCCATATGGGACTTTGAACACTTGGGACACAAAGGTCATCTTCCCATTGTGGAATTAGACCACTCGGTTTTAAGTGTTCTTCTTGCTTGTTAATGTAATGGCCATAGAAGAACTTTCCTGTGAGCTGTTTTAGAAGTTCAGACTATAAAAATGCAAAGCTTTGATTTCATTTCCTAATGGATAAGTTTGTCTTTCTTTAACATTCTACAAATTATACAGTTTGAAAAGAGATGTTCACAGTTGTTAAAAGAGACATGATTTGCTATCTACAATTAATTTAGTCTTTAATTATCTAGGTGAAATTTTTAACAAAATACTTACCACCTAGCTGGTCGTCTCCCCATGATGCTGAAACAAAAATAAACAACAATAATTGTTAATGTGTATGGATAATGTTCTAAATTGAAAAATGTTATATTGATGTAAGGTTCTACGTATCTTGAAAAACACCAAAAAACCAGGGATTGGGAATGCTATTTTAAAAAGGATTGTTTTAAATAAATGCTCGTACAGTAAATAGAGGGTTTTGACAGCTTGGTTTGGCAAGCAAAACCCTCGATTTACTGCACCAGCACTAATTTGACAAATCCTTTTGGATAGTTAACATTCCCAATCCCCGATTTCGTGTTTTTAAAGATCCGTAGAAACGGTCATGAGGAGTTGCTTCCCTCCTAAGCAAGCCTCTCTCAGCTGACAAGTTGAATTAGTTGTCTGTGGAGCTAGTATCCCTTATCATTGTCATTCATTCCTGAACAATTGGGAGTTACTAGTCCCCTGATAATTAGATTTTAATGTAGCAGTTTAAACCTTAACAGCAATACATAGCTAATTTACATCCTGTGTCCCTATGAGTAGGTGGTCCCTGGCTCAAAACATCTGTTTAGGGTCCATCCTGTTACTATCCAAGAACCAATACTGAAACAGTTCATATGAAAAGATATGTTTTCAACAAGACCAGAAATTTTGCATCTGACTAAGATCGCCAACGGTCTGCTGCCGTAATGTGCAACCTAGAGAGTTGTCTGTCATCTTTCATGTACACCCAAATCTTACTGATCTCATAGAAAAGGTCGTACTTAGTATAGGTGTACATTTATCGTATTTGTAAGGATACATTATGCATTGGTTACACTGGAGGCTTCGCAATGGTTTTAAGAAGCTGTACAAAAGACTTTAGTCTCATTTACAGGAAGTCAACTTGTTCGAAATCCAGCCTAACCTACAAAACTCTCTAACATTCATGGAGTCCAGAAATTCATTCTTCTCTCATTTACTGTGGGCAACTCTGAAAGAAGCCGTTCTTAATGTCCATAATCTTATAAAATACAGCTTTAAAAATCCACCAAAACCTTTCAAAAAGTGGATGAAAATGGATAAAATATCGAAAATTTGTACTTACACGGCAGAGCTGTCGAGAAATTCTCCAAAGAGACTGGCTGGGGGAAGGGAATAGGGATGGGTAAATATTGAGCGAGTCGACTCGAAGAGTCGACTATTTCTGAAGAGTCGTATGAATCGACTCTCGAAGTTTTAAAGAATCGACTATCGACTCACCGCTCATTTCCTTGTCTGGTTTAACCCACTAGCACTAGCCATTAGAAATAGGTCTGTTACCCACTGACGTCATCACTCAATTTCTCATCGCATCGGTCCCGTCCTATAGGGACCGTCAGGGACGATTTAAGAATATAATCTTTCAAACTCTTGAATAGGATTGACTATGGCTTTATCCTTTGAAAACAAGTCTGTTACCCACTCAAAATTAATTTCTTTCTACTAGCTTCTTAATGTGATATCAGGGATAAGTGAGAACTAGATGTAGAGGAGGGCAATAGTCGATTCAGTAGGTACCTATGCAGTGGTCCCGAATATTCTAAACGAGTCGAGAATCCCATCCATACTCCCTAGACTACCTACTGAATCGACTACCCCCATTATCTAAGGTGAAACAAATTATACAGAATTTCAAAGAACCGCGACTCTTAAAGAGTCGACTCACTGAGTCGACTACTTTTGATGAACTGAGTCTACTGAATCGAATATTCTAAACGAGTCGAGAATCCCATCCCTAGAAGGGAAGAGGGGTTTGTTTGTGTTATGATTTGTTCCCAGAGCTAGCGCGATGTTGAGTATGCGGAATTTCAAAGAACTAAAGTCAAGGAGGTTTTCGTTAGTGGACTCTGTACATGAACAAAAATGTAAGTACGAAAATACGAAAATGTACAAGAGTATTAAGTGTACAGGGTGGTCCTGAAACAAAGGAACAACGGCCTACCAATGATACATCGGAGGACCATTTAAAACAAAAAAAAACACGCCCACACAGATAGGTCAATCTCAGGTAGTTTCCAAGATAACCGCAATTTAGTAGTAGCGCATAAAATCAGAGGTACCCTTAGTTTCACTGCAATAACTTTTTTTCTACTTATCATGTAAAGAAATAGTGTATTTTTTTTGTAATTTACGCAAAATTAGACATTAAAAATCATAATTTTCAAAGGCTAACAAAAACCCTTTATTTGTTTTTAAAAGATAACACACTTTGGAGGTTGCTTTTCCACCTCACTTTGTAGTTGATTTGCTCCAAATTTTGCTCGAATGAAGATCTGGCACTCTTTAGTAAATACATTCCTCTTTCTCTTCCTATTACATGATAAATATGAATATCATTAACTTTGTACCAGCAAAACGCAGAAAAAATACAGGATAGGTTAGAAAACGTGATGCGTCGAAGTCGCTATAAAGTTTATCAACAGTAGAAGTAAGCCTCCGTGGCGTAACGGTTGTGAACTACTGCCCGTATTCCAGAGATCCCGAGTTCAATCCCCGGTTGGAGCAGAATTTTTCGAAGAAAATTATGTTCCCTCAAATACACGAGGCTGGTATTTCCGGCCCTACCCAGACTGGGTGGTAGGTGGTACGATTCCCAGCGAATGGAGGGTAACACCCCCGTCCTGATCAGGACTTTAAAACCAATTAGAATCGTTGGCCTTAGGAAGGACATCCAGCCATAAAAAAACGTGTTCCGCCCTACCAACCTCAACCATGAGGTTGAACAATGCCGACCCCAATAGCAACATAAGCTAAGATACATATTTTAACAATAAATTATGTAGTATATACTGTGGGACATTCACATGTTTTCTTTGGCCATTGCACGGTGATATTGATATACCTATACAGTTTTTAGCATATAGGTCCCTACCTATTATATTTGGGTTGGGAAATCACTTTTATGATATCACAACTACCTACTCAATTTGATTTTTTTTTAACTCAAACTTACGTTGCTAAATTTTTACCGAAGAGGGGACTCGAACCACCGACTTCAAGGTTACAAGTCGGCCTCCTTACCGATCAAGCTACTGAGGTCATTTTTTATATTATAGTTTCATGTTCTGTTCAAGTTCTAGAACTGCATTGAATTTGAGGTTTAAATGTCAAGATATTTGATACAAAGATCTTATAGAATAGGTTGCAGAGAGGACATACAAGATTTCTATACAAGATTTGCAATCGAAATAAAGGAGAGAAAAAAAATGTAACAGCTGAACAGGTATTCATAAAATCATTGATTCCAATCTATATGAAGGTTTATAGTGGATTAAAATTGCAGTTGTTAAATAATCTAGGTGAGAATATCATTTTTTATTATTATTTCAGGGCATTAGGTTTTAGGTATACCTACTTGGATTATTAGGTATCAGATTTACAATGTTGCCATGCCAGGTTGGTATCAGATTTTAAAACGCTCTAGTTGAGCTTTTAGTCCAATGTCTTTTAGTTTTGTTTCTTCATAATTTTATCTATAATTTGTCTGCTAATTTTATTGATAGTACGAATTCTCATTTTTTTAAAAATGGTATGTATTGTGGTCCAATTGTTCAATGGGCATTTAAAATACACATGATTTTTTTTCTTTAGGTTTATATAGGTAGTTATAAAAAAATTCAATTCTTCTTTTGAAAAACTTTGCCCTTTTCATTAACATGACAACTCTAACTCAGCAAAATTAGGTTACATAGATAGGTTTGTGTCTATTGGTGTCTCGTTTTTCAGTGTGGGGAAGATAGAATGGAACAAAATGATGGGATAAAAAAACCATTCCAGCAACATCATTTGTAGGTGTAGGTACTTGTACCTATTACCTAATATATGAGTATAATATTTTATGACGTTTGTATTATATGTTTTGCGAGCGGGAGTCGAAACGGCGACCTTCAAGTTGAAAGACGGTCATTAATATGTATAATTGTATATCCTCAATCCTCATTTTAGTAAAACAGGCTACACCAGACTTTTTTTCTTGATGTTTATATTACCTACCTAATGGAAAAGATACATAAATTTACGTATATCTAATTACCTATTAAAATGTATACCTGTACTCATGCAGTCTAAATGCAACTATTGCAATTGGACTGAAACAGTTTTTTATTATTTATTTTTATTTGTTGTATACCTAGTTACAAACAGAGTCCTAAGGGTACATATACTTATTGGATGCAAACTTAATATACATAGATATAACAGTAAAAAATCATTTGTTGCTAACATTACCTTTTTATTGCAAAAACCTAACCCTCACAAGCCATGCTCCCATTACTCATTAGAATATCTCGTTTTAATCAATTTCAGACTGACACTTGTCCTAATATTTCTTAGACTGGACACTGGTTTTGATATTTTTATAATTAGACATCATCTAGATTGGACGGAGCAGGTTTCGTACGACCAACTCACCCACCTGATTCACGGCGATCTGTCAGAAGCGTGTCAGTACTCAGCATACACTATACAGGGTACTTATTATTATTATTATTTCTATACACTTTAGGTATTAGATATAAATGGACTATGTACAGTACAAATAATTATCTTAACAATGAAAACAATATATAAAATAAAAATGAAAAAGAGTAGAAAAATATATAAAAACATATGTCCTAACTAAAGGACGGGGTTATTACCTATGGCTATGGCAATCTCTTCCATCCAAAGGTTCTTAGGGTGCTGTCAGGATACAGGGTTCTTAGGGTGCTGTCAGGATACGGTTTTCTTAGAGTGCTGTGAGTATACTGGGTTCTTAGGGTGCTGTAAGGATACTGGATTCTTAGGGTGCTGTTAGGATACTGATGGGTTCTTCATACTGGCTATTAATCCCAGCCTCACATTGACTGGGTGAAGACTGGGTGAAAAAAAAAACAATTAATCAACCCATGTTTAATGTGAGCATCAGCTGGTTCTTTAATTTCCAGTTCCAGCGAGGTAAAAGTTAAATACCCTTTTTTAATAGCCTGGTCGTTGAGAAGAAAATAATGACATACATATACATTTTTCCTACATACCTACTTCTAGATTTTTGTTTTTTTTTTTTTTTTAAGTGGGGTTTAACGTCGCTTGCAACTGCCATGGTCATATCACGACGGGGGTTTTACCCTCCATTCGCAGGAAACTCACAAACCTGCTACTCACATTGACCTCACCCAGCCTGAGTGGGGCCGGAAAAGCCAGCGTCACGAGAATTAGAATTTGAATGGTCACCCATCCAAGTCTTAACCTCGCTGGATGTCGCTTAACTTCGGTGTTCTGAAGGGAACCGGTGTATTCAACATGCCATCGACGAGTTTTTTTCCTACAATTCCATCTGTATTATTAACTTTAAAATTCTAGGGCGAATTAATAGACAAATTCTGTATCACAAGTCATTGCTAAGCTTCGGTTCTCCCTATCTTACACAGTACGCAATCCGTGACTTAGCGCCCAGAGGTAATACAAAAACGTCTATTAGTTCCGCCCCTAATATTAGAATTTTCTTGCTAGTACATATTTGATTCACTCTGTAAGAGCAATGGGTAACATGCTCTATAGTAATTATGTGTCAGTGGTGCTATGTGTTGATTGTCAAGTCTAGCGACCATACATAGGTACCTAGATTCCCAAGTAGGTAATTGCAGTTTGAATTGAACAGGTCAACTAACTATTCATCCCCCTAGGCCCCAGCATCAGATAGCAAATTTGCAATTAATAAAATATTCCCACAGTCGATCTAATATTGCTAATTTGAGTTAAAAAATCTATTTCATAGAACCAGTAATTTTGATTTAAACCCGGAGATAATCTACTTTTTATTTCATAGAGTGTTCAGGGTGTTCCTCGACGCAAATAGGTTGCTCTTGTACAGTAAAGGTGTTTGACTTCATAATTATAATAACACCCTTTAGTGGAATGTAACCACCAGGCGAGGATGGTGCTCAAAGCATTTTCTACCACCTAACCCTCAGAGTCTTATTATTATGTGGTCACAAACTCAAATTAATGAGGAAAAATTCATGCACTGTGTGGGATTCGAACCAACAGATCCCTACGGACTTTATCTCAAGAGTTTTTAGATAGTTACCCATAGTCACATGCATAGATAGTCAAATGATCCAACATTCAGGACTACTGGATATCAATCGGACTTGGACCACTGTCCTAGAAAGACACAAAATAGCGACCTGGTATTACAAAATATCGAACATTATTACTACATTTCTGTGTAAATATTTTGTTTGTTCGATTGTTTGAAAGGTCAGGTTTTGAATATCCTCTTCACGACAAGATTTATGTCGCCCATTAAAGTTTATTGGTTCAGTTTGGACCTAATAAGGTCGCTCACTGGTTTTTCTGGGTCCGCGTAAAGGTCACCGAAGTTGTCCAATATCGGTCCACTTGGGTAAAAAACAAGAAACAGCCTATGATTCACTCATGTTTTTGTGACCCACCTATGTCAGATTGCTCATCCTCTTGATTTTTTATGGCCATGTAAATTTCTGGCCTGAAATTCAGCTGTCAAGATATTTTAGATATTTTATAAGTTCTTTCAAGGCCAATTCATAAAAAAAACCCGATTCTTTTTCAAAAAGTTGTAGTTTATTCAAAATTCTCTGTTTTTTAAAGCGAAATAAGTTTTAGTCATCGCGATCGTTTAGTTAAAAGTAGTTTTTTTACTATTTTGACGTGTTCTTGAAAAAGTTATTTTGCCGTCAAATGACTTCTTTGAGTCTTTGAAATATTTCACTCAAAGATAATGGACAGCCACTTGAAATATGTATGTACATATTTATATGTACTATTGTACAATATTGTACATACATGTACATAAGCGACTATGTCGCGTTCAGCAAGGAAGTCGTCTAAAGCTGTGTTTCTATACTTTTCCGCACGACATGCCAAGCGCAAAAGCCGAATAAATAATAACCCCCGTCGTGATATGACCATGCATGCTGTTGAAAGCGACGTTACATAAAAAAATAAATAAAAAATACTTGATAAAAGGCACTTTACCTTTACATTCATTCCATTCCGGAAACGGAAAATTTCGGTGAGAAATTTCCGCTGCGGCCGGGATTCGAACCCGCAACCTCCGGGTCAGTAATTAATTCTCTTAACCACCGAGCCACGGAGGTCGGCTAAAAATACTTACTTCTGATAATTTGATACGCAGCCGAACACGTGAGGCTGGCATTTCTGTCTTACCTAGGCTGTGTGAAATTAATATGGGTAATTGGGTATAGCTGGTACGATTTCCACCGAATGGAGGGTAAAACCCTCGTTCTAATCTGGACGTCACATCAAATAGAGTCGTTGGCGTTAGAAAGTGCCAAGGAGGACTTACTAAATCCTCTTAGGGAAGGGCATCAAGCCGTAAAAAAACAACCAACCTCAACCATGAGGTTGAACTATGCCGAGCCCAAGTAGATTTGGGAAAAGACAAAGTGAAAGAAGAAGATGAAGTATTGCGCTCGTTGTTGTAAATAATAAATCTTTGCTCCGATTTCAATTTTTTCATATTGCTGGACGTTTCATAACCTTCTGTGCAACTTATAGAGATGATTTCCACAGTTTTTGAAACTTACCAAACAGTGCATGGGTTAAACGAATCCTGCGTAATGAGCAATTAGATCTTTTGACATGAGTCGAGCTGCTAAAAGATCAAATTAGATCTTTTAGCAGCTCGACATATGCCAATTTCTGTGATGAAGATAACGCCAATATCTCATAAGTTGCGAGTTTGAATCTCAGTCAAAGTGTCATTTTCAGACATGAAATTTTCCGCAATTGTTTTTCTTAATATCACAGTATCATCATAGTTATCATATTCGTGTTGATCTCTATCGTTATGTCACATCTACTCACACTGCTAAATTTTTAACGAACTTATGACTCGAACCACTGACCTCCAGGTTATAAGTCCATCACTCACCGGCTTATCGATCAAGATTAAGCCAATAATGATATAATCAATAATGATGGGCTACTTTTAGGCAAGCTGGTAATAGAAGAAGAGGAGAAAAATACAAATTGATTTAATTTTTACACTCTTACTAATAAAAGTGTTATTTATTTATTTACAAATCATAATCTAATATCAACAGTAAGTACATGAAGGCAGTAAGGGTAATTGTACAATGGCTAAACAAGGATAGTTGTGAGAAAAACTAAGAGAAATATGAAAAATGTCGCAATTATGAACAATTTCCCGACAAAATGAGAAAAATTCAAACGGTTTTCTTATTTTGGTGGGAAAGTTTAGAAAAAAGATACTCATTAACTAATATGAAAATTAGTTTACTGACAAATTTGATTATGAAAATTTTGTGAACAAGTGATGGATCAAAATATTATTCAAGAAAGGAATATGGACTTCTGAGAGTCAGTTTGAGAATAGAGAGTCAAACTAAACCTGGGCTCAAGTATAGAAATGATGCGGAGAAAATAACAGAATTTATAGTTAAATGAGATTATTAAAAAAAGAAGTTAATACAATAAATGTGACTAGTGACAAGATCTTTGTCAAATCTGGAGATTTGGTTCTTCAAAATCCCATAACGCCAACAACTGGTTCTGTGAGAGGGAAGAACTGTTTTTTTAAGGTCTTTCAGATTTAACTTCGAATGATGGCTTGCTCAGATCTATCATAACGAAAGCCTTTGTACTTTAGACTTCAAGCAAGGAGTCTAGGAGGACCTAACGCGAAAAGGTCCATGCATCCTGCCGAGGGTTGTAGTTTGGAAACTCAATAGTGGTGGTGGTGCCCATGGTGGCCGCCGTAGGACACGGAGTGCCCCAGCTCATAGGAGCCGTGGCTGTAGCCAGAGCCATAGCCAGAGTAGCCAGAGGAGCCAGAGCCATAGCCAGAGTAGCCAGAGCCGTAGGAGGGGATCTCGTGCTCTGCGCCGGAGCCGATGTGCAGGGTGTCATGGTGGTGGATGTGGGCGGGGACAGGCCTCTCAATGTAGATTGGCTGGGGCACGGGCACTGGCACCTTTCTCTCGACAGTGACGGGGTAGGGTCTGGGCACCTCCACGGGGTAGGGCGCTGGCACTGGGGTGTGGACGGGCACTCTGACGGGGTATGGCACGCGCTTCTCTACTGGGTATGGCACTGGTCGCTCCACGGGCACTGGGTAGGGCTTCTCCACCGGCACCGGGTATGGTCTGTCGACTGGCACGTGGACGGGCACCTTCACGGGGTAGGGCACTCTCTTCTCGACTGGGACGGGGTAGGGGGATGGCACGGCGACTGGCACCTCGCGGTGGACGGTCACTTGTCTCACGATGCCGTCGTTTGGGCCGTAGCCGACGGCGCCATAGCCCCCGGAGAGACCAGCACCGGACAGACCAGCGCCGGCGTATCCGGCACCGTAGCCGGCACTGGCGTATCCTGAAGCGTAGCCGCCGCCAGAGTAGCCGCCGTTTCCGGCGTAGAGACCGGAGTACGCCTCGCCGGAGTAGCCTTCACCCAGAGCGGCGTACTCGCCATAGCCGCCGCCCCAGAGCCTCGTAGCCGCCACCATAGCCGTAACCCTCGTGGAAGATGCCTCGCTTGCCGTTCTTGTTGGCTTTGGTGTCCTTCTTGGCGTCTTTCTTGCCATCGGCGGTGGACTTCTTGTCGTCAGCAAGCACAGCGGCTGAAAGCAGGAGCATGCACACCTGGGGGGGGAGATAAGTTGAACTCTTAGGATAAAAACTTCGGGGCAGTGTGAATAAAAAGTCCTTTTTCATTAGAAAAAGAAAGGGTTAGGCCAGGAGACCAAAAAAAAAAAAAAAAAATGAAATATGCTACAGTATGTATACCTAATCAAGATTTCTGATGAATAAGGGACTTTCATTTTTGTCAAATCTGTGTATATGTATAATACCTGTTTTCAGAGATTGCAAGAGTTTTTAGCAAGTAAAAAGTTTAATTTTTCGTCTTATACCTACCTAATATCTAAAATTTTGAAGTAAAAAGTGTCCTAGTGTCCTACCTAATATGTACAGTAAAATTATGCACTGTTTGATTTTGAATTACCTACCAATTAATATCTCTAAGTTTGCAATTTCTTTGGTTTTAGGAAATCAGATATTTTTACCTTTCTGTTTTACAACAAATCAGAAATTAGGAAAATTCTGTTTAGACAGATTAAAATTTTCTACCCTTCTTGATATGACCATGCAGTTGAAAGCGACGTTAAACCCATCCTTAAAAAAAATATATTAAAATATTATTTTACTTGAGAAAATTTAATTTTAAATTATATGTTGTTGTTAAGGAATAATAATTATAATAAATTCAAGTTTTAATTTTACTTACAAAAGCTTTCATGGCGAGAAGATTCTTCAGACAGTGGTTCGAGTGTACACTTCTAGATTAATTTCAACTAAAATTTTTAATTTAAAATTAGCTAAAGAAGTTAAACAACCACTAAAAGTTAGCTCCTCTCCACTCTAGGGTGATTGAATAACTACTGATGCACCCTTCTTGGTTATACAATTCTTATATAATAAGGACATCTTCATCAGGGGGACTGCAAGTTTGCACAAATTGAGAGAAAAGAATGGATCAGATCAGGTGTTCCCAAAGTTTTGCACGAATTACGAACCCATGTTTAGCTATCGTTACTGAACATCGTTACTGAAGGCTGAGGTAAGCAATTCTCCGTATTATGGTCCGAATATTAGGTCCGAATTATGAAACAGGATTGAATTTAAGATAAGCCTCCCTCAAATCGGAGTTGAAAACACATATATTCTCGACTTGGGGCAGGGTGTAAATTATCTTAATTTTAATCCGTTTTATAATTCAGCTCTTAACTCATACTCTGTAGGCACTATGAGAAAAACAAAGAAAACCTGAGCTGAGAAAAAAACAACGTAGGTAGTAGTAGTAGTATTTATTTATTTTGATTGGGCACCAAGTTCTTCGCTGTTCAGAGAGGTAATTGTTGCCTCAGTGCTGAGCACACTGCCTCGGGAAGATGTCCTTGGAGAAGTCTTTTATATATTGTAAAAATATAACTATTGTAAAGAAAAAAAAGTTCTTCAAGTTGTATTTAACTGAAGGCAGCTCTATATTATCCTATATCTTGGTATTATTCGACCTCTCATTCACAGGAAACTTACAAACCCGCTACCCTCACCCAGCCTGGGTTGGACCGGAATGTCAGCATCACGAAGTCTTCACCTCGCTGGACGTTGCTCAACTTCGGTGATCCTACGAGAACCGGTGCATTCAACGCGCCATCGACGCTGGCTAAAAAACAACTTAAATGATATGAAGATTTCCGATGAAATACTACCCTAGTCCCGGGACCAACAAAGTTGAGCGGGCCAGCGTCGATGGCGCGTTGAATGCACCAGTTGGATCACCGAAGTTAAGCAGCGTCCAGCGAGGTGAAGACTTCGTGATGCTGGCATTCCGGCCCAACCAAGGTAGGGTGATGTTAATGTGGGTAGCAGGTTTGTGAGTTCCCTGCAAATGGAGGGTAACACTCCCGTCGTGATATGACCATGCATTTGAAAACGATATTAAACCCCGCCCCCCCCAAAAAAAGATGAGCGCGGAAGTTTTGAGCAGCCACTCCCTCGGTCGTGACTCCAGCATATCCCACATACCTTGCTGGGGTTGAATCAAAAACATTTTCCTCTACAGAAAAACCTCTTCTCTCTACTAGTTTGGGAACCTCCACTGGCCTCAGTCTTGTCTCGTGCCACTGGTCTAAGCTCCCCGCCTTGCCACACGTGGGGAACTGGACACCCGTCCATGTTAGAGATCTGATGATGATGATTTGATGATGGAGATTATTATTATGTATTATATCATGCTTTAGGACATACATATACAATATTTACAAAATAATATAGTTTGAAAATTAAGAAAAGATACAATTTTATTGTTTGAAAATAAACAAATAAAAACGAAGAAAATAATTATGTCCTAACTAAAGGGCGGGGTTATTGCCTCCGGTAATCTCTCTTCGGGGTTATTTCCAGCGGTGATGAAGATCTGATGATGATGATGATGATTCGATGATGATGATTTGATGATGATGGTGGCCGAAATAACAACATCTTTATTATATTATCAACAATATCAACATCATAATTCAGAGTAACATGAAACTTCGTATTATTAGCATGATAACACGAATCATTGTTCCAGATATTTCCAAAGTGCAAACTGGTCGTCAGATTTTGAAACACACCAGATGATATTTACGTGATTCGCGCGTAGAAATGTGAAGTTTTACCTGTGAAGATGTCTATTTTTTTTTTTTTTTAATTCACCATAATGTTCAGAATTATTCACCTAAGAAAATCATGAAAATGAGTTTTTGATGGATTATATACCTGTATAAATTATACATAGGTACGTTATATGTAAATATTACATAACTTATCAAAAAGAACTATCTGAGAATGATAAAATATAATATCCGGAGTACAGTGACATACTAATCTATAAATCTTGTTGCAGTAGGTAAATGGACTATTTATTTTTTCTTACATGATACCTACATATAAAGTAAAAATTCCTTTAGATAGCGAAAAATCGCTGACATCAAGACAAAGATTATTGTAAAGTGTTCTGGTAATTGGATATTCTATACATTTATTCTCGATAATTAAGTAGGTACCTACCTGAAGATTTTGGAATTGTCCAATATAGGTATTGTAATCGTATACTCCTGTAGGTATATGTATAAGTCCTATTAGTGGGCAAGAACAACGTAAATACACTGACGATTATGTACACAATACTTCCTCGTGAATGGTTCACGTTGATACACTTGGTAATTTGTTATATTATGGTAAAATACTTTTTTTTCTACAGTCTTGATTCTACAAAAAAAATTCTGTAGGTATCGGCAAGTTGAATACCTTATATTTCTACACTTTTTGGTCTATTCCATTTGTTGGGTGACCATTCAAATTCGAACGCTCTTGATGTTGGCTATTCCCAGTCCCACTCATGCTGGGTGAGGTTAATTTGAGTAGCTATGATACAAATATGACTACCTATGCATTTAAAGCGACGTTGAACCCAATTTGAAAAAAAAATAATTGTTTTTTTTTAAGGCGAGTGTTTTACAGCCGTTTTTATTTCTTAGCCATGAAACGGGAGCTATTTTAGACGCTTGTGGGCTGTGTTGTAGCCTGCCCATCCCGTAATATGCCTCCCCTCTGATGGGCGAGAAGTGACACAATACCTAATCTTCTTCTTCTTCTTTTACTCTGTCTTATTCCGCTCAAGCAGGGTCGACGTTGTTCAACCTCAAGAGAACTTTACAAATCTACCTATTTTTTTAATTTGGGTTTTAACGTCACTTTCAACTGTATGGTCATACCCTCCATTCGTAGAAAACTCACAAACCTGCTACCCACATTAACCTCACCCAGCCTGTGTTGGACCGGAATGCCAGCATCACAAATTCATTACCTCGCTGGACGTTGCTTAACGGCATTCAACGCTTCATCGACTCTGGCAAATCTCTCTCTTAAATCAGCCATTATTTGCTATCTAAAAACAAATTTCTTCTTTCTATTTGAATCTAAAAAAAATAAATAGTTCTGATTACATGTAACGAGATACATAACTATGTCACCTGGGTGACCCAGGTTCGAATCCCGGCGGGGTCGAAAGAAATTTCCGCTCTACTTTGGATGTCGGGGCCTACCCTAGCCTAGTGAGGACAATTGGGGTAGTTGTAGAGTGGGCAACGACCAGTGGCGGCATTGGGACATTGGTATTGGGCGATGATGGTTGGTTGAAGATATGGTGCATTAGAAGTTAGTTCTCGTAATGTTGATGCTACCTTCTTTATCTTTTTTAACATAGACAGCCTTCATTTAATATTTAATAGTTCCTGCAGTCCAATGTACTTTTCAGTATGTGGTGGATTGCAGCAAATAGATTATATTTTTTTTAATGTCTTATTTTTATTATGATCTCTTTATATTTTGTAAGTCATTGTACCCCGGATATATATTTTATCATTTTATATATTTTATCATTTTCAGATAGCAATTTATGATAATTTATGTAATGTATAGGTATCTATAAAATTGTTATACTTACATTTGGTAATTATAATGTTTCAAGCAAAATTATGTAAAATAAATGATATAATATCCAGCGTAGGTAAAACTTGACACCTCTAAACTCGCGCGAATCACGTAAATATCATCTGGTGTGTTTCGAAAGAGGCGACCAGTTTGCACTTAGGAAATATATGGAACAATGTTTGGTGTTATCATGCTAAATTATACGAGTATAATGCCGTATTTTTCTTTCTAACCAAACGGGAATAAAATGAACCAAACTGGAAGCAAGTCATTTTTCTTTTGGAATAGGAAAAATTTCCACTTCCAAAGTTATAAAAAACACGAAAAACGTTAGTTCCAAAGGATTCGTCAAGATAGCGCCAGTAGAGTTTGCTAACCAAAGTGGAAGTAGAAAAAATTCTTGCTTCCAGTTCTTTTATAGGTTAAGTCCATTGTTTATCTTTAAAAGTAACCAAACGCATTTTTCTTTTACGAATGACCTTGGAATAAAATGGAAATATTTGGAAAAAACCTAACCAGGAAATTTTTTCTGGTTAGAAAGAAAAATACGACTTTATTATCCTGCTGTTCATGTGTGTGAAGTTTTCAACTGTTTGTCACTTCTCCAGGCTAATACCCTACCAAATGATAGAGGTGTGTTTTTAGATCTTCTGTTTACTAATGACGACCAGATAATAGTATCTAGTCCATTAGACCCTCTTCATAATAATAGCCATCATCACAATGCATTCACATTTGATGTTGTGACCAATCAGATTGAGTGCCTCCCTTTGGATCATGAATATTATGATTTTTCTAACTGTGATTTTTCTTCTTTTAAATCATTCTTAAGTGACACTAATTGGGACACAATACTATCTCTTGAAGATATTGACAAAGTCGTTTCTAGTTTTAATGACACTTTACTGAGGGGAATTGCTCTGTTTACACCATCCAAGACGTTTCGACCTAGTTCATTTCCTAAATGGTTTTCTAGCTCTTTAAAATATTTGACACGTGAGAAAAAGAAAGCTCACCTTTTGTATAAAATTTCACATCTTCATTCTGACTATCGTAAATTTTCAAATTTACGTGCTAGGTGTAAAGCATTGAGCGCTCAGTGTTATGCTGAGTATATTGACAAGGTTAATAGACGTGTTCAGTCTGATCCTAAATATTTCTGGAGATTCTCTGAGGAATCTCGAAAAGTGTCAGGCTTTCCTCAACACATGTTTTTCCATGACGTCAGTAGTTCCTCTTCCGCTGAAACTGTTGATTTGTTTGCTGATTCTTTTTCATCTGTCTACCTCAGTTCTGACTTGCCTGTTCCCCAGTATCCATCACTTGACGCATTGGACTTCAATTTTATATCCGTTACTTCGAAAGAAGTACATCAGGCTCTATCTTCATTGCCTCCCAAGACATCTGCGGGTCCTGATGGCATTCCTCCGATTGTTCTGAAGAATCTGGCTACTATCTTAGTCCATCCCATCACCTGTATATTTAATTTATCACTATCCTCCGGTATCTTTCCGTCTGCTTGGAAATCTAGCTTTTTATTCCCTATTTTTAAATCCGGTAACAGAAGTGATATTGCAAATTATAGAGGTGTATGCATTCAGTCATCCATACCCAAGATTTTGGATAAATTAATTTCGCAAAAACTGTCCTTTGCTTGTAAAAACTTCATCGCTGAAGAGCAACATGGTTTCATTTCCAAACGTTCCACTGTTACAAATCTTCTTGCTTATCAACATGATATCTTGGGTGCTTTTCAAAGCGGATGTTCCGTGCATTCCGTATACACGGATGTCACAAAGGCTTTTGACCGAGTGGACAGCAAATACCTTGTTTCAAAGTTGAAATCTTATGGTCTTGGTGAGCAGTTTTTGCGATGGCTTACAAGCTATCTAAAGGATAGGACACAATGTGTTAAAATCGGGTCATTCGTATCCAGACCCATTCACGTTGCTTCTGGCGTTGGTCAAGGTAGCCATGTCGGTCCTGTGCTTTTTAGCTTGTTTTTTAACGACCTCCTGGATATTATACGCAACTCACAAGTTCTTTTATTTGCGGATGATGTGAAATTGTATAAAGCAATTAAGTGTATAGATGATTGTATTCATCTCCAGGAAGATGTTACTCGATTTTCTCAATGGCTATTGCTTAATGGTTTAGAGCTATCTTTACATAAATGTCAGGTGATGAAGTTTTCAAGGTGTAAGGAGGTCAATGAGGAATTTTCCTTCACTTACACGATTCAATCTGTTCCTTTGAGATGGGTCACCATTGTTAAAGACCTTGGCATTTTATTTGACCAAAAGCTTTCTTTTGCTTCCCATGTTTCCAACCTCAGCATGCGTTGTTTCAGACTTCTTGGATACGTTAATAGAAACTCTAAAGATTTATCTTCAGAAGCGTTCTATCTTCTTTACGTATCCCTGATTCGATCTTTGCTTGAATACGGCTGTGTGGTGTGGTCTCCTTTCTATGCTGTTCATAATGCTTCTATTGAACGCGTTCAGAGGAAATTCTTCAGATACTTTTCTTTTCGTCATCATCAATGGATTTCAGATATGCCCTCGCTATCTGAACGTAGGGAGTTGGCTGACTTGCACTTCCTTGATAAATTAGTTGATGGGGGTATTGACTGCGCCAAATTACTCGAATTGGTCAGTTTTGACTGTCACAGGCGGCTCAGAAAAAATGACACCTACTATGTTAACTTCTGTAGGACTAATTATATGTTCTATGCTCCTATTAACAGGATGATGAGACAAGCAAATCAACTGTGATATATCTCTGTATTCTTTATGTTTCTAGTCATGTTTTTGTTCGATAATATTTTGTTCTTTATGTATATTTATATTCTGATTATTACTTTCTTTTCACATTTTATTACCCTAATTTTGAATCTTTTAATGTCTAATTTTTGTTTAGTATTTTTATTTTTGACTTTTTTCTGATATTTAAATGTTAGAATTATTACTTTGTATTTTGTCATATTTTAGCACCCATATTTTAAATTTTGAAAGGTTATTTTATAATTTTATATTATATTTTATTTTTTAACTTTTGTTATTTGTTACATGTTTATATGGACTCTTTCCGTAAATACAAGTGCCTTTGAGCACCATTACCATTACCATTATAATATTTAGTTTTGTGTTACTGTAAGCTGATATTCTTTTTAGCTGAGGATGTACCAGGTATCTATACCTACATCATATTTAGAACTACTTTTATGTGTTATTTATACTATTATCATTATAATTAGTGGTTTCAGGTGACTAAAATGTTAGTAAAGTATATGTACAGTATACAATTATACATAGAGACTAGGTATTATCGCCTTATTTTTATTAAATACTTTCCGATTAAGACTGATGAGTATTCCAGCAGTAAGCCTAAGACGAATTATTATATGGTCAAAATTCCAAAGGGGTCTTATAAAGTCAGTTACTTCTAGTTTACTATCTATCTGTTACACCTCAATCAAACCTCAATTCAAATAGCTAATTCATCAATTATACACCTTTATGGGTAGTTAGTCTAGTTACTTTCCCGTATAATATTTTTTAATAATTAATCAATATAATTATTGCATTAATTAATCAGACAAATAGGCCGAGCAAATCACTGATCAAAAATATGTTGAGATGGACCGGTTTATAGAATCTCAGCTATCCCGAGCTAGTCACATCAGTAGCTAATCACTAATAATTACCAATAGAAAAAATATTTCTCATAAATAATACCAATATTATTTGCCTACAATCTCTATACCTAAGTACGGCTAATTTTGCACCAATTATGTACATTTTATTTCATTCTGAGTGATAGTTTCCGTGTTTGATTTTAAATTGCTCGAATTGATCCTCAAATCTTTTCCCAACTTTACTGAGCAGTGGTAAATAGGTTACCGGGTTAATCCCAAGAGTGGTGCCACAATGACTCAAAATCCTAGCTATTATTATTCCCGCGGGTTGGAGCTCGAACCAACGACCTCCATCTCAGGAGTCCACCTCATCAACGATCCAGCTAATATTGATAAATATAAAGCATATGTCAGGTTCACCAATCCATATTATCTTCTCACACGCTGGACGTTGCTTAAATTGAGTGATCGGATAAGAACTGTGCCATAAATGTAGGAAGTATGCTTTCGGCTCTTCCCTCAGCTGAGTTTTTAGAGGTCTACAATCTATAATTTTATTTTATTATTGTTTTATGTACCTTATAATTCATCTGTACCCATAATTAAAGTCATTTTATTCTGTAAAATAAACCTACCACTTTAGTGGTGAAAATTGTTTCATATTATAGTTCTATCTTGAACTGTGTCTCATTCCAGAAACCACGCTCAATATCATGATCCCCAAATTTCAACCGTCACACAACGCACTCTGATTGGTTATTTCATCAAAATGAACCAATGAGACGGTTGAAAGGGATATAGTTAGGCAATTATGAGAGAGAGAGTGGTTTCTGGAACAAGGGCCTGGTATATTGCAACCTGCCATCTCCGCTGGTTATAGGTTAGATAAGATAAGATAAATTGTTTTATTTAGAATCAATCTTAATATATAAATGTCAAAGTCACTGACTGACTGACTGATCATCGCTCTACAGCCCAAACCGTAAGTCCTAGGAAGCTGAAATTTGGTGGGAAGCTTTGTCTTATAGTCTAGATGTGCAATAAGACGGGATTTTTCGAAATTCCCACTACAACACCTGCCATTGGCGAAAGAGGATTTTCTGCTTTCACGGCCATGCCTCGGCCCGCAAAGCGGGCGACAGCCCGCTAGTATACATATAGTTTACAAAAAATGTGGTAAGTCGTGTAAGTACAAGAATTGGGTAGTTTTCGGCAGGGCCGGGCACAGGGCCCTGCGAAACCGCAAGAAGGGACACAAGAAGGGGCCTAGAATAGTAGCCAGCTTCCGGACCCGGCACAGCTGGGTACAGACCTGGCTTTCCGTGCCTAGGTGGGCGTAAGAAAGGGCGAAGTGCCAAAATTTGCTGCGATGTGATGAGCCGAAATTGAGCTTGTTTAAGGATATAATTATCGACAGCATTAGAAAGGTCACACGAATTCAACACCGAACAAACATACGTACACCAACCAACACCTAACCCCAAAGAAATTCCATAAAAAAAACAAAATCAATCAATTATAATTTGTTAGCACGTTCAAGAGGTACGAAAGTCCTTATCCGATCACTGAAGATAAAACAACGTCCAGCGTGGTGAGGACATGGATTGGTGGCCATTCTTATTTCGAATATATCCATGGTCATCATGGGAAACTATAATGTGCTGCCTATTGATTCTACTCAGGCTGGATGAGGTTAATTTGAGTTCTGGGGTGTTTGTCCAGCGAATGGAGTGCTGTTTGCCTAGCGTCTTGATAATGACCAAGTACCTATAGTTGAAAGCAACATTAAACCCAATATATATTTTTTTAACGTCGCCGTCGCTTTCATCTGCATGCATGGTCCTATCACGACGGGGGTTTCACCATCCATTCGCTAGAAACTCATAAACCAACTACTCAAATTAACCTCACCCAGCCTGAGTGGGATCGAGAATATCATCACGAGGGTTCGAGTTTGAATGGTCACCCATCCAAGTCCTAACTTCAGTGACAGAACGAGAACTGGTGCATTCAACGTGCCATCGACACGACCCGCGACGCTGGCTAACCTGATCTGAACTACTGTCTTGGATTACTAAACATATCTTGTCCGGGTGGTTTTTTGCTACTTTATACAAACTTGCTTTTTATGTTTATTATCTGTCAAAATTTTAATAACTCGACATCGGATGACATGTTTGAATGAGAGGCGGAGTGGTCATCGAGAAGGGTGGGGTGGTTTAAGTGGGGACGCCCTGTCTAGCCAAACTTGCAGTCCCCCTGATGAAGATGTCCTTATTATATAAGAATTGTATAACCAAGGAGGGTGCATCAGTAGTTATTCAATCACCCTAGAGTGGTGAGAAGCTAGCTTTTAGTGGTTGTTTAACTTCTTCAGTTAATTTTAAATTCTTAATTTTAGTTGAAATTAAACTGGTGTTTGAAGAAATTCTACTCATCATGAAAGCTTTTGTAAGTACATAGAAATATTTAAAATGCACTCCATTGAAATAGTTTTTTTTTTACGTTTTTCATCCCCCGAGTGTCTTTTTCTGAAATTGAAATAACTTTTTTAGCTGATAGACAAAGAGAAACTGAAAATTATTTGTAAATAGACTTTAACTGTTGGCGAAAATTTTCCTCATTACCTCTTTTGAATTTTCACTTTTCTCAAAAACATAAACTCGACAAAAAATTGTACATAGATATATCTTTCCTTTTTCAGAACATTGGTTTATGTGTAAACCATTTTTATGTGATTTTCTTATTTCTTTCCCTTTTCATAGAAGAGGCCCCCACGGGGGCCCAAAACTTTTCTCAAGATTTTTTTTTGATATATTTCTGTGATTTCTTTGCAATTTTATTGCTTTAATTCAAAGTTCTTGTAATTTCCTTGTAAAAACTTCGAGTGTAGAAGCTATTTATTTACCAGTAACATTTTGTATTAATTTGTTCAAAATTATTGATTTGTTTATAAATAATCATTTTAATAATAATAACACTTGATTAATAGTGTGTTTCTGTAAGAAGATCAGTTCAGTTCTATTAAGCTGATAAGAAGTCACCGTGGCCGAGTGAGTTAGCTTGGTAGGCATTGCACGCACGGTGACCTGGGTTTGATCCCCAGCGAGAAGGATTTTTTCTGCTCTGTTCTTGGGTGTTCGGGGTCCACTCATACCTCGTGAGGAAAAATGAGAAAAATTAATGTGAACAAATAAGATATTAGGATATTAAAAGATAAAGGAAAATCCTATAATTCTGCGCTACCCACTAAAAATTGTGATATAATAACACAAAGAAACACATTTATTTATCTATTTAATTATTTATTAAGCTGATAAAAGTTACTAAATTACTTTCTATCCGACAATCAGTAGATTTAAAGTTAATGCCTGAGGTTACTAAAGTAACTTGAGTTGACAGTCAGACGCCAAGAGACAAGAGACTCAGGTTATCTGAGTAACTTGAGGTAGGTCGGAATCACTTCCCGTAACCGGATCTCCTCTAGGAATGCATTTAGTAGACATTGAACTTGGTTTTAATTGGAATTGCGATAAGTTCATTTACATACCTATGGTTTATATAACTATAAAGTTGAAAAAACTACAACTTTAATTTAATAGAAGATAGATAGATTTACATGAAAGAGTAATACATATAATATTATCTATTCATTCACTTCTTATAAAGGATAATTTGTGTTCTGAGTGTATTAATATTTATGGATTGGGCACCTTACATTCAACTTTTACGTTTTGGCGACTTCTGTTATAATCACGTCAGATGAAAGGTAGAAATGTTGGCGAAATGCATGATTGTATTACTTTCTTTACAGTCATCACTTTTCTCAACACAGTCAATACTTTTGTCTTTTGTAAAAGATGTCTTTTGATGTTCTTGTATGAATCGAGCAACAGATACAACACAAGTGTGTATATAAAATAAACTCTTAATTTTACCTTGACGTTACCTCGACATTTGTTAACCCCTCAACTTGTTCTTATCTCCCCCAGGTGTGCGTGCTCCTGCTCTCAGCCGCTGTGCTTGCTGACGACAAGAAGTCCACCGCCGACGGCAAGAAAGACGCCAAGAAGGACACCAAAGCCAACAAGAACGGCAAGCGAGGCATCTTCCACGAGGGTTACGGCTATGGTGGCGGCTACGAGGCTCTGGGCGGCGGCTATGGCGAGTACGCCGCTCTGGGTGAAGGCTACTCCGGCGAGGCGTACTCCGGTCTGTACGCCGGAAACGGCGGCTACTCTGGCGGCGGCTACGCTTCAGGATACGCCAGTGCCGGCTACGGTGCCGGATACGCCGGCGCTGGTCTGTCCGGTGCTGGTCTCTCCGAGGGCTATGGCGCCGTCGGCTACGGCCCAAACGACGGCATCGTGAGACAAGTGACCGTCCACCGCGAGGTGCCAGTCGCCGTGCCATCCCCCTACCCCGTCCCAGTCGAGAAGAGAGTGCCCTACCCCGTGAAGGTGCCCGTCCACGTGCCAGTCGACAGACCATACCCGGTGCCGGTGGAGAAGCCCTACCCAGTGCCCGTGGAGCGACCAGTGCCATACCCAGTAGAGAAGCGCGTGCCATACCCCGTCAGAGTGCCCGTCCACACCCCAGTGCCAGCGCCCTACCCCGTGGAGGTGCCCAGACCCTACCCCGTCACTGTCGAGAGAAAGGTGCCGGTGCCCGTGCCCCAGCCAATCTACATTGAGAGGCCTGTCCCCGCCCACATCCACCACCATGACACCCTGCACATCGGCTCCGGCGCAGAACACGAGATCCCTCCTACGGCTCTGGCTCCTCTGGCTACTCTGGCTATGGCTCTGGCTACTCTGGCTATGGCTCTGGCTACGGCTCTAGCTATGGCTCTGGCTACAGCCACGGCTCCTATGAGCTGGGGCACTCCGTGTCCTACGGCGGCCACCATGGGCACCACCACCACTATTGAGTTTCCAAACTCTAGAGTACAAACATTTCTATTGTGACAGATCTGAGCAAGCCATCATTAATTTAGTCAAATCTGGATCGTTTTATATTTTCAATAATCTCGTTCTATCCTAGCAAGAGCCACTTGTCAGCGTAATGTGACTCTCTGGTCTTAGCCAATAGTGCAAATAAGACGCTCAATTTCTCCTGTTCCTTTTTTTCGGACAAGGAGAAAAAATAGTCCAAGAAAAAAAATCTACCAGAATTGATCTTGTCGTTATAGTCACAAGAATATTGACTTTTTTACGATCTCATATATGTACATGTATTATGATTGATTAATTTACTCGCTTCCCATTATTCTTCTTGAGTCTACGCTTAGTTTTATCCTCCATTCTACAATTCATTCATAATATAATTATTTATATGTATAGGTAGGTATGTACATGATTAATTCCAGATCGAATTATTCCTACCAGCTTACCCACATTAACCTCACGCAGCGTGGGTTGGACCGGATATATAGCCTCTCATTATGCAAGATTCATTTTATAAATTTCACCCTCCATACTCTCGTATTTAATGAATTTTTCACAAAATCAGAAAAAAAATCACAAAATTGAACATGACCCATAATTTTCATTTTGATGGTCTTATTTTTGTTTTATGGTTTCTCTACTCCCTATTTTTCTTCTCATTTTTAGCATGATGTTAAAAACCATTTAAAACCTTTATTGCTCGATTCCTTTTTCAGATTTCTGCACGAGATTTTTTTCTCTCCGAATTTCGGCATTGATGTGATATTTTCCTCTTTTCTTTCTCTCAATGCTAAAATCATTTACTTTTGTACAATATCCTTACTGCCTTCAAATACGTATGTTATTCGACATTGTGTTGATATTGTTGATATTAGATTATGATTTGTAAATAAATAAAAAATATTCTGACACTTTCTTATAAAACGAATTTGATCCTACCTTATTTTCATTGTCAAATTACAACTTTAGGTAGATAATTGTTAGAAAATTACTTTGTGTTCCTACCTAGTTATACACATTATTCTTAACATCTAGTTATAAAAAACTGCCTACCTAGCCATACGATCAAAAAATTATCTAGATTTGGATAATTTTTTGAAGTTTTGAATTCATAAGTGAAATACTCCATGCATTGGTTGGGAGTCGAACTCAGAACTCTTTAAACCAGCGGTTCCCAACTGGTGGGCCGCGGGCAGCTCGCTACTGGGCCGCGGATGCTGTCCGAAACTCAAGAAATAATATTAAAATAGTACAAAAGCAATCGGGGTGGGCCGCAAAATTGTTTTAAAAATATTACTGGGCCCCCAAGCTAAAAAGGTTGCGAACCGCTGCTTTAAACTATAACTACGAATCTATGGATACATTGGTCAAGTGCTTGATGCTTTGACCACATAATAGGTACCTACTCTACTTCCCAATTAGGTGCCGGGTCAATACGAGCGCACCGGAAGGTATCCCTTACAAACAATTGAATAGTTTTGATTCAATGTGAAAATTTTGTGAAAATTTCCACCTATGTGAAAATTTTGATTTTTTTTTATTTCAAAAATGGAACCTACCTATGTGTAAAGTATTGAATCACTAGAGAAGTCAGCATACAAAATTTTTGTTCCTACTCGTATTTATTCGACTTTTTTCGTCAAAACAGAGCATTTGGGTGCTGCATTAATGGTATTACTAAAAGTACCCTACTGAAAAGTGCCCAAAATCACATAGATGGTTCTTTCCAGACAACTAATTAATTGTAACTAAATTAAGAATACAAATTTTTGTCGGCACGTGGGATCGAACCCGAGACCTTCCGCATGGCAAGCGAGTGCTTAACCTCTGAGCTAATCACGCGCTTTTGATATCTCATAATATATGTCCAATTTTGTGTATGTTGTGGACGGCCCAAGTGTTTCACATGTAAACCTGTTATAATGGGGTAATATGTTTTGATCTATAGAGCTAGGCCATACTCTGGATTACCCATATGAGAGAAGTGATATTTGAATGGCATGGTGTGTGAGCAAATGAGATGTCTAGTTTTTTGGAGTCTTCCGTTACCTTATTTTTAAGGACTCGTTATAAGAAAGAAGCCAATGCATCAGAACATGTAAACATTATGCATTTTGTGTAAAATATTTGCCATTTACGGAGTCGAACATGAAATCCAAACGTTCAGAAACAAGACGGCCATTCTCCTGACCAAAATTGTCTGGATATTCATATTTTGACGGTAAAAAACAGTATGATAATAATAATCTCCCTTGCCTTTATCCCATATTAGCTTATGTTGCTTTTGGGGTCGGCATTGTTCAACCTCATGGTTGAGGTTGGTAGAGTGGAGCATGTTTTTTATGGCTGGATGCCCTTCCTAACGCCAACGATTCTACTTGATTTAACGTCCAGGATTAGGACGGGGGTTTTACCCTCCATTCGCTGGGAATCGTACCAGCTACCCACATTAACCTCACCCAGCCTGGGTAGGGCCGGAAATGGCAGCCTCACGTGTTTGGATGGAACAGAATTTTCTTCGAAAAGTCTGCCCCAGCCGGGAGTTGAACTCGGGAACTCTGGACTACGGGCAGTAGTCACAACCATTACGCCACGGAGGCTGCCTGTATGATAATGTATGATAAAAAAAAAAAAAAAAAACAGTATGATAATGAACTTACAAAATGTTTAAAATATTTCACGGATTAAAAAACTTGCTATAACACCGAGTAACATCTAGATAACTTGATTGAGGCCGCCGCCTGTTGCACTATAAAACTATGCCATGGATTTTTTTTCTCCAAAATCCTCATCTTCGATTTTTTTCATGAACACAATTTTTTTTGTCTATTTTATCACCTGAATCATCTTCTTACTTAATTATTTCGTAAAAATCTACCTACCCGTCCGAAATTGTTGAAGAGTTTTTGCGACATTCATTCTCAGCATTCTGGTTTGTAATTTAGTAGCCAGTTCTTTCGTCTCGCCTGACAGGTTTTTTTCTTTTTTTTTGTAAGGCGCTTTAACATTGTGATTGTCAGGTCATTCGCGCCGTTCACAGATTTGACCTAGTGAAAATATTTCATTCAGAACTGGCGAAGATTGAAGTTCTAAGAGAAAATCGCAAGTAAACCAGTTCCCGTCGGTTTTGTAGAGTTAAGCAACGCCGAGCGCGGAGAGATTAATGAAAAAAATTCTCTTTGTCCACCATGCATTGGAGGTCACTTTAACCACTTCGTGTATGCATTGGTCAACCAAAATTTGAAGAATAAAAAAATTAAAAATATCGGTGGGTGTGCATGTGTTTACATTTTGCATTTAAAATTTATCCACTTCTTCTTCTTCTTACCGAACCAAAAGTCATGACCGCTCGAACTTTTCGCCGGTCTACTCCAGTCGGGATTTTTCGGTCCGGTCAGATAAAAAAAGTGAATTTCAGTGACCAGGTCATCTCGGGTTTGCTTCGTTCAAATAAAAAACCGCTTAAAGAAATCATACTTTAACATTCCTACACTTGGCACTAGGGTGAGCTTGGATTGGTTCATTCATAACGTCACGTCGGCGTCGGTAGGTAACTATGAAGGTTGATGTCGGTAGGTAATTACGAAGGTTAACGGATGTGCATTTTTTAGTTAATTAGCTACCTAAAAGTGCAAGACTTCAATATACTGGGCCTCTTCAAAAAAATTATGAAGAGGCCTTGAACTTCACCACCGATAAATCATTGGGGGTGCTTCCACATAAACTTGGGGGTGCTGCCACATAAACCGGACTAAAATTGGATTTATAGAGCCGCTCTTTCAGTACCTATCTAAAGAGTTTGAGTTTGTTTACCATGCCAATCATAAGAATTATCCATTCATTATTTTAGAAATGTGTGATTATATTCATTGTATACGATATGTATCTAGGACTTGAGAAAATCCTCTCTTTTTCCTTTTCGTCTGGGGGTGCTGCAGTTCCCCAGCTTCTTAGCATCGACCACGCCTACATACATAGGTACAACTTCCAATTTTCTTGCTATCACCCAGTAAGGATATTAACAAATTAACATGTATAATACTCGTATTATATCGTTTTATATCGGGTTATAGGTTTTATAGGATGTACCTATTCGTCTGTAGTTACCGACATCTCTAACTACATATTTGCAAATTTAAAGTTGGCCAATTCTGGTTAACTTAAATGACCATGCCCGATCATAGAGATCTGAAATTGTTTCTTAACTAGGTAATTACTATCATAATCAAACACGTTTAGGTAGGTATCAATCAAAAAATTATCTCATCATGATTACCTATGTACTCTAAAATCGAATAAGTGGGTAGTAATTGACTTTAATTATCGTTATTTCATTTAATTTGTCCGTCCCGGTAGCTCAGTGGTCAAGGCGTCTGTCTGGTAATTCAGAGATCGCTCGTTCAAAGTCCAGCCGAGACATGACAAGTTATCCTCCTATTCGGGATATTGACCACATAATAATATGTCTTGGGCTTACTGCTGGAATAATGGGACTCATTAGTCCAAGTCGGGCAGTATAAATAAGGCGATATTATTATTATTAATTTGGACTTAACGTTGCTTTCTACTGCATGGTCATATTACGACGGTGTTTTACCCTCCATTTGCTGGAAACCCACAAAACAGTTCCTCCAATTAACCTCACCCAGCCTGAGTGGAGCCGGGAATAATCAGCATCACGAGGGTTCGAATTTGAATGGTCACCCGTCCTAGTCCTAGCCTCGTTGGACGTTCCTTAACTTCAGTGACTGAATGAGAACTGGTGTATTCAATGTGCCATCGAATATTCGACGCTGGCTAAAAAAATATTGCTATCAGAGCCATGTATTCGTGAGTGAATTGGCCAGTTTTTCTGCAAAAACTCAAGTAGAGTAGAGTGTTTCTGCAAAACCTAGGTAAACCCCCCTTTCGTAATATGACCATGAAGCTGAAAGCGACGTTAAACCCAAAAAAGAGCACATCTAGTAAAGTAGCCAGGACTTGGGATGTTTGGTTTCTATGCGGGTGCATACCTGTAACAAAAAAACGTATAAAAACCAACTAGATCACACCTTCACTGAATGTTTATTCCAATAATATCACCTGATTTATATTGCCCGATTAGGACTGGTAGGTAAGCCCATTATTCCAGCAGTAAGCCCAAGACACATTATGTGGAAAATACTAAATGAGATGATAAAATGCAAGGATGTCGTGTCCCTGTTGGTTTTCGAACCCGCGACCTCTGGTAACTCTGTACCAGGACAGACTTGTTCCGGTAGCTATGTAGCATGGTGGATTTCATCATGGAAAGTAAATGGATAACAAACAAAACAGCACATTGCAGAATTTCGAAATTTTACACGGCGCAAATACCAAGTCAGGTAGCTAATTTTATAAAATCGTGGCTACCTCTATCTAAGAGCCGACCTACTTAGTAAATAATAATAACACTCTTTAGTGGAAGGTAACCACCAGACGAGGTTAATGCTTAAAGCGTTTTCTACCACCTAACCATCAGAGTCTTATTATTATGTGATCACAAACTCACATTAATGAGGAAAAATCTATGCACTGGGTGGGGTTCGAACCAACGGATCAATACGCTACTTGGATTACCAGAGACGGAGTTAACCACTCGACTATCAGTGCATGGTTAATAACTGTCTTATCATATTAAATTTGTTATTTGTTATTATAATTGTGTTAAACACAATAAAAATTTTACTTTGCAAGCGACTGGAACCACCAATATCCAGATAACAAGTCTGCCATCTTATCGATCTAGCTACTAAGGTCTATCTCTTCTATTATTATTGTTGTTGGTGTTATTATTATTTTTATAGAAAGAAAAACATTGAAATAAAGTACAACACTAAAAATCAATATTAATAATGACTGTTTTATTTATTCTTTTACTTTTAATACATAAGCGTGGTTAACATAGCAAAGATGTCGAAACTAATTTAATAGAGTCACCTTACAAAAATACATTTCAAATTGGGAAACTTTTAAGAGTGCTTCAATTGAGAAAGTACATAATAAGAAAAGCACAATAATACAGTAAGTAGACAATTCACCAAATCATAAAAATATTTCCGATATCTATAGATATAAGCTGGCTAGTCCAGGCCCAACTCAAGCCGGGTGAGGTTAATGTTATAGCTAATCCTCGTTCCAGAAAGCACTCTCACCTCAAAATCCCCAAATCTCCCATTCATCTGTCAAATTTCGTTCGAACAACCCAATCAAAAGTATACTGCTAACTAAAAAAAACCACAGTTGAAATCGAGATAAGGGATTAAGAGAGTGAGAGAAACTCCTGATTTGTAATTTTCCAGCGAATGGAGGGTAAAACCCCTTCTAGAATAAACTAGATGTTAAATAGACGAGAAGCAAAGAGCCTCATCATATTTTTGTGGGTAGCGCAACATTACTTAGAGTTTTCTCTCGTCTAATCCTTCACATTACTTCTTTATACTCTGGTAAAATATCGCCACTGGTCGTTACTCATTTTTCCTCACAAGGTTGAGTGGACCCCGGACATCCAAAGTGCAGAGAAGAAAAATTTCTACCTTGTTGACTCGGCATAATGCCGAGTTTCGAACCCAGGTCACGGTGAAAAAGATATCTATAGATATATTCAGAAGAAATAAACTACTAGAAAGTCTAAGCTACCGCTGTTTGATCACCTGGAAAAATGTGTGGTAAACCACTCATATTTCTATTAGATTTTTAAAATTTAAAAACATCACTATCTAATAATGAAATTTTGTAAAAAAGGAAAGTTATACAATAACCCACTATGGAACTACAAAAATATACAGAGGAGAAATTAAGCTAATTTTCATTTCTCAAGAGATTACAAGAGAAGCCTAATTTAAAATTTATTTTTTATCTCTTGAAAAATAAGTCTGGCTGGGGGACTAAAAACAGGGAGTAGACCAGCAGTCTGGCTGGGGGACACTAAACAGCTAGTAGACCAGCATTGGCTTGGTTCTGTGGGCCCTTGTCAATTATTAGCCTCCTTGTAAAGACAGTGGTAGAAGTGCTGAGTCATTCCTCCACTGTCTGGCTACCATCGTTCACGATGAAGCCACCCTATGACGATGAAAAATATTATCTACTATTGGTCTGATAATATCTTGGGTCTGGTAAAAGAGAATCTATGCTCCGTATATCTAATTTCAACTTGGACTCTTTTGACACGTAAGTCTCATTTGTTTAAGCTTCACTATTAACAATAATATTCTTCAAAGTCATAGGAATAAGTTATCATATTTGTGTCATCACAATGGTAATATCACAATTCTTCAAACTCGCCTTAAAAAAATATTTTCATTGGGACTCGAACTACCGACCTCCTATTTACGAGTCTGCCGCCTTATCGATCACTAAGCTTGGGCAGAAGGAAAATAGCAACCTATAAATAATTTCAACTAAACAGAAATAAAATATAGTAGGTAGATAATAAATACATAAGAAATTATTATTTACAAAAAAACTGGTTTTAATATTAATAAATAAGACAAAAACATACATATTTTTTTTTTAAATGTCCACTCTGCCTTTTATTGTCCATACATACAAGAGGGCTAATATTAATCGAAAAAGGACCTAGATTTCTAGAATCGTACAACTGCTTAATTTAGCATTCTAACCAAGTACTAATGTACCAATCAACCCCCCGTTACATAGTCCTTAATGGAAGAATTTAATCATAAACTAAAAACTGACCCATGCCATTTGATTGTGTATAAAGCTATCCGTTAAGTTCTTGATTAAATTCGTCCATTAATGACGAAGTAACTGAGAGTTAAAATAATTTTCAGAAAAAAAGATACAGTAAATAATATTTATAAAATAATACACTCGGGTCAAACCTAATAATGGTTCAACACTCTTTATTCTACTCTTTGGTGTGCTAGCACGTAGGAGTAATATTATTGAGTACATATAATTATTTATAAATACAACACTTAAGTTTAACAAGAGTCGGATACCTTATGGTTTCAACGAAATAAATAAAATTAAAAGCATAAAATACGGAACCTCAAAACCAACACAGGAAACTTCAAAAAACCACTTAATTCGTCCTTAAGTATAGTTACGTAATATCACAAACAAAGCTTAAAAACATCTTAATCCGTCCTTAAGTATAGTTTCATAATATCACAAACAAAGCTTAAAAACCTCTTAATCCGTCCTTAAGTATAGTTTCGTAATATCACAAACAAAGCTTACAGATTAATAAACAGATGGTTTTATGAATGCAAATATGAAGATTTCTCCAGATGAGTCCTACATATCAGTCTTCCATAAGCTGAGTCAAAAGTCGACGAAAATACATAATTAATTCTCAACTTTTGTCTCTCAAACAAAAATTAACCTCCATTAGAGATGGTAAAAGAAAGTCATTTTGATCGGGTGGCTCTGTGAATATTGTAGATGCAGTCTGATTTTTTTTCTCTCTAGTTAACGTGTTAATCAAAGGTGTGGTTAATCTACAAAAACGTTTGAATTTACTTAGGGTGATTTTTTTTTCCTTAAAAAATTCAGCCACAGCTCTGATTCACAAGGGGGGTGGCTCCTGCCTAGCCATGGCGACAGTACGTAGCAGCACACAATAACCTCACCCAGCCTGAGTGGGGCAGTTTACTTCCTCTGGTTGACAAGGGGCGGCTCCTCCCTAGCCATGGCTACAATGCGCAGCAGCAGCACCGCCAATACCTTTATAAAGATTCATTTAATCAATAAAGATTCATTCAAACATAATCTCAAGTTATATTTGGAAAACATGGAAATATAATATCCCTCTTCTATCTAATTTCTTCTTCTTCTTCTTCTCCTTCTTCTTTTTCTCTATTTTCTATACTTTTCATTGTACCTTTAAATTTTTCTTTTCTCTTTTTTTTTTGTTAACTTTTGTTTCGTTCTACTTTTTTACAAGTATTTATTATTATATATATTTTTTTTTTCATTATTTTTTATATCCTATGGGGTTCGGTGGAAGAGAAAGCCACAGGCTTTAACCTCGCCCCTTGGTTCACTACATATTCTATTTTTTTTTTTTTATCATGTCCTTTTTTTTAATGTATGTAGTTGACCAATAAAGAGTTAAATAATTGAATTGAATTGAATTGTGTTTTATTGGATTCAAAACAGTTATTACAACCAATTACATTGAATCCTACAATAGGTTCTTAAGAGTAAGAAGACAAATAGTTTTTTCAAACTAAAATTTAAAAAAAAAAAAAAAAAAAAAAAATGAATTAAAGTAATTATAACAATACCTTGTCCAGAGGGTCCATGACCGATCCACCCTGCCCCTCCCCCCGCTGAAATCACTTGGGAATGATGGTAAGCCGCATGCGTGAAGCCTAGCTTCTGAAAGGATGTAGTCCACGCCGTAGGGCTCGATACTCTTGCCCCCCAGGAGAGAAGCCTGCGAGATAGAATAGAATAGATATATAGAATAGAAATTAGAATAGAATAGAATAGAATAGAATAGAATAGCTAGAATAGAATAGAATATGAATAGAATAGAATAGAATAGAATAGAAAGAATAGAATGAAGAATAGAATAGAATAGAATAAAGAATAGAATAGAATAGAATAGAATAGAATAGAATAGAATAGAATAGAATAGAATAGAAATAGAATAGAATAGAAATAGAATAGAATAGAATAGAATAGAATAGAATAGAATAGAATAGAATAGAATAGAATAGAATAGAATAGAATAGAATAGAATAGAATAGAATAGAATAGAATAGAATAGAATAGAATAGAATAGAATAGAATAGAATAGAATAGAATAGAATAGAATAGAATAGAATAGAAAGATAGAATAGAATAAATAGAATAGATAATAGAATAGAATAGAATAGAATAGAATAGAATAGAGAATAGAATAGAATAGAATAGAATAGAATAGAATAGAATAGAATAGAATAGAATAGAATAGAATAGAATAGAATAGATAGAATAGAATAGAATAGAATAGAATAGAAGTAGAATAGAATAGAATAGAATAGAATAGAATAGAATAGATAGATAGAATAGAATAGAATAGAATAGAATAGAATAGAATAGAATAGAATAGAATAGAATAGAATAGAATAGAATAGAATAGAATAGAATAATAGAATAGAATAATAGAATAGAATAGAATAGAATAGAATAGAATAGAATAGAATAGAAAATAGAATAGAAGCCTGCGAGGAGGGGAGGGGGGGAAGTCAAGGGTTAACACTGTTCACTTCACAGGGTTAATAATGATTAAACTGCCCAATTATTATTATGGTAAGTTTTATTAGGTAGAACAAAAATATATACAGTAAATCTATACTTATAAAAGAGAGTTTCACTGACTGACTGACTCACTGATTCATCACTGTTTCTCCGAACTGGTACGTCCTAGGAAGCTGAAATTTGGTAGGTAGCTTTGTCTTATAGTCTAGATGTGCAATAAGACGGGATTTTTCGAAATTCCCACTACAACACCTGCCATTGGCGAAAAAGCAGCCCGCTAGTGAAATTATAAAGAAAAAACAAAAAGATTGAGCAAAGATACAAGAACACAAAAGAGAATGAAGTTAATGTCCTACCTAAAGGGCGGGGTAATTACCTTTGGCAATCTCTTCCACCCAACCCTACTCACCTGACAGTGGGCTCCATTATTATTATTACTCACCTGACAGTGGGCTCCAGGTGCCAGGTGTTGCAGTGGAAGCTGCGCCAGTCCCGCTTGTTATTATTATTATTTCCACTTTCTCTCCTTTGGAAGGTAATTATTACCTTTCAAAGAGTATTACACCAGGAGCGGATCATATGATCAAGTCTCCTGGTGTTGTAACTTCAGGAGCGGATCCGAAGATCAAGTCTCCTGAAGTTGTTTGGTTCATAATGTGGGGAGGTTATTTTATGATGGACTTTGTGTAGTCCATCTTTTTCTCTCCCGTGGCTATCCCCCTTGGTGGTCCAATGGATTTTTCCATAGGAAAACACTTTCGGGGGTACGGATCCGAACAGCCACTTGGTCACATTATAAACCATTAGGTATGTCAACAGAATTTTCATGAGGACATGCCTCACTTCTTTTAGAGAAGGTGTCTCTATGCTTCTGTTGACATACCTCGCAGTCAGTGTTCATATGGTATTGTGAATTACCATACTACTTCCTGGGACGTTGCTGATACTTGCAACCATCCAATGATCACTGACCACTTGCTCGGGTGCCTCGGGAACGCCAAATCCCGTATGACCATTTATTGCTAAATAGTCATCCCTGAGGTTTTTTATTATTATTATTATTATTACTCACCTGACAGTGGGCTCCAGGTGCCAGGTGTTGCAGTGGAAGCTGCGCCAGTCCCGCTTGTTCAGCTCCTCCACTTCGTCCACCTTCTTGTTGCTGCTCTGGGAGGGGGCGGGGCCTCCTCCTCGCTGGTCTCGCCCCCCGCGCTTCTCCTCCACGGGGCTCTCCCCGGGGGGGCGGGGGGCCGCCTTGGAGGCGGAGGAGGAGGAGGGGGTGGGTGAGTCGGGGCTGGAGGTGCGGGGGGGCTGCTGCTTGCTGCCGTCCGCCGTCGCAGAGGAGGATGACGTCATACTCAGGGGAAGCACCTGAGAGGGGAAAGGGGAAGGTGGAGGGGGGTATTATTATTATTATCTGAACTGGTTGTAGGGTTTTGAGCACTGAGATCATATAACATAGAGGGAACCTTACCTATCTCGAATATTATCTGACCTGGTTGTAGGGTTTTGAGCACTGAGATCATATAACATAGGGGAACCTTGCCTATCTCGAATATTATCTGATCTGGTTGTAGGGTTTTGAGCACTGAGATCATATAACATAGGGGGAACCTTGCCTATCTCGAATATTATCTGATCTGGTTGTAGGGTTTTGAGCACTGAGATCATATAACATAGGGGGAACCTTGCCTATCTCGAATTGAACAAATTTGTGCGTCCAACTTTTAACAGCTGATGGTCCCTCTTTCAACAAATCCCGACCTCTGATTGGTTCAATTTATTTGAATTTTTTGTTTACCTCATGCAGTGGCGGACACCTAAACATCCTTAATTTTCACCGTCAGATACCAAATCTTATATTACTACATAATAAGTAGAAAATGAGGAAAGTCAAAGAGGAAAAAAAGACAAAAATAACCAATAGGTAAGTATGAAAAAAGTTAAAATATTATTTCAGAAGAATTAGGTAGTTTAGGTACCCACTCCTTCGCGAGAGAAAAAATACCATAACTCCGGCACTGATTTTGAAATCAGCGATGGTCCCTACTGGACGCAAATCTTGATACATTCTCTCTATGTTATATGAGCTCAGTGGTTTTTGAGTGAAACTCTTTCAATTAACACTGCGACCTTATTAGATCAAATTAGTTTGGGCGGGAATAGCCAACATGATGAGGGTTCGAATTTGTGAATGGTTACCCATCTACTTCGTAACCTCGCTGCACGTTGCTCAACTAATTCAGTGACAGAACAAGAACTGGTATATTCAACGTGCCATTGATGCTGGACTTTCAGCCGCAAATGGAGGGTAAAACCCCCTTTGTGACATGATATTATTACCATCATTATATTTTAATAAACTTTTTTATTCTTGTTATTTCTTCTATAGTGTATACTATGTAATTGGGTGCTGGCTAACTTTTGTAAAGCCAACAGCTGTACTGTACTGCACTTTAAAAAATATATACTTATACTTTTGAGCATGCAGTTGAAAGCAACGTTGAAAGATAAACTGGCTTTCACTCACCACTTTATCCTTGTTCTCCTTGATGTAGGATGTGATGAGATCATGCAGGAAGAAGAAGGCCTCTGCGTCTACTGTCACGAAGATGTGGTCTTCGAACTCTGTGATGAAGCTGCACTCTACCAGTGGCTTCAGGAGGCTCTCTTCTAGCAGGAAACTATGCGGGGGCAGCTGTGGAATATAAGGAATATAATTAAAGAGAATCCCGAAGGCATTATCACCACCCTTGATCAGGCTTTGTTTATATTTATTTCTAACTTGTTACCATGTTCATTGTATATAAAAGATGTCAATAAAGCTTGATCCAAATGTTTATAAAAAAATAAAATAAGGGTGGTATGCAGAGTCCTCACTGTAGAGATGCCTGGGTCATTTGTCCCTTTAGCTGATTTTGTTATGCAGAGACGTTTGTTTGAAGCGCCTTTTTTTTTATTATTCCATTTTTTTTTTAAATCCAAGAATCATCTAAATATAAGGATAACCTGTCATGTCGCAGCTGTGTTTCGTACCCGCGACCTTCACTGACCTTGGTATAATTAGGGCTGTCGCTACGAGAGCTCTTTGTCACTGCGACCTTCGATAGATCTCATGTGACATTCCACATTGCCTTGTCTGTCCCGGTAGCTCAGTGGTAAAGGCGGCACTGTGTGAATCCAGAGATTCCAGAGGTCGCGGGTTCGAAACCCAGCCGGGACAAGACAAGTTTTCCTCTCATTTGGGATTTTCACACCATAATAATATGTCTTAGGCTTACTGCTGGAGTAATGGGACTTAATAGTCCTAATCGGGCAGTATAAATAAGGCGATATTATTATTATTATTTGACATTTCACAATACCTTGGTATAAGTAGGGCTGTCGGCTACGAAAGCTCTTTGTCACTGCGACCTTAGATAGATCTTATTTGACATTTCACAATACCTTGGTATAGGTAAGTAGAATAGAATAGATAGAACCCCCCAAAAACACCACTTCGTGGTTAAAAAAAGAAGAACGCCCCACTCAATAGAATGATTATAATTAGCTAAAAATAAATGATATCAAATTGAGAACACCTTTACCCCCTCTCTTTCTATTTCTCTACACTCCTCTCTGAATATATTCCTCTTATGTTTATCTTTCTTTATCCTTTCTAGGGGTCATCCCAAACTTGATTTCTCTTTAAATTTACTTGTTGAACGGCAATAAAAAATGGCGGTCGGAGTATGATTTTTCTGAACTTATTTGATTTGAATCGAGAAAATTACACCGCGACCGCCATTTTTTATTGCCGTTCAACAAGTAAATTTAAAGAGAAATCAAGTTTGGGATGACCCCTAGAAAGGATAAAGAAAGATAAACATAAGAGGAATATATTCAGAGAGGAGTGCAGAGAAATAGAAAGAGAGGGGGTAAAGGTGTTCTCAATTTGATATCATTTATTTTTAGCTAATTATAATCATTCTATTGAGTGGGGCGTTCTTCTTTTTTTAACCACGAAGTGGTGTTTTTGGGGGGATATCAGTTCTTTTTGTACGAAAATATAGGTTCATACACTACTGAAACTTTATATATAACAAAAATAAATAAGCTGGGCAAATGTGAATGTACCAAGTTGTCTTATATATTCCAATTTTTTTAAAGATATAGTTTTAGCAGTAGGTATTTAATTTTTCTAAGGTCAATATATATTTGGATCCCCGATTCGGCCCCCTGAGTCCCCAAAGTGAGTAAATAATATATAAATTTGCAATCAGCCTATCAAGACCTTTTGATTCTATACTCCACATGATTAGGTTTATCTTAGAAGGGACACTAAAACACCTGGATTTACAAATGTCAAAGACATTAATTTGTTATCACCTTATCAAGGTGAGCTAATGAGTTCTCTCCCGTTGACCTGTTCTTACCCGAATTCTCTCCGGCGTGTTGCAGGGGTCACCACGAGTATCTCTCCCGGAAATAAGACCATGCTTTTTACATTAGGTATTTAAGAAAATGAAAACTATAAAATTATCATTTTTATATAGGAATCGGCTTTTATAAGGAAATCTTTAAAATCTCTAAGTAATGAAAGGCAATGCCTAGGATATAGTAGGGTTAGGGATAATACATAGAAGGCAATGCCTCGGGTTTATAGTAGGGTTAGGTAAATACATAGAAGGCCATGCCTTAAGTCTATATCAATGATGCCTATTAGGTGTTTTTATTATAAAATTTATGGAAGGCCTAAACTATGTAGGCTGTATAAACTCCGGTAAAAATGCAAGCGACAGGAGACAATTCGGTGTTGATAAAACCATGAGCGGGAGAGAGCTCGCGGTACCTACCGGACCAAAATTTGGGTCGGGAGAGAACTCGTTGGTGACGTCCCTTATCAATATTATTATTATACATGTTAGATCAAGTTTTATTTACAATAAAGTAGGTACATAGAATATTTACATAGAATTGAAATAAAACAAAACTTGATCAAGGGTGGTGCTAATGCCAACGGCATTCTCTTCCATACCTATTCCATATCAATACCTCACGAGGTATGAATGTACCCCGGGCATAATGGACCTAGATAAAAAAAAAACTGGCCTCATGGGGATCGAACCCAAGTCATCGTGCGTGCAAGCCGAGTATGCTACCCACTTGGCCAAGGTCACTACTTTGTCACAACTTTTAGTGACTTTCATCGACATTATGAGAGCTAATTCATCATAATATATTTTATCTCCATCCAACCATGATTGTCCAAAATCAATCTCGTAATGCCGCCACAGGTCACTGCCCGATTCTACAACTACTACAATTTTCCTCGTGAGGGTAGTCATCAACATGAAATATACAGAGCGGAAAAACAAAACAACGTCAAGCCCAAATTGAAAAAAATAAAGCTAAAACTTTCGTACCGCCAGGATTCGAACCCGTGCTATCTGGGTGGCAGGTCGGGCACGCTACCAATAGACAAAGTTGTCTTCTTAAGAATTGGACAGAAAATTAACTAACTAATACTTGGAAACTTAAACATTAAAATTTTGCAGAGAGAGAGCGAGGTCATCTCGAAAAATACATACTGGCCAAAATCTGACCACTAAGCTAAGGATTCGAAGGTACCTACCCGCCAAAGAAAATGAAAAGGCCACCAGGTGCCACCCAGTGGACCGGTTGAAGGAATAAAATCAATAAATTTGGTATCTGCTCATCAAGATCTTTCATTTGATACCACTTAAGATTAGTATTATCCTTCAATTCCCGATTTGGGCTCCCAAAACCCGAGGCCGCCCAAATGGGCCGCCCGCTTATAATTTAGAATATTTTTTTGGTCCGGGCTCATCTCCATTTTATCTTGATCACTTTAGACACCTCACTTAATCTTCAGTGCCATGTTAAAGACACGAAGTCGGGTCTCAAAGGATCCGTATGAAGAAAAAAAAAAACAGAAAAAAAAAAAAAAAAATTATGAATCTTTTCATGTCTTTCACGATTGTTGGGGGGTCTCGAAAATAGGGTTCCCGTTGGGCTAGGAAGTCAAACAAAAAGTCAAATCAATTTATTTTTCAGCGTAGAGTCCATTTCCGCAATAAAAATTGCAATTTTTGAAATTCATGTTGCACTTTTCGCTGGCTGAAAGTACATGAAATGCATGGGAACTATGTTTTCCGTAACCTTACACTCTGCCGGGCTGTCTCTTTCTTTGTATAGGCGTTCTTCACACCTCGGCCGAGGTGTTTGATATACCTTGTTTCTACTGCCGAGGTAAGACTGGAAAGTCCTTTTACTCCAGCAGTCAAATAGGTCTTATATATTTCATGGGATAAATCTTATATATTTTATGGGATAAGTAGAGCTGTCGGCTACGAAAGCTCTTTGTCACTGCGACCTTAAATAGATCTTTTGTGACATTCCACATTAACTTGTCTGTCCCGGTAGCTCAGTGGTAAAGGCGGTATTCTGTGAATCCAGAGACTCCAGAAGTCGTGGGTTCGAAACCCAGCCGGGACAAGACAAGTTTTCCTCCCATTTGGGATTTTTACCACATAATAATACGTCTTGGGCTTACTGCTGGAATAATGGGACTTTAATAGTCCTAATCGGGCAGTATTTATAAGGCGATATTATTATTATTTGCTTGTTTTCACATCCTCTTAAGAGAGATGGGTTATCAATTTTAACGGGCTCAGCCAAGAAATGAATTATTGCAGGAAACGTCGAACTATGCTACAGGTATTTATGATTGTTGCTTTTTGGATTGTATGTATGGTATAAGATGGTATTTTGAGGTCTTCTAGATGTTTCGTCAGTGTTGTTGGGGTTGTGCCTGTGGCTCCAATGATTGATTATGGGTACTATAGTAACTTTCTCTTGGTTCCAGATTCTTTGAACTTCTTCTGCAAGTGGTAAGTATTTCTGTATTTTTTCTTGGTATTTCTTGATATTATTATTATTACCTTGCTGCTCTGCAGATGTTCCGTCTTGAAGTTGAGCTGCAGGCTGGGCAGAGCGAAGATCACTTCCCGCGTGTGATTGGGCACCTCCAGCTGTTTGGGAGTGCGTGATCTCACCACCTCGTGTCCACCCCCACCACTGGTGGGAGCGGGGAGGTTCTCCTTCTCCCTCTCCAGACTGGGGAAGCGGTCCACGGCTGGGGAAACGGGGGAGTGAAATTTTCGATTAGATTTTTTCTTAGAATGATTCAAACATGGGTTAACCCCGTTAAAAACAAGGGTTAACCCCGTTAATATGTTAAAATCAAAAAAAAAAAAAAAAATTCTTACATGTATTCATATGTTTTTACAGCCTGTGCAGCACATCCTTGCTATCAACCTGTAAAAATTAGTGTATGACCTAGGGCTCTTCCCAGAAAGCAATCTTACTCTCAAAAATCCCAAATCTCCCTTTCAATCGTAAAGTTTCGTTAAAATAGCCTAACTAGAAGTGTTCCTTACACAAATGACCCAATCAGAGAGCAGTTGAAAGAGAGATTTGGGAATTATGTGAGTGAGAAAGCACTCTCACTTTCATAATCCTCTCATTGCCCTTTTGACCGTCAGACAGTGCACTCTGATTGGTTAGGCGAAACTTGAGTCGGTGAGTGAATTTTTTAAAGATTCCTAGTTTTTACATAAAAATATTAGTTTAGGAAAAAAAAAATATTTTTTATACCAAATAAAACATATGAATACAATTTTTTAAAGAGCCGGGCTATCTCTTCAACGCAACCCTGATTACTCACCGTCAATCTCGCTACAAGCAAAGGAGTAGTGGAACCTAAAGATCCGGGCTATCTCTTCTACCCAACCCTGATTACTCACCGTCGATCTCGCTGCAAGCAAAGGAGTAGTGGAACCACTCATGCAGCGTGCGAAACTGCGGCGGGAACAGAACGTTTCGCGACAGACGACACACGGTCGCCATGCTGTGGTGATGCACATGGGGGGACTCTGAGGTGATGCCCAGGCTGAATGTCAGAGTCTCCACTATGTGTACGTCCAGGTCTTCGGATACTGGAATAGAATAGAATGGAATGGAATAGAATTTAATGGATAGAATAGAATGGAATGGAATAGAATTTAATGGATAGAATAGAATGGAATGGAATAGAATAGAATAGAATAGAATGGAATAGAATTTAATGGAATAGAATAGAATAGAATTTAATGGAATAGAATAGAATAGAATGGAATACAATAAAATAGAATAGAATACAGGCGACACACGGTCGCCATGCTGTGGTGATGCACATGGGGGGACTCTGAGGTGATGCCCAGGCTGAATGTCAGAGTCTCCACTATGTGTACGTCCAGGTCTTCGGATACTGGAATAGAATAGAATGGAATAGAATAGAATTTAATGGAATAGAATAGAGTAGAATAGAATAGTATGAGCTGACTCGGAGGTGATGCCCAGGCTGAATGTCAGAGTCTCCACTATGTGTACGTCCAGGTCTTCGGATACTGGAATAGAATAGAATGGAATAGAATAGAATTTAATGGAATAGAATAGAGTAGAATAGAATAGTATGAGCTGACTCGGAGGTGATGCCCAGGCTGAATGTCAGGGTCTCCACTATGTGTACGTCCAGGTCTTCGGAGACTGGAAGAGAAGAGAATAGAATAGAATGGAATTAGAATAAAGTAGAATAGAATAGAATATAATCGAATGGAATGCCAAAATATCCTAACCTAACCAAAAATTTCAACAATATTTCATATGTTTCATGCAAGTGTTTTATGAAGGTAATAAAAACATCAAATAAAAAACTTGTATAAGTGGTATAGCCTGATTTACTAAAAATGAGGATTGAGGATAATATACGAGTACAATTATACATATTGACCGTCTTACAACTCGAAGGTCGCCGTTTCTACTTCCGCTCGCAAATTCTTCTAAAAAAACAGTGGTGTAATGGTTGTGACTACTGCCCGTAGTCCAGAGATTCCGAGACTTTTCGAAGAAAATTCATATTTCTTTGGAAAGCTCTCAGAAGGAGGAATTTATCGGTGCAAATATCAGCAATTCGAACGTTACGGTTCAAAAAAACTCGTACATATAGAGATACTGGGGAGGGGATGAGACTTAGAGCCGAATTAATAAACAGGATTAGTTAGTGTTAATCTAAGTGGACTCTATCCATTAACTCGGACTATAGTGCGCTGTGATTGTTTTAAACTCCAACTTGAGGGAGTGTCTGGCAGCTTAACTGTATTATTAAACACTTTATTAGATATTAATAGACATATGTACAGTACAAATAATTATTTTAACAATGAAAAAAATGGAAACAATATCTCTATATATAAAACAGAAAAAAGGACTACCTACCTACCTATGTTTGTTTGTCCGGAGTTGTTTAGCCAAAACGGTAAGAGATAGCGAAAAATGTCTCAGAATTGACCCCCCCAAAACCATTATCGCTTTGTCCAGAAAAATTATAAAAAATTCAAAAAGGCATGTAAACTGTAATCCTGTTTTATAAAGTGACCCTTAATCCTCACCCTGTATATTGATTAGAGCCTCGGTAGTCATGTGGTTAACGCGCTAGTCTGGTAATCCAGACAGCGCGCTGCAGCGTAGGGATCCGTTGGTTTGAATCCCACACATGAATTTTTCCTCATTAATTTAAGTTTGTGACCACATAATAATAAGACTCTGAGAGTTAGGTGGTAGAACATGTTTTCAACATTAACCTCGCCTGGCGGTTGGTTACCTTCCCCTTAAGAGTTACGATTATATTATATTGATCGCCACAGCCTCTGTGGCGTAACGGTTGTGACTACTGCCCGTAGTCCAGAGATCCTGAGTTCGATCCCCGGTCGGAGCAGACTTTTCACACAGAAAATTCTGTTCCCTCCGTATTTGTCAGGCTGGTATTTTCTGGCCCTACCCAGTCTGAGTGAAGTTGAACAACGTCGACTCTGTTTGAGCGGGATAAGACAGAGTAAAAGAAGAAGATTGATCGCACTCGTACCTTATAATAATAATAATAATAATACTCTTTAGTGGAAGGTAACCACCAGGCGAGGTTAATGCTCAAAGCATTTTCTACCACCTAACCCTCAGAGTCTTATTATTATGTGGTCACAAACTCAAATTAATGAGGAAAAATTCGTGCACTGGGTGGGATTCGAACCAACGGATCCCTACGCTACCTGGATTACCAGACTAGCGTGTTAACCACTTGACTACAGATGCCCTTATCAATATACAGGGTGAGCATTAAGGGCCATGCTACGCTACCTAGATTACCAGACTCGTACCTTCATTGCTCCTGATCTCCTGCGCCTCAGTGGCGAAGCTGATGCAGGGCTGCTTGAGAGAGAACAGCGCCCAGCTCTTGCTCTTGAAGTTAATGCCGTGGAAACACGCGAGGGAGATATGCGACCCGTGCAGCTGCAGGGTCCCGCCCAGTACGGAGCCCCAGCTCGGAAGCACATGAGTGAGGTGGGAGATCTGCAGACCCGACACGGCGGCTAGTACGGGCTGCCAGTGGCGGTGGTGTTTGGCCCACGCGGCTGAAATACAATACACTACACTGCAATACAATACACTACACTGCACACTGCAATACACTACACTGCAATACACTACAAGGCTAGTACTGGCTGCCAGTGGCGGTGGTGCTTGGCCCACGCGGCTGAAATACAATACAATACACTACAATACAATACAATACAATACACTACACTACAATACACTACAATACAATACACTACAAGGCTAGTACTGGCTGCCAGTGGCGGTGGTGTCGGGTAAATACATTTGACAAGTGGGAATACGAATGTAAGAAATATATTATTTGTAAAATTTTAGACTCCAATAAAAAGTACTTTCTAAATTTTACAATCTTCAGATATTGAAATTCGTGGAATAGTAAATAGCTGGAATAGCTTTACTAAATCTACGCTGAAACCAGGACTTGAACCACCGACCTCCACGTCACAAGTCCTTATCGATCAAGCTACTGAGGTCGTTAGGAAAACAACTAACTCAAATGAAAGCTAACCAAACCAACCTCACCCTGCCTGAAACGGGGCCGGGAATAGCCAGCGGAACGAGGATAGCAAGCTACTGAGGTCGGAAAAGCAACAATCAAGAAACTTACTCTCAGGAAAACCGACCTCAGTAGCTTGATCAGTAAGGCGGCAAACTTGTAACCTGGAGGTCGGTGGTTCAAGTCCCGGTTTCAGCGTAGATTTAGTAACGTGAGTTTGAGTAGTTGTGATATCACGAAAGTGAATAACACAAATATGTGTATGTATGACGTATGTATGATTTTATTTGTGGTGAAGCACAAGGCCCTCTTCACAATTTTTGTGGGTAGCGCAGCATTACTAAGAGCCTCCTTCACATTTCGAATTATTCTATTACATTAATTTCTTTTTACTCTGGTAATGCCACCACGGGGCGTTACCCATACAAGTAACTACTCATTTTTCCTCACGAGGTATGAGTGGACCCCGAACATCCAAGTACAGAGCAGAAAAAATCCTGCCCCACTGGGGATCGAACCCAGGTCACCATGTGTGCAATGCCTAGCGCGCTAACTCACTCTGCCACGGTGACTACTCAGTACTCACAAATATGATAAGTTCTGGAACTTACTCTCAGGGCCGGTCACACTAGGGGCTCCCTGCACCACTTGCTTCTTCCGAGTCCCCGGGGTCAGTTTCTTGGCCTTGCTGATGCCAGCCCTGGTGGACCCCGGGTCACTGGGGGCCGTGTGCAGACTCGTGAACACGCGCTTGCTCGACTTGAACTGCTGCGTGAAGAACTCCTCCAGCTTCGAGTACATCTTGGCGAGGTCTGGAAATTTTGTAAATATTGTAAATATTTGGCATCTTTATTTATTAAATAATACATACAAGTAGACACATAGAAATATAGACAGCATACAAGTAGACACATAGAAATACAGACAGCATACAAGTAGACACATAGAAATATAGACAGCATACAAGTAGACACATAGAAATATAGACAGCATACAAGTAGACACATAGAAATATAGACAGCATACAAGTAGACACATAGAAATATAGACAGCATACAAGTAGACACATAGAAATATAGACAGCATACAAGTAGACACATAGAAATATAGACAGCATACAAGTAGACACATAGAAATATAGACAGCATACAAGTAGACACATAGAAATATAGACAGCATACAAGTAGACACATAGAAATATAGACAGCATACAAGTAGACACATAGAAATATAGACAGCATACAAGTAGACACATAGAAATATAGACAGCATACAAGTAGACACATAGAAATATAGACAGCATACAAGTAGACACATAGAAATATAGACAGCATACAAGTAGACACATAGAAATATAGACAGCATACAAGTAGACACATAGAAATATAGACAGCATACAAGTAGACACATAGAAATATAGACAGCATACAAGTAGACACATAGAAATATAGACAGCATACAAGTAGACACATAGAAATATAGACAGCATACAAGTAGACACATAGAAATATAGACAGCATACAAGTAGACACATAGAAATATAGACAGCATACAAGTAGACACATAGAAATATAGACAGCATACAAGTAGACACATAGAAATATAGACAGCATACAAGTAGACACATAGAAATATAGACAGCATACAAGTAGACACATAGAAATATAGACAGCATACAAGTAGACACATAGAAATATAGACAGCATACAAGTAGACACATAGAAATATAGACAGCATACAAGTAGACACATAGAAATATAGACAGCATACAAGTAGACACATAGAAATATAGACAGCATACAAGTAGACACATAGAAATATAGACAGCATACAAGTAGACACATAGAAATATAGACAGCATACAAGTAGACACATAGAAATATAGACAGCATACAAGTAGACACATAGAAATATAGACAGCATACAAGTAGACACATAGAAATATAGACAGCATACAAGTAGACACATAGAAATATAGACAGCATACAAGTAGACACATAGAAATATACACAGCATACAAGTAAACACATAGAAATATAGACAGTATGGGTTCCAAGTTTTAACTTATGATAAATAATATACAATAAAAGGTTGAACAAATATGAAAATTAGGGGAAACAGAGACATGTTTTTCACAGTTTAGAATAATATTTTTTTTTTTCGGCCATGCCTCTGATGACGTTATGTGATCATATTCGGGTATGTTAAACCCAAAAAAGAAAATAATAATATAATAATGTGTTTCTTTGTGTTATTATATCAAAATTTTAGTGGGTAGCGTAGAATTATAGGACTTTTCCGTATCTTTAACCTGTGAGTACACGCGCTAAAAATCCGAACGTCAGTACACGCGCGATGAAAAAAATTCTCACACCTGGTTTTGCTTTGTATTTCGTTCTGCTTGAAGAGTTATATAATATTTTTAAGATACATTAAGTTGACTTATGTATTTAAAAGATATTTAAAGTAATTTTAACAATTTTTTTCCAAATGGTTGCAGTTCGAACCCTGATTTGATTTTTTTTTTTTTTTTTTTTTTCCAAAATTTGTTCATCGTAAGCCATAGTGACATAAGTTTGTAGGGCAATTCACAGTATATCTTATAATCAAGAATATTATGTAATTATATTTGTTTAGGTACTTCTAAAAGCTAAAAACAGAAACGATAAAAAAATAAATGTAAGTACTTAGATTATACCAGGAGGTAAGTAGGTAGGTAGGTACCCATTATAGTAGGTGGAGAAAGATTACAAAGAATACTAATTATTTCAGTATCTAGCAAAAAAAGTGTAGGAAGTTACCTAACTACCTAATATTATTACAAATTTAATTAATGTTAGTTAAAAGTTTATATTTTGTTAGTTAAAAATCATTATAATAATTATTATAACAATAGTGAACAATCACGAATTTGGTAGGTAAACACACTAATTTTCTTTAAAAAATATATTTTTTTATTTAAAACAATTGTTATTATTATATTAATTAATTATTAAAACTAATTATTATAAATAATTAATTAAATTAAAATAAATAGTTAGTAACAGAAAAAAAAACTCTCAAAAAAAAAGTTACGTCTATGCACGCGCGATGAAAAAAAATCTCACATTTCAGACCGATCTGAACTTTTCGCCACGTCACGGGCAACAGAAATTGAAAATAGCTCAAGGGACTGTGAATACATCTAGATAAACATATTATCAACAGCTACTCCAGGTCCCTACAGGTTAGGACCAATATCGATCAAGTTCTAGCGTTTTTGCCGAGCGTGTGAGAATTTTTCCCTATGTGCGTGTACTCACGGGTTAACATCCGACTTTAATATCCCAATATCTTATTTTTGCTTATAATTCCGCCACTGGTCCCTGCTAACATTTAAGCAGCTACTCATTTTTCCTCACGAGGTATGAGTGTACCCCGAACACCCAAGTATCTCAACGCGTCTATCTAGTGATACAGAGGTCACGCGTTTACTGCTGGTATAATGAGCCTAGTCCCGATTGGGCAGTATAAATAAGGCGAATATTATTAGTGTAAGTTGGTTGGCAAATGATTCTGCTGTTACCTGTGCTGGTGGACTTGGATATCATGAGCTGCAGCTGGTCCCAGGCCAGGTCCCCATGCAGGAATATCATGGCTGGGCGTCGCGTGGGCGTGGACCCCCCACTCGTGGGTGGACACTTGACCCGCCACTCATCCCTCAGGGAGATGACCAGACTGGACACCCGCGTCATCACCACCCCCGTGCCCATGTAGTCGAGTCGCAGCTCCAGCGCCCACAACTTCACCCCCACCTAGGAGAGACAGTAGGTTAGGGTATGGACATCATCATATCATAGGGTGGCGTCATCGTGAACGATGGTAGCCAGACAGTGGAGGAATGACTCAGCACTTCTACCACTGTCTTTACAAGGAGGCTAATAATTGACAAGGGCCCCCAAAACCAAACCAACGCTGGTCTACTCCCCGTTTATAGTCCCCTAGCCAGACTGCTGGTCTACTCCCTGTTTATAGTTCCCCAGCCAGACTGCTGGTGTACTCCCTGTTTATTATTAATAATAATATCGCCTTATTTATACTGCCCGATTAAGACTGTTAAAGTCCCATTATTCCAGCAGTAAGCCCAAGACATATTATTATGTGATAAAAATCCCAAATGGGAGGATAACTTGTCATGTCCCGGCTGGGTTTCGAACCCACGGCATCTGGATTATCTGGATTCACAGAGTGCCGCCTTTACCACTGAGCTACCGGGACAGATTATTAAACACTTTATTAGATAAGAAGACATAATGTACAATACCAATAACTATTATAAAAATGAAAAAAACAACAATTTGTACAATAAAAGAAAAATATATAGAAACATATGTCCTAACTAAAGGGCGGGGTTATTGCCTATGGCAATCTCTTCCACCCAACCCTTTTTGTTGATGGACTGATCTTATCCTACTTGGGACTGGGAACCACCAACCTCAAGGTTACAAGTCCGCCGCCTTGCCCGACTGATCGATCGATTTTTCAAACATGCTCAATCAAGTTTTATTTACAATTAAGTACATAGAATATTAATATAGAAATTGAAATTAATAAAACTAAACTTGATCAAGGGCGGTGATAATGCCGACGGCATTCTCTTCTCTAATGGCATGAGCGCGCAAATAGCTCAGGGGTAATATACTCGCTTGCCATGCGGAAGGTCCTGGATTCGAACCCAAAAATATGTAGTACCAAAAATATGTATTCAAAATTTGGTTACAGTTGTTTGTAAGGGGTACCTTAGTAACCCAACACATTTAACACAAAAATGATAACTTTTTTTAATGAGAAGTATTGTGTCATTTTTCGCACCATCAGAGGGGAGGCATACCTACTACGGGACGGGCAGACAAAAACACAGACCACAAGAGTCTACTCCTCTTTCATTGGTAGCTCCTCTTTCATTGGTACGAAATAAAAACGGCTATGCAAAACTCATCTAAAAAAAAAAAAATCTGACACAGCAAATCTGGGGATAAGTGGCAGAGAATGCCTAAGGCATTAACTTCACCCCGGATTACAAAACAATTGTGATTAAAAATTAATATTGATCATTATTTTTTTTTTTTTTGTACATACTTCTAGGTTTTTTTTTAAAAATTCATTGTTATTAACTCTTTGTTGATGATTGTTTTGTAAAAATAAATAAATAATAATAATATCGCCTTATTTATACTGCCCGATCAGGACTATAAAAGTCCCATTATTCCAGCAGTAAGCCCAAGACATATTATTATGTGGTAAAAATTCCAAATGGGAGGATAACATGTCATGTCCCAGCTGGGTTTCGAACCCACGACCTCTGGAATGTCTGGATTCACAGAGTGCCGCCTTTACCACTGAGCTACAGGGACAAAATGGTCTGGTCTCATGGTGTGCTCTTCACTCACCGTGTGCTCGGGTTCCATGTTGGGGTCCTCCTTGATGAGAATGAACGTGTCCACCTTGGATATCTCTATGGTGCCGCCCACAATGGGGAGGGAGAGAGAGAGGGAGAGAGAGAGGGGGAGGGAGAGAGAGGGGGAGGGAGGGAGAGAGAGAGGGAGGGAGGGAGGGCTTAACTCACCGTGTGCTCGGGTTCCATGTTGGGGTCCTCCTTGATGAGTATGAACGTGTCCACCTTGGATATCTCTATGGTGCCGCCCACAATGCCGCCCTTGGCGTCCAGCGAGGCCCCGCCCAGGCCCAGGCTGATGAACATGTTCTTGTGGCCCGTGCTGCCCACCGAGATGCGGCCCTCCGATCTGAAGTCCTTGGTGAGGCTGCGGAATAGGATCGAATATAGAGTCAGCGCCAGCGACCGTCGATAGAACGTTGAATACACCAGTTCTCACTGAAGTAAAGCAACGTCCAGCGAAGCTAAGAATTGGATGGATACCATTCAAATTCGAACCCTCATGATGCTGGCAAGTATTGTGTCACTTCTCGCCCATCAGAGGGGAGGCATACTACGGGATGGGCAGGCTACAACACAGACCACAAGCGTCTACAGTAGCAAATGTACTTAGCGGAACTTTTAGCAATGATTATTATTGAAAACCGAATAAATTTATTATTATTCTTACTCTGTTCCATGGCTACGAAATAAAAAAGGCTTACCTGGCGTGGAGGCTACCTTGATCAAGAAATAAAAAAGGCTGTGAAACACTCATCTTTTTTTTTTTAAAAAAAAAACAAAACAAAACAAACAGCCAATTATGGACACAATTGACAAAAATTGAAATCGGAGCAAAACAATAATAATAATATCGCCTTATTTATACTGCCCGATTAGGACTATTAAAGTCCCATTATTCCAGCAGTAAGCCCAAGACATATTATTATGCGGTAAAAATCCCAAATGGGAGGCTAACATGTCATGTCCCGGCTGGTTTTCGAACCCACGACCTCTGGATTCTCTGGATTCACAGAGTGCCGCCTTTACCACTGAGCTACCGGGACATAAAAAAGGCTGTGAAACAACTCATCTTTAAAAAAAAAAAAAAAAAATGATAGACACAACTCACAGCATAACGTTCCCCATCACATTGCCCATGTTCATGTGCACATTCAGCCGCTTGAAGTTGACGGCAAACAGCACCAGCGTGTTCCAACTGCTGGTAGCGGCGCTTTCCGTGGAGCTTTCGCTGTGGACCGGAGACTTGATGCTGCCGTCGCGGGTGAACTCGGCACTGGCGCCGCCGCCGCGGTAGCGGTCGGACTTGGGGGTCGAGGTCTTGGGGAGCGGGAGTTCGAGCTCTGCCTCGGGCGAAGAATCGAAATCTGGCGGAAGGGTGGTACATTTTTTTTATTTTAAATTTAATAATGAACAGGAAGGAAGTTATGAAACGTCTAGAAATATGAAAAAAATGAAATGGGAGAAATAATAATAATAAATAGAAAATCTTGTAAGGGCAAAGTTTTATAAGTAAAGCTACTAGCCAGAACAAAGCCAGAACAAAATTATGAGGTTATGTTATACAATTGATGCTTGATGCATTATTTAATAGAGAAAAAAATATTATTATTTTTTTTTTACAAAAAACTCTTTCCTTAGAAGTATTCCTTAGGGAGAGAGCCACAAAAAATGTAAAAAAAAAAATATATATATATTATATTATTAAAAAAAAACAGTATGTACTTCCGATTTCTAATATTAGAAATTTATCGGAAGTAGGTAAAATGTGTATTATAACATTTAGTTTTTTTTTTCTTTTTGTGTGTTCCTTTTTAGGTACTATTGTTCTTGTAGTACGTAATCATTTTATTTCACGACCTTGATAGATAAAGCGGCAGACTTTACTTTTTTACAATACAATACTCTGTTTGTCTTGCAAGAATGAGACTAAAGAGTCCCTTTACTCTCACAGAGTCTAAACAATAATATATACAAAAAAAAAAAAAAAAAAAAAAAAAAAACACTGCCAATTATGGACAGAGTCTAAACAAATTATTATTGATTGGTGTTTTTGACTTTGACAAACAACTCTTTGAAGACAAACAACACTCAGTTTTTTTTCCCTCACAAAATACAGGTAGTAATAGCTGTATGTACTGATACACTTACCAGTGTAAGTAAACACAAAGGTGGAAGGTCTAGTGGGGTAGTTCCCTCCTTGGAACACGCGCCTGTACCAAGCCTGGGGGAACTCTTTACTTGAGACTAGAATCTATTAGTAGGATAGTGGTATAAGTGACACTCACCAGTGTGAGTGAACACGGAGGTGGAAGGTCTAGTGGGGTACTCCCCCCATCTATTAGTAGGACAGTGGTATAAGTGACACTTACCAGTGTGAGTAAACACAGAGGTGGAAGGTCTAGTGGGGTAGTCCCCCCATCTCTTAGTAGGACAGTGGTATAAGTGACACTTACCAGTGTGAGTGAACACAGAGGTGGAAGGTCTAGTGGGGTACTCCCCCCATCTATTAGTAGGATAGTGGTATAAGTGACACTTACCAGTGTGAGTGAACACAGAGGTGGAAGGTCTAGTGGGGTACTCCCCCCATCTATTAGTAGGATAGTGGTATAAGTGACACTTACCAGTGTGAGTGAACACAGAGGTGGAAGGTCTAGTGGGGTACTCCCCCCATCTATTAGTAGGATAGTGGTATAAGTGACACTTACCAGTGTGAGTGAACACAGAGGTGGAAGGTCTAGTGGGGTAGTCCCCCCCTAGGAACATGCACCTGTACCAAGCCTGGGGGAACTCTTTACTTGAGACTAGACATCAATTAGTAGGATAGTGGTATAAGTGACACTTACCAGTGTGAGTGAACACAGAGGTGGAAGGTCTAGTGGGGTAGTCCCCCCTAGGAACATGCACCTGTACCAAGCCTGGGGGAACTCTTTACTTGAGACTAGACATCTATTAGTAGGATAGTGGTATAAGTGACACTTACCAGTGTGAGTGAACACAGAGGTGGAAGGTCTAGTGGGGTACTCCCCCCATCTATTAGTAGGATAGTGGTATAAGTGACACTTACCAGTGTGAGTGAACACAGAGGTGGAAGGTCTAGTGGGGTACTCCCCCCATCTATTAGTAGGATAGTGGTGTAAGTGACACTTACCAGTGTGAGTGAACACGGAGGTGGAAGGTCTAGTGGGGTACTCCCCCCATCTATTAGTAGGATAGTGGTGTAAGTGACACTTACCAGTGTGAGTGAACACAGAGGTGGAAGGTCTAGTGGGGTACTCCCCCCATCTATTAGTAGGATAGTGGTGTAAGTGACACTTACCAGTGTGAGTGAACACAGAGGTGGAAGGTCTAGTGGGGTAGTCCCCCCCTAGGAACATCCGCCTCATAATGTTGCGTCTGTACCAAGCCTTGGGGAAGGCCAGGATCTCGGTGAGTCTCCTCATGTCGTACTTGAACGAGGCCGAGCCAATGTCCACTATGGTGGAGAAGCGAATGGTGGCACCTGCAGGGAACAGAAGCGGTCCATGTCATATAGTAGCTCATTATTATCACTAACCATTTTCAATTTATGGTTATTTTACCTTGTAAAGAGGTGAATTGGACCTGGATTTTATTTTTATTTTTAAGATGAGTGTTTCACAGCCTTCTTTATTTCGTAGCCATGAAACAGGAGCTACTGTAGACGCTTGTGGTCTGTGTTGCAGGCTGCCCATCCCGTAGTATGCCTCCGCTCTGATGGGCGAGAAGTGACACAATACTTCCCATTTAGGTGCTGGGTCAACACGAGCGCACCGGAAGGTATCCCTTACAAAGAACTGTAACCAAATTATGAATACAATTTTTTGTCGGCGCGGGGGTTCGAACCCGGGACCTTCCGCATGGCAAGCGAGTGCTTTACCACTGAGCTATTCGTGCGCTCTGGTAGTAGCTGATTATTATTCATATTATCACTAACCATTTTCAAACGAACTTCATTTACACAGTATAAACATTTTTCAAAATTTATGGTTATTTTACCTTGTAAAGGAGGTGAATTAAACCTGGAAATTATTCTTTTATATCCAGGTTTCTCTTATAAAGAGGTTATTTTACTTAATGAAGAGGTAAATTGAACCTGGAAGTTGTTCTCTTATATCTAGGTTCGACCATATTATTATTATTGTTATTATTATTGTGTAAGGAAAAAAAATGACAGAAGGTTCACTGACCTCGCGTCTGTTCGGTGAGACTCCGGCTTCGGGAGAGATGCAGCTTCACGAACTCCACATTCACGCTGAGCGAGTCTTTGCGCTCTGTGTCTGCCAGAGGAGAGAACGGGTGCTGGGGGTTACTGCTGGCGCTAGAGCTGCTGTTAGCATTGCCAGAGCCTGGGTAGAGTAGATATATTGAATGTTAGTTTAGAATAGTATAGTATAGTAGTGCTTTATTTAGACTGTCGGCTCGAGACAGGAAGTCCATTACGCTAACAGTTTTAGAACTAACAAGGTATTTAGACCTGAACTATAATAGTCTTGTGCTCTGTGTCTGCCAGGGGAGAGAACGGGTGCTGGGGGTTACTGCTGGTGCTGGAACTGCTGTTAGCATTGCCAGAGCCTGAGTAGAAGAGAAATATTAAATGTTAGTTTATGATAGAACTAACGAGGTATTTAGACCTGAACTATAATAGTCCTTGTGTCTGCCAGGGGAGAGAACGGGTGCTGCTGTTAGCATTGCCAGAGCCTGAGTAGAAATATTGAATGTTAGTTTATAATAGAACTAACAAGGTATTTAGACTTGAACTATAATAGTCCTTGCGCTCTGTGTCTGCCAGGGGAGAGAACGGGTGCTGGGGGTTACTGCTGGCGTTGGAACTGCTGTTAGCATTGCCAGAGCCTGAGTAGAAATATTGAATGTTAGTTTATAATAGAACTAACAAGGTATTTAGACTTGAACTATAATAGTCCTTGCGCTCTGTGTCTGCCAGGGAGAGAATGGGTGCTGCTGTTAGCATTGCCAGAGCCTGGGTAGAAATATTGAATGTTAGATTATAATAGAACTAACAAGGTATTTAGACCTGAACTATAATGGTCCTTGTGCTCTATGTGTGCCAAGGGGGAGAACGGGTGCTGGGGGTTACTGCTGGCACTAGAGCTGCTGTTAGCATTGCCAGAGCCTGGGTAGAAATATTGAATAATAGTTTAGAATAGAACTAACAAGGTATTTAGACTTGAACTATAATAGTCCTTGCGCTCTGTGTCTGCCAGGGGAGAGAACGGGTGCTGGGGTTACTGCTGGCACTAGAGCTGCTGTTAGCAGTGCCAGAGCCTGAGTAGAAATATTGAATGTTAGTTTATAATAGAACTAACAAGGTATTTAGACTTGGGTTGGGATGACTAGAAAAATTTGACGATTCTTTTAGAACGATATTATTATATACTATCTTGGTATTATAAGAAACATTGTAATAAATAATAATATTATACATATACATTAATAAACATGGGCAGACACATGGGCTAAACCCGTTGATTTATTTAAAAAAAAAAAAAAAAAATGGAATAGAATAAAAGAAAAGAGAAGAGAAGAGGAAAGAAGAGAAGAGAATAGAGTACAATGGGATATGAAGAGAAGAGAATAGAATAGAAAATAATAAAATAGAATAAAATGGTACACTCAGTTCAACCAAGTCGTTCTGTATCCAATAAACGTACCACCCAGACAGCACGGAAGTTGACTTCCAGTCTGGATTTAAGGTGGAAATATCCAGGTGTATAAAGTCAACTGGACCTCCAACTGTCCCGACAGCTGGATTTTTCCATCATGGATTAAATCAGTTGACCAGCCACCTGGATATTTCCAACAAAAATCCATCTAGACTCAGTCACCTGGGCAGTCAGCTGGAAATATAACGACTCTCTCCAGCTAGGACATGAGTAGAATTTAGTCAGTTGACCAGTCAGCTGGAAATGTTCCATATTTTTCCAGTTTACATAAAACGCGTCCTTTGTTGAAGACGCCATCTTTGATCTTTCGTAATTTCAGAATCATTGTGATATTGGTGATATGGTGATTGTAAATTGTTTTAAATAATTAATAATTCTTTTAAATATGTATTTCATTTAGTTTTGAACATTTTTAAATACAAATATCATTTTAATTAGTTTTGATCTTTTTTAAAACTAGGTACTGGAAGTGTTTAGATAAAACTCGTCCTTTGTTGAAGGAAATTCAGAAATTGTGATATTTTTGTGACAAATTGTGAATTGTTTTAAATAATTAATAATTCTCTTAAATAATAGGTATTTCATTTATTTGAACATATTTTAAATACAAATAATATTTTAATTAGTTTTGAACATCTTTTTTATAACTATGAAAGTGTTTACTTTGTCATTTCTGAACTCCAAATTTGCTTTCGAGATGTTTCAAAAAATAGTTCTTAAGTTTGTCTAAATCGTGACAGAAGGAAAGGAGAGGACAAGAAGCAGTTAATACTGGATCACCTTTTTCATCTGACAATAACCATCCATTTCTAGAGACATCCACTTGGACCCTAATGAACTTTCTGCACTCTGCTGTTCCTGGACCTTCAGTGGGATTAACACCTTCAGTTCACTTGGAATCATACCAGCTACCCATATTAATCTCACCTAGCCTAGCCAAGCCAAAGCAGGACCATGAATGCTAGTCTCATGTGTTAAGGGAAACAGAATTTTTTATGCTCAAGATCTCTTGACCATAGGTTGGCTAAAAAAAGGTTCTGGTTCAAGCAAAGAAACAGCTGAATGCATAGTGCTAGATAGTGAAATTTTTCACTCTGTGGATTTTATTTAGATGTACAATACTTTATAAAATATAAATATTCATTATAAAATGAATATTTCACTGATAGGTGGTTCTGCCACACTAAAAAATGATGTTTACTTTGTGACATGCTTCCTGATTACTTGATTTAAAATTATTTGGCCAATTTACTGTGCACTGTTCATAATAACAATAATAACTATTGTGCTCTCTCTACCACCTTATTACTATGAAGGCCCTTAAATTTTGAGTTAATTTTATATCTATTTAAAAAAAGTGTTCCACACTATTGTGTTTTATAATTTCACTAGTCTTAACAAGTCAATTTTGTTTTAATTTAAGTATAACAATGTTTTTTGGTAATAATTCTCAAAGCAAACAACCCAGCAATTCTAATTAGCCACAGCAGTATATAAATTGTCATGAAGGATTACAAATACATAATAACATTCACTAATCCATGTTCAACCCCGTTAGACATTGCTTAACTTTTGCAATTTCATGAAAACTGGTGTATTCCATGCCCCATCTTCATTTTCTGCTGGCTATTAGTTTATTTCTTTGTTATTTTTGGTTTCACAAAAGAAATATATTTTAATTTACATAGTATTATTATTTTATTGTGATTATGTACATGGTATGAGCATATTTTATAATTGGATATCATTATTTTATTTCTATACTAGCTAAAACCTGGCATTTTGTCACCATTAAGGTTTTTTCTCATGGCCGGTGTCCTAATAAAAATAATAATAACACTTTTAATTGGAAGGTAACCACCAGGTAAGGTTATGCTCAAAGCATTTTCTACCACCTAACCCTCAGAGTCTTATTATTATGTGGTCACAACCATAATGAGGAAAAATTTGAAACAATGGAACCCTACGCTAAGTGGATTATCTGACTAGCGCGTTAACCACTTGATTACCAGTGCACTTGAAAATTGTATTAGATATTTTAATTTTGATAATTTTCTAGTATGTTGAAGGTGTCTCAGGGGGGGTGAACTCTCAGTGAGAGTACCGTTTGGTATTGTAACCCCAAGAGGACATAGTCAGCCAGACATGCACAACTTTGAGTTTTATATATAGAGATTATACCTACTTAGGAAATACTTGTGATACATTGGTACAAGGTCTTGTGACATGGTGGAAATTTGATAGTGCATTTTACACTTTTGTGACATTTTTTTAAATAATAAACACTCTTATTGTAAAATATAATAATGGTAAAGAGTCTTATTTGAATTGTGTTGTTTAAAACAGATTAGTTATTTTCTTTTTCTTTCCAAATTTCTATGTAAAAAAATTATACCCAAAATTGTGTGTGTGTATGTGTTAAAAAAACCTATTTAAAATTTATTACTTTATTTTTATACAAAAAAATATTCTTCATGAGATTTGAATGTATGGCCTCTAAATAAAATAACTTAAATTGAATTTATGCCTAATATACATTTGTTTCTAGTATTTTTGTTACTATTATTATTATTTTTTGAAAAAAAAAAAAATGCATATAATGGGATTCGAACCCACGACCTCAAAACCAAGAGCGTAGCATTTGATTATTATGTAGTATAATGTACAGTATAGGTAAATAGGTATGTCAACATTGTGGTAGTGAGTTACTACCCATCCACTAGAGAGCGCTACAAGTAGCTGGAAATAAGTGGAACAAATCCAGTTGACTTTGGGCAACTGACTTCCAGTTAAAAGTTGGGTTACTTTCCAGTTTATTTCCAGTTGATTTCCAGGTGGAGGTCAGGTGGAAGGTGGAAATCTCCAGCTGATTTCCAGGTGGGCAAGTAGACTTTTTCCACCTAACAGTATGGTATACATCCAGTTGACTGTGCTGTCTGGGCAATTTGCAATCGAATTCTCTTGATGTAAAGTCCATCAGTTTTTTTTTATAGTACCATAAAATTGTATAATATATATTTAAAAGTTATAATATTAATAAATATTTTAAAGGACAATTCTATGTTTTATATGCCAGCTCCATCTTCAAAGGGTGTTGAGACTATTCTTCTTCAAAGTCCATCAGTTCAATGTGAATAGAGAGATCAATGGATGTTTCTGAACTGCAGATTATCTTTCAAGCCTTGGTTTGAAAAATTTGATTTTTTTTTTTTTTTAATTATGTGGGAAAGTCCTAGTGCACAATAACTTTTTACGTATAACATAAAATTACACTAAACATAAAGAAATGATGCTTAAGAAATTTCCAAGAGCCACAGAAGTACTAACCTGCTGTTTTCTTGCCTCCATAGGGATGGAATATATACACGGAGAAGTCAGCTAGGCAGCCAGTGATGCTAAGCCCCCCACTGCCACCCCCTGCTCAGGACAGGGGCTCCCCTCTGCCCGCTTTGATGAGAATACCTGGAATGTACATACATTAAGTATATAGTGATACATAGGATGTAATATATACACGGAGATGTGAGCTAGGTGATGCTAAGTCCCCCCACTGCCACCCCCCCCCCCCCTGCTCTGGACAAGGGCTCCCCTCTGCCCGCTTTGATGAGAACACCTGGAATGTACATACATTAAGTATATGATTAAGTATATAATGATACATAGGATGGAATATATACACGGAGATGTGAGCTAGGTGATGCTAAGCCCCCCCACCGGCCCCCCCCCTGCTCTGGACAGGGGCTCCCCTCTGCCCGCTTTGATGAGAACACCTGGAATGTACATACATTAAGTACATACATTAGGTATATAATGATACATAGGATGGACTATATACACGGAGATGTGAGCTAGGTGATGCTAAGCCCCCCCACCGGCCCCCCCCCTGCTCTGGACAGGGGCTCCCTCTGCCCGCTTTGATGAGAACACCTGGAATGTACATACATTAAGTATATGATTAAGTATATAATGATACATAGGATGGAATATATACACGGAGATGTGAGCTAGGTGATGCTAAGCCCCCCCACCGGCCCCCCCCTGCTCTGGACAGGGGCTCCCCTCTGCCCGCTTTGATGAGAACACCTGGAATGTACATACATTAAGTATATAATTAAGTATATAATGATACATAGGATGGACTATATACACGGAGATGTGAGCTAGGTGATGCTAAGCCCCCCACTGCCACCCCCTGCTCTGGACATGGGCTCCCCTCTGCCCGCTTTGATGAGAACACCTGGAATGTACATACATTAGGTATATAATGATAAATAGGATGGAATATGCACACGGAGTGCTCAGCTATTATTATTAGTATCATCATCATAGGGTGGCGTCATCGAGAACGATGGTAGCCAGACAGTGGAGGAATGACTCAGCTCTTCTACCACTGTCTTTACAAGGAGTCTAATAATTAACAAGGGTCCCCAGAACCAAGCCAATGCTGGTCAACTCCCTGTTTATAGTCCCCCAGCCAGACTGCTGGTGTACTCCTGTTTATAAGACTAATAATAAGACTCTGAGGGTTAGGTGGTAGAAAATGCTTTTAGCATTAATCTCGCCTGGTTGTTACCTTGCACTAAAGAGTGCTATTATTATTAGTATAGAAAAGATGCTTTGATCATTAATTTTGCTTGGTGGTTACATTCCACTAAAGAATATTATCTGAGCGCACGGCAGTGCACCAGGCCAAGTTCCAGCAAGAACGGCAGTGTATCTTTACACGAACCAATTCACCGGTTTTTCACACCCTCAGATCTTCGGTTCAATTGATCATAGATATATGAAATTTGGAACAAAGATTGACCTAATATCATTAAAAAGACATTGAAAATTTCAAGACTCTATGCAAAACACTTTCAGAGGAATGTAATTTTGATTATTATTACTCACCAGATGCAAGGAGGGCAGCTGCAACAGACAGGACACGCGACTCACAGGGAGACAGGAGAAGCGGAAGGTGGAAGGCTGCATGTGGAAGTAGACAATGACATCCACGGGGAAGGAAGCATACACGTACTGGCCAGGCATGGGGGCTGTGTCATCCGAACCCAGGTCAAACATAGCATGCATGCCTCCTGAAATAATAATAATACAAGATAAAAAATCTTCAGCACAAGATTTTTTTTCTCTTTTGAAGGTGAGTATACCCTCATTGTTTGTTGAAGATGTTAATGTTAAAATAAATAAATGGAAACTTAAAAAAAAAACTAGTAGACGATGACATCTACGGGGAACGAAGCATACACGTACTGGCCAGGCATGGGAGCTGTATCATCCGAACCCAGGTCAAACATAGCATGCATGCCTCCTGAAATACAAGAGTTTAGTGTGTAACTAGTAGACGATATCATCCACGGGGAACGAAGCATACACGTACTGGCCAGGCATGGGGGCTGTGTCATCCGAACCCAGGTCAAACATAGCATGCATGCCTCCTGAAATAATAATAATACAAGATAAAAAATCTTCAGCACAAGATTTTTTTTCTCTTTTGAAGGTGAGTATACCCTCATTGTTTGTTGAAGATGTTAATGTTAAAATAAATAAATGGAAACTTAAAAAAAAAACTAGTAGACGATGACATCTACGGGGAACGAAGCATACACGTACTGGCCAGGCATGGGAGCTGTATCATCCGAACCCAGGTCAAACATAGCATGCATGCCTCCTGAAATACAAGAGTTTAGTGTGTAACTAGTAGACGATATCATCCACGGGGAACGAAGCATACACGTACTGGCCAGGCATGGGGGCTGTGTCATCTGAACCCAGGTCAAACATAGCATGCATGCCTCCTGAAATAATAATAGTATAGTATAGTAGTGCTTTATTTAGACTGTCGGCTCGAGACAAGAAGTCCCATTACGGTAACAGTTAAGTGTGTAACTAGTAGCCAGTGTAACTAGCAATAATAAAAGAGTTTAGTGTGTAACTAGTAGCCAGTGACATCCACGGGAACGAAGCATACACGTACTGGCCAGGCATGGGGGCTGTGTCATCCGAACCCAGGTCAAACATAGCATGCATGCCTCCTGAAATACAAGAGTTTAGTGTGTAACTAGTAGACGATGACATTCACGGGAAATGAAGCATACACGTACTGGCCAGGCATGGGGGCTGTGTCATCCGAACCCAGGTCAAACATAGCATGCATGCCTCCTGAAATACGAGAGTTTCGTGTGTAACTAAAAAAAAAAAAAAATCAAAATAGACAATGTGATGAATGGTCTTATTTATACTTAGACATACTGTCCGATGCATAATTTATCATTATTATTAATAACATTTCGGCCCTGCCCAGGGTGGGTGAGGTTAATGTGGGTAGCTGGTATGATTCCCAGCGAATGGAGGGAAAAACCCCCGTCCTAATCCAGGACGTTAAATCAAATAAAATCGTTGGCGTTAGGAGGGGCGTCTAGCCGTAAAAAATGTGCCAAAACCAATCAACCTCAACCATGAGGTTGAACAACGTCAACCCTGCTTGAGCGGGATAAGACAGAGTAAAAGGAGAGGATTAATAGCATACCTCCCAGCCTCTCCTGGGTAGGGATAGGCTCCAGGGTGCTTCTCACCCCCTAGTGGGTACACAGGTAACATAATAATAATAATAATAATAGCATACCTCCCAGCCTCTCCTGGGCAGGGATAGGCTCCAGGGTGCTTCTCACCCCCTAGTGGGTACACAGGTAACATAATAATAATAATAATAATAGCATACCTCCCAGCCTCTCCTGGGCAGGGATAGGCTCCAGGGTGCTTCTCACCCCCTAGTGGGTACACAGGTAACATAATAATAATAATAATAATAGCATACCTCCCAGCCTCTCCTGGGCAGGGATAGGCTCCAGGGTGCTTCTCACCCCCTAGTGGGTACACAGGTAACATAATAATAATAATAATAATAGCATACCTCCCAGCCTCTCCTGGGCAGGGATAGGCTCCAGGGTGCTTCTCACCCCTAGTGGGTACACAGGTAACATAATAATAATAATAATAGCATACCTCCCAGCCTCTCCTGGGCAGGGATAGGCTCCAGGGTGCTTCTCACCCCCTAGTGGGGACACAAGCATCATAATAATAATAATAATAATAGCATACCTCCCAGCCTCTCCTGGGCAGGGATAGGCTCCAGGGTGCTTCTCACCCCCTAGTGGGTACACAGGTAACATAATAATAATAATAATAATAGCATACCTCCCAGCCTCTCCTGGGCAGGGATAGGCTCCAGGGTGCTTCTCACCCCCTAGTGGGTACACAGGTAACATAATAATAATAATAATAGCATACCTCCCAGCCTCTCCTGGGCAGGGATAGGCTCCAGGGTGCTTCTCACCCCCTAGTGGGGACACAAGCATCATAATAATAATAATAATAATAGCATACCTCCCAGCCTCTCCTGGGCAGGGATAGGCTCCAGGGTGCTTCTCACCCCCTAGTGGGTACACAGGTAACATAATAATAATAATAATAACATACCTCCCAGCCTCTCGTGGACAGGGATAGGCTCCAGGGTGCTTCTCACCCCCTAGTGGGGACACAAGCATAATAATAATAATAATAATAATAGCATACCTCCCAGCCTCTCCTGGGCAGGGATAGGCTCAAGGATGCTTCTAATCGTTTAGTGGTGACACAAGCATCATAATAATATAAATATCGCCTTATTTATACTGCCCGATTAGGACTATTGTTATTATGTGTATTTTTATGTGGTTAAAAATCTCAAATGGGAGGATAACTTGTCTTGTCCCGGCTGGGTTTCGGACCCGTGACCTATGGAATCTCTGGATTCACACAGTGCCGCCTTTACCACTGAGCTACCGGGACATAATAATAATAATAACATACCTCCCAGCCTCTCCTGGGCAGGGATAGGCTCGAGGGTCTGTTCCAGGAACTCCAGGATGTGCGGGGATATGATGGTCTCCTCCGGTATGGAGTGCAGAGTGGTCCACGCGTAGAGGGAAGCCTTCTTGGTGGAGGACTTGCGGGTAATGATGCCGTTGTGGTCGATGGAGTAGCGGGGAGACAGCCCGTCGTCAGGGACTGTGCGGGACTCGTAGTGGACCTGGGGGGAGGGAATTCAATTTTTTATTACATCAATAATAATAATAAAAGCATTGCCTGAGCCTAAGTAGGAGAGAATAGAGGATTTAATTTATAATAATATCGGTTGTACCAATTCATCTTTTTAGGAGCAGAGCCCATACATGAATACATGATACAAAAAATTAAATATTGAATAATAATAATAATAATATCGCCTTATTTATAGTGCGCGATTAAGACTATTAAGTCCCATTATTCCAGTAGTAAGTCCAAGCCCAGACAGCACGGAAGGTGACTTCCAGTCTGGATTTAAGGTGGAAATATCCAGGTGTATAAAGTCAACTGGACCTCCAACTGTCCCGACAGCTGGATTTTTCCATCATGGATTAAATCAGTTGACCAGCCACCTGGATATTTCCAACAAAAATCCATCTAGACTCAGTCACCTGGGCAGTCAGCTGGAAATATAACGACTCTCTCCAGCTAGGACATGAGTAGAATTTAGTCAGTTGACCAGTCAGCTGGAAATGTTCCATATTTTTCCAGTTTACATAAAACGCGTCCTTTGTTGAAGACGCCATCTTTGATCTTTCGTAATTTCAGAATCATTGTGATATTGGTGATATGGTGATTGTAAATTGTTTTAAATAATTAATAATTCTTTTAAATATGTATTTCATTTAGTTTTGAACATTTTTAAATACAAATATCATTTTAATTAGTTTTGAACATCTTTTTTATAGATAAAACTCGTCCTTTGTTTAGATAAAACTTGTCCTTTGTTGAAGGAAATTCAGAAATTGTGATATTTTTGTGACAAATTGTGAATTGTTTTAAATAATTAATAATTCTCTTAAATAATAGGTATTTCATTTATTTGAACATATTTTAAATACAAATAATATTTTAATTAGTTTTGAACATCTTTTTTATAACTATGAAAGTGTTTACTTTGTCATTTCTGAACTCCAAATTTGCTTTCGAGATGTTTCAAAAAATAGTTCTTAAGTTTGTCTAAATCGTGACAGAAGGAAAGGAGAGGACAAGAAGCAGTTAATACTGGATCACCTTTTTCATCTGACAATAACCATCCATTTCTAGAGACATCCACTTGGACCCTAATGAACTTTCTGCACTCTGCTGTTCCTGGACCTTCAGTGGGATTAACACCTTCAGTTCACTTGGAATCATACCAGCTACCCATATTAATCTCACCTAGCCTAGCCAAGCCAAAGCAGGACCATGAATGCTAGTCTCATGTGTTAAGGGAAACAGAATTTTTTATGCTCAAGATCTCTTGACCATAGGTTGGCTAAAAAAAGGTTCTGGTTCAAGCAAAGAAACAGCTGAATGCATAGTGCTAGATAGTGAAATTTTTCACTCTGTGGATTTTATTTAGATGTACAATACTTTATAAAATATAAATATTCATTATAAAATGAATATTTCACTGATAGGTGGTTCTGCCACACTAAAAAATGATGTTTACTTTGTGACATGCTTCCTGATTACTTGATTTAAAATTAACTGGCCAATTTACTGTGCACTGTTCATAATAACAATAATAACTATTGTGCTCTCTCTACCACCTTATTACTATGAAGGCCCTTAAATTTTGAGTTAATTTTATATCTATTTAAAAAAAGTGTTCCACACTATTGTGTTTTATAATTTCACTAGTCTTAACAAGTCAATTTTGTTTTAATTTAAGTATAACAATGTTTTTTGGTAATAATTCTCAAAGCAAACAACCCAGCAATTCTAATTAGCCACAGCAGTATATAAATTGTCATGAAGGATTACAAATACATAATAACATTCACTAATCCATGTTCAACCCCGTTAGACATTGCTTAACTTTTGCAATTTCATGAAAACTGGTGTATTCCATGCCCCATCTTCATTTTCTGCTGGCTATTAGTTTATTTCTTTGTTATTTTTGGTTTCTCAAAAGAAATATATTTTAATTTACATAGTATTATTATTTTATTGTGATTATGTACATGTTATGAGCATATTTTATAATTGGATATCATTATTTTATTTCTATACTAGCTAAAACCTGGCATTTTGTCACCATTAAGGTTTTTTCTCATGGCCGGTGTCCCAATAAAAATAATAATAACACTTTTAACAGGAAGGTAACCACCAGGTAAGGTTAAAGGTTATGCTCAAAGCATTTTCTACCACCTAACCCTCAGAGTCTTATTATTATGTGGTCACAACCATAATGAGGAAAAAATTGAAACAACGGAACCCTACGCTAGGTTGATTATCTGACTAGCGCATTAACCACTTGATTACCAGTGCACTTGAAAATTGTATTAGATATTTTAATTTTGATAATTTTCTAGTATGTTGAAGGTGGCTTAGGGGGGTGAACCTCAGTGAGAGTACCGTTTGGTATTGTAACCCCAAGAGGACATAGTCAGCCAGACATGCATAACTTTGAGTTTTATATATAGAGATTATACCTACTTAGAAATACTTGTGATACATTGGTACAAGGTCTTGTGACATGGTGGAAATTTGATAGTGCATTTTACACTTTTGGGACAATTTTTTTAATAATAAACACTCTTATTGTAAAAATATAATAATGTTAAAGAGTCTTATTTGAATTGTGTTGTTTAAAACAGAGTAGTTATTTTCTTTTTCTTTCCAAATTTATATATGAAAAAAAATATACTCAAAATTGTGTGTGTGTACGTGTTAAAAAAACCTATTTAAAATTTATTACTTTATTTTTATACAAAAAAAATATTCTTCATGAGATTTGAATGTATGGCCTCTAAATTAAATAACTGAAATTGAATTTATGCCCAATATACATTTGTTTCTAGTATTTTTATTACTATTATTATTTGAAAAAAAAAAAAAAAATGCATATAATGGGATTCGAACCCACAACCTCAAAACCAAGAGCGTAGCATTTGATTATTATGTAGTATAATGTACAGTATAGGTAAATAGGTATATCAACATTGTGGTAGTGAGTTACTACCCATCCACTAGAGAGCGCTACAAGTAGCTGGAAATAAGTGGAACAAATCCAGTTGACTTTGGGCAACTGACTTCCAGTTAAAAGTTGGGTTACTTTCCAGTTCATTTCCAGTTCATTTCCAGGTGGAGGTCAGGTGGAAGGTGGAAATCTCCAGTTGATTTCCAGGTGGGCAAGTAGACTTTTTCCACCTAACAGTATGGTATACATCCAGTTGACTGTGCTGTCTGGGAGACGTATTATTAAGTGGTAAAAATCCCAAATGGGTGGATAACATGTCATGTTCCGGCTGGGTTTCGAACCCGCGACCTCTGGATTACCAGACCATACAAATTGAAGAGGACATGATTAAAAAAAAAAAAAAAACATTAATAATATCGCCATATTTATACTGCCCGATTAGGACTAATGAGTCCCATTACTCCAGCAGTAAGCCCGAGACGTACTATAATTTTGGACAAACATGGGACAAACTGTTGGCATAATGGGACTACCTGTCTTGCGCTGACAGTCTAAATAAAGCACTACTTATACATGTAATATGGTCAAAATCCCAAAATGGGAGGATACCTTGTCATGTCCCGGCTGGGTTTCGAACACGCGACCTCTGTATTAATAGATTGACGCCTTGACAATTGAGCAGGGAGCTACCAGACAGACACCTTGACCACTAATCTACCGGGAAAGGCTGTAGAGCCCCGTCCTAACACTATCAAATCAGGACGTTTGAATCAACTGTTAAAAACTCTGTTTATCCTGAAAGAATGAGACTAAAGAGTTCCTGTATTCTCTGTCTAAAAACAGTCTCATTTATTGGTGATCCTGGTTGGTGAATTGTTTTTTCATTTGATGAAAAGTTGTTACTTTTACATCTAGGCCAGGGATGTTACTTACCTTTACATCTAGGCCGGGGATGTGGAAGATGGTGAGTTCCTGCAGCAGGGTGGTGGAGTGACGTAGCTTACTGGAGGACATGGGTCTGTTGTCACGTGACTTGCGGCTCATGCTGGGACTGCCTGGGTCCAGCACTCCCCCCACCCAGCTCTTCTCCTTGCGCAGCTTGCTCATCCTGGGTGAAACAAACACATGCGCGTAAGTTTTTTAGATAATATGATTATTATTGTTCAACAATTTATTAGATATAAATGGACATATGTACAGTACATATAATTATTTTAACAATGAAAATAATTGAAACAATATATACAATAAAAATAAAAAGAATAGGGAAATATATAAAAACATATGTCCTAAAAGGGCGGGGTTATTGCCTATGGCAATCAGTTCCACCCAACCTTTATCTCATATAATCATAGTATCGTGTCCGTGAGATAGGGACAGATACCTATGTCAAGGGTGGTGAGAGGATTATATGGACGCCCAGATCCAATGTGTAGGCTCCTTCCATGTCCATTGATTCTAATTGGTTTAACGTCCTAACGTGAGATAGTCAGGACGGGGTTTTTACCCTCCATTCGCTGGGAATCGTACCAGCTACCCACAATAACCTCATCCAGCCTGGGTAGGGCCGGAATTGCCAGCCTCACGTGTTCAGAGGGAACAGAATTTTCTATGCGAAAAGTCTGCTTCAACTGGAAATTGAACTCACGATCTGGACTACGGGCAGTAGTCACAACAGTTACGCCACGGAAGCTAGCGTTAATAGGAAACAAATCATCGAAGATCCTGTTGTACGAGACACTCAGAGTGTAATAGTATCGAAACCTCTGATTACAATAAAATTAAACAATCAGATCATAATTTTCAAAGGAAAATGGTTTCCAAAATGTGTACAACAGACCGTTTTTCTAGACACGCATTGTATTGATAATACTCACAGCTTCGGGTCATCATCCCGTGTGTTGTCCTTGGTGTGCAGCACACACTTGCCGCGGTTGATGAACACCTTCACGTCCAGTTCGAAGTCAATGTTGGGCTCCTGGGGCTTGGGAGGGGGCGGGGCCTTGAGCGTACTCCCCTCCCCCTTGTTAGGGTCCTCCGCGGCGGTGTCCTCGCTCAGTCTGGACATCTCCTCCGCAGCAGAGTAGCGCAGGAGATTCTCGGTGCTCTCCGAGTTGGTGCCACTCGGCAGGGAGGGTTGTCTGGAAGATAGAAGAGAATTGATTAGAATAGATGACAATAGAATAGAATTGATTAGAATAGATCAGGATAGAATAGTCTCCGCCTGGAGTACAATATAGAAGCAGATAGAATAGATGAGGATAGAATAGAATAGATGAGGATAGAATAGAATAGATGGGGATAGAATAGAATAGAATAGAATAGACGATAGAAGAGAATAGATGAAAATAGAATGGAATAGATGAGATAGAATAGAATAGATGAGGATATAATAAAATAGATTGAGGATAGAATAGAATAGAGTAGAAAATAATAGAATAGTGTAGAGTAGAAGAAAAGAGAACAGAATAGAATAGATGAGGATAGAATAGAATAGATGAGGATAGTATAGAATAGATGAGGATAGAATAGAATAGATGAGGATAGAATAGAATAGATGAGGATAGAATAGAATAGATGAGGATAGAATAGAATAGAATAGAAGAGATGAGAATAAATAGAAGATATAATAGAATAGAATAGATAGGATAAATAGAATAGAGTAGAAAATAATAGAATAGTATAGAAGTAGAAGAAAAGAGATATAGAATAGATAGATAGATAGAATAATAGATAGAATAGTATGATGATGATAGATAGATAGAAGATAATAGAATAGAAATAAGATGAAGGAGTGAGATAAATAGAATTGATTAGAATAGATGAGGATAGAATAGAATAGAGTAGAAAATAATAGAATTGTATAGAGTAGAAGAAAAGATAATAGAATAGAATAGATGAGGATAGAATAGAATTGATTAAAATAGATGAGGATAGAATAGAATAGAGTAGAAAATAATAGAATAGTATAGAGTAGAAGAAAAGAGAATAGAATAGAATAGATGAGGATAGAATAGAATAGATGAGGATAGAATAGATGAGGATAGAATAGAATTGATTAGAATAGATGAGGATAGAATAGAGTAGACATAGCTCAGTCTGGACATCTCCTCCGCAGCAGAGTAGCGCAGGAGATTCTCGGTGCTCTCTGAGTTGGTGCCACTGGGCAGGGAGGGTTGTCTGGTATTCAATGGAAGAAGATTGATCAAGTTTTGTTCTATTAATCTCATTTTCTATGTATTGTATATATTCTATGTAAATAAAACTTGATCCAATATGTTTAATAATAGAATAGATCAGGATAGAATAGAATAAATGAGTATAGAATAGAATAGATCAGAATAGATGAGGATTAGTATAGATGAGGATATAATAGAATAGATGAGAATATAATAGAATTGATTGGAATAGATGAGGATAGGGTAGAATTGATTGGAATAGATCAGGATAGAATAGAATTGATTGGAATAGATGAGGATAGAATAGAATAGATGAGGATAGAATAGAATAGATGAGGATAGAATAGAATAGATGAGGATAGAATAGAATAGATCAGGATAGAATAGAATAGATCAGGATAGAATAGAATTGATTGGAATAGATGAGGATAGAATTGAATAGAATAGAATAGATGAGGATAGAATAGAGTAGAATAGATGAGAATAGAATAGAATTGATTAGAATAGATGAGGTTAGAATAGAATTGATAAGGATGGAAAAGAATTGATTAGAATAGATCAGGATAGTATAGATCAGCGGTCGGCAACCTTTTGAACTACGCGGACCCCTAGCTTATCTCGAAATTTTTTAAGGGACCCCCACATTACAAAAGCGTGCCTACCCAAATTAATAACGGTAAAAAATTATTGAATTAACCTACTGAACCACTCACTGGTTAATGAGAAGGCTTTTTTTACAAAGCTCAGTAGGTACCTACTGAACTTTGACAGAAAGAAAAAAAAACACTTTCTAATATGATATTAAAATTGGACGGAGGTAGGTAGGTACTGAGTACCTATAATAAGCTAAAAAAAACCACACAACGCAAATTTAAGAAAATTAATCGCTTACCTATAACCTACCTAACGCACAAATCAAGGAGAACTAAACTTAATAAACATTCACTATGAATTGGGATTATTGGGATTCCCAACTTGGCAGATACAAGAGAAAACTCAGGTTTGGGCTTGCATGCGGATGCTAGACATAAAGAGTTAGAGGGAAGTAGGGTACTTCGGACTATTTATGATTCGAGTTCATGAGCTATTTTTCTTCTTCTTTTTTTAAATCCTGAAATGGCTTCGCGGACCCCCAATTTAGCTCTCGCGGACCCCCGGGGGTCCGCGGACCCCAGGTTGCCGACCGCTGGTATAGATGACGATAGAATATAATAGAATAGATGAGGATAAAATATAATAGAATAAAATAGAGTAGAGGGAAATAGAATAGAATAGAGTAGAAAATAATAGAAGAGAATAGATGAGGATATTGAGGATAGAATAGAATAGATGAGGATAGAATAGAATTGATTAGAATAAATCAGAATAGAATAGACTTGATGAGAATAAAATAGAATTGATTAGAATAGATGAGGATATAAGAGAATATAGTGGAAGAGAATTGATGAGGATATAATACAATAGATAAGAATAGACTAGAAGAGGATAGAATAGAATTGATTAGAATAGATGAGGATAGAATAGAATAGATGAGGATAGAATAGAATAGATGAGGATAGAATAGAATAGACATAGCTCAGTCTGGACATCTCCTCCGCAGCAGAGTAGCGCAGGAGATTCTCGGTGCTCTCCGAGTTGGTGCCACTGGGCAGGGAGGGCTGTCTGGAGTACAATAGAATAGAATTGATTTGAATAGAGTAGAAAATAATAGAATAGAATAGATGAGGATAGAATAGAATAGAGTAGAAAATAATAGAATAGAAGAAATGAGAATAGAGTAGAAGAAAATAGATGAGGATAGAATAGAATAGATGAGGATAGAATAGAATAGATGAGGATAGAATAGAATAGACATAGCTCAGTCTGGACATCTCCTCCGCAGCAGAGTAGCTCAGGAGATTCTCGGTGCTCTCCGAGTTGGTGCCACTGGGCAGGGAGGGTTGTCTGGAAGATAGAAGAGAATTGATTAGAATAGATGAGGATAGAATAGAGTAGAATAGATGAGGATAGAATAGAATAGATGAGGATAGAATAGATGAGGATAGAATAGAATAGAATAGATGAGGATAGAATAGAATAGATGAGGATAGAATAGATGAGGATAGAATAGAATTGATTAGAATAGATGAGGATAGAATAGATGAGGATAGAATAGAATTGATTAGAATAGATGAGGATAGAATAGAGTAGACATAGCTCAGTCTGGACATCTCCTCCGCAGCAGAGTAGCGCAGGAGATTCTCGGTGCTCTCTGAGTTGGTGCCACTGGGCAGGGAGGGTTGTCTGGAGTACAATAGAAATGATTAGAATAGATGAGGTTAGAAATAGAATAGAATATACATCGCTAAGTTTCAATATCTCCGAGTAGCCTGGAATATTTTATTTATTTAAGATGCGTGTTTTATACCCTTTTTTATTTTGTAGCCATGAAACAGCAGCCACTATAGACTGGTAGTATACCTCCCCTTTGATAGACGAGAATTGACACAATGCTTCATGCTGCCCGTTTTGAGCGACACCTCAAATGTCAATCCAAAAGTGAGCATATATTTTTTTTTTTTTCATGTGACATTTTTTTTTTTTTTTTTTATTTTAGCATTTAATATACATTTTTGTATGTGTGCTAGGTACAAGGTACAATACATGATATATCAAGAGAAAGTCGACTATGGCAAAAAAATACTCGACTCCTGGTATCGAACCTATATCGAAGATATTGCCACAGGCAATAACCCCGCCCTTTAGGTAGGACATTTCTCTTTTTTTTTTCTTTCTTGTATATTTCTTTAATCTATTTGTTTTTCTTTATATTTCATTGTATTCTACTGTATATATATTTTGTTTTACCTAATAAAGCTTTTTTAAAAAAAAAAAAAAAAAAAAAAAAAAAAAAAAAAAAAAAAAAAAAAAAAAAAAAGGTACAATACATGATATATCAAGAAAAAGTCGACTATGGCAAAAAAAATACTCGACTCCTGGTATCGAACCCCGGGTACTCACCTGGTGATAGGCGGCGTCTCGGAGAAGGTGACGCGATGATGCTTGAGGCTGCCTGTCTTGAGCGCCACCTCAAATGTCAATCCATAAGTGAACATACATTTATTTTTTCATGTTGCAAAAAAATAGTCAACTCCTGGTATCGAACCCCGGGTACTCACCTGGTGATAGGCGGGGTCTCCGAGAAGGTGACGCGATGATGCTTGAGGCTGCCTGTCTTGAGCGCCACCTCGCTGGCACCGCCCCGCCCCCCAGACTCCTTGGCGCTCAGGTCTCCACTGGCGGAGGCGGCGAGGTAGTTGGCGCCACCACGATAGCCCGGGGTGTCGAGACCCAGCTTGCCTTTCAGCTGCGACTTGCCTTTGATGCTCTGCCGGCGTAGCTTCTGGATCATGTCCCTGTGAGGGAGGGAATTTGAATTCGTTTAGTAGTTTGAAAAAACTGTACTTTCTTTGAAGTTTGAAAAAGGAATTTGAATTCATTTAGTTTGAAATAACTAGACTTTCTTTGAAATTTGAAAAAGGAATTTGAATTCATTTAGTTTGAAGAACCATGCTTTCTATACGTTATCTTCTTAATATATAAATGTCAAAGTCACTGACTGACCACTGACTGACTGATCATCGCTCTACAGCCCAAACCGTCAGTCCTAGGAAGCTGAAATTTGGTAGGTAGCTTTGTCTTATAGTCTAGATGTGCAATAAGACGGGATTTTTCGAAATTCCCACTACAACACCTGCCATTGGCGAAAAAGGGTTTTTTGCTTTCACGGCCATGCTTCGGGCCGCAAAGCGGGCGACAGCCCGCTAGTAGGTACTAGAAAGTAAAAATACATTAATATGGAAAATATCAGTACCCTATCGTTTTTCTAGATTTAATATTTAAAAAAAAATGGTAATAAATTCGGGAAGGAAAGAATATGTCTTGATTTGGTTTGAATAGCTCCTGCTCTACAGTTCCATGTGAGGCTTAAATGCAGCTAGATAATCTCATCTGCGGCTAGATACTCTTATAGTCACACTTACCTGCGTATTCCGCGGAACACCTCTAGCTTTCCTTTAGCTCATGTAACCGTGGCATCTCCTGCTCTATTGTAACGTGTGACACTTACATGCTGCTAGATTCACTTACATGCTGCTAGATTCACTTACCTGCGGCTAGATACACTTACCTGCGGCTAGATACACTTACCTGCGGCTAGATACACTTACCTGCGGCTAGATACTCTTACCTGCGGCTAGATACACTTACCTGCGGCTAGATACACTTACCTGCGGAATCCGCGGAACACCAGTGCCTCTAGCTCATGAAGACGCCCCATCTCCTGCTCTATTGTACCGTGTGGCACTTACCTGCGGCTAGATACTCTTACCTGCGGCTAGATACACTTACCTGCGGAATCCACGGAACACCAGTGCTTCTAGCTCATGAAGACGCCGCATCTCCTGCTCTATTGTACCGTGTGGCACTTACCTGCGGCTAGATACTCTTACCTGCGGCTAGATACTCTTACCTGCGGCTAGATACACTTACCTGTGGAATCCGCGGAACACCAGTGCTTCTAGCTCATGAAGACGCCGCATCTCCTGCTCTATTGTACCGTGTGGCACTTACCTGCGGCTAGATACTCTTACCTGCGGCTAGATACTCTTACCTGCGGAATCCGCGGAACACCAGTGCCTCTAGCTCATGAAGACGCCGCATCTCCTGCCCTATTGTACCGTGTGACACTTACCTGCGGCTAGATACACTTACCTGCTGCTAGATTCACTTACCTGCGGCTAGATACACTAACCTGCGGAATCCGCGGAACACCAGAGCCTCTAGCTCATGTAGACGCCGCATCTCTTGCTCTATTGTACCGTGTGACACTTACCTGCGGATGCGGATAGATACACTTACCTGCGGCTAGATACTCTTACCTGCGGTTAGCTACACTTACCTGCGGAATCCGCGGAACACCAGAGCCTCTAGCTCATGTAGACGCCGCATCTCCTGCTCTATTGTACCGTGTGGCACTTACCTGCGGCTAGATACTCTTACCTGCGGTTAGCTACACTTACCTGCGGAATCCGCGGAACACCAGAGCCTCTAGCTCATGTAGACGCCGCATCTCTTGCTCTATTGTACCGTGTGACACTTACCTGCGGATGCGGATAGATACACTTACCTGCGGCTAGATACTCTTACCTGCGGTTAGCTACACTTACCTGCGGAATCCGCGGAACACCAGAGCCTCTAGCTCATGTAGACGCCGCATCTCTTGCTCTATTGTACCGTGTGACACTTACCTGCGGATGCGGATAGATACACTTACCTGCGGCTAGATACTCTTACCTGCGGTTAGCTACACTTACCTGCGGAATCCGCGGAACACCAGAGCTCTAGCTCATGTAGACGCCGCATCTCCTGCTCTATTGTACCGTGTGAGGCTCCCAGAGCACGCAGGTCGCTGATTATTTTCACCTGCAAATTGGACCATTGATGAGGATATCAGGAAACCGTTTCAGATTCATTCCATGAATAATTTATTGAAATAGTAATACAGGGTGTATCTAAAGGTCATGTACAAAAAGAAACCACGTATAGTAGAGCTCAAATAAAGGCCATTTTAAAAATAATAATACTCTTTAGTGGAAGGTAACCACCAGGCGAGGTTAATGCTCAAAGCATTTTCTACCACCTAACCGTCAGAGTCTTATTATTATGTGGTCACAAACTCAAATCAATGAACTGAAATTCATGCACTAGGTGGGATTCGAACCAACGGATCCCTATGCTATCTGGATTATCAGACTAGCACTTTGCTTAATAAACCCCTATAAAGAAATGAACCCTGAGGTCGCTAGGGTATATCCAACGCTTGTTGCGTTTGATAGTGCATGCATTTCTTACCTGTTCATACATCTCCTTCTCCAAGAGCTTGGATCTCTTCTTGGGGTCCATGCTATGGGGGTGAGAGAGGGGGGACAGACTGTCAGACCCGGACGTTAGGCCAGCACGGGGGGCTTGCTACACTTCATCATGATGCTGTCCTGAGGGGGGGTGAAGACAATGTGGAGGGGGTTAATTATATACTTGGGGTCCATGCTGTGGGGGTGAGAGAGGGGGGACAGACTGTCAGACCCGGAGGTTAGGCCAGCACGGGGGGGCTTGCTACACTTCATCATGATGCTGTCCTGAGGGGGGTGAAGACAGGTGGAGGGGGTTAATTATATACTTGGGGTCCATGCTGTGGGGGTGAGAGAGGGGGGACAGACTGTCAGACCCGGAGGTTAGGCCAGCGCGGGGAGGCTTGCTACACTTTATTTATTTATTTAGAAACACTTTATTAGTAGAACATATATACAGTTAAATAATGGGAAAAAGTAAATATAAAAATGACAATAATAATAATATAAACAATAAAAAAAAATATATACATATGTCCTAACTAAAGGGCGGGGTTATTGCCTATGGCAATCTCTTCCACCCAACTCTTCATCATGATGCTGTCTTGAGGGGGGTGAAGACAATGTGGAGGGGGTTAATTATATACTTGGGGTCCATGCTGTGGGGGTGAGAGAGGGGGGACAGACTGTCAGACCCGGAGGTTAGGCCAGCGCGGGGGGGGTGAAGACAATGTGGAGGGGGTTAATTATATACTTGGGGTCCATGCTATGGGGGTGAGAGAGGGGGGAGAGACTGTCAGACCCGGAGGTTAGGCCAGCGCGAGGGGGCTTGCTACACTTCATCATGATGCTGTCCTGAGGGGGGGTGAAGACAATGTGGAGGGGGTTAATTATATACTTGGGGTCCATGCTGTGGGGGTGAGAGAGGGGGGAGAGACTGTCAGACCCGGAGGTTAGGCCAGCGCGGGGGGGCTTGCTACACTTCATCATGATGCTGTCCTGAGGGGGGTGAAGACAATGTGGAGGGGGTTAATTATATACTTGGGGTCTATGCTGTGGGGGTGAGAGAGGTGGGAGAGACTGTCAGACCCGGAGGTTAGGCCAGCGCGGGGGGGCTTGCTACACTTCATCATGATGCTGTCCTGAGGGGGGTGAAGACAATGTGGAGGGGGTTAATTATATACTTGGGGTCCATGCTGTGGGGTGAGAGAGGGGGGAGAGACTGTCAGACCCGGAGGTTAGACCAGCGCGGGGGGGCTTGCTACACTTCATCATGATGCTGTCCTGAGGGGGGTGAAGACAATGTGGAGGGGGTTAATTATATACTTGGGGTCCATGCTGTGGGGGTGAGAGAGGGGGGAGAGACTGTCAGACCCGGAGGTTAGACCAGCGCGGGGGGGCTTGCTACACTTCATCATGATGCTGTCCTGAGGGGGGTGAAGACAATGTGGAGGGGGTTAATTATATACTTGCCTCCTGTCATCCCTCATTATTATTATTCTCTAGCTTCTCTCCACTTGAAGGTGTGAAGCACCCCCGAAAGGTTTTTACATATGTAAAACCTGGTTTTATTAATGTATTTTTCTTTTTATAAATTTTAAATTTTTCATTCATTTATTTATATCATGTACCATTGTACCATTTAAATCATATAGCATACATACAAGAGTGTATACAGAAATGCTTAAAATATAATAATACACCAGGAGCGGATCTATGATCAAGTATCCGAGTGTTTCTCTGTTCACAATGTGGGGTGGATATTAGTTGGTGGAGTTGAGTGTCCACCGTATCATCACCCGTGGACATTCCCCTTGGTGGTCCCATCATTAATCTGATTGGAAAACACTTTTGGGGACTTGAAATAGTCCCAAACGTCCACTATTGCACATTGTGAACTGTGCCAACAGGGATGAGAAAGGGTGTAGATGTATATGTCTCTTCCTGATGGCAGCCCTCAATCGCCTTTTACGAGAGGGCGGAGTACCTTGGAACTATTCTATTATTGTTTTGTATTCTTTTTCACTCCACCGACCTCAGTAGCTTAATCGATGAGGCGGCGGACTTGTAATCTGGAGGTCGGTGGTTCAAGTACCCGTTTCTTCGTGCGTTTAGTAAAGCGAGTTTGAGTACTTGTGACATCACGAAAGTGAGTAACACAAATATGATAACTTTTTAGTCATTGAGTTGAGGGACCGACCTCAGTAGCTCAATCGATAAGGTGGCGGATTTGTAACAGTTGAGTTTTTTTTTTTCAATACTTTTTTCTTTATTTTTATTAGTTTTTATAATACATTACATAGGATGTTATAAGAATGACAATACATGGTAAGTAAGAATACTGAATAATAAAAAAAAAACTAATGTAGAAATTACTTGAAAGATGTAAAGTGTAAGTGAGTGGTTGTGATATTTTTTTTTTTTTTTAAACACTTTATTTATTTACTAACAATATTGGATTTTTACAAAGGTTCTTTTCCTAAGCTAATGATAAAAGCTTCTAAGAAACACAAATATGATAACTTTGAACTTTAAGGCTACAACACAGACCACAAGCGTCTACAGAAGCTTCTCTTTCATGGCTACGTAATAATAAAGTCTGTGAAACACTAATTTTTTATTCAAAAAAATGTTCTTTCCTTTTATTGTTTTTATTTACCTGTGGCGTAACGGTTGTGACTACTGCCCGTAGTCCAGAGATACTGAGTTCGATTCCCGGTTGGAGCAGACTTTTCACATAGAAAATTCTGTGCCCTCCGAACACGTGAGGCTGGCGATTTCGGCCCTACCCAGGCTGGGTGAGGTTAATGTGGGTAGCTGGTACGATTCCCAGCGAATGGAGGGTAAAACCGCCGTCCTGTCTACCTCAAGTCAGGACGTTAAAACCAAATAGAATGAATGGATACATGAAAGGACCATTGGATCTGGGCATCCATATAATCCTCTCACCACTGTGATTTAGGTATCAATACCTATCTCACGGACACGGAATTATTATTATTATTATTTACCTGTGAGTTGTTCGTGTCGTCATCCTCCTCCTCGTCACTCTCGCAGTACACGCCCAGAGTCTCGTCCTCCTGCACCCCCGTGAGGGTGGTGAGGGTGTGCCCGAGGGCGGAGAGCTGCTTGCCTAGAGTTGTTTATTTACCTGAGAGTTGTTTATTTACCTGAGAGTTGTTTACTTACCTGTGAGTTGTTTATTTACCTGTGAGTTGTTTATTTACCTGTGAGTTGTTTACTTACCTGAGAGTTGTTTACTTACCTGTGAGTTGTTTATTTACCTGTGAGTTGTTTATTTACCTGTGAGTTGTTTATTTACCTGTGAGTTGTTTATTTACCTGTGAGTTGTTTACTTACCTGTGAGTTGTTTATTTACCTGTGAGTTGTTTACTTACCTGAGAGTTGTTTATTTACCTGGGAGTTGTTTATTTACCTGTGAGTTGTTTACTTACCTGAGAGTTGTTTATTTACCTGTGAGTTGTCTATTTACCTGTAAGTTGTTTATTTACCTGTGAGTTGTTTATTCACCTGTGAGTTGTTTACTTACCTGTGAGTTGTTTATTTACCTGTGAGTTGTTTATATTTACCTGTGAGTTTTTATAAAGCTCGAAACAGCTGTCCAGGTATGTTCTGATATTCATGTATATCTAGTACAACTTCTCACTTTTCTGTTTATACTGATTAAAATAGAGAGGTTAGTTGGTGACATGAATATTCAGAACTATACCTGCTGATGAGAGCAAATAAGCTCGAAATAGCTGTCCAGGTGTGTTCTGATATTCATGTACAATTGTACATCTAGTACAACTTCTCACTTTTCTGATTATAGTGATACTGATACAACGCTTTATTAGATATAAATGGACATTATGTACATACAAATAATTATTTTAACAATGAAAAAAAATGGAAAAAATATATACATTATACAATAAAAATGAAAAAGAATAGAAAAAATATTAAAACATATGTCCTAACTAAAGGGCGGGGTTATTGCCTATGGCAATCTCTTCCACCCAACCCTTACTTACCTGTGAGTTGTTCGTGTCATCATCCTCCTCCTCGTCACTCTCGCAGTACACGCCCAGAGTCTCGTCCTCCTGCACCCCCGTGAGGGTGGTGAGGGTGTGCCCGAGGGCGGAGAGCTGCTTGCCTATGTTCACGTCCAGGTGAATGTCCACGCCCTCCATCTGCCACTTCACGTTCAGGAACCACTTGGCGTTCTCTGGGGGGGGAGAGAGGGATATTGAATTTCCTCTTCTTTACTTTAATTTATGTTAAGATATTAGATATAAGTGTCTAGATTTAAGAACTTTGTATATACAAATAAATAAATTATAAAAAAAAAGCTACAGGACAATGTATAATTATGGTGTTCAGGAACCACTTGGCGTTAACTGGGTGGGGAGAGGGATATATTAGAGAGAAAGCTACAGGACAATGTATATGGCGTTTATGACAATGTATATATCTATTATTAATATAATAGTTATTTTGAGAATGTATAAAAAAAAATTGTTTTTACAAGAATTGACGACATGAGTGGAAAAGAATGGGATCAATATATAGAGAAGTAGCGCCTAAGACAATAACAAATCATCATCATCATAGAGTGGCATCATCGTGAATGATGGTAGCCTGACAGTGGAGGAATGACTCAGAACTTCTACCACTGTCTTTAGTCTTTACAAGGAGGCTAATAATTGACAAGGGATCCCAGAACCAAGCCAATGCTGGTCTACTGCCTGTTTATAGTCCCCCAGCCAGACTACTGGTCTACTCCCTGTTTATAGTCCCACAGCCAGACAATTTTTCATTTTTCTGTTTTAAAAAAATTGAAGCTATGTATTTTAAACAGCCTTCAGATAATTATTTTCAAACCGATTTCCAAAATTTGTAACATAGTTTTTTGACAGACCTTTTTTTAACAGACAGTAACCAGCATTGGCTTGGTTCTGGGGGCCCTTGTCAATTATTAGCCTCCTTGTAAAGGCTAATAATTGACGTGGTAGAAGTGCTGAGTTATTCCTCCACTGTCTGGCTACCATCGTTCACGATGACGCCACCCTTGGATGATGATGAGATCATTTTTCGAGACACGCATTCAATCAATGGAAGGTAACCACTAAGCGAGGTTAATGCTCAAAGCATAGTTCCCCAGCCAGACAATAATCAATAGCATCAGAACTTACCTGTGTCAGACTTGAGTGTGGTGGTGCGACTGCACACCTCGTAGGTACCCTCCGACACTACACAGAGGTTCATCAGTGCCGACGCGTCATTGGAGGGGTCGGGCTTCCAGTCGTCCAGGGAGGTCTCGAAGTCATCCGCGAACCGGAGACACAGTCCGATGAATTGACCTGGTGGGGAATCCAAGACATTGATGGATCATTTAATTTTATTTTAAGTTAAGTTATCATATTTTTTTTTTTTTAATAATAATTCATGTTTTATTTTTTTTGGACGGTCCTAGCAAGTCTCTGTGTCAGATCTAAGGAATTTTAATATAATTAAAAAAAAATTGAACATGATGTAATATTAGACATCTTAATGTGAATTTATTATTAAAACACTTATATTATGTCTAGGATTCGAATTTTGATTACTTACATTCCCGACTTGAGTTTCGTCTACTTCATTGACATTATCAACTTCACCAACATTATTCAGTTCCCTTGATATTGTCTATGAAATAGACGAAACACGATTCGGGAAAGTAAGTCATCAAAATTCGAATCCAACACATATAAAAGTGTCTCTAAAAATAAAAAGGCTCTGAAACAATCAGCTTGAAAAAAAAATACTAGTCCGGTTGTGTATTTAGTGTATTAAAAATACTAGTTTGTCTTACCCTTAGACACCAAGGAGCCAGAGCTGCAAGCCTCGATGCTGGTGGACTCCAGGGTGATCACCACGGCAGAGCAGGAGTCATTCTCCATGAACAGGGAGCGGTTCAGACCCCACGTTGTCTGGAATTAGAAATAAATATATTATGGGTTGGGTGGAAGAGATTGCCAAAGGGAATGACCCTGCACGGCTGGGGGACGTTAAACAGGGCGAATACCTAAGGGAAAAACCCACACACATACACGCACACACACGGTTGATGGTTGATCGCACATAGAAATATGTGCTTCAGGACGTGCTAACTTTTCAACCAAAGTTATATAGAGACCATCACTCTTCTAGCTGTAGCCAAGTTGGCTACAACAACAACACTATTACTTGTGTCCTGGTAGCTCAGAGGTCAAGGCGTCGGTCTGGTAATCCAGAGGTTGCGGGTTCAAAACCCAGCAATGACAAGTTATCATGTCATTTTGAAATTTTGACCAAATAACAATAAGTCTTGGGGCCTACTGCTGGAATAATGGGACTCATTAGTCCTAATGTGCAGTCTAAATCTATATAAGACAATATTATTATCATTATGGCATACAAATCAAGATGTATATTTTATCCGTACATAAGATACATTAACATCAGGAATAAACCATATTCCTTAGACGTTAATAGGTGGTGGCTCAATTTGGAGAGCAGTGGATGGAATTTGCTTTATTAGTGGACTGTATTTTTTAAATGGATGTTGAAAGATAGGCCTTTAGGCTGGTCTTAATTTAATTACGAAAAAGGGTAGTTTCCACCAAAAAGACACACAGAAAAAGGCTTACCTTTACGGTTGGTCCGTTGGTTATATCAAATGCACACGAGTAAAAATGACCGCGTAACTATCCCAAAAGAACCCACAGCGTAAGAATGAGGATGAAATGAAAATGAGACGCTGGTCCCTACAAAAAACTTACGACCCTTTTGGCGAGCTGTTTTCAGTAATTTGCAGGATGAACTTTTGGGCTCAGGCTGATGGTTAGCACTAAAAATGTCGATTTGTTATCGACTTTAAGAAATCACAATTTTACCAAAAATTTATTTAGTTAAGAAAAAAATGAGAGCAAGATTTTTAATTTGACTACCTCGACGGGATCTAGAAATGCTACTGAAAGTTCTCGTGATTCGAGAAAGTTCGGAAAATACCGAGTTGGTTTCGGCAGTCGAGCACATTAACCCTTGATGGGAAGTTTACTCAATTATTATTAACCTTTTATTGTTCGGCCGGAACAATAGGTAAGACTGCATTCAAATTCAAACTTCGAACTTTCGCAGGATATGCGCCGTCCCCAAGATGACACAGGATTTTATTATTATTATTATACCTGAGAGTCAATATCTTAACATTGTGTATGATTTTTTAATACCTATATTTGATATTCACTTTTTTTGTATCTTTACATTATTTACATTTAGTTTTAGTTTTTCATTATACATTGTGAGTGACAATGTTATTGGCGGGTGTTGATACTTGTAACATCATCTAGCTGTTTTGTTTATTCACACAAATAAATTCAAATTCAAAATATTATTATTATTACTCACCAGAGGCAGCGGGTTGAGCGGGACACAGATGCCCATGTCGTCCACGGTGAGATGCAGGAACAGGGTGCCCATGGTGCTGGTGTTCCCTCCGGCACTGAACTTCTCCAGCCCGCTCGCTATGTTGGACATCACCCCGGGACCCCCGCTACCCGCCGGGTCTGTGCACTGCTCCGTCCAGTAGTCGTACGCGTTCTTGTAGTTCAGCCACACGAGGATGGCCTGAGAAAATTTTGTAATTTGTAATTTATTTGCATCAATTGATATACCTGACTAGCCGTTAGCCCGTGCTTTGCAACGGGACTAAATTTCAAATTTACTAAGGCATGGCCGTACTGCTGGACAGCAATGCTTTTTTGAACTTTTTATAATTTTTCTGGACAAAGCGATAATGGTTTTGGGGGGTGAATTCTGAGACATTTTTCGCTATCTCTTACCGTTTTGGCTAAACAACTCCGGACAAACAAACATAGGTAGGTAGGTAGTCCTTTTTTCTGTTTTATATTATACAAGATTTGCATCAATTGATATACCTGATAGGTACAATATTAAGGTACAATAAATAAATATATTAAGAAGATGAAGGTACATAAAAAGAATAAATACATAACTTGGGACATACCTAATAACGTTTACTTGTATACTTATGTTTCGAGGTACCTATCAGTGTCGAATAGATTGTTTAGTTATAATACTATAATAATAATATCGCCTTATTTATACTGCCCGATTAGGACCTAAGTCCCATTATTCCAGCAGTAAGCCCGAGACGTATTATTATATGTGGTAAAAATCCCATTGTAATTTATTTGCATCAATTGATATACCTGATAGGTACAATATTAAGGTACAATAAATAAATATATTAAGAAGATGAAGGTACATAAAAAGAATAAACTATACATAACTTGGCACTTACCTAATAATGTAATAATGTTTACTTGTATACTTATGTTTCGAGGTACTTATCAGTGTCGAATAGATTGTTTAGTTATAATACTATAATAATAATAATAATGCCTTATTTATACTGCCCGATTAGGACTATTACGTCCATTCTTCCAGCAGTAAGCCCAAGACATATTATTATGTGGTAAAAATCACAAATGGGAGGATAACTTGTCATGTCCCGGCTGGGTTTTGAACCCGCGACTTCTGGAATCTCAGGATTCACAGAGTGCCGTCTTCACCACTGAGCTACCGGGACAGAATAATGTATTTCTTTGTGTTATTATATCACAAATTTAATGGGTAGAGCAGATTTATAGGACTTTTCGGTATCTTTCATATCCTTATATCTTATTTTTGCCTATAATTCCGCCACTGGTCACTGCTAACATTGAAGCAGCTACTCATTTTTCCTCACGAGGTATGAGTGGACCCCGAACACCCAAGTATAGAGCAGAAAAATCCTAATAGACCAGGGGTCGGTTTGAATATAGACCAGGGGTCGGGTGAGAGATATCTTCCTGGCTATAATTCACGGTTGATCACTCACCTTATCCACCGCTACGGGATGAATATAGACCAGGGGTCGGGTGAGAGATATCTTCCTGGCTATAATTCACGGTTGATGACTCACCTTATCCACCGCTACGGGTTGAATATAGACCTGGGGTCGGGTGAGACAAATCTTCTTAGCTAAAATTCACGGTTGATCACTCACCTTATCCACCGCTACGGGTTGAATATAGACTAGGGGTCGGGTGAGAGATATCAGAATCACTTCTTTGTCATCGGAACTGCCGCCAGGATTGTTCATCGAGTTTATCATCTCCCCTTGGAAAGCATTGCGAAGCGCTGACGAAAAATAAAAATGATAAAGTTAAAAGTTAAAGTTATCATATTTGTGTTAGTCACTTTCGTGATATCACAACTACTCACACTCGCTTTAAATTTACCAATAAAGTGTTAAATAATAATAATACCAGCACAGTATTTCTAATTCGACGAATCCTTTTGAAACTAGCATTTTTCAATCCGACATTCGTAATCTGGCTGGGGGACTATAAACAGGGAGTAGACCAGCAGTCTGGCTTGAGGACTATAAACAGGGAGTAGACCAGCATTGGCTTGGTTCTGGGGGCCCTTGTCAATTATTAGCCTCCTTGTAAAGACAGTGGTAGAAGTGCTGAGTCTTTCCTCCACTGTCTGGCTGCCATCGTTCACGATGTGCTGAAGTACAGAATACAGAACTGTGCTGAAGTACAGGGACACTTCAGTGTTACTTCGGCAGTATAATACAGGTATATCCTATTCCAGTTTTTTTATCGTTATTCTTTGCATTAACTCCCTTTTATGTAACAGTATCAACAGAATCAGTATCATCAGAAAAGTGAGAAGTTGTACTAGATGTACATGAATATTAGAACATACCTGGACAGTTGTTTCGAGCTTATTTGCTCTCATCAGCAGGTGATAGTTCTTATTATCCATGTCATCAACTAACCTGTCTATTTTAATCAGTATCAACAGAAAATGTATTTTAATATTATTCCTGGGTGCATCGTTCATCGTTCACGATGACGCCACCCTATGATGATGATTCGTAATCAAACGAAATCGGCCAAAAATATGTAAAAAAAAATACGAGAACTCACCAATCTGGGTCTTGAAGAAGGCGTAGTGCTGGAACTCGGGGTCCGCCTCCTCGAAGAGAACATTACGGATAACCTTACTAATACGCTGAAACCGGGACTTGAACCACCGACCTCCAGAATATAAGTCCGCCGCCTTATCGATCAAGCTACTGAGGTCGGTTACATCTTTCTTTTTCTTTTTATCAGACTAAGGTACCTAGGGATTAGGACTAATGAGTCCCAGTAATCTAGCAGTAAGCTGAAGATGTATTATTAAGCTGAAGACGTATTATGTTTATTTTTTTTTTATTTTTTTATTGTATTTTAATTTGTAATTATTTGCGTTATATATAATATGTCCTATTAATAAAGTGTAAATAAATAAATAAAATAAAATAAGTGTAGGTATTCGGATTAAAAATAAGTAGCGTTTTCAATCCGACATTCGTAATCAAATAAAATCGGCCCAAAAATACCTAGATGTTAGAAATTTTTTTTTTAGAAAAAACGATAACTCACCGATCTGGGTCTTGAAGAAGGCGTAGTGCTGGAACTCGGGGTCCGCCTCCTCGAAGAGAACATTGCGTATGACCTGGCCGAGGGAGAGGTTCACATCCACGTGGGTCTTGAGGAAGAGCTTGGCCCCGCCCCCCGCCGTGGAGGCGCCGGACATGTTCTGGATGCGGTTGGAGAGTTGCAACTCGATGGAGCCGGTCTCCAGACGCACCGCCGAGTTGGTGGGCGTGGTGGCGGTGAGCTGTACCCGCTGGGGATAGATTATAAAAAATAATAATATCGCCTTATTTATACTGCCCGATTAAGACTATCAAAGTCCCATTATTCCAGCAGTAAGCCCAAGACATATTATTATGTAGTCACCGTGGCAGAGTGAGTTAGCGCGCTAGGCATTGCACGCACGGTGACCTGGGTTTGATCCCCGGCGGGGCAGGAATTTTTCTGCTCTGTACTTGGATGTTCGGGGTCCACTCATACCTCGTGAGGAAAAATGACTAGTTACTTGTATGAGTAACGACCAGTGGCGGCATTACCAGAGTAAAAAGAAATTAATGTAATAGAATTCGAAAAGTACAGGAGGCTCTTAGTAATGCTGCGCTACCCACAAAAATTGTTAAGAGGCCTTGTGCTTCACCACAAATAAAATCATACATACATAGATTATAAAAAATTATATTTCATCATCATAGGGTGGCGTCATCGTGAACTATGGTAGCCAGACAGTGGAGGAATGACTCCGCACTTCTACCACTGTCTTTACAAGGAGGCGAATAATTCACAAGGGCCCCTAGAACCAAGCCAATGCTGGTCTCCTCCCTGTTTATAGTCCCCCAGCCAGACTGCTGGTATACTCCCTGTTTATAGTCCCCCAGCCAGACTGCTGGTCTACTCCCTGTTTATAGTCCCCAGCCAGACTGCTGGTCTCCTCCCTGTTTATAGTCCCCCAGCCAGACTGCTGGTCTACTCCAGTTTATAGTCCCCCAGCCAGACTGCTGGTCTACTCCCTGTTTATAGTCCCCCAGCCAGACCACCAAAGTAAATAACATTTAGTTTGAATAATTATGTCTGTCCCGGTGGCTCAGTGGTAAAGGCGGCACTGTGTGAATCCAGAGATTCCAGATGTCACGGGTTCGAAAGCCAGCCGGGACATCACATTATACTCCCATTTACCACATAATAAATACGTCTTGGGCTTACTGCTGGAATAATGAGACTTGAATGTCCTAATCGGGCAGTATAAATAAGGCTAAATTATTATTATTTTGGTATTTTCTGAGATGAGTGTTTCACTGCCTTTTTTTATTACGTACAGGTAGATGAACATGCCCCTATTCCTCAATAATATAAGAACTACGTGGTTACATACTGTTTTGCCTGTTGTTCGATGGTGCCGGTCAACCATTGTCCATTTCTTATGCTAAGCCTACACTGTTCTTAGCCACTGGTCGATCATACAATGCTCAAAAAGATAAAAAAATCTAACATTTTGGTAGGATATATTTTTTTAAAGAGTGCTTCACACTACTTCAGAGCCTTTTAATAATAATAGTAATAATAAGTATTTTTATATACGGAGTCCCGAAATTTGTCTGTATCAAGCTGTAGGTACCAGGGTATAGGGTATAGGCCAGGGTCTTCGTTGTGGCCGCCCACTTAACGTTACGTGCACACCGTGGTCTGGAATTTTAACCTCTTTCTTCCCAATATGCATCTGAATGCACATTTTTTTGGTAATGCTATCATAAGACAAAATTGTCCCGCCTATAATAACGCACAGCGTTTCTCCTTTCTTTGAAAAAACCTCTGTGGTAAAGATCCGTTCACATTAAAGATTAAAATCAACATGAGTTCAGAAAAGTGTTTGTGCATTTGAATGCACCTTGGGAAGATACCATTACAAACCCTATATTGCGATCGGGAAGATAACACTACTCAGAAAATGTGCATTTGGATGCACATCGGACAGGTACCACTACAAATTATAAAAGCACTTGGGAAGGAAGAGGTTAATAATAATAAAAGAAAGTAATTACCTTGACCCTGACGATGAGTGAGAAGAGGATATAGTTGAGGAGGGAGACAGAAGACGAGGGTTCATCTTCCTCCCACAGGGGCACTGGCTTCTCGCCTCCGTACACTTTCTGAATCACCTGTTACCATGGAAACCAAACAAGTCTTAGTACACTTTCTGAATCACCTGTTACCATGGAAACCAATAAATTTTAGTTATATACTTCTTGTTACCATGGAAACCAAACAAAATTTAGTATAATACACCTATTACTATGGAAACCAAACAAGTTTTACTATAATACATGTGTTACCATTGAAACCAATTAAGTTTTAGAATAAATTTTGTTTGTAAACAGCTGATTTAGAATTTAAGATCAGCTGTTTACAAACAAAATTTAGAATAATACAGCTGTTACCATCGAAACCAAATAAGTTTTAGTAGAATACAGCTGTTACCATGGAAACCAAACAAGTTTTAGTAGAATACAGCTATTACCATAGAAACCAAACAAGTTTTAGTAGAATACAGCTGTTACCATGGAAAACAAACAAGTTTTAGTCTAATACAGCTGTTACCATGGAAACCACACAAGTTTTAGTATAATAAATAACCTGTTACCATGGAAACCAAACAAGTCTTAGTACACTTTCTGGATCACCTTTTACCATGGAAACCAAACAAGTTTTAGTATAATAAACAACCTGTTACTATGGAAACCAAACAAGTTTTAGTATAATAAACAACCTGTTACCATGGAAACCAAACAAGTCTTAGTACACTTTCTGGATTATCTGTTACCATGGAAACCAAACAAGTTTTAGTATAATAAACAACCCGTTACTATGGAAACCAAACAAGTTTTACTATGATACATGTGTTACCATGGAAACCAAATAAGTTTCAGAGTAATACATCTGTTACCATGGAAACCAAACAAGTTTTAGTATAATATACAACCTGTTACCATGGAAACCAAACAAAATTTATTAAATTGTTTTTATCATTAGATTCATTAGAGAAGAGGAAACGAAATTTAGAATATAGAATTTTTTATAAATAAGATATGAGTTATTTAGTTCTTTTTATAGAAAGTCAAAGAGAAATTGACCGCGACAATTTTTTCAAACTAAACCTTAATTTACATTTGCTTTAACAGTTATTCGTCAATTTTATTTATTAATTATTGGAACACTTTCAGGGAACAGTCCTTACCTCGTTGACTTCTTTCATGAAGACTTTCTGCACAAAGACCAGATGGTTGAGGAGATCAGTGGTAAGAGAGTGCTCGAATATCCCTATGTCCGCCACGGCGCTCAGGTAACTGCCTAGTCTGTAGGTCACGCCTGGGAAACAATTGTAATAATAACCATACTGCCTGATAAATTATAATATACATATCAGAATAATAATAATAACCGCGAAGAGAGACTATATCATAGATCAGCTCCTGGTGTAACACCCTCTCGGTGGTGCTTCACACACTTGAAGGGAGATACCCTAGCAATAATAATAATATCGCCATATTTATACTTTCTTCCTCATTTTTTAAAAATAAATAAATAATATTTTTTTAAATTAATAATCCGCACATAAATCTATAGTGGTTGAAGAGTAACTTGAAATGTTCTTGTTGTTGCTTGTAGGTATCTTGGCTACAGTTGGGGGGAGTGATGGTCTCCAGCCAACTTCAGTTGAAAAGTTGGCTCGTTCTGAACCACATATTTCTATGTGCAATCAACCATCGGCATCGTGAGAACTTGGACCTTTTCTTTATAAGAAAATAAACTCTTGGTAAACTGAAAGATACCTGGCTTGTTGGTTGGGCTAGTCCGTTCTCTGTTTATAGTTCTCTAGCGAGACACTGGTCTTCTCCCTGTTTAACAGCCCCCAGCCAGACAATGTGAATATGAAATATACAGTATAAAATCTTAAATCTGTCCCGGTAGCTCAGCCGTAAAAACGGTACTCTGTGAATCCAGAGGTCGCGTCGTCGCGAATCTGAACCCAGCCGGGACATGACAGGTTATCCTCCCATTGGGATTTTTGCAACAATACGTCATGGGCTTACTGCTGGAATAATGGGACTAAATGGTCCTAATCAGGGGGGACGTTAAACAGGGAGAAAACCAGTGTCCCGCTAGAGGACTATAAACAGAGAACAGAATAGCCAACCTTACAAGCCAGGCTAGCTTCCAGTTTCCTAAGGGTTTAATGGCTTATAAAGAAAAGTTCAAGTCCTCATGATGGTTGATCGCACATAGAAATATGTGGTTCAGGACGAGCCAACTTTGAATTAAAGTCGGCTGGAGACCATCACTCACCCCTCCAGGTGTAGCCAAACTGGCTACAACAACAACAACAACAACAATCAGGGGGTATGAATAAGGCCGTATTATTATTATTATTATTATTATCGGCTTACTGCTGGAATAATGGGACTAAATGGTCCTAATCAGGGGTATGAATAAGGCCGTATTATTATTTTTATTATGAGTTCACCTTCAGTGGGAGGTATGTCCCCGGGTCTATTGCCCCCGTCCTGTATGTACTCGGCCGCCACATGAATCTTGGGCAGGTCTATGCTGGCCTCTGACGGGAGATTAGCCTCGGTGACCTGGAATAGAAGAGAATGGTATGTATGTAGGTATGATTTTATTTGTGGTGAAGCACAAGGCTCTTCACAATTTTTGTGGGTACCGCAGCATTACTAAGAGCATCCTATACTTTTCGAATTCTATTACATTAATTTATTTTTACTCTGGTAATGCAGCCACTGGTCGTTACTCATACAAGTAACTACTCATTTTTCCTCACGAGGTATGAGTGGACCCCGAACATCCAAGTACAGAGCAGAAAAATTCCTACCCCGCTGGGAATCGAAACCAGATCACCAGGCGTGCAATGCCTAGCGCGCTAACTCACTCTGCCACGGTGACTAGAGCAGCATAAGAAGGAGAACCAAGAAAACCAAATTAATACTAACTTTCTTACCTATTTTTAGAAAGCCTTTCTCTGTTTTTTATTTTATTTTATAGCCATTACACAGCAGCTTTTGTACGCGATCGTGTTTGTGTTGTTGTTTTTTAAGCATTTCATAGCTTTTTTTTATTTTGTGACCTTAAGACTGTAGCTAACGCAGTCGCTTGGGGTCTGTGGTGTAGCTTGGCCACCTCTAGAAATACCTAAACAATTTACGTTTGATTACCCACCGGTTTCTCCTCATAGCGTTCGACAACTCACCTGCACTTTTCTTGAAAAGCTGAAAGTATACCACGGTAGATCCAAAACTAGAAATACCTAAACAATTTACGTTTGATTACCCACCGGTTTCTCCTCATAGCGTTCGACAACTCACCTGCACTTTTCTTGAAAAGCTCAAAGTATACCACGGTAGATCCAAAACTAGAAATACCTAAACAATTTACGTTTGATTGCTCACCGGTTTCTTCTCACAGCGTTTGACAACTCACCTTAAACTCACCTGCATTCCCCCTCTGAATGGCCAGGCTTAGACGTTGGATACTTAGAAAGCTTATTGTATACCACGGTAGATCCACTACTAGAAATACCTAAACAATTTACGTTTGATTACCCACCGGTTTCTCCTCATAGCGTTCGACAACTCACCTGCACCTTGGTTGAGAAGCTCAGACTGAGGCGCGGTAAATCCACCACTAGAAATACCTAAACAATTTACGTTTGATTACCCACCGGTTTCTCCTCACAGCGCTCGACAACTCATCTTAACCTTTGTTGAAAAGCTCATAGTACACCACGGTAGATCCACCACTAGAAATACCAGACACTTTACGTTTGATTACCCACCGGTTTCTTCTCACAGCGTTCGACAACTCACCTGCACCTTGGTTGAGAAGCTGAGACTATGGCGTGGTAGATCCACCACAAACTTAGCCTTGGACCCGGTGACCCCTGCACTGGTCAGTTGGTCCATTCTGTACTGGGCCTGCAGCGAGGGCAGCAGAGCGGCCGTGAAAGTCACGGACTGAAAAAGTAATTGAGAATATTTTACGCTAATGTCACGGACTGAAAAAGTAATCGAGAATATTATACGCTAATGTCACGGACTGAAAAAGTAATTGAGAATATTTTACGCTAATGTCTCGGACTGATGTGAGTTCGAAGGTTCGATTCCCGAATGAAGAAAATTTTACTAAACTAAGTTTGAGTAATCGATAAAAAAAATATGCAATCAATAAAAAAGTTTGTACTTTTAAATAAGATTTTCATTTATATTACTGACCAGTTTTAATAAAATTCAATGGATACGTAATCTTAATATATAAATGTCAAAGTCACTGACTGACTGACTGATCATCACTGTTTCTCCGAACTGGTAAGTCCTAGGAAGCTGAAATTTGGTAGGTAGCTTTGTCTTATAGTCTAGATGTGCAATAAGACGGGATTTTTCGAAATTCCCACTACAACACCTGCCATTGGCGAAAAAGGATTTCTTGCTTCCACGGCCATGCCTCGGCCTGCAAAGCGGGCGACAGCCCGCTGGTATTATATAAAACTAGGATTCCTTTAACACCTATGAGACGGCGTGCCCACCGGTGGGTCACGTTTTTTTTTTCAATTTCCCTTGTAACGTGACCCACCGGTGGGCACAGATAATGCAATTTTTAATATATTTTTATACTCGCCCATCCCAATTTTTTTTTGTTGTTGTCATATGTGGAACACATACCCTAATTTGAAGCTGTCTCAGCGCACAAAACTATAGAAAATAGGACCCGTCTCATACGTGTTAAAAGAATCCTAGTTTTATATAATATTACATATACCTAACAATTTGGATTTCTAATATGAACCTAATAACAAATAATTCAACGGATACTTTTCAAAACACAAATATGACCATTTTTTTCTTCTTCTTTTTTTATGATCCTCCTACGTCTACTTCAATTAAATTATTCACCATCTCTTCTCTCTCTACATATCCAACATACAGAAGTCATAAATAAATGCAAACAGCACATAAAAATGGGAACACATCCCGTCAAATCTTGTAAAAAAAATAGGCCACACCCACCTGTATGACAGCGTTGAAGTGCATGATGAGGGGCTGGAGGAGGGGGTGGGGCTCGACGGGTATCACCGGGGGAGGAGGGCGCGGGGGCGGGTCCCTGGGATGCGGAGGGGAGTGGCTACTGGACGCGGGGGCGGGGGGGGCGGGGACACTGTCCGCCTCCTCCACGGTGGTGCCACGGGACATGCGGCTGGATGTGCGGGTCACACGCAGCTCCTAGAAATGGAAAAAAATTATATGTTTTTTTTTTTTTTGAAGATTTTATGGACTCAAGTTCCATTTGTACAAAAAAAATGATCCTGAAATTTAAAAAAAAATATATTTTTTTTTTTTGATGATTTTATGGACCAAGTTTCCATTTGTACAAAAAAATAATCTAAAAATTTAAAAATATATAATAATATCGCCTTATTTATACTGCCCGATTGGGACTATTAAGTCCCATTATTCCAGCAGTAAGCCCAAGACGTATTATTATATGGTAGAAATCCCAAAAGGGAGGATAACTTGTCATGTCCCGGCTGGGTTTCGAACCCGCGACCTCTGGTACCTCTGGATTCACAGAGTGCCGCCTTTACCACTGAGCTACCGGGACAGTGTTTTTGTGTTATTATGTCTCAACTCTAGTGTGTAGCTCAGCATAAATTTTAATGTTATATGTATATTCCTTCTCGTAACAGTCTGGTCGCTATTCATACAAATAGCTACTCATTTTTCCTCACGATACAAAGCTGGACCCCGGACATCCAAGTACAAAGTAGAAATTTTGCTTCCCCGCGTCATCATGCCATGGAGCACGACAGGGTGCTGGGGAGAGACAGCACATTGCTTACCTGGAGTGTGGAGCTGAGCTGTTTGCTTCCTCGCGTCATCATGCCATGGAGCACGACAGAGTGCTGGGGGGACAGCACATTGCTTACCTGAAGTGTGGAGCTGAGCTGTTTGCTTCCCCGCGTCATCATGCCATGGAGCACGACAGGATAGCACATTGCTTACCTGGAGTGTAGAGCTGAGCTGTTTGCTTCCCCGCGTCATCATGCCATGGAGCACGACAGGGTGCTGGGGGACAGCACATTGCTTACCTGGAGTGTGGAGCTGAGCTGTTTGCTTCCCGCGTCATCATGCCATGGAGCACGACAGGGTGCTGGGGGGACAGCACATTGCTTACCTGGAGTGTGGAGCTGAGCTGTTTGCTTCCCCGCGTCATCATGCCATGGAGCACGACAGGGTGCTGGGGACAGCACATTGCTTACCTGGAGTGTGGAGCTGAGCTGTTTGCTTCCCCGCGTCATCATGCCATGGAGCACACGACAGGGTGCTGGGGGACAGCACATTGCTTACCATACTAGCTTGCAGTTTCCTAAGGGTTTAATGGCTTATACAGAAAAGTCCAAGTCCTCATGATGGTTGATCGCACATAGAAATATGTGGTTCAGGACGAGCCAACTTTGAAATAAAGTTGGCTGGAGACCATCACTCACCCCTCCAGCTGTAGCCAAGCTGGCTACAACAACAACAACAACAACATTGCTTACCTGGAGTGTGGAGCTGAGCTGTTTGCTTCCCCGCGTCATCATGCCATGGAGCACGACAGGATAGCACATTGCTTACCTGGAGTGTGGAGCTGAGCTGTTTGCTTCCCCGCGTCATCATGCCATGGAGCACGACAGGGTGCTGGGGGATGTCGATGTTGATGCGGTCTATGGTGAGAAAGCCGGAGTTCTTGTCCTTGGTCCTGCGGGTCATGCTGGAGATGAGAGCCTGGGACTTGTCCACCGTCACCTTCACCACGGTCCTGTGGAAGTGGGGGGTGGAAGTGAGGGGGGGGGGAGGTGGAAGTGGGGGGTGAAAGTGGGGGGGGGGGAAGTGGGCGAGTGTTAAGCTCAGCATGAAACTATTATTTATTTTACACTTTTACATTAATAAGGACAAAATATATACAACATAGACAGTTACAAATAAAATTAATCCCACAAAAAAACTACCGTTAAAAAGGGCCAAGTTCCAGAACTACTATCCAAAAAGGTTTCGCCAATGAATGCAGTGATATCTTGTTTGCGGCCAAGTTATCTTGGTACTAAACTATTTCTTTTATTAAAACCCGTTTTCAGAGTTCCTCATTTTGTATGTTTTTAACTGCAAACTATCCTCTAACTTGGCCATTTTCGCTCCTTGTGATGGTTATATTGTCATTTTGTACCTATACATATAGTCGTAATATTCCATACAACCGATGGCATAAAACTGGCCAAGTTAGAGGATAGTTTGCAGTTGAAAACATAGAAAATGAGGAACTCTGAAAACGGGTTTTAATAAAAGAAATATTTTAGTACCAAGATAACTTGGCCGCAAACAAGATATCACTGCATTCATTGGCGAAACCTTTTTGGATAGTAGTTCTGGAACTTGGCCCTTTTTTAACGGTAGTTTTTTTGTGGGATATCATTACTTTTTGTAAATGGTTCGTTTCACAGCACGTTTCATTATTTTTTATTAAAAAATTCAGGATTCTTCACTTTAATATGCTCCCTAAAACGACACAGTTTAACAGCAGAAATAGTGCGAAAGTGACGGTTTTCAGATTTTTCCCTGTACTTTTACAATGAACCCTAGCACCATGCAAAATTTCAGCTTTGTAGATAGGAGGGAAGTGCCTCATAATTTATATGCATAATCGAGTATACTTCCTCTCTAAAACGACACCGTTTAACAGCATGAAAGTGCGAAAGTTCCAGTTTTCAGATTTTTCCCTGTACTTTTACAGTGAACCCTAGCACCATGCAAAATTTAAGCTTTCTAGGTAGTAGTGAAGTGTCTCATAATTTAGATCCATAATCGATTATATATTTCCTCCCTAAAACGACACCGTTTAACAGCATGATAAGTGCGAAAGTTCCAGTTTTCAGATTTTTCCCTGTATTTTTACAATAAACCCTACCATAGCCAGCGTCGATGGCATGTTGAATACACCGGTTCCCTTCAGAACACCGAAGTTAAGCGACATCCAGCGAGGTTAAGACTTGGATGGGTGACCATTCAAATTCTAATTCTCGTGACGCTGGCTTTTCCCGGCCCCACTCAGGCTGGGTGAGGTCAATGTGAGTAGCAGGTTTGTGAGTTTCCTGCGAATGGAGGGTAAAACCCCGTCGTGATATGACCATGGCAGTTGAAAGCGACGTTAAACCCCGCTTAAAAAAAAAAAAAAACCCTACCATCATGCAAAATTTCAGCCTTCTAGGTAGTCGGGAAGTGCCTCATAATTTTGATGATCTGTCAGTCAGTCAGTATCAAAATTGCAAATTTCAAAATTATATTCCTCTGAAAGTTTTTTGCATAGAGTCTTGACATTTTTAATGATATTAGGACAATCTCTGTTCCAAATTTCATATCTCTATAATCAATTGAACCGAAGATATGAGGGTGTGAAAAACCGGGTGAATCGGTTCGTGTAAAGATACACTGCCGTGCTTGCTGGCACTTGGCCTGGCGCACTGCCGTGCGCTCAGATATACAATATAAGAAGAAGTAAAAAGAGAAAAAAATGAAGAAAAAATAAATAAATATATACATATGTCCTAACTAAAGGGCGTGGTTATTATGTACCTTGGACAATCTCTTCCACCCAACTTTTCTAGATACGTTATTATCTGACCTGGTTGTATTATCTGACCTGCGGGCGGCGGATATGTGCATACAAGGAGCGAGAAGAACATTCAGTTCAGGGTTAGAGTTTGTTGGGATTAGAATAGTGTATTGTGTCACTTCTCGCCCAAGAGAGGGGAGGCATACTACGGGATGGGCAGTCTACAACACAGACCACAAGCGTCTACAGTTGCTCATGTTTCATGGCTACGAAATAAAAAAAAGGCTGTGAAATACTATCCTCTTGTGTTTGGAGGTAATAGGGATCGAACTCAGGATCTTTAGAACACAAGCGTTCGTCTCACGGAGGAGTTAACACTGCGACCTAGAAAGATCTGATGTGAAAACTTGATATTCGTGGGAATGTAGCGGACAACTCACTGTTGGTTGGGCGCAACTCCTTCCAGCAGAACTATCATGGTGCGGCCTAGATGTCCTGTGAGAGAGCACTCCAGAGATACGACTGGGCGGGTCTTCTTCCTGAAATCATGAGAATATTATCAAGTTTAGTTTTACAAACAGAATCTCGCCAACTCAAAAATTTCGTTAACTAGAAAGAAGTACCTGAAGTAATGTACTATACGGTTCCGGGTATATTTGTGGTGATGGAGAGAAGGGTTTTAGCGGGTATGGCGCATGTTTTCAGCGCTGGAACCCCGCACTTCGTCTTGAACCATAGAAGATTTTGCCGCCTCTCACAAGAAAAAAAAAAAAACTAGAAAGAATTGTTCGGCCTTGTCAAACTACACTCCTTATTATAAATGTGTTTCTTTGTGTTTTTATATCACTTTTCCACATCTTTGAATATCCTAATATCTTATTTTTGCCTATAATTGCGCCACTGGTTGCTGCTCACATTAAAGCAGCTACTCATTTTTCTTCACGAGGTATGAGTGGACCCCAAACACCCAAGAACAGAGCAGAAAAAAATCCTGTGACTCACTCGGCCACAGTGACTTCAATCTAGACTTAATTACACAGAGATATTGCAAAAATGTCTATTAATTCATACCTTAAGTCGATTAACATTTTGTTGCGCATCTCATTTGATCTTAAAGAAAGAGTGGGACATGAAACTTTGACAACTAAATATTGCACTCGGTGGGATTCCGGCTATTGTTTCTTTTTTTGTGTAATACAGTCTGGCTAGGGGACTATAAACAGGGAATAGACCAGCATTGGCTTGGTTCTGGGGGCCCTTGTCAATTATTAGCCTCCTTGTAAAGACAGTGATAGAAGTGTTGTGTATTCCTCCACTGTCTGGCTACCATCTTTCACGATGACGCCACCCTATGATGTTAATACAAAATGAAAGCAGCCATGTTTCACAGACTTACCTATAAGTGAGACTGGAGTGGAGGTTGGTGATTTCGGCCTCTAGTTTGAGGCCGGATAGCGAGGCCAGCAGGCGAGTGCGGTGGATGCGGGCCACCGCGAACACTATCAGACGGGCCCTCTCTTCACTGCGGCCCGGCCCAGGGACTGGATGTGAACAGGGTACATGGGATATTAGTTAGGTTTCGATTTCTTTTTGAAATGACAAACTTGTATTACATATACGAGTATGTAAGAGATTCCAACATCCTTTTTATTAATATTTAATACACTCATTCATTATAAAATAAAAATAATAATTATATATAAAAATGAGGCATCCCCGCTCCATCTTCGTAGGGTAAGCTTCTTATGAGCCTCCTTGCTCCTCTTATTCTCAATCCAAGTGCTCTTATTATTCACATTTGTCCTTGTGCTTTTAACCAAGATAGTATTTGGGAATAGGGTTTGTTCCACTTTGTTGAAAGATTGAATGACAATCTCCTCACATATGTCATATTCTTTGTGGAGCACACCTTCTACGGTATAGACTAGTGGTGTGAATGAACCTCTAACCTCTTCTGGTTTTTTTTTTGTGTTAGTTTGGCACAACTGTAGTGGGTAGATAAGCATAATGAACCACCAAATTTAATCATTTTCTAACATCCATTTAATTTTTTTCTCGTAATGCCCCCACTGGTCGCTAATCATACAAATAGCTACTCATTTCTCTTCACGAGGTATGAATGAACCCTGGACATGTAAGTACAGAGCAGAAATTTCTGCGATGCTGAGAATCAAACCCAATGAGATGCTGGGAATCGAACCAGGTCTTCGTGAAAAAGCCAGTACTCTAGTGGGTCACGGTGACTACAGGAGCAAATTAATAAATAGAACTACGAGAAGAAAGCATATGAGGTTTCTCTACTTACACTGGGGAGGTCCAGCATATGAGCTTTCTCTACTTACACTGGGGAGCTCCAGCATATGAGCTGTCTCTACTTACACTGGGGAGCTCCAGCATATGAGCTGTCTCTACTTACACTGGGGAGCTCCAGCATATGAGCTGTCTCTACTTACACTGGGAAGCTCCAGCATATGAGCTTTCTCTACTTACACTGGGAAGCTCCAGCATATGAGCTTTCTCTACTTTACACTGGGGAGGTCCAGCATATGAGCTTCCTCTACTTACACTGGGGAGCTCCAGCCATTGATCTTTCTCTACTTACACTGGGGAGCTCCAGCATATGAGCTTCCTCTACTTACACTGGGGAGGTCCAGCATATGAGCTGTTTCTACTTACACTGGGGAGCTCCAGTATATTATTATTATTATTATTATTATACAACGCTTTATTAGGTATAAATGGACATTATGTACACAAAAATTTAAAAATGAATTATTAAAATGGAAAACAATGAAAATATATACAATAAAAATGAAAAAGAATAGAAAATTATAAAAACATATGTCCTAACTAAAGGGCGCGGTTATTGCCTATGGCAATCTCTTCCACTCAACCCTTTCATTGAGCTTTCTCTACTTACACTGGGGAGCTCCAGCACATGAGCTTTCTCTACTTACACTGGGGAGCTCCAGCGGGTTGAGGGGTAGGGGTTGAGGGCGGTGCAATGTGGACACCCCCCTCCCCCTTCTCCACATCAATATCGTCCGGTTTCTTAGCACCGCTGCTGCTGTTCGGCTTGTAATTCTCAGAGACGTCTGCAGGACCCATGGATATTCTAGAACATAATAAAAGAGCAGATATCATCCGGCTTCTTAGCATTGCTGCTTTTTGTAAGGGGCGGAAGGACATGGGTTCGATCACAGGGACTGTCGGTAAGGGAAACGGTACGTTGAATCAAAAAATTTTTAAGCAAATTATATTTACTTTTTTGAGAACAAATCGATTCAATGATCAAAAATATAGCATTCCATTAAAAAAAAAAAAAAAAAAAAAAAAAAAACAAAGTTGACCTCAAAAAAAGTTTGAACAAGACCTTTGAGAGAAACGTGAATCTGCCTAATAATTTTTCCCCTAAAATCCATTATGACTTTACTTCGCACGTTTTTTTATACTACTAACGGTTTTTGAGATATTTGACTGTATCTTTTAAAATGGGTCACCCTGTATAAGTATAAGTAGTGCTTTATTACTGTCAGCGCAAGACAGGTAGTCCCATTATGCCAACAGTTTATGCCTTAAAAGAGAGGTACATTATGCCAATGTACCTCTCTATTAAGGAAAAATGTCTAACTGGGGACATTAAATAGGGAGAAGACCAGTGTCTCGCCAGAGTACTATAAACAGAAAACGGACTAACGGACTAGCCAACCCTACCAAGCCAGACTAGCTTTCAGTTTCTCAAGCGTTTAATGGTTTATATAAATAAATAAAAAACCTAGTTCTCCTGATGGTTGATCGCACAAAGAAATATGTGCTTCGGAACGGGCCAACTTTTCCACTTAAGGACTGAGTGTTCACCCAGCACCGAATTACTATTATTATCATTATTGTAAAATATAAAGTGTTTATTATAATATAAACACTTTATTAGATAAGAAGACATATGTACAATACAAATAATTATTATTATAACAATGAAAAAAATAAAATAAATGGAAACAATATCTATACTTATAAAAGAGAGTTTCACTCACTGTCTGACTGACTGACTCACTGATTCATCACTGTTTCTCCGAACTGGTAAGTCCTAGGAAGCTGAAATTTTGTAGGTAGCTTTGTCTTATAGTCTAAATGTGCAATAAGACAGGATTTTTCAAAATGCTCTTCCACCCACGCCTTATCAATGATATAAAACCCCTTCAACACAAGCCGCCCGCTCACCTATGCGCCACCGTCTTGGTCTCAGGCATGGATGGCAATCTCTTCCACCTAACCCTTATCAATGATAGAAAACCCCTTCAATTTCATTATAAAACCCCTTCAACACAAGCCGCCAGCTCTTCCACCCAACCCTTATCACTGATATAAAACCCCTTCAACACAAGCCGCCCGCTCACCTATGCGCTACCGTCTTGGTCTCAGGCATGGATGGCAAGCTCTTCCACCCAACCCTTATCAATGATATAAAACCCCTTCAATTTCATTATAAAACCCTTCAACACAAGCCGCCAGCTCTTCCACCCAACCCTTATCAATGATATAAAACCCCTTCAATTTCATTATAAACTCCTTCAACAAAAGCCGCCCGCTCACGTATGCGCCACCGTCTTGGTCTCAGGCATGGATGGCAATCTCTTCCACCTAACCCTTATCAATGATATAAAACCCCTTCAATTTCATTACAAACCCCTTCACCACAAGCCGCCCGCTCACCTCTTCTCACTTTTCTGTTATCTAATACAACTTCTCACTTTACTGTTTATACTGATTAAATTGAGAGGTTAGTTGATGGCTTCGTAGTTCAGCACGTATACCTGCTAATAAGAGCAAATAAGCTCGAAACAGCTGTCCAGGTATATTCTGATATTCATGTACATCTAGTAGTCTAGTACCATTTCTCACTCTTTGGTTAATACTGATACTATTGCCTATGGCAATCTCTTCCACGAAACCATTATCAATGATATAAAACCCCTTCAACACAAGCCGCCCGCTCACCTATGCGCCACGGTCTTGGTCTCAGGCATGGTCGCGTACAGGTCCAGAAGATAGTAGACGGTCTTCCAGCAGCGAGGGGTGGACAGGGGCGGCAAGTCCTCGGGCTTCTGCTTGCTGGGGGAGTGGCGCCCCTCGGTCAGAGCCAGGGGCGTACCCGAGAGAATGCCTGGGATTATGTCACGCGCTGCGGGCTCACCGAGATTCATGTAACCTGGGACCAAAGATAACGTAGATAGAATTCATGTAATAATAATGTATATTTATTTTAGTTTTTTTTTACAATTTTTGTGGCTCTCTTAGAATTGAATTCGGAGCAAAAAATATTTCTTTTTACAAAAAACGAACACAATACTTCCGATTTCTAATATTAGAAATTCCTCGGAAGTAATACAGCTAGAGTGAGTTGTTCTTCCGCCTTATAACAGTCTAGGCTTCTACGCTCCATGAACGACGCTAGATAATGTTACTAATGTGTTGTTATTACCATGGTAACAGCCAATCACACAACTGAAATCAGATACCAGAAATCAAAGAAACAAACATGGCACCAGCATCAATGGCATTCCGGCTGAACCCAGACTGGGTGAGGTTAATGTAGGTAGCGTGGGCTTGTGAGTTTCCAGCAGAGGCTAACAGCCCGTCTTGATATGACCATGCAGTTGAAAGCGACGTTTAACACACAAAACAATACTATAATAACCTTGTACATGTCAGCGGAGTTAATTTATTCGGGCCCTAATAGAGTCTAGTCTAAGGACGTACACTTCTCATTTAGTCACTAAAGTTAAGCAACGTCCAGCGAGACTAGGACTAATAGTCACCCTTCGAAAGTGAATGGGTGACCATTCAAATTCGAACCCTCATGATGCTGTCTCTTTCCAGCCCCACTCAGGCTGGATCAATTTTAGTAGCTGGTTTGTGATTTTCCAGTGAATGGAGGGTAAAACCAAAGTATATGCCACACGAAAAAGAGGAAGACCACGACTTAGATGGGAGGATCAGGTCCTGGAGGATGTGCGAGTAATGGGAGTGACTGGTTGGGGCACGACAGTGAAGGACCGATCCGCATGGAGGCGAATTATTGAGGAGGCCAAGGCCCACCCCGGGCTGTAGTGCCAATTAGTAAGGCAAGGAGGGTAAAACCTCCGTCGTGATATAACCATGCAGTTGAAAGCCACGTTGAACCCAAATTAAAAAAAAAAAAACTTTTTTTTACAAAAACGAACACAATACTTCCGATTTCTAATATTAGAAATTTCTCGGAAGTAATTGTACCTCGCAAATATTATGTAATGTGAAACCTAACGCACGATTAGGTCAGTGTTAAGACACTCGTATAGCCATGCGAAAGGTCCCAGGTTTGAACTCAAGAGACGACAAAATATTTTGATTATAGCTGTGTTAGTAAGTATTACCTCCCGGTTCACTCGTGTTGACCTATGAAAGGTATTGTGGCGCCTCTTCCCAGTCAGAAGGGAGGCATGCGTTGATATGTAAGCTACAACACAGTTCACAAGCGTCTACTCTCTCATTTATCTCTCTAGAACTCTTTCCATTTATGAACCTTTCACGTATCGTTATGAGGGGATCGATTTCAACAAGTTATTAAAACTCCCGATCCACTCTATAAAAAAATGGAATTTCAAAAGTCAGTCGAAATTTCACTATTGGTGACTACAACAACCGGTTTTTCGTTAATTTTTTTTAGGAAATCCTATATTTAATTAATTTGTGGTGGGTCAACTCTCATTGATTTATTGAAAACTCAAGCCACAGCCAAGAGTACAGATCCCGACAAAAAGCGGTTAAATCTCCGCCGGTGGTGGTTATACTTGTTAGTCGTATCTCCTTTGCACAAGGAGCCTTTGTACCAAATTTCAAGTCAATAGCTAAAAGCGTTCTCGAGATATCTTATTTACAGATTTTCCCTTTGTTTCAAACACATTATGTAACCAATTTTGTTATCTCGGTTCCCACAGTGCCTTATCATGGGTTCTCATGAATCATCACATAGGCTCACAAATCATCAGGTATATAAAGAGGGAATCAGCCCTGCTTGAGCCAGTTTTGTTCGGTTTCTCGGAGAGTTAACATCGTCTCTGCTTGTCGGTTCGGTTTTTTTTTTTTTTTTTTTCAATACCCATGTTTTAAAATGTTATGTGAAAATATCTATTCCATTTTATTTTAATTTTTATTTCATCCATGTGTTAAGTGATTTTCCGTTTAAATTGCAGTCGACAGCATAGCAAATTAGGGTGAGTGTTTTTATGCATGCTTAAATTATATTATCTTTTCCTTAAAAACGGGATACCACTGAGTGTAACATTTTAAATGGAAAGTGTTGCGGACTGTTGCGCAACGTTTCTTGATCATCCATGAAACATTGCGCAGCGTTGCCCAACATTTTGAATATAAAATGGGAAGTGTTGCAAAGCTTCACGAATTTAATGTCGCTCAAAATTCCTTATGATCCATGAAACGTTGCGAGACAAAATGTTGCACTTAGTGAGATTCTGGTAGAACTAAAATTTTCTCTTCTTTTTTTTCATCATACCTCTATTTTTTTGTCTCACATTTTTGTGTTTTTTCCACAATCCACTTTATTTTCAACTAAATTTTCCCATCGAGTGGCTAGTTGTCTACCTAGTATAGTTTTGAACTGTGAGGTTTTTTTTTCTGAATATTTCATCACCTCAGCCATTCTCTTTCTTTGTCCTATTCTAATTTACTGAACTATACAGTGAACGTAAAGTCCCGGGACGGATTTTTATCTTTTTAACGGTTTAAGATAGATACTTGAATTTTTGCATAAAGTTCTAACACAAGTTTTATATTATTAGTATTATATTATTAATACTGTCAATTTTATATTTAATTTTTACCATTGTTTGTCTGTATATATGTTCTGCTAATAAAGAGTTTCTAAAAAAATAAAAAAAATAAAATAAGTTTGCCAAGTTCTACAGGGTGTCCCAAAAGTAGTTAAACAGGCATCAACTTTCGATTTAAATAGTACATCATATTTTTTTATTCAATATTTGAAATCTACGTCAAATTTTACACACAATTGACCCCTAAATTGATTATTTGATTAAAAGTATCTGCGATCAACACCGCGGAATTATGGACTTTTTTTTATTTAAATAAAGGTGTTTAAACCCAGAGTGTGATACATCAAATCGGTGTAATTTTTAGTGCTAAATTACGTGGTAGCATTGGTTTCTTTTCCATATTTTACACGTCTGTACACACAGCTGGTGATCAAACTTTGGTCCTCCGAGAATCTTGCTCGAACACTCGCTATAAAACTGGACGTGTAAAATATGGAAAACTCAATTCTACCAAGTAATTTAGCATGAAAAAATTCACTGATTCGCTAAATCACAATCTAGGTTTTAACACTTTTGTTTCAAAGAAATTCTATGATTCCGTGGGGTTGATCCCAGATCCATTTTCTCAAAGTATCGAGTTAGGGGTCAATTGGGTAGAGAATTGAACGTAGTTTTCGAATATTGAAAAAAAAATAGAGGGTTCTATTTAAAAATCGAAAGTTGATGCTTGTTTCACTACTTTCGGGACACTTTGTAGAAATTTCGATTAGAACAGAAAATGGTCAAATGCGTTAGAACTTCATACAAAAATTCAAATCTCTATCTTAAAGCGTTAAAAAATATCACACACTCTTTGTCCATTTCATTAATTAAACACCTTTTCTCTGTCCTTTCCTTTATTATCTATCACACTCACTCTTATCTTTTCTAAGTATTCTCTGTTCTTTCCTTTATTATCTATTACACTCTTATCTTATTTAACTATTCTCTGTCTATTTCTTTTTTCGTCAATAGTTCATCCATTGTACTTCTTTGTTCATTTCATCAATAATTATCTATCACTTTTTTTTCCTCATCTCTGTTTTTTCTCTTTTCATCAATTATTATCTATCTCACCTTTTCACTTTCTCTTTTTTCTGTACTTTTCACTTATCATCCATCAATCATCTCATACCTATTTTCTTTCTTTCTCGTTCTATATCCTTCTTCTTTTATTTCTAACACATAACCTCTTAGTTTAATCTCTGTACAAATATTTTTCCATCAATTCTTACTAATTCACTTTCTCCTTCTCTTAATATTTTTTTTCTTTATTATTTGTAACAATATTTTTCTCTTTTCAATAAAGTATCTAATCACCTATTCTTTTTCCATATTATTTGTTCTCTTATCTTTTCATCCTGTATCGTATCTCTCACCCATTCTCCTACTCCCTTGTTCTTCTCATCAATTATCTCTCACCTTTTCTCTTTCTCCCTGAATCTTTCCTCTTTTCATAAATTATCTCCAATCTATTCTATTTTTCCCTTGTTCTATTCTCTTTCATTAGTTATCTCTCACCTATTTTTCTTTCTTTTTTTTTTATCAATAATCTTACACCTATTCTCCTACTCCTTTGTCCTTTTCTTTCATGAATTACCTCTCACCTCTTCTCATTCTCCCTGGTTCTATTCTTGATTGATAAATAATCTCTCACTATTATCTTTCGTCTTTTTTCATTAATTTTCTCTCACTCATTCTTTTTTTCCTTTGTTCTATTCTTTTGTCATATTCTTTTGTAAAAAACACCACTTACTGGGCTAATTATTTATTTAATTATCTCTCACCAATTCTCTTTCTCCATTGTTATTCTTTTTTCATCAATTATCTCTCACACATTATCTTTCTCCCTTGTTCTATTCTTTTGTCATAAATTATCTCTCACCCATTCTCTTTCTCCTTTGTTCTATTCTTTTGTCATTAATTATCTCTCACCCATTATCTTACTCCCTTGTTCTATATTTTTCATCAATTATCTCTCACCCATTCTCTTTCTCCTTTGTTCTATTCTTTTGTCATAAATTATCTCTCACCCATTCTCTTTCTTCTTTGTTCTATTCTTTTTTATTCAATTATCTCTCACCCATTCTCTTTCTCCTTTGTTCTATTCTATTTTAATCAATTATCTCTCACTCATTCTCTTTCTCCTTTGTTCTATTCTTTTGTCATAAATTATCTTACACCCATTATCTTTCTCCTTTGTTCTATATTTTCATCAATTATCTCTCACTCATTCTCTTTCTCCTTTGTTCTATTCTTTATTAATCAAATATCTCTCACCCATTCTCTTTTTCCTTTGTTCTATTCCTTTGTCATAAATTATCTCTCACCCATTCTCTTTCTTCTTTCTCCTTTGTTCTATTCTTTTGTCATAAATTATCTCTCACCCATTCTCTTTCTTCTTTCTCCTTTGTACTATTTTTTTGTCATAAATAATCTCTCACCCATTCTCTTTCTCCTTTGTTCTATTCTTTTGTCATAAATTATCTCTCACCCATTCTCTTTCTCCTTTGTTCTAATCTTTTGTCATAAATTATCTCTCACCCATTCTCTTCCTCCCTTGTTTTATTCTTCTTTCATTAATCATCTTTCGCTAATTCTCTTTTTCCCTTGTTCTATTCTTCTTTCATCAATTATCTCTCACCCATTCTCTTCCTCCCTTGTTCTATTCTTTTCTAATTAATTATTTTTCACCCATTTTTTCTCCTTTGTTCTATTATTCTTTCATCAATTATCTCTCACTCATTGTCTTTGTCCCTTGTTCTTTTTTCCATGAATTATCTCTCACCCATTCTCTTTCTCTCTTGTTCTTTTCTTTTGTCATAAATTATCTCTCACCCATTCTCTTCCTCCCTTGTTCTATTCTTTTCTAATTAATTATTTTTCACCCATTTTTTTCTCCTTTATTCTATTATTCTTTCATCAATTATCTCTCACTCATTGTCTTTGTCCCTTGTTCTTTTTTCCATGAATTATCTCTCACCCATTCTCTTTCTCTCTTGTTCTTTTCTTTCGTCATAAATTATCTCTCACCCATTCTCTTTCTCCTTTGTTCTATTCTTTTTAATTCAATTATCTCTCACCCATTCTCTTGCTCCTTTGTTCTTTTCTTTTGTCATAAATTATCTCTCACCCATTCTCTTTCTTCCTTGTTTTATTCTTTTTTAATCAATTGTCTCTCACCCATTCTCTTCCTCCCTTGTTCTATTCTTTTCTAATTAATTATTTTTCACCCATTTTTTCTGTCCTTTGTTCTATTATTCTTTCATCAATTATCTCTCACTCATTGTCTTTGTCCCTTGTTCTTTTGTCATAAATTATCTCTCACCCATTCTCTTTCTCCTTTGTTCTATTCCTTTTTAATCAATTATCTCTCACCCATTCTCTTTCTCCCTTGTTCTATTCTTCTTTTTTCAATTATCTTTCACACATTCTCTTTCTTCTTTGTTTTGTTATTCTTTCTTTTGTAAATAACATCGCTTACCGGGCTAATTATTTATTTAATTATCTAATGCTACATTTGTATTAAGTTTAGTATTAAGAATATTGACATTAGTTCTATGCTACATTAGTATTAAGTTTAATATTAAGATATAGACATTAGCTCTTACGTTACATTAGCAATAAGTATAGTATTAAGAATATTGACATTTATTTTCTTTGTACTTACATAATTTACTTTTTCTTTCACTTGTTGGCGCCACAAGTTTTTTTTTCGATTTAGTTTATAGAGAAGTGGATTAGGCCTTACAATATGTATCCCTTCTGTGCAAGGGATACATATATTAGGGCGCATTACGATTCGGCCCAAAAAGGTTTATGAAAAAGGTTTTCGATTTCAGGTAAAAAAGGTCACCGAACGATTCGTCCCAAAACGTTATCTTGACCAAAAAATAAACAACACGATTCGGCCCAGTGCAACATTCTAAGTACCGTACATATTGAGGGATATTTTATTATTCAACATTAAATCACGGAATTACCTTCTATGTATATCAGGCTTTGGCCTTCTATGTATTTTACCTAACCCAACTATATTCTTGAGGCATGGCCTTCTATGCATTTTACCTAACCCTACTATAAACCTGAGGCATTGCCTTATATGTATTAACCCTAACCCTACTATATTCTTGAGGCATGGCCTTCTATGTATTTTACCTAACCCTACTTTAAACCTAAGGCATTGCCTTCTATGTATTATCCCTAACCCTACTATATTCTTGAGGCATGGCCTTCTATGTATTTTACCTAACCCTACTATATTCTTGAGGCATGGCCTTCTATGTATTTTACCTAACCCTACTATATTCTTGAGGCATGGCCTTCTATGTATTTTACCTAACCCTACTATATTCTTGAGGCATGGCCTTCTATGTATTTTACCTAACCCTACTATATTCTTGAGGCATGGCCTTCTATGTATTTTACCTAACCCTACTGTCAAACACTCAAATAAACACTGATAACAAAAATGACTGTTACTGGTTCAAAACAATAACATCGTGAACATCGCCATTGTTCTCAGTTCTTTCAGGGCAACGTTTCCATTCTATTTTGTAGGGATTTTTTGGTGGAATGAAAGTGGGACTTTTTGTTAGAATGAAAGTGGGATTTTTTGTGTGGGATCAAAACTTGATAGTGTGTTTTGGGACGAATCGGGTTATGGGCCGAATCATGCTGTCTTTTTTTGTGTTTTTTTGGGGCCGAATCATGCTATGGAAAAGGTCTACTCAGGTAATTTGGGCCGAATCGTGAAGTTCCCATATATTATTATAGGGGATACCACTTAGGAAGTTAGAAAAAACGGGCTGGAACTCTACCCCTTGGGTGGCCTGGAAACGAGTTCATTTTGTTAATTTTTTTTTAATAGACGAATGGTCTTGAATTATTTTTAAGAATAACCTTTCTATCGTATAAGATCTCTGTTTTGGCGAGGAAAGGTCCGGCTGTAGGGGAGGAGGAGGCCGAGGGTGTTGGGTTGTACTTTTTAGCTACAACTCAACACCTATTTTACAAGCGATAGTACGAGATAATACTAGTTACACCGCGTATTATCGCTTTTTCCTTCTTTTTTTTTTTTGCTTATTGTATTTTCCCTTTGTAGCATGGTTCAATGTTGCATGATTTTCTATGTTTTCTTCTATTTTTGGCTTCCCTTTTTTCTCTTTATTGTACTGTTCAATTGTGCATGTTGTTCTCAGGATTCATTTTCAGCCTATCCAGCCTACCAACTCTACACAGTCACAACACAACAATGATATTGTTGTGTTGCATATTAATTTTATTAGGCCGCTCAATATCTGCCCAAAATGTTGCTTAGCTTCTTAGCTTTAAGTTTAGTATTAAGAGTATAAATCGGATGAGGTTAGAGTGGCAGTAAATGAATCTGCCCAAAATGTTGCTTAGCTTTTTAGCTTTAAGTTTAGTATTAAGAATATAAGGGGGATTAGTTTAGAGTAAACGTTGCTTAGTTTTTTAGCTTTAAGTTTAGTATTAAGAATATAAGAGGGGTAGGATTTGATTGGCAGTTACATCTGTCCTAAACGTTGCCTTAGCTTCTTAGCTTTAAAGTTTTAACTCCTCTTTAGCTTTTAATTTATTAACTGTTTTTTGTGTATGTTGTATTTTGTGGTTTTCCTTATTTGCATGATTTGGTACTTTTGCATTCTTAGTTTTTTGTTTGTTTCAGAACTTATGTAAATATGTCATAGTTGGGCCTGCAACTCGTACATTCAGCATATCCAACTCTCCTAGCCCAACCCATTCAGTCTACCCATATTCCCGCAAAAACCACAAAGTTATTTTTGTACTTTTGATTTTTGTTATTTTCCTTCTTTTTTATGATATTGTTGTGTTGCATATTAATTTTATTATTATTTTACCGATCTAAGTCAGTTTTTGAGTATGAGAAACAACAGATACAATACAAGTTATAAGATCAGATGTTAAGTGTGATAAAAAACATATATTATACTATACAAGCGATCAGGTGTCAGGTATTAAGTGTGATGAACAACAGATACTATACATGTGGTCAAGCATGATTATTTTTGCATGTTTTTACATATTTTTTTTTTTTTTTAATTTGAATGCATGTTTTTCGTAGAAGGTTTTTCTTATGGTGAGGATAGGACCGGGTGTAGGGGTGGAGGAGCCCGAGGGTGTTGGGTTGTAGTGTTATGCTACAACCCAAACACCTATTTCAAAAGCGACAGTACGAGATAATACTAGTTACATCGCGTATTATCGCTTTCTTTTTTTTTTTTTTCTTCTTTTTCTTTTCTTGTCGCATTTTGTGGCTTTATAATGGTTGCATGCTTTGTATATTTTTTCTTCCCTTAATTGTTATTTTTTTACTTTCTGTATTAAATATTACATTTTTGCATGATTTTACAATGTTGCATTCTAAGTTTGTTTCAGAACTGATTTCAATGTGTGAAAACCAACTCAAATAGGCCACGCAACTCACACTGTACATCGAGCCAACGTAAACCAGATTCTATACACTCGATGAGGTCAGGTATGCTATTCCAGTGATCAGGTCGGGTGTTGGGTGAGATAAAATATAGATACTATACAAGCGATCAGGTGTCAGGTAATAAGTGTGATAAACAATATTTGCTATACAAGCGATAAGGTGTCAGGTATTAAGTGTGATAAAACAACAGATACTAGACAAGCGATCAGGTGTCAGGTATTGAGTGTGGTAAACAACAGATACTATACAAGCGATCAGGTGTCAGGTATTGAGTGTGGTAAACAACAGATACTATACAAGCGATCAGGTGTCAGGTATTGAGTGTTGTAAACAACAGATACTATACAAGCGATCAGGTGTCAGGTATTGAGTGTGGTAAACAACAGATACTAGACAAGCGATCAGGTGTCAGATATTGAGTGTTATAAACAAACAGATACTATAAGCGATCAGGTGTCAGGTACTAAGAGTGATAAACAACAGATACTATACACGCGATTAAGTGTCAGGTATTAAGTGTGATAAACAACAGATACTATACAAGCGATCAGGTGTCAGGTATTAAGTGTGATAAACAATAGATACTATACAAGCGATCAGGTGTCAGGTATTAAGTGTGATAAACAACAGATTACTATACAAAAAATGTGGTGAAGCATGATTTTTTGCATGTTTTTATTATTGTTTTTAAGCTCGAATGCATGTTTTTGTATAAGATTTCTGTTATGGTGAGGAAAGGATCGGGAGTTGGGTTGTAGTGTTAGGCTACAACCCAACATCTATTTCAAAAGCGACAGTACGAGATAATACTAGTTACATCGCGTACTATCGCTTTTTTTCCCTTTTTTTTTTGCTTATTGTATTATCCCCTTGTAGCATGGTTTAATGTTACATGATTTTGTGTTGCATGATTTTCTATGTTTTCTTCTAATTTTGGCTTGCCTTCTTTCTCTTTATTGTACTGTTCAATTGTGCATGGTGTTCTTAGGATTCTTTTTCAGCCTATCCAGCCTGCCCATTCTACACAGTCGGGCCGGTCGCTCAACCTAACCCTGTCGATCGAGACTAGACGGTATGATAGTTTTTATTGTTGCATGTTATAATCTATACTTTTGTGTGTTTTTTTTCTCGTCATAATGGTACTGTTTCTTGTACTTGCTGTATTTAGGATTACCATTTCTGTATTTTACAATAGTGCATTCTCAGTTTGTTTCAGAACTGATTTCAAAGTGTAAATAGTTACATAAACTAGCCCAATACGCAACCAGTCGAACAACCTAACGCAAACGCATCCAGTCCAACTAGCCCACGCAACCCCACCTAGTCCAACCAGCCCACGCATCTCACCCAGTCCATCCAGCCCACGCATCTCACCCAGTCCAACTAGCCCAAGCAACGCACCCAGTCCATCCAGCCCAAGCAACACACCTAGTCCAACCACCTCATTGCTACCCACCCAGTCCACCCCTGACCACGAAACGCACCAAGTCCAACCAGCCCACGCAAAGCACCCAGTTCATCCAGGCCCACGCAAAGCACACAGTCCAACCAGCCCAAGCAACACACCCAGTCAAACCAGCCCATGCAACCGACTCAGTCTAATTTGCCGCCCACTCCAACCACCTCATTCTACCCACCCAGTCTAACCAGCCCACGCAAAGCACCGAGGTCCATCCGGCCCAAGCAACGCACCTAGTTTAAACTCCCCCAAGCAACACACCCAGTCCAACCGGCCCACGCAACCCACGGATCCCACCCAGTCCAACCAGGCCAAGCAACGCACTCAGTCCAACAGGCCCACCCAACCCACGGATCACACCCAGTCCAACCAGCCCACGCAAAGCACCCAGTCCATCCAGCCCACGCAAAGCACGCAGTCCAACCAGCCCATTTAAACCGACTCAGTCTAATTTGCCGCCCACTCCAACCACCTCATTCTACCCACCCAGTCTAGCCAGCCCACGCAAAGCACCGAGTCCATCCGGCCCAAGCAACGCACCTAGTTTAAACTCCCCAAAGCAACACACCAGTCCAACCGGCCCACGCAACCCAAGGATCCCACCCAGTCCAACTAGGCCAAGCAACGCACTCAGTCCAACAGGCCCACGCAACCCACGGATCCCACCCAGTCCAACCAGGCCAAGCAACGCACTCAGTCCAACAGGCCCACGCAACCCACGGATCACACCCAGTCCAACCAGGCTAAGCAACACACTCAGTCCAACCAGCCCACGCAACGGTGAGTTGAGAATATAAACATCGGATTAACTCTATATTAGTATTAAGAATATGGGCATAAGTTCTAACGCCACATTAGTATTAAAAATATGGACATTAGCCCTATGCTACAATAGTATTAGGAATATAGACATTAGCTCTCGTGCTAGCTACATTAGTATTAAGATTTGTATTAAGAATATTGACATTAGTACTATGCTACATTAGTTTTTAAGTTTAGTATTAAGAATATTGACATTGGCTCTCATGCTACATTAGTATTAATTTTAGTATTAAGGATATTGACATTAGCTCTACGCTACATTAGTATTAAGAATTCTGACATTAGCCCTATGCTACATTAGTATTAAGAATATTGACATTAGCTCTCATGCTACATTAGTATTAAGTTTAGTATTTAGAATATGGCTCTAATGCTACATTAGTATTAAGTTTAGTATTAAGAATATTGACATTAAGTCTCATACTACATTAGTATTAAGTTTAGTATTAAGAATATTGACATTAGCCCTATGCAACATTAGTGTTAAGTTTAGTATTAAGAATATAGACATCAGCAATAGGCTACATTACTAAAAGGTTTAGTATTAAGATATACCTAGACATTAGCTCTAACGTTACATTAGTATTAAGTTTAGTATTAAGAATATTGACACACGAATAGAAATGCTTTTCTTTACACTTTCCTTAATTCACCTTTTTCTTCACTTGTTGGCGCACACAAGTTTTTTTCGATTTAGTTTATAGAGAAGTGGATTAGGCCTTACAATATGTATCCCTTGCACAGAAGGGATACATATTGTAGGGGATACCACTTAGGAAGTTAGAAAAACGGGCTGGAAACTCTACCTCTTGGGTGGCTGGAAACGAGTTCATTTTGTTAATATTATTTAATAGACGAATGGTCTAAAATATTTTTAAGAATAACCTGTCTATCGTATAAGATCTCTATTTTGGCGAGGAAAGGTCCGGCTGTAGGGGAGGAGGAGGCCGAGGGTGTTGGGTTGTACTTTTTAGCTACAACCCAACACCTATTTTACAAGCGATAGTACGAGATAATACTAGTTACATCGCGTATTATCGCTTTTTATTTTTTTATTTTTTTTTTTTTTGCTTATTGTATTTTCTCTTTGTAGCATGGTTTAATGTTGCATGATTTTGTGTTGCATGATTTTCTATGTTTTCTTCTATTTTTGGCGTGCCTTCTTTCTCTTTATTGTACTGTTCAATTGTTCATGGTGTTCTCAGGATTCTTTTTCAGCCTATCCAGCCTACCGATTCTACACAGGGCTGCCGCTCAACCTAACCCTGTCGATCGAGACTAGACGGTATGATAGTTTTAATTTAGTATTAATAATTTAAAGGGGGGGGGGGGGGGGTTACAGTTATTAAATCTGCCCAAAACGTTGCTTAACTTTTTAGCTTTAATTTTAGTATTAAGAATATAAGGGGGATAAGATTAGAGTGGCAGTTCACGAATCTACCAAACGTTGCTTAGCTTTTTAGCTTTAAGTTTAGTATTAAGAATATAAGGGGGATAAGATTAGAGAGGCAGTTAATAACTCTGCCCAAAACGTTGCTTAGCTTTTTAGCTTTAAGTTTAGTATTAAGAATATAAGGAGGATAAGATTAGAGTGGCAGTTAATAAATCTGCCCAAAACGTTGCTTAGCTTTTTAGCTTTTAAGTTTAGTATTAAGAATATAAGGGGGATAAGATTAGAATGGCAGTTAACGAATCTGCCCAAAACGTTGCTTAGCTTTTTAGCTTTAGGTTTAGTATTAAGAATATAAGGGGGATAAGATTAGACTGGCAGTCATAATTCTGCCCAAAACGTTGCTTAGTTTTTTAGCTTTCAGTTTAGTTTTAAGAACATAAGGGGGATAAGATTAGAGTGGCAGTTAATTAATCTGCCTAAAACGTTGCTTAGCTTTTTAGCTTTAAGTTTAGTATTAAGAATATAAGGGGGATAAGATTAGAGTGGCAGTTAATAAATCTGCCCAAAACGTTGCTTAGCTTTTTAGCTTTAAGTTTAGTATTAAGAATATAAGGGGGATAAGTTAGAGAGGCAGTTAATAAATCTGCCCAAAACGTTGCTTAGCTTTTTAGCTTTAAGTTTAGTATTAAGAATATAAGGGGGATAAGATTAGAGAGGCAGTAAATAAATCTGCCAAAACGTTGCTTAGCTTTTTAGCTTTAAGTTTAGTATTAAGAATATAAGGGGGATAAGATTAGAGAGGCAGTAAATAAATCTGCCCAAAACGTTGCTTAGCTTTTTTAGCTTTAAGTTTAGTATTAAGAATATAAGGGGGATCAGATTAGAGTGGCAGTTAATAAATCTGCCCAAAAACGTTGCTTAGCTTTTTAGCTTTAAGTTTAGTTTTAAAGAATATAAGGGGGATAAGATTAGAATGGCAGTTAACGAATCTGCCCAAAACGTTGCTTAGCTTTTTAGTTTTAGGTTTAGTATTAAGAATATAAGGGGGATAAGATTAGAGTGGCAGCTCATAATTCTGCCCAAAACGTTGCTTAGCTTTTTAGCTTTAAGTTTAGTATTAAGAATATAAGGTGGATAAGATTAGAGTGGCAGTTTAATAAAATTGCCCAAAACGTTGCTTAGCTTTTTAGCTTTAAGTTTAGTATTAAGAATATAAGGGTTATAAGATTAGAGTGGGGTTAATTAATCTGCCCAAAACGTTGCTTAGCATTTTAGCTTTAGGTTTAGTATTAAGAATATAAGGGGGATAAGTTTAGAGTGGCAGCTCATAATTCTTCCCAAAACGTTGCTTAGCTTTTTAGCTTTAAGTTTAGTATTAAGAATATAAGGGGGATAAGATTAGAGTGGCAGGTAGTAAAATTGCCCAAACGTTGCTTAGCTTTTTAGCTTTAAGTTTAGTATTAAGAAAATAAGGTGGATAAGATTAGAGTGGCAGATAATAAATCTGCCCGAAACGTTGCTTAGCTTTTTAGCTTTAAGTTTAGAAATAAGAATATAAGGGGGATAAGATTAGAGTGGCAGTTAATTTATCTGCCCAAAACGTTGCTTAGTTTTTAGCTTTCAGTTTAGTTTTAAGAATATAAGGGGGATAAGATTAGAGTGGCAGTTAATTAATCTGCCTAAAACTTTTGCTTAGCTTTTTAGCTTTAAGTTTAGTATTAAGAATTTTAAGGGGGATAAGATTAGAGAGGGCAGTAAATAAATCTGCCCAAAACGTTGCTTAGCTTTTTAGCTTTAAGTTTAGTATTAAGAATATAAGGGGGATAAGATTAGTGTGGCAGGTAATAAATCTGCCCAAAAACGTTGCTTAGCTTTTTAGCTTTAAGTTTAGTATTAAGAATATAAGGTGGATAAGATTAGAGTGGCAGTTAATTAATCTTGCCTAAAACGTTGCTTAGCTTTTTTAGCTTTAAGTTTAGTATTAAGAAATATAAGGGGGATAAGATTAGAGAGGCAGTAAAAAAAATCTGCCCAAAACGTTGCTTAGCTTTTTAGCTTTAAGTTTAGTTTAAGAATAAAGGGGGATAAGATTAGAGTGGCAGTTAATAAATCTGCCCAAAACGTTGCTTAGCTTTTTAGCTTTATTTTGTATTAAGAATATAAGGGGGATAAGATTAGAGTGCCAGATAATAAATCTGCTAAACGTTGCTTAGCTTTTTAGCTTTAAGTTTAGTATTAGAATATAAGGGGGATAAGATTAGAGTGGCAGTTAATTAATCTGCCCAAAACGTTGCTTAGCTTTTTAGTTTTCAGTTTAGTTTTAAAAAATATAAGGGGGATAAGATTAGAGTGGCAGTAATTAATCTGCCTAAAACTTTTGCTTAGCTTTTAAGCTTTAAGTTTAGTATTAAGAATATAAGGGGGATTAAGATTAGTGTGGCAGGTAGTAAATCTGCCCAAAACGTTGCTTAGTTTTTTTAGCTTTAAGTTTAGTATTAAGAATATAAGGTGGATAAGAATTAGAGTGGCAGATAAATAAATCTGCCCGAAACGTTGCTTAGCTTTTTAGCTTTAAGTTTAGTATTAAGAAATATAAGGGGGATAAGATTAGAGAGGCAGTAAATAAATCTGCCCAAAACGTTGCTTAGCTTTTTAGCTTTAAGTTTAGTATTAAGAATATAAGGGGGATAAGATTAGAGAGGCAGTTAAATAAATCTGCCCAAAACGTTGCTTAGCTTTTTAGCTTTAAGTTTAGTATTATGAATAAAAGGGGGGATAAGATTAGAGTGGCATTTAATAAATCTGCCCAAAACGTTGCTTAGCTTTTTAGCTTTAAGTTTAGTATTAAGAATATAAGGGGGATAAGATTAGAATGGCAGTTAACGAATCTGCCCAAAACGTTGCTTAGCTTTTTAGCTTTAGGTTTAGTATAAGAAAATAAGGTGGATAAGATTAGAGTGGCAGATAATAAATCTGCCCGAAACGTTGCTTAGCTTTTTAGTTTTAAAGTTTAGTATTAAGAATAAAAGGGGGATAAGATTTGTGTGGCAGGTAATAAATTGCCAAAACGTTGCTTAGCTTTTTAGCTTTTAAGTTTAGTATTAAGAATATAAGGTGGATAAGATTAGAGTGGCAGATAATAAATCTGCCTAAAACGTTGCTTAGCTTTTTAGCTTTAAGTTTAGTATTAAGAATATAAGGGGGATAAGATTAGAGAGGCAGTAAATAAATCTGCCCAAAACGTTGCTTAGCTTTTTAGCTTTAAGTTTAGTATTAAGAATAAAAGGGGGATAAGATTAGAGTGGCATTTAATAAATCTGCCCAAAACGTTGCTTAGTTTTTTTTAGCTTTAAGTTTAGTATTAAGAATATAAGGGGGATAAGATTAGAGTGCCAGATAATAAATCTGCCCAAAACGTTGCTTAGCTTTTTAGCTTTAAGTTTAGTATTAAGAATATAAGGGGGATAAGATTAGAGTGCCAGATAAAAATCTGCCTAAAACGTTGCTTAGCTTTTTAGCTTTAAGTTTAGTATTAAGAATATAAGGGGGATAAGATTAGAGTGGCAGTTAATTAATCTGCCCAAAACGTTGCTTAGCTTTTTAGCTTTAAGTTTAGTATTAAGAATATAAGGGGGATAAGATTAGAGTGCCAGATAATAAATCTGCCTAAAACGTTGCTTAGCTTTTTAGCTTTAAGTTTAGTATTAAGAATATAAGGGGGATAAGATTAGAGTGGCAGTTAATTAATCTGCCCCAAAACGTTGCTTAGCTTTTTAGTTTTCAGTTTAGTTTTAAGAATATAAGGGGGATAAGATTAGAGTGGCAGTTAATTAATCTGCCTAAAACGTTGCTTAGCTTTTTAGCTTTAAGTTTAGTATTAAGAATATAAGGGGAAAAGATTAGAGTGGCAGTTAATAAATCTGCGAAAACGTTGCTTAGCTTTTTAGCTTTAAGTTTAGTATTAAGAATATAAGGGGGATAAGATTAGAATGGCAGTTAACGAATCTGCCCAAAACGTTGCTTAGCTTTTTAGCTTTAGGTTTAGTATTAAGAATATAAGGGGATAAGATTAGTGTGGCAGGTAATAAATCTGCCCAAAACGTTGCTTAGCTTTTTAGCTTTAAGTTTAGTATTAAGAATATAGGTGGATAAGATTAGAGTGGCAGATAATAAATCTGCCGAAACGTTGCTTAGCTTTTTAGCTTTAAGTTTAGTATTAAGAATATAGGGGGGATAAGATTAGAGTGGCAGTTAATTATCTGCCCAAAACGTTGCTTAGCTTTTTAGCTTTAGGTTTAGTATTAAGAATATAAGGGGGATAAGTTTAGAGTGGCAGCTCATAATTTGCCCACAACGTTGCTTAGCTTTTTAGCTTTAAGTTTAGTATTAAGAATATAAGGGGGATAAGATTAGTGTGGCAGGTAGTAAATCTGCCCAAAACGTTGCTTAGCTTTTTAGCTTTAAGTTTAGTATTAAGAATATAAGGTGGATAAGATTAGAGTGGCAGATAATAAATCTGCCCGAAACGTTGCTTAGCTTTTTAGCTTTAAGTTTAGTATTAAGAATATAAGGGGGATAAGATTAGAGTGGCAGTTAATTAATCTGCCCAAAACGTTGCTTAGCTTTTTAGCTTTCAGTTTAGTTTTAAGAATATAAGGGGGATAAGATTAGAGTGGCAGTTAATTAATCTGCCTAAAACGTTGCTTAGCTTTTTAGCTTTAAGTTTAGTATTAAGAATATAAGGGGGATAAGATTAGAGAGGCAGTAAATAAATCTGCCCAAAACGTTGCTTAGCTTTTTAGCTTTAAGTTTAGTATTAAGGATAAAAGGGGAATAAGATTAGAGTGGCAGTTAATAAATCTGCCCAAAACGTTGCTTAGCTTTTTAGCTTTAAGTTTTTTTTTTTTGTTAAGGGGGGTCTTTGAGTTTAGTATTAAGAATATAAGGGGATAAGATTAGAGTGGCAGTTAATAAATCTGCCCAAAACGTTGCTTAGCTTTTTAGATTTAAGTTTAGTATTAAGAATATAAGGGGGATAAGATTAGAGTGACAGTTAACGAATCTGCCCAAAACGTTGCTTAGCTTTTTAGCTTTAGGTTTAGTATTAAGAATATAAGGGGGATAAGATTAGAGTGGCAGCTCATAATTCTGCCCAAAACGTTGCTCAGCTTCTTAGCTTTAAGTTTAGTATTAAGAATATAAGGGGGATAAGATTAGTGTGGCAGTTAATAAATCTGCATAAAACGTTGCTTAGCTTTTTAGCTTTAAGTTTAGTATTAAGAATATAGGGGGATGAAGTTAGAGTGCCAGTTAATGATGCCCAAAACGTTGCTTAGATGAGGTTTGAGCTGAAGAAGCTGATAAACGGAAGTTTTCGGCCCTCGCGATCAGTTAGCACCCGACAGTAAGTAAGTACATCAGCTCAAATCTTAGTTTTAAATTTAGTAATAACAATAATGACATCAGCGCTAACGCTATGTTAGTATTAAGTTTAGTATTAGGGTATTAACTTTAAGTTCTAACGCTACATTAGTTTTAATTTTTTTAGTATTAAGTATATTGACATTTATCCTATGCTACATTAGTTTTAAGTTCAGTATTAAGAATATTGACATTGGTCCTATGCTACATTAGTATTAAGTTTAGTATTAAGAATATTGACATTGGTCCTATGCTACATTAGTATTAAGTTTAGTATTAAAAATTTATTGACATTAGTCCTATGCTACATTAGTATTAAGTTTAGTATTAAGAAAAATTGACATTGGTCCTATGCTACATTAGTATTAAGTTTAGTATTAAGAATATTGACATTGGTCCTATGCTACATTAGTATTAAGTTTAGTATTAAGAATATTGACATTAGTCCTATGCTACATTGTATTAAGTTTAGTATTAAGAATATTGACATTGGTCTATGCTACATTAGTATTAAGTTTAGTATTAAGAATATTGACATTAGTCCTATGCTACATTAGTATTAAGTTTAGTATTAAGAATATTGACATTGGTCCTATGCTACATTAGTATTAAGTTTACTATTAAGAATATTGACACACGAATAGAAATGCTTTTCTTTACACTTTCCTTAATTCACCTTTTTCTTCACTTGTTGGCGCCACAAGTTTTTTTTTCGATTTAGTTTATAGAGAAGTGGATTAGGCCTTACAATATGTATCCCTTCTGTGCAAGGGATACATATTATAGGGGATACCACTTAGGAAGTTAGAAAAACGGGCTGGAACCTACCTCTTGGGTGGCCTGGAAACGAGTTCATTCTGTTATTTTTATTTAATTGACGAATGGTCTTGAATATTTTTATGATTGGCCTGTCCATTGTATAAGATTTCTGTTTTGGCGAGGAAAGGTCCGGCTGTAGGGGAGGAGGAGACCAAGGGTGTTGGGTTGTAGTGTTTATGTTACAACCCAACACCTATTTTACAAGCGATAGTACGAGATAATACTAGTGACATCGCGTATTATCGCTTTTTTTTTGTCGCATTTTGTGGTTTTATACGTAGGTTATTTTACATGGTTTTTACTGTTGCATGTTATAATCTTTACTTTTGTGTTTTGTTCTTCTCGTCATAATGGTACTGTTTCTTGTACTCGCTGTATTTAGGATTACCGTTTTGTCTACAACATTCTCCTTACGCGGTTTCGAAACCCAGCTCATCCTATTTGGGATTTTGACCACATAATAATACGTCTTGAGCTTGCCGCTGGAATCCGTCCTAATCGGGTGGTACAAGTAAGGCGATATTATTAATATTTTTGTGGATGTCTTTTTCTGTACAAATAATGAAATGGTTTCATTTCTGACTTCATACTTTGGTCTGTTTAATTTTACTAGTTGGTAAGTAGTTTTAGGTATTTTTAGAATTGTAAAATTTAGCTAGGATTATAATTTAATTTTTTTTTTAATTTTAAGAAATATCAACCTCCTTCACCTTATGTAGACCTTGTGAGGATCGGCACGAACGACCATTCAATATTTGGTTAAAGTGCCTAACGGAAAAAAAAAAAAAAAAAAAAAATATTATTATGTAGAAATGGAACTTGTTCCGTAATCTTTAAATAATAATAATAATAATATTGGTGCTAACCTCTCACACTGTTGTAGTAGACCGCAGCTTCTGCACGAAGCTCTGATGCTTGGACCTGACCTACTAACCTCTCACACTCTTGCTCGTAGATGATTGGACCTGACAGATGATATTTATTTTTTCAAAATGGATCAACATTTTCCAACAATTCGGGCGTTCATGGGTTAGTTTTTAGTTGAGACCTTGTTTAGACTGCTGGAATAAAGGGACTTTTTAGTCTCACCTCGGCAGTATACACAAGGTAATTTCTATTATATTCTATTTTATTCTACTAACCTCTCACACTCTTGCTCGTAGACCGCAGCTTCTGCACGAAGCTCTGATGCTTGGACCTGACCTACTAACCTCTCACACTCTTGCTCGTAGACCGCAGCTTCTGCACGAAGCTCTGATGCTTGGACCTGACCTACTAACCTCTCACACTCTTGCTCGTAGACCGCAGCTTCTGCACGAAGCTCTGATGCTTGGGACCTGACCTACTAACCTCTCACACTCTTGCTCGTAGACCTCAGCTTCTGCACGAAGCTCTGATGCTTGGACCTGACCTACTAACCTCTCACACTCTTGCTCGTAGACCGTAGCTTCTGCACGAAGCTCTGATGCTTGGACCTGACCTACTAACCTCTCACACTCTTGCTCGTAGACCGCAGCTTCTGCACGAAGCTCTGATGCTTGGACCTGACCTACTAACCTCTCACACTTTTTGCTCGTAGACCGTAGCTTCTGCACGAAGCTCTGATGCTTGGACCGCACGGAGGCACTGGGGAGACCACCGGCTTCGTGTCCGCCTGCACCAGGGCCTTGTGCTTGTCGAACAACAGGTCGGGGGGGGAGGCCGCCGGGGGCGCCCACCAGGGGCGGCACCGGGGCGGGGGGGCTCTTGGCGAGGGGCGGGGCGGCGGACTCCCGCAGCTCGGACTGGGTCAGCTTCACGTTGGTGTACATGTTGGAGATCTGGTGCAGGAGCCGCAGCAGAGGCATGGTCACCTGAGGGAGGAGTACACATTAGAATGAGTAGGTAGTAACATGGTCACCTGGGGAGGGAATATTTATTTATATATTTATAAACAATTGGATCAAGCTTGTACACCTATTACAAGTTTGTAATATGATGGATTTCTGAATGAGGAATATAGTCTCTATCATTTGTCAGAAATATGTGAAGAAATATGCAAAAGTGTTGGAGGAATATACGTCTATATCATTTGTCAGAAATATGTGAAGAAATGTGCAAAAGTGTTGGACTTTCATCAGTTTGAAAGTCAAAAAATTTACAAAAAATATTTCACTCGCGGAGCGATCGAGAATTTTGCACATTATTATTACTATTATTATTAAAGATTTTCCTCAATATAGGGTTGGGTGGAAGACATTGCCACAGGCAATAACCCCGCCCTTTAGTTAGGACATATGTATATATTTTTTTTATTTTTTTTTCTTGTTTATATTATTAATATTGTCAAATTTTATATTTAATTTTTACCATTATTTGTCTGTATATATGTTCTACTAATAAAGAGTTTTCTAAATAAATAAATAAACATATACAACACCTCCTCACCTGCTGAGAGATGTACCTCACCGACACGCTCACATTGAGCGCCGTGTTCGCGTGCTTCTTCAGCTGGCCGCGCGACACGTACAGCATGTTTCGCCTCTGCCGACTCAGGTCCTCGACCAGGGTGAGGTCGGCGGCGCGTCGCACCTCGCAGCCAATGTGCACCCGCTCGCACAGGAACGCGCCCGTGTCTGGCGCCAGCTCCAGACGAAACTTGGAACTCTCTGCGGGGGACGAAATAGTTTAAATACACTGAGCGTCAAAATTAGAGGAACGCTAAAATGATCTTGAATATTTGCGAGGCGGATTTACTTAGGAACCTATTTTCTTTTCAGGTTAACTAGAAATTAAATGCTAACAAGGAACAAGACAAAAAATTCATAAACATAACAAGAGAGGATTCATTTATTGGTACATTTAGAGCAATCTCAAAAAACTGCCTAAAATGGAAGATTAAAAAAATGCTCATTTTTGGAAATATTCAATTTTCCTCACACTTTTGCTACTTAAATAACTCGTTTTGCCCTCCGCAGCATTATGTAGGGCCGTTAATCTCCTTGGCATACTTCGGATAAGCTTATCAACATAAGCTTGGCTCATCCGGTCCCATTCTTCGACCACGGCCCTTTTGAGCTCCGCCAGAGTATTCGGTTGGTTTGTTCTTGCTCGAATCATTTTCTTGAGATAGTCCAATACACGCTCAATGAGATTCATGTCTGGTGAGCGAGTTGGATGGTCCAGAACTTCTAATCCAGCCTCATCAAGGAAACGGGATACTAAAGCTGCCGTATGTGGTCGAGCGTTGTCATGCGTGAGGGTGAAGCCATCTCCAATGAATGACATGAACGGGAGCTCAAAATCTTGCAAAATCTCCGACACGTGTCGTTTACGGCCCCCTCGAGTAATGCCCCCCATACCATGATTGAGCCGCCACCATGTTGCTCCGTTCCTACCATGGTACACTGCGCGTACCTCTCATTAGGCTTTCTCAGGGCTCTGACCCTCTTGTCATCAGACTTAAGAGTCAACCTACACTCATCTGTAAACAATACTTTGCTCCACTGACGGACTGACCACCTTCTGTAGTTCTGGACATATGCGCGCCTCTTCACTTTGTGCTGAAAACTGAGAAGTGGGATTCGCTTGGCTCGGTGACACCTTATAGTGTGCTCGTGGAGTCTTCTTGACATAGTAGCAGTGGAAACCCTAACACCCCGGGTGCGTTGGACCTCCGCACGCACCCCTGTTATGCCTTGGAATCGATTTTTCAGGGCCGTGAGGACCATGAAGCGGTCGTCGCGTGCTGTTGTGGAGCGTTTTCGACCTTGCCTGCATCTTTTTTCCTACTGGCCAGTCTCCCTGTAACGTTTCACCACACGATGGATCACGAATTTTGAGACACCGAGAGAATTTCCCACTCTGGCATAACTCCAGCCCGCGCCAGTCAATGCCACTGCTCTTGACACTTCCACTCCTCTAAGATCATTCATTGTTAATGAAAAACGATAATTAAACATCTTCACAACTCAATAAAATAGAGAAACGTAATCACTTTGACCCCAGGTAACGGAATGATGGATTTTCGATAAATGACCCCTGAAGTTACTGAAAAGTGTACATTTTCGAGTTACCTATAGTAAACTATTGTTAACTCTCTACGAGCTTGATAGTTGTGTATTTTTCTCCTTATTAGCTATAGTCAATCATATTTGTCAATATTATTGATCAAGAAGAGGTTTCCAAAAGGAAGACAGTCCTTAAAATTAGAGATCATTTTAGCGTTCCTCTAATTTTGACGCTCAGTGTAGTTTAAATTCCTTAGAAGTATTCCTTAGGGAGAGAGCCACAAAAATTGAAAAAAAAACTCAAATAAATATATATTATCATTATATTAAAAAAAATGGAGTTTTGGTGATTTCTGGAGCTCTGTGATAAACAGAAGAGACTTTACACCAAATAAAAGGCTATAACTCGGATAAGCAGGGTCTTCTCTTGACCTCGATGATTTTTGTTTGTTTGTTAAATAGTACATGAAATTAACCGACCTCAGTAGCTTGATCGATAAGGCAGCTGACTTGTAACCTGGAGGTTGGTGGTTCAAGTTCCGGTTTCAGCGTAAATTTTAGTAAAGCGAGTTTGAGTAGTTGTGATATCACGAAAGTGATTAACACAAATATGATAACTTTTCATAACTTTTTAGAACAGACTTTACACCAATTGAAAGGCTATAACTCGGATAAGCAGGGTCTTCTCTTGACCTCGATGATTTTTGTTTGTTTGTTAAAAATAGTTCATGAAATTTAAATGAAAAGTTATCATATCTGTGTTAATCACAAAATAATGTCACAATGATTCAAGCTTGCGTTAATTTAGTTTTGCTGAACTTGGGAATCGAACCACCGTCCTCCGGTTGTTACTGTTTACTGTGTAACCAGTCTGGTAATCCAGGTAGCGGAGGGGTCCGTTGGTTCGAATTCCACCCAGTGCACGAATTTGTCCTCATTCATTTGAGTTTGTGACCACATAATAATAAAATTCTGAGGGTTATGTGGTAGAAAATACTTTGAGCATTAACCTCGCCAGGTGGTTACCTTCCACTAATAATAATAATTCCGTGTCCGTGAGGTAGGTATTGACACCTAAATCACGGTGGTGAGAGGATTATATGGACGCCCAGATCCAATTTCTAGGCTCCTTTCAGGTCCATTGATTCTATTTGATTTTAACGTCCTGACTTGAGGTGGACAGGACGGGGGTTTTACCCTCCATTCGCTGGGAATCGTACCAGCTACCCACATTAACCTCACCCAGCCTGGGTAGGGCCGGAATTGCCAGCCTCATATGTTCGGAGAGAACAGAATTTTCTATACGAAAAGTCTGCTCCAACCGGGAATCGAACTCAGGATCTTTGGACTACGGGCAGTAGTCACAACCGTTACGCCACGAGGCTGGCATAAAGAGTGTTATTATTATTATTATGACTCACCGTCCAGCTCCTCCGCCTCCCCCCTCCTGCCCGTCGTCTTCCTCCTCCTCCTCATCTTCTTCTTCTTCTCCTCCCCTGTGGCGGCCGCCTCCCCGGGACTCACAGACTCGACAATGTCCACCCGCATGCAGGCCATGGAGGCCGCCACGCTCAGGTTGAGCGCGGCCCACGAGTCCAGCGAGGCGGAGCCGCCCCCGGAGCCTCCGCCTGGAGTGGAGGAGAGAAAACAGCTTCGATTAGTAGTTGAAAGTGACGACGTTAAACCCAAATTTAAAACAACAAGAGCGAAATTAATAGACAACATCGATTATTATTATTATAGAACACTTTTAGATATAAATGGACATTATGTATATACAAATAATTAATTTAACAATGAAAAAAGTGGAAACAATATATACAATAAAAATCAAAAAGAATAGAAAATATATAAAAAGATATGTCCTAACTAAAGGGCGGGGTTATTGCCTATGGCAATCTCTTCCACCCAACCCTATATTGGTTGTTTGTTGTTTATATTCGATAAGTTAGGTATTGCTTAGCCTCGATTTTCCTATTTAACACAGTACAAAAACGTCTATTAATTCCGCCCTGAACCCCTTTTTAGATGTAAAAAGAAGTACCAACTATATCAGGTTTAAAGACAATTAACAACAAATCGTAGGTGTCCTTAACAGGGTTGGCAATAGGAAGGGTATCCAACCGTAAAATTTGGCAGTAGGAGTGCCAGAACTAATCAACGAATAAAATCCTATGTTTCAATATACCTACAAAAACAAACATTGTGACAATGTTTTCCTGTATCATTGTGACAATTTAACATGTAGAAATGTATAGCAAAAGATTTTTATTATAAAACTAAAGTTGAAATTTTTTCAAAACTTTTTTTTTTCAAAATTGAAATATAGGTATATTATAGAACATTTTTTACATACTTTTTTTTTCAAATATAGATCTAATTATAGCTCCATCTTCCGTTGTGTTGAATTTTTTTCTTGTACCTCTTAGTCTCGTTCCAACTGCTCTAATTATTTTCAATTTTTTTGAAATTTCTCTAATTTTTTCAAAACTCTTCAAAAGTAATAAAAGACATAATATACAGGGTGTCCCGGAAACAGATGCAAACATAATTGTGGGCTCTTATGAGTACATGTTTCAATCCACTATACCTTATGAGTAGTCTGTCCCGGTAGCTCAGTGGTAAAGGCGGCACTCTGTGAATCCAGAGGTCGCGGTTTCGAAACCCAGCCGGGACATGACAACTTACCGTCCCATTTGGGATTTTTACCACACAATAAAATGTCTTGGGCTTACTGCTAGAATTATGGGACTTTAATAGTCTTAATTGGGCAGTATATCAGTGTAAACAGAATCAGTCTAAACAGAAAAGTGAGAAGTTATACTAGATGTACATGAATATCAGAACATACCTGGACTGCTGTTTCGAGCTTATTTGCTCTCATCAGCAGGTAATAGTTCTGGATAACCATGCCATCAACTAACCTCTCTATTTTAATCAGTATAAACAGAAAAGTGAGAAGTTGTATTAGATGTATTTGGGAAGTATTGTGTCACTTCTCGCCCATCAGAGGGGAGGCATACTACGGGATGGGCAGGCTACAACACAGTTAACAAACGTCTACAGTAGCTCCTGTTTCATGGCTACGAAATAAAAAAGGCTGTGAAACACTCATCTTTAAAAAAAAAAAAAAAAAATTGTGGGCTCTTATGAGTACATCTCTATATATAAAACAGAAAAAAGGACTACCTACCTACCTATGTTTGTTTGTTTGTCAGGAGTTGTTTAGCCAAAACGGTAAGAGATAGCGAAAAATGTCTCAGAATTGACCCCCCCAAAACCATTATCGCTTTGTCCAGAAAAATTATAGAAAGTTCAAAAAGGCATTGCTGTCCAGCAGTACGGCCATGCCTTAGTAAATTTGAAATTTAGTCCCGTTGCAAAGCACGGGCAAACGGCGAGTGTTTAATATACCTCCAGTGCTGATGAGTTGCTGCGGCATGACGCCCAGCGAGGCCAGCAGAGGCTCGAATATGAGATGCGCGTCCAGGAGCCGCAGGTTGTCGTGCATGGGATAGAGGGAGTAGCCGCTGGCCGCGAGCAGGGTGAGGTCGGGCGAGGCTAGGGGCGGGGACTGGGGCGCCGGGCCGCCCCCTGCTGCACTCACCGACGGAACCCCCGCCGCCGTGGCCAGCTTGCCTGTGTCCTGGGGGTAGAAACAGTAGAAATATATTTTATTTATTTTTTTTATTGTTTACCTATATTATTAATACTGTCAATTTTATATTTAATTTTTACCATTGTTTGTCTGTAGATATGTTCTGCTAATGAAGAGTTTCTAAATAAATAAATAAATAAAACAGTTTGAAAAACTTAGGGTGGAATTAATAGACGTTTTTGTAATACCTCTGTGGCGCTAAGTCACGGATTGCGTACTGTGTAAGATAGGGAAAATCGACACTTACCAACGACTTAAGTTATTGATGTTGTCTATTAATTCCGCCCTTAATCTTCAGATTTTTTTTTCTTTTTTTTTTCATTTTTCAATGTTAGTTTCAATAGCATGGTCATATTAGGACCGGGGTTCTACTTGCCATTCGCTGGAAACTCACAAACCAACTACTTAAATTGACATTACTCTGACTAAATCCTCATGATGGTTGATCGCACATAGAAATATGTGGTTCAGGACAAGCCAACTTTGAATTAAAGTTGGCTGGAGACCATCACTCATCCCTCCAACTGTAGCCAAGCTGGCTACAACAACAACTCTGACTAAGAAGGGCCGGGATTAGCCAGCATCACGAGGGTAAAAAAAGTTGGCTAAGGAAACACTTAGATATAGTTCCTGCAATTAAGATATGACGATTACTTAGAAATACGATAACTTTAAAAACTACTGGTTTTACTGCTCACCCAATAAGTAGCTTTGCTAGACTTGGACAGGCCATCGCTCAAGTCTCCCTCATCCGTGTCTTCCTGTTGCTTGGCCATCCAGGTGTACAGGTCTTCCTTGCCCTCTGCCTGCTGTGAGGAAGCATGGGGTGGGGACGTGAGCATTGCTTGCTCCAAACTGCCCACACTCTCAGGACCTGGGAATCATACAATGGAGATCAACGTCTCGCCCAACATACAACGAAGAACACAAGGAGAAGACCAGCGTCTCGCTAGAGGACTATACAGTATGTTTCAGAAAAGGTGGCCACCCCCTCGTAACTTTTGAACGCGACGGAATTTTTCAATTCTGTAAAGTCCTAGGTATAGAAAGTGCCCTATGGCCCATCCTGTGGTCATATTTATTTTTGGCCCCGGTCGGCCCTTCCGGCTTTTAGGCCATATTTTTTAATTTTTCTCGCGAATTTTAAATGGAATGCTATATTTTTTATTCCTGTTAATTAAAGTCCAAGTTAGGCTGAGTATAATGAGCTTTTAAAATTTTCAAAAACCTTATCAGGGGCGGAGCTAGTAGGGTGCAAGTTTCAAAATTGTTACACCCTGTATTTCAGCGTTAGTTAGATTTTTTAGTACTTTTTTTATGTTCATAGGTTCAAAATATTGTTTTACATCATATGAAATCAAAAAAATATTCTTGTTTACCTACTTCTAATCAGGGTCATAGTAAGGTTTTTGTAAAAGTACTTTTTTTCTCACGTCAATTTTTCCGTAAATTAATGGTGTTCTCGAAATTGGCATTTTTAGAGGTGAAAGTCTGCAGTGACATATGTTTTTTATGCTTGAAATCGAAAGAAAACTTAACGGAAAAGCGATTAAAATCATAAAAAAAGCCATTTAACCTGCTAGTTTTTTCACGACAGTGCCCGGTAAAGTGGGTGAATTTCGTATTGGATTTTTTTTGTTGTTGAGGAAACACAATTGGCATAGAAAATAAATAATATCTAATAAGGGAATATTACTTCAATAAACTTAACTAAATGCGAAATTAAATGAAAATTATTTCTTCTAAATCAGTTCCGGATATTTTTTTCTCTCTCTCTCTTTCTCTCTCTTCGCCTCTTTAAAATAATTGAATTGGTTTAATTTTCACCCTCAAGAGTTTGGTACTTGACCTGGTATTATTTTCTCTTAAATTTCGAGATAATTAGATTTTTATTTAGAGACCTGGTATTCATTACTAGCAACACCAGTATGATTTTTTTTAAAGTTGGGTTTAATATCGCGTTTCAACTGCATGGTCATATCATAACGGGGGTGTTACATTCCATTCGCAAGAAACTCACCAACCTCCTAAACACATTTATCTCACCCAGCCTGGGTTAGGCTGGAATGCCAGCATCACGAAGTCTTCTCCTCGCTGGACGTTGCTTAACTTCGGTGATCCTACAAGAATTGTTGCATTCAAAGCGCCATCGGACTGACTCCAGAATTATTGACAATGTGTTTTCTACAGATTTTACCAACTTACCAACTAAAATTGTCTCAAGAGGGGACCCCTAGGCCGACTTTACAAGCAGCATTATCCGATAATTATTTTTGATACAACTTGAACTTTGAAAAGTGAAAAAAAGAGAGAGAGAGAAAAAAAAAATATCCGGCACTGATTTAGAAGAAATAATTTTCATTTAATTTCGCATTTAGTTAAGTTTATTGAAGTAACATTCCCTTATTAGATATTATTTATTTTCTATGCCAATTGTGTTTCCTCAACAACAAAAAAAATCCAATACGAAATTCACCCACTTTACCGGGCACTGTCGTGAAAAAACTAGCAGGTTAAATGGCTTTTTTTATGATTTTAATCGCTTTTCCGTTAAGTTTTCTTTCGATTTCAAGCATAAAAAACATATGTCACTGCAGACTTTCACCTCTAAAAATGCCAATTTCGAGAACACCATTAATTTACGAAAAAATTGACGTGAGAAAAAAAGTACTTTTACAAAAACCTTACTATGACCCTGATCAGAAGTAAACAAGAATATTTTTTTGATTTCATATGGTGTAAAACAATATTTTGAACCTATGAACATAAAAAAAGTACTAAAAAATCGAACTAACGCTGAAATACAGGGTGTAACAATTTTGAAACTTGCACCCTACTAGCCCCGCCCCTGATAAGGTTTTTGAAAATTTTAAAAGCTCATTATACTCAGCCTAACTTGGACTTTAATTAACAGGAATAAAAAATATAGCATTCCATTTAAAATTCGCGAGAAAAATTAAAAAATATGGCCTAAAAGCCGGAAGGGCCGACCGGGGCCAAAAATAAATATGACCACAGGATGGGCCATAGGGCACTTCCTATACCTAGGACTTTACAGAATTGAAAAATTCCGTCGCGTTCAAAAGTTACGAGGGGGTGGCCACCTTTTCTGAAACATACTGTATATAAAGAACAGACGGGCCAACCCTAACGAGCAAGGCTATCGTGCAGTTTCCTAAGGGTATAATGGCTTGAAGAAAAAGTCCTCAAGATACACGATGGCCACCCATCCAAGTCCTAAACTTGCTGGACGTTGATTAACTGACGCAGAACAGTGTTCTCTTTCAGGGCAAAATTTGCTAGGCTAGCTGGCAGTTCCCCAAGAGTTTAATGGGTTATAAAGAAAAAGCCCAAGTTCTCACGATGGTTGATCACACATAGAAATATGTGCTTCAGAACGAACCAACTGTTCAACTAAAGTTGGATACAGACCATCCCTCCCCGGCTATAAACAAGCTGGCTTCAACAACAACAACAACAATATAAGTATTAGTACTTACTAAGCTGGTTCACAGGAATGCTGGAGTAGATGCTGGCGTTTGAGCTGTGTCCCTGTATGTTGCCACGCAACTTCTCTTCCTCTCTGAGGTAAGCATAGCCACCTGAGGAAATAATTTAAAATTTTGAGAAAAAGAAGTACAAAATGTTTTCTTTTTCTTTTCAAAACCCAGTAAAATATGTTTTGACCTTATTATAGTTATTATCATAATATACATCTTCATTAAAAGGACAAAGTAATGTACAATATGGGGTTCGGTGGAAGAGAAAGCCACAGGCTTTAACCTCACCTCTTGGTTCACTACATACTCTTATTCTATTGTGTTCTTTTTTTTTCATGTCCTATTTTGTTGAATGTATCATATAGTTGACCAATAAAGTGTTCAGTAATAATAATAGTAATACAATATTTACAGTATAAAATTAAATAAAAAATTATAAAAGAGATTGAAAAATAAATAACAAATAAGAAAAGAATAATAATGCCCTAACTAAAGGGCCGTTTTATCGCTTGTGACAGCAATGGGACAAATGTTTTAGCAAATTTCAAAATTTAAATTCGTTCTCTAGATATTTCGAGTGGTTCCTTTTTTTTGGCGGACCCTGTATAAAGTCTCACCAGAGGGAGGCTTGTTTCTGGAGTGCGTGGAGGCGGGGTTGAGGAGGGGAAACACAATGGAGGCTCGCGACAAACTGGGAGGCTGAGATGGGAGCAGACACTTCTTCTTACGACACGAACTTTGAGTCTGAAATGAAAATTAAAAGAAAATAGTTCTCATTTTTTTTTTTAGTTTATATGTATTTTATTTCTTTTCATTTTATAAATAAAAGAATTCATTCATTTCTTCAGAAGGCAATGCTGACAAAATAGTTATCATATTTGTGCCAATCACTTTCGTGATATCACATCAACTACTCAAACTCGATTATCTAAATCTACGCTGAAACTGGGACTCGAACCACCGACCTCCAGGTTACAAGTTCGCTAGCTTATCGATCAAGCTACTGAGGTCGGTATTAAAAGAAAATACTACCCAGTTTCTAACATTAGAAATTAATCGGAAGTAACTAACGTTTAAAAAAACAAACCCCACACAATAGACTTAATTAGGTCGCAGTGTTGACTGTAAGTATTTCACTCAAAACCCTACAACCAGGTCAGGTAATAAGAATAGTAGCGTTTCAATAGCTGGCAAAGAGTTCCAGGGCTTTTGAAAAAGCACTCTCTATCTCAAAATCCTTAAATTTAATCTCGCTTTCCTTCGTCAAATTTTGTTTAAAAATGGTTTCAGGGTGTGTTCAGGGTATTTGAACGAAATTTGACTGTTGAAAGAGAGATTTGGGCATTTTGAGTGTAGTTCTTTTCAGGACTTTTCTGTTTCTTTTGCACTCTTATGTATCATTTGCTCATAATTCCGCCACTGGTCGCTGCTCACATCAAAGCATCTACTCATTTTTCCTCACGAGGTATGAATGGAGCCCGAAAATCAAAAGTACAGACCCGAAGAATTCCGACTCCACTGGGATTCGAACCCAGGTCATTTTGCGTGCTAGCCTAGTGCGCTACCCACTCAGTGACTACTGAATACAACTCGGGTATAAATGGCCATGGGAGCGAGTGAGTGTGTAGTGTTCTACTGAATGTGCACTGGTAGTCAAGTGGTTAACGCGCTAGTCTGGTAATCCAGGAAGCGAAGGGATCCGTTGGTTTGAATCCCACCCAGAGGATAAATTTTTCCTCATTAATTTGAGTTTGTGATCACATAATAATCAGACTATGAGGGGTAGGTGGTAGAAAATGCTGCGAGCATTACCTCGCCTGGTGGTTACCTTCCGAGAGTTATTATTATGAATGCCATCTCGGATAGTCCTATTTCATCCCAATTTAACTGGTCATCAGTGTAAACTGCCGTTATTTGGAACTTAATGTCACCCAAGTTCATAACAAAGTGGAAGGTAACACGTCTATCTCAGTAGCTCAGTGGTAAAGGCGGCACTCTCTGAATCCAGAGATTTCAGAGGTCGTGGGTTCGAAACCCAGCCGGGACATGACAAGTTATCCTCCCATTTGGGATTTTTTACCACATAATAATATGTCTTGGACTTACGGCTGGAATAATGGGACTTTAATAGTCTTAATCGGGCAGTATAAATAAGGCGATATTATTATTATAAAGAGTTTTATTATTATTAGTACTCACCCTCAGGTGACTGTTATTATTATTAGTAGTACTCACCCTCAGGTGACTAAGAGGGCTGGTAGGGGAGCTCTGATGCACACTCCCATGAGGTGGGGGTGACACGGCCTCGTCTCCTCCTGGTGGGGGTGACTGTTATTATTATTATTATTAGTACTCACCCTCAGGTGACTGTTATTATTATTATTAGTACTCACCCTCAGGTGACTGTTATTATTATTATTAGTACTCACCCTCAGGTGACTGTTATTATTATTATTAGTACTCACCCTCAGGTGACTGTTATTATTATTATTAGTACTCACCCTCAGGTGACTGTTATTATTATTATTAGTACTCACCCTCAGGTGACTGTTATTATTATTATTAGTACTCACCCTCAGGTGACTGTTATTATTATTATTAGTACTCACCCTCAGGTGACTGTTATTATTATTATTAGTACTCACCCTCAGGTGACTGTTATTATTATTATTAGTACTCACCCTCAGGTGACTGTTATTATTATTATTATTAGTACTCACCCTCAGGTGACTGTTATTATTATTATTATTAGTACTCACCCTCAGGTGACTAAGAGGGCTGGTAGGGGAGCTCTGATGCACACTCCCATGAGTGGGGGGTGACACGGCCTCGTCTCCTCCTGGTGGGGGTGACTGTTATTATTATTATTAGTAGTACTCACCCTCAGGTGACTAAGAGGGCTGGTAGGGGAGCTCTGATGCACACTCCCATGAGGTGGGGGTGACACGGCCTCGTCTCCTCCTGGTGGGGGTGACTGTTATTATTATTATTATTAGTACTCACCCTCAGGTGACTAAGAGGGCTGGTAGGGGAGCTCTGATGCACACTCCCATGAGGTGGGGGTGACACGGCCTCGTCTCCACCCGGGGGAGGTGGGGGCAGCTTGATGATACCTGGGAGGGGGGAGGTGACATTTTGTCAGTGAAACAAAGAAGAAGAAAAAAACAGGAGGTTATGAAACGTCCAGAAATATGAAAAAAATTGAAATCGGAGCACAAAAATATTATTTTTTTACAAAAACGAACACAATACTTCCGATTTCTAATATTAGAATTTTCTCGGAAGTAATATTTTAGTTTACGAAAAATTACATTACTTCCATTTGTCAGGGGCTCAAACACGACCTACAGCTTCAAATGCTGAACTTTAGAGATGGGATTGTCAGAAACTACTCATTAGTCCTCGCGAGGTCTAAGAGCAACAAAGTCTAAATTCGTGCATCATGCACCGAGAATAGAACCCGCTGACTATAAGTTAGTTATCATATTTGTGTAAATCACTTTCGTGATATCACAATAAAATTACTCAAACTCACTTTACTTAATCTACCCTGAATCCGGGACTTGAACCACCGACCTCCAGGTTACAAGTCCGCCGCCTTATCGATCAAGCTACTGAGGTCGGTCCCTCTGACTATGAGTACCTATGTTTAAGTGAGATCAATACAAGTTATCATATTTGTGTTAATCACAATAATTACTTAAACTTGCCTTACTAACTTTTAGCCTTATTCGAGACACGAACAATCAACCTTTATGTTTCGAGATGTGTTCTGGCCTGACATGACTGGTACCATATCTGTTTAACGTCCGCCACGAAGACCTCACATCATTAATCTAAACTTTTTTCAAAGGTAATTGTGCCTCGGAACCGCTTGCGACTTCAGGCCACACTACCTTTATATCTATGCCATTCCAGAAACGGAAAAACTCGGTTAGAATTTTCTGCTCCGATCGGGATTCGAACCCGCAACCTCCACGTCAGCAACCACTGAGCCACGGAGGTTGGCTACATTTAAAACATTAATCTACACTAAACTTACATTGAGAACAAACAAATATGGATTGCACTTAAAATATATTGTTAGGTATTTAACTAGAACGTAATGATTTAACAGCTACAAGTATCATGCGTTTACCTAGCACCAATAACAGGGCGAGTTTTAATACTCAAGGACAACAATATATTTTGTTTTATTTTATTTTATGTCATCTTTTCTGTCTTTTGTTCTACTTCTCTGTAACATTGTATACATACATTTTTGTATATTTTCACAATAAAAATAAATACAATACAAATATACATATTTTTATAGTATCGGTTATAAACTAAATTTTGAAATAGACATACTGGATGACCCATATTCCGCCATAAACTCATGGTTTAAATTATTGACTTACACAAAGTTACAGGAAATTGCCGTTTCCAAAGTGCTCTAAACATCTAAAAGTTCGGAACATCTAAAAAGTTGACATAATGAAAGTTGTAGTTTAAATTGAAATCAAGTAAAATTATAAGAAGTGGGCATATTTTATTCCACAACTTCTCTGAGAGTATTTAGCTTCGCCCTATTTGACCAATAATGGGACAACACAACATTCAGGGTGTACAGAACGTAGCACAATACAGGGTGTTTCATGACGCAACAAATGTTTTATGACGTCACAATATAGTGGAATTTGTTTGATGACGTAATAACATACACCAGTGCTTGATGACGTCACATTATAGTGCAATTTGTTTGATGACGTAATAACATACACGAGTGCTTGATGACGTCACTCACGTCAGAATAACTGTGGCCTGAGTGAATATGTATAGTGGAATGAATTTTAGTAGTACAAAACATGGTGTTTTTATTCTGCAGTTAGTGAGATATAGCAAAAGTTAGTTTCAAAACATTATAGGGGGACAAGGAACCGCACTATACTTGGGATAAATTTACACACACAAAATAGTGTAAATTTAAGAATTTACAATAGAGAAAACAAATACACAAAAAATAGATGGATTAAATTTGTTTCTTTGTGTTATTGTACTAGAAATTTAGTGGGAAGCAGGAAACACAGAAATGCATGATTTAAAAAAAAAAAATCTATCATGTCTTCAATAAAAAAGCGAGTTTTAGTCATCGATTTGTTAGAATAAAAATAGAAAATCCTAAAAATTATCTACGCATAGTTGCGTCACAAGTGACTGGTCGGATCAAATCAGTTACTCATTTTTCCTCACGAGTGACCTCGGATCATTCAAACTACAGAGCCGAAAAATTCTGACCCACCAAGATTTGAACAACTAGCTTAACAATAGCCTGCTCGAATTGTTCTGTTAATGCTTCTAGCTTACAGGTGTAAACGCAGTATGAAAAAAAGCAAGAAAAAGAAGTAAAGAAAGGAAGGGAAATAAAAACTTTCTGGATGGCGGGAAAACCGGATAAAATTTTAAATTATAACGTTTTTAATTCAATTTAATTAAGAACTGAAAGCTTTCCCCCAAAGTTGCATGGTCACCATAATGGAGAAATTTAAAATTAGGTAAATCAAGAACTTAAATTCAACTTGTTTGACATCCAATGTGTAACAATTATATATTAGTTATCATATTTGTGTTAATCACTTTCGTGATGTCACAACTACTCTAACTCGCTTTACTAAATCTAGGCTGAAACCGGGACTTGAACCACCGACCTCCAGGTTACAAGTCCGCCGCCTTCTCGATCAGTCTACTGAGGTCGGTTAACAATTATATATTCGTAATATGAGACTAGGATTCATTGTCATCTGGACTAATTCAGTTACAAGATTAACTGATGAGTCCAAATAAAGACGAAACTTGTCTTAGACTACTCTGTAAATCTTTTTAAGTCTATGATATAGACAAGTCAAGCTTTTAATCTTGTGGCTATGAATTAGTCCAGATGAAAACGAATCATAGTCTCATACTATGAATATATAATTTTGTTTCAATAACTTAATATAGTTCAATTTATACAGGCTAAGGAACTTAGCAAATTATAAAACAAGATTAAAACAAAGATGAGGAAAGACCGTCCTCTAGGGCGAACACTCCACTAATCAGAGCGTAACAAATCAAGGATAAGAGGGCTGTCCTACTTATTCCTCGTTGTGTATTGTCTTGATCGATAAGGCGGCGGACTTGTAACCTGGAGGTTGGTGGTTCAAGTCCCGGTTTCAGCGAGGATTTAGTAAATCGAGTTTGAGTATCCGCCTTATTGATCAAGCTACTATTATCAAGTTGATATTAGTAATTGGTTATATTGATTGTTTTTGTTAAAAAAAAGGTAGATGTGCCCTGGAACCGCTTTCGCATTACTTCAGGGCACTTTACCTTAACATTCATGCCATTCCGGAAACGGAAAAACTCGGTCAGAATTTTCCACTCCGGCCAGGATTCGAATCCGCAACCTTTGGGTCAGCAACCAATGCTCTTAACCACTGAGCCACGGAGGTCGGCATTTATGATGTTATATTAGTCAATTGATCAAGCTACAAGTTGGTTGTTCATGACTAATATCCTCCATTAAGGACCATGCAACTAGGAAACAAGGACCCAAAGTCACAACGGTTTTCCCCGACACCCAATATTTTTACTGACCATGCGGGGGTTTGAACTGGGACTGCAGGAGCATGGCACACTCGTCGGTGACCTCAGTGTCGGGATCGCACTCGTCTTGCTCGTCTGTCATGTTCTCCTGCCGCGCCCCCCCAACACCAAAGTGAAAATGAGTGAGCACATACACAAAAACATACAGGGCGCGTTCACACTCCTCCTCACCATGGCCTTTTTTTGTGTGGACAGTTCTTGATGTTCGAAAAAAAAAATTGTTAGTTTAAACTGTTCTTCGTCCGATCTTTCTGTCTCTTTTTACAGTTTACAAAGTTTTTATTCATTTCGTAATAATCATTCATACAAAGGTAAATGTCCTCAGCTTTGAAAGGTCTCTAAGACAAAAGGCTGAAAGTCTACTGACAAGACTTTATTTATTTATTTTATTTCTTTATTTACACCTTTATTAATTGGACATATTAATTACATACAACACAGATAATTACAAATTAATATACAATATAAGAGAAGTAAAAAGAAAAAAAAAAAAAAAAATACATAATATATGTCCTAACTAAAGGGCGGGGTTATTGCCTTTGGCAATCTCTTCCACCCAACCCTTCTTTAGAACTACTTTATTCATGGAAATCCATGCCCCGCTGGGGATCGAACACAGGTCACCGTTCACACATGCGCACTGCGCAGTGCGCTACTCAATAAAATGACCAACTAACCAAGACCACTCATTACCAATTTTTTTTTTTTTTTTTAACATGAACTGACGGGATGTATTCCCATTTATATACATTCCGAACATGAAGAACTGCCCTTTCGATTCCCCGACCCGAGCAGGACCCTCCTCGCACCATGCCAGGAGTGGAGGACAAGAGGGTTTGGAGTGAGAGGGTAGAATGGGAGTGTGAGGTTCAATACAAGACAAATGACGGCCCCCGTGGAGTTAAAGTGACACGGGGTAGTGAGTTTTACATGTCAGGCATACGCTATGTGGGGTTGAATAACAAAACCATGTTTTTAAAAAAAATTCACGGCGTGAACGACCTGTCTGTCGACAAGGATAAAGCGCTTGGAAAGGAAAAAAAAAAAAAAAAAAAAAAAACAATTTTATGTCTGTCCTGGTAGCTCAGTGGTAAAAACGGCGATCTTGTGATCCAGAGGTAAAAATTTATCGTGTTGGTGTTAATCACTTTTGTGATACTCAAATTCACACTGCTAAATTTTTACCGAACTACTTGCACTATGATCTTTTCATGTCCCGTCTGAATTTCGAACCCGCGACCTCTGGATTACCAGTCAGACGCCTTGACCACTGAGCTACCGGGACAGACAAATCAGGGTTAATTATTCTTCTTCTCAATATAAAATATTCAATTTTGAACAATGCCAAATATTCTGGAGCTTTAAAATGAAACTTTGGAATGATTTTGTTATTCAACTTTCTATAAATATAATATAATGCAGTTGCTATGAGACGTACAATAGATGAAGTTATAGATATAGTATTTAAATAATTATATGGAATATTTAGTTACATTAACACTCATATATGTATGACCACACTGTTAAGTCGATCTTCAGCTTGAGTTTTAATAATTTCATTGGACAAGAGTGACAATATACTTTATATGTTTCCTCTGAAAAAATAGATATACGAGTAAAAAAAAATAATAAAAAAAATACATAGGATACATTTGTGTTTAATCAGCTTTTTGAGTATTTAAATAAATATTCCATACATATGATTATGATTGAATGAATAATATGATTTATGTGGCTATAGCGATTACAGACCAAATGTGAAAGACTAAGAATGGCCAAAATATAAAATAAGATTTGTTAATAGTTTAATACAGCCCACCATCACTAAACAGTTGATATAAATACGCTATGAGATGGCGTGTTAAGGCCCAAGTCATTTTATGAACTTGCGTTTTACAAAAGCAACTAAACATAGGCGTAGTGTTCCAACATTGCTTGTCGTTTCATTCAGAAGATTTCATGATTTTTATTGTTATTTACAAAATTACTCTAGAGAGATTCTGTACGAAATCGACAAAAAATAATTTTGTAAATTACGTCATGTACAAAATAATTTCACATCTTTTGGTCTATAAACACAAACACTATACAAAGTTGTCTAAAAAAAAGGGATCAAAGAGTGTCTCATTTGTATCAGCTGTTAAGTGATAATCCTGTTCCATATTTCGGCCCTTGACACATTTTGATCGCTTTTTTAATCACAGGTAATGAAGGTTCTGGTAATGAAAAAAAAAAAAAAAATGTTTTTTATTCACAGGTAATGAACGCACAATGTTTTGTACATGATGGTAACTAACATAACAGTTGGGTGACGTATTAGATGTTAAGTGGTTCCCAACACATGACACGGTGGACCATCCATACATTCCCGCTACAAGACATGAGGGCGGGGGTGTCCGGGGGTTTCATTTTGGGAACAAAATCGTGTGCGTATATTCTATTCAGTAATGGGACTCTTTCCAGTCTTACCTCGGCAGTATAAATAAAGTAAGTAAATTATTTCATCATAATTGTGTTAATTTTTTACAAAAAAGTCAAAAAATAAGGTCCACGACTTGCCGATACAGATTTTTTTGTGGAATTTAGAAAGTAGGAAAAATATTTTTCTACCATATAAAACAATTTTGAAGAAAATCGGTTAAGCTGTTTTGGAGATACAAGTGATTTAGTATAAAATCTCAAAATTAGCACGTGTATTTTTATTTTTATTTATTTAATACGTGACAAGTAAATGGTTCAAATATATATAACAATGACAGTTTAGATCATTCACAATATTTTTCTCTGAACTTATGCTAGTTCCTTCTGGCTGCCGTCATCCCACACTAAGAGCCACAACAATGAAGTATGGTCCTTGTGTCGTGGGTAATCACGATATGATATCACAATAACTCAAACTTGCTTTACTAAATCTTTGCTGAACTTGGAACTCGAACCACCGACCAGACACTCTGGATTACGAGACTAGCGCGTTAAATACTTTACTACCAGTGCACAATTTTTTTGAGCTAATCCATTCAAGTGCAAACTTTGTCAGGTCTTATTACAAAAGAGGTTTTGACCAAGGAACTGCTGGTAATAAAAAAAGTTATCATATTTGTGTTAATCACTTTCGTGATATCACAACTACTCAAACTCGCTTTACTAAATCTACGCTGAAACTGGGACTTGAACCACCGACCTCCAGGTTACAAGTCCGCTGCCTTATCGATCAAGCCACTGAGGTCGGTAACTGCTGGTAATATTTGGAATGTTAGAAAAAAACTGTTTTATAATTTTGAAGCGTAAAGCTCACAACATAGGATAGGATCACAACAACGACAAAAGAAGACCACCCCTTATTGGAGACATTTTGTATCCGCTGTGACGGGTGGAAAAGATTTCCCACTAATCACAAGGCCCCATATCATATAACTCTGATAAGGAGAGTCTTTCCTTCTCGTTGTATTTAACCTGATAAGGAGGGTCTTTCCAATCCCCGGTTTAGTGTTTTTTAGGTGTTTTTCAAGATCCGTAGAATCGGTCATCGTTGTAATCATGTAAACGCTTTTTCGTTACTATGGAAACCTGATTAACACTTTTTCGTTACTATGGAAACCTGTTTAACACGTTTTCGTTGCTATGGAAACCTGATTAACACTCTTTCGTTACTATGGAAACCTGATTAACACTTTTTCGTTGCTATGGAAACCTGATCAACACTCTTTCGTTGCTATGGAAACCTGCCCAGACACCCCGAGCCCGCGCGCAATGTTGCTCTTACATTTACAGGTCCGGGGATAGAACCGGTGCCTCATGTGGTCCAGTTTGGATCGCACGGAGGAGCGACGCTCGCTGAGAAGATGATATAGCGAGGAGGGAACCTAGACAATAGGGGGGCGGGGCTAGTATTAGGGGTGGAGCTAACATTAGGGGTGGAGCGAATAGTAGGGGTGGAGCTAACATTAGGGGTGGAGCTAATATTAGGGGTGGAGCTAACATTAGGGGTGGGACTAATATTAGTGGTGGAGCTGACATTAGGGGTGGAGCTAACAGTAGACAGGGGCAGGGTTGAATTTGCACATGTTCCAGATGAGAGTTTCAGACATGGTCGAATAAGCCATGTTTTTATAATAATATAATAAGAAATGAAGAACTCATAATATATCAAACCTGTCATATAGTGAAGTTTCTTACTTCACAATATGGCTACCGTTATTATTATTATTAAATGCTTTATTAGATGAAAATACATATATATGTAAAATACAAATAATTATTGCATAAAAAAATAGAAAAATGGTAACAATATAAACAATGAAATGGAAAGAAATAGATAAATACATATGTCCTAACTATAGGGCGGGGTTATTGCCTAGAGAAATCTCTTTCACCCAACCCTGTAAAGTATGTAAAAAATAAGAAACAATTAATTATTGTTGTGATTTTCTCTGTTTTCTAACTTTACAAAATGGCCGCTTTTATGAGACAGGTTCATTCACCATGAGATATACGTAAATGAGTTCTCCATTACTTCCTCTATGGTTTCAGAGCTTTTTATATTTTGTAGCCATGAAACAGAAGCTACTGCAGACGCTTGTGGTCTCTGCTGTAGCCTACCCATCCCCGTAGTATGCCTACCCTATCACGTGCAACTCTGTGCGAGTCTTTTTTTTAAATTTATTCACAATAATTATGAGGAATATTTTTGTACAGCTAAGAGAAAGAGAGAGAAAATATTTATTAAAAAAAAAATGATATTGCTCTTTCACAGAATTGCTAGAACACTTTTTCTTATAAAGAGAAAATTTCTTATAAAAAGAAAAAAAAAAAACTTAATTAGAAGAATTTTTGTACAGGGTGACTTACCTCTTCAGGTTCAGGTATTGCAAAGGTTACGTTCATCGGTTTGAGAAGGTGGTTTTTGATCTTGAAATTGTGCTCCAGAAGCAGAGGAGTATAGAGAATGTTCTTCCATTGTCTGCTGAGCACGATGACACCCTGTATATGGGATGGACAGTTATGACAAAATTACTATGGATTGCATTGTCTCCATCGATTATTATTATTATCAACACTTTATTAGATATAAATGGACATATGTACGATATAATTTCTTATAAATATTAAAAATGAAAAAAATAGAAACAAATTATACAATAAAAATGAAAAAGAATAGAAACATATGTCTTAACTAAAGGGCGGGGTTATTGCCTGTGACAATATCTTCTACCCAACCCTTTGATTGTATATTAAGTTGTTTGTTTATTTACACTTAATTTTTTATTACAAAACAATCAATAATAAAATATTAACATGTAGAAAAAAAACTTAACAATATTTACAAAATAAAATATGGAAAAAAATATTTAATTTTACAATTGTCTTGTAATCCGGGGCGAAGTTAATGCCACTAGGCATTAACTTCGCCTTCGTTAAGTTGTAGTAGTTGTAAGCAGCTTAGCTGGAGGGGGGAGTGATGATCTCCAACTAACTTAAATTGAAAAGTTGGCTTGTCTTGAACCACATATTTCTGTGTGCGATCAACCACCTTGAAAACTTGGGGTTTTTCTTCTCAAGTCATTGAACCCTGGGAAACTCCAAGCTAGCCTGACTTGTTAAAGTTGGCTATATTCTGTTTATAGTCCTCTAGCGAGAGACACTTTTTCTCCCTGTTAACGTGTCCCTCCATCCTTAATGTGAGTAGCTGATTCAGAGAGTTTCCAGCGAATGGAGGGTAAAACCCCGTCGTGATATGATCATTTAATGGAATAACCATGTAGTTTTTTTTCCCCTTCTTTTTTTAACCATGTATTTGAAAGCACCATTAAACCCAAATTAAAAACACTGCCAGTTATGGACACAATACTTCCTCGTGATTGTTTCACATTGTAAACACGTGCCAATTTTAAGATTTTATACAAATTTACTTGTATCTCCAAAACGACTGAACCGATTTTCTTCAAATTCTTTTTATTTAAGTAAAATAGCAAACTGACGTAATTATTTTTTACATACATTATCTGATTTCATTTTATCTATTTCATTGATTGTTATGTTTTGTAAAAAAAGTAATTAATTAAAAAAAAGATTATATCTTATAAGATTATATCTTATCTTAGAAGCGTGGATATATTTTGCAATTATTTTAATAAAATACTACAATTATTAAAATCAGGCAATTTACCATTTAGTTTATTAAGCTTTTAGCTTGTAAGTTAGCATATAATATTGGTTGTAAGTTTAATAATGTAATCCCACGTTTTATAAAATGGACACACAAGTTCGTAAATTAGATATTTTGTTGTTTTGTATGTTTAACTGTAACATTTTGTAATTTATGTATATTGGTTTATTTTCCGTTTAATAAATAAAATATATAATAAAAATATAAATATGAAAATTAAATTAAAAAAAAATAAATAAAAAAACTCGCCTGTCTCAGAGTAGACAGATGCGGCAGGTCCGGTTCCCTCAGGTTGGACTCAATGCCCGCAGGGTTCTGCAGCAGATACTTCTTGAGGATGTTGCACAGCTGACAGGATGGGTCCTCCTGCAGGGTCTTGCTCATAGGTGTGGCCCTGCCGTAGCGGCTCTGGAAGCAGAGGGAAACCTTGTTGAGAAGGGTTGGGTGGAAGAGATTGCCAAAGGCAAATAATAATTCCGTGTCCGTAAGATAGCCACAGGTACCAATTCTGCGCTAAAAACGGAATGACCGTGATTCCCCAACCGCCCTATTTACCTGATCTGCCCCGCAGACTTTTTCCTTTTCCCAAAGCTGAAGCACCCACTAAAAGGAAAAACGTGTTGCCTCTATAGAGGTCATCAAACAAAAATCGCTGGAGCAGCTGAACAGTATTCCTGCTGAGGCGTTCTCTACCTGCATGGACCAATGGAAACATCGCTGGAGACGTGTATTCGTAGACAAGGAGAGTACTTTGAAGGGGACGACTTCAAATATTTTTTGTAAATTCATAATAAAAAGTTATTGAGATAGTTCCGGAACTTTTTGATCAGACCTCGTATAGAAACTATGGTCAGCACAAATTCTTTCAAGTACATTTGGTTGTACTTACCTCGCACACAGGACTCATCCAATGTCTGTGACGTAGGACACCTGACCACAACAGTGCCTTTAATGACATTTTCACCCAATCCTTGGTATTATTAAATGAAAGAAACCCATCGAGTGGTGTATTAAAGGTCCTTCTGTCCTCATGGTTGGTATGACATTTACAATTCGATAAGATAATCTGTGTGAGGTTTACGGTTTAGAGAACCACTAGTTATTACCTTGATAGGCATGTGCAGCTGTGCACACTGGACTCATCCAATGCCTGGGACATGAGACACGTGACCACAGAGGTGTCTATAGTGACACTTCCACCCAACCCTTAGTAATAATAATGAATATCTATTTTAGTTTTTTTTACGATTTTTGTGGCTCTCTCCCTAAGGAATACTTCTAGGGAGTTGGGAGGAAGGAGGAATACTTCTAGTATTAATATTACCATCAAGGTAAGGAGGAATATATCTCCCTTGCCTTTATCCCATATTAGTTTATGTTGCTTTTGAATTCGGCATTGTTCAACTTCATGGTTGAGGTTGATAGGGTGGAGCATGTTTTTTATGGCTGGATGCCCTTCCTAACGCCAACGATTCTATTTGGTTTTAACGTCCTGATCTGGACGGGGGTGTTACCCTCCATTCGCTGGGAATCGTACCAGCTACCAACATTAACCTCACCCAGCCTGGGTAGGGCCGGAAAAGGTAAGGAGGAATACTTCTAGTATTATTATTACCTTGATGGGCATGTGCACACTGGACTCATCCAACGCCTGGGACATGAGACACGTGACCACAGCGGTGCTGCGTCGATAATGACACTTCCACCCAACCCTTAGTATTATTATTATTATTATTATTATTACCTGTCCCGGTAGCTCAGTGGTAAAGGCGGCACTCTATGAATCCAGAGATTCCAGAGTTCGTGGGTTCGAAACCCAGCCGGGAAATGACAAGTTATCTTCCCATTTGGGAATTTTACCACATAATAATATACCTTGGGCTTACTGCTGGAGTAATGGGACTTTAATAGTCCTAATCGGGCAGTATAAATAAGGCGATATTATTATTACCTTGATAGGCATGTGCACACTGGACTCATCCAACGCCTGGGACATGAGACACGTGACCACAGCGGTGCTGCGTCGATAGTGGCACCGCAGCGCGTGTACGCCCCGGATCACACACCGGTTACTCGGGTTCATCCAGGCGGTGATACCGGGGGAGGCGGTGCTCAGCAGGTTCCAGTCCAGACGGGTGTAGGCGATTTTGCTGCGTGTGATGGGGGTTCTGAGGGCAGAGATAGTGGAAAATCGTTCAAGTTTAGGGTTATATTATAAAACAGGAGTAGATTTAATCTAAGTGATTTAAAACTAAGTGAAAAAAATAGGGCGTCGAATTTAAATTTCTGGACTTTTGGTCTTTTGAAACTGAAAAAAGTTTATGACCAATTAAAGAACCTATGACTTCCTTAAAGAATAAAAAAAAGTACATCAAATTAAAGAAGAGAACTTTACCTATTTTTTGACTTTTTATTTTTTTTTACAACGTTTACAGGGTGCCCGTAATGACTTCCGCAACCTGGGCCTATTTTCTTCTAAGAACCATGTTTTTTCGAAACTCGAACCATGGAATATTTTTTTTTTTTACTAATGTTACCAACTTGCTTTGCATTTTTGAAAGTAAATAAACAAATATGCATTCCATTTAAAATTCGGGAGAAACGGGCGTGTGCCCCCCTGCAAACGCCCTTAGGGGTGGTGGGTGGAGGTTCAAAATATTTTCCCATAAAACTTCAGACTTCATATTGGGGACCAATTTTTTGTTTCAAGATCCTAACTTAAACCGTTCTTGAGAAAAAGATAGTGGCTGGGTGGTTTCGATCACCCTGTATAGGTATAAAATACTCATAATAATACTATTCCCGATAAGCGCGTGTATATTGTTGGTTTCAGCACTATTTTCAGCTAAACTTATTGATTTCCAATCGCCACACCAATAGTGTTCTGATCGCTTATGCTTAGTTTTAATAATTATTTTTAAGTTTTTTCTTTCTTTTTAAGTTATTTTATTATATTATGTTTAAGTATTTTATTTGTTTTGTGTAGGGAAATTTATGTCTTTTTAAGTTATTTTATTATATTATGTTTAAGTATTTTATTTGTTTTGTGTAGGAAAATTTATGTATCATGGGTAGCACCCGTCTATTAACTCCTGAGACCTGGGCATGTTTTCCCGAAAGTACTGATTTAGACCTGGATGTACTTTTAAAAGTACATAAGACAGATACTGCTTGAGTCCTCGGCATGTATTCCAGAAAGTACTGATTAAGACCTGCGTACTTTTAAAAGTACATGGAATTCCCGACGGTTTTTGAGAGAAGATAGTAGTGTGAAGTGAAGTTGTCTTATGTACTTTTAAAAGCTCATTCAGGTCTTAGGAGATTATTTAAATAAATAAATAAAGTGCACCTGGGTGGTGCGGCAAAGTTGAACCACACGGACTTGACGTCTATGACGCAGGAGGTGGCGTTGGCGTCCACCACGGGCACCAGAGCCTTGCTGGTGTCGGGGGGCGGGGCGGCGGCGGGCTGGGTGGAAGAGTCTGCCGGGTCAGGGGCGGCACTGGAGGCGCCCGCTGAGGGGCGGGAGCCCTTGGGCGTGGAGGCGGACGTGTCCTGTGGATCAAAGTGGTTAGAAGAAGTCATTTTTTTGTGATTACATTACATTATATTGTTGGGGGTATTTCCTAAGAGAAATTCCTTTGAGCTGCGTCCATTATTTAATAATAATAATAATCCGCAGAACGGACGTATAATTACGGGTCAAGCCCTATATACATAGTTAGAATTAATATACAAGTGAAAAACAGTAAAATAAAAGCTTACAAGTAATATTTAGAAAAAAGAATTTAGAACTATTGCACCCTATTTTTGGTGATACTTCGGACCAAATCAAACACTTACATACATTAAAAAACAGGACTATTGCTTCCTACCTTAGTCTCCACCTGAGCAATGTTGATGGTCTCACTGCTCACATCATCCCGGGCTAGTCTGGACTCCCCACTGGTGTCGGGTCCCGCCTCTGTCTTCTCTTTGGTGTCCGCACTCTCCTCTTCCCGCTCGAACTTGGCCCTCTTCACCACTTTGAATGAGACCCCTGAAGAATTGATATTATTATTATTATAGAAAGCTTTATTAGGTAGAACAAAAAATATATACAGTAGAATACAATGAATATAAAGAAAAACAAAAAGATTAAGCAAATATACAAGAAGAAAAAAAGAGAATGAAGTTAATGTCCTACTTAAAGGGCGGGGTTATTGCCTGTGGCAAATCTCTTCCACCCAACATTTTATAATATGTTTCATCATGTCACTGTGTCGGTTTGGCAACCCAGGTTCTGGGCAGTTCTTCAATAAACCATTAATTTTTTCTCTCTGTAAAAATAATTAATGTCTGAGGTTTACAGTTCACAGAACTACACTAGTTCCTACTAGTATAAGAGTTTTTTTTTGACGATATGGTTTGAAAAAATTGATGGGTTTAGACCCGTCAAAACATAATTTAGGAGTTTGACTCAATGTGATGAACACTTTGAGTCAAACTCCTTAAGAATTGATGTTTTTTAAATGAATGTAAAAATAATGCATGTATGTAGGTTGTTTCTGTAAGATAATATCAAAATTTGGAAATTTAAAAGGTCGCACGCAAGCTATTTACCGTCAAGGTCCGCTGATTCGAAATGTGTGAATTTAAAATCAGTCCGGGCCCTATAAAACAGGATTAAATTCAAGATGAGCCAACACTTCCTCGGGAAGAGTTTCGACCGATCACAGCGCACTCTAATCCGACAGGTATCTTCCCAAGTGGGAAAACTTGTCATGTCCCGGCCGGGTTTCGAACTCAAGACCCCTGGAGTACCAGGCCGAAGGCTTGACCTCTAAACTACCGGGACTAACTTTGAGACATTTACTGAGGGCGAAATTAATAGACAAATTCTGTAACTCAAGTCCTTGCTAAGCGTCGGTTTTCCCTATCTTACACAGTGCGCAATCCAAGACTTGGCGCCACAGAGGTATTACAAAAACGTCCATTAACTATTATTATTACTTCCGAGAAATTTCTAATATTAGAAATCGGAAATATTAGAAATTCGAAGATGCTTCTATTTGGCTTCTAAGATGCTTATATTTGGCTTCTAAGATGCTTCTATTTGGCTTCGAAGATGCTTCTATTTGGCTTCGAAGATGCTTCTATTTGGCTTCGAAGATGCTTTTATTTGGCTTCTAAGATAAGATGTCCTTTTCAAGTTTACCTTCCAGGCCACACTCCATCATGATGAACCCCATCTTATCCTCAGTGAGCGGAGCCCAGGCGTCGTCCTCCTCGTTGGAACCCGCGCTCACAGTCCCCGGGTCCGGGTTCGAACCCGCCGCTGGCGTAGATCTCCCAGAACTCATCCCAGGGGCGGAGGAGGCAGTCTTTGCAGTGGCGCCCGGGGTGGGGCTAGTTTTAGCCGCGCTAGGAGCAGGCGCGGACTTGAGAGTACTGATTGGGGGCGGGGGGCCAGTTTTGGACGATGCGCTAGGGGTGGGTTCAGGAGGGGGCGGCGGCGGGACAAAGCCAGGCTTGGTCACACTGAACATGGCGCGGGAGCAGAGCTGAGGAATGGCGGTGATGACTGCCTCCTGGGGAATGGAATAATAATGTTAACATACAGTCGAACCTGGATATAAGAGAAACCTGGATGTAAGAGAAACCTGGGTATAAGAGAAACCTGGATGTAAGAGAAACCTGGGTATAAGAGAAACCTGGATATAAGAGAAACCTGGATGTAAGAGAAACCTGGGTATAAGAGAAACCTGGATGTAAGAGAAACCTGGGTATAAGAGAAACCTGGATATAAGAGAAACCTGGGTATTAGAGAAACTTGGATGTAAGAGAACTGGATATAAGATAAACCTGGGTATTAGAGAAACTTGGATGTAAGAGAACTGGATATAAGAGAAACCTGAGTATTAGAGAAACTTGGATGTAAGAGACCTGAATATTAGATAAACCTGGGTATTTGAGAAACTTGGATGTAAGAGAACTGGATGTAAGAGAAACCTGAGTATTAGAGAAACTTGGATGTAAGAGAACTGGATATAAGATAAACCTGGGTATTTGAGAAACTTGGATGTAAGAAAACTGGATATAAGAGAAACCTGGGTATAAGAGAAACCTGGATGTCCTGACTTAGAGCCACAGAGGTATTACAAAAACGTCTATTAATGCCGCCCTAATTAAACTTTCCTTAAGAGAAACCTGGATATTGTGAACAGTCTTGGAAGTTTTTAAACCTTAATGGTGATGATAGATTTCCATGTTTTTTTATTATATTTGTACTTCCCTAAAAAGAATTTTTTACTTACCTGTAGCAGAGAGCTTTGGTTCTGCAGTCTCCTCAGTTGCATATGCAGTCTAGACACGTGCAAAATAACCTTTTCTTAAGAGAAACCTGGATACTGTGGACATTCTCAAAAGTTTTTAAACCTTGATAGGGATGGATTTCTATGTTTTTATTTTATTCTTTATTATACTTCCCTAAAAAGAATGTTTTACTGACCTGTAGCAGAGAACTTTGGTTCTGCAGTCTCCTCAGTTGCATGTGTAGTCTGGACACGTGCAGAGTGATGACCATCTCCTCCTGTGTTCTCTCTGAGGTCTCAATGTACACGGGTAGAATTTACTTACCTGTAGCAGAGAGCTTTGGTTCTGCAGTCTCCTCAGTTGCATGTGTAGTCTGGACACGTGCAGAGTGATGACCATCTCCTCCTGTGTTCTCTCTGAGGTCTCAATGTACACGGGTAGAATTTACTTACCTGTAGCAGAGAGCTTTGGTTCTGTAGTCTCCTGAGTTGCATGTGTAGTCTGGACACGTGCAGAGTGATGACCATCTCCTCCTGTGTTCTCTCTGAGGTCTCAATGTACACGGGTAGAATTTACTTACCTGTAGCAGAGAGCTTTGGTTCTGCAGTCTCCTCAGTTGCATGTGTAGTCTGGACACGTGCAGAGTGATGACCATCTCCTCCTGTGTTCTCTCTGAGGTCTCAATGTACACGGGTTCTCCCTTGCTGTTGTCCTGGCCTGGTGGACGGAAAAATAAATAAATAAAAAGCCATTTTTTTATTTATTTTTATTACAATGTCTCCTTATTTTCTAGACATTTTATTGATAGGTTTAGATAATAGAAAGGTACAAAATTGAAGGTATGAAGATAGAAGTATATATATAAAAAAAATATAAGCCATGTTTTTCTTTTGGATAATTTTTTTTTTCCAGGTTCGGTATTTCCAAATATTTCCATTTTCTTCCAAGTTTAGCTTCCCCACTATTCGTGAAAGAAAAATGCGTTCTGGTACTTTTAAAGATAAACAATGGACCTATAAAAGAAAAATGAAAGCAAGAATTTTATAAATCCATTTTGGTTAACCAAACTGGAGGAAGATTTTTCCTCTTCCAAAAGAAAAATGACTTTCTTCCAGTTGGTCCATTTTATTTTCCATAGTTAGCGCGCTAGGCATTGCACGCAAGGTGACCTGGGTTCGATCCCCAGCGAGGCAGAATTTTTCTGTCCTGTACTTGGGTGTTCGGGGTCCACTCATACCTCGTGAGGAAAAATGACTGGCTGCTTTAATGTTAGCAGCGACCAGTGGCGGAATTATAGGCAAAAATAAGATATTGGAATATTAAAGATATGGAAAAGTCCTATAATTCTGCGCTACCCACTAAAATTGTGTTATAATAACACAAAGAAACACATTTGAATAGTTGTCTGGAAGAACCACCTATGTGAAAATTTTGATTTTTTTTTTTTAAATTCAAAAATGGAACCTATGTGTAAGTATTGAATCACTAGATAAGTCAGCATACAAAATTTTTGTTCCTACTCGTATTTATTCGACTTTTTTCGTCAAAACAGAGCATTTGGGTGCTGCATTAATGGTAATACTAAAAGAACCCTACTGAAAAGTGCCCAAAAACACATAGGTGGTTCTTCCAGACAACTATTCATTTATTATTATAATATTATTTATTTATTTTTATTACTCACCTGTATTGTTACTGGACGAGTGTCCGAGCAGGAATGCCTTGTGAGCTGCCTTGAACACATTATTACTTCCAAGAAATTTCTAATATTAGAAATCGGAAGAATTGTGTTCGTTTTTGTAAAAAAAAAAAAAAAAAAAAAAAAAAAAAAATTTTGCTTCGATTTCAATTTCTTTTTTTAGACGTTTCATAACCTCCTGAGCAACTTTGGTTTTGTGTCCGTCTGTCGATCTGTTAAAATTATTCCTTGTAACGCGCAAATCTCAGAAACTACTCGACGGATACAGGAGACGTTCTGTAGATGGTCCCATTTTAAATTCATCAAATTCTTACTAGCGGTTCTGGGTGAAAGAGACCATGCGCCTGACCACTAACTTTTTACTTAAACGCTTATATCTCGTGAACGGTACACCCGATTTTGATGAAATTTTGTATGAATATGCATATTATTTTCTTACATCGGCTATTTATATTTATTTTTTAATTACTTATAATTTAACTCTGATATTTAAGAAAATCCGAAAATTTGGAAAAAAAAAAGTCAAAAAACAAGTTCCACCACTTGCCAGAATTTTTTGTATGTGGAAAAAATAGTATTCTACCATTTAAAACAAATTTGAAGAAAATCGGTTAAGCTATTTTGGAGATACAAGTGATTTAGTATAAAATCCCAAAATTGGCACGTGTATACAATGTGAAACAATCACGAGGAAGTATTGTGTCCATAATTGGCAGTGTTTTTTTCTTAGAATCTAAACTGTACTCCCATGAAAACACAATATTTTCTCACATATGTAAACAAGAAATCTGTCCCACTAACCTGTATTGTTACTGGACGAGAACACAATATTTTCCCACATATTTAACAAGAAATGTCCCACTCACCTGTATTGTTACTGGACGAGAACACAATATTTTCCCTATATAAACAAGAAATCTGTCCCACTAACCTGTATTGTTACTGGACGAGAACACAATATTTTCCCTATATAAACAAGAAATCTGTCCCACTAACCTGTATTGTTACTGGACGAGAACACAATATTTTCCCTATATAAACAAGAAATCTGTCCCACTAACCTGTATTGTTACTGGACGAGTGTCCCAGAAGGAATGCCTTGTGAGCTGCCTTGAACACATTGTTCTTCTTGCCACTTGGGGTTACAGTGGGTCGATGAAACGTTTGCACCACCTCTCTCGATTCCTTGCCTAGGTGAAACCGGGTTGTGATACCTGAAGGGAAGCAGAGATAATGGTGAGAATAATAATAATATCGCCTTATTTATACTGCCCGATTAGGACTATTAAGTCCCATTATTCCAGCAGTAACCCCAAGACGTGATATTATGTGGTAAAAATCTCATATGAGGGGAAAATTCGCTGAATTTTTATATACCTACCAAATTTCAAGACATCTTTTTAGAATTGTCAAGTTTAATTTTAAGACTATTTTTGGAATTGTCAGGTTTAAGTGCATAATTTTAACACACTACACATACACCATACACTACACACTGGACACGGAAGGAGTCCAGAACAATGGTTCTGGGCGTCCAAAGGGTTCACCCACATCAATCCTTCCACCACCATGACATCACACATGTACACGGAAAGTAAGTAGGTACCACTTACCTTCTAAGTGATTTTATCAGCCTCCGTGGCGTAACGGTTGTGACTACTGCCCGTAGTCCAGAGATCCTGAGTTCGATTCTCGGTTGGAGCAGACTTTTCGCACAGAAAATTCTGTTCCCTCCGAACATGTGAGGCTGGCAATTCCGGCCCTACCCAGGCTGGGTGAGGTTAATGTGGGTAGCTGGTGCGATTCCCAGCGAATGGAGGCTAAAACCCCCGTCCTGTCTACCTCAAGTCAGGACGTTAAAACCAAATAGAATCAATGGACATGAAAGGAGCCTAGACATTGAATCTGGGCGTCCATATAATCCTCTCACCACCGTGACTTAGGTATCAATACCTATCTCACGGACACGGAATTATTATTATTATTATTATTATTACTTATTACCTTCTAAGCACAGAGCCAGGAAGGACACACAGGTCAGATCTCTGATGTTGTCCAGCGCGGAGAAGGCAATTACTTCCTCCACCACACTCACTTGCAGCACGGCGATGTTGATTTTGGGAACCACTATGGTTCCTTGCACCTGGAAGGAAATGGGAGCGAGTGTGTGTGAAATTACAGTGGAATCTGGATAAATTAGAACCAAAGGGACAGAGAAAAAAATCTATCATAAAGAGGTTTCTACTATAGTCTACCAAATTTGGTTTTAGTTGTTTGTAAGGAATACCTTCCGGTACGCTCGTGTTGACCCAGCACCTAAATGGGAAGTATTGTGTCACTTCTTGCCCATCAGAGGGGACGCATACTATGGGATGGGCAGGCTACAACACAGCTCCTGTTTCATGGCTACGAAATAAAAAAGGCTGTGAAACACCCATCTTTAAATAATAAAAAAAAAATATATGAGTGGGAAGGTAGGTATTAGGTCCTGTAAATCCCTGTGTCAAATTTGAAGGGTCAAGAATAGTTACCTGAGAGGCGATACTCTCTTCGTACGTATGACAAGGCACCTGGTCCCCAGGCTTGCACTTCCTCTCAGCTGTGCTCCGCTTGCTACCGCCTCCTGGGTGGAAAAGTTTTAATTAAAATCTCTTGGAAAATTAAACGTTAATCTCTTTGAAAATTAAACGTTAATTTCTTTGAAAATTAAATATTTTGAAATCTTCATGCATCATTAATTCTCTTTAGTATTAACTAGTTATCATAGACTTAAAAAATACAAGTGCATATTTTGGCATATTTCGTGAACTTTCTACAGGGTGTCCCAAAAGTAGTGAAACAGGCATCAACTGTCGATTTTTAAATGGAACCCCCTATTTATTATTTGATATTCGAAATCTACGTTAAATTCTACACATAATTGAACCCTCACTCGGAACTTTGAACAAACGGATCTATGATCAACCCCGCGAAATCACGGAATTTTCATCGGAATAAAAGTGTGAAAACCTTGAGTGTGATACTATATCAGTGTTATTTTTCATGCTAAATCACGTTCATATTTTACACGTCTGTTCATACAGCTCTTAATCAAACTGTCGTCCTCCGAGAATCTCGCTCGAACACTCGCTGTAGTCAAAAATGACGTCACAAGTCCCACGACACCAACAATCTAACCCGTGTAGAGAATAAGGGCCCACCCACTATCAATCAAATCACTCACCCTGTAGCTGACTGAGGTACTGGTCTCGCTTCAACACGTTGGCTGCCTCGACCACGCCGATGCAGGACATGTGCAGATGATTCAGCACGGTGAGGGGATGGACGGAGGCGAGCGTGGGAGTCAACGCGTCGATGAACCGCTGGAACGACTCGAGGGAGAGAGGGGTGATGAACATATCAATGTCACCTGGGGGGGGGGGGGGGGGGATCATCATCGTTTATTAGTATTAATCATATTGTTGCTGTTGTAGCCAGCTTGGCGACAGCGGGAGGGTTGAGTGATGGTCTCCAGCCAACTATTTCAAAGTTGGCTCGTCCTGAGTGAAAATTTAATTTAAAAGAATCCTAGTTTTATATAATATTACAATACCTAACTCGTCCTGAACCACATATTTCTATGTGCGATCAACCATCATGAGGACATAGACTTTTCTTTATAAGCCATTAAAACCCTTCGGAAACTGCAAGCTAGCCTGGCTTGTAAGGGTTGGCTAGTCTGTTCTCTGTTTATAGTCCTCTGGCGAAACACTGGTCTTCTCCCTGTTTAACGTCCCCCAGCCAGACTATTAATCATATTGATATAGTCCGGTGTGTACGGTGTGTTTATAACGGAAAGAACCATTAATATGTCTGTCCCGGTAGCTCAGTGGTAAAGGCGACACTCTGTGAATCCAGAGATTCCAGAAGTCGCGGGTTCGAAACCCAGCCGGGACATGACAAGTTATCCTCCCATATGGGATTTTTACCACATAATAATATGGGACTTGATAGTCCTAATCGGGCAGTATAAATAAGGTGATATTATTATTAATAACATTGAATAATAATAATAACACTCTTTAATGAAACGTAACCACCAGGCGAGGTTAAAACGTAAAGCATTTTCTACCTGCTAACCCTCAGAAAAAAACAACAATAAAAGACAGTTAGAAACATTAATAAGGTTTTCGAGACTGTGGGACTTTATACAGATACGGTACCAACATTGTCAGACCAAAAGCTCACCTTTCATCTTGACCACCACAGTGGTCTTAGTTCCGCTCTCAGTTCTCATGGAGAGCAGCTCCTCCTGTAGCTGTTTACTATTGACCACCATCTCCTCTTAGTTTCCTAGCTCTAGTCTCTTCCTAGTTTCCTAGCTCTAGTCTCTTCCTAGTTTCCTAGCTCTAGTCTCTTCCTAGTTTCCTAGCTCTAGTCTCTTCCTAGTTTCCTAGCTCTAGTCTCTTCTTGGTTTCCTAGCTCTAGATTTCAAGCTCACCTTTCATCTTGACCACCACAGTGGTCTTAGTTCCGCTCTCAGTTCTCATGGAGAGCAGGTCTTCCTGTAGCTGTTTAGTATTGACCACCATCTCTTCTTAGTTTCCTAGCACTAGTCTCTTCCTAGTTTCCTAGCTCTAGTCTCTTCCTAGTTTCCTAGCTCTAGTCTCTTCCTAGTTTCCTAGCTCTAGTCTCTTCCTAGTTTCCTAGCTCTAGTCTCTTCCTAGTTTCGTAGCTCTAGTCTCTTCCTAGTTTCCTAGCTCTAGTCTCTTCTTAGTTTTCTAGCTCTAGTCTCTTCCTAGTTTTCTAGCTCTAGTCTCTTCCTAGTTTCCTAGCTCTAGTCTCTTCCTAGTTTCGTAGCTCTAGTCTCTTCCTAGTTTCCTAGCTCTAGTCTCTTCTTAGTTTCCTAGCTCTAGATTTCAAGCTCACCTTTCATCTTGACCACCACAGTGGTCTTAGTTCCGCTCTCAGTTCTCATGGAGAGCAGTTCCTCCTGTAGCTGTTTACTACTGACCACCATCTCTTCTTAGTTTCCTAGCTCTAGATTTTCAGCTCACCTTTTTTATTATTATTTTTTTTTTTTAATTCATATATTTATTGTGTTGTTTAAACATAACATTATACACAATTTACAAAACATAAAATTAATTTTTTATACTATACATACAATGTATCTAAAACTTAAAAACTAGCACTATCTAATAACATTATTTATGCTAACTAATTACAAATTACCTTTCATCTTGACCACCACAGTGGTCTTAGTTCCGCTCTCAGTTCTCATGGAGAGCAGCTCCTCCTGTATCTGTTTACTATTGACCACCATCTCCTCTTAGTTTCCTAGCTCTAGATTTCAAGCTCACCTTTCATCTTGACCACCACAGTGGTCTTAGTTCCGCTCTCAGTTCTCATGGAGAGCAGCTCCTCCTGTAGCAGAATATCATAAAACACCCGTCCTGACTAACTATCTCAATCAGGACGTTTAAATTAAAAAGAATCAACTGGTCCACAATAGATCTCATTAGGTCTCTGTGTTAACTGTAAGGGTTTCACGGAAAACCCTGCAATCAGGTCAGATAATAATAATTATAATGGGTGATCTATCACATTTTTTGTTTTTTGAGTTGAAATTATATAAGTTCTAAAAAAATTAATTTTTATACACAACTCTTAGTAATACAAATAAAATTGGAAATAATTTGAAGATAAAAACAGTTTGGTTTTTTTTTTATAAGTTAAACAAAAAAAGCCAAGTGTTTTTATCTTCAAATTATTTCTCTTTGCTGGTCCCCCCCTCTGTGATGGTGTCGAACCTGTGATACTGCCCCTAGGGCACTCTCTTCCACCCAACCCACCCCACCCGTAACCACTCAACTCACCTCTTTATCTTTGCTGGTCCCCCCCGGGAGAGCTCCGGGTGATCATCTTGAGACAGGTGAACCCCTCTGTGATGGTGTCGAACCTGGGCAGGTACTTGCTGCCTATGAACACTAGACGACCGTCGTTGGATCTGCGGACAGAGAGATTTGTTTGAATCAGGGCCATAAACATTTGACCTTTTTATCTTCACATGATAAAAAAAGTCTGGCTGGGGGACTATAAACAGGGAGTGGACCAGCATTGGCTTGGTTCTGGTGGCCCTTGTCAAAAATTAGCCTCCTTGTAGATAGAAAGATTTGTTTGAATCAGATCATACCATTTAACCTTTTTTCTATCTTCAAATGATAAAAAAAAAGTCTAGCTGGGGGACTATAAACAGGGAGTAGACCAGGCATTGGCTTGGTTCTGGGGGCCCTTGTCAAAAATTAGCCTCCTTTTAAAGACAGTGGTAGAAGTACTGAGTCATTACTTCACTGTCTGGCTACGATTCGTTCACGATGACACCACCCTATGATGATGATGATAAAAAATAAAATAATAATGAACGTCTACAGTAAATGCTGTGTCATGGCTACGAAACAAAAAAGGCTGTTGAAACACTCCTCTTTTTTTAATACCAATCAGATTTTTTTACGTGCGAAAAGTTCAACTTTTTTACTTGGCTGCCCCAATTGTTAATCATAACCCAATATTAGTTAGTCCCCAAATTAGGGTTCTCGAGCTATAAGTATAAAAATAAAATACATACATAAACAATCATTTCCTAATTTGAGATGTTAATTAAGGTTCTTTAAATACCAAGCTTGACTCAGTTTCTTGGATAGGCACAGGTTGTTTGAGGTTTTTAGATAGGTAGCAAGATTGACTTATATGTCTTTAGATACAAAAAATTGACTTTACCTCTCAAACAGCGTCACAGTGACTTATATCATTTTAGATACAAAAGATTGACTTACCTCTCAAACTTTAGTTACAAAAAAATTGAATTACCTCTCAAACTTTAGATACAAAAGATTGACTTACTTCTCAAACTTTAGATACAAAAGATTGACCTACCTCTCAAACTTCAGCCAAAAAATTGACTTACCTCTCAAACTTTAGATACAAAAGATTGACCTACCTTTAAAAACTTCAGACAAAAGATTGACTTACCTCTCAAACTTTAGATACAAAAGATTGACCTACCTCTCAACCTTCAGAAAAAAGATTGACTTACCTCTCAAAGAGCGGCACAGTGAAGGCGTCGGAGCCAGCAGGTAAGGAGACCGGGGTCCAGTTGCTGCAGGAGATCTGACTCAGGTGGTTGATGTAGGTAGCCATCAGTAGGGGAGAGTCTATGATGGTTGTCTGAGTTTTTAGATGAGCACCAAGGTTCTCTGAGGTTTTTAGATGACCCCAATGTTGTCAGAGGTTTTCAGATGAGCAACAAGGTTCTCTGAGGTTTTTAGATGGACACCAAGGTTCTCTGAGGTTTTTAGATGGACACCAAGGTTGTCTGAGGTTTTTAGATGGACACCAAGGTTCTCTGAGGTTTTTAGATGGACACCAAGGTTGTCCTGAGGTTTTTAGATGGACACCAAGGTTGTCTGAGTTTTTAGATGGGACATCAAGGTTGTCTGAGGTTTTTAGAGGGAAACCAAGGTTGTCTGAGGTTTTTAGATGAGCACCAAGGTTGTCAGAGGTTTTTAGATGAGCAACAAGGTTCTCTGAGGTTTTTAGATGGACATCAAGGTTGTCTGAGGTTTTTAGATGGACACCAAGGTTGTCTGAAGTTTTTAGATGGACATCAAGGTTGTCTGAGGTTTTTAGATGGCACCAAGGTTCTCTGAGGTTTTTAGATGGGCACCAAGGTTGTCTGAGGTTTTTAAATAGCTAGCAAGATTGACTTATATGTCTTTAAATACAAAAGATTGACTTACCTCTCAAACAGCAGCACAGTGACTTATATGCCCTTTAGATACAAAAGAGCCGACCTCCGTGGTTTCAGTGGTTAAGAGCATTGGTTACTGACCCGGAGGTTGCGGGTTCGAATCCCGGCCGGAGCGGAAATTTCTGACCGAAATTGTCCGTTTCCGGAATGGCATGGATGTAAAGATAAAGTGCCCTGAAGTAGTTGCGAAAGCGGTTCCGGGGCACATTTTACCTTAAAAAAAAAAGATTGACTCACCTCTCAAACAGCGGCAAAAGTGAAGGCGTCGGAGCCAGCAGGTAAGGAGACCGGGGTCCAGTTGCTGCAGGAGATCTGACTCAGGGGGGTTGATGTAGGTGGCCATCAGTAGGGGGGAGTCTATGATGGGCTTGTTCACCTGCATGTGCAGATTCACCAGCGCTAGATCCTCCTGGAATTAATCATTGGTTAATTAACTGTTGAGTCTATGATGGGTTTGTTCACCTGCATGTGGAGATTCACCAGCGCTAGATCCTCCTGGAATTAATCATTGGTTAATTCACTGTTGATTAACTATTAACTGTTGAGTCTATGATGGGCTTGTTCACCTGCATGTGCAGATTCACCAGCGCTAGATCCCCCTGGAATTAATCATTGGTTAGTTAACTGTTAAGTCTATGATTGGAGATTCACCAGCGCTAGATCCTCCTGGAATTAAATCATTGGTTAATTAACTGTTGAGTCTATGAAGGGGTTTGTTCACCTGCATGTGGAGATTCACCAGCGCTAGGTCCTCCTGGAATTAATCATTGGTTAATTAACTTTGATTAATATTTAACTGTTGAGTCTATGATGGCTTTTTTCACCTGCTTTGTGGAGATTCACCAGCGCAAAAATCCTCCTGGAATTAATCATTGGTTAATTAACCGTTGAGTCTATGATGTGGAGATTCACCAGCGTAGATCCTCCTGGAATTATCATTGGTTAATTAACTGTTGAGTCTATGATGTGGAGATTCACCAGCGCTAGATCCTCCTGGAATTAATTGTTGGTTAATTAAACTGTTGTGTCTATGATGTGGAGATTCACCAGCGCTAGATCCTCCTGGAATTAATCATTGGTTAATTAACTGTTAAATCTATGATGGGTTTGTTTACCTGCATGTGGAGATTCACCAGCGCTAGATCCTCCTGGAATTAATCATTGGTTTAATTAACTGTTGAGTCTATGATGTGGAGATTTACCAGCGCTAGGTCCTCCTGGAATTAATCATTGGTTAATTAAACTGTTGGGGTCTATGATGTGGAGATTCACCAGCGCTAGATCCTCCTGGAATTAATCATTGTTAATTAACTGTTGAGTCTATGATGTGGAGATTCAGCAGCGCTAGATCCTCCTGGAATTTATCATTGGTTAATTAACTGTTGAGCCTATGATGGGTTTGTTTACCTGCATGTGGAGATTCACCACGCTAAATCCTCCTGGAATTAATCATTGGTTATTAACTGTTGAGTCTATGATGTGGACATTTCACCAGTGCTAAATCCTCCTGGAATTAATCATTGGATAATTAGCGGTTTAGTCTATGATGTGGAGACTCACCAGCGCTAGGTCCTCCTGGAATTAATCATTGGTTAATTAAGTTATCATATTTCCGGCCCTACCCAGGCTGGGTGAGGTTAATGCGGATAGCTTGTACGATTCCCAGCGAATGAAAGGTAAAACCCCCGTCCTAATCCAGGACGTTAAATCAAATCCAGCCGTATCAAAATCCAGCCGTAAAAAAATGTGCCAAAACCAAACAACCTCAGCCATGAGGTTGAACAACGTCTACCCAGCTCAAGATAAGAGAGAGTAAAAGAAGAATTAAGTTATCATATTTGTGTTAATCCCAATCATGATATCAGCTTAGTCAGCTATTACAATTACGCAAACTCACTGTACTAAATATCTGCTTAACTTAGGACTTGAACCACCAACCTCTAGATTACAAGTCCGCCAAGCCGCCTTTATCAATAATTTGTTGTTAATCATTCTCAATAGCAAGCTAGCGTCGGCTTCGATCGCGATGGCACGTTGCATACACCAGTTCTGGTTCTGTCACTGAAGTTAAGCAACGTCCAGCGAGGTTCGGACTTGAATGATGACCATTCAAATTTTGAAACCCTCGACCTCGTGTTGCTGGCTGTTTCCGGCCAACTAAATCTAGGTGAGGTTAATTCGAATAGCTGGTATATGAGTCTCCATATTTTATTGAGTGGAAGAGATTGCCATAGGCAATAACCCCGCCCTTTAGTTAGGACATATGTATATATTTTGTTTTTTTTTCCCCTGTTTTATATTAATATTGTCAATTTTGTATTTTAATTTTTACCATTATTTGTTTGTATATATTATGTTCTTCTAAAAGAGTTTCATAATGATAATTGAATTGACTTGACTTGAATTGAATTTCGTATATTTGTTTAAAGTGTATTACAAAACAGTTGCATGCAACCTATAACATAATAACACACTAAGATATAATTATAAACAGTTTTAGAAAACATTAATAATTATTACAATCTGCTACAACACGAGATATTGTGTATGTAAAATAAAAAAAGCATTTGAAATTAAGTCTTAAGAGATAAAATAATTGTAAGTACATAAAATAATTGACTAGGGAAAAAAGAGAGAAACAGTTACAGTTACAAAAAAAACATAATAACTCTACAGCATGTTAGATACATGTAAGTAAATAAATAAATGTGTTTATTTGTGTTATTATATCACAATTTTAGTGGGTAGCGCAGACTTATAGGACTTTTCCTTATTTTTCATATCCCAATATCTTATTTTTTGCCTATAATTCCGCCACTGGTCGCTGCTAACATTAAAGCAGCTACTCATTTTTCCTCACGAGGTATAAATGGACCCCGAACACCCAAGTACAGAGCAGAAAAAATCCTCCCCCGCTGGGAATCGTACCCAGGTCACCATGTGTGCAATGCCTAGCGCGCTAACTCGCTCTTACCACAGTGACTACTATGTTCTTCTAATAAAGAGTTTTATAATAAATAGTATACCTGAGAGCTCACTGCAGATATGAAGCTCGTGCTGGATATGCTGTCCGTGGAGCCAAGCAGCAGAGGATCTGCCTCGGCCAGTCCATTGAGAGACGAGGCCAGGCGAGGCGAGACAGAGCGGGCGATCAGGTGGTGGGAGAGGAGGCTGCCGCGGTGGACACGCGTCCAGTCCTCCGAGCTGAAGTCCTGGGTTCGAGGAGGCGCTGGGGAAATGAAAGTAATAATAGTTAATTTTTTAGTGCAAAACAATAAGGTACAGATTATTTTATTTTATTTATTTTCCATGTCCTCTTTCGTTCTTCGGTCGAATTTTGCACTTCCCAATACTCTTGCTTTTTCGTTTGGCCTGAAGTAGATCATCCAATGTGCAGGGGTTTTCTAGATGACGATATACTAGAATAGAGATTGGAGTGAATTTGACGAGATGAGGAAAGAGAGGTGGTGGAAGGATTGAGTGACTGGGTCACTATGTGAAGACGCCATTGCTGCTGAAAGAGAGCAATGGCTCCTTCCGTGTCTTCAGGATACATATCAATTTTGCATGTACATGTATATAGAATGTCGAATCGGAGTGTGAATTCTGAAATATTTTCAAATTCAGGAGCTCCGTTTTTTTTTTTTTTTTTTTTTTTTTTTTTTTTTTTTTTTCTTCTTTTTTTTTTTGAAACAGGATTAAATTTAAGTTGCGCCAGACTTATGGCAGTCCAAACCAATCACAGCGCACTATAGACTATCGTGTTTTTATTCTCGAATTGGTTGGAGACCATTCCTTGTAAAAATAACCAAACTACTCATTTTTATCACAACGTATAAATTAAATAAGATTCTGAGGAGCAAGGACTTTGATTTTTTAAGTCTCCTCTGTAAATAAATATCGTAAAAAAAAATAAAAAAAAATAAGATTCTTAAGTACAGATAAAAAAAAATTCCCACAGCCGGGATTCGAACCCAGATCCTACGCTTTCAAGTCGAGCGCGCTACCCACTCGGCCACGGGTGCCATCACTCACCGGTATGCGGCATGTCAATGCTGCGATGCTCGGGGGTATGAATCTCCGTGTCGCTCCGATACGAGGATAGCCGAGGCTCCAAAACTCCGATGATGCACGAACTGACCACCACAGCTTCGGCCGTCCCGAGGTTCATGTCCGACCCGTAGCGTTTCTTGTTGGCGACCGGAGTGTTGGATGTGGTGCTGAGAGAGAGCTTGAGGGAACCTGGGGGGAAAATAGGGACTGCATGAAAGATCTGGAGTCGATTGTTATTATTATTATAGTAAGCTTGATTAGGTAGAACAAAAAATATATATACAGTAAAATACAATAAAAGTATAAAGAAAAATTAAATAGATTAAGCAAAGAAACAAGTACAAAAAAAGAGAAAGAAGCTACCTAAAGGGCGAAGAAGAAGCTACCTAAGAGAAAGAAGCTACCTAACATCCTACCTAAAGGGTGGGTTATTGCCTGTGGCAATTCTCTTCCACCCAACACTTTTTTTGTTGTGATGGCAGTGGAGACAATGGGAGTGTGGTGTGATGAGGGAAAGAAATGGATTCAGGAGATAGGAAAAAAAGATGATTGAGAAGAAAGGGAACACACAATTAATGAGTCAGCTAACAGCAATAATAAGCATGATAATCCAGAGAGGTAATGCTGCCAGCGTATTGGGAGCATTACATCAGAAGAATTGACTTCCATGTTCTATCTGTAAAATTTAATTAACTTACCTCGATAAACTTCTCTCAATTGGCTGAAGGAGAGATTAATAGATTTTTTTGTAATATTTTTAATTCAAACTTGAGTAATTTAGGACGAAAGCAAAAAAAAAAAAATCGAGATCACAAGTCATGACTTAAGCATCAGCTTCCCCATTTAAAACAATACACAAAATTTAGACTGAAGTCCACAGAGGTATAACAAAAACATCAAGTAACAGATTTTTTGTTATATTATTATTTTGAGCAAAAATTATGTACTGACTAAAACTTGTGAATTCGATTTTCTAATTTTCATCAAAGTGAAAATTAGCACACAGCTTAGATATTATGACCAGGTAATCAGCAAAACATCAAGTGTCCAGTTAGCAGTTAGCAGACAGATAAAATCCTGACATTTACAAGAACTTTGGAAAAAATTTCTAAGTGTGACGTCCTATATGACAAAAAAGTCTCATGTATCTATTATTTGGATGAGGTACGAGAAAATATACTACGTCTCACCTGAGCGGGAGTGTTGATCAGCAGCTGAACCAACTAGGTGCTGACTCAACGTCCTATATGACGAAAAAGTCTCATGTATACATTATTTGAATGAGCTACGACAAAATATAATATGTCTCACCTGAGCGAGAGGGTTGATCAGCAGCTGAACCAAATAGGTGCTGACTCAACTCTTCCTCAGCCGAGAACACACGACTCTGATTCTCACTAGTCAAGGATTCTGTACAATATTGTACAGAATGAGTCGACTCACCTGAGCGAGAGGGTTGATCAGCACCTGAGCTAACTAGCTGCTGACTCAACTCTTCCTCAGCTGAGAAGAACACGTCCACTCTGATTCTCACTGGTCAAGGATACTGTGCGAGGATACGGAGGCAATGTACCGGGTACCTGGGAAAATAGAGGAAATCATATTAAAGCTTTATTAGTGTTTATTAGTCTGGCTGTGGAACTATAAACAGGGAGTGGACCAGCAGTTTGGCTGGGGGACTATAAACAGAGAGTAGATCAGCAGTGGCTTGGTTCTGGGGGCCCTTGTCAATTATTAGCCTCCTTGTAAAGACATGGTAGAATTGCTGAGTCATTCCTCCACTGTCTCGCTACCATCTTTCACGATGACGCCACCCTATGATGATTAGTTTTAAATCCCATTGATGATTAGTACCTTGATCGATAAGGCGGCGGAGTTGTAACCAGAGGTCGGTGGTTCGAGTCCCAAGTTCAGCAAAGATTTAGTAAAGCGAATTTGAGTGATTGTGATATCACATCGTGAATAACACAAATACGATAACTCAACATTATCCATCGCCATATGTACTCATAAGATCTGTCCCCAAAGATGCTGCTGAAATAATTTCATCTTCAAAAATGTTCATTATACCCTGAAATGTATAATTAACTAATGACAAGAATGTTTGAATTGTATACCTACTGTGTCAGTTGGCAACTCTTTGTTTAGAGGAGTTCAAAAAAAAGAAAAAAATATTTTCTTAATAAAATTAAACTTACTTCTCCGCCATTTGTGTAAAGGCTTTGTTCGGACTCGGAAGGGGCCAGATTGGTCAGGGGCCCAGGGGCCGCCGCCATGGTGGTGGGGCCGGTGAAATAGTCGACGGCCAGACGAGAGTCGGAGACGCTGGACTTGGGCGGGGCGCCGGCCTCGTTAGACTCGGGGACACTGAGAATCGAGCGAGCGGTGTGCAGTCTCCAGTCAGCGTCGAGCTGCTTGTGTGACAGAGTGCCTGGGGAAGTAAAGAGGAACAATTTGTATGTAAAAAAAAACTAAAAAAAAAACAGCATTTGAATCATGTAGTAAGACCCATGGTTGTTGTTGTTGTTGTTGTTGTAGCCAGCTTGGCTACAGCTGGAGGGGTGAGTGATAGTCTTTTGTTGGTTGCCTGGTTGGTATGGGTGGGTATTGATACTATTTGATATTGGTGGTTTGGAATTGGTACAAAAAACTGTAACTTTTTTTTAAAATCTATTAGGGAATAAGGATACATTCTTTATAAATAAATAAATAAAGACATTATGGTCGAATCAGGATCAGGAAAAGATATTTTTTGTAGGAATTATAGTGATGTAGAAAGAGCAATACCATCTACTAGTCAGGAATCCAATGTAAGTACAGACTTGGTTCATTATGATTTCATAACGTATAATTGTAGGTCTTTAAAGCAAGAGTGGAGTTGAGTGAACTACAAGAGGAATTAAAGAATGTGACATGGAGAGTAATAGGTTTAAGTGAAGTGAGAAGGAGAGGAGAGGAATGTGTAACACTAGAGAATGGAGACTTTTTTATATACAAATGGTGGGAAGGGGTATGGGAGGCACAGGGTTTTTGATAAACACAAAATATAAAGATCAAAAAGTTCTGAAATTTGAAAGTTTCTCTAGTAGAGTGTCTTCTCTTTTAATACAAATAAATAGTTATAAATTTCATATAGTGCAAGTGTATGCACCAACATCTGCCTCTACTGAAGAGGAATTAGAGGTCTTTTATTCAAACTTACAAGATGCAATGGATAAGAATAATAATTTAAGTCGAAAGTTTTGTATGGGAGATTTTAACTCAAAAGTGGGAAAAAGAAGATGGAGAGATGTATGGGAATATTTGGGTATGGTGATAGGAATGAAAGAGGGGAGTGTTTTGATTGAGTTTGCAGAGGGGGAACAGTTTACGAATAATGAATACTTTTTATGATAAATGTGAGGAGGATAAATGGACGTGGGTATCACCGGATGGGAATGTAAGAAACGAGATAGACTTTGTGCTTTGTAAGAAATGGGATAATGTTAAGATTGTTGAAGTAGTGAAAAATTTTGATGCAGGTAGTGATCATAGGGCAGTAGGAACTGTATTGTTGGAGAAAAAGAGACATAAATATTTTAAACTAAAAAAAAGAGAGAATAGGGCTAAAATCAAAGGAGCTTATTGATAAAGGTTTTTGAATTTCTATTAAAAGGTAAGCTAAATATGGAGGACAAAGAAAAGAATGTTGAAAGTTTGAATAATAAACTAAAAGAATGCACTCTGGATATAGAAAATAAAATGACACAAACAAATATAAATTGTAGAAATTTTGCCAGCACATGTAAAAAGGTTAATGGAGAAGAGGAGGAAGATGAAAAAATATGGGGGAAAAAAGGTGGAATATTCAGAAGTATCCAAGTTATTAAGAAAGGAGTTGAGAGACTGGCTAGAAGAGAGAAAAATAAAAAGAACGGTGGATGCACTAGAAAAAGGTGGGAAATTAAATGAAAAAGCAAAAGTTAGAAAAATGATTAAAAGCTTGAATGATAAACAGGGAACGGAAATCAGGGATAAAGATGGATTATTAGAGAGAGTCAGAGAGTTTTACGAGGAATTATACAAAGGAGGAGAAAATGAAGAGGAGGAAGAGTCACAAGAGATAGAGAGCAGTGAAGAATGGATGGATATAATGAAAGAAGAGGTAATAAGAGCAATCAAGGATACGGGGGAGGGGAAAGCAAGTGGTATAGATGGGGTGACAATGGAAATGATAAAAGCAGGAGGAACACAGTGGCGGAATATTTGACAGAGATTTTTAACAAGTGTGTGAGAGAAGGGAACTTACCTAGGGGATGGAATGTAGCTAGACTAGTATTGTTATTTAAGAAGGGGGACCCAAGAGAGTTAAAAAATTACCGGCCTTTGAGTCTATTGAATGTGGAGTATAAAATATTATCGAAAGTAATAACTAAGAGATTACAGAAATATTATAATAACTTTCTGTCAGTTGAGCAGGCAGGATTCAGATCAAATTTTTCAACTGTTGACCATATCTTTGTATTGAATGAATTGCTTGCAAAGGCTGCAGAATACAATTTTAAACTTGTGTACCTATTCATAGATTTCGAAAAGGCCTTTGATTTTATTTCAACCTGCAAAGTGTTACTAATGTTTAAAACAGAGAGGAGTTGACGATAAAATTGTTAAGTATCTGGAAGAGTCTACAGAAAGTCAAGTCTGGAATTCGAACTAGAAGCAGGGTTTAAAACGGAAATGAAGGTAAACAGTGGTGTAAAACAAGGGGACGTGGTATCGCCGACACTTTTTATAGGGGTTCTACAAACAATTATGGATCAGATAGACTGGGAAGATAGTGGAATTAAAGTGGGAGGGATGAGATTGAATAGGTTAGCATTTGCGGATGACGTAGTTCTAATAGGAAGTTGTGTGAAAGAGGTAGAAGTATGGCTGAAAGACTGTTAAATGAATGTGAGAAGTATGGTCTGAGAGTGAATGTGGATAAATGCAGATTGATGGTGACAGAGGAAAATGAAGAGGAAAAGTTGATGATAAAAGGAGAAGAAGTGAAGAGAGAGAAAAATTTCATCTATTTAGGACAGTTATTGAGTGTTGAAGGTCAGTGGGGAGAAATATGTAGAAGATGTGCAATAGGATGGGGGACTTTGATGAAAAATAAGGAAATATATAAATCGGGAGTGAAAATAGAAATAAAAAGAAAACTCTGGGAAACGACAGTTCTACCCAGTATGACATATGGATGCGAAACATGGGTGATGAATGCAAGAGTAAGGAATAAATTGAGAGTTACGGTGAGAGCAATGGAGAGATATATATTGGGTAAGACAAGGAGAGAAGAATAAGGAATGCAAGGATAAGATATATGTCAGGATTCAGAGATATCGTAGATATAGTGATTAAAAGAAAATGGAAATGGGCGGGACATATAGCTAGGACCAAGGATGATAGATGGACAAAAAAGATAATGGAGTGGTATCCCAGAGAGTATGGACGAAAAAGAGGTAGACCAAAGGATAAATGGGATAAGGAAATGAGTTTAGTTTGTGGAGGAGTAACATGGAGGAGAGTAGCTGAGGAGAGGAAAGAGTGGAAGAGGATGGGAAAAGTATATAGGAAATATGGGTGGATAATCAGGGAGGCTTAAGGGCAAGTAAAAAAAAAAAAAAAAAAAAAAAAAAAAAAAAAAAAAAATGAAGAGGGAGTGAGTGAGTGAGTGTGAAAGAGATAGAAAATTCTTTAAATTAATTTTATTTTATTTTTCAATTTCATGTCCTGTTCATGGTTGGTTTGTTTGTGCCATTTATTTATTATCATTTAGCATTTATTATTTATTTTCCTTCAAATTTATAAATTTATAAGTTTTATATCCTTAAAAACAGTTGTTCAGATGCCCCCTTACAAGGGGGGCCTCAGAAATTAATCTGATTTTGTACAAGATGCCCATATACTATGTATTTATGTTGTGTGTAAATTTAATTGTACAAATAAAGGTTTTTTTACATTACATACATTACATGGTCGAATTATAATACAGAATTAGAGTTAAGATAAGTGGACATTATCCCTTAAGTCGGACAAATAGTGGGCTGTGATTGGTTGAAACTCCGACTTGAGGGCGTGTCTGGCTTAGTTTTAACATTAATCCTGCTTCATGATGTGGCCCTTAAGTGTTGAACACGAGACAAGAGGTTGGGTGGAAGAGATTGCCGTAGACAAAAACCCCGCCCTTTCGTTAGACATTCTTATTTTCTTCTTTATTATTTATTTACTAGCGGGCTGTCGCCCGCTTTGCGGGCCGAGGCATGGCCGTAAAGCAAAAAAACCTTTTTCGCCAATGGCAGGTGTTGTAGTGGGAAAATATTGCACATCTAGACTATAAAGACAAAGCTACCTACCAAATTTCAGCTTCCTAGGGAATTACCAGTTTGGAGAAACAGTGATGAATCAGTGAGTCAGTCAGTCAGTGAAACTCTCCTTTATAAGTATAGAATTTAAAACAATTTTATTTTGTAAATATTGTATATGTCCTTCTAATAAAGCATGTATTAATAATAATAATAAAGATTTAAAGTGAGTTACCTGTGGGGCTGGAGTCAATGAGTCTGGCATAGGGCACTCCGTTGATGGTTCTCAGACTGGCGTTGTTATAGGAGAAGCGACGGGGCAGAGTGGGTCTCCTATCTACAGAGCTGGCGGGGGAGGGGCTGGCAGTACTCTCTCCCGTGGACCCTGTATCCCTCCCTGGAAGTGTAAACAATACATCTAATATACAGGGTGTTCAGTTTATATACAGGGTGGGTCTCCGCTCTACAGACTGGCGGGGGAGGGGCTGGCAGTACTCTCTCCCGTGGACCCTGTATCCCTCCCTGGAAGTGTAAACAATACATCTAATATACACGGTGTTCAGTTATATACAGGGTGGGTCTCCGCTCTACAGAGCTGGCGGGGGAGGGGCTGGCAGTACTCTCTCCCGTGGACCCTGTATCCCTCCCTGAAGTGTAAACAATACATCTAATATACACGGTGTTTCAGTTATATACAGGGTGGGTCTCCGCTCTACAGAGCTGGCGGGGGAGGGGCTGGCAGCACTCTCTCCCGTGGACCCTGTATCCCTCCCTGGAAGTGTAAACAATACATCTAATATACAGGGTGTTCAGGTATATACAGGGTGGGTCTCCTGTCTACAGAGCTAGAGAGGAGACCGAAACAGGTCGTGGTTTTTAAAAAATAACGTTTTGTGGTTGTTTTTGATAAGTAACCACTGAATTATTATTAATATTACTATAATTTTGGTTTAAATCGGCATCGCTTTCGCGTGATATGACTACGTAGTCATATCAAGAAGGGAATTTACCCTCCATTCGCTAATTACTCATAAACCAGCAACTCAAATTTACCTCAATCATCTCGAATTTGAATGATAACACTTCCAAGTCCTAACATCGGCGTCGCCTCGCTGGACGTTGCTTAACTTCATTGACAGAACGAGAACTGGTGTATTCAACGAGCCATCCACGCTGGCTACTGAAATAATGATAATGTTCTAACAATTCTCAAACAGAATTGAAATTTTAATAAAAAATTTATTTCGTAGCCATGAAACAGGAGCTACTGTAGACGCTAGTGGTCTGTATTGTAGCCTGCCCATTCCGTAGTATGTCTTCCCTCTGATGGGCGAGAAGTGACACAATCCTTCCATTTAAGTGCTTGGTCAACACGAGCGCACCGGAAGTGTCCCTTACTTGTATCAGGAGGCCAGCCTCCGTGGCGTAACGGTTGTGACTACCGCCCGTAGTCCAAAGATCCTGAGTTCGATTCCCGGTAGGAGCAGACTTTTCACACAGAAAATTCTGTCCCCTCCGAACATATGAGGCTGGCAATTCCGGCCCTACCCAAGCTGGGTGAGGTTAATGTGGCTAGCTGGTACGATTGCCAGCGAATGGAGGGTAAAACCCCCGTCCTGTCTACCTCAAGTCAGGACGTTTTAAAATCAAATAGAATCAATGGACATGAATGGAGCCTAGAAATTGGATCTGGGCGTCCAATAATTCCTCTCACCACCGTGATTTAGGTATCAATACCTACCTCACGGACACGGAATTATTATTGTTATCAGGTTTTTTTTCTGTTCAGGTGTAAAAAAAACGCCAAACCAAACCTTAAAAAACAAACCAAATTGAAATAAAAAAACATCCATGAAGAAGGTTTTTACCTTGGAAGGCATCTGCCACGGGTTGGGTCGCAGTAGTGGGCACGGCAGGGGCGACTTTGGTATCACCCCAGGAGGGGGGAGGATGGTCATGGATAGCCACATCAGGCGCGTTGTAAGGGGGGGTGTGGAACACTAGCTGAGCCTCGTGTAGGATGCTTTGTCCGAATCCTGGGTCCTGAAATGTGGTGAGCATTGAGAGTAAGTGTTACATGAGTCTATTTTTTTTTTTTTGGACATAACATCATTTAGAACTTAAAACCTTTAAAGTGATCCAAACGACAATACTAATGTCCAAACAAGGTATAAAATATGATCCTATTTTTAAAAAAATCTTCTTTTTTTTGCTTTTCTTTGTACTATGTAATAATAAAGTATTTATTGTATTTACTAACTCCCTTGTACTGTGTTAACAATTTATTAATTGATGCACATTAAATAAAATTAAAAAAAAATATAAACAATATGGACTTAACTTATACATTTTCATACAGACTTATACATTTTTATACAGACAGACTAACTATTTTATTTGGTAAATTTGGTCTGGACAATTTGAAAAAAATGGATGACCTACCAAACCCTACTGGAAAGCTTTACAAATGTTATTTTTTTCTTTTATTTTTTATTATTGATCTTACTCAGTAAACTTATTTCGCAGTACAAATAATCATCTGTGTCAAAGTACACAAATGTATACGTCCGGACTTTATTTAAAAAAAGGTTCTCGGTCCGAGGACTATATGATATTTGTAATAACAATTTGACTGTAATCTCACCTTGCTATCATTTATTCTGTACGCGGCAATATTCACTCCGTCCGTCACGTCTTGTCTGGACGGCTTGAAGAATCGCTGTCCATTTCTGTTTCGCCCGAAGAAGACGCAACCCCCAACACAGCCACACTTGCCCGTCACTACACTCTTGCTGTCGCTAGGCCAAAGGAACCACAGCTTCTTGTATCTTTCATCGTGCATCTGGTCAGATAGAATAGATACTTATTAGAAATAGATAATAGAATAGAATAAACAGCTGAAAGATAGGAATAGACAGCACTTGCCCGTGCATCTGGTCAGATAGAATAGATACTTGATACAAATAGATAATAGAATAGAATAGACAACTGAAAGATAGGAATAGACAGCAACCCGCAACACTTGCCCGTGCATCTGGTCAGATAGAATAGATACTTGTTAGAAATAGATAGTAGAATAGAATAGACAACTGAAAGATAGGAATAGACAGGAACCCTCAACACTTGCCCGTGCATTTGGTCAGATAGAATAGATACTTGTTAGAAATAGAATAGAATTATTGTTACCACAGCTTCTTGTATCTTTCATCGTGCATCTGGTCAGATAGAAGAGATACTTGATAAAAAAACGATAATAGAATAGAATAGACAGCTGAAAGATAGGAATAGACAGCAACCCTCAACACTTGCCCATGCATCTGGTCAGATAGAATATATACTTTTTTTTATATGTAATATTTTATATAAAACTAGGATTCTTTAAATTACTTTATATACTACATATACCTAACATTACTTTGGATTTCAAATATGAACTTGATGACAAATAAGAATAGCTACTTGTTAGAAATAGATGATGGTTACCAATTTCTACAAAACTACCCTAAAGTAATTATAAATTTCAATACAATTTTATAATTTGACATCCTAATATTTCTCTGGTAGTATAATAAATTGTCTTTGACGGTTTTTTTAACCTTTTCTTTTTAACGGTTATAAAACAATAGCACTGACATGTATAAGTATGTGGTAGTTTTCAAGCATACAAGCTGCATGCTTGGATATAATATATAAATAGTCCCAAGATATATTTAGCTGCCACATGCAGTAATTATTAAAATTATTATTAATTATTAAAATGACATTTATATTTATATAACACTCCCTTGGTATTATCAATTAGACATTTGTTAAACGAGTAGCAAATAACTCAATTGCTTCTTCTTTTTTTTTAACTTTGTTATGTCAGACTTTTCCTCTATTGGTAACATACGAGGGGGGACCCAAAAGTAACGGGAATTAGGTGGTGGGGGGAATACGGAGGGGGGGATCGGGTTCTCCAGTGATTCTTTTCCAAGCGGCTCTTAGAAGTAAGTGTGCAAAGTTCATTTGATGTAAGTGCATTCGTTTGTCCGTGAGAATTTTTCTAGTGAAACGACTTTTTTCGTTTCGGCAAAAACGTGAAATGGCTTCAAGAACGGACAAAAACATTGAACAAATCGACACTCTTGTCCGTGAAGACCTTGCAGAACCATCGATCAACTTTATGAAATGTCTGGATAGTCATGGAGTTCAATTCAGAGGATTTTAACTGAAGATTTGATCATGAAGGGGATTGCAGCCATATTTGTTCCTCGCCTCCTCTCCGACGATCAAAATAAGGAGCGTTGAGACTTCAGGCCTGTCTGGAGCTGCAAAATCAGTTGGATGAAGACCCAGATTTTTTTCTCAAGGTTATAACTGGCGATGAATCATGGTGCTACGGCTATGACCCCGAAATTTTTACAGCCGCTCGTAGCTCGCCGCACTCAGCCATTTCACGGTGCCATTTCACTTTTTCGCCGAAACGAAAAAAGTCGTTTCACTAGAAAAATTCTCACGGACGAACGAATGCACTCACAGCAAATCAACTTTGCACACTTACTTGGGAGAGTAGCCGCTTGGAAAAGAATCAATGGAGAACCCGATACCCCCCTCCGTGTTCCCCCTACCACCTAATTCCCGTTACTTTTGGGTCCCCCCGTATGTTAATTTTGCTAAAAGTTATAGTTTGTAGATTGTAGAAGTTGCATCAAATTTATTCCTCATATTACTTCCGAGAAATTTCTAATATTAGAAATCGGAAGTATTGTGTTCGTTTTTGTAAAAAAAAATATTTTTTTGCTCCGATTTCAATTTTTTTCATATTTCTGAACGTTTCATAACCTACTGAGTAAATTTGGTTTTGTGTCCGTCTGTCGGTCTGTTAAAACGATTCCTTGTAACGCGCAAATCTCGGAAACTACTCGACCAATTTTGATGAAATTTTGCACACATCTAGAAGACATTCTGTAGATGGTCCCATTTTAAATTCATACCAACGGTTCTGGGTGAAAGAGACCATGCGCCTGATCACTAACTTTTTACTTAAACGCTTATATCTCGTGAACGGTACACCCGATTTCGATGAAATTTTATAAGAATATGCATATTTTTGTTTTACATAGGTTATTTATATTTATTTTTAAATTAATTATAATTTGACTCTGATATTTAAGAAAATCCGAAATTTTGGACAAAAAAGTAAAAAAAATAAGGACCACGACTTGCCGATACAGAATTTTTTGTGGAATTTAGAATCTAGAAAAAACGATATTGTACCATATAAAGCAAATTTGAAGAAAATCGGTTGATCCGATTTGGAGATACAATAAAATAATTTTTATAAAATCTCAAAATTGGCACGTGTTTACAATGTGAAGCAATCACGAGGAAGTATTGTGTCCATAATTGGCAGTGTTTTTTTTATGTTATTTGCTAAATTTTAGTTCCATTTCTTTGATTCTGAATTAGCTTTAAGTGAGTACCAATGTAATTGGTTAAAGTCGATACTTGTAACGGATTTGACTGTTTTGTATATTCACTATAATAAAATAAAATTGAAATTGAAAAAAATATTAATAATAATAAGAAAGATGTTACCTTGAGATACTTGGTCTGGACCGAGTTCAAATTCTTGTCCGAGTCGCACATCGAACTCACGGACTCCAGAACCAGAGGCCCGCCGCTCACGCTCGCGATCTCCAGCCACAGGTCGTTGGTGTCGTTGCCCCTCGTCTGAGATCGGTTGCTTCCGGACGTGTTCGTGTTGGAGCTGCTTCCCCCTCCTCCCCCGCCCCCGCCCACACTGCTGCTGCTAGCCTGGAAGTAGGAGGGAGAAGTTAGGGATTGAAGAAGGAACAAATGTGCATTGGTGGTCAAGTGATTATGGAAGAGAAAGCCACAGGCTTTCACCTCGCTAATTAACTAATAATAAAAAAATAGAGGACTATAAACATAGAACAGACTAGCCAACCCTTACAAGCCAGGCTAGCTTGCAGTTTCCTAAGGGTTTAATGGCTTATAAAGAAAAGTCCAAGTCCTCATGATGGTTGATCGCACATAGAAATATGTGGTTCAGGACGAGCCAACTTTGAAATAAAGTTGGCTGGAGACCATCACTCACCCCTCCAGCTGTAGCCAAGCTGGCTACAGCTTGTACAACAACAACAACAGTCCCGGTTTCAGCGTAGATTTAGTAAAGCGAGTTTGAGTAGTTGTCATATCACGAAAGTGATTAACACAAAAATGTGATTTTCTATATACAAAATAAAAATAATATGGAAGGGCATTCAGTCAAAATAAGAGTGGCACTCTTATTTTGAGAAAGAGGTGGACCAATACCGACCACAAGTCTGGGAAAATGCAAAGGGCCATTAATCAAACCTAAAAACTCTCGAACAATAGTCAAATGAACAATTTGACTTTGTTTTCTGATTTCGGCTACGAACATAATGGTTCATAACTGCCCAAATTTGTAGTCATGTCATGTCATTTTATTTTATTTTTTATTTTAACAAGACGAGGATCGAACCCAAGACTTACCTGTCTACCTCAAGTCAGGACGTTAAAACCAAATAGAATCAATGGACATGAAAGGAGCCTAGACATTGGATCTGGGCGTCCATATAATCCTCTCACCACCGTGATTTAGGTATCAATACCAAAGGCATTATCACCACCCTTGATCAAACTTTGTTTTTATTTAATTACCTAATTATACCTTTTGACTGCACCTATATACATAAAAAATGTAAAAAAAGATTGATCTAAATTGTTGAATAATAAATAGGTATCAATACCTAACCTAAATAGTCAAGTGGTTAACGCGCTAGTCTGGTTAATCCAGGTAGCGCAGGGATCCGTAGGTTCGAATCCCACCCAGTGCATGAATTTTTCCTCATTAATTTGAGTTTGTGACCAGATAATAATAAGAATCTGAGGGTTAGGTGGTAGAAAATGCTTTGAACATTAACCTCGCCTGGTGGTTACCTTCCACTAAAGAGTATTATTATTAAGAGTATTATTATTATTAATTTAAGCAAGGCTAGGATCGAACCCAGGACCTACCTGCTGCTGCTGCTGTCCGGCGCAGATCAGCTGTCTCACGCGCAGGGCGGGCACCACCAGGGTGACGCCAGACTTGACATGGTTGCCATGGAGATTGCAGGTGGCTAGACGGAGGGGCGACACCCACAGGTTCAGTACGGTGCCTGACTCGATGAGGTAGAGGTCTATTTTCTGTTTTCTGTTCTGTTCTTCCCCGGCGTAGCTCAAGAATGGCTCATCAGAATTTCGCGATCAATATGTCAAATGAAAGCCTAAACCCTTGCCTAAAACTTTCTCGCTTTGCGTTGATAGGTCGTCGCGACAAATTTCGAGAAAAAAATGTTTTTTTTTTTTGCGTCACCCATCCATTTTTTATCCTTACTCATTGTAGCTTATTCTTAGGGAGATATAACCTAGCCTAAAAGAATTCCCTGATCGAACCAGAACTATGTTAAAAATTTCAGGTTTCTCGGTCAAACGGTGTGGATTTGTATAAAGAACATACATACACACATACACACAGACAGCTTTATTTTATTTTATTCCTTTTTTTTTTCAAACAAGGAAATTATAATTTATTAAAAATAAGAACATTCAATTCCATCTTCTAAGAAAACTCCGTCTAAATTTGGAAACACGCCACATTCATCTTCAACTTCATACTTCCTCAACTTGTACCTTGTCCCTCTCAATCTGAGAGAAACAGCACGAATCAGTGCAACTTGTATCTTGGTTTTAACCCAAAGATATGTAAATAAAGCTTGATCCAATTGTTTATAAGACGAGGATCGAACCCAGGACCTACCTGCTGCTGCTGCTGGCCGGCGCAGATCAGCTGTCTCACGCGCAGGGCGGGCACCACCAGGGTGACGCCAGACTTGACATGGTTGCCATGGAGATTGCAGGTGGCTAGACGCAGGGGCGACACCCACAGGTTCAGTACGGTGCCTGACTCGATGAGGTACAGGTCCAGACAGTCCACACTGACGCGGGTCATGCGGTACTTGATCTCGTCCCCTGAGGGGCACCTGAAATAATAATAATAATAAGGGTCATGCGGTACTTGATCTCGTCCCTGAGGGGCATCTGAAATAATAATAATAATAAGGGTCATGCGGTACTTGATCTCGTCCCCTGAGGGGCACCTGAAATAATAATAATAATCATCATAGAGTGGTGGATGTGTGGAAAGACAAAGCTGGACAGAATCAGAAACGATATCATCAGAGAAAAAGTGAAAGTAATTGAAATATCAAAGAAGATGCAAGAAAGAAGATTACAATGGTTAGGACATATAGAGAGAAGAGAAGATGAATACGTGGGAAAGAAAGTAAGAGACATACAGGTGCCTGGATACAGAGGACGAGGAAGACCTAAGAAGACGAGGAGAAACTGTGTGGAAGAAGATATGATAGAGAAAGACGTGAGAATAGACGAGGCACAAGACCGAGAAGTATGGAGAAGACTGACACGCAACGTCGACCCTGCCTAAGCGGGAAAAGACAGAGTAGAAGAAGAATCATCATAGAGTGGCGTCATCGTGAACGATGGTAGCCAGACAGTGGAGGAATGACTCAGCACTTCTACCACTGCCTTTACAAGGAGGCTAATATTTGACAAGGGTCCCCAGAACCAAGCCAATGCTGGTCTACTCCCTGTTTATATTCCCCCAGCCAGACTGCTGGTCTACTCCCTGTTTATAGTCCCCCAGCCAGACTATAATAATAATATTGAAAAATTGGAGATTCACAAGTCTGCACCCTGTCACATCCAAAAATGTGTTATCCTTCAGACATGTCATCTAAATTCCTTAACTCTACCTAAGGAAATTATAACTAACTAAATTTTATTTTATTTTTAATGTTAGGTTTAATGCTTCTATAAGATAGATTGAATTACTCGTATCTCCTTATAAAATAACTCAGGCGATTAAAAAATAAATGTTCCTCATAATAATAAAAATAAAACGAGCAATGGTAGAATAGAATAGAAATTACCTAAAAGTCCCTTTATTCCAGCAGTCAATGGTAGGCAAGTCTACTCACCTATACTTGCCCTCCACATCAGACTCGACACAGGTGAGGGGGGGGATGCCATGGTGACACTTAGTCTAGTCTACTCACCTATACTTGCCCTCCACATCAGACTCGACACAGGTGAGGGGGGGGATGCCGTGGTGACACTTAGTCTAGTCTACTCACCTATACTTGCCCTCCACATCAGACTCGACACAGGTGAGGGGGGGGATGCCGTGGTGACACTTAGTCTAGTCTACTCACCTATACTTGCCCTCCACATCAGACTCGACACAGGTGAGGGGGGGGATGCCGTGGTGACACTTAGTCTAGTCTACTCACCTATACTTGCCCTCCACATCAGACTCGACACAGGTGAGGGGGGGGGGGGGGTGCCGTGGTGACACTTAGTCTAGTCTACTCACCTATACTTGCCCTCCACATCAGACTCGACACAGGTGAGGGGGGGGATGCCGTGGTGACACTTAGTCTAGTCTACTCACCTATACTTGCCCTCCACATCAGACTCGACACAGGTGAGGGGGGGGGGGGGGGTGCCGTGGTGACACTTAGTCTAGTCTACTCACCTATACTTGCCCTCCACATCAGACTCGACACAGGTGAGGGGGGGGATGCCGTGGTGACACTTAGTCTAGTCTACTCACCTATACTTGCCCTCCACATCAGACTCTTGACAGGTGAGGGGGGGGATGCCGTGGTGACACTTAGTCTAGTCTACTCACCTATACTTGCCCTCCACATCAGACTCGACACAGGTGAGGGGGGGGATGCCATGGTGACACTTAGTCTAGTCTACTCACCTATACTTGCCCTCCACATCAGACTCTTGACAGGTGAGGGGGGGGATGCCGTGGTGACACCTAGTCTAGTCTACTCACCTATACTTGCCCTCCACATCAGACTCTTGACAGGTGAGGGGGGGGATGCCGTGGTGACACTTAGTCTAGTCTACTCACCTATACTTGCCCTCCACATCAGACTCTTGACAGGTGAGGGGGGGGATGCCGTGGTGACACTTAGTCTAGTCTACTCACCTATACTTGCCCTCCACATCAGACTCTTGACAGGTGAGGGGGGGGGGATGCCGTGGTGACACTTAGTCTAGTCTACTCACCTATACTTGCCCTCCACATCAGACTCGACACAGGTGAGGGGGGGGATGCCGTGGTGACACTTAGTCTAGTCTACTCACCTATACTTGCCCTCCACATCAGACTCGACACAGGTGAGGGGGGGGATGCCGTGGTGACACTCGGGGGGCAGGCGCGGGGCCATGAGGCGGGACTCGGGGTCTGTGATCAGGAGCAGCAGGGTCTCCAGGCCTGGGGGACGGGTATTATCAGTATAAACAGAAAAGTGAGAAGTTATTATTTATTATTATCTGACCTGGTTGCAGGGTTTTCAGTGAAACCCTAACAATTAACTCTTTGACTGCCATGGCACACAACTCGAGTTGTGCCAGTACACTTTCCCACCCGGCCATGGCGCAACTCGAGTTGTGTCAGACTAGATTAGGGTTGGGTGGAAGAGATTGCCACAGGCAATAACCCCACCCTTTAGGTAGGACATTATTGTTATTATTATTTTTTTTTTTTACTTATTTATTTTGTCATGTGTTTGTTTTTTTCCTTTCTTTTCTTATTTTTATACTCTTGCCTGTTTGTCCTCCTAATAAAGCTTAAAAAAAAAAAAAAAAAAAAAAAAGATTACATTTGGTGTACACGTATTTGGCTTGGCCGGGTAGGAAACATGTCAAGATTAGCTCTGGCAGTCGAAAGAGTTAACACTGCGACCTAGTTAGATCTATTGTGACCAGTTGATTCTATTTTGTTTTAACGTCCTGATTGAGATAGATAGTCAGGACGGTGGTTTTACCCTCCATTCGCTGGGAATCGTACCAGCTACCCACATTAACCTCACCCAGCCTGGGTAGGGCCGGAAATGCCAGCCTCACGTGTTTGGAGGGAACAGAATTTTCTGGGGACGCGTATTACAATATTTAGAAATATTTTTATTTTTTACAAATCTACTGTGTTCAACACCATTGACGGAAGCAAAAGGACGTCTCTTTTGGCATCTGTTCTAAAAACAAGTGAAGTGTTGTAGACTGGAGTAGAGTGAGAAGGTCATATTATATATTTATTTTTTTAATTTAAATAATTAAATGCGTGTTCTTTTTTTATATTTTTGGACTTAGGCTTTTTCTCTATAAGCCATTAAGCCCTTGAGAAACTGCAAGGGGTTATTGCCTATGGCAATCTCTTCCACCCAACCCTACCAGTGCAAGGTATTGTACTGTATTGTATTGTACTGTATTGTTCACCTGTGATGACGTGGTAGAGCTGCGGGGAGGTGAACTTGCCGGAGAGCTTTCCCAGGTGAATCTCCAGCTGCCAGGCGTACTCCAGAGTCTCCTGATCCAGACTTCGGCCCGTGTCGGAGAACATCGCGTGACCTCGGATCTGAAGACCTGAGAGACGAGAGTAGACGAAAACAACAGTTATACAGTCGAATCCTGGATATAAGAGAATCCAAGGGACCAAGATTTCTTGGTCCCTTGGATATACCTGGATATGGCAAGCATATATTACTATACATGAGCAGGGACCTATCAGACGCATCTTGTGGGTCCCTGCTTGCCATATACTACTATACATGAGCAAGGACCTAGCTGCCGCATCTTGTGGGTCCCTGCTTGCCATATACTACTATACATGAGCAAGGACCTACCAGCCGCATCTTGTGGGTCCCTGCTTGCCATATACTACTATACATGAGCAAGGACCTACCAGCCGCATCTTGTGGGTCCCTGCTTGCCATATACTACTATACATGAGCAAGGACCTAGCTGCCGCATCTTGTAGGTCCCTGCTTGCCATATACTACTATACATGAGCAGGGACCTAGCAGACGCATCTTGTGGGTCCCTGCTTGCCATATACTACTATACATGAGCAAGGACCTACCAGCCGCATCTTGTGGGTCCCTGCTTGCCATATACTACTATACATGAGCAAGGACCTACCAGCCGCATCTTGTGGGTCCCTGCTTGCCATATACTACTATACATGAGCAAGGACCTAGCTGCCGCATCTTGTAGGTCCCTGCTTGCCATATACTACTATACATGAGCAGGGACCTACCAGCCGCATCTTGTGGGTCCCTGCTTGCCATATACTACTATACATGAGCAGGGACCTACCAGCCGCATCTTATAGGTCCCTGCTTGCCATATACTACTATACATGAGCAGGGACCTAGCAGCCGCATCTTGTAGGTCCCTGCTTGCCATATACTACTATACATGAGCAGGGACCTAGCAGCCGCATCTTGTGGGTCCCTGCTTGCCATATACTACTATACATGAGCAGGGACCTAGCTGCCGCATCTTGACCCGGCCCTTAGCGTCACGTGATCAATTTTCAGCTCTGTGATTGGTGGAAATTGATCTACATGAGCTGGGACCCGACAGTCGAGTCTCAACCCGACCATAAGAATTTTTAGACGGAGTGTTCCAAATTTAGACGGAGTTGGCTTTGAAGATGGAATTGAATGTACTTATTTTTAATAAATTATAATTACCTTGTTTTTTTTATAATAATAAATTTATAATAATGGTAATTATAATAATAAATTATAATTACCAAACTATTCCAATTTTTCTTACCTTTGTTGTACTTATTTACTTATTTCACACATTTTTTCAATGTGATCTTATTTGTTTGTTAATGTTATTTACTTGTAAATAAAGGTATGTCAATCTGGACACGTAATAATAATAATAATTACCTTGTTTGAAAAAAATAATAAGAATTACCTGAGAGCATGAGATGTCCCTGCTGCAGGTGCTTGTCCTTGGAGGTCCTGTTCAGGACCCGGTCCGTGGTGATGAGGATGGCGGGGGACAGCAGGAGCTGCAGCTGGGTCTCCTTGTAGGACTTCTTCATCTCGAAACCCGAACCTCTCGATCAGGATGACGGGACAGGCCGGGTCATTGTCCGTGCAGTTCTGAACGGAAACAAAAAAAATATATTCGAGAATTTCTTACTCACACTCTGATACGTGAGATAACCGAGATATCCTCGATTCACGGCAAGATCTGTAAATATTTTCATGTAATTTTGTATTATTGGGTTTCTGACCCGTCAAAAAAAAAATTAAATTATATAAAAAAGATAAGTTTCCTGAGGGTTTAATGTTTAATGGCTTATAAAGAAAAGTCCAAGTCCTCGTGATGGTTGATCGCACATAGAAATTTGTGGTTCAGGACGAGCCAACTTTGAAATAAAGTTGGCTGGAGACCATCACTCACCTCTCCAGCTGTAGCCAAGCTGGCTACAACAACAACAACAAAAAATGGGACTATTAAAGTCCCATTATTACAGCAGTAAGCCCAAAACACATTATTATATGGTAAAAATCCCCAATGGGAGGATAAATTGTCATGTCCCGGCTGGGTTTCGACCCCACGACCTCAATTATCTCTGGATTTACAGAGTGCCGAGTTTACCACTGAGCTACCGGGACAGATAGATATCCACTTGGTAACCGCTAGATATCCGTGAAAAATCTCGAGATATCTAGGAAGAAATCATTTCTGCACACCAAGAAAATCCAAAAAATGTTCAATAATAATAATAATAGTCTTTAGTGAAAGGTAACCACCACGCGAGGTTAATGCTCTAAGCATTTTCCACCACCTAACCCTCAGAGTCTTATTAGTATGTGGTCACAAACTCAAATTAATGAGGAAAAATTCATGCACTGGGTGGGATTTGAACCAACGGATCCCTACGCTACCTGGATTACCAGACTAGCGCGTTAACTACTTGACTACCCGTGCACTTATGCCTTTTCAAATGTAAATATTTTTTTGTTGTTGGGCATTTCCAATTACCTTCATTAGGTGGGCCTGAATGTCGTGCATGGTGATGGAGACAATCACATCCAAAGGTCTGTAATACCTTGGATCGAATTCTTTCTTCAGAGATAGGTCATCTTCTGCGCAGCTAGTATCTGAAACAAAACACGAATACTGAATAATAATTATGCTTTTACTTCTGAGTATATTTTCAAACATCTAAGTGTCGTTTTTCTGGGCAGCATCGAACTCCACCGAAAACTCCACCGAAAAAGGGACTCCCTCAAAGTGTCTCATACGAACTTCCCCTTTTTTTATTATACCTACTCCACCGATTTTGAATTAGGTAAAAAGAAGAAAACATGGATTTTATGATTCGGAGACACACAGTATATATTATATTTAATTCTAACAGTAATGTCAGCAGTAGTCAGCACTATACTATATTCTTGAGGCATGGCCTTCTATGTATTTTACCTAACCCTACTATATTCTTGAGGCATGGCCTTCTATGTATTTTACCTAACCCTACTATATTCTTGAGGCATGGCCTTCTATGTATTTTACCTAACCCTACTATATTCTTGAGGCATGGCCTTCTATGTATTTTACCTAACCCTACTATATTCTTGAGGCATGGCCTTCTATGTATTTTACCTAACCCTACTATATTCTTGAGGCATGGCCTTCTATGTATTTTACCTAACCCTACTATATTCTTGAGGCATGGCCTTCTATGTATTTTACCTAACCCTACTATATTCTTGAGGCATGGCCTTCTATGTATTTTACCTAACCCTACTATATTCTTGAGGCATGGCCTTCTATGTATTTTACCTAACCCTACTATATTCTTGAGGCATAGCCTTCTATGCATTATCCCTAACCCTACTTTGTTCTTGAGGCATGGCCTTCTATGTTTTTTTACCTAACCCTACTATATTCTTGAGGCATGGCCTTCTATGTATTATCCCTAACCCTACTATGTTCTTGAGGCATGGCCTTCTATGTATTTTACCTAACCCTACTATATTCTTGAGGCATGGCCTTCTTAGTATTTATTAAAGTATATAAGCTCCAATCTATGCATGAGAATGAATGAACTAAAGTAAAAAAAACCTTATACGGGGTGTAGAAAAATACAAATCGGTGGAGTTCGTATTGCAACCTTTTTTGAAATCGGTGGAGTGCGACATGCGAAAATGTTCATTTAGGTGGAGTTCGAGTATGCAAAGGTCAATTAGGTGGAGTTCGTAATCGCCCGTTTTTCTAATAGAAAAGTAAAAAATGCTCTGATTTTCTCTGGAAATACTTTCTACTTTTTACTTACTTTCTCATACAAAACAAATTCGAAGAAAATCGGTTAGTATTTTGTGGAAACCTTAAAAGTTAGAACCCTAACAAACCAGGCTAACTAGAAGTTTCCCAAGGATTTAAAATCTTAAGATAATAAGGCCCAAGTTCTCACGATGGTTGATCGCACATAGAAATATGTGGTTCAAGACGAGCCAACTTTTCAACTAAGGTTGTCCACAGACCATTACTGCCCCAGCTGTAGCTAAGCTGGTTACAACAACAAAACCAAGCGAGAATTTAGAATCCTCTAAATTCAAAGCTCTACTTCTCAATTTATTTTTCTAAACTGGAATAAGTTCGTAAAATCCCGGTAAGACATCAGTACTTCCAGCGTTAGTGACGTCATAACATCAACAACTATTCTCTCTTTGAGATGTGTACTAAAGCCATACGATAAATTTAATAAATAATAATGATTCCGTGTCCGTGAGATAGGTATTGAAACGTAAATCACGGTGGTGAGAGGATTATATGGACGCCTAGATCCAATGTCTAGGCTCCTTTCATGTCCATTGATTCTATTTGGTTTTAACGTCCTGAATTGTGAGCCCAGCCTGGCTGGGTAGGGCCGGAATTGCCAGCCTCACATGTTCAGAGGGAACAGAATTTTCTGTGCGAAAAGTCTGCTCCAACCGGGAATCGAACTCAGGATCTGTGGACTACGGGCAGTAGTCACAACCGTTACGCCACGGAGGCTGGCAATTTAATAAATCAACAAGTAATAAAGAAGGGGCTACCTGTGTTGGGATCTGCAGCGCCGGCACTGTGTTTACCACTCGTGTTTGCAGGACCAGGGGCGGAGTTGTTGCTATCCCGGGGGGTGGTTGTGGAATTCATGTCCGTGAATGTTTGGTCCTCCCCGAATATACTCTCCTGAAAACATGATAGCGGTGTGGAAATAAGACTATGGACTTCAGCGCACGATTAGCTCAGTGGTAAAGTACTCGCTTGCCATGCGAAAGGTCGCGGATTCGAATCTCAGAGCCGACAGAAAAATATTGTATTCAAAATTTTCTTACAGCTGTTTGACTTGTGTGCAAGGGATACCTTCCGGTACGCTCGTGTTGACCCTGCACCTAAATGGGAAGTATTGTGTGACTTCTCGCCCATCAGAGGGGAGGCATACAACAGGATGGACAAGTTAAAAGACAGACCACAAGTGTCTGCAGTAGCTGCTGTTTCTTGGCACCGAAACACTCAATTTTAAAAATTCCGGCTGCGTTTAGAACCCGCGACCTCTGGATTACCAGACCGACGCCCGACAACTTAATCACTGAGCTCCTGGGACAGGACCTTTAAAATTTTTTTGTTAGATCTAAAATAATAAAAATGTTCGTACCTTCAAATGATAGAAGTTCCTCAGCCAAGATCCATACAAGTACATGACAGAAGGACCTATTTCCAGTTCCAAACTGACTTTATCTGCCGGGAGTGTGGTCGGATCGAACTTGGGACACCCATCCTGGAAAGACACAATTTATTTATTTATTTTATTTATTTACACTTTATTTTATTTACAAAACAATCATCGACAAAAAATTAATAACAATAAATTTAAAAAAGACTTAGAAGTAGGTATGTACAAAATAATAATAATAATAAAGATCAATATTAATTTTTACAATAACCACAATGATAAGATACCGACGTAAGCAGATCGACAAGGCGACAGACTTGCAACCTGGAGGTCGGTGGTTCAAGTCCCAAGTTAAGGGAAAAAATAGTAAAGTGAGTTTGAGTAACTGTAAAATATGACAACTTGAAAAGAGAGGGGGGCGAGGAATGGTGAGCATAGTTTTTTCTTTTTGTTCCATTTGATTATGACTTCTTTTTCAGAGCAAAGTACACATGATATAATAATTATTAAGGCACCACAATTTCTTAAGGATTCAAAATCTGATTTTTCATGTTCTTTAAGTTATAGTTGGCTTTATGGTATTTTCTTCTTTTTTAATTGCTTTCGACCAATATTTTGTCCGTTTTCGTTAATAGTATATCGTTAAAAGTATATTACATAGCGTGTAGAATTAAGAAGTGTGGAAACGAACCCCAGTTGCATGGAAACGCCACATAGCGCGACACCATCGCAAAGAAGTAGAATATTTCTCCCGGTCTATTTATGTTTACATTTGATATATTTATGTTTATGTTTACATTTGATACGGAGGAAGAAATTTTGTGAGGGACGAGGAGAGTCCACACTTCTTAATTCTACACGCTATGATATATATCTGACTTGTACGGTTCTTAGCCGACAATATACATAAGGTAACTCTAAAGAGTAACTTACCTGAGGCCAAGTGAAACTGGTTGGTTTTCTGGTCCTCGGGATTCTCATAGGGGACAAGAGGATTTCTTCTTTCTCCGGTGTGGTGATGTTGGCTTGGGGCGGAGGACCGAAGGCTGGCATGGGGTGGTAGATCCAGTTGATGGAGATAGCCGCAATGGGAATGGACCAGCAGTCTATCCAGCCGTTGCTGTAGAAGAGAATAGAAATTACCTTGTTTATACTGCCGAGGTGAGACTAAAAAGTCCCTTTATTCCAGAAAGGCTGTAGAACAAAATATGTCAGTGGAAGAAACTAGATAACTCTTTCATAATGATACTCCTTCATAATAATAATACTATTTAATAATAATAATACTCTTTAGTTAATGGAGATAGCCGCTATCGGAATGGACCAGCAGTCTATCCAGCCATTGCTGCAGAACAAAATATGTCAGTGGAAGAAACTAGATAACTCTTTCATAAGGATACTCCTTCATAATAATAATAATAATACTATTTAATAATAATAATACTATTTAATAATAATAATACTCTTTAGTTGATGGAGATGGCCGCTATCAAAATGGACCAGCAGTCTATCCAGCCATTGCTGTAGAGCAAAATATGTCAGTGGAAGAAAGTAGATAACTCTTTCATAATGATACTGCTTCATAATAATAATACTATTTAATAATAATAATACTATTTAATAATAATAATACTCTTTAGTTGATGGAGATGGCCGCTATCGGAATGGACCAGCAGTCTATCCAGCCATTGCTGTAGAACAAAATATGTCAGTGGAGAGAAACTAGATAACTCTTTCATAATGATCGGAATGGACCAGCAGTCTATCCAGCCATTGCTGTAGAACAAAATATGTCAGTGGAAGAAAGTAGATAACTCTTTCATAATGATACAGCTTCATAATAATAATAATACTCTTTAGTTGATGGAGATGGCCGCTATCGGGATAGACCAGCAGTCTATCCAGCCATTGCTGTTGAACAAAATATGTCAGTGGAAGAAATGGACCTTTCAAATAATGTAAATATCTTTAAGAAATAATGTAAGCAACAACTAGGTTTAATTTTTTTTTAATATTACCTAGGCTAAGTATTAAGTTCATGTAATTGCAGTGAAACACATTGCGTTTGAACATTAATTAAAAAAGAAAGAAAAAAAAAGTAGATGCCGTTGGCATTAGCACCGCCCTTGATCAAGTGTTGTTTTCTTAATTTCAAAATCTATGTATGTATAATGTATATATTCTATGTCATTTATAAATAAAACTTGATCCAACATGTTTAATAAAGTAGATAACTCTTTCATAATGATACTCCTTCATAATAACAATGCTATTTAATAATACTATTTAATCAAATGCTAAATCAAAAATAGAATCGTTAGCGTTAGGAAGGGCATCCAGCCGTAAAAATGTGCTAAAACCAACCAACCTCAACCATGAGGTTGAACAACGTCGACCCTGCTTAAGCGGGATGAGACAGAGTAAAAGAAGAAGAAAAGAATCCTATTTAATAATAATAATAATAATAATACTCCTTGTGGAAGGTAAACTATCTTTTTAGTGGAAGGTTAATAATGCTCAAAGCATTTTTTACCACCTAACTCTCAGAGTCTTATAATTATGTGATCATACTCAAATTAATGACGAAAACATTAATTGGTAGGGATTCGAACCAACGGACCCTATACTACTTGGATTACCAGACTAGCTCCTTAACCACTTGACTACCAATGATGGTGATCCATATGGCGTTTACTAATAATAATAATAATTCCTGTTAAACAGGTGTATATTTACAGGCCAAGCCCTATATAAACATATAACACGATTACAAATACAAAATAAAAGCAAAATTAAAAATATTTATCAAAATTATAAGATCTAAAAGTATCACAATCTAAAAGTTTAATAAGTTATAGGCAATGGCAATGGCGCCACTGGTTGTTACTCATCCAAATTTTCCTCACGAGGTATGAATAGACGCCGTAACATCCAAGTACAGAGCAGAATATTTTCCATCCGGTCGAGGATCGAACTGGGTCACCGTGAGTACAAAATTAGTGTTCCGTTTCCGATAGTAGATAATTAAATTTGGTTGAATAGGAACCCCCGGTATACTCGTATCAGTGTTACGCAACGACAGACACCGGACTTACCCCCTCCACATACTAAACTCTCTGACCCGAGATGTAAGCTCAGAGCTCGGCCCAGTCACTTACCTATACCAAGAGAGACCACACATCCCATCTCCACGCACGCGTCCATCCCCGGGGACCCCAAGCAACGCTTCTCCACGTGAGTGACCACTGACCAAGAGCCCATCCCGGTAAGAGAGTTTATTTCCATTTTATAACTTGTACATTTCCCAAAGAAAAATTGGAACCAGCACCCCAACACCTAGCGCGCTACTCCTCTCGACCTCGGTGACTATTAGGAATCAGTTTATTGTTGAGATCACTAAAGGGCTGGGTGGAAGAGATTGCCACAAGCAATAACCCCGCCCTTTAGGTAGGACATAACTTCAACTCTTTTTTTCTTGTATATTTGCTTAATCTTTTTGTTTTTCTTTATATTTCATTGTATTCTACTGTATATATTAATTTATTGTTCTACCTAATAAAGCTTTCTATAATAATAATAATAATAATAATAATATAAGTAAATTCACCTTCTGCGGCAGATGTTCCTCCACTTCGGACGGCTGATGTTATCTGTTGGCCGGGGGTGCAAAATGGTTCCGTTCCGGTCCTGTATCTTGGCGTGTCGCTCCAGACTTTCTACCACGAGCCGTGATGAGTGAACCTGGGGGTGGATTGAACATCATTTATTATAATTTTTTTTGGGGATTCAATGTCCCTTTTAATGGGTAAGGCCAAATCCGAGAGGAAGGTTTTAGGGCCACATTATGAAACAACATCCCTCTTTCAACAAATCCCGGGCTCTGATTGATTCAATTTATCTATACAGGGTGGGGCAAAAGTCTGGAAACCCTGAATAACTTTCGAATGGCTTCTTCGGTAAAATTAAAATTTTGTACAGTAAACCGGGGTAATAAGACCTTCTTTTAGAGTGGGTCGATTTTTGTTACCGGCCCCTATGTCGGGGCCAGGGGGGGCAACTTCATTTTTTTAAATACGAACCCCCAACTTGCGATATATTTTTGGAAAGGTTTCAAACAAGAAATACTTTGGTGCAAATTTTATTTTTTTAGAATTAATTGTTTGCATATGGCGACCAACTTTGTGTATGCAGTAAAGTCTGGAAACCCCTTAATATCTTTCGAAAGGGCTTTCTCAGTAAATTTAAAATTGTATACGGTAATTTGGGGTAGTTAGACCTTTCCAAAAATGTATCGCAAGGTGGGGTTTCGTATTAAAAAAAAAATGAAGTTGGCCTCCCTGGCCCCGACATGGGGGCCGGTAAAAAAATTCAGTCCTATTCCAAAATAAGGTCTAATTACCAAGGATTACCGTACACAATTTTAAATTTACTGAGAAAGCTCTTTCGCATGATATTCAGGGGTTTCCAGACTTTACACTGCATACACAAAGTTGGACGCCATTTACAAACAGTTAATATTAAAAAAATAAAATTGCACCAATGTATTTTTTATTTAAAGACCTTTCCAAAAATGTATCGCAAAATGGGGGTTCGTATTAAAAAAATGAAGTTGCCCCCCCTGGCCCCGACATGGGGGCCGGTAACAAAATCGACCCCACTCTTAAAGAAGGTCTTATTACCCCGGTTTACCGTACAAAATTTTAATTTTATCGAAGAAGCCATTCGAAAGTTATTCAGGGGTTTCCAGACTTTTGCCCCACCCTGTATATCTAAACACTCTTAATTTTCACGTCAGATACGAAATCTTATATTACTACATAATAAGTAGAAAATAAGGAAAGTAAAAGAGGAAGCAAAGACATAAATAACTAATAGGTAAGAATGAAAAAAATAAAAATATTATTTTAGAAAAATTAGGTAGTTTAGGTACCCATTCCTTCGCGAAAGAAAAATTACAACAACTCCGGCACTGATTTTGAAATCAGCTGATGGTCCCTACTGGACGCACATCTTGATACATCGGGTTCCCTCTATGTTATATGATCTCAGTGATGAATCCAAAAAAGTAATTGATAAATTTTTACCTCTGACAGATACAGGGAGAGGTCGACACTCTCGCCCTGAATCCAGAAGCGGAGGGGAAGAGTGGTGGGGAGGAAATCATCAAAGGGGAGATCGAACGAGAAGTCAAACAGGTCCCCGCAAATTCCGATGTGAGCTGGAAAGATAATAATACTCTTTAGTGGAAGGTAACCACCAGGTGAGGTTATTATTATTATTATTATATAACTCTTTATTAGATACAAAAGAACATTATGTACATACAAATAATAAATTTAACAGTGAAAAAATTAAAAAAACAATATATACAATAAAAATTAAAAAGAATAGAAAATATTTGAAACATATGTCCTAACTAAAGGGCAGGGTTATTGCCTATGGCAATCTCTTCCACCCAATTCTAGAGGTTAATGCTCAAAGCATTTTCTACCACCTAACTCTCAGAGACTTATTATTATGTGGTCACAAACTCAAATTAATGAGGAAAAATTCATGCACTGGGTGGGATTCGAACCAACGGATCCCTACGCTACTTGGATCACCATACTAACGCGTTAACCACTTGACTACCAGTTCACAGTAAGACAGCAGAAAGGTGGTTTAATAAATATTCGCGGCCAGCAAACCCTGGCTCTATTGGCTTGTTTTTCCTCTAATGAATAAATATAATAATAACATCGCCTTATTTATACTGCCCGATTAGAATAGAATAGAATATACCTTGTTTATACTGCCGAGGTAAGACTGAAAAGTCCCTTTACTTCAGCAGTCAAACAGGTCTTCTATATTTTATGGGATAAATATTAGGACTATTAAAGTCCCACTATTCCAGCAGTAAGCCCAAGACATATTATTATGTGGTAAAAATCCCGAATGGGAGGATAATCTGTCATGTCCAGGCTGAGTTTCGAACCCACGAAGACTTCAACGTAGTTTTATTTTTCATTTCTCCTCCGCCCATTTGGGATTTTTACCACATAATAATACGTCTTGGGCTTACTGCTGTAATAATGGGACTTAATAGTCCTAGTCGGGCAGTATAAATAAGGCGATATTATTACTATTATTATTATTATCATTATTTCTCATACCGACCTCAGTAGCTTGATCGATAAGGCAGCGGACTTGTAACCTGGAGGTCGGTGGTTCAAGTCCCGCTTTCAGCGTAGATTTAGTAAACCGAGTTTGAGTAGTTGTGATATCATGATAGTGATTAACAC